>OY728147.1:309864136-311194136 GCA_963277665.1 Viscum album
TTATTGATATTCATAATAATTTTTTTGAAATCTATAAATTTTTTCCTCTTGTTCAAAGTTAATGTAATTCATGAATTGTGTTCAAAATGATTGAGGCACTATTTTGAACACTAATTTTTACATTGAAATCTATTTTAAAGCCTACCCTTACATATAATATTTTTATTAATCCCATACTACCCATGATCAACCTTGTTAATTATCCATAATACAATGAATTTATCTACACCTATCTTTTTCTTGAAGTAATTTCTTGAATATTATTGAACTCAACTATGGTGGAGGGAGAATTCAATTATACTATTTTTAAAAACAAATATTATAGCTATTTTGATACTAATTTAAATTATTTTATGGTACTATTTTTGAATTAAATTATTGATTATAATATGTGAGGATACCTAATTATTTCATTAAAATATGTTTTGGGAGTTCACCACTATGTAAAGATTAAAATTTTCCACTCTTTCATTGAAAATTTTGATTCTCTACAAAAATATCCATCTAAATTCAAATTGATGCAATGACACATAGGGGGAAATGGAGAAGAAATGTCTTATTAATGTTGAAAATTCCAAGGCATGGACTTCCCAAAAAAATAAATAGGATTTTTAGGTTAACTATATGTAGGGGGGAGTTAGTCAGGACCCAATTTTGAGAAAAACCCATTTCATATATTTTACTTCATTTTTGATCCAAACCTCCTCAACTGACCTCAATATTTTTTATATTTAGAATCCTAAAAACTCTTAATAATTGAATAACCCAAGTAAATATATCATGATAGAATCATGTTTCTAATTCTATGATGTATATATTCTAGGAATTCATCCATCCTAAGGAAACTATGTATTCTTAAAAGAATGGGAAAAGATCCAATTCAAAATCTATTAGTGAAGAGAGATACACAAATAGGGATGTAAGGATAAAATCATATGTTAATTAGAAATATATTTGATGAAATTTTAAGATTAAATTATGAAAGAGTATATTATAATCCTTTTATGAGGCCTAATATTTCATTGGTTTTTTTAATTAAAAAGTGACGTCTTTTACATCTTGAGAAATTTGAATTGATAATTTTATAGGATGATTACCAAGAGTGAAATGTAGTATTAGGTAAATTGATATAGATAATTTTATAATTAAATATAAATGGAATTTTAATGGTTTATAACCCACCAAATTATGATATTGAGATCAATTACCACATATTTATATTATAGGATTATTTTTGGTTCAATTGCAAAAAATATTTAGAACATGATTTTAGTTGTTTATTATATCTTGGGAATTATTTGGGAAACCCAAAAATTAATTATTGGGGTGTTTTTATTATTAATTAAGGTGGTTGGAAGTCATTTTAAAGAATCATAGTTGATTTTTTAATAGGGAAATATGAAATTTCTATGTTGGAATTAGTAAAATTACAAAGGGAATAAACTCCATGTGGTTTACATACTGTTACTATGTAAAGTTGTCCTCTAGAAATGTGGAGTTCATTTAATCATATATATTTAGTTGGAAGAGGAGATGAATTTGGTAAATGGATTCATGTTGATTTACCACATAGAGTTCCGATGTAGAGTTCTTGTAAACTGGGTATCGATGTAGAGTTCCCTCATAGAGTTGGTGGAGGCAATGAAGCTGATGTAGAGTTCCCAAATACAGTTCCCATGAACACTATGTTGACCCATGTATATTTCAATTTCTTTTCAAAAAATTCCACTAATGGTTCTATTAAAGGAAAACCTAAGGGGTTCAGTCTGAGCAGACCACTGCAGTAGGTCTTCCACAATATATTCCAGTAACAGTATATTGCAGCACTCTGGTTGATATAGAAGATACTAAATGAGCATAAAATTAATGTGGAATAGAAACATATGGTTAGTATTCATCATTTTAGAGTGGGTTATCTCAAACATTCTAAGATGGTAATTTCCATGATAATAAAAAGTTCCTACAAGTTTATGTTGCAAAAGGATTTCTAGAGGATAAAATAGTTAATGCTTTGATGTAGTGGATGTTGTGATCGAGCCACCTAAAATCATAAAAAAATTGGTGATGGAAAATAACACCAAAAAAACAATTAAATTACATTTTTTCATGTTTAATTTGATTAAGAATCTTGATAATGGTTGATAAATCTTAGTTTATTCCATGACATTCCATGTCACAACTTATAGGGATTTACTAAACTCAAAATAATGAAGGTTTTGGTTGGTTGTATGCATGGTGCTACATGTTGATGAAGAAAAGATAAATTCACACCATGATTCACACCAACATTACATAGAATCATGGGGATCAAATTTATCTAAGATTTATCATCAAATGTGGATTCATGTTCTAATATAATTTTTTTTAAGGATAAGCATAATGACCCTAAAGTTATATGTAGAAATGTCCCTTCTAAAAACATATGTGTTTCATATAAGATAATATAGATAATAAAGTTGACATCATTTAATAATTAATTAATTTCCATAATATTTCCATTTAAATAGTATCCTTACCATTATAATAACAAAATAAATTAGGGTATATTATTAATTATAAATTCCTTCCATGCTTTAAAATACATTTTTTCTAAAAATTATTTTTACTATGTTTAGACACTTATATTTAAAACTAATTTTTATCACACATAAAAATTGGTTCTGCAAAATGAAATTCATTTTTTAATTCATCACATCAATTTTATCTTTGGATGAATATTTTCATTTTTTTTAAAATAATTGATTTTTGGGTGAATAGTGAAAATACAATTTTCATTAATACCATATCATTTCTTACTTTATCATAATCTAAGCATGACTCAAAAAATTCATAAAAAAATCATAAAATATAATATATTTAAGGAATAAAATAATTAATTTTATAATACTATGTTTTATTTATTAAACTCATATTAAACATTTTGAAATATATGTAATCTTTTTTTTTTCGAATAATTTTTTTTATATTTTTAATTAATTATGATATTATAAGGTATGATATTTTTAAGATTTATTTGTAAGAAATATAACAGTTCTTTTTTAAATAATAAATTTATTAATTTCATGTAAATCTACAACATTGATAATTTTATGCTAAACATTATTTTTTTTCTTAAAAATATACTTTTTCTGAAAATAGAATTTTACACATTATGTGTGCTAATATTAACATTAATTTTTATAACCCTTTGAAATTATATTTAAAAAAATGGATTTAATATTTTAAACCATTAATTATAAATTATTTAATATATACAATTTTATTTTTATGCATAAAAAATTAATTACTTTGGTGAAAATTAGTTACCGCGGTAAAGGTAATTTAATTTAAAAAGGGTATAACCAAGGTTAAGAAACCTAAAAAATGATAAACCCATGTGTTAAAAAGAGTGTATGAGATGTTTCCTGAACTTATCTCATCCTTTATTCATTATTTTTCATTATTTTATCCTTCTGAATCTTGAATAGCGACTTTGATTTAATATTATTACAAAAATGCCACTTCTGCCACTTATAAAAACCACCCTTCACCACCCCATTTATCCACTCATAATAAATAATTACCGCTACCAAATATATTTTATATTCACTGATAAAATATTTCTCTACATCTTAAAATACTTGGTCTTTCCAAATCACCAATCTAAGGATCCTTACTGCCTTAACCAAGGGAGGAGATCTAAAGGGAGAGGTAATATTCTCAACTAAACCCTCTTAATTTGTTTCTTCTTCTACCCACCCTTGACCCTAATATTTATTATCTATAAAATTATAATAACATAAGTAATAATAATATTCTTAAATTTTATTATACCAAAGGAATATCCATTTTCTACCATCCTCCAAAACCATTCATAAAAATGAAGATATCGCCATGTGCACATGCAGACTACCACCTCCATGAACGGGGTGGTCTATTTTTCATAACCTCCTTACATGCATGGTTCAAAAATACTTATTTAATTAAAAATATATTATATATAACATGATTAAGATTATTAAATGTTAAATTATTTTATTTTATACCTCCCTCTCATTCTATGAAAATTGAGTGTTATCTGTGTGTAAGTTTTTACTACCACCTCCACAGGATGATGTATTTCGTTTTCCATTACCACATAACATGGATGAATTTAAAAATTTATTTAATGTATAAAAATAATATTTATTAAAATATTAATATTTTATAAATATAATATTTCACATTCTATAAGTAATATTAATAATGAACGTTCATATTAAACTTAACTACCGTAAATGAACATATCAATAAACATTTCTTAATTTGTATTCATTTTTGGAACACCTAAGAAATAGTTTAAATTTTAAGATAATGTAATGGTAAAATAAAAAACCTATACAGATATAGATATTATCAATCTATTCTATAATAAATTTTACCATGATCAATATACCAAGGAAGTTTCACATAAATTGACCGAACCACCTCATGTAACCAATATAAGAAAAAACTATTTAAAAAATTAATAACACATGATAAAAAATTGAACTTATAAAATAAAATATATAATAAAAATGATATTAATAATTTTTTTGATAAAATAAATTTTATTAATTTTTATATTAAGTATAAGTGCAGAGTGAATCAGGACCTAAGATAAGGGATTTTCTAAACCCCCTCATTACTTTTAGGTTACATATTCTCTTTATTTTTCTCCCTTTTCCAAAATATAATTTTCATTTAATTCATCCATATTCTATACATATTTTCCTTAATTATATACCTATTTTACTTTACATTTCATTATTGGGTATATTACATGTTTACTGTTCCCTTTTTGATTCTCACTTTTAAGTAAACCTGAAATAAGTGAACTTACCAATTTTTATTTCATGTCAAGTACCACCGCTATCAAAAAAAATTTAACCACGAATATATTTTTAAAACCATCATTATTTTATGAAAAACTATATTAATTAAATTATTTTCTAAAGTTAAATAATAATATCATTCCTTATTTAAAATATCATTTACCCATTCTATATAACAACACTTAAGTGGATCATTTTTTTCTTAATTCACCAATATTTCTCATGATTTTTTCAATTGGAACTAAATATTCATGAAAAATATTTCCATTTTCAAATATCAATATCTAAAATAATTTAATTCATTTTTTTCATTGTAATCCTTATGATATATCCTATAGCTATTCTATGAGACAATATTATGAAACCCACTTCCTTCTCAATGGTTTTATCATAATTATGATTTATTTTTTATTTTTTTCAACTATAGAACACATATACATGAACATGATATGAATAATAAGGGTGTTACTTGATATAACTACAATTTAATGGGAAATGTTTTCAACTCTTGAGATACCATGTATGGTGGGAAGAGAGTTATCTAATGTACACTATTATATTGTCTTAGTAGTGGG
This sequence comes from Viscum album, assembly GCA_963277665.1. Taxonomy (NCBI): domain Eukaryota; kingdom Viridiplantae; phylum Streptophyta; class Magnoliopsida; order Santalales; family Viscaceae; genus Viscum; species Viscum album. The sequence goes on from OY728147.1 coordinate 309,869,544, forward strand.
CCTTGAATTATTGTTCTGATGTCATGATTTATTTTGTTTCCACAAATTTATGATTATATTAACTTATGATATCCTTCCCTTATTCAATGTATACATGTTGATCATCATTTAATTTATTATATCATGTTATGCCTCTTAAATTTTATGTGTTGTCTCACAATCATGATTTACTATGATTATTCCCTTATTGAGATTTCTAGCTCACCCTTTTTTACTTTATGTATTTCCCCATGGTATGTATTGTAGTTTTAGAAGACCTATAGAAGTTATGATAACCTTATAGATTTTAAAATAAAAATGATGTAATTTATATTTATGATGATATGTTTATGTGTCTAATCTCCCAAAGACACTAGACCTAAATATAATTGGATTGTATTTGATGAAAAAGTGTGTTAAAAATCATGAAATAAAATTTGTTTTATAGTTTGTGAAATGATATTTGGTATCATAACAGAGTATAGTTATTTTTTTTGGAATTATGACTACTTAGGGAAAATCCTAGGGGTAGTTTTAATAAAATTTTCCTAATTTTTTGGTAAAGTTTAGATTATTTGATTTACTTGAAATTATATATGAGTTTGTATACTAGTAAGTGGATACAACTATAGAATATATTCACCCAGGGGTAACCACTAAGAAAAATGTAGTATGAGTATCAAATCAATCTTCATTCGACGTACGATGATTGGGCCAAAGGCTAGACACCTAGATAAACACTCCTAGGTGATATGTTTGGGATAATTCACATCCTATTTAAAAACCATTATGAATAATTTGAATATAATATTATGTTAGGTAACATAATTGGAAATAGACCATGGATAACCTATATTGAAACCAATAATATCATAACATATGGTATATGTTTCATTAATGGGTTATTCCATCTATGTTAATTTTAAAGTTTAGGGCATAACCCTTTTTTATTAAAAAGAAAAAAAAAGACATAGGAAAGATGGACAGGGTCATACAAGCATTCATGCCCTCATGAAAATCAAAACCAAATAAAATGATCAAATATAACATTCAAACTTATAGGAATCATAATAAACATAACAATCAGAGTTATAATATGATGGACCATGAGACCTGGTGACCATAGTTGGCTTCAGATATGAGTAGTCTTTCCTACATCTTGCTTTCCTAGGAGGAATTGGTTGAAAACCTATATCATAAACAATAGTATTTCTGAATGAAATGTCAATCATTATGGGATCAGGATTATAGAACTTACTAATAGTAATAAAATAACTAACTCAAGTTATGAATAATAACATGAATCTCATGGAACACCCCCTCACGTTCTCTTAAGAATGTATACGTTGAGGTTGAGTCTATTATGTGACAATTAACTCTAACATTTATATGATATCATGATCCCAAAATCATGGAATTGTGGATTAACTCTATTGATAATGTATTATATTTTATTCAATGACATGAGGAATAAAAGGTTATAAAGGTTGTTTAACACCTTAAGGGAGAATCAAATCAGTGGTGGACACCGATAAATATTATTAATCCAAAGTAATTCAAAGAATCTATGGAGTGGGATGATTTTATTTTTACATTTATCAATAAATATTTTCCTTTAACTCCCCATATTAAAATAGAGAGGGGGTTCCTTATAATCAATTAATAGGAGTAAGGATATGTCGAGTCTTAAGAGGTTAACTTTAAAAGTCTTGTAAAGTACACATATGGTTTCATCATCAACATCAAAAGTAAAAGTTACCAATTCTTTAGTGGGATAAAGCCGATTATGTGAATAGATTTTAAAATTCCTGACTATTATGGATATAAGGATATTTTCTAATGTTCCCTCAAAGTTTTGATAGATATTTGTGATTCTATGTTGTCTCAGGGGACTATAGATAAGAAAAGTATAATTTATTCTAATTATTGGGAATCTATAGATAAATTTAATGGTGTAAGGAAGATCCAATATCCCATATGTCAAAAGTGTGGGAAGATGAACCCTAAAAACTATATCAAGGGGAACATGAAAATTTTCATGTGTGAAAAGGATGGACATCAAACTAATTAATATAGAAGATAGATGAATAATCTTACAAATAAAATGGAAAAAAGAAATATTCCAGTCAATCCTCAATATATGGTAAAATTTTTCACCTGGAAGGACCATTTAACACTGTGTAAACTGATTCACTAATCCATGGGTTTTCATATATAACAAGCAAAAACAACCTATAAGTCTAATAGAAAAATGGACGGATTATGTTATTACCATTGTTGATGTGTATTAAGACAATGACATGGTGATAAGTACACTATTTATTCATTCAATAGTAGGGAGGGTATAATTTTATTTTGGTTTTATGTATTATTTCATATCATGAAATTTTAGTAGAACTATTCAAGAACTACTGTAAAACAAGGAGGTTGGATTATAAATTAAAATATAAAATGGTTCTAAGAATATAATACCTCCACAGTGAACCTTTGTTAGATAAATATCCAAGGAAATGTTATTATACTTCTATTTATGGAATGTGATGATATAATAATAATGGAATGGTTATTTCTATATAAATACCACATCAGTTATAATAACCCTCAGTTTTCATACATTAACATTACATCACTTTTTCAGAATACTTAATACATTACACAAATAGATTCCCAAAGACCATATTAGCCTAATGCCTTTTAAAAAATGTAAATACAAACACTGGTACCTAAGTGAGATACATTATATCCCACTAGGTTCTCCATGATTATCACCCTTCTTAGACACCTCATACATAATACATATATTCATAACCTAGGGGAATGAAAAAAATAATAATGTTTTAGCTCAGATGATAAATAAGGGTAAACAAGAGGGATATGTAAGAATAAACATGAGTTTAAGGTTATGAGAACTGGATCATAACATTAAAATATCATACCCTGAATATCAAATATCATACACATAAATCATGGTATAAATATTGGAAGTTCATAAGACATGAATCATAAGGGAATCAAGAGAATAAGCCATGAAATCATAACATATGAGTAAGAAATGGAATTTTGGAATACATATATACATGTAATATCATTCTCTATAAGTCAAGACTCATTTCTAGAACTTATCAGGACACTTCATGGGGACTACGCCTACTGGGTGGGGCACACCACAATCCCCAATTGCACTCCTTTCCTTGTAAGGGATCGGGTTTTCCAATATTCCCATAGTGGATCGGGTTTCCTCATCTTCCCATAGTGGATTGAGTTTCCCCATATTCCCATAGTGGATCAGGTTTCCCCATATTCCCATATTGGATCTGGTTTCTCCATCTTTTATAATGGATTATGCCCATAGACTTGATTCCCATCATTATCTCATGAGATATAAATCTTTACCCAATGTATTGGAGAGACATATAGGTCCCACCCATCTCATAATGAATTCAAACATACATATTCCAACATATAATAAATATTCATAACATAACCCATGAAATGAAATGGGTGTAATAAACATGTACTCATACCTTAAATTTTGTAAAAGTAGACGTGTTTCATAATCATTTCATCAAATAATAACCCATGAAAAGAACCGGGTTTCATAGGCATATAACCCATGAAAGAGGAAAAATTTTCATAAAAATATAACTCATGAAATAGAAATGGGTTTCATTCCATCAGTACATAAACCATTCAGAGAAATAATATGAATAGAACCTTTGGATCATTTCCCCATAAAGTCATGAGTAATACCAATGGATGTCATCATAGATGGAAAATAATTTTTAAATATCTTTTAAAAAATTTTCTTGAGGAAAATATCCTTTATTATTTTGAAAATTAATTTTAAAACATAGAATATTTTGAAAAAAAAATTCATGAAAATAAACTTGAAAACTTATAAAGTAAGCTTTGAATTTTTTTAAAACCTTTTCCTTTGAAAACTTTTTTGAAAACTTATACAAATATCATGAAAATATTTTGAAAACCATTTCTTTAAAAATAATTTGAAACAATATAGATGATTCTTTGAAAAAAATAAATCATTTTGAAAAAAAATTTCCCATGAAAATGATATTAAAATATCATCATTAAAAACAATTTTTAAAACAATTTTTAGAACATTGTTTTCAAAATTCATGGCATGTGTCTCAAAGAAGGAAAATTGAGACAAAACTAATTTACCGATTTGGTATCTTTTGAAACATAAACCCCATGAAAGATAGATCATAAAATGGATATGTAAATACCCATATATTTAAGGATAATAATAATACAATATATTAATGGGAAATATATACACCACACAAAATAAATGAGTGATGAATAAGGTATAAATCTCATAGAAATAAAAGTGAGACTAGAAATCCACTGACCTTTTGTATTGACTCCCATCATACTCACTTAAAACTCCTATATATTAAATATAAGTTTATTATAAATCTAAAACACAACAATATCTTATATATAATAACATATATGGATTTATATCACCCAATTATTAACACTTCCATGTTATGGTTACGTTTCAGGTAATATCTTATTTTTTCTTTGCTTGTGTCTTAATTTGTTATTTTTTTGTCCTCATACATATATCATGATTTAAAGAATGTAAAACATGATATAAATATAATTTATATTCTTTATATACTTATTTATAAAAATATATGAATGATATAAATATTAAATGAAATAGACAGTCCATGGAGACAGTAGGTCGTACGTACGCATGAGCGCTGTTTCCGTTTAATTATCGTATTGAAAGAAAGAGAGTAAATGACATATATGTATATATATGTGTATAATAATTACAATAGAATTTTTATTTAATATATATCATATATGTTTACTTAACCCATCCTTAATACATTCCATGTAGATTATGAACGAATCACATTGGTTTGAGGTGGTCATAGTGCAAAATTCCCCAAATGAAATTATTGTATTTACAAAAAATAAAAAGAATGATGGTATGTGTTATATAATATTTAAATTAGAATAAAGGTATAATAAATATCACATATATCATATAAAAATATATTTTACATCAAAATTCCTAACCATGATAGGTTGTAAAGGAAAAAATAAACAACATCGTTTTGTGAGGCGATAGTTCTCCGTACACAAGAATGGTAAATTGGTTACCCATTAGATGGAAGTGTTTGTAAGTGTAGGTAGAACCATTATAGTAACAAAATAAAAGTATATTTATAAAAATGTTGTTGTTGTATGTTCTTGTAATAAGTATAATTAAAGTAGTGGAGAAATAAATAAAACTAAGGTGATCATTGTAGAAGGTTACCTCTTTTTTGGTTAACTCCTTTTGTTTTCCCCAAAATACTTCATTGGATCCCTTTATTTCCAAATTGGGGATTTTGGGATGAGGGGAAGGATTTTGGGAGATTATTTTATAAGATTTTAAGAGATACAAAGGGCTATATAGTTTTTAATAAATGGGAGGGTTGAGTTCCTTTTTATAGTGGACGAGGAGTGATATTCTTGTAAATTTTTAGAAAGGGAGTTTCACCCATGTTTTTCCTATGAAATATGCCTAATATAATGGTAGAAATAAAATAAAATAGAGGATAAGGTCTAAATATGAACATAAAATGGATTTTGGAAACGTTTATAGGTTTTTTGTTCCATAAGTTTAGGGTTTAGTCCTTTGTTAATCTAATCTTTCTCTTAATCACCATAATTAATTTTAATCACTTTCACTAATATTTTTAGTAAAAAACTAATTTAAATTTATTAGAAATTATATATTATGATTATTCCAAATATGGAATCAATTTTTTAAAATTATAATTTCATAAGTGGAATATATTAATTTAAAATTAATATCACAGACATGTCATGCTGGTGGGTTTTTTAGTTAAAATGTTTAAAAGTTTGGGATATTTTTATTTCAATTTTAAAAGTGAAATTGTTTAGAATGAACAAAATTGGATAAATTTATGTATAATTGAACTAATTAAAATTAAAAAAAATTAAAATATAATTTAACTATATAAATAAATTAGATGAAAAGGTGGTTTTGAATTAAAATTCAGTATTTTCACTATTAATCCAAATATGACGTTTTTCTAAAAAATCTTGAAAATTCACCCTATGATACTTTTGAAATTATTAATAAAAAAATTATATTTATTTTATCAAATTAAATAATTAGATTGGATAAATTTAATTTTATTATTGTTCACATAAGGATATAAAAAGGGTTCTTTTAAGAAAATAATATTTTTAAAAATATAAAAACTTACCAAAATATGTTTTATTTATATAAAACCAATATAAATAAAATTTTAAAAGTATTTATTACTATTAATATTACTAAGTTTAATGGCTAGGTTATAACTATGTCATTTAAATAATTATAATAATAAAATTATGTTTCGTAGAAACTCAATGTTGTGTATAGCACAAGCTAAGTTGGTGTTGTGTGTAGCACAAGATTACCTTAGATTAGCATATAATTTTTTTTAACATAGTGTACACAAAATTTATGACATCAAATAAAACTAATTTATTTAGAAAAAGGTTCACAAAATTTTGATCATATGAGTGGTATTATTTCATAGAACTTTCTCTGTACATTCCAAAATTTTAACTGGTTATTCCTCCTAAGAATGATCCTGCTTCAGTGGTATGACCTCTAAGTTTAGTACATGTGAGGGTTCATGTATGTAATTACTCAAGAGAGATATATGGAATAAATTGTGGACTTAAGAGAGATTTGGAGGAAGTTCCAAGTTATTGGATACTGTTCTGATACGATCAAGAATCTCAAAGGGACTGATATACCTAGGGATTAGTTTCCCTTTCTTCCCAAACCTCATAACATTATTCTATAGAGAAAATCATTGAAAAACCTTCTCACCAACTTTGAATTATAGGTCATGGTGATGGTTATCAACATAAATTTTCAATTGAATTTGCATATACTTGATATGTTTTTGAATGGTTCTATCCTTATCTGTCATTTCATCAACTATCTAAGGTCCCAATATCATTATTTCTCTAACTTCATCCCAACACATTAGAGATCTACATTTCTTCCCATAGAGGGAATCATAACAAGTCATCTTAATTCTTTAGTTAAATCTATTGTTGTAAGAAAAGTCAACTAGATGATTTTTTTGATCCCAAACACCTTTGAAATCCAACGAACAAGATATCAATATATCCTCTAGGGTTTGATTTGTTCTTTCAGAATGACCATAAATTTGAGGATGATAAGCAGTGATGAAACTCAATTTTGTATCAAGTGATTAATAAAGTCTTTTCTAGAACATTAAGGTAAACCTAGAATCATGATCAAATAAAATAGAATGTAATACACCATGTAATATTACCGATTTCGTAATGTATATCCTAGAAAGATGATCTGGATAGATTTATCCTTTGATTGCGTTGAAGTATGATAACTTAATAAGGAAATCAACTACAACCAATATAGAATTAATCCCTTTAGAGGTTTTGGGGAGTCCAATGACAAAATCCATTTTTATTTTATCCCATTTCCATTCTAGTATGGGTAGTAGATACAACATCCCCTTATAATTTTTTCTTTTAGCCTTAACTTTATGGAATACTAAGAATCAATATACAAACTCAATGATATCTCTCTTCATTACATAGAACCATAAGTATTCTTTCAAGTCAATATACATCTTTGTACCTACATGATGAATATATAATGAATAACTATGATATTCCTCTAACAACTCTTTCTTCAAATATGGTCTCGATGGAACACATACATGGCTCTTGAACCTTACCATTCCATCTTAATCATGGGTAAACTCTAGAAATTCTCTAACCTTATTTTGCAGCACTATATCTTCATTCTGTTCCTCTATTATCTTCACTTAGATAGAGGGATGAACATTTAATTGAGGAATATAATATTTTCTTCTTCCTTAAATATTTCTAGATCCATCCTTTTCAAATCCAAAAATATTGGATCTTTTTTTGATCCATATCATGGATAAGCTAACAAGATCTTTTCAATTCAAAACATCTTCCACCTTTTTTTCTTTCCCAGGGTAGTAATAAATTGAGCATTCACAAATCTTTATCTACTCTAACAATATTCAATGGCCCATGTTCAAATCCTTTTGTGTTAATATATATTTTATACTTTTATTATTAGCGTATATATCAAAATTTTATCCATAAAGATAATTTATTCATATCTTTAATGCAAAAATTACCTCTGCTAAATCCAAATAATGAGTTGGGTAATTTTGATTTTTGATCTTAAACTATCACGAGGCATAAGAGATAACCATGTTATTATTCATAATAAAACATCCAAATTCCTTCTTGGATTCATCAATATATATTTGAAACTATTATTCACTATATGGTATTGTAAACATAGGTTCACTAACCAATTTTCTATTCTATTCCTTGAAATTTTCTTCACATTTGTCTGCCCCGAGGAACTCGACAACCTTCCAAGTTAATTGGGTGAGAGGATTCCATAGTCATGAGAAATTCTCCACAAACTCTCAATAATATCCATATAATCCAAGAAAAGTAAGGACCTCATTCATTGTGGTTGGTCTATACTAACATTTAATAGCATCCATCTTCAATGGATCTACCGCTATACCATCTCTTGAGATTATGTGACACAAAAATGAAAACTTTTGTAGCCAAAATTTACACTATATAAAATTTTCAAAAATATTATCCTTCATTAGGGTCTTCAATAAAATTATTAAGTAGTATCCATGATCCTCCTTTATCTTTTAATATATAAGAATATCATCTATAAATACTACCACAAAATGATCAAGGTATTCTTTAAAGACACTATTCATCAAATCCATGAATATAGTAGGGGAATAAGTAAGACCAAAGAGAATCACTATATTCATAGTGTCTATACCTTGTATGGAATGTCATATTGGGTAGATCCTATTTCTTGACCCTCAATTAATGATATAAAAAATGAAGGTTAATCTTGGAAAATTATTGAGCTCCTCACAGTTGATCAAACAAGTCATCAATATGGGGAAGAGGATACTTGTTCTTGATCATGCTGTTGTTCAACTCTCGATAATCAATGAAGAGTCACATTAATCCATATTTATTTTTCAAAAATAAGATAGTTGCACCCCACGGTGAAACACTTGGCCAAATGAATCACTCATCAATGTTTTCTTAGATTTTCTTCTTGAATTCCTGCAACTCAATTAGAGCTATTATATAGGGAGTCTTTGAAATTAGTGTTGAACCAGTTATGAGTTCTATAAATAACTCAACTTTACATTTTAGTGGAAGTATAGGAAAATATTTCAATAACACATTCATAAATTACTAAACAATAGTCATAGTATCGATATCTAGTTTCTCCCTAACTATTTGGAAGAAACATGCCTTTTGAATCAAAATTAAGACCCATAAATTGGATGTAATATCCATAGTAGGTTCATACTTAACATTACACTGATATATGATCATAGGTTGGTTTGAAATATCAAAATTAACATCCTTAACTTGACAATTTATGTGGGATATATGCAAAGAAATCAAATCCATGTCTATAATGGCATCAAATTCAACCAGGGGAAGAATGATGAGATTTGTAGCAAGTACATTCCCATAAATGTTAACTAGAGAGGAATCATAGAATTGAGATGTAATTATCGTACCATAATGGGGTTTTACTAATTATTCCACATCTAATCATTTGGTTCGAATCTTAATACCATTAGAAATTTTTTTAGATATAAAGGAGTGGGTAGATCCTGAATCAAATAAGACACTGGAAGTTCTAGAGTGGATGGTAAGTGCACCATTCAACACATCATTATTTCCATAAAATGTCCTGAAGGCATTCATTTTTATTGATTTTTGATAATCCACCTTTCAAGGGGTGAGGTGGAACCCTTACAAGGCCTGTAGGTGTAAGTATTACATGACTCATAGGCCTTAGAGGAATTTATTTTCCCGTAGGCTTCAAAAATTACATACAACCCAGACTAACTTCTTGGAACTGATCCTTCCCCGCATCTTCATTGTGAAATAAGCTCTCTACCTTCACATGGATGTTCAGATAGGCATTCCCATGCATGCACAAGCTTGTCCCGATGGCAGGTGCCATACCCTCTCATTCTTGCAATCCGTTTAGCTTCTGTTGTGGTGAAAGCTCCTTGCTCATCCTCCTTGTAGAGCTAGTTCCTTATAGATCATCTGGTTTGAATCTACACTTAAGGTGGCCTGAAGGCCTCGAGGTGGCCTGAAGGCCTTACTGACTCGAAGTCCTGGGTGTCCTGAAGGCCTTAAAGGACTCGGGGACCAAATCGGTGGCCCGAAGGCCCAAAAAGGGGCATATTTTCAGCTACTATAGTGCCAAATAGTACCTGCTACAGTCCTGCTACAGTACCTGCTACAATACTGCACAGTACTGCTATAGTACCCTCGGAAATAATGTCTCCACTTTGATTTGATCCCGAGTCTCTCGGATGCACTTACAGAGTCCTTACCAACCGAGCTAATGCTCATGTGCTTTTTTTTTATGAGAAATATCATAATTTTTTTTCCAAGAGCAAAAAAATTAATGTTATCATAATTCCCATCTTCCTTACACTTGAAGCATTGAAGTGTGGGAGGTGAAATCTATGTAGCTTTTCCTCTATTTGAATCATTGGAAAAATTATTCCCATTATTTCGGTAATTAGTTACCATATGGCCTTCCCTTACACACTTAAAATAATTATTAGACCCCATAAGATAATTCCATCCACACTTGGAGCGTAAAGGAAGGATCATTTTCTTACCTTCTTGGTTTTTATATTTTCCTTTGAACTTCATCTTCTTTTTCTTATTAAAACCATGATATTTATATGTAACTCCAACCTCCATTTCAACTTTTATTTCAAAATGAACAATCTATTAATAGCTACTAAAGTATCATATGTAAAATTCACTTATGAGATGTTGATTTAATCCATTTAAGAATCCATCAACTTTATATTCAGGTTGGATGATAATTCTAGAAGTGCACCTCACAAGTCTGAAGAAATTAGCCTCGTAGGTACCGACATATTCATCATCCATTGCCTCAACTAAATGAACTACTTTTCCATATTTGAAAGAAGAACACAAGGAAATTAATTATTGAAGAATAAGTTCTTGAACTCATCCCAATCCATGGATTCAATTTCATCATGATTCCTCATATTCTTTATTAGATTCCACCACTGGTTTTCTTTACCATATAACCAATAAACAACCAGGATTACTTTCTCATAATAAAAACACTAGAGAACAGAGGGAGATATATGTCCCAATCAATGGATTCAATTTCATCAAGTTTCCCCATATTCCCACAGTAGATCAGGTTTCCTAATCTTTCATACTAGATCTATCCCATAAACTTTATTCCCATAATTATCTCATGATATATAAATCATTACCTAATATATTAGAGGGAGATATATATCCAACACATATCATAGTTAATTCATACATACATGTGACAAAAAATCATAAAAAGTCATATCATAAACCCTAAAATTAAATGGGTGTCATAAAAATGTAATCACACCTTACCCTATAGAAAAAAAGAATAGTTTTTATAATCATTTCATCAAAGCATAATCTGTGAAAAGAAGCGGGTTTCATAAGCATATAACCCATAAAAGAGGAATGGGTTTTATAAACATATAACCTGTGAAATATAAATAGGTTTCTTTATATCAATAAATAAACCATTCAGAGAAATAATATAGATATAAACTTTGATCATTTCCTCATAAAGTCATGAATAACACCAACAGATGCCATATTATATGGAAAATAATTTTGAAATAAAATTTAAAAACATTTCTTAAGGAAAATATCCTTGATTCTTCAGAGAATTATTTTTAAAACATAAAACCTTTTGAAACAAATTTTCTTGAAAATAAACATTAAAACTTATAAACTAATCTTTGAAAACATTTTTAAAACCTTTTATTTTGATTTTTTTTTTGAAAACTTATAAAGAAATATTGAAAACATTTTGAAACTCATTTCATTGAAAACAATTTGAAAACATATAAAGGATTAATTTAAAGCCATAAATAATTTTTAAAATAAAATTTTCTAGAAAATTATCTTAAAATATCATCTTTAAAAACATTTTTTAAAACATTTTTTAAAACATGGTTTTTGAAATTCATGACATGTGTTTCAAAGAAGAAAAACTGATACAATCTACTTTACTGATTTGGTAACTTTTGAAAATTAAACCCCATGAAAGAGAGATCATAAAATGGATATGTAAATACCCATATATTTAAGGATAATAATCATATAATATATTTATGGGCATTATATACCCCACACAAAATAAATTAATGGTTAATAAGGCATAAACCTCACAGAAATAAAAGTGAGACTATAAGTCCCCTTATGTTATGTCTTGAATCTCATTGTACTCATTCAAAACTTATGTATAATAAATATAAGTTTATTATGGATCTAACATAGAACCATATTATTATATATAATACCATATATGTCTTTATATCACCCTATTATTAACACTTCCATGCTAAGGTTACATTTCAGGTAATATCCTATTTTCTCTTCACATGTGTCTTAATTTGTTATATTTTTTAGTGCTCATACTTATATCATGTTTTCCAGAATGTAAAACATGATAAAAATATCATTTATATTCATTATATATGTATTTATAATAATCTATTAAAGATAGAAATATGAAATGTAATACACCATTCCATGAGACGGTAGGTCGTACGTACGCATGAATGTTGTTTCTGTTTAATTATCATATTTAAAGAGAGATTAAAAAAACACACACACACACACATATATATATATGTATATACTAATTACAACAGAATTATTATTTATTATATATTATATAAATTTACTGAACCCATCCTTATTATATTCCATGTATAGTGTGAATGAATCACATCACTTTGAGGTGACTGTAGTCCATACTTCACCAAACAAAATTATCGTATTTACAAAAAATTGAAATCACTAAGGTATGTGTTATATAATTTTTAAATAATCACAAATAAATCATAAATATCACATAAATAATATAAAAATATATTTTCCATCATAATTCCTAACCATGATAGGTGATAAAGGAAAAACAAACAACATTATTTCGTGAGGATATAGTTGGTCGTACACAAGAACTATAAGTTCATTACCCATTTGATGGAAGTGTGTGTAATTTCAGGTAGAACAATTATAATAACAAAATATCATTATATTTTGGTTACTATTGTTATTATATGATCTTTTAATAAGGATAATTGAAGGATTGGAGAAATAAATAAAACTAAGGTGATCATTGAAGAAGGTTACCTCTTTTTCAAATAACTCCTTTTGGTTTTTACAAAATGACTTCCTTAGATCCATTTATACCCAAATTGAGGCTTCTAGGATTAGGATATTGATTTTGGTATCTTATTTTATCATAATTTTGGTGAGAGAAAGGGCCTTAGAGGTGTGAATAAGTATGAGGGGTGAGTTTCATTTTATAGTGGAGGAGGAGTGACATTCTTGTAAATTTTTGGAAAGGGAATTCCACCCACATTTTTCCAATGAAAAGTGGCTCCAATAATAGTATAAATATGATAAAAGGGTGTATAGGGTAGAAATATGAATATAAAATGGATTTTGGATAGGTTATTTTGGGACTTAAGTTTAGGGTTTAGTTCTTTGTTAAGCTATTTTTTCTTTTAATTTCTATAATTAATTTTAATCACTTTCACTAATATTTTTGGTAAAAAACTAATTTAACCTTATTATAAATTATAAATTATTTTTATTAAAAATATGGAATTAATTTTTCCAAATTATAATCATATAATTAGATAATATTAATTAAAATTAATTCCGTTGATGTGTTGTGACATCAGGTTTTGTTAACAAAAATGTTTAAAAGTTTGGGATGTTTTTATATCCAATTTCAATTTTAAATTGGTTCAAATGAAATCCATTGGGAAAATTTGTGTATAATTTAACTAATTAACCTTTAAAACCAAATTAAAATATAATTTAACTATATAAATAAATTATATTAAAAAGTCATTTTGAATTAAAATTCAGTATTTTTCACTATTCATCCAAAAAATGATGTTTTTATGAAAAATCTCAAAAATTAAACCTAAGCTAATTTCTACATTATGGATTAATTTTTTTTATTTTGTAAAATTAAATTTCTAAGAGTGTAACATTAATTTTATTATTGTTAATAGAAGTACATAAAAAGAAGTTCCTTTAAGAAAATATTATTTTAAACATATAAAGACTTATCAAAATATGATTTATTTATATAAAACCATTATAAATGACATTTAAGAAGTAGTTATTAATATAAATATTACTAATTTTAATGGGTAGTTAATAACCATCTCTTTTAAATAATTATAACAATAAAATCATGTTTCATAGAAACCTGGTGTTGTGTATAACATAAGCCAAGTTAGTGTTGCGTGTAGCACAAGCTTACCATGGGGTAGCGTACAAAAAAAGTTTGACTTATTGTAGCATAAAATGCATGACACCGAAGAAAATTTAACTATTTAAAAAAAGTTTTACAAAAACTCTGGGTGTTACATCAGTTTTCAGGAGAAGGAAATAAATTTATATATCCAAAATTATCGTTTGATTATATAAAAATATATGGAGGAGGATGGATATACTTTGAACTATTATTCATAAACATGGATATTGTTACCCATTTAGAAATAATATCTAGCTCAAATGGATGAAACACAAGAGAGTTACACTCTTTAATAAATTCCCATTGTAATAGGATATGTTTATTTATTCCCTGAAGTGTTGTATGTCCTTCCTCATGGATGAGAGGTTTAGTTTTCATTTCAGATTATAGCAATATCCATTCCAATATGAAAGAATCCTTATTAAATAACCCTTATTGAACTAGAAGATCTGAAAAAGAAACTAAAAGAGAATCTGGATAAGGGTTTCATACATATGATTGATTCACTATGGGGTTTCATCAATCATTATTTTCAATAATAATGAGGGGATGATGCAACTATCCGTTGATTATCATGAACTAAAAAAATTCATGATGAAGAAAAATGATCCCTTACCATAGATTAATGATTTTTTCAATCAAATAAGAATGGACCATTACTTCTCTAAAATTGATCTTCAGTTGGGATATCATCAGTTAAAGGTGAATAAGGTGTATTTTCTCAAGACTACATTTTTTATAAAGTTCAGTCACTATGAGCATATAATTATGTCATTCAGACTCAATAATGGTCCATAAATTTCCATTGACCTAATAAATAGAGTATTTATAGATTACCTTGATAAATTTATAGTTTTCCTTATGGATGATATTCTTATATACTATGTATGTAAGGTGTAAAATTATGATCATTTAAATATTATGCTAATGAAATTGAAGAATGATAAGTTATATGAAATGTAAAGTAAAATATGAGTTTTGGATAGATAAAGTATCATTATTGGGGAATGTTATCATGCGTAAGTGGATATATGTAGATCCTTTAACGATAAAAGTTATTTAGGGATATCCCAGACTAATATTTGTAACAAATATCTATAATTTCCTTAGATTATCTTGGTATTATTGAAGATTTTTTAATAAATTTATCAATATTTTCAAACCTATTGACCATGATGACTCTATATGGAGTTATGTATATATGGATATATGAATTTTAAGAGTGCTTTATAGATATATAAAAGAGTTTAACCACCATGACTATACTCATAATACCCACAAGTGGGGAAATATTTATGATTTACAATGATGATTCAATGAAGGGTTTGGTTTGTGTACTTAGGTTGAATGATAAAGTGATAGAATATACCATAAGACGGTTAAAGGTTCTTGAATGGAATTATCTGAAGCATGACCTGGAGTTGGCTGTAATAAAATTTTCATTGATTATTTAGAGGAATTGTCTCTATGTAGGGAATTTTGATATATATATATATATATATAGAAAATAAGATGCTAAAATATATATTCACATAGAAGGTTCTCAACATGCACCAATGAAGATGGTTAGAGCTAATCTAGGACTATAAATTCTCAATCCACACTATTCTAGGAAGGATAATAAGATGGAAGATTCTTTGGGTAGAAAAGATCCTTTATCCTTATCTATATTGAGGACTGAGAAAGATCCAATCTTCTTAGACTTTAAAATAAAGGATATGTGAGTCATAAATGATGGAACAACATCATACTTCAATTAAATTATTTCTCAAACAACCCTTCTAGATAAAATTCTGAAATATCAAAGGAATGATGTGGATATATATAATATTGTGGATATTGTTAGAAATTTAAAATCCTTAGAGTTCAAAACTAATGAAGAAGGAGTTTTTAGATTTATAAAATAACTATGTGTGCTAAAAAATCCTGAAAAAAGGAGATATTAAATGATTCTTAGAGGTCAAAGTTATCCATAAAAAAAATGGAGCACAAACATCTATAGAGATATTTGACAAAACTATTGGTGGGAAAATATAAATATTGATATTTTAGAATATATAAAAACTTTCCTGGTGTGTTTGTAGGTGAAAGAAAAGAGGCCCAAATCTAAATAGATGATTCCACCATTTCCCATACTCACACGAAAATGGGTGAACATTACTAAGGTTTTTTTCATGGGTCATCCAAATACATCCAAATAGAATAATTCCATGAGGGTTGTGGTGGAATATCTTAAAAATACTATTCAATTTATTTCCATTCGATGGTACTTTTCACTTGATCACCTTACAATGTTATAAATTAGATATGTGGTTAAGTGGAATGGAACACTACTATAGATTGTATCTGATCGATATATGAGGTTAAACATAATGTTTTAGAAAGGTTTTCAAGATTCATTAAACAAAGAATTCAACTTAAGTACATTATATCACCCCATACTGATTTACATTACAAAAGAACTATCTGAACAATTGAGGATATGTTGAAATATTATTATTTGGAATTTAAGGGATATTGGGACCAATATCTTCCATGGGTCGAGTTCTCATGAAATAGAAATTTCCACTCAAGTGTTAAAATGGCCCCATATAAAGCCCTATATGGGAATAAATTTTAAATTCCCACATGTTGGTATGAGTTTGTTGAACATAATCTATTGTAACTAGAAATGGTTCATGAAGTGGTATAAAAGTTCAAGGCCATTAGAAAACATACCGGGATGGCGTAGAGTTGACAAAAAAATTATTTTTATAACCATAACTGTGAATTGAAGCTTTTTTGTTGGTGATAAAGTGTTCTTCCATATATCTACATGAAATAAATTCATGAGGTTTGGTTATAAGGGGAAGTTAATTCCGAGATACATTAGCCCATCGATATTCTTGATTTCATTGGAGCTATGGTATATCGATTAACACTCCACCAAAACCTTTCTAAAGTATATAATGTGTTACATGTATCCCTCTAGTATTAGTAATTACTATATATATTTCATATACTGAAACCATAGGTGTTATACTTGGATAATTATCTCTCTTATGAGGAGAAATCTATAAAGATCATGGACTACAAAGACATATCTCTATTCAACAAGATAACTCTCCTTGTCAAAATACTTTGGTAAAACCATAAGTATGAGGAGGAAACATAGAAACCTAAAGATACATTGAATTAGAAGTACCATAATTTTTTCACCTTATTTTAATAAATGAAATTTCAAAGGTGAAATTTCTTAGGGAGGGATGTAAAGACTCGAAAGTTATATATAGAAATTTACCTTATGAATATATATGTGTGTTGTATTAGGTAATTTAGAAAATAAAAAATTAAAATAATTTTATAATTAATTCCTAGACATAATATATACATTGGAATAATATCATTGAAATTATAATAGAAAACTATCATAGAGTATAATAATAATAATGATAAATTCATTTCATGTTTTAAAATTCATTTTTCTAGAAATATTTTTTATTTAATTTTGTGCACTTATAACGAATAATAATTTTTATCACACATATAAATTGAACATAATAAAATTACATTAATTTTTTAATTAAACACTAAATCATTATCTTAGGAAGAATTTTTGGTATTTCTAAAATAATTGATTTTTAAGTGAATAGTGATAAATATAGTTTTTATTAATACTAGAGTGTTTTGGACTTTATCATAATATATGCATGACCCAAAAAATTTATAAAAAATATTTCATGACAAAAAATATATTTAATAAAAAAATTAATTTAAAAATAATATGTTTGATTTATAAAACCAATGTTTAACATTTTGAAACTTAAGTAATCTTTTATTTAAACAAAAAAAATAGATTTTTCATATTTTTTTAAAATTATGATATCAAAAGTTAGAATTCAATTTTAGATTTAATTATAAGACTTATAACTCTTATTTTTATAATTATAAACTTATTAATCTCATGTAAATAAAAAACATTGATAATTTTATCTTAAAAATTATTTTTACACTTAAAACTAAACTTTTTCTAAAATTAGATTTTATACATTATGCTGACTAATATTAACATTAATTTATATCACCATTGGAAATTATATTTGAAAAAGTTAATTTCATATTTTTAATCAATTGAACCAATTTTTTTAATAAGGTCAATTTTATTTTCAAGTATAAAATTTTTTATTAGTTAAAAATTAGTTACCACGGTAAAGGTAAAATATGTTAAAACGAGTTTAACCAATGTAACGACCAATTTTTTTTTAAAATTAAATCCACATTTTTAATGATTAAATTAATTATTAAATAATGTTTCTATATAAAACACATGCACCACTTTAGTTATTTTCAACCATTATAAGTTATATTCTGTCATATATAAAACATTGTTAATAATTATAACCATTGATAATATATCCATTTTGTAGTTACCATTAAGATTAGTACATTAAGTGTTATGATAAAGTCCAATGGAAATAAAATAAATAAGCAATGACCTCGACCACCAGGATCATACTCTATGAATCCCATTTATCATATATTTTGAGGGATATAACATCATTAGGATTTTCTACTGACTAAGACCAACCCAAGTTTCAACAACTAAATCATGAACGAAACCTTTTATTGGAGAAGTTCAAGCTCATAAAGATCACACCCAAACCATTTACATCAAACCACCCTAAGAAAATATCACCATTGAACATCTTACCCTTAAGTAATTCTCTGGTGTAATAAATGGATATGTATCACAACCCTTATAGTATGATTTTTTTAATAAAATTTTGATTATAATTATCACTTTTTATTATTACTTTTTAAATAATTAAATAGCGAGTTTGATAAAAATTATACTTTGATACAAAGAAACACAAATTTTATTTTTGTGAAATATATAGTTTTAATCAAGACACATTTTTTGATAAATTTAAGATTTAAAAAAAAATATATATTTTAATGTAATATTATCATTAAATAATATTTATTAAATATAAATTTTAATATAATTTTATGAAGTCAAATGTAATTTCTTATAAGGTTCAGAAAACTATTATTGTAAAAAATCAATATTTTTTAATAAATTGTTTTTTTAATTTTAAATTAAAATATTTAGAGAATTATTTTTATAAAATAAATATTATTTTTTAAATCATAATGTCGATGTTATACAACAGTGATTTTTTCATATATTTTTTTGAGAAAAATGAATTTTCAAGTAAAAATTATATATGGTTTAAATATACAATATGTATTAGGACACCTTAATAACCCAAAAGTGCTGTAATATATTCCATAAAAGGTATCCACAACCAAATATATATTTCCCAATTAAAATAATGTGTTTCTAAAGTTATTTGACTAATTTTATAAATCCTTAACGAATCCTCAAAAATCTATATTACATTTTAAGGTTTTAAAATCATTTTTTTATAAACATGACTAAATTCTATATCCCCAATGATGTAATTTTAATGTTTTAGGTTATTAACCTTATAAAATAATGAAAAAATCCTATTTGAAAGAAATTGTGGGCAAAAACCATGGTAAGGTTTATAGTTTTTATTACATTATCATATAGAGTCCAAAACCTATGTTTGGAAATTAATAAATAATTACTTTCTCTTTTTCTATATAATCCAACCCAAAATATCATTCCTCTTCAATTAAAACCATTGGATCATGA
The DNA here is from genome assembly GCA_963277665.1 of Viscum album. Classification (NCBI taxonomy): domain Eukaryota; kingdom Viridiplantae; phylum Streptophyta; class Magnoliopsida; order Santalales; family Viscaceae; genus Viscum; species Viscum album. Next base: position 309,889,676 of record OY728147.1, read on the forward strand.
TATTAATTTTCCTTTTCCTCTCTAGAGTCCTCCCATAGTGCACCCAAGCTCTTAAGTAGTTCCTCCCAAGCTTTTAAAAGCATTCTCTTAAGGTAAGGGATCCTCTCCTTCTTCTATTTATTAAAGTACCTTCTTTATGTCATTCATTTTTTTAAAATTGTTAAAGTTGGTATAATTTATTTAAAATAAATATTATTATATTTATCATTCCCAAGTAATTAGAGACTGATTTCTCTCTCATTCACCCCTTTGATAAACCTTTATGTAAACCTGTTATGCTACAGAAATAATCCTACAATTTTTTATGCCAAACATTTATATAGTGGATACCCATCTCAATTTCCACTCATGGGTATTCAAATAGTTTTATATATCCTTAATTTATTTGGTATATATATATATATATATATATATATATATATATTCAACATGAACTCCTTAATAATGGAATTAAAATTTATGAAATATGTCCTTATTTTGTATGATCTATGTGGCACACTTCTGCATGAAAATGATATGACAATGACTGGTGGGTCCCAAATTATATATCCCTTAAATGCATTGGGTAATGTTTTTATCTCATGATATTCCATGTATAGTTCATGAGATGTTATCCTATGCACACAATTTTATGATGTCTTGGCGGTTTTCCTTGACTTGGGTTTATGATGTCAAGTTTTATATTGTTTCCAAATTCCTATGATGCTTTTATACTATCATTATATATCATGACTCATTGTTCAATATTATGATTCTGAACCCTATTATTATACCTATACATACCTCTTGGATCACATTTACTACTTTACCTATTGATATTCATTCTTTATTCCCTAACCAGGATGTATAACTCGCCCCTTTCTTTTGTACACCTTCCGGTTATCCCATACAGTTTTATATGATCAAGGGGAATTAAGGGAATGTTATGTTGTTTTTATTTATGTAATTTAATTTCTATTTCAAGTTTTTATTTTTTTTTACAAATTAAACTAATATACTAGGCCTCATGATCTTATGAGGTTGTATTAATTGTACCTTTATGTAATAAATCATTAATTAAGGTGTATTAATGATATCGATTATTATAGTTGGTATCAAGGAAAAGTATAGTTATTTTGGGGATTAAGATTTGAAAACTCTACTGAAATACTTAAGAATAATTCTAAACATAGGAAAACACCCCTAAATTTTGGTAATGTATAGAGTAAGTGGTTTCCAAGAAAATATATCCATGTATGGAAACTACAAGTAGATGTATCTTTATAATAGTTATACCTAGGTGTAATAACCCCAAAAGGGAACATTGAACTAAACTCAATCATCACCTGGTGCATAACAACATGCCTTGATATACACCTAATTTGAGATTCTCAGGGGATATGATTTTTTAAATTCACATGCTATTTATAAACCATTACAAAGGGAAAAAATGTACCAAATATTTTATGTTAGGAAATAGATCATGGATAAAATAGATTAAAACCTAAAAATTCATAGGTTAAAGAATATATGTCATTTATGAGTTATCCCATAAATATTGATATATTCCCTTTTATGTGTATAATAATTTAAAAATTCTAATCCTTAATTTCTATTTTATTTTTATTCAATGGATTGAAATAGAAGAAACTAAGTCAATAACTAATATGAGGTGCAATGTGATGACTTCCCAAATGAGATTCTTAATATGGTGGGATCTAAATTAAGATATCATGTGATTATGTCGAACTAGTTATCATAAACCATGATTAGAAATTGAAACATAGTTTAATTTCTAAACATGATAAAGAAGACGACGTTGGTGTCTGAAGGAAGTTCATCCAATAAAGGTGATAAAGGAAATTAGATTCAATTTCTTGTGTGTCAAAAGTGTGAAAAAAGGCACCAAGGTAAATGTGACAAAGGAACTTGAAGATGTTTTATGTGTGAAAATAGGGCATAAAGTATCTAATTTTAGTGAAAAAATGAAGTGTTAAATTAACATAATTTATTGAAATAAAGTTCAATATAAGGTACCATTAACAGTTTTATGCCATAAATATAGATAAGTTGGCCATTATCCAAGCCAATGTTCTATTCTAAGTGAAAATGAGAACCAAAAATCTCCTAGACCAAGGGAAAAAGTAAATCCCTATGCAGAGATGGATCATGATGATTAAAGTACACAAAATATATACTCTAGAGTTTTTTATGTTTTTTATTTCAATTCATTCCTTATTAGCATATCATGTGAGTTTTCAAAGAAAATCAAGTCACCAACCCAAATGACTTGATATCAACAAGGAAAAAATTCTATAAATATTTTATCACAAGTTAGAGTTTGTGGGAATTTTCTTGAAAATCTTATCATTCTTCCTTATGTGGAATTTATTAATTTTCTAAGTATGATTTACCTTTCCTTGTATAGTGCCAACACAAATTGTTGGGAGAAGTAATTATCCCTCTGTATCACAAATCACCCTCTGAATCTATATATGTGTAATGATGAGGATGAATATCCTTTGGTATCATCATATCAAACATGGATATTATTTCATTATGAGAAAGTGTGTCTAGCTCAAATGATTGAGACTAAAGAAAAGATCACATTTCATAGCATTCCCATTGTAAGGGAATATATTGACGTGTTTCCCAAAAAGTTATCTGGTCTCCCTCCAAAATGATTGGTTGAGTTATTGATCAGTCTTATACAAATAAATTTAACACTATCCAAGAACCCATATAAAGTGGTTATTTTTGAACTTGTGTAGCTTAAGAAACAAGTACATGATAATCTAGATAAAGGGTTTATATGCTGAAGTGCTTCACCGTAGGGTGCACCAATCCTCTTCACCAAGAATAAGGATGGTCAACGCACCTGTGAATTAATTATCATGAGCTCAAAAAGATCATGATAAATATCAAGTATCCTCTTCCATGGAATCATTAATTGTTCAATCAACTACATGGATCCTATTACTACTCTAAGGTAGATCTTCGGTTGGGATATTATCAAGTAAATAAGAATAAGGTTGATATCCTCAATATGTCTTTATGAACAAATTATGGTAACTATGAGTTCATAATGATTCCATTTGGATTCAATAATGCTCTAGAATTATTCATGGACTTAATGAATAAAGTCTTTAGAGATTACATCAACAAATTTATGGTAGTCTATGTATATGTTATTCTTATCAACTCCAAAAGAAAAGATGATCATGGGGTGAATTTAAATTCTATATTGAAGTCTTAGAGAAAGGAAAATTTATTTTATAAGTACAATAAATTAGAGTTATGGGTGGAGATATTAACATTCCTAGGGAATGTTATCACCAGAAAAAGGATATATGTCAATACCTTAAAAATAGAGGCAATTTAAGGATGGACTAGACCAACATTTGTGATGTAAATCATCAGTTTCTTTGTATTAGGTGGATAATATCATCAATTTGTAAGAGGCATATCAAAATTTTCAATCCCACTGATTAATCTAACCTGAAAAGGGATTCAATTTTGTTTGGACTAATGAATATGAATAAATATTTAAAGAGTTGAATAAGTGGATAATCACAGATCTTGTGCCCACATTACCCACTAGTGGGGAAGGATTTATCATCTAGTGTGATGCATCCAAAATGGTCTTTAATTATGTACTCATGAAATATGAAAAAATGGTATCATCTGCCTCCCACTAATTAATGATCCATGAGTAGAACTACCCAATATATGATCTAGAATTGACAATAGTTATTTTCGCATTAAATATTTGGAAACATTATCTCTATGGTGAAAAAGTGTGACATATATACAAATCATAAAATACTCAAGTATATATTCACATAGAAGTAGATTAATATGTTCTAGTGAAGGTGGTTAGAGATAATCAAGGATTATGATTGTTCAATCCATTACCATCCTTGGAAGGAAAACAAAGTGGCATGTACTCAAAGTAGAAATAATACTATAACCCTATCTTGGATGATAATTGAAAGGAATATAGTCTTATTAGACATAAAAATGATAAAAATGGGAATAATAAAAGTATATTCATCCTACCTTTATCAAATAAATTCTCAAACATCTATTATTGATAGGATAAAAGGGGCATATAAATATGACGAGTTGCTGTAGAAGAAGTTAACGAATATTAAAGAGTTCAACTTCTATGAAGATTGAGTTATAAGGTTTGGAACCCAAATATGTTTCCCATAAAAACCATAACTAAAAAGGTAAATTTTGGATGATTTGAATAAATCATCATTATCTATTATTCATGGAATAACTATTTTGTATATAGATATGTTGAAAAACTTCTCTCAGGATACCATGAAGAGGAAGATTGAATAATTTGTATCACGATGATTAGTATTTCAACAAGTTAGGGATGAACAATATAATAATAAGGGTATGATGAAACCATTTCCCATAAAAATATGAAAAATGGTAAAACATAAATGTGGATTTAATCATAGGTCTCCCCAAGACATCTATTGGTAATAATTCCATTTGTATGGTAGTTGACCACCTTAAAAGTTAGAATATTTAATTTCTACAAAGGAAACTTAATCTCTTGATGTTGGGAAAAAATCCCTCAAGGTATCATTGAAGCTTTTTTGAGGTGATTGTGTTTGTTGACAAAGTGGACATCTGAGTAGTGATTGTTGACAAAGCAAAACAATGACATACAAATTTGTTGAAAAAGAGGATTTCATGGTGGAATGTTGAGTTCAAGAGCTGAGGTCAACGATCCATGTTTGATTCAAGAACGTCGATAAAAGGAATGGATGATCTGGAGGCGGTTCAAAAGAACAGATACAAGGTGGCGCCGTTTTCCAGTGTTTGCCAAATTTTAGAGCCTGAAAATTGGCAAATGAAGAAAAGTGTTTTTTGGAAAAAGGACTTGCATGCCGAGGACTTGGAGAATAGGAAACTTGCACGCCATATGTTTTTCAAGATCAGAAGATCAAAATATGGCAAAGGAAGTAGGTTCGCGCAAGTTTGGGAGTTGGTCGCGCAAGTGTCCAAAAGGATAGAAGACTTGCGCGCCGAAACTGGGTCACGCAGGTGACTTGCGCGCCGTCGCGTAGGGTGGTCAGATTGCCTATAAATACTGGACCACCCCTCTTCATTTTCACCAGAGTTCAACTCTTTGAGAAATCAGAGCTCCTGTCGCGCAAGTGGTGTGTGTGGTCGCGCAGGTGAAGTTGCGCGCCAGTGGTTGAAGTTGTGCGCCAGGGTCAGAAGTTGCGTGCCGGTTGGCAGTTGCGCGCCAATATTGGTTTGGGCGTAAAAGGAATAGAGTCGCGCAAGTTTGTAGTTGAGGAAGCTTGAGTCGCGCAAGTGTCTGAGGAGGACTTGCGCGCCCGTTGTGACTTGCGCGCCGATACTTGCGCGCCGTGATTGACTTGCGCGCCAAGTAAGGTTTTGTTCCAGCAGTGGTTTTCGGGATGCGTGGAAGTTGGAAGTTTGACCGATACCTTCGGTGCAAATAGATATTCATCTATGAGTGAAAGTTGTACTTAAACAGAGCATCTACATACAAGAGAAGATGCATTCTTTCATGCAAATGAAGAGACCTACAGGTCTATAAAATATGAGTGGATTCTTTCCAAGAGCAGTGAGCTTAGGAAAAGGAAGAAGGTGATCCTCTCCACCGACAGTGAGCCAGAGAGAGAGAGACAGGGAGTGACCCTTGGGAAAGCAGTGAGATGACCCTAAATTTGTAAAGGCAGCGAGCCTGGGCATAGAAGTGATCTAGCCCGAACCTTGTAATCCACAGCTAGTGAAGATTAGTGGAATTTGGTACGACCGGCAACCTGTCGGCGTATGCTCCTTGGACGTAGCCCTTAGCGGTGAACCAAGTAAAATTGCTGTGTCCTGCGCTTGCTTTACTTTCTATTTACATTGTGTAGCAGGAAAGAGAGAGAAGAGTGTTTTTCTTAATAGCGAAACAAGATCAGAACGGACATTAATTTTTAATTAGTCATACCCTGATTCACCCCCCCTCTCAGGGTATTCAGCCTAGTGGACCTAACACTTGAACTAATAACCAATATATATATATAGGTTAAGTGTTAATAATACCTATAGTTCTAGTCTATATTGTATTTGATCAAGATCTTAGGTTTACCATGAGGTTTGGGAGAAGCCTTCAACAAGTGTTGGATGCAGGACTGAGATTCAACACTACTCATAACCTCAAATGGATGGTCAGTTTGAAAAACCATTCAAACTCTTGAAAATATTTTTAGATCATGTTTAATGTATTTCTATGGATTTTAGGACCAAAAAAATACCCTAGTTGAGTTATCATATAACAATATTTTCCATTTTAGCATTCAAATGGAACCTTATGAAGCTCTATATGGTAATAGGTGTCAGACTCCAATGTGCTAGGATGAAGTTGGAGAGAAGAAGCTTGTGGGACTTTATATTATCCAAGAAATGATAGATAATGTTCAAAACATTCATATTTATATAAAATATACATAAATTTGATATAAAATCTATGCATACAATCATTAATGAGTCATATAGATTAATTTTAGAGAGAAATTGTTCTATTTTATATCAATGTGGAAGAAAGTCATGAGGTTTCAAAAGAAGGTAAAGCTTAATCCTAGATACATAAGTAAATTTTAGATCCTTAATCACATTGGAGAAGTGGATTCTTGATTAGAACTAACACCTAACCTATCTCAAGTACATGATGTGTTCCATGTATCCCTCTTGAGGAAGTATATTCCTGACCCGTCACACGTAATGAACCCATAGGTTGTACAATTTTAGAATGATCTCTCAAAGGAGGATCATCTGATGAAGATCTTAGATATTAGAGACATGGTTTTATGGAACTTGACAACTCATATGTTCAATGTGTTATGTCAGAACTACAAGTTTGAGAAAGAAACATGGGAACCAGAAGAAGTGATTAAATAGAAGTGCCCTCACCTATTTTAGTGTATGAAATGTTAATCTTGAGGGAGAATTTTTTTAAGGGGGTATAATGTAATGACACAAATAAATAAATAAATTAAATTCCCATTTTTAATAAATAAATGCATTATCATGTAATGTATATATAGAAAACACATTCACAAATTTGGTTATTTTGGAATATCATGAGTTATATTCTATCAGATTTAAAATACTATTAAGAATAACAATCATTGATAATATAGTTGTTGTATATTTACCATTAATATTAGTATATTGGGCGTTAGGATAAATTCCAATTGACACTGATGAATGAACCGATGGCCTTAACCAGTCGGATTGCACCCTATGATGACTATTTATCATATTTTATGTGTAAGATAGCATCACTATGATTTACCATGACCAAGACCAATAGGATATTAAAAAACTAAATCATTAATGAACTTGTTTACATAAGAATGTCAAGGTCATCAATATCACATCCCAATCTATGTACAAAAAACCACCCCAAGAAAAACTCACCATAGCACACCTTATCCTTAGGTAATTCTCTATTATAATAAAGAGTTTTATATCTAGAACCTCATAGTATGTATTTTTATATTTTATTTTTTAAATAAATAATTATATTTATCCCTTTTTATTATTACTTTTTAAATTATTAAATAATGAGTTTGATAAAAATTACATTTTGATACAATGAAAAATAGATTGCATTTTTTAGAAATATATAGTTTCAATAAAGATAATCATTTTGATGAATTAAATAATTGTTTAGATAAATGATATTTTAATAAAATATTATCATTAAATAATATTTATTAAATATAAATGATAATATAATTTTATGATGTTGAATGTACTTTTTTATAAGGGTTATAAAATTATTATTTTCAAAAACTTGTATTTTCAATAAATATGAATTATTGATTTATAAGTGTAAATTCTCATATTTAGAGAATTAATTTTATAAAATAAATATTATTTTTGAAATGAAAAGGTAAAATTTATTCAATGTTGATTTTTTCATAATTTTCTAAGATAGTCAATTTTTTTGGTAAAAATAAAATACGATATAAATGTACATTATGTATTATGACATCATAATGACCGAAAATTTATGTGATATATTACATAAAAGGTATCCACAATCAACTATAAATTTCCAATTTAAAATAATGTTTCTTTTATGTTATTTGATTAATTTTATAAATCCTTAATTAATCCTCCAAAATCTATATTATATTGTATGCTTTTAAAATAAATTCTTTATAACATGACTCACTTCTACATCACTAAGGGTATTATTTTGATGTTTTCAGTTCTTATACTTATAAAATAATTAATTCCACTTCTCTTTGTAAGAAAAATTTGGAAAAACCGGGACAAGGATTATGGTTTTCATTACTTTATCATATAGAATTCAAAACCTATTTTTTAAAATTAATAAATAACTTTCCTCTCTTTTTTTATATGTAACGTCCCGAACCAGGATCCACTTAACCCATTCCACAAGATGGTGGGTCTCACGGCCTCAAGTGTGCTTCACCATATGTGAGAGACTATCATCCAACAGCGAGGGTGTAAGGGTAGTATAATGGGGATACTATACCCTCAAGTCAGAGTAGCACAGAATATACAACCAATAAAAAACAGCAGTGAAAGCATATAAAAAATTATAGAATCAATAAACTGTGGAAACTTAAATAGATAACAGAATAAGTAATCAAAAGAAGTAATATATAACTGAGCAACTCATAAATATCTCAAAATCCACTAAGGCAATGTATGATACATGATGCATGGCATGCTGATATACAAAAATGGAATAAGGGAACAAGCATACAATATTGCTATATAAAAACTAAAAAAAGAACAAAAACATGCTCCACTAGAATTTCAAGTGAATGATTGATCCTCTTCTCCTAAGATCCAACTACAAGATAAGCATATCAGCACCCAGAATTAGGGTCTTTTCTTTTATCAATACCTACAGTCAAATAGTCTTCTCGGGTACTAGAGGTAGTCTGAGTAGGTTGTGAGATGTAAATCTAAATATTCCACCACTAATGGTGCTACATGTAATCCAAGTAGTGCTTATAAATAAACAGTTTTTAGGAATAATAAATTAATAATCCAAGATGAATAAATAAATAACCGCCAGCTCAGGTTCCTATAGGAAACCTAGGAGGTCTACCTGCTTCGACTCATGGTTGGAATGAATGTCTAAACAGTTACTATATATATAGTAGTAATATATATATATATATATATATTATAATTTTATATTTAATCCACCAATATAAACCAAGTACATGTAGACGTAGGTGGACTTATACCTAGAATACTAGTGCTGGAAAGACTGGGGCCTATCTCAAACATCCATGACCAGTCTAACGAGCCTATAATCTTGAGAAAAGGGTACATGCCCTACATCCTAAGAAGAGTGTGAGATGTCATGAAAAAACACTCAGGATGAAGATTGATCCATCATGGAAACAATATTATCAAGGAATTTAGTTCATAAATCACAATACCCATATAGTATCACTAGTGTCAGACATCATTCTCAACACCTGATGTAAGGGATCGTGATGCCTCCATGCTCAATTGGTCCCTTACCACCATGTTGCAGCCTCTATAAAGGCACACTATAATTATAATTGGCATGGGGTATTACCTCCCATCCATCATTATCATTCAAACCATATACATATAAATGATTCATATTCATATTTACAATTTAATACATGAGGCATTACCTATCATGTTCCATGCTATCAAAGTTCAATTATGTATAAGGAATTTCAATTCATAATTATCATTTTGTAAAGAATTAGTTTAAGGCATGGTCTTATAATAATTTTATGTCAACCCATTAAAATAAATTGATTCATTTTATTTAAGGTAGATCATACCATCTTTCATAATCCAACCCATGTGATCAATTCCATTTAACTCAATCAATTTACCAAAACATGGAAAACCCATTTTTATGCTCGAAGGATCACTTAGGAGTTGACATGGGAAACAAGTGAATTACCTAATTGGGAAATTCCAATTATAAGAGGGGAAAACACCTAATGGGGGTTCCTTGATTTATATCTAATACTCATGTCTCAATGAAAATTTCAATTACAAACTAAGCCATAAGCTAACTAGGTGTTTCAAGTGAATTAATAATTTGACAATTTAGGGACAATTCAACATGGAACACCCAAGGGGTGATCATATATGGTATGTGAAAAATCTAAACCAAAAAACGAGAATCAATAGGTTTATATCAAGTCATTCTAATCAAATTTATATGAAGGACTCAATATAAAGTGGATGCTCGGATAAAGTGAGTGTGCGGAACAATAACATAATTACAAAGCATCAAAACTCGAAGGGAAAATGATGTGACCGCCAACCTTAAGCCCATAGATGACACCTCACTCAATATCAACCTCATATTTAAAGAAGGTTGGAAGATATCTAAGAAACTATCCAATTCTCTAAAAATAGGAAAAATGATCCTAGACCTAAATAGTACAATAGATGCCAAGATAAAATTAGATAGGAATCAACAAACTAGAGGAGCATACCGAGATAGATTCAATGATTCCAACAGATCAAAGAACGAGCACCAGATGAAATATTTGTCTCAATGCCTAGGTGAGGATCTTGGGTACTCAAAGGGATAAAAAGAAGCTCCAACAACCATTAGAGGAAGAATGTAAAGGGAGAGAACATTATAAGATTAAATGAAGGGAAATTTTGACTTTTCACCTAAAATTTGGGGGCATATGGTTTAGACACACAGTTTGAAAACCATGAAATAACCATGTGATATCCCAATATCTGAAAACCTACAATTTTTACACAGCTATATGCCTATAATAGGACGGTTGTAGACAAATTGTGTGGATCCTACTGCAACTCTTTTTTCCCATACATAGTTAAAGCTAACCGTGAAACCTGGGCCACGTGATTTAATATAACTATGAAACCCAATTCTTTAGCCCATTTTCCCAAACTCTAGGCTCTGAACAATCTTATGTCACTCCTGGTACCTTTATTAGGTCATAGTACACATCTACCATGATTAAATGAAAGGATCAAATTAAAAAACAAAAGATTTGTACCTTGGTGAAAAGATGGGTTGTCGTTACAACCCCCATCCTTAAAGCAACTCATCCCCGAGTTGTCCTTCTAAGGGTAAATTTGTATTGTTAGATAATATCACTAATCACTAATCTTGTATATCATCTTCCCACTCCCAAGTCTTATCCTGTACTCATACATGATTCCATAGCATCCGTACTATAGGAACTAACCTTCAACGGTGGGTCTTCATGCTCCAATCCACTATACGCACTGGACACTCCTCGAAGGAAGCATCTAAATCCAATTCAACCTCATCTGGCTGAAATACATGTGTTGAGTCTGGATAGTATCGATGAAGATGAGATACATGAAATACATCATGCATAGACCGGTATTTTTGAGGAAGTGGCATCTGGTAAGTCATGGTGTGATCTGTTGCACAACCTCGAAGGGTCGAACGAACCTCAGTGAGAGCTTACCCTACTTATGAATACATATATGGTCCACACTAGGAGAGACTCACAAGAAAACCCAGTATCTAACCTCAAACATGAGAGGTCTTTAGTATCTATTTTCATACAAACCCATAGAACAATAAGGTATCATCCCCATCCATGGTCCAACTTAAAGTTGTATCATCCTCTAAAATGATTTCCCTTAGTACAAGGACTTTAGGATATGATAATTGCCTCATTATTACCTATTCTAGAAGGGTAGAAGTAACTGTTAAGGTTTAAAGGATAGTCTAACCATGGTCCTACTAAACCTCAATGTGCATCTATGAGAATAAGGTTATAAGATTCTATTCGCCACTGGATTCCTAAACTGTATGTGTCTGAGTCTTTATTCTCATAACATTGGATACTGAATTTCCTTTACTATGCATGTAAAAAAGATAAAAATCAAATGAATATAGGTATTCCACCCACCTACACTTTATGATATTGAGATCCCACTCTATAAAAATTTAGTTGAGACTCTTATGGTCTGTGAATACAACAAAACACTCACCAAGTAGATAGTGTCTCCAACTGCATAAGTCATGAAAAACAACAATGAGATATAGATCATGTATTGTGTAATGATGATATCTGGATATGGAAGAATCAATATCTGCACTGAAGTCAATTGAACCTTTATCTCCTAAAAGGATACTTCACAAGTTTGTGACCACACAAATTTCACACCCTTCTTTTTCAAACCCTTATTCGACACTGCAAGGCATAAGAAATCTAGGATGAAGCATATGTAATATTTGAATATCCACAAAAAACTTTAAAGGTAAAATATGTTATTAGGATTCTCCCAGGTGACTATATCTCTCACTTTTTCTAGGTCTACTTATACTCTTTAATCCAAGATGTTGTGACCCAAGAAGTAGACTTTATCGATCCAAAAGTGGAATTTATTGAGCTTAGCATAGAGTTGATGATATCTTAGTGTATTTATCATGATATCAAGATGTGTTTCATGGTTGTTTCTAGAGAGTTAATACACAAAGATATTTTCAATGAATACTACTACAAATGAATCCAAATACAGGTGAAAAAACTGATTCATAAGATCTATGAAAACTGTTGGTGAGTTCATGAGTCTGAATGGCATAACTGGGTACTCATATAGACCATACCTGCTCCTAAAAGTTGTACCTAGTATTTCCATAGCTCTGATATTCACCTAATGGTATCCTAACCTCAGATTTATCTTTGAAAAACCTTTCTCTCCTCGGAGATGATCAAATAGGTTGCCTATTCTTGGTAGTGGATATAGATTCTTTACGGTGAACTAATTAAAATGATGGTAATCCACACCGAGCTTGAGGGTACAATCCACATTCTTAAAAAAAGGATTGGTAAACCCTAAAGAGAAGTATTTAGATGTATAAATACTTTTCCCTCAAGATCCTCCAATTGCTTCTTGATGAAATATAAGAAAGATATCTGCACAAGGAGAATAACTGCTACTACCCCCATGAGAAACCTCGAAACAACTCTTGGGCCTAGAAGAAGAACCACTACTAGATTTAGGTGCTGAACTGCCCTAACTCACACCATCATCTTACCTCAAAATTTTCTCTGTAATAAGGGCTAGGTTGATGATTTCAAAAATGTTCATCAACCCGAACACATTGACCTACAATCGGATGGAATAAACTATCCCATCCTTGAATTGAATAGAGGACATAAGATCATCAACAACTAAAGTAGGAGAAAATCGCTTCATCTCTATGAAACAAGCAAATTATTCCATAACTAACATGATCCCCTACTGCAGGTTCATGAATTCTCTAGCTCTATTATCCCTCAGAGTCTAGGGAAAGAAATAGTCATAAAAGATCTTCTGGAATTCATCCCAGACCATATCATGATTTCAATCTTCCAAGGTGACAATGTACCACCACCATTTGGCTGAGTCACATAGAATATAAGAATCAAGATTAACCCTCCTCTCTAGAGGTATCTCCATATACTCAAATATAGATAAGATTTCTTCGAGAAACACTTCTTAACATGAGGTACTCCATCCCCTAAAAAGGTGGGGGGTTTCTACTATTAAAACTCATGAGTAAACTCTTCCATGCTTAGGGAAGGTCGAACCACACCTTTCATATACTGAAGAATATGCATAAAACCCTCTCAGAACTATGTGTCAGTTCCAATATCAGGTATAGGAAGTGGAGCCATAGGTGGATCTATAGGGGGAATCATTGGCATCTCATAGTCCCCCACCTTAATAACACGGTCTTCACTACCTTCAGGTTATTTGACCAAAGGATTTTGTGGTGGTATGACACTCTAATTCCAAACACACACCTTAGAAGAGATTTAATCAATTAAAAAGATTGCATTTAAGAAACTAGGACAAGTATAAATAATTCCTATAAAAATAACCATGCCTCTCTTACTACTTAAAAATCCAGGTTTAGATGATGTAAGATACTATAACAGGAAATAAGAACATAAAATAGATACCTCACTACCCACTACTAAGGCCAGGTTCAGGTCTAAGTCTTTGTTTTACATGAACATGATAGCCGGTTTCACTTTAAAATCTATACTCATTTTGATTTTTTGCATGTTAAATTATGTAAATTACTTAAAATGTTTGAATTAGATGGTATACCAATTTAGATCCATAAGGGACCATACTCCTTATGAACAAAAAATATGACATTCATTCAACTTACACCATGACACATTCCCTCCCATGCATCGAATGGTCCATAGCTCAATGTGCCATAATTGACTACTTAAGGTGTCTACTTTAATATACTCAAGAGAAAATTATTATGCTAAGGCATAAAATTTAAGTATCAATTGTGTTTTCCAATCCATTCAAGAAGTTTCAGAACAATTCAATACATATTCAAGGCACTGTCAATATGAAATAGGCAAATGCATGCTGAAAATAAATGTGGGATGGAAAAATCCATGACATATTAGACCTAGTGTTATTAATAATTATGAATGTAAAAAATTCTCCTTTCCCTAATATAATAAGTCAAAGGATGAAATAAATCCTCAATCATATCAATAAAATTAACCACAACACAACATGTGAATCACCTAATAGTGAAATAGTATCAACTGTAATAAGAAAAAGCAAAGAAAAAAATATTATAACTAAGGAAACTCATCCTTTACCCTAAAAATGGGTTCAAAACACCCAATCATGGATTATTACAAAGTTATAAGAATTTCCAAATATCTAATCTATTTTCTCAAAATAGTAAACCAGGAAATGAACACCTCTGATACAACTTTGTAACATCCCGACTTGGAATCCACTTAAACCGTTCATCGAGCCAGTGGGTCACATGGCCTCAAGCGCACCTCCCCATATTCCAGAGGCTAACGACTAGCAGTGATAGTGTAAATGTGGTATAGTGGGGAGACTACAACCACACATCATAGAGGTACATTGGATATAACCAATAAAAAAACAGTAACAAAAGCATATCAAAACAGACAGAATCAATAAATTGAAAAAATGTAAATAAATAACTAAATAAATAGGTATCATAAGTAATAGATAAATAAAAAATTGATAAATATCTAAAAATCCTCTAAATAAATTTCTGATACATGATGTATGGCATGATGATATACAAAAAGGGTAACAGGGAAACATGCATATGATCATGCTATATAGAAACTACAAAAGAAAAAAAATCTTCTCTACTAGCATCCCAAGCAAATGATCAGTACTATGATCATAAAAACCAATTACAATATATGAATATTAACATCATTAATTAGGGAATTTTCTATTATCAATACATGTAGTCAAATAGTCTTCTCAGTTACTAGAGGCAGCCTGAGTATGGTATGAGATATAAATCTCAATAGGCCATTGTAACACCCCGAGTTTTTATAGAAATATTTTTCGTGAATAAATTAAATTTTCATTGATATATTTAATTTCACTAAGCTAAAAATTCCTTTCACATTTCACCTACTTGGCATACGTTACATGCAACACTGACTTAGCGTATGTTACACATGACACTGAGTTTCTACGAAACATATTTTTTGTTATAATTATTTAAATGAGATAATTATAACCTAGCCGTTAAACTTAGTAATATGAATAGTAATGAATAATTTTCAAATATTTTTTTATAATTATTTTATATAAATAAAACATATTGATAATGAAAGATATAATTTTTTGTAATGTTCTTATATGTTTAAAAATACTATTTTTTTTTCAAATGAATTGGTTTTCTTGTCCTTCGGTGAAAAATGATAAAAATAATTTTAGAAAAATTTAGAAATTTAATTTGATTAAATAAACTTAATTTTTTTAATTTAGAATGTCGAAATTATCTTAGGGTGTATTTTGAGGATTTTTCTAAGCAAATTCATTTTTTGGATGAATAGTAAAAAATATTGAATTTTAATTCAAAACTACGTTTTCATCTAATTTTTTTATAAGGTTAAATTATATATTTAAATTGTTTAAAAGTTTCATTAGAATAAATTTTTATCAATTAATCCAATATAGGTCATTGAATTCTATTTCACATTGATATTGGATATAAAAACTTAGCAAACTTTTGATCATTTTTACTTTCAAAATCGGTAGTGTTGTCCCATCAACGAGACTAAATTTAAATTAATTTCTTCCACTTATGTGATTATAATTTGGAAAAATGGATTCCATATTTATAATTATAATAATTTATAATTTCTAATAATTTCAACTAAGTTTTTACCAAAATTATTATTGAAATTAATTAAAATTAATTACAACGATTAAGATAAAATTAAGATTAACAAGGGAATAAACCTTAAAATTAGGTGCCCAAATGACCTATCCAATTGTAAAACACCCATTTTATGGAAATTTTTGATCTATTAACCTTCCATATTAGAGTTTTTTTTGGTTTTTTAGGACTCCTTTTAGGTAAAAACTTGGGTGTACCTAACTTTTTTTCAAAAATGCCAAGTATGTCTTTTCCATTCCCTATAAAAGGCCACACCTCTACACATTCTCCACACCTCTAAAACCTCTTATTATTGGAAAAGATCTTACCAATAAACTTCCTAAAATCCCTCCCTTCCTCCTTTAATCCTCCCTTTTGGTATAAAACCTTTCAATAAATCCCTTTGGTGAAAAACATAATAAGTTACCCAATTAAGAGGTAACACCCTCCCTCAAGATCCTTTCTTTCATTTTCTTTATCCAATCTTTATATTATAATTATTCTATACCTATTTAAAAAAAATGATATCATAAATGAACTTTTATGTTTTTATTCTAAGGTTTTTACCTACAATTACACACACTTCCATCTAATGGGTAACAACCATACTGTTTATGTGTACGATGAACTACCGCCTCACGAAATGATGATTGTTCATTTTACTTTACCACCTCTAATAGGGATAATTATGATGGGATTTTTTTAAATGATATATATGATACATATTATGTCTTTAATATTCTATAATTATTTTACAACATATATCTTTATACTTTCCATTTTTTGTAAATATGATAATTGTTTTTGAGAAAGTGTGGACTACCGCCCCCTCAAAGCAATACGATTCGTTCAGACACTATATGGAATGTTCTAATGACATGTTTAGTGAAATTATATGTTATAAATGATATAATAATGCTACTATAATAATGATACACACACACACACATATGTATATTTCATTTACTATCTCCCTTTCAAATATAACAATTAAATAGAAACAATGTTCATGCATACGTATGACCTACTGTCTCTATAAATAGTGTATTCCATTTAATACTTCTATATTATATGGGTTATTATAATACACATAAACTGAATATACATGGTATTTATATCATGTATTACATTCTATAAATCATGATATAAGTTTAAGTTCCAAGTATATAACAAATTAAGACACATGTGAAGAACAAAGAAGATATTACCTGAAGTGAAAACTTAACATAGAATTATTAAAAAGTGGGTAATATAAAGTCATAATAAAAACATATATGGTATTAGATATAAGAATATTTTTTTTACAAAAATTATATTTAGTAGACAAGAGTTTTTAATGAGTACGAAGAGAGTCAAAACACAAGTTAAGGGGATTTTTAGTCTTGCTTTTATTTCTATGAGATTCACGCCTCATTCATAACTAATATCTTTTGTGTGATGATTATACTTCACATGAATTTATTCTATGATTTTTATACTTAATTTTATGGGTATTTAAATATCCATTTTATGATCTCCATTTCATGGGGTTTATGTTTCAAGAGTCACTAAATCAGAAAAGTAGTTTTGTCTCAATTTGATTTCTTTAAGACACATTCCATGAACTTCAAGAACTATGTTTTTAATTTTTTTTTCAAATATGATCTTTTAGGATAATTTTCAAGGAAAAAGTATTTTAGATTTTTTTATGCATTTCAATATTCTTTTAAATTTTTTCAAAGCGTTTTCAAATAATTTTTTTTCCAAAACATTCTCAAGCTTCTTTTATATGTTTCAAAGGAAAACAATATTCAAAACGTTTTCAAGATCTCATTATATGTTTTCAAAGAAAAAGGTTTCCAAATTTTTTTCAATTATTTCTTTATAAATTTTCATGTTTTTTTTCAAGAAAATATATTTCAAAAGGTTTTACATTTTAATGATCCTTTTTCAAATAAGGAAGGATAATTTCCTCAAGAAATGTTTTCAAAATATATTTCCAAATTATTTTCCATCTAAGATGAAATCCGTTGATTTTAATCATGAAATTCTAGGAAATTATCCAAATGTTCAATTCATATTCTTTCTTGAATGGTTTCTATTTTGATGGAATTATGCTTATAAAACCCATTTCTCTGACATGGGTTATATTATTTTGAAACTTGATTCTTTTCATGGGTTATGATTTGATGAAATGATTATAAAACCTATCTATTTTCCATAGGTTACAATGTGATGAAAATTTATTACAACCCATTTCATTTCACGGGATTATGACGGTATATTTATAAAACCCATATCTTTTTAAGGGTCGTGATAAATTAAAGTTTTATTATCTTGTGGAATATGTATGAATGATTTTATAATGAGATAGGTGGGACCTATATCTCCCTCCAATTCATTGGGTAAAGATTTATATCTCATGAGATAATGATGTGAATCAAGTAGATGTGATTGATCCACTATGGGAATATAGGGAAATCTGATCCCTTGTAAGGAAAGGATTGTGACTGGGTTTTGTGGTGTGTCCCACATAGTAGGTGTTTTCACTAAAAATTTTGAAGATGGGGAAACTTTATCCACTCTGGGAAGATGGGGAAACCTGATTTCTTTTAAGGAAAGGATAAAGACTGGGGATGCTGGTGTGTCTTAACCTGTAGGTGTGGTTACCATTGTAACGACCCAATGTTTTATCAATGTAAATTAATTTCTAATAAATATGTCATATAATCACATGAAATCACAACACAATGAAGTACTAATTACTATATGAACTTAAACATAATTTTGACACTTCTGTGATTTGAATTTCAAAAATCTGACATACACTGTTGCGATTAGTAAGATGTTTGGAATCTAATGGAACAAACTTAATTTTTGGTGAATAGTAACCTACCCTTATGAATATCTACCATTATGAATAGTAATATGACCCTTATTAATAGTAAATCACCCAAAATAATAGTAACATCACCCATTAATTTATAAATAAAATTTAGACATCTTATAAGTGATAATATGACCATAGTAAAAGTATTAGTATTTTTGTAAGTCATAAATAATTAATTAAAATTAATTAATTAATCTAAAAAAAATGTATTTTCTTAAAAGGTGTTCATAAATTAACAATTTTATGTCTTCTGGTTTTAAGATAATTTTATAAGACCTTATGTAATATTTGAAAACATTATAAAATCAGTTATAGTTTTAAAATCTGCATTTTCCAAGTAAATTATGATTTTAAATAAAAATTAAATTAATCAGATTTATAATTTTTTTTTTGAAAAATGGATTTCATTTTGGGATTCTATACGTCAAAAATGGTTAGGTTGAATTTTTGGTATTTTTCTATAATACTTGAATTTTTGGTGAATAGTAAAATACATTAATTTACCATATAAATACATTATAATTTAAATCAACTATTCCTGACATCATAAGTGATGAAAGAACCCAAATATCAAACTCACATGAACTTATTACTATTTTTGGTCATGGAATCATAATTATTTCTGTTCTTTAAGGAAATTAATAAACTACGGAATTTAAAAATTATGAAAACCCTCCTCTCCTCCACTATAAATACCACCCCTCACTACTGGAAAAGGAGGATTTACCAATGGTTATGAACCATTAGGAAAGGCTAGAGAACTGTTGGTATACCTTATACCAATGTTTATGTGAACTGTTGGTATGTAAGCCGTTGGGATAGATTTTCCCAATGGTTTACATAGAACCATTGGGATAGGTTAGAAAAATTAGCCAACCCCAACGGTTCCCTAAACCATTGGGAAAAGTTTTTCCCAACGGTTTCTCCTGAACCATTGGGAAAACCAACATTTTACCATGGTTCCCAATGGTATCTAAAACCGTTGGGAATGTATTTTTACCAATAGTTCCCTTTGAACCATTGGTAAAAACTTTCTATGAATCCTATGCCAACGGTTTAAAACCGTTGGAATAGGCTATACTGTGCAAATTGCACAGCAGCCTGCAATTTGCACAGCACTGGTAATTCTCCTAGCTCCTTGTACCTGCAATAACCAACTAACAAATACATATACAGAAAAAATTCATACACATTTAACATATAATGCATCTGGAACTATACACATCCAGAATTAAATTAGAATTCATAACTTAATTATAAACATACATAATTCATTTAAACATACACATTTAAATGTGTTTTTTCTAGAAATGATGTCCATTTTAAATAGAATACATACACTTGGAGTGATATCGGCCACACCATGCCTCAGATTGAGGAGATTTTGACTCGTACATGTCATAAATGACTCATGGATCATTGTCCTAAAGTATCAATATATTCCGAAATCATTTGGTCAGTTTTCCGTATGTCATTTATTGTCACTTAAAATGTTGTTCATTTAAAAAAATGAGACACTTTGAGTGGTACTGGCCACACCATGACTCGGATTAAGGCAGGGTTGACTTTTACACGTCACATATGACACATTGATCATTGTGCTAAAGTTTCAACACATTCTGAATGTGTTTGGTCAGTTTTCCATATGCCAGTATTTTTTAATTAAAATGTTGTCCATTTCAAATAAACGTGACATTTTGAGTGGTGATGACCACATCGCACCTTGTATTGAGGTGGGGTTGACTCGTACACGTCACATATGACCCATGGATTTTTTTCCTAATGTTTCAACAGAATTCGAATGCGTTAGGTCAGTTTTCCGTATGTTAGTTGTTGTTTTCACTTAAAATTGTATCCTTTTGAAACAAAAAAGAGACACTTTGAGTGGTTCCATCCACACCGAACCTCGTATTAAGGCGGGGTTGACTCTTACATGGCACATATGACCCATGGATCGTTGACCTAAAGTTTCAAAAGAAACTGAATTTGTTTGATCGGTTTTCCGTATGTCAGTTGTTGTTTTCACTTAAAATCTTGTCCATTTTAAACAAAAGAGAGACACTTTGAGTGGTTTTGGCCACACTGTGACTCAGATTGAGGCAGGGTTGACTCGTGAACGTCATATATGACCCATGGATCGTTTTTCTAAAGTATCAACACAATCAGAATCCTTTTGGTCAGTTTTCCTTATGTACTTAAAATGTTGTCCATTTTAAACAAAAGAGAGACACTTAGAGTGATCCCGACAAAAATGTGACTCAAATTGAGGTGCGGTTGACTTGTACATGTCACATATAACCCATGGATTGTTTTACTAAAGTTTCAACAGAATCCGAATGTGTTTGGTCAGTTTACCGTATGTCAGTTGTTGTTTCAATTAAAATGAAGTCCATTTTAAACTATAGAGAGACATTTCGAGTGGTGATGGCCACTCCACACCTCGTATTGAGTATGGGTTTACATGTACACGTCTCATATGACCCATGAATTGTTTTCCTAAAGTTTCAACATAATCCGAATGCGTTTAGTCGGTTTTCCGTTTGTCAGTTGTTGTTTTCACTTAAAATGTTGTCCATTTCAAATAAACCTGAGACACTTTGAGTGGTTCTAGCCACACCTGGTCTCGGATTGAGGCAGGGTTGACTCATACATGTCAAAAATGACTCATGTAATGTTGTCTTAAAGTTTCAACAGAATCTGAATGCGTTTGATTGTTTTTCCCTATGTCAGTTGTTGTTTTCACTTAAAATGTTGTCCATTTTAAACTATAGAGAGACAATTCAAGTGGTTCCGGCCACACTGTGACTCATATTGAGTCTGTGTTGACTTTTAAATGTCACATATGACTCATGGATTGTTTCCCTAAAGTTTCAACGGAATCTGAATGTGTTTGGTCGGTTTTACGTATGTCAGTTGTTGTTTTCACTTAAAATGATGTCCTTTTGAAACAAAAGAGAGACACTTTTAGTGGTGTCGGCCACACCGAGCCTTGAATTGAGGTGGGGTTGACTCGTACACATCACATATGACTCATGGAAAATTGTGCTAATGTATCAAGACAATCCGAATGTGTTTGGTCGGTTTTCTGTATGCTAGTTGTTATTTTCACTTAAAATGTTGTCCATTTCAAATAAACCTGAGACACTTTGAGTGGTGCCGGCCACACTGGGCCTCAGATTGAGGCGGGGTTGACTCGTACATGTCACATATGACCCAAGGATCAATTTCCTAAAGTATCAATGCAATCCGAATGCGTTTGGTTGGTTTTCCGTATGTCATTTGTACTTTTCACTTAAAATGTTATCCATTTCAGACAAAAGTGAGACACTTCGAATGGTGCCGGCCACACCACGCCTCGGATTGAGGCATAGTTGACTCGTAAATGTCACATATGACCCATGGATCATTGTTCTAATGTATCAACACAATCATAATCTGTTTGGTTGGTTTTCTGTATGTACTTAAAATGTTGTCCATTTTAAACATAAGAGAGACACTTAGAGTGATCCAGACCACACCGCGACTCTAATTGAGCCGGGGTTGACTCGTACACATCACATATGACCCATGGATCGTTGTGATAAAGTATCAATAGAATCTGAATGTGTTTGGTCAGTTTTCTGTATGCCAGTTGTTCTTTTCACTTAAAATCCCATCCATTTTAAACAAAAGAGACACAGTTAGAGTGCTACCGGCCACAACGCACCTTGGATTTAGATGGGGTTGACTCGTACACGTCACAAATGACCCATGTATAATTTTACTAAAGTATAAACACAATCCTAATGTGTTTGTTTGGTTTTCTGTATGCCAGTTGTTATTTTCACTTAAAATGTTGTCTATTACAAATAAACCTGAGACATTTTGAGTGGTGTCGGCCACACATGAGGCATGGTATTACCATCTTGAAAAACAAAAATGTCCTCAGTTTATCTTCAAGGAACCAATATCACTCATGAGTAATAGAAACCGTCCTGGTAGCCCTTACCTAGAAACCAAAGCATACATCCTGAAATTTCAAGTCTAAATTCCCTGAGCATGACGAGTCCGTCCATGAGTCCTTAACATGTAACCCATGTCTTATCCTAAAAATTGACAAGTAAACCAAATCAAACAAGTCATAATTCACATAACATGGAGAATGTACAATAAGTCTTTGTATTCAAATTAAATCATATCATCACATGCATTTGATGAGCATGAGCTAATAATCTTACCAAGACATTCATATAATTCAAGACATACAAACATGGAATAATCCTAAATAACATTGCATGATCAGAGAAATAAAAAAAAGGCATGTTAAACCAAGGAGGAGGGTGGGGGGGTTGTCCGGGGTCTAGGGAGGAGGGTGGGGGGGGGGGGGGGGGGGCTGTCCAGGGGGTGTCTGAGGTGCTGTCTAGGGACCAAGGAGGAGGGTGGGGGGGCTGTGCGGGGTGCTGTTCGGGGGGTGTTTGGGGGGCTATCCAGGGTCTAAGAAGGAGGGTGGGGGGGCTGTCCGGGGTCCAGGGAGGAGGGTGGGGGGGGGGGGGGGGGTGTGGGGGGGGGGGTGTCCAGGGGGCTATCTGGGGACCAAGGAGGAGGGTGGGGTGGGGGGTGCGGGTGGCTGTCTGGGGGGTGTTCGAGGGGCTATCCGGGATCCAAGGAGGAGGGTGGGGGGGATGTCTGGGGGGCTATCCGAGGTCCAGGGAGGAGGGTGGGGGGGCTATTCAGGGGGTGTCTGGGGGGATTTTCAGGAACAAAGGAGGAGGGTGGGGGGATTTCTGGGGTCCAAGGAGGATGGTGGGGGGTTGTTCAGGGTCCAGGAATGAGGGGGGCTGTTCAGGGAGTTCCCAAACACACAAAACTCTATAAACATGCTCAAGATACACTACAACCACTAAAAGACATCAACATCCATGAAAATAGACAATATATAAAAATAACTCAACTCCAATATTATACTACGGGTCTAGATAAAACCAACAACTAGAATAGATTAAACATCAAATCTCAGTAATATTAGTAAAAAATATAGACCTAGTGGAGTGCGAAGTAAGCATCTTCCCAAATAGATTATAAATGTGTATAAAAACTGTCCATGTGCTGTGCGAAGTAAGTATTAGCCCAAACCGATTAAAACCGTCGCATGAAAGACCCATCCTCACATTACGCACGTCAGCTGCAAAATCATGATGTTGAGCATCAAATATCTTCCATGAAAATCCATATGCAGGATGAACCAACTCATCATTAGTCTTCTTTCTCTAAATATCATCCCATCTCATTTTTATTGATATGTCATCAGGCATAAAAAGATTCTGGAGTCTGGGGATCAATGGAAATTTCCACATTACTTTCTGTGGAACGCGGGATGGTGTTCCATCAGATTTTGACTTCCAGCGGGATGTGTCACATTTTATACAATCATTTCATTCAGCGGTTTCCTCCCAGAATAAACTGCAATCTTTCAGGCAAGCATGAATTTTGTTTCTTGAAAATTCAAGTTCCTCAACTAACTTCCATTCCATATAGTGGTTTGAGGGAATATCTGCATCATCTAGAAGTAAATCCTTTAAGAGGGTAAGAATGTAATCAATTGCTGTATTAGAAATCCCATACATAGTTTTCCCATGAAACCATCAGATTAAAAATTCCATCTTTTTCATTTTATCACATTGTTGATATACTGGAGTCGTGGCAACATCATTCAATTTTTTCACCCTATCAATATCATCATTTTCACTTAATGCATCATCTGTCCTCATATAGAAGTCTTCTTGAGTCAAAATCCTTTATTTTTCATGATGAATAATAAACGGAAACTGATCATCTAACAAATTCTCCATTCCAGTCCTTTCATTTCGATCATCACCAATTTGAGATTTTATTTTCTCCCCATTGTGATACCACACAAAGTAGTTTGCTTGAAAACCATATTTAGTTATGTGGTAGCTGACTTCTTCATGTCTTAACCAAGGTCTACCAACACAATTGGAATGTGGGCAGTGTATGCGACCACTATCTGAAGCATTGTGAAATGAAAAATCTATAAATCTCTCCAAATTGTTTTGAAAATCGCTTGAGATCCGATCAGTTTCATACATCCAAATTCTTTCCATTCTGTAAAAAGAATTTATATAAGTCATTTTTTCATAAAAAATTAAATAGGATTGAACTTTAATAGAAAATACATTTAAGTAAATGATAAAGGAAGAAGTTTCTAGTCAATGTAGTGAACTATTAAAATAATGTAAAGAACAAGTACTCAAAAATTAAATTAAAATTTTTTATATTCATTTTCATTAGGTCTATAAGAGGCACATGCCTCAGGTCCCATTATGTGTTATAGGCATCCCAAATCATTCACTCATGTTCAATAACTCATTATTGGCACCTCTATGGCCATACCTTTCATTACCCAATTACTTCCCCAAGTCAATCGCACCCCATGGGTGAATAAATTTTAGGCTTCTACATTAATAGGTTGTTCATGGCTTGTAAAAAGATTTAATTTCATAAAGTATAGAAAAAAACATTTATTTTTAAATTTGAGATTAATAATAAAGTATGTCAATGATAAAAACATTACTGAATTAAAATTGTGACTTATCTAACATTTTTATGGATGTCTACACATGCCAGCATGGCTAGTGAAAAGCACCCCACCCTCATAAAAGTGAGTATTGGCCAAGAAGGACACATAATATACAACGTACAATGAGAACCGTATTTAATTGACCCTAAAGTTATATTAGTACAGCCATCTTGGGGGAAATGGAATATATGATCCTGGTTAACTGATGAATTCAAAAGCTCGTATTCCATATGTTGGACACTATCTAAGGTAAGAAATCATGTGAGGATGGGTATACATCATTCAATTTCTTACATGCTAGTGAGAATGAAGGGTTGAATTAATGACTTGAGTTCACTGATTAAATGATGGTATAGGTTGCATAGGCTATGTAAACAGAATGATTAAATAAGGGTAGAGGTTGCATACACTATGCATGGTGGGGGAGTCTCAGTCGATTTAGAAACTAAAATAAATTCCCATCATAGGTATCAATAAGAAACATCAGCATCAAAAGAAACTCCAAATAAAAAAGGACTAAAAACATCAAACATTTCAAGAATTCACTACTATGCATGGTTTATCCACATGTTTAGCAGTAATTATATGTCTTAATCCTGAACCACCTCTATAGTTCATAGTTTTCACCAATAAACATAAGGTAAATATCTCAAAATATCTTTAAAACAACTCATTAATAGGCTCAAAACGTAAATATAATCTTGAACCAACCATGGAATCTCTTTCATAACACATTCTCACACACCAGTTATCTTATGTGTTAATAAATACCAAACATAGTCACATAACAAGTGTACTATAACAAATTACATTACACAAGCCTTATTAAAAGAATTTTCATTTTAATAAAACACTTTCCTCAAGATTAAATCATTTCAGAAATATATTTCGAAATCCATTTTAAATCACCTATGTCTGCCTTTACTAATGGTTTTATGAAACCGTTGGTAAAGGCATCCTTAATGAACTACTGGTATAAGAGCGTTGGGAAAACCCAGATTTCTAGTAGTGGATTCCACTAGATGAGGTATGAGTCCACTAGTGAATCATAAATCTAGATTTTCCCATCAAAACATCGAAGTCACCATGACTAGTCAAAAGAGGTGAGTAATATAATGAATTTATGAGGATCATAATTAGGATCCTTATCAATATCAATCATATTATTCAGACCTCAAATCATATCTCAATCTCACCCCAATCTCCATCGATGTGAATAATCCCATTTTCAACATCCATCAATTGTAATTACAAGAATTGAGCAAGTTACATTAATGAATTATTACAATTGAGGATCTTTATAAAGTTCCAAATGAGTGGTAAAAAATATTCAATTCAATTCAAAACCCCTTATTTAATTCAATATTTAGAAAGGTTATCTATTCCAACTTCCTTCCAAAAACTAACATGTAATTCTAAACAGGCCTTTAAAAAATCCTTTATTTCAAAACAACCCAAAGGCATTAAAGGATGTTTTACAATTAAAAATTCTCAATATTAATTCAAAACAAGGGATTACAACCAATTTCCACATGAATAAATATCTAGTTTAAAATTACCAAAGAAATCTCATTTAAAAAAAAATCATTCCAAGAGGGTTCATTGTCATTTTACAAATTAAATCATTTGAAACTACTTAGAAAAAATTAAATAAGTCAACTCATTTCATGAAAATCAATTTATTTAATTCTTTGAATAAAAACTCAATACAAAGACTCAATTTCACCAATTCATTCTTTAAATATTCTTTGAAAATAAATCTAAACACTCATGGAATTGAATAATTCATAAATACTTGAAAGATGTCAAAATTATAGTCATAAAATTTATGACTTGTTCAATTCAATTAGAATAGGGTTAAATAATATTTTACAAGGAATTTCAAGGAAAAAATTCATAGAAACTTTGCTAAAAATTAATAAACACATATAAATAAATTTCCAAGTAACAATTAATTACAAGATGAAGAAAAAGCATAAAAACACATACTTAGAAAATCTGGAATCCAACCACAATGAATTTGAGATGTTTATTCTTCTATGGAGGGTGAAAGATTTAATTAATTAAATGGATTGTAATGGAGAAAGTCTAGATTAAATCAAAACACAAAAAAAATGATATACACATCAAAATCAAAACTTAAAACTAAAATATTAGATGAATAACAATAAAAACAAAGTTGCACTTAAATATTTTATGTGTATAAAGAAGAAAATACCTGATTTGAGATGACTCTGATGAAGTTTCAGTAGTTTGGATGGGGGAAGTCATGAGAGGAGTTGAGCTGCAGATTTAGGGTTTTTTCGTGAATGGGGGAGAGGTGCGGCCGACTGTATTTGGGGTAAAAATTTACCAACAGTTTTTAAAAACCATTGGTAAAGGGGTGTTTGAGTCACCCTTTACCAACGATTCTATAGAACTATTGGTAAAGGGTGACTCAAACACCCCTTTACCAATAGTTCTAGGAAACCATTGGTAAAGGGTGTCCTTGCCCTTATTTACCAATGGTTTAAGCATACCGTTGGTAAAGAATCATGGGGAAAACCTCCCATTCCAGTAATGCCTCCATACCTCTTCTATTAAATCCTCTCAAGACTTTTTCCTTGACTAAATTATTTCCAAATATCTACCCAGTTTCCCTTCCCACGTCCAACAGACCTTATTATCTTCAAAAGAAAAAATACTCTCCCCTTAAGAGGCTCTCAATGAAGATTGATTCAAGTGGTAAATTCCTCTTTTCAATTCTCTTTCTTTCTTTTCAAGTTCATTTGTTTTCTTTTCTATCCTTATCTATCCTCATACAAATTTTATGAAAACTCCAGTAACATAAATTTACTGTAAATTTTTTATGATAATGGAATAATTTAGTACCATTTCTCCTTTACTCTTTATTTATACTAGTATTAAAGAGACCATCCGAGATGTGTTAATTAACCACATTCAAGGATGATGGGTTTTCAATTTATTTTACCATATTCAATTATAGTCGTGAAACCATTTTATGGTAAAACAAGACTATTAAATATGTATTTTATCTTATTTGTTTTTCTAGAATCCTTTTTCACACATGATGTAAAATAATAATACGAAATAAGTTAATTATGAGCAAAATCGCCAAATTAATCCAAGCATTTATCATTAATATTTTATATAATGATTCAACTTCAATCCAAGTAACCAAATTAAATTTAAAACCATGTAACCTTCTAGATGTTCAATAATAAAATATAACTCCAATTCTAGACAACCATCCTCATTTTACATGATTATCCGTTCATGTATATAATTAAACTGATCGTAAAAACCAAGAAAACAAACAGACCCAAACAATGAAATTGAACCACTTAACCCATAAAAAAGGTTATTAATGAACTTAAAAAGATTATACTAAATAAGTTTCATGTAAAATAGGTTCTGGAATTATCAATTAATGAACCTAATTTTATTATTCAGGTCATTAATATCAAGTGGATAATACCATCAAACTTAAGGCAAGGGATCCTCTCTATTTCACTTTTATTCAAGAATGTCCTCTATGTTATGCTCTTTTATGTGCAATCCCTAATGATGGGGTATTATTTTTCACCTCCCCCATAATTTCCTAATTATTTATAAGTGATGATAAACCCATTTATCTCCCATTAATCTCTCTTAAGTTCACTCGATACCATGCTGATAATCTGTAAGGGATTTCACCCGAACCTCCTTTGTTCCTTTGGGTTTCCTTATCTTTATTTTAACAAAATGAAGTTATTTTATCTTTTAAAGTGCATATCATAAATTATATTTACATATAAAAAACTCATTTATGAATAGACTTTCATCATTATCTTTCAGGGATATACATGTTTTTAAGTGATTCCCTCTTCAATACTTCCCGATAAGAAAACCTGTTTTGAGGGAACTTCCCGAATTATTACCCAATTTCAAGTACAATCTATCTTCTATTTTAAAGCACCATTTTATTTATAAAATCATCCTTTTTATTATAAAAACCATATTTATTCACTTCTTATTTTATATATAAGACTTTTCCCTTTTCTATTTTAAAGGCTCTATAGTATTTTCCTTAAAACCACACAAAAATATTTTAATGCTAAAATTTATTAAATACTTTTCTTACATGTTTTCACTTTTACTTGACATTACTTACCATGATACATTCCTATTTTACATTATTAATTTCCATTTATATTTTAGTTCATTTTTTTCATGGACACTTTTATGGTACGACCATTTGTTATGCTTTATGACATGATTGTGGTACCCAATTATTTCCATGGGTAACCCTTATGTTTATTGATTATGTATGATTATTTATGTGTAAAACATATTCATAAAAGTTAATATGGGTGTTCCCATATAGAACTCTAATTCATTGGGTAAATTTGAGTCTCATGAGATGTTATGTGCAACGGTCTTGGCCGTTAGCCTTGGCTTGTGCTACCATGTGTGACGGTCTTGGTAGTTAGCCTTGGCTTGTGCTACCATGTGAAACAGTCTTGAAAGTTAGCCTTGACTCATGCTAAAGTCACATTTTATATTTATTCCACATTAATATGACTCCTTATTTATATGATTCCAAGTTTATATGTTATGATTCTATATGTTACATGCCTTTTTATATCATAATATCATGCCTTCTATCCCATGTTCTAATGCTTTATTCTTATGGTTATTCCCTTACTAGGATTTTAGATAATCCCTTTTTTCATGTTATCCCTAGGTTATCCAATGTATATGTATGAGAAAAATGGAATATAGAAGATCATTGTGGAGATTAAATAAAAATTTGTTTTTTTATGTTTGATTATGTACCTAGTCTTCCAAGACACTAGACTTTATGATCCTTGGCTTGTAATCTGGTGTATAATTATGATTAAAATCATGTAATGTTATATGTAAAAGGATAGAGTATCTATATTTGGTATCATAGGATGGTCTAATTATTTTTGGAGATTAGGAATAGAGCACTTTAGTAAGAACATTAAGGATGAGACTAAGTATAAGAAAACACCCCTAAATTATGGTAAGTATAGAGTAAGTGGTTTATCAAGAAAATACATCCCTATCTAGATACAAATAGGTAGAGGTGGATCTGGAATAGATGTATCTAGGGGTACAACCCAAAAACACCGCTTTGAGCTAGACTTGAATGTGAACTGGTGCATGGAAATGTGCCTTTATACACTCTTGGTTTGACACTACCAGGGGATATGATTTGGTAAATTAATTAGATTAGTACAAAACATTATTAATGGAATAAAAAAATTCCATAAGAATATAAGTTAATAAATAGATTAAAGATAACCTATATTTAAACCTAGGGAATCACAAGA
Source organism: Viscum album (assembly GCA_963277665.1). Taxonomy (NCBI): domain Eukaryota; kingdom Viridiplantae; phylum Streptophyta; class Magnoliopsida; order Santalales; family Viscaceae; genus Viscum; species Viscum album. The sequence continues at coordinate 309,920,680 of OY728147.1, forward strand.
TAGGATATACTTCTCCTTTACAAGTTTATCCTATTATGTTCAAAGTTTACTTTTTTTGCTCAATAACTAAGTATTCAAGCCATCTAATTGTATGTTCTTTTTATTAGTTAATGGTAGGAAATAGAAGAACATGTTCCAACAATCAATGTGATAGGGAATATGAAGACTTCCCAAATCATATTCCTGATATGATGGGAATGGGTGCTCAAAACTTCTTGACAGTACTTGATCAGATATCTCAAGTTATGAACAATAACTTGAATCATATGGAACACCCTCCTCCTCCAAGAAAATAGAAAGTTACCATTGAATCTTTCATGTGAAAAAGGCCTACCATGTTTAGTGAATCATCTAATCACCTCATCGCAGAACAGTGGATTAACTCCATTGAAAAGATATTCTCTATCCTCCAATTCTTAGAAGAAAAGAAAGTTGTGCTGGAGGTCTATCATTTTTATGGGGAAGATGATCTGTGGTGAAAATTGATCATGAATACAAATCCCTAAGATGAAATTTATTCTATGGTTTGGGAGGAATTCAAGAGAATTTTTTTCAATAAATATTTTCCCCGAATCCTCCATCTCAAGATGGAAAGTGAGTTCCTTGGACTCAAGCATAAGCAAGATGAGTCTATTGAGGCGTATGAATCAAACTTTACAAGGATTTCAAGGTACTCATTTGGCTTTGTCATGAACACCAAAATCAAGGTGGATCACTTATTTAGCGGACTAAACTCGAGTCTACAAAAAGAATTGGAGATTCAAGACTTTGACAGTTATGAGGAGATTTTCCATTGTGCCCTTAAGGTTGAAATGGAGATCAGAGACTCTTAGTGGTATCATGGGACCAATTAAAAAGAGAAAAATTGAATCTAATGTGGGTGGTTTTGAAAATAAATTTCCTGATGGAAAGAAGATCGACCATTCCATGTGTAAAAATTGTGGGAAGAAGCATCTTGGGAACTGTCTAAAGGGAACTAAGAATTGATTCAAATGTGGAAAGTTGGGATATCTGGATAAAAACAGCCGACATGATATAAATAATCCTGCTAATGTAGAAGAAGAAAGGAAGGTTTAGATAAACACTCATCCCGTAGTGCAGTGTTATAACTGTAAGGAGTATAGAAATTATGAAAACAATTTCCCTAAGACAAGGGTTATTGGAGGAAATAAACCACAACCTCCAAGGCAACAAGGAAGGTATTACGCTATCACTATTGCTGAGGTGGATCCAGACAATGATGTGGTGAAAAGTATGTTAGTTATTCATTCAATAATAACAAACAAACTATCTGATTCTGGTTCTATGAATTCTTTCACATCTTTCAAGTTTAGTAGAACTATTCAAACACCACCTAGAAATTAAGAGGATAAGTTGTCTATGAGAACAAAGAATGGGGAAATTATTGATTCCATGGTTTATAACTCCTCCCCAGTTAATTTTTATGGACTAAACCTCCCAAAAAATCTTGTCATACTTCCTTTAGTGGAGTTCAATGTTATCTTGAGCATGGATTGGATATCTTTATACAAAGCCAACATCAACTGTCGGGAAAGGGAGATAACTCATCACAACCCAAAGCATCCTCCAATTAAATACAAGTGTAAGGAGGAAGATGAATATCCTTTAGAATCAATTTCTTAATATCTTATGAGCAAGAATATCTAGCTTAGATGATTGAGACAAAGGATAGAATCTCTCTTGAAGATATGCCCATCGTGAGGGATTGCACTGATGTATTCCCAAAAGAGCTACCTAGTATTCCTCCTGATCAAGAGGTTGAGTTCTCAATTGAACTTATTCCTAGATCTCTACCTATATCAAAGAAACCTTATAGAATGGACACTGTAGATATGAAGAAGAAATTAAAGGAGAATCTAGAGAAGGGTTTTATACGCCTGAGTGCTTCACCATGGGGTGCGCCAGTCCTCTTTGTCAAGAAGAAGGATGAATCAACGCGCCTCTACATTGATTATCGTAAGCTCAATAAAATCACAATAAAGAAAAATTATCCCCTGCCTCAGATTGGTAACTTGTTTGATCAGCTTCTTGGGGCCAGTTATTTATCTAAGTTGGATCTTCAGTCATGATATCACCAATTAAAGGTGAGGAAGGAATATATTCCCAAGACTTCCTTTCGAACAAGGTATGGAAACTATGTGTTCATAGTGATGCCCTTCTGAATCATTAATTCTACAACAATTTTCATGGATTTAATTAATAGTGTATTTATAGATTACCTTGAAAAATTTGTGGTAGTCTTTATCGATGATATTTTGATATAATCCAAGAGCAAGGAGGAAAATGAGGAGCATTTGAATACTATGATGAAGACTTTGAGAAGGAATAAATTGTATGAAAATTATAGTAAATGGGAGTTCTGGATGGAGGAAGTATCATTCTTGGGGCATGTTATCACTAGTAAAGGGATATCTTTGGACCCTTATAAGACAAAGGTGATTGAAGAGTCACCCAGGAAAACATTTGTAATGAAGATACATAGTTCTTTGGGTATATCCAGGTATTATCAATGATTTGTGAAGAACTTTTCATGATTTTAAAACCCAATGAAAAAGCTAACATAGAAGGGAGTATAGTTTTTCTGGACTCTATAATGTGAAGACTTCTTTAAGGAGTTGAAAAAGAGGTTTATAACTGTGCCAATACTCACACTCCCAACAAGTGAAGAACTCTTTATGGTGTAAATTGATTCTTCAAAGAAGGTATTAGGCTATTTTTTGATGCAAAATGAAAAAGTGATAGCCTATGACTCAAGGCATATAAAAATCCATGAGAAAAACTATCCTACACATGATCTGGAGTTAGAGGCTGTGATATTTGCATTAAAAATCTGGTGGCATTATCTCTATGGGAAGAAGTGTGAGATATATACTAACCACAAGAGTCTAAAATATATATTCACACAAAAATATCTCAATATGTACCAATTAATATGGATAGAACTCATCAAGGATTATGATTGCTCAATCCACTACCATCCCAACAAGGTGAACATGGTAGCATATGCTCTAAGTATAAAGGATCTTGCATCTTTATCAATGATGAGAATTGAAAAGGATCCAATATTCTTATATTTTCAGAGGATGGACATGGGAATCATTAAGACAGGAACATCATAAATCCTTTCTCAAATTATTGCTCAACCATACCTCATGGAGAAAATAAAGGATACTCAAAGAAAAGATGTAGAAATTTAGAAAAGGGTGGAAGTCATTAGAAATGGGAATCCTCTAATTTCAAGATTTAAAAGGATACATTCATAAGGTTTTGGTCATGATTATGTGTACCATCCTATCCATAGATAAAGAAGGAGCTTCTGAATGATGCACATAACTCAACCTTCTCTATTCACCTAGGGAGAACAAAGATGTATCGAGATCTCTGAGAGAACTTTTTGTGGGACAATATGAATAAGAAAATTACTGAGTATACATCAAAGTGCCTGGTATGTCAACAAGTGAAGGTTGAAATAAAAAAGTATAAGGGGATGATGCAACCACTACCCATACCAACATGGAAGCGGGAGAAAATCACCATGGACTTTTTCACTGGACTTTCAATGAAATACAGAGGAAACAATGGTATATGGGTCATTATGGACCGCCTTACAAAGACAAATCACTTTATCAAAATTTGAGATTACTTCCCATTGGATCGACTTTCATGGATATATATCAAATAGGTGGTAAGGATGCATGGAGTTCCACTATCTATTGCATCTGATCAAGATCCTAGATTCACCTCGAAGTTCTGGAAAAGTCTCCAAAATTATTTAAGCACTGAACTGAACTTCAGTAAGACCTTTCATCCTCAAAATGATGGCCAATATGAGTGAACTATTCAGACATTGGAAGATATGTTGAGAGAATATTCTATGAAATTCAAAGGAGGATGAGACCAACATCTTCCACTGGTTGAATTCTTCTACAACAATAATTTCCACTCAATAATCCTAATGGAACCATATGAAGTCCTTTATGGGAAAATGTTCAGAACACTAGCATGTTGGGATGAAGTCAGTGAGCGTAAACTGATATGACCTGAAATGGTTGAAGAGATTGCAGAGAAGGTGAAAAAAATTCAGCTGCACATCAAGGAAGTACAAAGTTGACAAAAGAGTTATACGTATAATCGTTGATGAGACCTTGAGTTCAAAGTTGGAGATATGTTATTTCTACACATATCTCCTTGGAAGAAGGTCATGAGATTTGGGAAGAAAGGAAAGATAAGTCCCAGGTACATCGTCCCCTTCGAGATTCTTTATCGTGTCAGAGCTGTGGCCTATCGACTGGCACTTCCACCTACCATGTCTAAAGTACATGATGTCTTCCATATATCCCTCTTAAGGAAGTACATACCAGACCCTTCACATGTACTCTATTTAGAGTTGGTACAGTTGGAGAATGATGTTTCTTACAAGGACTATCCAATAAATATCTTGGATCGTAGAGATAAAGTTCTACGTAACAAGACTACTCACCTGGTCAAAGTACTATGGAGGAACCATAAATATGAAGAGACGACATGAGAACTGGAGGAGGAAATGAAGAAAAAAAATACCCGCACTTGTTTATGGATTGGAATGTAAAACAAAATTTCAAGGGTGAAATTTCATAAAGGGGGAATAATGTAACGACCCAATTTTTTATCAATAGAAATTAATTTCTTATAAATATTTCATACAATCACATAAAATCACAACATATTTAACTACTAAGTACTATGTGACCTTAAAAACAATTTTTACACTTTTGTGTTTTGAATTTCGAAAATCTAACATACACTATTGTGACCAGTAAGATGTTTGGAGTCTAATGGAACAAAATTAATTTTTGGTGAATAGTAACCTGACCTTATGAATAGTAACCTACCCTTATGAATTTTAATATGACCCTTATGAATATAAAATCATGAAAAAGAATAGTAACATCACCCATGAATGTATAAATAAAATTTAGGCATCTTATAAGTGATAATATGACCATAGTAAAAGTATTGGTAATTTTGTAAGTCATAAATAAATAATTAAAATTAATTAATTAATCTAAAAGAAAATGTATTTTCTTAAAATTTATTCATAAATTAATTTTTTTATGTCTTCTGGTTTTAATATAATTTTATAAGACCTTATTTAATTTTTGAAAACATTATAAAATCAGTTATAGTTTTAAAATATGTATTTTCCAAGTAAATTATGATTTTAAATAAAAATTAAATTAATCAGATTTAGAATTTTTTTGAAAAATATATTTCATTTTTGGATTTTACACATTGAAAAATGGCTAGGGTGAATTTTTGGGATTTTTCTAAAATACTTGAATTTTTGGTGAATAATAAAATACATTATTTTACCATATAAATACATTATAATTTAAATACACTATTCCCGACATCATAAGTGATTTAATCACCCGAATATCAAACTCACATGCACTTATTACTATTTTTGGTCATGGAATCATCACTATTTTTGGTATTGAGGGAAATTAATAAACTAAAGAAATAAATATTATAAAAACCCTCCTCTCCTCCACTATAAATACCACCCCTCCATACCTCTTCTCTTCAATCCTCTTAAGACTTTTTACTTTCCTAAATTCTTCCCAAATATCTCCCCAAGTTCCTCCCCCATGTATAACAACCCTTAGTCTCTTCAAAATACCAAATCCTCTCTCCTTAAGAGGCTCTCAAGGAAGATTGATTCAAGAGGAAAATTCCTCTTTTTAATTCTCTTTCTTTCTTTTCAAGTTCATTTTTTCTTTTATATCCTTACCTCTCCTCATCCAAATTTTATGAAAACTCCAATACCTTAAATTTACTGGAATTTTTTATGATAATGGAAAATTTTATTATCATCTCTCATTTAGTCTTGTTTTATACTAGTAGTAAAGACAACATCCGAGATGTGTTAATTAACCACATTCAAGGATGATGGGTTTTCAATTTCTTTTACCATATTAAATTATAGTTGTGAAACCATTTTTATGGTTGAACCAAACTATTAAATATTTATTTTATCTTATTTTTTGTTCTGTAATCCTTTTTCACACATTATGTAAAATAATAATACGAAACAAGTTAATTATGAGAAAAATCTCCAAATTATTCAAAGCGTTTATCATTAATGTTTTATATAATGATTCAACTTTACTCCAAGTAACCAAATTAAATTTACAACCATGTAACCTTATGTATGTTCAATAATAAAATATAACTCTAATTCTATACAACCATTCTCATTTTACATGATTATTCATTCAAGTATATAAGTAAACCGATCATAAAAACCAAGAAAAAACAGACCCAAACAGTGAAATTGAACAACTTAACCCATAAAAAAGGTTATTAATGAAATTAAAAATATTATACTAAATAAATTAAATGTAAAATATTTTCTAGAATTATCAATTAATGAACTTAATTTTATTATTCAGGTTATTAATATCAAGTGGAGAATACCACCAGACTTAAGGCAAGGGATCCTCTCTATTTCACTTTTATTCAAGAATGTCCTCTATGTTATTCCCTTTTATGTGCAATCCCTAATGACGGGGTTTAATTTATAACCTCCCCATACTTCCCTCATGATTTATAAGTTATTATAAACACATTTATCTCTCATCAATACCTCTTAAGTACACCCGATACCATGCTGATAATCCGTAATGGATTCCACCCGAACCTCCTTTGTTCCTTCGGGTTGCCTTATCTTTATTTTACCAAAATGAAGTTATCTTATCTTTTTATGTGAATCTCCTAAATTCTGTTTACATGTACCAAAATCATTTATCAATACCCTTTTATCATTCTATTTCGGGGATATACATGTTTTTAAGTGATTCCCTCCTCAATACTTCTTGATAAGCAAACCTGTTTTGAGGGAACTTCCCAAATTCTTACCTGATTTCAAGTGCACTCTATCTTCTATTTTAATCCACCATTGTCTTTATAAAATAATTTTTTTTATTATGAAACCCTTCTTTGTTCACTTTTATTTTTATATATAGTATTGTTCCCTTTTCTATTTTAAAGGCTCTATAGTATTTTCCTTAAAATCGCCCAAAAATATTTTAATGCTAAAATTTATTAAATACCTTTCTTACATATTGTCACTTATACTTAACATTACTTACCATGATACATTCCAATTTTCCCTTATGAATTTCCATGTATATTTTTGTTCCTTTATTTCATGGACACTTTTATGGTACGACAATTTGTTATGCTTTATGACATGATTGTGGTACCCAATTATTTCTATGGGTAACCATTATGTTTATTGATTATGTATAATTATTTATGTGGAAAACATATTCATGAAAGTTAGGATGGGTGTGGCCAAATATAACTCCAATGCGTTGGGTAAATTTGAGTCTCATGAGACGTTATGTGCAATGGTCTTGGTGGTTAGACTTGGCTTGTGCTACCACGTGCGACGGTCTTGGCGGTTAGCCTTGGCTTGTGCTACCATGTGCAATGGTCTTAGCAGTTAGCCTTGACTCATGATAAAGTCATGTTTTATGTTTCTTCCACATTACTATGACTCCATGTTTATATGTTATGATTCTATATGTTACATGCCTTTTATATCATCATGTCATGCCTTCTATCTCATGTACTAATGCTTTTTTCTTATGGTTAATTCCTTACTGGGATTTTAGCTCATCCTTTTGTTCATGTTATCCCTAGTTTATCCTATGAAGATGTATGAGAACAATGGAAGATATAATCTCATTGTGGATATTAACTAAAAAGTTATTTTTTATGTTTGATTATGTATCTAGTCTTCTAAGACACTATAATTTACAATCATTATCTTTTACTCTGGTGTATAATTATGCTTAAAATCATGAAATGTTATATATAAAAGGCTAGGGTCACTATACAAATGAAGTTCCTTGATAAGTTCTATTAGTGTGTATTGACTTTTAGGGAAATATATCAAATGTTTATGTATTCCACGATTCCATGTCTTATTCCTATTATATGTTTTCATGGATTATATTCCTTATTTCCTTATTATTCATGTCTTATGAATTCCAAACTTTATTCCATGATTCATGTTTCTGATCTTATGATATGAAGGGTACTATATTTTAATGTTATGATCACGTTTTTATACCCCTATTCTCATTTTTATGCTTACATGTATCCCTTGTTTACCCTTACTGAGCATTTGAGCTCACCCCTTTTTATATTTCCTTCCCCAAGTTATGAAGATATGTATTATGTTTGATGTGTCTAATAAGGTTTAAATCCATGAATAACCTAGTGGAAGATAATTTATCTCACTTATGTACCAGTGTTTATGTTTCCATGTTTCCAAAGTCACTAGAATAGTACAACCTTTTGGAATATATTTGTATAATGTTTTAAATATTCCACAAAGTTTTTGTAATGTTAATGTATAACAAGTGAGGGTCATTGTAGTTGTTATCAAAGTAAAGTTTTAGTTAAGATTTGGAAGCTGGGATGAGAAAACCTTAGTGATAAACCTAAGGAAATGTCTAAGGATAAGTCTAAGAATAAGGAAAAGTATAGGAACATGTTTTGGAATTTTGGTAAAGTACAGAGTAAATGGTTTTTGTAGCAATAAATCCCTTCTAGGATACTACAAGTGGATGTTGATCTCACACATATGTACCAAGGTGTAACAACTCTGACAAGGTGTGTTGGGACTGACTCAACATAACCTGGTATATGACAATGGGCCTTGCTGCACATCTAGTTATACAATCCCATGTATGCTTTAGTAATTCACAAACTCTTCATGAACTATCATTAAGGATTTAAATAGAAGTTGTCTATGAATAACCTAGGATAAACCTAAGGTATCATAGATTAAGTAAGGTTTCAAAATTTAGACATCCTATAAGTTACCTTTCATGATTATGTGTCTCCTCATCATGATAACTATTCTATACTTTATGATTTTGGTTTTAGCCAATGGTTGGGACTTGAAGGAACCAAGTTAATGGTGATTGTAGCAGACAATGCAACAATTTTCCTCTAGAGAAACCAAATTATATGGGAGTAGGAATGAAAAATATCATTTTTATTCTCACCTTAATCTCTCAAGATATGAATCATGGATGACTTCTAAATGAACAAAGGAGGGAACAACATTATGTTGAGTCCTTCATGAGGAAATGTACACCTTCTTTCAGAGGGTATTCTGATGCACTTTTTTTTGAACATGGGATCGGTACCACTGAAAAGATATTCTCTGTTATCCAGTGTTCGGATCATAAGAAATTAATTCTAGTTGTTTATCGATTAGAAGGTGAAGCATACTAGTAGTGGACACTAATCAAGTATACTAGGAATCAAGATGAAATTGAATCCATGGATTGGGATGAGTTAAATAACTTATTCTTCAATAAGTACTTTCCTTGTGTTATTTATACAAATATGAAAAATGAGTTACTTGAGTTGAAGAAAAAGGATGATGAATCTATTGGTACCTATGAGGATAATTTCACAAGACTTTCAAGGTATGCTTTTGGAATTATCATACAACCCAGAAATGAAGTTGATTGGTTCAATGTCTTAAATCCAAGTCTCATAAGGGTGTTGTCTATAATAGAATTTAGTATATATGAATATATTGTGCATTGTGAAATCAAATTTGAAATAAAGGTTGTATTTACATATCAATCTCATGGTTTTAATAATAAAATGAAGATAGAGTTAAAAGGAAAATCTAAAAATCATGAAGAGAAAAGGATAAGACTTTCTTTATGCTTTAAGTGTGGAAATAATCATAGAGGAAATTTTCTTGTGGGTTCTAATAAGTGTTTTAAGTGTGTAAGGGAAGGACATCAGAAAATTGATTACCACATTGATGGGAAGAAGTTAGCCAATGATGCAAATAGAGTAAAATCTACAAAGAATGTACATCCCACACTACAGTGCTTTAAGTGCAAGGATAATGGGAATTATACTAACCAGTTCCCAAAACCAAGGGATAATGATGATGATCAACATCAGAAACCTCTTAAACCAAGGCACAAGGGGAAATATCACGTGATAACTATTTTTGATGAGGGGTGAAATAACGATGTGGAGAAAGGTACACTTACCATCCACTCTAGAACTGCTAATGTCTTATTTTATTAGGGATCTACCCACTCTTTAATTTCTAAATAATTTTATAAGGGTAATAAGAATCCACCAAAATGATTATATGTGGAATTATAATTGAAAACACCTAATGGTATGATGATTTCATCTCAAGTCTATTATTCCTCTCTGGTTGATGTTTGTGGGAATGTTCTTTCTGAAAGTATTGTCATTATTCCTTTGGTTGAATTTGATGTCATCTTAGTCATGGATTGGATTTATCTACATAAATATGACATCGATTATTGATTAAGGTAAGTTACATTTGAATTTTAAAACCGTCCTATGATCGTACATCAATGTGATGATAAGTAATAAATTACTATAGAGATTACATCTAGTGTATGGGTCTTAATTCCTATTCAAAAGGGCTGTTTATCTCATATGGTTGAGGAAAAAATCGACTTAAATGACATTCTTATTTTCCAAGAATTTTTGGATGTCTTATTGAAAGTGTTTCCTAGCCTTCGACCAAAATGTGAATTTGAGTTATCAATAGAAATCATACCTGGTTCCAAACAAATTTCAAAGACTCCCTATATAATAGACCCAATTGAGTTGAGAGAATTGAAGAATCAACTCCAAGAAAACCTTGATAAGGGATTCATTTGACCAAGTGTGTCACCTTGGAGATAACCTGTTATTTTTGTAAAAAAAATATGGATCAATGTGAATCTACATTGATTATTAGGAGTTGAACAAGATCAGAATCAGGAACAAGTATCCTCTTCCCTGCATTGATGACTTGTTTGATCAACTCTATGGAGATCAATACTTTTACATGATTAACATTTATTCTTTTATCATAAATTGAATTAAAAGAAGGAGGATATACCCAAGATGGAATTCCATACATAGTATGGACATTATGAATATATAGTAATTCCTTTTGTTCTTACTAATTCCCCTATTATCTTCATGGATTTAATGAATAAATTATTTAGGGATTACCTCAATAATTTTTTGGTAGTATTTATAGATGATATTATTATCTATTCAAAATGAAAGGAATATCATAAAGGCCACATGGGAATTTTACTAAATCCCCTAAGAAATTATAAATCAAATGAAAAATTTACAAAGTGTGAATTTTTTGCAGAAAAAGGTTTCATTTTTGTGTCACATAATCTCAAGAGATGGTATAGTAGTAGATCCATCAAAAACTAAGGATATTGAATGCCAAAATAGACCAACCATAGTGATTGATATCCATAGATTTCTTGGTTTATCTAGATATTATCAGTGGTTTTTGGATATTTTTTCATGACTACCTAATCCTATGACCAAGTAAACTCAGAATTCTGTCAATTTCCTCTGGACAGATGAATCTGAGGAAAATTTTAGGGAACGAAAGATATGGTTGGTCGGTGCACCTATTATTACATTACCCTATAGTAGAGAAGGGTTTGTAATATTTAGTGATGAATACAAGAAGGTATTTGGATGTGTTATTATGAAGAATAACATGGTTTTTTCTTATGCGTCATGGTAGTTTAAGATTCATGAGAAAAATTACCCAACTCATGATTTGGAGTTAGCAGCAGTAAATTTTTTCCTTAAATATATGGGGGAACTATATTTGTGGAAAAAAGTGTGATATATATAATGATCATAAAAGTCTAAAATATATATTCACATAGAAGGAGTTGAATATGTCCCAAATAATATGGTTAGAGTTGATAAAGGATTATGACTGCTCAATATATTACCACCTTGGGAAAACAGACAAGGTGGCTGATGATTTGAGTCGAAAGTATCATGATAGCTTATCCATGATGAGGATCACAAAATATCCAATATTTATGGATTTGAAAGGTATGGAGTTGTAAATCCTGAATAAATGGAAAAATATTATCTTTCTCAAATGAATGTTTAAAACTCTATACAAGTGAAGATTAAGGACACAGATATGGGGGATTTAGATATACAAAATAAAGTTATAAATGTTCCTAAGTTTAGCCTTGATCAAGATGGAATGATAAGGTCCATGAACCATGTATCTATTCCTTAAAACCATATTTGAAGAAGTAGATATTATAGGAAGCTCATAGTTTATCATTATCTATTCATAATGGAAGTATAAAGATGTTAAAGGACTTAAAGGAATACATTTGGTGGGATAGAATGAAGATAGATATCACAAAGTTTGTATCTCGGTGATTGATATGCTAACAAGTTAAGGTTAAAAGACAAAATTCAAAGGGGATGTTGCATCCATTACCCATAACAGAATGGAAATGGAAGAACATCACTATATATTTTGTTGTTGGACTACCCAAAACCTCTAAAGGGTTTAATGTTATATGGGTGGTAGTAAATCACCTTACAAATTCATAACAATTCATCGCTATCAGAGAAGAATTCTCTCTAGATTAGCTTGTCAGAATATACATTAATGAAGTGGTAAGGTTTCATGGAGTACCACATTCTATTTTATAAGATCAATATATAATGTTTACCTCTATGTTCTGGAAAAGTTTTTAGAAAGAACTTGATATATAATTGAGTTTCAGCACTACTTATCATCATCTAACAAATGGTTAGTCTAAAAGAACAATTCAAACCCTAGAGGATATGTTGAGATCTTGTTCTATGGATTTAAAAGCTGGTTGGGATCTACACCTTCCTCTATTTTAGTTTTCATAAAACAATATATTTCACTCAAACATTTAGATGTCACCTTATGAAGACCTCTATGGGAAGAAATGTATAGCTCCAACATGTTGGGATGAGTTTAGAGAAATAAATCTATTGGGACTTAAGATCACTGAAGAAATAATAGAGAAGGTTAGAGACATTCAGTAGCATATCAAGGTATCTCAAAGTTGGAAGAAAAGTTATGCTGATAACCAACAAATTTATCTAGAATTTGAAGTTGTTGAGAATCTGTTTCTATGAATCTCTCCTTAGAATAAAGTTATGAGATTTAGGAAGAAGGGGAAACTAGGGCTAGGTATATTGGTCCCTTTGAGATTCATGATCATATCAGGATGGTAGCCTATCACTTGGAACTTCCTAAAAATCTCTATCAATTCCATGATGTGTTCCATGTATCCCTCCTTAGGAAGTAAATACATGACCCTTCGTATGTACTTAACTTATAGTTCATACAACTGTAGTAGGATCTTTCTTACGAGGAACAACCAGTTGAAATTACGAATCATACATAGAAAGTTCTATGAAACAATACCACTCACCAGGTCAATGTTTTGTGGAGAAATCACCAGTTAGAAGAAGCTACATGGGAACCTAAGGGTACAATGAAGCATAATTATCCTCATTTGTTTGTACCAAAATGATGAATTTTAAGGAAGAAATTCATTTTAAGGGTGGTAGATTGTAACACCCAGAGTCTTTATGGATATCATTTTCTCGAATAAATTAAATTTTCATTGATATATTACATTATACAAAGTCAAATATTCATTTTACATGGAACTGAACACACAACACTGACTTGGCATACATTACACACAACATTGAGTTTCTATGAAACATATTTTTTGTTATAATTATTTAAATAAGATAATTATAACCAAGACATTAAAAATAAAAATATGAATAGTAATAACTAATTTTAATATATTTTTTATAATGGTTTTATATAAATAAAACATATTGATAATGAAATATATAATTTTTGATAAAGTCTTTATATGTTTAAACATACCATTTTCTCAAATGAACTTCTTTTCATGTCCTTATGTGAAAAAATTAAATTAATTTTAGACATATTTTGAAATTAAATTTTATAAAATAAAATTTATTTTTGAATTTATAATGTCAAAATTATCTTAGGGTGAATTTTTGTGATTTTTCTAAGAAACAACATTTTTGGATGAATAGTGAAAAATACTGAATTTTCATTCAGAACTACTTTTTAATCTAATTTATTTATAAGGTTAAATTATATTTTTAAATTGTTTTAAAGTTTAATTAGATTAAATTTTTTCAATTAATCCAATATATTTCATTGTAACTAATTTCACAATGAAATTGTATATAAGAACTTAGAATGTTTTTGATCATTTTTACTTTAAAAACTCGCAGTGTTGTCTCATCATCGGGATTAAATTTAAATTAATTTCCACCAATTATATGATTAGAATTTGGAAAAATTGATTCAATATTTATAATCAGAATAATTTATAATTTATAATAAGGTCAAAATAGTTTTTGACAAAAAAATATTAGTGAAAGTAATTAAAATTAATTACAACAACTAAGGTAAAATTAAGCTTAACAAGGGAATAAGCCTTAAACTTAAGGGCCCAAATGACCTAGATACTTGTACAAAACCCATTTTATGGACATTATTCATCCATTAAACTTCCATTATTGAGTTTTTTTGGTTTTTTATTACTTTTTTATGTAGAAACATGGTTATAACTACCTTGTTTTCAAAAATACCATGTCCCCTCCCTTCCCTATAAAAGGACACCACCCCTACCCATTCTTCGAACCGCTCAATACTCTTATGTTTGGAAAATATATACACAATCCACTTTATAACGTCAATAAATTAATTCTTTAAGACTTTCATTGGGAATAAAACCTTCTAATAATTCCCTTTGTTAAAAACCAAAAGGAGTTACCTAATTGAGAGGTAACACACTCCCTCAAGCTCCTTTCTTTCATTTTCTTCCTCCACTATTTCAATTATCCTTATTCCATTATTATTTAACAACACCAGTATACTAGATATACTGATATATTTTATACTAATGTTTCAATGTATGCTTACACACACTTCCATCTAATGGATAATTAACATACTTTTTATGTGTACGATGAATTACCACCTCACGAAACAATGATTTTTTATTTTCCTTTACCACCTCTCCTGATGGGAATTGTGATATAAAATATTTTTATATATGATATATATGATATATATTATGTATTTAAGCTCATTTAATTCTTTCAAAACACATATATTTATACTTTCCATTTTGTGTAAATACGATAATTTCGTTTGAGGATGTTTGGACTATCGCCCCCTTAAAGCGATGTGATTCATTCAAACACTATATATAATGTATTAAGAATGGGTTTAGTGAACTTATATGATATATATGATATAATAATTATATTATAATAATTATATATATTCATATATATAAATATATTTCATTTAATTTCTTTCCTTCAAATACAAAAATTAAACTGAAACAACGTTCATGTGTACGTATAACCTACCATCTTCATGAACAGTGTATTCTATTTAATACTTATATATTATATGAACTATTATAATACACATATAATGAATATAAATTATATTTATATCATGGATTACATTTTTTAAATCATCATATAAGTATAAGGACCAATGATATAACAAATTAAGACACATACAAAGAACAAAGTGGATATTACTCGAAGTGAAACCTTAGCATAGAATTATTAACAATCAGGTAATATAAAGTCATAATAAAACCGTATATGTTTTTATATATAAGAATAATTTTATTTAAAATAAAATTTTATTTATTATATAAGAGTTTTGAATGAGTACAATGAGATTCAAGACACAAGGTTAAGAGATTTCTAGTCTCACTTTTATTTCTGTGAGATTTACACCTTATTCAACACTCATATCTTTTGTGTGATGATTATAATTCACATAAATATATTCTATGTTTTTTGTCCTTAATTTTATGATTATTTACATATCCATTTTACAATCTCTATTTCATGGGGTTTATGTTTCATGAGTTCCCAAATTATAAAAGTAGTTTTGTCTCAATTTTCCTTCTTTGAGACACATGCCATGAACTTCAAGAACCATGTTTTCAAAAATGTTTTCATAGATGATATTTTAGTATCACCTTTAAAGAAAATTGATTTTAAACTTTTATTATGGTTTTTAATATTTCTTTTAAATTTTTTAATGTTTTTTCAAATAAATGGTTTTCAAAACATTTTCAAGATTTTTTTTATAAGTTTTAAAGGAAAATGATTTTCAAAATGTTTTAAAGATCCCTTTATAAATTTTAAAAGAAAAAGGCTTCCAATTGTTTTTTTCAGATTTTTCTTTATATTTTTTCAAGTTTATTTTCAATAAAATGGTTTTCAAAAGGTTTTATGTTTTAAAGAGCCTTTTTCAAAGAATAAAGTATATTTTCCTCATGAAATGTTTTAAAAATATATTTCAAAGTTATTTTCCATATAATATGACATAAGTTAATGTTACTCATGACCGTATAAAAAATGATTCAATATTTCCATTCATATTGTTTGTTTAATGGTTTATGTTTTGATGGAATGATACTTGACACTCATTTCTCTTACACATGTTATATGCTTTTGAAACCCACTTCTTTTCATGGGTTATGATTTGATGAAATGATTGTGAAACCTATATATTTTCCATATGTTATTACATAATGAAAAGTTATTTTTACCCATTTCATTTCATGGGATTATGATTGGATGTTTATAAAACCGATCTCTTTTTATGGGTCATGATATGATGAAAGTTTTATTATTTTGTGGCACATGTATTAATGATTTTATTATAATATGGGTGGGACCTATATATCCCTATAATGCATTGGGTAAATATTTATATCTCATGAGATAATGATGTGAATCAAGTCGATGGGTTTGATCCACTATGGAAAGATGGGGAAACTCGTTACCTTACAAGGAAAAAACCACAACTGGGGATGGTGGTGTGTCCCATCCTATAGGTGTAGTGACCATGATGTTGGAAGATGAGGAAACTTAATCCCTTATAAGGAAAGGATTGTAAATGGGGATGGTGTTTTGTCCTACCTAGTAGGTACGGTTCCCATGAAGTGACTTGATAATTTATAGCAATTTGTCTTGACTTATAGGGAATGATATCACACATTTATATATTCCACAATTCTATGTATTATTCCTATGATAAGATTTCATAGCTTACATTCCTTATTTTATTATGATTCATGTCTTATGAACTACCAAGATTTATTTCAAGATTCATGTTTATGATATTCTATTATGTAGGGTATGATATTCTAATTCTATGATCACATTTTCATACCTCTATTCACATGTTTATGCTTATATGTATCCCTTTTGTACCCTTACTGAGCATTTTAGACCACCCCTTTTTATGTTTCCTTCCTCAGGTTATGAAGACGTGTATTGTTTTTTATGTGTTGAAGAAGGGTTCTAGTCATGAAGAACCTAGTGGGAGATAATGCATCTCACTTATGTACCAATGTTTATGTTTCTATTTTTCCAAAGGCACTAGACTGGTATTGTATTTGGGCATTTTTTTGTATATTGTTTTAAGTATTCCAAAAAAAGTTATGTAATGTTAATGTATGAAAAGTAAGGGTCTATATAGACACCAACAATGGTGTCTACATGTAATCCAAAAATTGATCATAACTAAATAGTGTATAGGAATAATGAATTAATATTCAGAAATGACTAAATAAATAACCATCCGCTCAGGTTCCTATAGGACACCTGGTGGGTCTACCTGCTTCAGATCATGACTTGAATGGAAGTATGAAAAATTACTATATATATATATAGTATAATTATATATTTCATCCACCTATATGAACCAAGTGTGTGTGGATGTAAGTGGCCATATACCTGGAATGCTAGTGCTGGTTGGACCAGGGCATAAATCAGATATCCATGAAAAGTCTAATGAGCATATAAGCTCAAGCAATAGGGTACATACCCTACATCCCAAGAAGATTGTGAGAAGTTATGAAACAACACTCAGGATGGTGAGTGATCCATCATGGAAACACTATAATCATGAAATGTGGTGTGTAAATACCAATGCCCATATAGTATCACTAGTGCGAGACATCATGATCAATAACCGATGTAAGGGAGTGTGATTCTGCCATTCTTAACTGGTCTATTACCATCATTTAATAATCTCTATAAAGGTAATTCTAAATTTCATGGGTTATTACCTCCCATCCATCATTCTCATTCAGACCATATACATATAAATGAGGCATAATCATATTTACAATTTAATATATGATCTATTACCTCTCATGTTCCATGGTAGACAAGTTCAATTACATACAAGGCATTTCAATTCATAATAAGAATTTAATAAATCATAAGTATAAGGCATGTACTTACTATCCTTTGAATTCATTTCATTAAAATCAATTGATTCATTTTATTTATAGAAGACAATACCATCTTGCATAATCCAACCCTTATGAGAAATCCCATTTAACTAATTAAATTTACTAAAACATAGAAAAACCATTTTCAAGTTTAAAGGGTTACTTAGGAGGTGACATAGACAACAAGTCAATTACCTACATGGGAAATTCCAATTATAAGAGGGGAAACGCATAATAGGGCGTGCCTTGGGTTACATCTAATACTCATGACTCAAGTTCAATTTCAATTACAAACTAATATAGAATCTAACTAGGTGATTTGGATGAATTAATTAGTTGACTATTCAAGGAAAATTCAACTTGGCACACCCAAGGGGTGACCATATATGGTATGTTAAACCTCTAAACCACAAAATGAGAATCAATAGGTGTATATCAATGAAGGATAATCAAATTGATATGAATAAATCAATATAAAGGGGGTGATTGGAAAAAGTCAATGTGAAATGCAACGACATAATTACAAATCATCAAAAATCCAAGGTAAAATTACATGACTACCTACCTCAAGGCTGTATATGATGCCTCGCTCAATATCAGCCTCAGATTTGAAGCAGGTTAGAAGAGATCGGAGAAATGGTCTAATACCATGAAAATAGGGGAAAAAATATTGCACCTAAATAGAATAATAGATTCCATGATAAAAACATATAGAAATTAAGTGACTAGGGAGATTATCAAGATGGATCCAATACTTATGACAGATAGAATAATAGGAACTAGATGATGGAGTTGTCTTAATTCCTAGGTGAGGATCTTGGGTGATCAAAGGGAGAAGAAGAATCTCCAACATCCACTAGAGTATGAAGGAAAAGGGACAAAATATTATAGGAATAAATGAATGGCCAAATTTTTTGGGTGCATGGTTTCCAAACTGTAAAAAAACTGTACGATGTCCCACTATCCAAAAATCTAAAATCTGTACATGTACATTCACCTATAGTATCAAGGTTGAAGAAAAAACATGTGTCTCCTACTGCACCTCTATTTTCCCTTACATGGTTAAATTTAATTGTGAAACCTGGGATATATAGTTTAATATAACCATGCGACCCAATTATTTAGCCCATTTTCTAGAACTTTGGGATCCAAAGAATCCCTGGTCACTATTGGGACCTTCCTCAAGTCGTAGAACACATATACCATGCTTAAAATAAAGTTTCAAATTGAAAAACAAATGATCCATACCTTCATGAAAATATGGGTCGTTGCATTATATAAACTCACCCAAACTCCCTATCCTCTTCACTAAATACCATTTTAACATGAAATTTCTCTATATTTTCCTCTATAGAGTCCTCCTAAGGTTCCCCCAAGCTCTTAAGAATCTCCTTCCAAGATTTTATAAGTTCCCCCTCAAGATAACAGATAATCCCTTTCACTTATATATTTGAGAAACTTATTTATGTCATTCCTTTTGCTTTCCAATTGTTCAAGTTGGGATATGTTTTCACAAAACCCTATTTTTATCCTTAATATTATAAAGTAATTATAGACCCCTTTATCCCTTATTCAACTATTTTATAAGACTTTATTTACAATAGTTATTTTTCTTTGAAATTATCTTTCGATTTTTCATGCCAACCATTTGTATAGTGAATAACCACCTCCATTTATGCTCAATGGTATTCTCCTAGTTGTACTTATCCTTTATTAATTGAGTATTTACATGTATGAAACTTGCACACCTTAATAATGGGGTTAAAATTGATTAAATACATCATTATTTTGTATTATTAATGTGGAAAACTAATGTATATACATGATATGAAAGTGACTGGTGGGCCTAGAATTATATAGCCCTCAGATCCCGCAAATGTATGGGATCTAACTTGACCTCAACAAGATCTAAGAAAATGGTGGAATGTTGAGATACGATGGTCCATTGTTCTACGCTAGTGTCTACGAGGATGACAGACGATCTGAAGGAGGTTTATAGATCTTCAATTGATAGGAATTTCTCTATGGTGGATAAGGCTGAGATGCCTCAAGGGAAGTCTACAGGGAATCATTCAATGGATGTGGTGGAGGTACGATCTAGAGCCATGGCTCAGGATGCTGTGAAGACATATGTTGCTGTGGTTGGTTTTAAAAATGAAGGAAACCCTACCAGGTTTCATATAGGTATTGAAGGTGATTCTAAGTGATGACATTTAAGATCAGTGGGTGATGGATCTTCTAAAAGAATTGTGAAAAAGGGTGATATTGCTCATGTTGTTGCCAATAGAGAAGCTATTCTTGACATATTTAAACTTTGCGGGCATTCACTTATTTCCAAACATGTTTTTCTTGGTGTTGGAAAGCTTTGTAAGATTGATTATTTGGTCAGAAATATAACTTCTATTTGGGGTTTTTCTAATTGGCGATGCATACCTATGGGTCGATGATTTTTACATATTATTTTCCTATTAGAGGATCTGAAACAAAGATCTTGGGGAATCAGATCAATTGCGCTAAATCCAGGTTTGGTTTTCTTTCAGTAATGGGACTTTAATTTTAATACTTTATCAATAAAAAATACTAGGGTTCAAGTTTGGATTAAAATTTTTAGCCTTCACTGGGTCTTGTGGCATCCTAATATTATCTTTGAAATTGCTTTTACTGTGGGAATTCCAATCAAAATGGATAGGACCACTGGGGATGAAAAATTTGGTTATTATGCTAGGGTCTTGGTAGAAGTTGATCTAAGAACTTTATTGATTCATAATATTGTTTTGTCTGCATTGGATGATGACATCTCTCTAAAAATTGAATATGATAGATTACCTGTTTTTTGTATAGACTTTCAAGTTATTGTCCATGCCAAATACAAGTGCTGTAAAAACATTATATGCTCCTTTTGTTCGCTAAAAGGTCATCCTGAGGCCTCTTGTAAGAAGAAGTTGAAGAAACATACAATAGGAAAAAATTATGGTGCTACAAAACCAGTGGAAGATATTCCTCATGAACTAGTACAAGAGCCTTGGGTGGATCAGGAGACTGATCGAAGTGTGCCTGTGCATGAAAGAGGTGAAGGTATATCTGACTTGATTGGATCTGAGAAAAACTTGGCTCTTGTTTTGGTTCCTGAGCATGGAGTTGAGGGTGGTATGAAATCAAGAGTAAAGCATCATGACTTTGGTTCTGTAGTTGAGGGGAAACAAACTATAAGTGATGGTACAATTATTTTAATAATTCAGGATGAGATTACAAAATTAAGGAAAATGTAAGGTATCCATGGAAGGTGGAATGATGTAGAGGATGATTTGTGGGATCGGTTAATCCCGGCCCATCGATATTGTCCGCTCTGGCCCAGTTTCTCCCCTGGGCCTCACGGCTTTAAAACACGTCGATGAGGGGAAGGTAGGCACGGGATTTTAAACACCCACCAATCTCCTTCCACAACCGATGTGGGATTGGTTCAGTCGGGCAGCGGGCTAACAATCCTAGCCAGGGACCACAACAATCCCCCCCCCAAGCCCACAGCGGTCCCGAAACCACCCTCTGATACCAATTGTGGAATTGGATTGGAGCAGTTGTGGTTCCCTTGGAGCAATCCGCCGGAGGTTTGCCAAATGAGGAGAATTGTGTTCGTTGGCTTCACAATGCTTAATTATGGTCCGGAAATTGTTCCGGGGCTTCAAGGTCCTTTATTTATAGAGGGGGAACCCTCATATGGCCGTTGGAGGCCTTTGGAGCCGTTGGAAAGGCTTTCGGAGCCGTTGGGAGGCAAGTGGAGCAGCCTGGTCAAAGCCCCAACGGCTAGTTTGACTGGGCTATCGGCTGGCCGGTGCAGGGCCACCGGCTGGCCGGTGCCTTGGCAGAGGAGGAGAATTCTGGTCCAGGCTCCACCGGCTGACCGGTGCAGGAGCCACCGGCTGGCCGGTGGGGAGACAGTAGCTCCCACTGTGCTTGCTGGGTGCCACCGGCTGGCCGGTGCTGAGGCCACCGGTTGGCCGGTGCTGAGGCAGTGGCTCAACCCTCTGTTCTGGGTGCCACCGGCTGGCCGCTGGTGTGACACCGGTTGGCCGGTGGTCTGGACAGAGGAATCCCTCTTGTCCAGTCCTCCATCGGCTGGCCGGTGGTCTTCCATCGGTTGGCCGGTGGACTGAATTTCAGTCCACTTTTGGCTTCTTCTTGGCCTAAGTCCTTGGAAACCTTTTGTCTAACAGCACAAACACTTAAAACACAATTAGATAAACAAGAAGGTGATTGTGATCATGAAAATCAAACAACGAGGGGAACGAGATGTACAACAATCTCCCCCTATTTTGATGATCACAATCACCAAAACAATTAAAGTAAAAAACTGAAATTGAAAGGAAATGCTAAGCATGATGAAAAGGATTCTCCCCCAATCAATCAAGAAATTTCTCTCCCTTTGTGATTATCAAAATAGCACGGGGCATAAAACTTGATTGAGGGATAACTTTGAAAAACAAGATTGAGATTTGAAAATCAATTGAGATTTTTGAAATTGAAATGAAAATTTGAATAACAGTTTGAATTGAAAGTTTTGAATCAAAAGCCAATTGAAAATTTAAATTGAATATTTTGAAATGAAAATTTTGAAACCAAGTGTTGAAATTGAAAGTTGGAATTGAAAATTTTGAATAAAAAAAAATTGAAATGAGAATTTTGAATGAAAATTTTTAATTCACAAAAAGGCTTAAAAGAACCTAACTCCCCCTAAATAAAAACAATAAATCACCGGGGAGAGGAAAAAAATTTTGGCCCGGAGAGACTCGCAAGAAGGGATTTTTCAATCCATACTTGTCTCATAGCGGGTCTTCTCCTATAAAATTCGTCCGAAAAGAAAAAACTTTTGGGTTTCCCATACCGGGCGTTTTTACAATTACATTCATAAATGAGGTGCCCAGGTTTTTTACAATAATTACAAAATTTATAACTAGAGCTCCCCCTTACAAAAACAGTGGGTGCATGGGAGGAGGAAGCTTGGTTGGTATAGCCAAGTCCATTGGTGGTTCTAGATACCCTTTGAGAACCTAAGAGTTTGGACAAATTTTGTTCACCTTGGGTGAACTTGGCTAAGGATTCCCTTAGGTATTTAATGGTTGATTCCAAAGAATCAACATTTAGAAAATTTTGGATTTTTAGGGAGAGTTCCTCCTTCTCTTTGAGAAGTTGGTCTTTTTCGGAGGAAAGCTTTTTGAAATTCTTTTTTAAAGCGACAAATTTTGAAGAGAGTTCATGAAAACCATTTTCTAATTGGTCTCTATCATGTTGGAGTTCTTCATAAGACAAATGATTGAAAGAATTAGAAGAACTAGAAGACGAGGAAGAAGAGTCGGAAGATGATACCTCATGATTTTCCATTAGGCATTTTTTACCTTGGTTGCTCGAGGAGAAGGAGGAGAATGAAGAGGTGGAGCTATCACTCCAAGATGCCTTTGAAGCCTTCTTCTTTTTCTTCTTGGCCCTTTTCTTGTGAGGTGGGCAAACAGGCTTGATCTTTTCGTTGGGTTCTTGCTTTTGATCGGATTCTTGCTTTGGGGCCTCGCTAGTACCTTCATAGGTTAGTTCTAAAAACTTCCAAATGTCATGAGAAGATGTGCAAGAAGAAATACAATCAAAAACATTACGATCTAAGCCACAATGAAGAGCATTCATGGCTTTGCCATCAAGCTCAAAATTTGCAATGTCGGTGGGGGTCCATTTAGATTCATCTTTACTAGAGAGAGTATAACCATGCATGACAATTTTAAAAATAGGATATCCAATACTTTTAAGAAATGTGGTCATGCGGGTTTTCCAAAAAGTATAATCGGCTCCATCAAAGAATGGAGCACGATCCAAAGAATGTCCTTCGGGGGATTGAGAGGAAGAAGCGGTATAAGCCATCAAAAAAAATAGGATCTTTGAATTTGAAACCTTTTAAGGTATTACTCAAATTATCCCTCTGATACCAAGTGTTGGGTCGGAACAAACGGGGAATGATGGCAAGAGGGGGGGTGAATTGCCTTTTAAAAAAAAGATTAACAATTTAAAAACAAAGTGAAATCAAAGTATGTGCAGCGGAAAGTAAAGAGGCAAGACACAAGAAATTGATAACGGAGTTCGGCCAAAACCCGGCCTACGTCTCCGCTCCCAACTCAACCGTTGAGAGATTCCTACCGCTTGCTTTTCAATGGTTTTAGCAAGAAACCCACTAGGCTTTGAGGTAGCACTAGGACCTATTACAGCTTGCTTTTGGTGGTTTAGCAAGAACCCACTTGCTTTTAATGGTTTAGCAAGAACCCACTATCCTTCTTACAGGTGAAGGATAGCTCACCTATGTCTCAAGCTATTTAAAGGAAAGCTTGACAACCTTTTCACACCTTAGTGGTGATGTGAAACCCAAAAGAAAGGGGGATGAGAAAGGTTTGGGGTTTGTAGGCACAAACCCAATTTTAAGCTCAAAATAAAATAAACAATAAAACCGTATAGTTGAGAAGCCTTGGGCGCCAAAGGTTGAATGGAGTTGAAGACGTGCACTCCCAAGCTTCTATGGTGGTGCTCCTTGGATGTGGAATTGGATTGGAGCACGTTGGGTTCCTTGAGGAAATCCGCCGGAGGTTCGCCAAAATGATCAACAATGTGTCTGGTGGCTTGGGTGAAGTTCTGGGGCTTCCTAGGCCTTTATTTATAGGCTAGGAACCTTCAAGTATCCGTTGGAGGGCTTTGGAGCCGTTGGAAAAGGCCTCGGAGCCGTTGGAGGCCAAAAGATGGTTGACTGGTCAAACCCAACGGCTAGTTTGACTGGGCTACCGGCTGGCCGGTGCAGGGCCACCGGCTGGCCGGTGCCTTGGCAGAGGAGAAGCATATTGATCCAGGCTCTACTGGCTGACCGGTGGAGGAGCCACCGGCTGGTCGGTGGTGAGGCAGTAGCCATCACTGTTGGGGCTGGATGCCACCGGCTGGCCGGTGGTCAAGCCACCGGCTGACCGGTGGAGCCTGGCAGTGGGCAATGCCTCTGCGAGGTCCACCGGCTGGCCGGTGCTATGACACCGGCTGGCCGGTGGGGAGACAGTAGCTCCCACTGTGCTTGCTGGGTGCCACCGGCTGGCCGGTGCTGAGGCCACCGGTTGGCCGGTGCTGAGGCAGTGGCTCAGCCCTCTGTTCTGGGTGCCACCGGCTGGCCGCTGGTGTGACACCGGTTGGCCGGTGGTTTGGACAGAGGAATCCCTCTTGTCCAGTCCTCCATCGGCTGGCCGGTGGTCTTCCATCGGTTGGCCGGTGGACTGAATTTCAGTCCACTTTTGGCTTCTTCTTGGCCTAAGTCCTTGGCAACCTTTTGCCTAACAGCACAAACACTTAAAACACAATTAGATAAACAAGAAGGTGATTGTGATCATGAAAATCAAACAACGAGGGGAACGAGATGTACAACATGATTGTCCAAAAAAAATGATCTTATAGTTAAACTTTATCCAAAGGTAAAGATGTTGTAGATGATGAAGGTTTCCAACCTGTTCCTCCTAGGAAAACCAAACAGAGGAAGGACTACTCATACCTAAAGCCAACTATGGTTACTAGGTCCCATGATCCTTTTGATTATGAATCTAATTGGGATGTTGATTATGATTCTTCCTATTATGACTATGATCCTTGATCTCTTTTCTCGTTTTTGTTTGGCATGAGGGAATGTATTCTTGTATGAACCCATCCATCCTCCTTATGTATTTTCTTATCCTTTTAATAAAAAGGGCTTTTCCCTAAAAAAAATATAGACCTCCAATGCATTAAGTAATAATTTTATCTCATGAGACACCATGTATGATGCATAGGTGGTTATCCTAAGAACACTATGTGTAAGTTCCCAACCTTTTTTTGTTGATGTATCGAGAAATTTTATATGAAATCTTTTTCCTTATTTTGGGAGCATCTTGTTTAGGTTTTACTTTGGGGATATTTCAAGTGAAATTGAATATTTTTTAGGGGTTTTGGGTAGCGCAGGGTTTGCACATGGTTTTCCAAAACCGTTCACCTTGCCCTAGCAAACCATGAAACTCTAGGAAGATGGAGATTTCATGGTTAGTGCTTGGATTTTAAATTTTTTAACCCTATTAGTAGTAATTGTGTTCCCCCTATGAGGAGGCACATGATTAGGCACATCATTAGGGAAAATTATGCGCCCCGTAAATGAAACTTTGCATGCAAAAAAATAAAATATTAAAAATTATTAAAAGAATCCACAAACCCATACAATATATCCCTAAACACCCAATAGAAACCCTAACTCAATTCCTTTAAATTTGGTGGAAACTTGATGGATTCAAAGGCCTTACGAACTCCATTCCTGATGAATCAATGATATTTTTTATAGATATGCACCTCTCCCGGTAAGAGATATCATCATTATTGGTTTCCTCTCTATATCATCTTTTTATCATATTTTGAAGAGATTTTTTTTCTCCATTAGTGATGGGATTAGATATAGGTTTCCTTTGATCTTATCTTTTTGATCTTGGATCTAGGTTTTGGATCTAGATCTCATTATTCTTTGTGCAATTTAATGTTCTGCTAAAATTTGGGGAAATTATGTTTGGAGAATGCTCACCAACATTCTTTAGGTAGGTTGTATAACCTGAAAATCCCATAGTCCTAAATTACAATTTCATATATGTGTTCTGGAATTTCAATAAGAACATTTTTAAATTTAATCTTTAATCTAATCTAATTAATTGATTGATTAATTAATGAAATGATTTGATTTGAAATTGATGGGATATTGCGATTGTGGAATTGGTTAATTAAATGGGTTTGTGTAATTGATTAATTGTTAAGATATGAAATTTATTGATAATAGGATTAAAGGGATGTTTGTATTAACCATGAAAGGTTAATGGTTCATGTGAATAAATTTTTATAAACGGTTTAAAGGATGAATTGACCATATTATTCTATGTGATTAAATTGTTGAACCAGGATTTTTTTGGTAATTGAAATGGTATACCATGAAGTGAAGTGTTGATGAGTGGGTTAATGATTATTAAACTTTTTAACTGTGATATATGTGACTATTTTATAAATGGGTTGTGGGACACAAAATAATTCTTAAAATACCCATGGGGTGATAGACATGGAATTCTAGACCCAAATGCATGCATGTGATAAATGAGCGTGGGACACAGACTGATGCTTTAAAAGTCAATGTGTGATTGATTGAAAAATGGGTTGTGGAACATGGTCTAATGCGTTAAATTCCCATAGGGTACTAGACATGGAGTTCTAGACCCAAATGCATGCATGTGATAAATAAATGTGGGATACATACTAATGCTTCAAAATCTCGTGTGCGATTGATTGATAATTGGGTTATGGTACACTAGTTGATGCTTTAAATATCCATGGGGTACTAGCCATCGCGTTCTAGAATAATAATGTTGGATTTGGACCATAGTTCTTGTAGAGGCCCAAATATTGACGTACATAGACATTACAATACTTTTGTGGAATACTTAATACATAAAAAAAATAGACGCCCAAAGACCGTATTAGTTTAGTGTATTTGGAAACTCGGAACATAATCTTCTAATCATGGTGAAAGATCATTAAAGTCTCCCATAAAGATCTTCCCATTTTTTTCTTAACTAAAACCTTTATTTATATCCTGGGGAAAAGAAAACATAAAAATGGTAAGCTCAAATGCTCAGTAAGGGTAAATATGGAGAACTTAAAAACAATCCATAAACATTTGAATGTAAAAACATGAACATAAAACATCAAAATATTGACCAATGGCATAAATATTGGCAGTACATAAGGCATAGATCATAAAGGAACATTAATCATGATAAAATAGCATGAGAATAAAACATGGAATTGTGGAAAACCCTTAAGCACATGATATTATTTCCATAGTATCCAAGGCATTGTTTCCAAGACCATCATAGTGGACAAAGTCCATTACTGAACTGGGTTTACTTGCCGTTCCATCCCTGTATTACTAAACCAGATTTTACTTTCTGTTCCAGCCATGTCTATATCATGAGATATAAATCTTTACCCAATTCATTGTAGGGAGATATAGTTCCCACCCATATCATAATGAAATCATTCTTATGTGTGCCACAAAATAAACATAAATCATTCATCATAACCCAAAGAATAAAATGGGTTTCATAAACATCATCCCATCATAACATAATCCATATAAAACAATTGGATATCATTTCATCATAAGAAGAATCAAACCAAGTAAGTAATAGAGACATTATAATTGAAACATAAACATACTAAATAATTTCATCTTAGATGGAAAATAGTTTTGATAAAACACTTGAAATGAATTCTTGAGGAAACTATCCTTTCTTCTTCAAAATCATTTTCATTTATCAAAATGCCATGCAATTTTAAAAGAAAATTATTTTTTTGAAAATAATCATGAAATATTGTACAGGAATCTCCATAAAAATAAGGAGTTATGAAACTGTAGAAATCCATTCACGCCGTATAAATTAAAAAAAACATTCTCCTCATACTTTTGCTGAAAAAGTCAAAAAGTACCTCGTATGGTAAAAAAAAGAAAGATTCCTTCCATACCTTGTGGTAAAAGTAAAAAAAGGTAAAAATGAATTTAAATATACATGGAAGAATAATAAACATTTTATGAAAACATTTTGAGAACATATGGACATGGTTGATAAACATATCCCTTGTAAATACTTACGAATAAACAATCTCAGATAATATCGAGATTGAAATAATTATCCCTTACCTTATGTCCAATTTCTTTCGTATGTATCTGAGACTCCTTTATAGTGGGTTTAAAAATATTATTAACTTGTAACAGAAACATAAAAGTATTTATGATATCATATATGGTTCACTTACGACTTTATATTACCCGTTCATTTGTCAATTCCATGTTAAAGCAAAGTTATGGGTAAAATCGTTTCATTTATCGTATGTGTTTGGACTTGTTGTTCTTGATATTATTACTTATATAATGATTTCATTACTTCCAGAATGAAAATAATGATTTATATATCATATATATTCAGTATATATATATATATATAATAGATATATAAATGAAATGAAATACACAGTTCATGGAGACGGTAGGCCCTACGTACGCATGAACGCTGTTTTCCTTTCCTTATTGACTTGAATGGAAGTATGTAGATGACATACATATATATATATATACATAAATAAATTAGAATTATTATGTCCTATATTTAATTATTATTCATTATATATACTTTATAATCATTCTGGAATAGTTAACATGAAGAATGAATCTCATCGCGTTGTGGAGACAGTAATCCGTACGTACACACGAGCGATGATATCATTCCCATAATTATTGAATGGTATTGAAGTGGATGATAGAATATCTCAAAATTAGAATCATGTTATAAAAATCATATATAGTTATTCTTTACACCATTATACCTATCCAAGTAAGGTGGTGGTGGAAAATAGATTACACCACGGCATGGAGACGGTAAGCCGTACGTACGCATGCGCAGTGATTTCATTTTTTGTAGGATGGATAGAATGTGAAATAGGGTTGTTTCATATTTATAATAAAATATCAGTATATGAGTGATACTTATGCTTTTACATTAAAATTAAACAAATAAATAATATTAAGTAGAAGAAGAAATAAATTTGAAATAATCGGTAAAAGATATTACCTCTTCCTCAACGCTCCTCTTCCTAACCTCCTCTTAGGGCACTAAAGTTGGTCTTTTAAGAAGACCAAGACCTATAGTAGGTTTATAGAGAAGTGTAGAAGAGAAATGGATAGGGTTTTAATGATCTTCAAGGCTTAAAATGTTGTGAAGAGGAGAGGGAGGAGGTGCCCTTTTATAAGGGAGGAAAGTGGCACTTTTGGAAACCTCTAAAATATTAATTTATAATAAACTCAAACCCCACTTAAAAACCTCCCACAATGGCTCAAATCTAAATATGAGATGAGATAGGGTTGTAATCTCATCAGAAAATAAAATTTAGACATGTTGGGAATTTATTTTAAACCTTATCAACTTGATTTATCATTATTTAATCTATTTAATTTTATTTGTAGTAATAATATTCTAAATTTTAAATTGTTATAAATAATTACTTATGTGTTGTTAGTTTTCCATAATTGAATAATTATATGGAATTTTTGACCATATAAATTTCAATTTATAATTTTTAAATATTTTTGTGATTTTTAAACAATTTAATAATATGTTATTTTTATAAAATACCAATAGTGTAAATTTTGACACTATTCATTTATTTGAATTTAGATAAAATACACACAAAGAATATATTCGAACCAAAATATTTAATAGGTTTATAACATGTAATATTATTTTAGAAATTTTTTGGATCATATTAATTAGTTCATATAATATTTATTTTAATATTTTTAAAACCATTTATTTTATATTTCTCTTAATAAAATAATTACTACAACATTTTTGTATAATTATTTAATATAATTATTTGTTTCATAAAAATTAAAAATAAAATACTATGATGAATATAAATCTAATAGATTTCAGGCTAATACTTTTAGTCAAATTTATCTTCTAAAACACCCAACTTTTAAAATGTTATGTTTATTAAATTATGAAGGTGACAACTTTGACATCATTTAAAATAAAACAATATAAGTGTCATAATCGCTTTTATAAGGCTCCAAATGGTAAAAAATTATACATTTGGATGATTATGGTTTATATGTACACGACCAATAAGTTTTGGTTAGGTTATTGGGCCTTTTATGGGTATTATTAGTTTAATAAAAACTATATTATTGATTTTCACTAAATAAATAATTTCTGTATCATTAATGTATAAGCTATTAAGGTAATTATATATTTCTTAAAAATTACAAAAAAAATACCATGATAAAGAAAAAAAATTTAGCTTTCAAACTAGTATTTATAACTGAATTTATATTCTGTATAACCTTATATTAAAAATAATTTAATTATTAAAGTTTGAGTGAGACATATTTCACTTTCATTTAAATAAAATAAATTAAAGGTCTTAATCATATTAAAGTGGGTTATAATAAATAATATTTAGACCCAAGTATATTTTATAAAGAAATATAATCATCCAATTATATTAATACAAGTTTTAGGGTAATTATATAATATTTTTTTACCCTAAATTACCTAATTTACCTTTAACTGTGGTAAATAAAATTTACCGTAGTTACTATTCATAATGCCCCAAAATAAAAAGTAGCATATTAACATAATTTGTACCTACTGATTCCAAATATAGAATCCATTTTTTCAAATTCAAAACATAGAATTTGCAGTAATTAATTTAAAATTAATCCCGTTGTCCAAAAAACGGGTTTTTGTTTAAAACATTGCAAAAGATTGAATTGATTTTACCTACGAATTCAATGTAAAATTAATGATAACGACATACATTAGATTAAATGGTAAAAATATATTCTATTTAAACTTTAAAACAACTTACTATTATAATTTAACCATATTAATTATCTCAATGATAAAATTTTTTTTTAAGTAAAATTTCGCGTGTGTTTACTTTTAATCAAAATAAGAACATTGTCAGAAAAATATCAAAACTTTATCCAATGTAAATTTTTATATCCTGATTCAAAAAAATAAGTTTATTTTGTAAAATTTAACTTATAAACTTTTCAAAAATTAGATTTAAAATTGGTGCGCCATTAAAAGGCGGCAAAACTACATTTTTTGAAAAATACTTCTTTTATCTGAAAAATTGATTTTGTTCTCATAAATCATTCTAGAAAATTTGTAAGATGAATTATAATGTTATAAAATTCAAAATGTGGTTAATACTATTCATAACAGCTAGTTCATAATAATATTATAACAATATATCTTGGTTTAGTGAAACTCGGTATTGCGTACGACACACGCTATTGAGGATGATCGCTCTTGTATGCAACACAAGCCAAGAATAGTGTTTGCATATACTACAAGCTAATACGGTGTTGCATATAACACAATATAATTTTGGTGTAGCGTACAACACAATACATCAAAGAAATTAAAAGGAATATTTCTCATAAAATCTTGGGGTGTTACATTCTACCCCCCTTAAAATGAATTTCGCCCTCAAAATTCATCGGGGTTATAAATAGTTTACTACTTGAAAGTTTGATTCATGGAAACCCACATCGTAAAAAGGAATAATAAAACTTAATTTTAAAAAGTAAAGTAAGAAACGTAAAGGTTACCCAAATTAACTCATCACTAGGTTTCCACATAGGAGAACGTATGTGAAAATATGTATATGGAAGGGAAATCTAACTATCAAGTTCTGATAGAGAGTGGTAAAGAACATGGATATGAAAAATCCAACAATCAAAAAGCCATAAATTTGTTATGATCTAAGGTACCATATAATTCTTTGGGTATGAGGGTACTAGGACAATATTTTTGATTTTCAAGATCATTTCCCTAAAGTTGAAGAATTTGAATTAGAAGAAATACTTACTTGATTTTGGTAAAATCTCACCGTTGGTCATTCCTTGAACAATTTCTACTTCATATCTTAAAGAAATGAAGTCTAATTTGTTATTCGTGAAGTGTTATCAGATCATGTGATAGAATGATGGGTCATTCCATCTGTCTCAAACAAAAGGTTATTAAAAGTTATTAAATATACATAAGTCCATATATGATGATATTAATCGTATATGGCTCCAAAAATGAACTTATACATCATATATCATACCACTTAATAAAATAAAAAAATTTCTACAAACCAGGGACTTCCTGTAGGCTAGTGGCAGGTGATAAAGGCATGTCCCACTTCGGTTATGGGTTCGATTCCCACAACCTTGTCCGACGCGACAGGTTGTTGCCCGTCCTACGGGTTGTCCTTTTTCTAAAAATATACTACTATAACATTTCAGAAATAATTAAAAAGTTCTAGCCTTAAAAAATACTATCTGATGTATAACTTAATCCATTCCAATCTTTAGTCTTATCCAAAATTATTTTGTCTAATCTCATAGTATAAAGAAAAATATTACTAGAGAGGTCATCTACCAAGCATGTAAATACCATCATATATCCCCCATATATCATAATATATATCTTGTTTGTAACAGCCCGAGATTTTATGAAAAATATTCTTTTTAATATTATTAATGTCTTGTGTTGTACGCTACACCAAAAGGAGCTTGCACAAACACGCATCCTTGACTTTCCTTTCATTGCACGCAATCACGACCTTCCTTGATAGCGTGTGTTGTACGCAATACCGAGTTTTACTAAACAACGATATGCTATTAAAATATTATTAAAACTAACCGTTATGAATAGTAATAACCACTTTTTGAAATTTTGTAAATTCTATTTTTTCAAAATGGACTTCATTTTTGGATTCGGAATATCGAAATTAGCTTAGGGTGAAATTTTGGTACTTTTCGGATAACTTTCATATTCTGATGAATAGTGAAAATTACTAAATTTTAATTAAAAACAACTTTTTCAATCGAAATAATTAATAGTGATAAATTATTAATTTTAGTGGTTTTAAAGTATATTTAGAATATATTTTTACAATTTAATACAATAATGGTCATTGGATGTAATTTCACATTTAAACCACTTATAAACAAGTTTCAATCTTTTGATATTTATTATCTCTTAAAAACACGCTATTTGTTTTAACAGCGGGATTTAATTATAAAATTAATTAATGCAACTTCTATGTTATGAATTTGGTAAAATAGACTTCATTTTTGAATTTGGAATATGAAATATAGCTTAGGATGAAATTTTGGCATTGTTCTGAAA
Organism: Viscum album; assembly: GCA_963277665.1. Taxonomy (NCBI): domain Eukaryota; kingdom Viridiplantae; phylum Streptophyta; class Magnoliopsida; order Santalales; family Viscaceae; genus Viscum; species Viscum album. The sequence continues at coordinate 309,954,731 of OY728147.1, forward strand.
AACATCAATTTTTTATAAATAGTGAAACTACTAAGTGGTAGTTAAAAAACTGAATTTTTCATAAAACATAATTTTACCGCTTCTGTGAATGGAATTTCAAAAATCCGAGAGACACGGTTAATATCAAGGACTAAAATGTGGTTCAATGAGATGAAAATAATTTTTGGTGAATAGTAACTTTTTACTTTTTTTTACCGCGGTTAATAGTAAATAGGGTAACTAAGGGTAAATATGATATTACTATTACCCTAACACATGTCCTAATTCTATTGGATAAGTGTAATTCGACCAAAAACAACCTTATGAATATAATATGACCATTTAGGCCCACTTGGATTAGATTAGGACATTTATTATTAATTTATTTAATGAAGGGTTAAAAGAGTTAAAATCAAAGTTTATTTACTAAAACATTTTTTATATGGGGTTATACATAAGATAAATTCGACTATAAATATTCATTAGAAAGATAAAAAGATTTCCTACATAATGGTATTTTATTTGTAATTTTTAGACATTAAATAATTTAATTTATTTATGACACAATAATGATGGATTAATTATCTTATTAATGAAATATTGACATAATTGATGTTATAAACACCAAAATAAATGTAATTTGAGACTTTTTATGAATTCCAATAATTTTCTAGGTTACTATGATATATTATTGTTGATTTAATTAACTTTTTTCGAACATATAATTCTGTTATGACTTTCACAAAAATCATATATCAAATAGTGTCAAAATTGACACAAAATAGTTTTTAAATCAAATATTATATTATTAATTGTTAGTTTATTCCTAAAAATCTAAGGTTCGGCCAAATGACTTAGATAAGGATATATGTATTAATAATATACAATTTGGGGTTCGTTTGGCATGTTATAGTAAGTGTATTAACCATATAGTGAAAGAAAACAAAAAGACACGGTAAAAGTTAAATTATTTAACTTAGAGTTAAATCTAATTGATAAGGTTAAAATAATACCCTAAACTTGTCTAAATCCTATTGGATGATAGGATTTCGACCCATCCCCACTTTAGCTTCTAAATAAGACCCTTTGGAACCATTATAAACCGATTTTGACTTTAATATAAAATAATATTTTGAGATATTCCTAAAGTGCCCCTCTCCTCCCTTATAAAAGGACACCTCCTCCCCCTCCTCCTCACACCAATTTGAGCACTCAAGCTCGGCCAACCCCTGCCAAAATCCCTTCTCCACTTCCCTAGAATAATATTAGAGGTCCTGGTCTTCTTCAAAGACCAATCATAGTTCCCTAAGTGGAGGATTCAAAGAGGCGTTTCAAAGAAGATGTAATTTCCGTTACCAATTCTTTCACCTTTATTTCTTCTTCCACTTCTTCTTCTAAGGTTGTTTCATTATGAAGTAATAACATCAGTATCACTAATATACTGATATGTTATTATAAATATGAAACAACTCTAATTAACCTTCTATCCATCCTACGGAAAAAGGAAATCACCGCGCGTGCGTACGTACGGAATACCGTCTCCACGCCGTGGTGTAATCTGCTTTTCCACCAACACCTTACATGGATGGGTATTATGGTGTAAATAATAACTATACATATTTATTATAACATAATAATGATTCTGATATATTGTATCATCCACTCCAATTCAATTCAATAATTATGGAAATGATATCATCGCTCGTGCGTATGTACGGACTACCGTCTCCACGGCGCGATGAGATTCATTCTCCATGTTAACCATTTAAGAATGATTATAAAGTATATATAAGTAATAATAATGAAATATATGACATTATAAAGCTACTGGATTTATGTTTATATATATGTATGTCATCTACTTAATTCCATTCAACTCAATAAGGAAACGAAAACAGCGTTCATGCATACGAACGGTCTACCGTCTCCATGAACGGTGTATTTATTTTCATTTACTGATATATTATATATATATATATATTATTAATATATATTATATATAAATCATGTTTTATATTCTGTAATTAAGTAATCATTATCTAAGTAATCATATGAATAATTACAAGTTAAAACACGAACGACAAATGAGATGATTTTACCCAAAACGCTACTTTAACATGAATTTACAAAAGAACGGGTAATATAAAGTCATAAGTGAACCATATATGATATAATAACAATGAATATGATTCTGTAATAAGTCAATTATATTATTTAAATCATTATAAAGGAGGTTCGGACACTTACGAAGCAAATCGGACCTAAGGTAAGGGATAAAGTTTCAATCTCATTTTTATCTGAGATTGCTTATACGTAAGTATTTACTGGGGTTATGTTTATCATCCATGACCATGATTTATAAAAATGATTTCAAAAAATGTTTACCATTCTTCCATGGATGTTTAAAGGCATTTTTACCCTTTATTTACTTTTTACCACATTGTATGAATGGAATCTTTCCTTTGGTTACCATATAAGGTACTTTTTGACTTTTCTGACAAAAGTACGAGGAGAATGTTATTTTTAACTTATACGGCATGAATGGATTTTTAAAACATTATTTCCAAGAAGATTCATTTACAAGTTTTCAAGTTTATTTTTAATAAACTTCTTTTATTTTAAAGTCATATGACATGTTAAGAAAGGAAAAATGTTTTTGAAGAAGAAAAGATATTTTCTCAAGAATGGAGTTCAAGTGTTTTATCAAAATTATTTTCCATCTAAGATAATATAGGGTTCTATTTTTATCCATATTATTACATTGATTTGATCATGTTGTGATGGAATATTTTTTATGAATTCCTTTATCTTATATGAATTGTTTTATGATGTCATGTTGTTTAAGAATCCCATTTTTATTACATGGGTTACGCTATGATGTATGCACTACTAGAAAAGGGGGCATTGGAGCCCCCCAGACTCGGGCGACCGCCATTGGCGGTTGCTATAGCTCACCATTAGCGACCGCCAATGGCGGTCGCTAACCTGCCTAAAAAAATTCGGGGGGTTTCTGCGCCCCCCCCCCCCCCCCCCCGCGCCCTCGATCTCCCTCGCCCTAACCCCCTCCCTCCCTCGCCACTCTCCCTCGCGCCGCCCTCCCCTCCCCCGCCGCCCGGCCTCCCCCGCCGCCCCGCCTCCCCCGCTGCCCGGCCTCCCCCGCCGCCCGGCCTCCCCCGCCGCCCGGCCTCCCCCGCCGCCCGGCCTCCCCCGCTGCCTGCCATCCGGCCTCCGGCCGCCGCCCTCCACCCTCGGGCCTCCGGCCGCCGCCCTCCGGCCTCTCGGCCCTCCCCCCCACCCCGGACGGCACCCGCACCCCGGACAGCCCCCGGCGCGCACTCCGGACCGCCCCCCGCACCCCGGACGCCTCCCCGCACCCCGGACAGCACCCCCCCGCGCACTCCGGACCGCCCCCCGCACCCCGGACGCCTCCCCGCACCCCGGACCGCCCCCCCCCCCCCCCCGCGCACTCCGGACCTCCCCCCGCACCTCGGACGCCTCCCCGCACCCCGGACAGCCCCCCCTGCACTCGGACACCCCCCTTCGAACCCGGACAGCCCCCCCGCACCCCGGACAGCCCCCCCCCCGCACTCGGACACCCCCCCTCCGAACCCGCACAGCCCCCCCGCACCCCGGACAGGCCCCCCGCACCCCGGACACCCCACCCCACACCCCCGACAGCCCCCCTGCACCCCAGACAGCCCCCCCTCCCCCGCACCCCGGACACCCCCGCACCCCGAACACCCCTGCCCGCACCCCTGACAGGCCCCCGACACCCCGGACACCCCTCCCCGCACCTCGGACAGCCCCCCCCCCCCCCCCCCCCCCGACCCCGGACACCCCCCCCTCGCTGCCCCTCCCCCGTCCCCTCACCGCCTCCTCTCCTCCAGCTCCCCGCCGCCGCCGCCGCCCGTCCCCTCCCTTGCCGCACCGCCTTTGGCTCCGGCTCCCCTTCGCTGCCTCCTCTCCCTCGCAGCACCGCCTTCGGCTCCCCTCCCTTTCAGGTTTGTAGCTCAATCAGGTAACATGAGCTTTCAGTTACATTATTATTTTATCAATGGTTCATAAACAAATGGTTAATATTTATTTTGAATATAGTTGATTTGAAAAATGTAAATGTAATAAGTATTGTGTAAATGTTTGTTATACATATATTATTATGGATAAGAGTTGGATTGATCTTCCAAATCGAACGTCTAGAGAATATTTCAATGGTATTATGCAGTTTATTGACTTCACGAGAGGATTTGAAAGTGACTATATTAGTTGTCCATGTAGAAAATGTGCTAACAGATATCAATTCACACGAGATACTGTGAGGGAGCACCTTTTCTTTAATGGATTTCTGAAAAATTATAAGAGTTGGAATCATCATGGAGAAGAATATGTTCGTTGTCAAAATACAGATGCAGCTCAGATGGATGTTGATGCAAGGATGACTGATCCAATGCATGAAATGCTTACTGAAATGGTACGTGGGTTTGATCCTGAAGGCATTGACATCCAGAATCTTGAGACCGGTGAGATAAATCTTCGCTCTGGTGCAGATCGTGATTCGAGGAGGTTTTATGAAGTACTTGATGATGTGAAAACAGAATTATATCCTGGATGTACTTCTTACAATAAACTGTCGTTTATCGTGGAGTTGTTGCATTTGAAGACTTTGAATAATTGGTCAGACACATCATTCGACATGCTTTTGGTTTTATTGAAAAAAGTTCTTCCTGTCGACGCTAAGATTCCTGAGTCGTATTACTATGCTCGTAAGTTGACAGAGAACTTAGGTTTTACATATGAGACTATAGATGCATGTGCAAACAACTGTATGTTGTTTAGAAATGAAACTGCTCATTTGGATATTTGTACGGTTTGTGGCGCTTCCAGGTGGAAAGAGAACAGGGGAAATAAGACTCATCAAAGTCAGATTGCGATACAGGGGAAACCGATTGCCGTAAAGCAAATGCGTTACTTTCCCCTTAAACCGAGGTTGAAAAGATTTTTTATGTCATCTAAAGTTTCTAATTTAATGAGATGGCATGAAGAAAGAGTTCATGAAAGTGACATGTTAACCCACCCGGCAGACTCTCATGCATGGAAGGATTTTGATAAGAGACATCCCGACTTTGCTAAAGATGTTCGTAATGTCCGATTGGGATTGGCAGCAGATGGTTTCAATCCATTCAAGTCTATGGTTGGTGCAACTCATAGCACATGGCCCGTGGTGTTGGTTCCATATAATCTTCCTCCGTGGCTTTGTATGAAGCAACAATTTATATTACTTTCCACTCTTATTGATGGACCTAAAAGTCCGGGGGATAAGATTGATGTTTACCTTCAGCCATTGATTGATGAGTTGAATGAATTTTGGGGCGATGGTGTGATGACTTATGACTGCGAAACGAATGAAATGTTCAAACTACATGCAGATTTATTGTGGACAATCAATGACTTCCCAGCTTATGCAAATTTATCAGGCTGGAGTACGAAAGGGGAATTTGCTTGCCCTTGTTGCAATAAAAGTAAAAAATCTGTATGGCTTAAACATTCCAAAAAATGGGCATACATGGGTCACAGGTGTTTTATCCCTCCCCAGCACAGGTTCAGAAAGGACAGAGTGGCATTTGATGGTTCTAGAGAGTTCAGCCCAGCACCAAAGATCATGACAGGAGTCGAAATGTTATCGCAGATTGAGGAAGAAAACATCCGCACGGTATATGAAATTCAGGATTTGGTGGCTCCTCCAGTACGTAATATTCGTGCTGCGGGTAGGCAGCGCAGTCACAATTGGAAAAAGAAAAGTATTTTTTATAGTCTTCCGTATTGGAAAACTAACATGTTGAGGCATAATTTGGATGTCATGCACATTGAAAAAAATGTTTGTGATAATATATTGTGGACCATTTTAGGTGTCAGTGGAAAGTCAAAGGACCATGTTAATGCACGCCGTGATTTGGAAGAAATGGGTTTAAGGAAACAGTTGCATTTACAGTTAGCTGAGGGAAACAAGGCATATATGCCTGCTGCACAGTATTCGATGACTACAGAGGAGAAAGAGACATTTCTTTCCATTTTGAAGATGGTCAAGGTGCCTGATGGTTACTCTTCTAATATTTCAAAGTGTGTGAATCTGACGAGCAAGACATTGCAAGGGTTGAAAAGTCATGACAATCACATATTACTTCAGCAGTTGATTCCAATCGCAATTTGTGATTGTTTATCCCCCAATGTTGTTCAGCCCTTGATTGAGATGAGTAATTTTTTTAGACAGCTTTGTTTAAGAAATCAACGAATGAGTGATTTAAAAAGTTTGCAGGACCGAATTGTACTTACGCTTTGTCACTTTGAGAAACTTTTCCCCCCTCATTTTTCGATGTTATGGTCCACTTGAAAGTGCACCTAACTGATGAAGTAATGGCTGATGGTCCAGTGCAATTCAGGTGGATGTATCCTATTGAACGGTATTTGAGTACATTGAAAAGATTTGTACGCAACAGAGCTCATCCAGAGGCATCAATAGCCAATAGTTATTTGATGGATGAGTGTACTACCTTTTGTACATAATATCTTACGGATGTTGAAACAAAATTAGATAAGCCCTCTCGGATTCATGATGGTCCAGTTGGAGAAGGAACCACATTTGATATGGACAACATCGAGTGGATACAAGCACATCGATATATCTTGTTCAATACTCCATCAGTTGCACCATTAATGCAGTAAGTATCTTATCAATGTGCTTGTATAACTTTTACATGTTTTCTTTGCATAAGTTGATCTTTTAAACATCGCGTAATCATTTGCAGGAAACACATTACTGAGATAAAAGAAGAGATGCATCGTGCGACTGAGTTGCAAATTCAGCAATCTCATTATGCGGCATTTCATGATTGGTTCAAGGATTATGTATGTATAAATTGATTTTCATTATGAGTGAAGTATTAAACTAATTCTTTCTGCATATATCAGTATTGATTTTTATAAATTATGTAGGTTCGTAAGCTGAGGGAGTTAGGGGACCCCACGCTACCTGAAGTATTTATCCAACTGGCTGAGGGTCCATCTATAACGGCTCATCGTTATAAAGCTATTGATGCTAATGGTTTTCGATTTCGCATTAAAGATGTTGACGACAAACGAGCAACACAAAACAGTGGCATCGGTTTTCCCTTTGTCGATTCTGGTTATTACTATGGTCAATTGATAGACATCATTGAAGTTGTATACACACAGGTTTGAAGTACATATTGTTAAAGTGTAATTGGGTTGATCCAGTGCGTGGATGTAAAGTCGATCAATATCAGTTTTCATTGGTGAATTTTAACTATATGTTATACAGAAATAATGAACGAGTTGAGAATGAACCTTTCATTTTGACATCACAAGCGGAACAAGTATTCTTCGTTACTTTGCCTTCGGATCCAAGTTGGCAAGTTGTTGTCAAAATGTCTCGGCGAGGAGTGTTTTTATTTGAAGAAGATGAACCCGAGACTGTTCCGTTTGTTTACCAACAACTTGATCAACATACCGTAGTTCAACGTGAAGAAGATATTTATTGGGTCAGAGCGGCTGTTGAAGGAGAAACGGTCGATTTGCATGCTTAATGAAAGGTATAATTGTTTTCCCGCTATTCAGTAGAATGTCCTAGGATATCATAAATTATCTAATCATTTTATAAATCCTTATAAGTTTTAATCCTCACTTTTGTAAGTTAATTCAGTCATAAATATTTAGGTTGATTAACTTTCTGATTTTTTAAAATTCATTCACAACTAATTATTCAATCCATTTTTGTTTGATTAACAGTTGTACAAGTTTGATTTATTAAGAACAATCCAATTTATCTTTTAAACACTTTGGACTCATTACTGATATTTTGTATGACTGCAGACATGTCAGGGGAAGAGGCAGAAAATCCACATCATCCATCTGAGGCATCTACGTCTCAGGGTCGAGGTATGTTTGAATGTCATTGTCTATATTTTTTATGTAATTGACATATATATATATATATATATAACATTTGTCAATTTATATATAAAATTGTTTTCAACAGGATCAGACTCGGCTGCTTCTTCCTCTCGCAGGAGAGGCCCTGGTCGTGGCATATTATCATGGAATTCCGACACGACAATAGATGTTTCATTTGATGAGGTATTTCATCCCGTGGGACCGAATGCCCCGGCATTTATTCGTCAGATGGGTCATATCATATGTGACCCACATCGATTTCCATTGACCACGCGTGATTGGGCTTCTATCCCTCAGGACACATTAGATCGTCTATGGAGGGAGGTTCAGGTAAGAAAATAATTTTACTTTATTTTCTATTTATAAATAATACTAATATGTTTGATTATTTTCATTATAGAAAAATTTGAAAGTATGCCCTGAAGAGTTTCGGCCAGTGTGTATGAGCAAATTCCGTAAGATGTGGAAAGATTATAAAGGCAAAGTGAAGAGGGACCACTGGATACCAAATGTGGGTGCCCTTGACATTTTGGAAAAAGTCCCGAGAGGTGTCCTCCCAGCTCAGTGGCGTGACTTGGTTGCATATTGGTCTACTGAGGGTGTTGCGGTTTGTATATTAATTATTTTTCTGTATATATATTTTCAAGAATATGTGATTTGTTTGAAATTTGAATGAATTTAATGTAGGAGGTGTCAACACGCCATTCGGAGAATCGAGCGTTGTAGGGACCAGCTCACAGGCTCGGGACTCGTCACGTGTCTCAGATCCGACATGAGGTATATATTATTCATTTTTTAATTTATTAATTAATATGGTTTTGTGTTTATATTCTTTTAATATACAGTTGTGAGGGCAAGGTGCAGCAACTGATAAAATGTCGGTGTGGATAAGGACTCGTGATCGCAATGATCTAGAGGTTGCAGCATTGATAGTAAGTGTCTGTACTTACCAATAATTACATAAATCTATATATTAACATATATATATTTATATATATTTAAATATTTCACAGGATCAATTTGAAGCTGAGTTAGAACATCTGCCAGAGGACCAGCGACAGCTTCCCATGCGACGGGATGAGATCTTTCATCGCATTATTGGTCGGGACGGGCATGGCTATAGTTTGACCTATGGAGCAGGGATTCCTCGTTCTGTAGTGTCACGCGCTGCGGTTGTCGGTCCTACTGTTGCTCATATGACACAGCAGATGTCAGATTTTGAGGCACGGCTGCGCGCTTCCGAGGAGACAAATGCGCAATTGACAGCTGAGGTTAGAGCACTGCGGGAATATGTGCGTCGAGCTGATGGTACAGGGGATCATACGACGCAGGTATATACTGTATTTATTTATTTAATTTAAATTATTTTTGTTATTAAAATATTTATAATGTTTATTTGTTGTAGGCACCTGGCCCACCAGAAGGAGGTAGCAGTGATGGCAACGCGTGACGCACCATATATTCACGAGATATGTTTTTTGTTTTTACTGGTAGGGTTGACATTGATGTACTGTATTTATTCATTTAAGTAATGCATTATTACCTTCCATGGTGGTCTTTTAAATATTTTATACACATATTGAGTTTTTGATCAGATAATCTTGAATGATTCTACAATTGAAAAAGTCGAACTAATTCCAACAGATCAATAAATCTGATATTATAGATTATGTATTATTAATATATTTTTTATAAATTTCTGTATGGTATCGATAAAAGAAATATGTATTAATTAGATGTTATCACTTTTATTTTTCACTTTTGTAATCAATGGGATGGCCTTTGCACCCACGGAGAACCCCCCGCACCCCCGTACTGCCCCCCGCCACCCCCGTACAGGCCCCCGCCACCCCCGTACAGCCCCCCGCACCCCCGTACAGCCCCCCCCCCCCCCGCACCCCCGTACAGCCCCCCGCACCCCCGTACAGCCCCCCCGCACCCCCGTACAACCCCCCGCACCCCCGTACTGCCCCCCGCCACCCCCGTACAGGCCCCCGCCACCCCCGTACAGCCCCCCGCCACCCCCGTACAGCCCCCCCCCCCCCCCGCACCCCCGTACAGCCTCCCGCACCCCCGTACAGCCCCCCCGCACCCCCGTACAGCCCCCCGCACCCCCGTACTGCCCCCCGCCACCCCCGTACAGCCCCCCGCCACCCCGGTACAGCCCCCCACACCCCCGTACTGCCCCCGCCACCCCCGTACAGGCCCCCGCCACCCCCGTACAGCCCCCCGCACCCCCGTACAGCCCACCGCCACCCCCGTACAGGCCCCCGCCACCCCCGTACAGCCCCCCCCCCCCCCCCCCCCCCCGCACCCCCGTACAGCCCCCCTCACCCCTGTACAGCCCCCCCCGCACCCCGCCGCACCCCCGTACTGCCCCCCGCCACCCCCGTACCGGCCCCCACCACCCCCGTACAGCCCCCCACCACCCCCGTACAGCCCCCCCCCCCCCCCCCCCGCACCCCCGTACAGCCCCCCCCCGCACCCCGCCGCACCCCCGTACTGCCCCCCGCCACCCCCGTACCGGCCCCCACCACCCCCGTACAGCCCCCCACCACCCCCGTACAGCCCCCCCCCCCCCCCCCCCCGCACCCCCGTACAGCCCCCCCGCACCCCCGTACAGCCCCCCGCACCCCCGTACAGCCCCCCCCCCCCCCCCCCCCCGCACCCCCGTACAGCCCCCCGCACCCTCGTACAGCCCCCCCGCACCCCCGTACAGCCCCCGCCACCCCCGTACATCCCCCCGCCACCCCCGTACAGCCCCCCGCCACCCCCGTACAGCCCCCCGCCACCCCCGTACAGCCCCCCGACACCCCCGTACAGCCCCCCGCACCCCCGTACAGCCCCCCGCCACCCCCGTACAGCCCCCCGATTGTGCCGTTTTCAGCAGCGCGGCGCGCGCTGAAATGGCGCGTTGGGGGGTCAAAACCACACGAACGACCTTCGAATGCCACGAAACCGTACGACAACATCCGGGGCGTGAATTTTGAAATGGTCGGTCAGACGGCACCTCATTCGGAGGTGCCGTGTGACAGCGGCGGCCGGAAACGCGTTTCAGGCGCCATAAAACACCAAAACGGCGTGCAGCGGTCCCATTCGGAGAAAACGTGCTCCGAACGACCTGAAACCGCACGGGAATGATAGAAATATTATTCCTGAGATGCAGGAGGAGGCCGCATGTCCATCGGACGTGCGGTGCGCGTGGCACGTCCGATTGTGCCGTTTTCAGCAGTGCGGCGCGCGCTGAAATGGCGCGTTGGGGGGTCAAAACCACCCGAACGACCTCCGAATGCCACGAAACCGTACGACAACATCCGGGGCGTGAATTGTGAAATGGTCGGCCAGACGGCACCTCATTCGGAGGTGCCGTGTGGCCGCGGCGGCCGGAAACGCGTTTCCGGCGCCATAAAACACCAAAACGGCGTGCGGCGGTCCCATTCGGAGCAAACGTGCTCCGAACGACCTGAAACCGCACGGGAACGATAGAAATATTATTCCTGAGATGCAGGAGGAGGCCGCACGTCCATCGGACGTGCGGTGCGCGCGGCACGTCCGATTGTGCCGTTTTCAGCAGCGCGGCGCGCGCTGAAATGGCGCGTTGGGGGGTCAAAACCACCCGAACGACCTCCGAATGCCACGAAACCGTACGAAAACATCCGGGGCGTGAATTGTGAAATGGTCGGCCAGACGGCACCTCATTCGGAGGTGCCGTGTGGCCGCGGCGGCCGGAAACGCGTTTCCGGCGCCATAAAACACCAAAACGGCGTGCCGCGGTCCCATTCGGAGCAAACGTGCTCCGAACGACCTGAAACCGCACGGGAAAGATAGAAATATTATTCCTGAGATGCAGGAGGAGGCCGCACGTCCATCGGACATGCGGTGCGCGCGGCAACGTCCGATTGTGCCGTTTTCAGCAGCGCGGCGCGCGCTGAAATGGCGCGTTGGGGGGTCAAAACCACCCGAACGACCTCCGAATGCCACGAAACCGTACGACAACATCCAGGGAGTGAATTGTGAAATGGTCGGCTAGACGGCAGCTCATTCAGAGGTGCCGTGTGACCGCGGCGGCCGGAAACGCGTTTCCGGCGCCATTAAACACCAAAACGGCGTGCGGCGGTCCAATTCGGAGCAAACGTGCTCCGACCGACCTGAAACCGCACGGGAACGATAGAAATATTATTCCTGAGATGCAGGAGGAGCCCGCACGTCCATCGGACGTGCAGTTCGCGCGGCACGTCCGATTGTGGCGTTTTCAGCAGCGCGGCGCGCGCTGAAATGGCGCGTTGGGGGGTCAAAACCACCCGAACGACCTCCGAATGCCACGAAACCGTACGACAACATCCGGGGCGTGAATTTTGAAATGGTCGGCCAGACGGCACCTCATTCGGAGGTGCCGTGTGGCCGCGGCGGCCGGAAACGCGTTTCCGGCGCCATAAAACACCAAAACGGCGTGCGGCGGTCCCATTCGGAGCAAACGTGCTCCGAACGACCTGAAACCGCACGGGAACGATAGAAATATTATTCCTGAGATGCAGGAGGAGGCCGCACATCCATCGGACGTGCGGTGCGCGCGGCACGTCCGATTCTGCCGTTTTCAGCAGCGCGGCGCGCGCTGAAATGGCGCGTTGGGGGGTCAAAACCACCCGAACGACCTCCGAATGCCACGAAACCGTACGACAACATCCGGGGCGTGAATTGTGAAATGGTCGGCCAGACGACACCTCATTCGGAGGTGCCGTGTGGCCGTGGCGGCCGGAAACGCGTTTCCGGCGCCATAAAACACCAAAACGGCGTGCGGCGGTCCCATTCGGAGCAAACATGCTCCGAACGACCTGAAACCGCACGGAAACGATAGAAATATTATTCCTGAGATGCAGGAGGAGGCCGCACGGTCATCGGACGTGCGGTGCGCGCGGCACGTCCGATTGTGCTGTTTTCAGCAGCGCGGCGCGCGCTGAAATGGCGCGTTGGGGGGTCAAAACCACCCGAACGACCTCCGAATGCCATGAAACCGTACGACAACATCCGGGGCGTGAATTGTAAAATGGTCGGCCAGAGGGCACCTCATTCGGAGGTGCCGTGTGACCGCGGCGTCCGGAAACGCGTTTCCGGCGCCATTAAACACCAAAACGGCGTGCGGCGGTCCCATTCGGAGCAAACGTGCTCCGACCGACCTGAAACCGCACGGGAACGATAGATATATTATTCCTGAGATGCAGAAGGAGGCCGCACGTCCATCGGACGTGCGGTTCGCGCGGCACGTCCGATTGTGGTGTTTTCAGCAGCGCGGCGCGCGCTGAAATGGCGCGTTGGGGGTTCAAAACCACCCGAACGACCTCCGAATGCCACGAAACCGTACGACAACATCCGGGGCGTGAATTGTAAAATGGTCGGCCAGACGGCACCTCATTCGGATGTGCCGTGTGACCGCAGCGGCCGGAAACGCGTTTCCGGTGCCATAAAACACCAAAACGGCGTGCGGCGGTCCAATTCGGAGCAAACGTGCTCCGAACGACCTGAAACCGCACGGGAACGATATAAATATTATTCCTAAGATGCAGGAGGAGGCCGCACGTCCATCGGACGTGCGGTGCGTGCGACACGTCCGATTGGGCCGTTTTCAGCAGCGCGTCGCGCGCTGAAATGGCGCGTTGGGGGGTCAAAACCACCCGAACGACCTCCGAATGCCACGAAACCGTACGAAAACATCCAGGGCGTGAATTGTGAAATGGTCGGCCAGACGGCACCTCATTCGGAGGTGCCGTGTGACCGCGGCGGCCGGAAACGCGTTTCCGGCGCCATAAAACACCAAAACGGCGTGCGGCGGTCCCATTCGGAGCAAACGTGCTCCGAACGACCTGAAAACCGCACGGGAACGATAGAAATATTATTCCTGAGATGCAAGAGGAGGCCGCACGTCCATCGGACGTGCGGTTCGCGCGGCACGTCCGATTGTGGCGTTTTCAGCAGCGCGGCGCGCGCTGAAATGGCGGGTTGGGGGGTCAAAACCACCCGAACGACTTCCGAATGCCACGAAACCGTACGACAACATTCGGGGCGTGAATTGTGAAATGTTCGGCCAGACGGCACCTCATTCGGATGTGCCGTGTGACCGCGGCGGCCGGAAACGCGTTTCCGGTGCCATTAAACACTAAAACGGCGTGCGGCGGTCCAATTCGGAGCAAACGTGCTCCGAACGACCTAAAACCGCACGGGAACGATAGAAATATTATTCCTGAGATGCAGGAGGAGGCCGCACATCCATCGGACGTGCGGTGCGCGCGGCACGTCCGATTGTGTCGTTTTCAGCAGCGCGACGCGCGCTGAAATGGCGCGTTGGGGGGTCAAAACCACCCGAACGACCTCCGAATGCCACGAAACCTTACTACAACATCCGGGGCGTGAATTTTGAAATGGTCGGCCAGACGGAACCTCATTCGGAGGTGCCGTGTGACCGCGGCGGCCGGAAACGCGTTTCCGGCGCCATAAAACACCAAAACGGCGTGCGGCGGTCCCATTCGGAGCAAACGTGCTCCGAACGACCTGAAACCGCACGAGAATGATAGAAATATTATTCCTGAGATGCAGGAGGAGGCCGCACGTCAATCGGACGTGCGGTTCGCGCGGCACGTCCGATTGTGGCGTTTTCAGCAGCGCGGCGCGCGCTGAAATGGCGCGTTGGGGGGTCAAAACCACCCGAACGACCTCCGAATGCCACGAAACTGTACGACAATATCCGGGGCGTGAATTGTGAAATGGTCGGCCAGACGGCACCTCATTCGGATGTGCCGTGTGACCGCGGCGGCCGGAAACGCGTTTCCGGCGCCATTAAACACCAAAACGGCGTGCGGCGGTCCAATTCGGAGCAAACGTGCTCCGAACGACCTGAAACCGCACGGGAACGATAGAAATATTATTCCTGAGATGCAGGAGGAGGCCGCACGTCCATCGAACATGCGGTGCGCGCGGCACGTCCGATTGTGGCGTTTTCAGCAGCGCGACGCACGCTGAAATGGCGCGTTGGGGGGTCAAAACCACCCGAACGACCTCCGAATGCCACGAAACCGTACGACAACATCCGGGGCGTGAATTGTGAAATGTTCGGCCAGAAGGCACCTCATTCGGAGGTGCCGTGTGACTGCGGCGGCCGGAAACGCGTTTCCGGCGCCATAAAACACCAAAACGGCGTGCGGCGGTCCCATTCGGAGCAAACGTGCTCCGAACGACCTGAAACCGCACGAGAACGATAGAAATATTATTCCTGAGATGCAGGAGGAGGCCGCACGTCCATCGGACGTGCGGTGCGCGCGGCACGTCCGATTGTGGCGTTTTCAGCAGCGCGGCTCGCGCTGAAATGGCGCGTTGGGGGGTCAAAACCACCCGAACGACCTTCGAATGCCACGAAACCGTACGACAACATCCGGGGCGTGAATTGTGAAATGGTCGGCCAGACGGCACCTCATTCAAAGGTGCCGTGTGACCGCGGCGGCCGGAAACGTGTTTCCGGCGCCATTAAACACCAAAACGGCGTGCGCCGGTCCAATTCGGAGCAAACCTGCTGCGAACGACCTGAAACTGCACGGGAACGATAGAAATATTAATTCCTGAGATGAAGGAGGAGGCCGCACATCCATCGGACGTGCGGTGCGCGCGGCACGTCCGATTGTGTCGTTTTCAGCAGCGCGGCGCGCGCTGAAATGACGCGTTGGGGGGTCAAAACCACCCGAACGACCTCCGAATGCCACGAAACCGTACGACAACATCCGGGGCATGAATTGTGAAATGTTCGGCCAGACGGCACCTCATTCGGAGGTGCCGTGTGACCGCGGCGGCCGGAAACTCGTTTCCGGCGCCATAAAACACCAAAACGGCGTGCGGCGGTCCCATTCGGAGCAAACGTGCTCCGAACGACCTGAAACCGCACGGGAACGATAGAAATATTATTCCTGAGATGCAGGAGGAGGCCGCACGTCCATCGGACGTGCGGTGCGCGCGGCACGTCCGATTGTGCCGTTTTCAGCAGCGCGGCGCGCGCTGAAATGGCGCGTTGGGGGTCAAAACCATCCGAACGACCTCCGAATGCCACGAAACCGTACGACAATATCCGGGGCGTGAATTGTGAAATGGTCGGCCAGACGGCACCTCATTCGGAGGTGCCGTGTGACCGCGGCGGCCGGAAACGCGTTTCCGGCGCCATAAAACACCAAAACGGCGTGCGGCGGTCCAATTCGGAGCAAACGTGCTCCGAACGACCTGAAATGAGATTATTTCTTGAATCAAAGTTTTTAAATTATTATAGCACAATGATTTGATATTATATATATATTAAATATATATTAAAACATTTAAAATATATTATATATATATATATATATATTTAAAATATTGTATTTAATAGTATATATATGAATATTTTTACATATATATATATATATATATATTTAAAATATTGTATTTAATAGTATATATATGAATATTTTTACATATATATATATATATATATATATTTATATTGAATTCAATAAAAAAAATTTTTAAATTTTTTTTTTCGAATAGCGACCGCCAGAGGCGGTCGCTATAGGGTGCCCTGCAGAGGCCCTTCGGCGACCGCCTGGCGGTCGATGAAGGCCGAGCTGCCGGCCCACTATAGCGACCGCCAAGCGGTCGCCGAAGGCCGATCTGCCGGCCTTCTATAGTGACCGCCATTGGCGGTCGCTAAAGGCCTCTAGCGACGAGGCAACAGCGACCGCCAATGGCGGTCGCTGAACGGCCGCTAAAGACCTTTAGCGACCGCCAATGGCGGTCGCTAATGGCCTTATTTATAGTAGTGATGGTTTATGATTATGTGGAACACATAAGAAAGGATTCATTATAAGATGGGTGGGACCTATATCTCCCTCCAATGCATTGGGTAAAGATTTCATATCTCATGAGATAGACATGGCTGGAATGGTAGGTCATACCGGTTCAGTGAAACAGGACTGAAACGAGGGTTACTCGATTCAGAAAGGGACTTTGTCCACTAAGATAGTCTTGGCAATGAGTCTTGACTAACAAGAAATGATTCTCTATGATTATGTGTGAATGACACAAAGTTTCATGTTTTAAGTTATGATTATTGTGATTACATTTCACTTCCATGATTTATCTCATGTTATGAAATTATGATCTCTTTTGCAGGTTAAGATTTCCAAAAGTTATGTGCTTGTGTATACGATGAGATTTATATTTCTTTTGTTTACCCTTACTGAGCATTTGAGCTCACCCTTTTATGTTTTCTTTTCCCCAGGATATAAAGAAAGGTTTTAGGTAAAAAAAGGGAAGGTCTTTATGGGAGATATTGGAGATCTTTCACCACGATTAGAAGATTACGTTCCGAGTTTCCAAAGACACTAAACTATTACGATCCTTGTGTGTGTATTTTTTGTTATGTACTAAGTATTCCGCAAAAGTAATGTACTGTACATGTACGTCAGGCTCCCGGTCTCTACAGTTGGTATCAGAGGAAAGGTTTAGTCAACCTTTGGAAACTAGGATGCGAAAACGTTAGTGAGATCCCTAGAGATATTTCTAAGGTATGTCTAGGGATGTCCCTAAGGATAAGTATACGTATAGGATACAGTCCTATAACTACGGTAACGATCTTAGAATTTAACCTAAGAAGTTAGATATTGAGGATACTCCCCCTTTATTATGTTGTTTTCCCTAGCATGATTTTTGCCTCTCACACTATTCTTTTTGGTTTTTAGACGATGGTTGGAACCCGAAGGAACCATGTTGATCAATGCAATGGACAATGCAATAATTGCCCTCCTGAACAAACAAATGTTATGGGAGATAGAGTGCAAAATCTTATTGCTATACTTACACAAGCTATGAATCATTCTGGACTTCCAAATGAATAGAGAAGGGAACAATATTCTATTGAGTCCTTCATGAGGCAACGTCCACCTTCTTTCAATGGGTCTTCCGATCCACTTGTTGCTGAACAATGGATCAGTACCACTGAAAAGATATTTTCAATTCTTCAATGTTCTGAACATGATAAAGTCATCTTAGCAGTATATCGTTTGGAAGGTGAAGCTGATCAATGGTGGAATCTTATCAAGAATACGAGGCCAAGAGATGAAATTGAGTCCATGGAATGGGACGAGTTCAAGAACTTGTTTTTTAGTAAGTACTTCCCTCGTATTCTTCGAACAAAGATGGAAAAGGAGTTCCTTGAGCTGAAGCAGAAGGATGATGAATCTGTTGGTATATACGAAGCGGATTTTAAAAGACTTGCAAGGTATGCATCTGGCATTATCATCCAACCTGAAAGTAAAGTTGATCGATTTTTCAGTGGCTTAAAACCAAGTCTTCGAAGGGCATTAGCTATAAGAGACTTCAGTAGCTATGAAGAAATTGTGCGTTGTGCTATCAAGGTAGAAATGGAAGTTGGTGTTACATATCCATCTCATGGTTTTGACAAGAAACGAAAGATGGAGTTCAAGGAGAAATCTCAAAATAATGGTGAAAAGAAGATGAATGTTTCCTTATGCACAAAGTGTGGAAAGAAGAATGGTGGAGATTGTCTTAAAGGGACTAGAAAATGTTTTAAGTGTGGAAAAGAAGGTCATCGAGCAGCTGAGTGTCGAAGTAATGGAAAAAGGAATTCTAATAATGTGAATAAAGCAAACACTGCAGAGAACGCACCACCAACACTTCAATGCTTCAAGTGCAAGGAAATGGGGCATTATGCTAATAAATGCCCTAATCCAAGGGTTAGTGATGATCAATATGAGCAACCACTTAAGTCAAAGTACAAATGGAAGTTACATGCGATCACTATTGGCGATGTTGAATATGACAACGATGTGGTGGAATGATTAAGTGTTTATGTAATGGGATTCCAAAATAATGTTGTATCATAAAGTATTGGAATATTTATGTGTTGGTCTAATGTGGTATTCAAAGTGATTGAGATATTTAACAGTATTCATGAGCTCATGATTGATATAAGGACTAAGTGATATCATGGTTTGAGTATATAGAATTTTGAGGATTTTGGTATGTGGAAAGTGTTATCTTTTAACTGCATTCATGTTTTCACTAAGGTTCAATGGGTATTCATTCTTCAATAGAATACATGATTTAGGTATTCACATGTTTTTAATTTGACCAATAAGATATATCTTATGATATATGGGGGATAAATGATGGCATTCACGTGATTATTCTGTGACATTTCAAGTAATCATTTTCTTTATACTATGAGCTTGGACCGAAGTATTTTAGATAAGCCTAAAGATTAGAATGGATTATGTTGGACATAAGTTAGGATAAAACGTTTTTCGATATTATTGATGGGATGTTATAGTAATATAGCTTTAGAAAAAGGACAACCTGCAGGACGGGCGACAACCCATCGCGTCGGACAAGGCTGTGGGAATCGAACCCACAACCGAAGTGCGACTGGACTTTATCGCCTACCACTGGCCTACAGGAAGTCCCTGTTTAGTAGAAACTAGTTTTATTATATTAAGCTATATGAAATATGATGTATAAGTCCATTTTAGGAACCATATATGATTAATCTCACTATAGATCAACTTATGTATATAATCTTTTTTGCTAACCTTTTATTTGAGACAGATGGAATGACCCGTCATTCTATCACATGATCTGCTAACACTTCACGAATAACAAATTCAACTTCATTTATTTAAGAGATGAAGTGGAAATTGTTAAAGGCATGAACAACAGTGAGATTGTACCAAAATAAAGTAAGTATTTATTCTAATTTAAATTCTTTAACTTTAGGGAAACGATCTTGAAAACCAAAAATGTTGTCCTAGTGCTCTTATATCTGATTAATCAGATGGTACCTTAGATCGTCACAAATTTATGGATTTGTGATTTCTAGCTTTTCCATAGCCATGTTCTCTACCACTCTCCATCAGAACATGATGGTTAGATTTCTCTTCCATATCCATATTTTCACCTATGTGGAAACCCAGTGATTAGTTTATTTGGGTAATCGTTACATTTCATACTTTAGTTTTTAAAGCCAAGTTTTGGTATTCTTTTTTACGATGTGGGTTTCTATTAAAGAAACTTTCGAATAGTAAACCATTTATAACCCCGACGAATTTCGAGGGCGAAATTCATTTTAAGGGGGGTAGAATGTAACAGCCCGAGATTTTATGAAAAATATTCTTTTTAATATTATTAATGTCTTGTGTTGTACGCTACACCAAAAGGAGCTTGCACAAACACTCATCCTTGACTTGCCTTTCATTGCACGCAATCACGACCTTCCTTGATAGCGTGTGTTGTACGCAATACCGAGTTTTACTAAACAACGATATGCTATTAAAATATTATTAAAACTAACCATTATGAATAGTAATAACCACCTTTTGAAATTTTGTAAATTCTATTTTTTCAAAATGGACTTCATTTTTGGATTCGGAATATCGATATTAGCTTAGGGTGAAATTTTGGTACTTTTCGGATAACTTTCATATTCTGATGAATAGTGAAAATTACTAAATTTTAATTAAAAACAACTTTTTCAATCGAAATAATTAATAGTGATAAATTATTAATTTTAGTGGTTTTAAAGTATATTTAGAATATATTTTTACAATTTAATACAATAATGGTCATTGGATGTAATTTCACATTTAAACCAATTATAAACAAGTTTCAATCTTTTGATATTTATTATCTCTTAAAAACACGCTATTTGTTTTAACAGCGGGATTTAATTATAAAATTAATTAATGCAACTTCTATGTTATGAATTTGGTAAAATAGACTTTATTTTTGAATTTGGAATATGAAATATATCTTAGGATGAAATTTTGGCATTGTTCTGAAAAACATCAATTTTTTATGAATAGTGAAACTACTAAGTGGTAGTTAAAAAACTGAATTTTTCATAAAACATAATTTTACCGCTTCTGTGAATGGAATTTCGAAAATCCGAGAGACACGGTTAATATCAAGGACTAAAATGTGGTTCAATGAGATGAAAATAATTTTTGGTGAATAGTAACTTTTTACTTTTTTTACCGCGGTTAATAGTAAATAGGGTAACTAAGGGTAAATATGATATTACTATTACCCTAACACATGTCCTAATTCTATTGGATAAGTGTAATTCGACCAAAAACAACCTTATGAATATAATATGACCATTTAGGCCCACTTGGATTAGATTAGGACATTTATTATTAATTTATTTAATGAAGGGTTAAAAGAGTTAAAATCAAAGTTTATTTACTAAAACATTTTTTATATGGGGTTATACATAAGATAAATTCGACTATAAATATTCATTAGAAAGATAAAAAGATTTCCTACATAATGGTATTTTATTTGTAATTTTTAGACATTAAATAATTTAATTTATTTATGACACAATGATGATGGAGTAATTATCTTATTAATGAAATATTGACATAATTGATGTTATAAACACAAAAATAAATGTAATTTGAGAATTTTTATGAATTCCACTAATTTTCTAGGTTACTATGATATATTAGTGTTGATTTAATTAACTTGTTTCGAACATATAATTCTGTTATGACTTTCACAAAAATCATATATCAAATAGTGTCAAAATTGACACAAAATAGTTTTTAAATCAAATATTATATTATTAATTGTTAGTTTATTCCTAAAAATCTAAGGTTCGGCCAAATGACTTAGATAAGGATATATGTATTAATAATATACAATTTGGGGTTCGTTTGGCATGTTATAGTAAGTGTATTAACCATATAGTGAAAGAAAACAAAAAGACACGGTAAAAGTTAAATTATTTAACTTAGAGTTAAATCTAATTGATAAGGTTAAAATAATACCCTAAACTTGTCTAAATCCTATTGGATGATAGGATTTAGACCCATCCCCACTTTAGCTTCGAAATAAGACCCTTTGGAACCATTATAAACCGATTTTGACTTTAATATAAAATAATATTTTGAGATATTCCTAAAGTGCCCCTCTCCTCCCTTATAAAAGGACACCTCCTCCCCCTCCTCCTCACACCAATTTGAGCACTCAAGCTCGGCCAAACCCTGACAAAATCCCTTCTCCACTTCCCTAGAATAATCCTAGAGGTCCTGGTCTTCTTCAAAGACCAATCATAGTTCCCTAAGTGGAGGATTCAAAGAGGCGTTTCAAAGAAGAGGTAATTTCCGTTACCAATTCTTTCACCTTTATTTCTTCTTCCACTTCTTCTTATAAGGTTGTTTCATTATGAAGTAATAACATCAGTATCACTCATATACTGATATGTTATTATAAATATGAAACAACTCTAATTAACCTTCTATCCATCCTACGGAAAAAGGAAATCACCGCGCGTGCGTACGTACGGAATACCGTCTCCACGCCGTGGTGTAATCTGCTTTTCCACCAACACCTTACATGGATGGGTATTATGGTGTAAAGAATAACTATACATAGTTATTATAACATAATAATGATTCTGATATATTGTATCATCCACTCCAATTCAATTCAATAATTATGGAAATGATATCATCGCTCGTGCGTACGTACGGACTACCGTCTCCACGACGCGATGAGATTCATTCTCCATGTTAACCATTTAAGAATGATTATAAAGTATATATAAGCAATAATAATGAAATATATGACATTATAAAGCTACTGGATTTATGTTTATATATATGTATGTCATCTACTTAATTCCATTCAACTCAATAAGGAAACGAAAACAGCGTTCATGCGTACGAACGGTCTACCATCTCCATGAACGGTGTATTTCTTTTCATTTACTGATATATTATATATATATATATATTATTAATATATATTATATATAAATCATGTTTTATATTCTGGAATTAAGTAATCATTATCTAAGTAATCATATGAATAATTACAAGTTAAAACACGAACGACAAATGAGATGATTTTACCCAAAACGCTACTTTAACATGAATTTACAAAAGAACGGGTAATATAAAGTCATAAGTGAACCATATATGATATAATAACAATGAATATGATTCTGTAATAAGTCAATGACATTATTTAAATCATTATACAGGAGGTTCGGACACTTACGAAGCAAATCGGACCTAAGGTAAGGGATAAAGTTTCAATCTCATTTTTATCTGAGATTGCTTATACGTAAGTATTTACTGGGGTTATGTTTATCATCCATGACCATGATTTATAAAAATGATTTCAAAAAATGTTTACCATTCTTCCATGGATTTTTAAAGGCATTTTTACCCTTTATTTACTTTTTACCACATTGTATGAATGGAATCTTTCCTTTGGTTACCATATAAGGTACTTTTTGACTTTTCCGACAAAAGTACGAGGAGAATGTTATTTTTAACTTATACATCATGAATGGATTTTTAAAACATTATTTCCAAGAAGATTCCTTTACAAGTTTTCAAGTTTATTTTTAATAAACTTCTTTTATTTTAAAGTCATATGACATGTTAAGAAAGGAAAAATGTTTTTGAAGAAGAAAGGATATTTTCCTCAAGAATGGAGTTCAAGTGTTTTATCAAAATTATTTTCCATCTAAGATAATAAAGGGTTCTGTTTTTATCCATATTATTACATTGATTTGATCATGTTGTGATGGAATATTTTTTATGAATTCCTTTATCTTATATGAATTGTTTTATGATGTCATGTTGTTTAAGAATCCCATTTTTATTACGTGGGTTACGCTATGATGTATGGTTTATGATTATGTGGCACACATAAGAAAGGATTCATTATAATATGGGTGGGTCCTATATCTCCCTCCAATGCATTGGGTAAAGATTTCATATCTCATGAGATAGACATGGCTGGAATGGTAGGTCATACCGGTTCAGTGAAACAGGACTGAAACGAGGGTTACTCGATTCAGAAAGGGACTTTGTCCACTAAGATAGTCTTGGCAATGAGTCTTGACTAACAAGAAATGATTCTCTATGATTATGTGTGAATGACACAAAGTTTCATGTTTTAAGTTATGATTATTGTGATTACATTTCACTTCCATGATTTATCCCATGTTATGAAATTATGATCTCTTTTGCAGGTTAAGATTTCCAAAAGTTATGTGCTTGTGTATACGATGAGATTTATATTTCTTTTGTTTACCCTTACTGAGCATTTGAGCTCACCCTTTTATGTTTTCTTTTCCCCAGGATATAAAGAAAGGTTTTAGGTAAAAAAAGGGAAGGTCTTTATGGGAGATATTGGAGATCTTTCACCACGATTAGAAGATTACGTTCCGAGTTTCCAAAGATACTAAACTATTACGATCCTTGTGTGTGTATTTTTTGTTATGTACTAAGTATTCCGCAAAAGTAATGTACTATACATGTACGTCAGGCTCCGGGTCTCTACATTGTTGGTCACATTCCAAACACGTGAATACCTTAATCATGTATTCTCTTGAAACATGAGTTACCATAGAACCTTAGTGAAAACATGAATGCTGTCAAAAGTTAACTCTTTCCACATACCAAAATCCCAAAAATTATATATACTCAAACCATGATATCACTTTGTCCTTATATCAGTCATGAGCTCATTAATAATATAAAACATATTATTTTCTCCTTATCCCTTCATTATGCGCATATCATCTTCTTTCCAAAAATATTCCAATCACTTTTCATGGTTACCGGTACCATATAATTATTGAAAACCACAATAAACCAATACATAGATCTCCCAATATTCCATAATAATATAAATGAGATTCTATGACACTATTTTGAAATCCCATTACATAAACACTTAATCATTCCACAACATCATTGTCATACTCAACATCAAAAATAGTGATTGCATGTGACTTCCCTTTGTCCTTTGCCTTAAGAGGTTTCTCAAGTCGATCATCATTAACCCTTGGATTAGGGCATTGATTAGCATATTGCCCCATTTCATTTCACTTGTAGCATTGAAGTGTTAGTGGTACGTTCTCTGTAGTCTTTTCTCTATTCACGTCATTAGAAACCTTTTTCCCATTACTTCAGCACTCAGCTAATCGATGACCTTATTTTCCACACTTGAAACATTTTCTAGTACCTTTTAGACAATATACACCATGCTTCTTTCCACACTTTGAGCATAAAGAAACATTCATCTTCTTTTCACCATTTTCTGAGATTTTTCCTTGAACTCTATCTTTCGTTTCTTGTCAAAACCATGAGATGGATATGTAACACCAAATTTCAGTTCTAACTTGATAGCACAACACACAATTTATTCATAGCTACTGAAGTCTCTTATAGATAATACCCTTCGAATACTTGGTTTTAAGCCACTGAGGAATAGATCAACTTTACTTTCAGGCTGGATGATAAAGCCAGATGCATACCATGTAAGCCTTGTAAAATTTGCTTCATATATACCAACAGATTCATCATTCTTTTGATTAAGCTCAAGGAACTCCTTTTCCATCTTTATTCGAAGAATATGAGGGAAGTACTTATTGAAAAACAAGTTCTTTAACTCATCCCATTCCACAGATTCAATTTCATCATGGGGCCTTGTATTCTTAATTAGAGTCCACCACTGGTCTGCTTCACCTTCTAAACAGTAAACAACCAAAATGACTTTTTCATGTTCTGAACAGTGAAGTATGGAAAATATCTTTTCAATGGTACTGATCCATTGTTCAGAAATAAGTGGATCAGAAGACCCATTGAAAGAAGGTGGATGTTGCCTCATGAAGGACTCAATAGAATATTGTTCCCTTCTCTGCTCATTTGGAAATCCAGAATGATTCATAGCTTGTGTAAGTATAGCAATAAGATTTTTCACTCCATCTCTCATTTCATTGGTTTGTTCAGGATGAAAATCATTACATTGACCATTAAATTGATCAAAACGGTTCCTTCAGGTTCCATCCATCATTTAAAACCCAAAAAGAATAGTGTGAGAGGCAAAAATCATGCAAGGAAAACAACATAATAACGGAGGAGTACCTTCAATCTCTAACATATTAGGTTTTATCCTAGGTTATTCATGATCGTTATCTTAATTATAGGATTGTAACCTATACTTATACTTGACCTTAGGGACATCCATAGATATACCTTAGAAATATCTCTAGGGATGTCACTAAAGTTTTCACATCCTAGTTTCCAAAGGTTGACTAAACCTTTGCTCTGATACCAACTATAGAGACCCGAAGCTTGACATACATGGAAATTACATTACTTTTGCAGAATAATTAATATATAACAAAAACAGATGCCCAAAGACCGTATTAGTTTAGTATCTTTGGAAACCCGGAACATAATCTTTTAATCATGGTGAAAGATCTTCAACATCTACCATAAAGATCTTCCCCTTTTGTTTTCCTACATAAAAACTTTCTTTATATCTTGGGGAAAAGAAAACATAAAAAGGGTGAGCTCAAATTCTTAGTAAGGGTAAACATAGAGAACTTAAAAACAATCCGTAAACATTTGAATGTAAAAACATGAACATAAAACATCAAAATCTTGAGAAATGACATAAATCTTGGCCATACATAAGGCATAGATCATAAAGAAACATTAATCATGATAAAATAGCATGGGAATAAAACATGGAGTTGTGGAAAACCCTTAAGCACATGATATGATTTCCATAGTAGCCAAGACATTGTTTCCAATACCATCATAGTGCACAAAGTCCATTACTGAACCGGATTTACTTGCCGTTCCAGCCCTGTATTACTGAACTTGATTTTACTTGCCGTTCCAGCCATGTCTATCTCATGAGATATAAATATCTACCCAATGCATTGAAGGGAGATATAAGTCCCACCCATCTCATAATGAAATCATTCTTATGTGTGCCACAAAATAAACATAAATCATTCATCATAACCCAAAGAATAAAATGGGTTCCATAAACATCATCCCATCATAACATAATCCATATAAAACAATTGGATATCATTTCATCATAAGAAGAATCAAACCATGTAAGTAATAGAGACATTATACTTGAAACATAAACATACTAAATAATGTCATCTTAGATGGAAAATAGTTTTGATAAAACACTTGAAATGGATTCTTTAGGAAAATATCCTTTCTTCTTCAAAATCATTTTCTTTTCTCAAAACACCATGAAATTTTAAAAGAAAAGGATTTTGTTGAAAATAATCATGAAATATTGTACAAGAAGCTTCCTGAAAATAAGGAGTTATGAAACTGTAAAAATCCATTCACTCCATATAAATTAAAAAAAAATATTCTCCTCGTACTTTTGTCGGAAAAGTCAAAAAGTACCTCGTATGGTAAACAAAAGAAAGATTCCTTCCATACCTTGTGGTAAAAGTAAAAAAAAAAATAAAAATGACTTTAAACATACATGGAAGAATAGTAAACATTCAATGAAAATATTTTGAGAAAATATGGACATGGTTGATAAACTTAGCCCCAGTAAATACTTATGAATAAACAATCTCAGATAAGAATGAGATTGGAATAATTATCCCTTACCTTATGTCCAATTTCTTCCATACGTATCCGAGACTCCTGTATAGTGGGTTTAAACATATTATTAAGTTGTAACAGAACTGTAATAATATTTATTATATCATATATGATTCAGTTACAACTTTATATTACCCGTTCATTTGTGAATTCCATGTTAAAGCAACGTTTTGGGTAAAATCATTTCATTTGTCGTACGTGTTTGGACCTGTTGTTCTTGTTATTATTACTTATATCATGATTTACTTAATTCCATAATGTAAAAAATGATTTATATATCACATATATTCAGTATATATATATATATAATAGATAGATAAATGAAATTAAATACACCGTTCATGGAGACAGTAGGTCGTACGTACGCATGAATATTGTTTTCCTTTCCTTATTGACTTGAATGGAAGTAAGTAGATGACATACATATATATATACATAAATATAGTATAATTACTATGTCCTATATTTTATTATTATTCATTATATATACTTTATAATCATTCTTTAATAGTTAACATGAAGAATGAATCTCTTCGCGTCGTGGAGACGGTAATCCGTACGTACGCACGAGCGATGATATCGTTCCCATAATTATTGAATGGTATTTAAGTGGATGATAGAATATCTCAAAATTAGTATCATGTTATAATAATCGTATATAGTTATTTTTTACACCATTATACCCATCCAAGTAAGGTGGTGGTGGAAAATAGATTACACCACGGCGTGGAGACGGTAAGCCGTACGTACACACGCGCGGTGATTTCATTTTTCGTAGGATGGATAGAAGGTGAAATATGGTTATTTCATATTTATAATAACATATCAGTATATTAGTGATATTTATGTAATTACTTTATAATTAAACAAATAAATAAGAGGAAGTACAAGAAGAAATAAATTTGAAAGAATCGGTAAAGGATATTACCTCTTCCTCGACGCGCCTCTTCTTAACCTCCTCTTAGGGCACTAAAGTTGGTCTTTGAAGAAGACCAGGACCTATAGTAGGTTTATAGGGAAGTGGAGAAGAGAAATGGACAGGTTTTGGCCGAGAGTGAAGGCACAAAATGTTGTGAAGAGGAAAGGGAGGAGGTGCCCTTTTATAAGAAAGGAGAGAGGCACTTTTGGAAACCTCTAAAATATTAATTTATAATAAACTCAAACCCCACTTAAAAACCTCCAAAAATGGCTCAAATACGAATATGAGATGATATAGGGTTGTAATATCATCATACAATAAAATTTAGACATGTTGGGAATTTATTTTAAACCTTATCGACTTGATTTATCATTATTTAATCTATTTAATTTTATTTTTGGTAATATTATTCTAAATTTTAAATTGTTGTAAATAATTACTTATGTGTTGTGAATTTTCCATAATTGGATACTTTATAAAATTTTAGACAATATAAATATAAATTTATAATTTTTAAATATTTTTGTGATTTTTAAACAATTTAACAGTATGTTATTTTTATAAAATTCCAATAGTGTAAATTTTGACACTATTTATTTATTTGAATTTAAATAAAATACACACAGAGAATATATTCGAAAAAAAATATTTAATAAGTTTCTAACATTTCATATTCATATATAAGATTTTTGGATAAAATTAATTAGTTCATATAATATTTATTTTAATATTTTTAAAACCATTTATTTGATATTTCTCTTAATAAAATAATTACTACAAACTTTTTGTATAATTATTTATTATACTTATTTGTTGCATAAAAATTACAAATAAAATAATATGATGAATATAAATCTAATATTTTTCATAATAATACTTTTATTCGAATTTATATTCTAAAACACCCAACCTTTAAAATGTTATGTTTATTAAATTATGAACGTGACAACTTTGACATCATTTAAAATAAAAGAATATAAGTGTCATAATCACTTTTATAAGGCTCCAAAATGGTCAAAAATTAGACCTTTGGATGCTTATGATTTATATTTACATGACCAATAAGTTTTTGTCAGATTATTGGTCCTTTTATGGGTATTATTAGTTTAATAGAAACTATATTATTGATTTTTCACTAAATAAATAATTTCTGCATCATTAATGTATAAGCTATTAAGGTAATTATATATTTCTTAAAAATTAAAAATAAATTACCATGATAAATAAAAACATTTTAGATTTCAAATGAGTATTTATAACCGAATTTATATTCTGTATAACCTTATATTAAAAATAATTTAATTATTAAAGTTTGAGTGATACATATTTCACTTTCATTTAAATAAAATAAATTAAAGGTCTTAATCACATACAAGTGAGTTCTAATAAATACCATTTCGATCCAAGTATATTTTAGGATGAAATATAATCATCCAATTATATTAATACATGTTTTAGGGTAATTTTATAATATTATTTTTACCCTTAATTACCTAATTTATCTTTAATTGTGGTAAATAAAATTTACCGTAGTTGCTATTCATAATGCCCAAAAATAAAAAGTAGCCTATTAACATAATTTGGACCTACTGATACCAAATATGGAATCTATTTTTACAAATTCAAATCACATAAGTTGCAGTAATTAATTTAAAATTAATCCCGTTGTCGAAAAAATAGGTTTTTGTTTAAAACACTGCAAAAGATTGAATTGATTTTACCTACGAATTCAATGTAAAATTAATGCTAATGACATACATTAGATTAAATGGTAAAAATATATTCTATTTAAACTTTAAAACAATTTACTGTCATAATTTGACTATATAAATTATCTCAATGAAAAAAGTTGTTTTTAAGTAAAATTTAGCGTGTTTTCACTATTCATCAAAATAAGAACGTTGTTAGAAAAATATCAAAACCTTATCGAATGTAAATTTTTATATCCTCATTTAAAATAAGAATTTAATTTTGTAAAATTTAATTTATAAACTTGTAAAAAATTATATTTAAAATGGGTACGCCATTAAAAGGTGTAAAAACTGCATTTTTTTAAAAATACTTCTTTTATCCGAAAAATTGATTTTATTCTCATACCTCATTCTAGAAAATGTGTAAGATGAATTATAATGTTATAAAATTTAAAATGAGGTTAATACTATTTATAATGGCTAGTTCATAATAATATTATAAAAATATATCGTGGTTTAGAGAAACTCGGTATTTCGTATAACACACACTATTGAAGAAGGTCACTTTTGCATGCAACACAAGCCAAGAATAGTGTTTGCGTATACTAAAAGATAATATGGTGTTGCGTATAGTGCAATCTAATCTTGTTGTAGCGTAAAACACAAGACATCAAAGAAATTAAAAGGAATATTTCTCATAAAATCTTGGGGTGTTACATTCTACCCCCCTTAAAATGAATTTCGCCCTCGAAATTCATCGGGGTTATAAATAGTTTACTACTTGAAAGTTTCCTTCATAGAAACCCACATCGTAAAAAGGAATACTAAAACTTAATTTTAAAAAGTAAAGTAAGAAACGTAAAGGTCACCCAAATTAACTCATCACCGGGTTTCCACATAGGATAACGTAGGTGAAAATATGTATATGGAAGAGAAATCTAACCATCAAGTTCTGATGGAGAGTGGTAGAGAACACGAATATGAAAAATCCAATAATCAAAAATCCATAAATTTGTGATGATATAAGGTACCATCTGATTCATCAGGTATGAGTGTACTAGGACAACATTTTTGATTTTCAAGATCATTTCCCTAAAGTTGAAGAATTTGAATTAGAAGAAATACTTACTTGATTTTGGTAAAATCTCACAGTTGGTCATTCCTTGAAAAATTTCTACTTAATATCTTAAAGAAATGATGTTGAATTTGTTATTCGTGAAGTGCTAGAAGATCATGTGATAGAATGATGGATCATTCCATCTGTCTCAAACAAAAGTTTAACAAAAGTTATTAAATATACACAAGTCCATATATGGTGATATTAATCGTATATGGCTCCAAAAATAGACTTATACTTTATATATCATACCAGTTAATAAAATAAAACAAATTCCTATAAACCAGGGACTTCTTGTAGGCCAGTGGCAGGCGATAAAGGCCTATCACACTTCGGTTTTGGGTTTGATTCCCGCAACCTTTTCTGACGTGACAGGTTGTCGCCCATCCTACGAGTTGTCCTTTTTCTAAAACTATACTATTATAACATTTCAGAAATAATAAAAAAGTTCTAGCCTTAAACAATACTATCTGATGTCTAAATTAATCCATTCCAATATTTAGTCTTATCCAAAATTCTTTTGTCCAATCTCATAGTATAAATAAAAAGATTACTAGAGAGGTTATCTACCAAGAATTTAAATACCATCATCTGTCCCCCATATATCTTAAGATATATCTTGTTGGTCACATTCCAAACATGTGAATACCTTAATCATGTATTCTCTTGAAACATGAGTTACCATAGAACCTTAGTGAAGACATGATTGCTGTCAAAAGTTAACTCTTTCCACATACCAAAATACCAAAAATTCTATATACTCAAACTATGATATCACTTAGTCCTTATACCAGTCATGAGATCCTTAATAATATCAAAAATATTATTTTCTCCTTATCCTTTCATTATGGGAATATCATCTTCTTTCCAAAAATATTTCAATCACTTTTCATGGTTACCGATACCATATAATTATTGAAAACCACAATAAACCAATACATAGATATCCCAATATTCCATAATACTATAAATGAGATTCCATGACACTATTTTGAAATCCCATTACATAAACACTTAATCATTCCAAAACATCATTTTTAGACTCAACATCAAAAATAGTGATCGCATGTGACTTCCCTTTGTCCTTTGCCTTAATAGGTTTCTCACTTCGATCATCATTAACCCTTGGATTAGGGAATTTATTATCATAATGCCCCATTTCATTACACTTGTAGCATTGAAGTGTTAGTGGTACGTTATTTGTAGTCTTTTATCTATTCACGTCATTAGAAACTTTTTTCCCATTACTTCGGCACTCAACTTCTCGATGACCTTATTTTCCACACTTGAAACATTTTCTAGTAACTTTTAGACAATCTCCACCATGCTTCTTTCCATAATTTGAGCATAAAGAAACATTCATCTTCTTTTCACCATTGTTCTGAGATTTTTCCTTGAAATCTATCTTTCGTTTCTTTTCAAAACAGTGAGATGGATATGTAACACCAAATTCCAGTTCTACCTTGATAGCACAACGCACAATTTCTTCATAGCTACTGAAGTCTCTTATATCTAATTCCCTTCGAAGACTTGGTTTTAAGCCACTGAATAATTGATCAACTTTAATTTCAGGTTGGATGATAAAGCCAGATGCATACCTTGCAAGCCTTGTAAAATTCGCTTCGTATATACCAACAGATTCATCATCCTTTTACTTAAGCTCAAGGAAATCCTTTTACATCTTTTTTCGAAGAATATGAGGGAAGTAATTATTGAAAAACAAGTTCTTGAACTCATCCCATTCCATGGATTCAATTTCATCTTGGGGCCTTGTATTCTTAATTAGAGTCCACCACTGGTCTGCTTCACCTTCTAAATGGTAAATAGCCAAAAATGTCTTTTTCATGTTCTGAACCGTGAAGTATGGAAAATACATTTTCAATTGTACTCATCCATTGTTCAGAAATAAGTGGATCAGAAGACCCATTGAAAGAAGGTGGATGTTGTCTCATGAAGGAATCAATAGAATATTGTTCCCTTCTCTGCTTATTTGGAAGTCCAGTATGATTCATAGCTTGTGTAAGTATAGCAATAAGATTTTTTCACTCCATATCCCATAACATTGGTTTGTTTAGGAGGTAAATAATTGAATTTCCCTTTACATTGATCAACACAGTTTCTTATGGTTCCAGCCATCATCTAAAACCCAAAAAGAATAGCGTGAGAGGAAGAAATCATGCTAGGAAAACAAAATAATAAAGGGGGAGTACCTTCAATCTCTAACATCTTAGGTTTTATCCTAGGTTATTCATGATAGTTATCTTAATTATAATATTGTAACCTATACTTATACGTGACCTTAGGGACATCCCTATACATACATTAGAAATATATCTAGGGATCTCACTAAAGTTTTCGGATCTTATTTTCTAATGGTTGACTAAACCTTTGCTCTGATACCAACTGTAGAGACCCGAAGCTTGACGTACATGGAAATTACATTAAATTTTTGGAATAATTAATACATAACAAAAAAAATATGCCCAAAGACCGTATTAGTTTAGTGTCTTTGGAAACTCGGAACATAATCTTCTAATCATGGTGAAAGATCTTTAACATCTCCTATAAAGATCTCCCCCTTTTGTTTTCTTACCTAAAACCTTTATTTATATCCTGGGGAAAAGAAAACATAAAAATGTTGAGCTCAAATGCTCAGTAAGGGTAAACATGGAGAGCTTAAAAACAATCCATAAACATTTGAACGTAAAAACATGAACATAAAACATCAAAATCTTGAGCAATGACATAAATCTTGGCAGTATATAAGGCATAAATCATAAAAGAACATTAATCATGATAAAATAGCGTGGGAATAAAACATGGAATTGTGGGAAGCCCTTAAGCACATGATATGATTTCCATAGTATCCGAGGCATTATTTCCAAGACCATCACAGTGGACAAAGTCCATTACTGAACTGGGTTTACTTGCCGTTCCGGCCCTGTATTACTGAACCTGATTTTACTTACCGTTCCAGCCATGTCTATCTCATAAGATATAAATATTTACCCAATGCATTGGAGGGAGATATAGGTCCCACCCATCTCATGATGAAATAATTCTTACGTGTGCCACAAAATAAACATAAATCATTCATCATAACCTAAATAATAAAATGGGTTTCATAAACATCATCCCATCATAACATAATCCATATAAAAAAATTGGATATCATTTCATCATAATAAGAATAAAACCATGTAAGTAATAGATACATTATACTTGAAACATAAACATACTAAATAATGTCATCTTAGATGGAAAATAGTTTTGATAAAACACTTGAAATGAATTCTTGAGGAAGATATCCTTTCTTCTTCAAAATCATTTTTTTTCTCAAAAGGCCATGCAATTTTAAAAGAAAATTATTTTGTTGAAAATAATAAGGAAATCTTGTATAGGAAGCTTCATGAAAATAAGGATTTATGAAACCGAAAAAATCCATTCACTCCTTATAAATTAAAAAAAACATTCTCCTCATACTTTTTCCAGAAAAGTCAAAAAGTACCTCGTATGGTAAACAAAAGAAAGATTCCTTCCATACCTTGTGGTAAAAGTCAAAAAAGGTTAAAATTACTTTAAACATACATGGAATAATATTTAACATTTTATGAAAACATTTTGAGAACATATGGACATGGTTGATAAACATATCCCCAATAAATACTTATGAATAAACAATCTCAGATTAGAATGATATTGGAATAATTATCCCTTACCTTATGTCCAATTTCTTCTATATGTATCTGAGACTCCTGTATAGTGGGTTTAAACATATTATTAACTTGTAAAAGAACCATAATAATATTTATGATATCATATATGATTCACTTACGACTTTATATTACCCGTTCATTTGTCAATTCCACGTTAAAGCAACGTTTTGGGTAAAATCGTTTCATTTATCGTACGTGTTTGGACCTGTTGTTCTTGATATTATTACTTATATCCTGATTTCATTACTTCCAGAATGTAAAACATGATTTATATATCATATATATATATATATAATAGATAGATAAATGAAATGAAATACACCGTTCATGGAGATGGTAGGCCGTACGTACGCATGAACGCTGTTTTCCTTTCCTTATTGACTTGAATGGAAGTAGATGACACACACACATATATATATATATATATAAATCAAGTAGAATTATTATGTACTATATTTCATTATTATTCATTATATATACTTTATAATCATTCTTGAATAGTTAACATGAAGAATGAATCTCATCGCATCGTGGAGACGGTAATCCGTACGTACGCACGAGCGATGATATCGTTCCCATAATTATTTAATGGTATTGAAGTGGATAATAGAATATATCAGAATTAGTATAATGTTATAATAATCATATATAGTTATTATTTACACCATTATACCCATCCAAGTAAGGTTGTGGTGGAAAACAGATTACACCACAGCGTGGAGACGGTAAGTCGTACGTACGCACGCGTGATGATTTCATTTTTCATAGGATGGATAGAAGGTGAAATAAGGTTGTTTCATATTTATAATAACATATCATTATATAAGTGATACTGATGTTATTACTTTATAATGAAACAAATAAATAATAGGAAGTAGAAGAAGAAATAAATTTGAAAGAATCGGTAAAGGATATTACCTCTTCCTCGACGCGCCTCTTCCTAACCTCCTCTTAGGGCACTAAAGTTGGTCTTTGAAGAAGACCAAGACATCTAGTAGGTTTCTAGGGAAGTGTAGAAGAGAAATGGACAGGTTTTGGCCGAGATTGAAGGCTCAAAATGTTGTGAAGAGGAGAGGTATGATGTTCCCTTTTATAAGGGAGGAGAGGGGCACTTTTGGAAACCTCTAAAATATTAATTTATAATAAACTCAAACCCCACTTAAAAACCTCCAAAAATGGCTCGAATCTGAATATGTGACGATATAGGGTTGTAATCTCACCATACAATAAAATTTAGACATTTTGGGAATTTATTTTAAACCTTATCAACTTGATTTATCCTTATTTAATCTATTTAATTTTATTTGTGGTAATAATATTCTAAATTTAAATTGTTATAAATAATTACATATGTGTTGTGAATTTTCCATAATTGGATATTTAATTAATTTTTAGACCATATAAATTTCAATTTATAATTTTTAAATATTTTTTTGATTTTTAAACAATTTAATAATATGTTATTTTTATAAAATACCAATAGTGTAAATTTTGACACTATTCATTTATTTGAATTTAAATAAAATACACATAGAGAATATATTCGAAAAAAAATATTTAATAGGTTAATAACATGTCATATTCATCTAGAAAATTTGTGGATAATATTAATTAGTTCATATAATATTTATTTTAATATTTTTAAAACCATTTATTTGATATTTCTCTTAATAAAATAATTACTACAACATTTTTGTATAATTATTTATTATACTTATTTGTTGCATAAAAATTACAAATAAAATACTATGATGAATATAAATCTAATATATTTCATAAGAATACTTTTAGTAGAATTTATCTTCTAAAACACCCAACTTTTAAAATGTTATTTTTATTAAATTATGAAGGTGACAATTTTGACATCATTTAAAATAAAATAATATAAGTGTCATAATTGATTTTATAAGGCTCAAAATGGTCAATAATTAGACCTTTAGATGCTTAGGGTTTATATTTACACGACCAATAAGTTTGTTTCAGGTTATTGGGCTTTTTATGGGTATTATTAGTTTAATAAAAACTATATTATTGTTTTTTCACTAAATAAATAATTTCTGCATCATTAATGTATAAGCTATTAAGGTAATTATACATTTCTTAAAAATTACAAATAAATTACCATGATAAAGAAAAATATTTTAGATTTAAAATGAGTATTTATAATTGAATTTATATTCTATATAACCTTATATTAAAAACAATTTAATTATTAAAGTTTGAGTGAGACATATTTCACTTTCATTTAAATAAAATAAATTAAAGGTCTTAATCACATACAAGTGGGTTCTAATAAATACCATTTAGACCCAAGAATATTTTAGGACGAAATATAATATTCCAATTATATTAATACAAGTTTTAGAGTAATTTTATAGTATTATTTTTACCCTTAATTACCTAATTGACCTTTAACTGTGGTAAATAAAATTTACCGTAGTTACTATTCATAATGACCAAAAATAAAAAGTAACCTATTAAATTAATTTGGACCTACTGATTCCAAATATGGAATCCATTTTTCCAAATTCAAAACACACAATCTTTAGTAATTAATTTAAAATTAATCTCGTTGTCAAAAAATGGGTTTTTGTTTAAAACATTGCAAAAGATTGAATTGATTTTACCTACAAATTCAATGTAAAATTAATGATAATGACATAAATTATATTAAATGGTAAAAATATATTCTATTTAAACTTTAAAATAATTTACTATTATAAATTAACCATATAAATTATCTCGATGAAAAAAGTTGTTTTTAAGTAAAATTTAGCGTGTTTTTACTATTCATCAAAATAAGAACGTTGTCATAAAAATATCAAAACTTTATCCAATATAAATTTTTATCTCCTGATTCAAAATAAGAAGTTTATTTTGTAAAATTTAACTTATAAACTTGTCAAAAATTATATTTAAAAAGGGTGCTCCATTAAAAGGCGGCAAAACTGCATTTTTTGAAAAAAACTTCTTTTATCTGAAAAATTTATTTTGTTCTCATACCTCATTCTAGAAAATGTCTAAAATAAATTATAATGTTATAAAATTCAAAATTCATTTAATACTATTCATAACGGCTAGTTCATAATAATATTATAACAATATATCGTGGTTTAGTGAAACTCGGTATTGTGTACTACATACGCTATTGTGGAAGGTCGCTCTTGCGTGCAACACAATCCAAGAATAGTGTTTGCGCATACTACAAGCTAATATGGTGTTTCGTATATCACAATCTAATATTGGTGTAGTGTACAATACATTAAATCAAATAAATTAAAATGAATATTTCTCATAAAATCTTGGGGTGTTATAGTTCTAATTAGCCTTGATATGAATTGAAATTAAATAGATAATGAAAGACTATATGATAATGAATTATGATTTTCTATATGATATGATTCAAACTCCAGCATAGGATGAAGTAGGTATTGATTGTTTGGGTTTCATTGTGAACCCATGTAATTATGTGGTTAATTGAAGAATAATGAAATTTAATAATAGTTAACTTTACTATATTTTATTATTCACACAACTCCATGTACTTTTATTGACTGAATTTGGTTTTAGATGTCGTTGGTAGTGGCCTAATAAGTTCTAATCACAACCTAATCAGGGTGCTTGATTGGTACCCAAATAGACTTTGTGTTTATAGGATAGGATAAGGGGAAGATCCTTATTCTCGATAGATGAGTTGGAATAGATCATGGATGAGGGAACTGGTCTTGGTGTTGGGAACCACTCAAAGTTGTATGTGTATTTATTTTTGGGTTTTTTATTTGAAATTTGACATACACTATGGAATTAAAGATTTACTGCTTTATTTTGGATATCGTTTCCTATTTTGGTTCATCATGTGATACTAGTTTTTTTTATTGATAATAGTATGATTCTGGTTATTGGTTAATTACATTTGGTTATTGTTTATTTATTTTTGTTATTGTACTACTTTAATAAAAGGGTATAGTTTCCCCATGTTATATATATGGCCCTTGCTACTAGTCGACATTCTATTTCATATGGGGAGGTGTTCTTGATATCCTGTGACCAACCAACTCGGGGCACTAGTGTGTGGCACCTGGGTCAAGATATTACAAAGTGGTATCAAAATATTTTTGTTTCTTTTCTTTTATTTTCTTTTTTATTACTATTTGGGAAAGTTATAATGGAGACTAGTAATAGTCGGGCCTTGGTGATGAGCTTGTTCATTGGAGTAGCTAACATATGTATAGGGGAAAACCCAAGTAACTTGGGTGGGATTTTTTTTATTGATGTATATTGTTATAGTTGGATGTTATTTCACCTTGGGTGATGCACTTGTTTTGTGATGTTATTCATTCCTAAATTTTTTTCATTATGGCTCAGAATGGAGGGAGAGTTTAGTAAACATGCATCATTTTAGGTACTCAAGATTTTTATGTGATATGCATTATTTTAGAGATGCATGAGAAAATCAAGTTTTGGGTAAGTTATTGAAATTGAAATATTTTCCCCCTTGATTATGCAATTTAAATTAAAGTGGTTCTTAATATGAAATTGAAAATTGAAAATGATGCAACATGTGATAATTTGAAATTGATAAATGGATTTATAATGAGAAAAATGAAATTTTAAAAAAAATTACCCTTTGTTAACCATGAACTAGATGAGGAATTGTTGAGAGTACTGATAGTGCCTTAGTTTTGACCATGTGGCAGGGTATGGGGATGAATTATTATGGTTTAAGTGAATACCTATTCTGTAAATGTTTTGTTGTTGTGTAATGTACCCTAATACATGTGTTTGGAATTATAAAGATATTCCACCATGATGACATTTTTTGATAGGACGACAGAGTAACATGTCTAAAAACGCACCTCCAATGGTGGAACCTGAGGCACCGATAGGGATGGTTGAGGGAGAAGAAGAGTATTTTATTGAGAACTTTTCTCACATTATTCATTTTATGGAAATAAACTTAGGGTGGTTTGTGAATAGTATGTTAGACCATACACATGAGTTTTAGTTATAGCACCCTCTGACATTTACTGGCGAGGTAGGACCAAAGGTTGTTGAGTTATAGATTGAGTATATCCAGAAGATTCTTCACCACTTGGAGACTCCTACCGAGAATAGAGTAAAAAATGTGTATTTATTTGTTATGTCGTCATGTGAAGCATTAGTTGGTCATCCAGGATCGGGATGAGTATCTAGATAGTATGGAGTGGAAGTAATTTCAGGGGAAGTTCTTGGAGAAATTTTACCTCTATATGCTTAGGAAAGATAGGTAAGTAGAGTTCATGAGGTTGATCCAAGGGAGTATGTCTCTGATAGACTATGTAGGATGCTTTATAGATTTGCAGTGCCTTGATCTAGCATTGATTGGGGATGAAGATACTACAAAAAAACAATCTTAGGATGTTATTAAATGTGAAATTAAGTTACATGTAAGAATATTCAGGATGAATAATTTTCCAGAAGTGGTGAATCATCCTCATATATGTGGGGAACCAGAATGAGGATTCCAGTGGAGGATAGGTGGTTTCTACTAGATTAATAGTTGTTATGTATTCCTAGAGTGGGAAGAGTTTCTTTTAAAATTTATCTAGGGTGATAGCAAGCGGAGTGGCCAAGGGGAAGGGTAAGTTACTCATGACCTTACCCAATTGACCTTCCACCAGTGCAGTAGGTCGAGTCGCATTCGTAGAAATTGTCCCAAAAACCAGTAGAGTGTTAAGATGGTGGAAATATGGGACATCTACAAACCCACAATAGATGGATATTGATGGGGGAGATATGCAGAATCCAAGTTCTAGAACATATATTTTTTCACTTTATTAGTATGGAAGTTATAGTTCAATTGGTCATGGTAGTTGATGTAGTTAACGTGGTACTTCTAGAAAAGAGTGTCCATATCAAAAGTGTGATGTAGCTCATTGGACTCAGACTGAATCATAAGTAATATGGGTAGGATATTTTCATGACATTCATCCTACATTGGTGGATAGTGAGACCAGACCATCGATAGTTAGAGGGACTATTCTTATAGTTTCTTCACTTGATAGTGCCTTATTTGATACTGGTGCCTCTCATTATTTTATATATTCACAACATGTGAATGGGTTCAGTCTGGTAGTGGAGTTTTTGAGTGGGGTTATGATGATCGATACGCTATTATGAGTATGGTTGACAAACATCTCTTTATACAAGGGGTGTTCTCTTGAGGTTGGGGAGTATCATTTTATATGGGATCTCTACATCCTTGAAATTTCAAGCTTTGACTTGATTTTGGGTATAGAATAGTTAGTATCATACCAAAACCATATATATTGTTACAGTGGGAGAGTGAATTTTATGTCTCCTGATGGGTGATAATTATGTTCACCATGTAGATTGGGATATTCAGGCAGACCTTACAGGGCCAATTCTCTAGCAACTGGGGGAGTTCACCGCCCAGGTTGCAAGTCTATTACTAGATGATGGAGGCGTGAAGCATGATTTATTTCCACCTATAGTAGACAGGTTCCAGAATATGTTTCCTAAAGAATTAAAAGGGATTCCACATTAGATATATTTTGACTTTACAATTTATCTCATGTCGGGGGTTGATCCAGTTTTTATTCTACTATATAAAATGGAACCAACAGAGCTTCAACATCTTAAGAATAAACTGGAAGAATTGATGGATAAGGGGTTTATCTATCCAAGTGAATTTCCTTGGGGTTCTTTAGTCATGTTTTAAAATAAGTTTGATGGGACCTTAAGTTTATGTGATGATTATAGGAAGTTTAACCAGATGATATTGAAGAAATGATATCCTCTTCCACGTATTGATGATATCTTTGACAAGTTGAGAGGTGCTTGTGTGTTCCCTAAGATTGAATTGCAATCAAGGTATCAAAATTTGAGAGTTCTACCTTATTATATACCTTGGAATTCTTTTAGAGGTAGGTATAGCCTTTTTGAGTTCATTATTAGGTCATTCGGGTTGACGAACTCTCTAGTAGTGTTTATGGACTTGATGAACTGAATCTTCCACCCATACCTGGATCAGTTTATGGTAGTGTTTGTGAATGAAATATTGGTGCACTACAAGACTCATGATAATCATTCCCAACATCAATAAATAGTCCTGATTATTGTGAGAGAGCATTGAATATACACTAAGATATCTAAGCATCAATTTTGGATTGATTAAGTACAATTCTTGGGTTATGTCATCTCATAGGAAGGTGTGTTAGTGGACCTAGAGAAGGTGCATGTGATTGTTTCTAAGGAGTATCCCAAGAATTATTTCGATATACATAGATTTATAGGATTGGAGGGATATTATAGGAGGCTCATCCATGAATTTTTATGCTTGTAATCACCACTTTTGGCCTTAAGTAAGAAGGTATTTATGTTTGAATGGTCTGGAGAATACCAGAATACTTTCTAGGAGTTGAATACAAGCTTGAATACTGCTCCAATATTGATCATACCTAATCCAAGTGAGGATTATATGGTGTTTTTGTGATTCATCTATGATCATTCTTGGATGAGTGTTGATGTAGGTGGATCAAGTTTTCATATATGGGTCATGGTATTTGATGAAAGCTGAATAAAATTAACCTACACATGACACTGATTTGGCTAAAATGGTTTATGTTTTGATGTGTTAGATGAATTATCTATTAGGTGAAAAGTTTACTATGCATACTGATCATAATATCCTAGGGTATATCTTTTTTCAATGAGACTTGAATCTTTGGTAGCGAAGATGGGTTGATTATATGCATTCATTTGATTTTGAATTAGTATATACACCTAGAAAGGGAAATAGTTTTGCTGATGCTCTAAGAATGAAAAAAAAGACTCATTAGTTCAAGAGTTTATATTTGAGTGGAAGATGATGAATTTACTTGATAAGATGCATTTTGTGGTTTAAGAGGGCCAGGAATAGATACATCTCATATTAGAATCAGTAGATTCTACACTTTTGAACCAAATTAGGCATTGGAAATACGTGGATCCTGAGTGTTTGGCCTTGATGAAAAGAATTGAATGTGGGAAGTCACCTTCATATTAGACTATAGATAAGGATTATATCATCTATGTTATTAATTGGGTTGTTATGCCTATGAGTATGTGGGAAAATCCTATGTGTGGATTTCAAACCTTGATGTGGGAAGTGCATCTAGGTTTGACTAAAATATATCGTGACCTACGTCGACCATATTTGTGGTTGGGAATGAAAAAATAGATTGAATGGTTTTTAAAATGATGTTACACCTGTCAATATATGAAGTCTAGGCATCAATTACCTGGTGGTTTAGTAAATTCATTTCCCATTCCTGAATGGAAGTGGGATGATGTTACAATGGACTTTGTGGTGGGTCTCCAGAGAACACCTCAAAAGAATGATTCTATCTGGGTGATTGTGGACCATTTGACAAAGGTAGTGCATTTCTTACCTATACGAGAGTCTTTCTCAGTGGACCAATTGGGAGATGTATACTTTTGGAAGATAGTTCATAAACAAGGGGTGTTGTAGGGTATTTATTTAGATCATGACTCATGTTTTACTTTGCACATACAGAAAGGATTTCATAAGGAACTTGGTACACATGTTTTACTTTGTATGAATTTACACCCACATATAGATGGGTAGTGAGAATGTATTATACAGGTACATGAGGATATGCTACAAGAATGAATTCATAACTTTTTTGGGTCTTGGGAGAATCACTTGGTGATCATTGAGTTATCAAATAACAACAGTTATCAGTAAAATATTTATATGACACCATATGAGGCTATTTATGGTAGGACATGTAAATCACCACTATATTGGATGGAGGCAAGTGAGTCAGAGATGTTGGGACTGTATCTCATGTAGGAGACATTGGAGCAGGTTTAGTTTATTTGGAAATGTATAGTTGTGGATCTAAGTAGGAATAATTCATATCCTGATAGATATCAATGATCCCGTGAGTTTAT
The DNA here is from genome assembly GCA_963277665.1 of Viscum album. Lineage (NCBI taxonomy): Eukaryota > Viridiplantae > Streptophyta > Magnoliopsida > Santalales > Viscaceae > Viscum > Viscum album. The sequence goes on from OY728147.1 coordinate 309,998,557, forward strand.
AGTGGGTGATTTTGTATTCCTTCAGATGTCCCATAGATTGAGTCACTATAGGATCAGAAGGAAGGGAAAGTTGGCAACCAGGTTTGTTGGACCTTTTGAGGTTAGGGAGAGAATTGGGCTAGTGGCGTAATGATTTTCTATTCCATAGAGTTATAATGTTATTCATGACATTTTTCATGTGTCACAAATTCAGTGGTATCACTCTGACCCTTCTCATGTGATCGATGCATATGATATTGAGGTTGAGGATGATGTTTCCTTTGAGGAGTGTATAATACGTGTTTTTGATTGTAATGAGAATGTGCTGTGGGGAAAGGCCATGAAAATAGTTCATGTTTTTTGGGAACATGGTCATGTTCAAGAGAAAAAATGGGATAGAGAAGTTGATACATGGGCTCAGTGGACCAATATGTTTACCTAGGAATCTTTTATATTATTTGGATTACAACTCAATGATGAGCTGTTATAAGGTGGTGATATTGTATGATCCCAACCTTTTCAGTTGATTTCTTAATCTATTTTACATGCATTATTTTTTCATTGTTTGGGGTATATCTTGTTTGGGTTTTACTTTTGTGATCTCTTAGGTGTAATTGAAATTGTTTTAGGGGTTTTGGGTAATACAATATTATTGCATGGTTTTACCAAACTGTGTTCCCTTCCCTACAAAACTGTAAAACCCCAAGAAGAGGGGGATTGCATGATTGGTGCATGGTTTTTCAAATGGTGTTCCCCATTAATAGTAAATGTGAATACCCTAAGAGGAGGAACATAGTTAGGTATATGGTTAGGGAAAATCATGCACCCCATATAGAAAATCACGCACATGGAAAAATAAACCCCAGAAAATTATATAAAAAATCACCATACCCCCATAATATATCCCTAATCACACCTTATCAACCCTAACTCATTTACTTTGAATTTGGAGGCTCTTGGATGTATTCTAAGGCCATCTAAACTCAATTATCAATGAATAAAAGATATGTTTGACAGATCTTCACCTCTCCTGATAAGAGATATCATCCTAATTGGCATCCTATCCCTATCTCATATATCTCTCATTTTTGAATAGATTTTTTCCTCCATCAGTGATGGGTTTAGATATAGGTTTAGTTAGATCTAATATATTTGATCTTGGATCTAGGTTTTTGATATAGATATCATTATTTATTGTCAAATTGAATGTTCCACTTCAATTTGGGAAAATTTCATTTGGTGAACGCTCACCAAAAATCTTAAGGTAGGTTGTATAAATTTAAAATCTCATAGTCTTGATTTCAAATTGTGTGTATGTGTTGTGGAATTTGAATTTTAACATTTGGAAATTGAATCTTAAATTGAATTAATTAATTGGTTAATTAATTAATGAAATGGAGTGATTTGAAATTTATGGGATATTGGAAATTTGGAATTGGTCAATTAAATGGTATTTTTTGATTGGTTAATTATTGAGATATGAAATTTATTGATAATGGGAATAAATTGATATTTAGATTAACCTTGAAAGGTTAATGGGTTATGTGAATAAATCCTAATAAATGGTTTAAATAATTAATTGTTTGTATTATTCCATGTGACTAAATTGTGGAACCCTAATTTTTTTGGTAATTGAAATGGTACACCGTGATGTGAAGTATTGATGAGTGGGTTAATGATGATTAAATTTGATAAATGTGATATATGTGATTAATTTATAAATGGTTTTTAGGACATGGATTGATGCTTCAAATATCCACGGGGTGTTAGACATGTCGTTCTAGCCCTAAATGTATGGATGTCTTAAATGAGTATGGGACATGGAATGATGCTTAAAAATCCAACATGTGATTAATTGATAAAATGGTAGTGGGATACAGACTGATGCTTACAATACCCACATGGTTCTAGAAATTTTATTATACACCCAAATTCATGCATGCGATAAATGAATTTGGGACAGGAACTGATGATTCAAAATCCCACATGTTATTGATTGATAAATGGGTTATGGGACACAAAATGATGCTTAAAATACCCATGGGGTCCTAGACATGGTGTTCTAGGCCCAAAATATTGACATTAGACTATAGTTTCTATTATTCGTGATATGAATTGAAATTAAATGGTTAATTAAATAATATGGGATAATGAATTTTTATTTTCTATATGATATGATTTAGAATCCATCATGGTCAGAAGTAGGTATTGATAGATCGAGTGTCATCGTGGACCCAAGTAATTTATATGGTTAGTTAAAGAATAATGAAATGTAATAATTGTTTAATTTGAAGTATTTTATTCTTTATACAACTGCATACACTTTTACTAACTGTATTTTGTTTTAGAGGCCATTAGTGGTGGCCTACTGAGTTGTACTCACACCCTACTCAGGCTGCCTAATTGATACTTGAATATAATTCAGGTTTGTAGTACAAGATGAAGGAAAGATCCTTATATTAAATGTCTGATTTTGGACGGAGCATAGATGAGGGAACCAGACATGGTGTTGGGAACCGATTGTTGTTTCCAATGTTTTTTTAATTTTTGGGTTTTTCATTTAACACTTGACACATACTACGGAAAGACATATTTTCTGATTTAGTTTGGATATTTTTTTCCTATTTTGGTTCATCATGTGATACTGGTATGTTATTGATTATACTATGATTCTAGTTGCTGGTTATTTCCATTTGGTTATCATTTATTTATTTCTTCTGTTAGGCTGCTTTGATAAAGAAGATATAGTCTCCCCATGTTATATATCTAACCCTCACTACTGGTCAGTAACCTTTGGCATATAAAGAGGCACACTTGAGGTCATATGACTGACCGTCTTAGGGCACTATTGTGTGGAACCCTGTTTAGGACATTACACAATGTTATGATGTGTTGGTGTTTAGCCTTAACTTGTGTTTATAAAGTCATGTTTTATGTTGTTTCCACATTCCTATGTTTCCATTATGCTATCAAGTTATATCATGTCTCATTGTTAAATATCACAATTCTCACCCCTCTTATGTTACTTTGACATGCCTCTTGGCTTAGATGTACTACGTTACATTATTCTATGATTTGATTATTCCCTAAATTTTATGTATAGAACACCCCTTTCTTATGTACTCCCCCATATTATCTAGTGATGTTTTAGAAGATCAAGGGAAATTAAGGGCATGTTATGGAGTTTTAGTTTATTTCATTCTATTTATATTTAATGCTGTTATGATATGTACATAATTTCCCAAACACACTTGGACTTACAATCTTATGGGATTGTGCTAAGTGTATATTTATATAAAAAATCATGAATTAAGGTGTAATAAAGATATGGGTTATCATAATAAATGTTAATAAACCTTAAACATGTTAACAAAATGACTCAGAATGAGTGTGTTGGATTTATCTTGACCTTAACTCATTTCATCTTCATTATTTTCCATTATTAGATCCTTTTGACCCTTGAATAGTTAATTTTATTTTATAATATTATAAAAATATAACCCCTCTCACCTAAAAATTCCTCCATTCACTATCCCATTTCTCCACTCATTATAATAAATTATCTCAAACAAAACACTTCTATATTATCTCATAAACTCTCCCTATATCCTATAATCCTTTTTATTGAAACAATACCTAGCTAAGGATCTTTAAGGTGTTACCCAAGGGTGAAAATCCATTAGGATAGATTTTGTTCTCAACTAAGAACTCTTAATAAATTTCTTATTCTACCCAAAAAAATATTTTCTATCCATGAAAGTGTGATAAAATTATTATTATTGATATTATAAAATTTTATTATACTAAGTGAATTTCTATTTTCTATGTTACTCTAAAACCATTCAAAAGAAATGAAGATTTCATCATGTGTACATGCTGAAAACTACCTCTATGAATGGTGTTTTCTATTTTCCACAGCCTTCTTAAATTTATGGTTTAAAATAGTTTTAAAAAAAATAATAATATTTATAATATTATTAATATTCTGAAATGATAAATTATTTTACTTTCTACCTCACTCACATTTATGGAAAAATGATAGAATCTCCTCTGTGTATGTGCAGACTATAACTCTATAAAATTACTTGTTTAATTATTTATTACGACATAAAATGGATACCTTTAAAAATGTTATTAATGTATAGAAAACATATTTATGACACTATTAATATTGTGGAAAGATAGAAATTTTATAAGTGATATTAAAAACAACCATTTTTATTAAATTTAACAACCTTAAATGAACATATTGAGGAAAATTTCTTAGTTTGAGTCACTTTTGGGAAAACCTAAATAACTATATAAATTTTGTGTATAGGTAATAATAAAATTCATATATCTAAACAATTATAGATATTATGAATCTATTTTAAAATAAATTTGACCATGGTCAATATACCAATAAAGTTTTAGTGAATTTTACCTTACAACCTTAAGTAACTGACATAAGAAAAAAATTAATAAATGAATAACACATGATAATAAATAGAACATTAAAAATAAAATATAGATGAATGGGATCTTAAGAAAGTTAAATGCATGCGTAGAGCGAATCAATTCCCATGGTAAGGGATATTCTGAACCCCCTCATTACTTTTGGTTTACGTATTCTATTAGTTTTTCTCCCTTTTTCTCTATTTTATTATCATATAATTCATTAATATTATATATATTTGTTCCTCATAGATATAACTATCTTTTATAACCTTTATTTATTATGGATAATGCATTTTTTAAGTTCTCTTCAAGATTATATCTATTAAGAAAACCTGATTTAAGGAAACTTCTCATTTTATTAATTCATGTCACATACCACATCCATCATATGTTTATTGACCTTTAATTGATTTAAAAAATAGTAATTATTTTTTGTAAAACCCTCATAGTTAAATTATTTTAAATATAAAAATGGTAACATCCTTCCTTCTTTAATATATATTTTTCTTCTTTCATAAAGGATCACCTAATATGATTATTATTATTCCTACTTATCCAATATTTCTCATTAATTTCATATATTTGAGCTTCATGTTCAATACGTATGATTATTTTTTCGGATATGAACATACAAAAAAATTAATTCCTTCTTCTATTGGGAATACTTGTGATATAGCCTTCAGTTATGCCTTGACACGATATTATGAATCCCACTTCCTTTACATGGGTTTTATCATTATAATGATTTATATATGGTTTATTTTAATTTTATGGAACACTTATACATGTACGTGTTATGAATATGAAGGTTGAATCATGATAGCGCTCTAATGCATTGGGTAAAGTTTTCATCTCATGATACACCATGTGTGGTGTACAAATGGTTTTCCTAGGAACACTATTTCATATTGTCTTAGAGGTGAGTATTGACTTATAATTATGATATCATGATTTATTTTGTTTCAAAATATTAATGATTCTATAAACTTATGATATCATTCCCATATTCCATGTTTCCACACTTATGATCAATCACTTTATGAGATTATATTATCCATATTATCTTATATATAGTATCTCACCATCATGAATTACATTGATTGTTCCCTTAGAATGCATTCATACTCACCCCTTTTACTTTTGGTATATCCATAGGGTATCCTATGATGTTTTAGAATACCTATAAGTTTTAGGAGCATAATATATATTTTGAAATAAATCTGTTGTAATTTATGTTTAATATGATTCATTAATGGATCAAATCTACCAAATAGACTAAATCTTTATACCCTTAGATTGTATTTTTTTTGGAAAATTATATTAAAAATTTAAAATAAAATGTGTTTAATGTTTGGGTTGTTATAGTGTGTAGGTAATCCAATAATTTATTTGAAAATAATGATACATGAGGAGATACTAGTGAGACCCATAATCATTACTATGATTTTAGTGGCACACATTTATCATTAATTCATTATGTTATGAGGGTTTGAGGATATTATTCATAAAAATTAGTAGGAATTAACCTTTAGTAATTATTATGGGTTGATAAATGATGGAATGTGATTTTAATGGATTAATTCAATATAAACAAAAAAAATTCGGTTTGTTCCTTTATTTTGTTTGTATTGATGATGTAGAAAATAAATGTAATTTATGTGGATATGAAGAAATGATAGGTTAGAGATTTATGTGTAACTACTATTTGATATGGTTCAATGAATACTTGGAGATTTAAATTTGTTCTATAATGTGAAAAAACATAAAATAATCATTTTCTCTCCCATTTTGAATCACATGGTATAATTTCTATAAAGTGTGGTTTTTTGAGACATGGATAGTTATTTAATAAATTTTATATAACTAGTATAGAATACTCAATTGTATACAACACTATCATAAAATTCCATTGATTTTCATGCATGGAAATAGAATATTCACCTAGAGAGTTATATTATTTGATGTACATAGTAGGATGATGCTGATATTGACTACTTATGAAAATTGTTTATATAAAGTTATCCTTAGAGGAGTCTCCCTTTGTATAAGGTAGTATCTAGATTACTAGAATTAGTACCTTGAACTTTTGATATTTTCATGTCGATAGGTTATGATGATGTGGGTAGTATAATAATGATGTTGATGGAATGTATAGTATGATTGTTGATGATGATTATGAGGATATTATGATAAAAATTTACTGGATATTTATGTACACTAGTTGGAATGACTCATTAAATTGTAAAATGAACTAGTTAAAATAGTTTAATAGGAATTATTGTTGATTAGTTAACCTAATTATTAGTATTTTCATGTGGAATATTTGAATCGATATATATACCTTTGAAACCATGTTGACTTATGATTCTGTCTCAGCTACGGAATGAGATTTTAGCTTTATTTCATATTGTATTTTTATGTTACCTCAACAATGGAAGTATTATCTTCTACATAATTGACCACCTAATACAGTCTTCTCAAGTGAAACCAAACATTCCATTTACTTATTGAAATATAATAGTAAGTTTAGTATACCCTCCCTCACCCCTAATAATTGTATTGGATTGTATATGGATTCTGTTCTTTTATGAAAACTAAATATGATATGATTATGGATTCAGTTCGATGTGATCTGATTATGATAGTGGTATGGTTACAAGAATTTGGGAATTAGGGGAATACATGGTACTATCTATGAGTAGTAGGTTTATAAGGACTCTTAAATATTTTTATTTTTCATGTTATGCTATATATATACTATGTTATTTATTGTGATATACTTGTGGTGATCTTCAGAGTACAAAAAAAGATGATTTATATTTATGTATTATTACATTTATATTATTTTAATGAACCAAATTCAAGTATAATATTATATAATTATTGAATAATATAAAGTTAACTAGTTGAAATTTGATCTTTATTACCCTTTGTGGTTTTGGTTAATGAGAATACAACTACATATTATGATTTTACAACTTTTATTTTTATGCATGCATGGTATTGACTTGGTTTTCAATATTTAGGAGATGGACAACTATGTATGTGGATATATTCAACCCTACATTTATATACATGTTTTCATGATTCGTTGGTATATTTTTTAGCAGGTGTATGTTTGATAATTGAGATTGATAGAAGGATCTTAGGTGTTTGGGGACTATTCATATACCACTAGGGTATATGAGTAATTTGGGTTTCATTATATATTTGGTGTGTAGTATATATTTTTTGTAGTTTTAGTTTAATTTTAAATTGTTTTTATTATATGATATTCACAGATTATACATTGTTTATGATATCAGTTGACTATGGATACAATATTGAGCATGCTTTTTAAAGGCCCCAATTTTCTCATGTGAATTTTAATTTTTTTTAGAACCTTTGGATTTATCCTAGTGTTCTATGGGTTAAATTTTGATATATATATAAAAAATGGGAAACAAATTTTGGGTGATTAATAGCTAAATTGAACTTAGAATTCACTACAACATGCCACTTGGACTCTTGTCAGTACCATTGAGATTTTTATGGATATGAAAGAAAGAGGATATGTTGGGGTTTTCACCGAGAGGTATGTAGTCCACCATCAGGACCCTAGTGAGTCACCTAAAGTATAGTGAGAACCTAGAATGTCTTTTATGGTTTTCCCAATGACATTTCTAACGGGGTAAAATTTTATAATTTCTTTTTTTTTTGGTTTTGGAAATGAAATATAATAATTTTTTTCAATTTAAAGTTAAGAATATATTTCCATTATTAATTCCCTAATTAATTCTCTAAAATTTCTCTAGGAATTTATCCTTCATTTTTTATGAATGTATGATTCATTTATTGAGTTAGAACCTAGTAATTGTGTATTTTTCCCTTATTTTTTTGTTAGAAGGTGTCGTGGTTCAATTTGTATTATGTTTTTATTCATGTGTCATTTATTCTTTTAGATAGATTCTTGATATCTAGTAGTTAGAGGATGAATTAAACATCTAATACTTATATATATATATATATATATTACATGGCATGATGTAGGTGGACTCTACCTTATCTAGGGTACTAATTAACTTCTTAAGTATATTTTTGTTAATTTAATTCTTCAAATTAATGTTATTATAGTTGTTTAGTATTGAATTAAATATTAATTAATGGAGTTGATGAAATGATTTAATATGGATTAATTGATTGAATTATATGTGAGATTATTCTATGATTATATAATCATTGGTTGGATAATAATCATTCCTTATGATTAATTAATATTATAAGAGGTGATAATATTTTGAATTTAAGAAAATATTAGTCTTAAAAAACATTATTATTTTTTACTGGTGTGTGGAATTCATTAAATGGATTGATGTATACATAAATGATAATTAACATGGTGAATCCTAATTATTATTGCTATAATTTCTTCTTTATTCACTAAAAATATTAAAAAATAATTTAGTAAATGTTTTTTATAGGATTATATCATTTATTGGATAATTTATAGGATTTTTATTAATAATGGAATCAATTAGGGTCACATTAATGAGTTTTACAAGATATTTCTAGTGAGTGAATGTGTTAAAAATTAGGTATGAATAATCCAATAATTTCATTTTGGATTATTGAAACCAATTATGAATTGCAAACATGTTTTATAAATTCATATAATCCTATAAGGATACCAAATGGGGCTTAATTGGAATAGTTTAATGTTATGAGATGGAAATAATATAATCATTTTTAATAGAGGGATCACATAGTTAACTCTTGAGAATGTTTCATGGAAATAGATTCTTTTTTATTTGGATTAAAGTGATGAGATGTTAGTTAAATGTTTATAGTATTGAAAATAAATAAAAGTGGATTTCAGATAAGATTTTATATTTGAATTGGTTAATGTATTGGAATGCATTTCATATTTCTAAATGTTATGTCTAGGTTTTTATTGATAATTTTTATTTAAAATTATTTTTTAATTTCTTATTTTATAAAGATATATGTGATGAGATTTCCCATAATGTAAATTATTTAGTCAATGTTAGAAATCATGTATGCGATTTATATGTTGTAAAATAGAAGAAATTGAGTTATAATTTTTTTAAAAAGAATATAATGTTAAATGACTTAATTAGGTTATGAAAAGTGGGATTATACTTATTTAATTATTTTAAATAGAATTCAAGATTAATTAGTCATGATTGTTCCATTGATATTTGGAATTTCTAAATGAGAAAAATGATTGTTGGGTTAATGAATGGGATGTTCATTATGGAATTATATACTAAAAATAGATTACATGCTTGTATCAAATACATGGAATGATTTAATGATTTTCAAATTCTATGTGTTTGTTGGATTATGTTTCTAGGTAAATAACTAAGGATATGTTACTAGAAATATGTGCTATAAATTCCTTGGTAAAAGTAAAATATTGTATATATGTGAATCAAAAATTCTATTTTATTAATAGGAGTGTTAAATGAATATTATGTAATAATGATATGTTTGTATTATCATTATGTGATAATTAAAATCTTGATTAGGAATTGAGTATTGTATTGTGATTATTATAGTAATTATAAAATTTTTATTTTTTAAGATTGTTTATAAAAATAGGTATTTAATTATTTTAAAATAATATCCTTGAGTAAGACTATAGTATAACCATGAGTATGGTTAAGATGTGTGATAATACATGTGTTTTTAAATGTTTATATAAGCCATGGGTTTGGATAAGTCCATATTTTAAAAACATAAGGAGTATTTCATGAGTTATTTTACATAGTTTCTGAAATAGGGTAATTATTCCATTTATTTCCCAGGGTTACTTCCTGAGCTATGTGATTGGCTATTATATATCTTAACATAAATTCTAAACTTCTACCATTATTGAATAAAAAATGTAAAAAATAATTGGTAGACATTTGAGATCTCTTAAGGTATCTTACTGAGATATATTTCTTATATGTAGCATGTTTACATCTTGTGACTATGTAATTTAACTGATTATCTTATAGGTACCTTGAGTAATTGTTAGTTTTAGATCAGGATCATGTTAATGATTTTGGAGGTGACTAGTCGAGATACATAGATTTATTTTCTATATTTATTTTTTAGTTATTTCAATTTTAATGATTTTTACCGATGTTCCAAGATAATGATTAGTATATAGTATGGATTTTTTACTCATGTGGAATTTTGGGGTTATTTTTTGGTTATATTTTATGGTGTTCAACATCAATTTTTATTTTCATTAATTATCACATAGATTTTATTTAGTTTAATTTTTAGATTATATAATAGGGGTAAATTGATCTCCATGTGATACTCAATGACCCTTAGTTATAGTCTCCAGACTCTGCTGATTGAGGATTTCACATGAGGCAATCTAACATTTCATATCAATATTATGATTATTATAGGGTGGAATCAACAATAACTTTTTATTTTTCATTTCAGTTACAATATTTTATTATGCTCTACAGAGGGAAATTACAAAAAATTTTAGATTTATATCCTCATTTATAGTATTTAATATTTTCCACTGGAGGTATGCCTTAAGGTTTACACTCATTCACATAAATAATATAGGGAGGGTTCTCATAAAGGATATGAATTGATAATAACATAAAAAATAATATTGTTAAAATCATAAAAAAATATAAGAAATACATGAGATAATTTTTTCAGATAAAAGGAATGTCCATTAAAAATACTAAGTGTTATATTCTATCTAAATTTATCACTTATTGTTTACCTCGGAATTCGGGGATGACCGCCTTGATGGGAGGTTCAAAACATTCTGATCGGTTTTTAACGGGTTTGTTCGTAGAACCAGAAACATCCAATGATTCCACATCCATTAGGACCTACTTTCCAAAGGTAGGTGCTCATTAGTTTGTGGACTGATGAGGCTTAGTAATTTTCATTGGTCGAGAGGATGGGAGGTCGGACTCATCACACCTTTTTGAGGGGAATTATTGTCTACTCCGGGACTCTATTTATAAATTTAAGTTATGTTCGTGAATCCTTATTATATTACCAAGTATAAAATGAGCTTTCCTTCAGATCTGACAATCAATGATTAAATATGTAGGAAATTTAGAGAATATTTTGTATGTATTCAAGGTTATTCATCGATAGGGAATCATCTGTATTTATTAGAGATTCTTGGTCAATGGTACCCTTCGACACATTTATATAGAAGTCTCTTGGTCATTATGATGGCCATGCTGGTTTTAAAGCCACTCAGTGGGGCACTTGAAGTTTATTGTCATTCAGAAGGACATGGATTATTTTAGAGTTGGGATCAAACCCGTAGACGGGCTACCTACATATCCTTTGTTTAGAAAAGGAATCAGAACCCACATAGTTCGAGTAAGGGAGTATGATGTTTATGATTGATGGATCAAAGAAGGATGTCACAATTACTTTTACACTCTAAGCTCACGTGAGTCATGCTCGGTGTGAGAAACAAGAGATATTGGTAAAAATTAGACAATTGTTCCATGAAAGATGCAATCATAAGAAATAATGTGGGGCTTATGTATGTATGACTGCCCAGATAAATGAAGTTTAGGATTTACTTTAGGGAAGAAATCCTGGAACAGGGTCCATAAAGGTATATGTGCTTCATGGAGATTTTAAATACTATAACTTAGGGCTTACTCCTGAAAAGGAGGCCCAAATTAGGAGAATACTTATGATTGGGTTTTACTCTTGAAAAGGAATCCTAGATCAAAGGTAAATTAGGACTGGTTAAGAGAAATTAAGACTGGGGATTACTCCTGAAAAGGAGGCCCAGGTTAAGGATTATGACTGGGAATTACTCCTGAAAAGGAGTCCCAGGTTAAGGGAATTAAGGTTTGGGGCTTACTCCTGAGTAGGATGCCCAAATTAGGGGACTGGGGCTTACTCCTAAGGAGGATGCCCAGATTTGAAACTGGGGATTACTCCTGAAAAGGAGGCCCTGGTTAAGGATTATGATTGGGACTTACTTCTGAAAAGGAGGCACAAGTTAAGGTAATTAAGGTTTGGGGCTTACTCCTAAGGAGGATGCCCAAATTAGGGGACTGGGGCTTACTCCTAAGGAGGATGCCCAGATTTGAGAACTTTAAGAATTGGGGCTTACTCCTAAGGAGGATGCCCAAGTTAAGAATTATGACTAGGACTTACTCCTGAAAAGGAGGCCCAAATTAAGGATTATGACTAGGGATTATTTTTGAAAAGGAGGCCCAGGTTAAGGGAATTAAGGTTTGGGGCTTACTCCTGAGGAGGATGCCCAAATTAGGGGACTGGGGCTTACTCCTAAGGAGGATGCCCAGATTTAAGAACTTTAAGAATTGGGGCTTACTCCTAAGGAGGATGCCCAAGTTAAGAATTATGACTGGGACTTACTCCTGAAAAGGAGGCCCAGATTAAGGATTATGACTGAGGATTATTCATGAAAAGGAGGCCCAGGTCAATTGAGTTCTCTCATCTTAAAGGATGAGGTTGAATGAATGAAATCTCAATCTTTAGTGACATAAAAATGTGTAAATCACTAGGTTTTGAGAGATATTCTACAGAGTTCCTTTCAGATAAGGAATCAAAAATCAAGAAATCATGACATAAATGGATTTGAAGAGTGTCTTGAAGATTGAATCTTGAATAGGAGAGGTGGAATGGCTTAATAGGGGTGAAATGGGCAAGAAGGGCACCCAAAAAGGCAGGGGCGCGCAAGTCCTAGTAGGCGCACAGGTACTGCGTGGGAGCGCAAGTCCTGGTCGCGCAGGTACGCCTGCACGACACATGGTGTACTTGTGCGACGGTTAACCAGTAGGGTAATACTTGAGCGACTCTTGATTAAAGCCTTTAGAATCCTCTTTAGGTTCTTCCAGAAAAGGGGCGCGCAAGTTCTATTGAAGGAGTAAGGCGGCGCGCAAGTGTGGCCTTTTCCCTTAAGGGATGGCCACTCAGGCGTGCAAGTTTTGATGAGTTTCAACACTTAGGCCTTCCTCCCCCTCTTTAGATCTTCTGTTCTAGGTAAGAAATTACCTTAGAAGTGTTTCAGAAGCTTTGAGAAGAGACTAGGGCGCCGGGAGCTCAAATCCGAGTTTCTGGAAAAAATACTCCTCAAATGGGGGGCCCACAGGGTCTATTTATAGGCAAGAGAAGACCCCGGGCGGTTATCACTTAGGTTACGCAAGTCACTTGTGCGACCATCATGCGTCGCGCAAGTAGACTTGCACAACAGTGATAGAACTTGCGCGGCACATGTGCTCTTGATCCCTTGGTCATGCCTTTGTCGATTTTTGATGTTTTCTTCAAAGGATGAATCAATTTGTGCTAAGTCATTTCCCTTTCCATTCTTTTAGACAACGTGATGGAAAGGAGCTTCAAAAAAATTCCCCCCTCAGAGTTGGATCCAAAAGAAATGCGGATTTGTCTCTGAGGAAAAGAAGAAAACCAATGGAAAGGCGACGCGCAAGTTTGGGCACGCAAATGAGCTTCGGGCGCGCAGAGTCCATCGCGCAGGGGACGGCCTTTAGTTTCCTAGGGTACGGCGCATAGGGTCCTGACCGTGTCTATAAATAGAGGGCCTCACTTCCGTACAAAGCATCTAGATTTCCGGACTTCATACCTTCGATCTCTCGCCGCGCAGGTCACCTTAGCCGCACATGTTGCACTGTTTTCCAGTGTTTCCTTGATGTCGTGCTACTGTCAAGGTATCTTGGCCTGCGCGGTGATACTTGCACGTCAAATACTTGTGCGACAAATCTATACTTGCACGCCATGTTTTAGACTTGCGCGCCTTAATGCCTTTGCAATTTTTCTGAATTTTATTCACAAATTTTATGAAAAAATAAACCCATTTAAGAGTTAGTTTATTCAACTTTTGTGCAGATTCAATGGCTCTTAGACCTGGAATAGTTGATGAACTGGCTAGCAAGCAGATTGATGACATGATGAACATTGTTGGCCATGATTACTATGATATCTGTGACAGCACTTTCCCAGATTTGGCTAAGTACTTGAAGAAATATCATCTTAATTTCCCACAGAGAATCTACCTGTACCTGTATGGTTATGGTCATCTGCAAGGAGTCAATGTTACAAATGCAAATAACAATACACCTAAAATGCAGCTGCACTGCTACTCCTCTATTTCGGTTATACTGTGCATTAAGAGCAACAACAATGGTGTGATCTTTCAAATTCTCCATCCATGCCATTTCCTTGCAGATATGAAAATGGAAAACCCATGGGCTGAAATGTTTTCCACTGTCGGTTGGTGGAGAGAAGACAAACATGGAATTAGATCAATATCTGAAAAAATTACTCTCTCCAAATGGATCTTTACTTCCAATTCTCCATTCTCAAATCCATGTATCCATCTTCCAAGTCTCTTGGACAGAAACAGAGTCACTGTTTGATCAGCAGAAAATTTTCTCAAACCACACTCAAGAATATTCTTTTACAATTGTTCCAAGAAGAGCTGGTATCACTACATCTCTTATGGTACCCAGTTGACTGAATGAATTCCAAGTGGTTGCTGATGAAGCTCGGGATGCCGTAAATCAAATGAAGAGTTATGTTGAAAGCCTCTTGTAATTCTTGAAAAAGAGAAGAGACTCCAATCTGTGTATGTCCTTCTATCTCCTATGTATCAATTAAAAACACTTTCATCTTCAATAATTTGTACCTGCATTCTCTTTTTCTACATGCTTTAGATTTTAACTAAGCCAATGGGCCTAGTAATCATAGTTTGATTTTTACTAGGATTAATGTAAATAACCCTACAAACTTCGAACCTTTTAATTGCTCAATGTTACCTAAATCATACAAAATGTATGTTTAGTGAGCTGGGAACTTGACTTTTATTCAGATTTCCCTTGTCTTTTGTGGGCAGTTTAAAGTCATGCACGTCGGACATAAAAAGGCTAATGTTTAAGGTCGAAATAGCTTTGACCGAAATGGATTAGAATTGACTCAATTCCTTGAAAATTCATCTGAAAACATATTACCATACTCAAGTATGAGGGAAAATATGTAAGCTATGAATTAAGAATATTTGAATATGAGGAATGATATGAAAAAGAGCTAAAAGGCATTAGATGAAGTAGTTTCCAAGAATGAAGTTACCATTATTTAACAAACCCATTAGGGGGTTGAATTATGCAGGACTACATAAGGGCATTGGCTGCATAGTTAAATAAAATAGTATCTTTTGGCTAACAAGTCTGTTATGTAGACTGTTTATGCAAGGCCGCCTATGGGCACGTGCTACATAGTCAGGCAAAAGAACTCTCAGAAATTTACTTTCCTAGTGCTAACAGCCAGTGAAAGTTTATGGAGATTCAAATCTTCCAAAGTATTGAGTTTGCTATATGGAAAGAGGTACTTGAATATGGAGAAGATATTTCCAAACAAGATTATCGAAGAACTGGATGAATATCACTCCTACGAAGGTCTGATCCAAATGTAGGGAAGAAGAATATAAACCATAGACTTGAATACTTTCAGATCATGAAAAAGGATATGGGACAAATATGTTAAGGATGGCTATTTTTTGCGGATCCCTACATTCTGTCATTTAAGACAAATAAGGACAAAAGAGGCATTCTTCCCAATAATGAAGTTACCACTATCCGACAAAACCGTTAGGGGGTTGAATTATGCAGGGCCACCTAAGGGCATTGGATGCATAGTCAAATAATAGTATCTTTTGGCTAAAAAGTCTGTTATGTAGACTGTTTATGCAAGGCCGCCTATGGGCACGTGCTACATAGTCAGGAAAAAGAACTCTCAGAAGTTTGACATTTTTGTGACTAGAAGTCATGAAAAGGATTATGAGGATCTGAAAATATTTAAGGTTAGGATTATGACACATAAATATGGGTATTGTTCAATGTATACAGAGATACATAGATCAATGCTAACCATAATCATGTTGTGGCTGGGTCCTGAATTGAAATGTTGGAATTCACTAAGTATCCCATAAGGATGAGAATCAAGCCATACGTAGTTCTTAAACTACAGTTTAACGTCATGTGGGACAAAAGTATTATAGATCTAAGTTTAGGGTCATAGAGCTTGGACCGTTGTAAGAAATACACAGTTTGTGTTTTCATGGGGACTTTTCAGCCAAGGGACTGAAAATGGAATTTGGGGTTAGGCCCAAAGACTTGGGGATGGATTCGAGGGACACACGAACGTTCCTACGTATCCCATAAGGATGGGAATCAAGCCCACATAGTTCTAGAAATACCCTTTGTACAAATTTGGTTCATACATGTGAAGGGTGAAAGGGGACTTTAGTGCAATGATGGTTTAACCCAAGATAAAAGGTTCGGGCATTGCCATGTATGCACGTAGTCTTTGAAATGAAACATGATTGAAAAATCAATGAAAATAATGGTTCCCTATCAGGTGAGGGTATCAAAGAAATTTTTAGTTTATTGTCATATTGGACAAAAGTGTTGTATAGTTTAACATCGTATAACAAGGACGAAAGTGAACCAATGTAAAGATATTGATTCTAAGGGTAGTTTCACGAATTAACATTGTATGAGATGGAGATGAACCGACGTGAAGAGATTGGTTTTGGGCTTGAACCTTGGGAGGTTGCCTACATACCCAGCCTAGAAGGAAAGGATCAAAGTCCGTGTAGTTCAATTAAATAATGAATTAATGATCAAGTTGTTCTTGGGGACACCGACCTAAAAAAAATGATGTTGGGACTTACACATGGTTAGCGGCCCAGAGAGAGTGTTATGGTTGAGGTTTGCTCTAAGGTCACGTGAGTCATACTCGGTGTGAGAAACAAGAGGTAACAACAACCTTAACAATTCATAGTTTAATGTCATGTAGGACATATAAAGGGACTATGCAGTTTAAAGTATTGCAGTTAGGACTATTGGTACTGCATAGTTTAGTGTCATGTAGCAGGGACACAATACAGTTTAATGTCATGTAGGACGTATCACGGACTTTCTGTACAGTTTAGCGTCATGTAGTTAGGACGACGGGGACAATAGAGTTTAACATCATGTTGGATGAAAGGGGGACTATGCAGTTTAATGTCATGCAGGGAGGACAAAATAGTACACCATTTAACGTCATGTTGGATGTATTAGGTACTTTTTCACAGTTTAACGTCATGTTGGATGAAAAAGGGACGATACAGTTTAGCGTCATGTTGGATGAAAGTGCGAATAGTTTAAGGTCATATGAATGGAACGTGGATGGTGCAGTTTAATGTCATGCTGGACGGTGGTGTAGTTTAAGGTCATACATGACCTTTGATGATTATGTAGTTTAACATCTTTCCGGATGTAAGGGACTTTTATACCGTTTAGCGTCATGTAGTTAGGACGTCATAGTTTAACGTCTTGCTGGACGTAAGGGAATTGCAAATAGTTTAGGGTCATATGCATGGACCGTTGATGATGAAGTTTAAAGTCATACAGGACCTAGTTGCAGTTTAAGGTCATACTGGACCATTTAAGGAACTTTTTCACAGTTTAACATCGTGTGGGATGGAAGTAAAAATAGTTTAAGGTCATATGTATGGACCGTTTCTGTATAGTTTAACGTCATATAGCAAGGATGAGAAAGGTACTTTGCAGTTTATACAAAATACTTCTTCAAAAATCTGACATTGGTTGGAGTAGTGATGAGTTCACCATCCATTCAGATTAATGAATAAGCTCCATTGGAGTAGACCCTATGTATTGAATAAGGTCCTTCCTTTTTTGGATCAAGCTTGGGAGGTTTCTTTCCTGGTATCATTGGAGTTCTGAGAACTAATACCAATTCTCCCTGAGTGAATGAACGAAGATGAACTTTTTTATTAAAAGCTCGTGCTATTCGATTCTGATAGACTTCCAAGTGGTGCAAAGTGCACAATATTTTCTCATCTAACTGTTCCAATTCATTCAATTGCTTTTGATATTGTTCATATGTAGATGATTGATCACAAATGGCAACTCTGAGTGAGGGTAGTTGAACTTCAATGGGCAAGACGGCTTCCGTTCCATATACCAATGAATATGGAGTTGACCAAGTTGCAGTGCAGGTGGTAGTCCGATAAGACCATAAAGCATGAAAGAGTTTATCAGTCCATGACCTCTTATCTTTATCCACCATCTTTTTCAGTATATTTGAAAGAGTCTTGTTAAAGGCTTCTATCTAGTCGTTGGCCGCTGCATGATACCGAGATGAATGGTTGGATTTGATGTTGTATTCTTGATACAACTTCTTCACCTCGGATGAATAGAAATTGGTGCCATTTTCCGTCAATATGGTATGAGGGACACCAAATCTGGTAATGATGTTAGAATTTATGAAGCTAACAACGTATTTAGAACTGACTTCCTTGAGAGGTATTGCCTCTGCCCATTTGGAAATGAAGTCAGTAGCAGTAAGAATGTACTTAAACTGCTTGGCCGTAGCCGAAGGGTAAGGTCCCACCACATCCATTCCCCATGTGGCAAATGGACATGAGTATTTAGCTGTATGAAGTAACTCTAGAGATTAATGAATGAAGTTGGAATGTACTTGGCATGAATGACACTTCTTTGTGAAATCGACACAATCTCGTATCATTGAAGGCCAAAAGTATCCAAGCCTTCGAATCTGATCAGACAGTCTATGTCTAGACTAGTGGGCACTACAGACTCCTGCATACACTTCTTTCATGAAAACCATTGTCTCTTCACCATCAATGCATCTGAAGAGAACTCCATCAAAACCACTTTTGTAGAGAATTTTCTCTAGGTGATCTGGGCTATCATAAAGAGTAAAATTAACCACACGTCTCCAGATTTGTTCTTTCTCATCTCTATCAGGTGGAAGTGTTCCATTTTAAAGGTATTCCCTGATAGGTGAAATCCATCCTATAGTATGACCATACGGTTCTGGAATGGGACAAATTTCATTAATTTCCTCTATTCTAATTCGACCATAAGGTGAAATTGTACGACAGAGGGAAATACTGATGGTTGTCTTGTCCCGATTTAGATCTGCCAGAGCTGTGGCTATATTAGCCAATGCATCAGCTTGAGCATTTTGTGATCTTGGTACATAAGAAAATTTCGGTTCCAAAGGGAATTATTCCATTAACTCTCTGACGTAATCATACAAAGGTATTAGTTCTTCTTTTCTGATGGCATAATCCCCATTGACTTGTTAGATTACCAGGTCTGAATCACCTTTCACCTTTAAGTGATTCACTTGCGCTTGAAGTGCTAATTCCAAACCTACGATGAGAGCTTGGTATTCTGCTTCATTATTGGTACCACCTTCCCACAATAAGAAGGAATAAGGTAACACTACCTTTTCTGGAGAAATGAGCACAATTCCTAAGCGAACTTTGTTGAATTTAGGATTTTCCATTTTCCTCCCTGTTGGACTTCTGGAAGCACCATCAAAATACATTTCCCATTCCTTAGGAATTTCTTGAATAGAGAAGACTTCCTCATCAGGGAGTTCAATATCTGAAGATGTGTCTTCCACTGAAGGGTGTTCATCTAGGAAATCAGCCAGAGCTTGGCCCTTTATCGCCTTTTGAGACACATACTAAATGTCGAATTGCTGCAAAATAATTGTCCACCTTGCCAGATGTCCTGTAAGCATTGGATGACTTAGGATAAATTTGAGCGAGTTATTTCGAGATACCAATTGGACCTCGTGATGTTGCAGGTAGTGTCTCAACTTCTTAAATACAAAGATTAATGCTAGGCAGCACTTCTCAATACTTGAATACTGGGTTTCTGCTTCAAGCATGGTTCGACTGAGATAATAGATGTTGTTTTCATTCCCAACATCATTAATTTGAGCAAGAAAGGCACCCAATGATCGCTCTAGAGATGTCACATAGAGGATAAGTGGTCTTCCTTCAATAGGTGGCATGAGTACCGGTGGACT
Source organism: Viscum album (assembly GCA_963277665.1). Taxonomy (NCBI): domain Eukaryota; kingdom Viridiplantae; phylum Streptophyta; class Magnoliopsida; order Santalales; family Viscaceae; genus Viscum; species Viscum album. The sequence goes on from OY728147.1 coordinate 310,018,867, forward strand.
CAAGAGGTATTTCTTGAGAATATCGAATGCTTCTTGACATTCTTCAGTCCACTGGTAAGTGACTCCATTCTTCATCAATTTGGTGAAGGGTAAACTTTTGCCTGCTAAATTGCAATGAAATGCCGAATATAGGCTAAGTGTCCTTGAAGTCCTCTTAATTCTTTCAAATTTTGAGGAGGTGACATACCAAGGATTGACTTGGTCTTCTCAGGATCGACTTAAATACCACTATGGCGTACAACAAAGCCGAGAAATTTTCCTGAGGTTACCCCAAAAGCACATTTTAAGGGGTTCATCTTCAAATTATGTTGTCAAAGCTTGCAGAATATGACTTCCAAATCAGACAAGTGATTAGAACGTTGTTTGGATTTAATTACCAAATCTTCTACATAGCATTCAACAAACTTCCCTAAGAAGGGTTTGAAGATACGATGCATGGCACACTGATAAGTTGCACCTGCATTCTTTAAGCCAAAGGGCATTACCCGGTAGCAAAACACACCCTGAGGGGCTCTGAAGGCTGTAGATTCCTCGTCTTCTGGGGCCATTCAGATCTGATTATATCCGGAATATCCATCCATGAAGGAAAGTGCTTCATAGCTAGTTGTTGCATCAATTAGAAGTTTTGTAATCGGAACTGGGAAATCATCCTTAGGACAATGCCGATTAAGATCTCTGAAATCGATGCAAACTCTAATTTGTCCGTTCTTTTTCTTTACAGGGAAAATATTAGCCAACCATTTGGGATATTGAACTTCTCTGACAAAGTTAGCTTTGATAAGATTATCCACTTCAGCTTCAATTTTGGAAGCATAAGTTGGGTGTGTTCTTCTCGCGGCTTGCTTAAATCCTCTATGTTCTTCAGGTAAACCCAAATGATGAGTAGAAACATCAGGATCAAGCCCGGGCATTTCTGTATAGTTCCAAGCAAATATATCTCTATTTTGATTTAGAAAATAAATATACATCTCTTTCTCTTCAAGAGTCATGGACGCACTGATTAAAGTGGGGTGTGGATCTTCTTTTGTACCCAGATTTATTTCTCTAAGTTCATCCACAGTGGTAGAGATACCCTCTTCAAATGCTGGAGGAGAATCTATGAGATCTTCCTCTTCTTCTTCATCATGTGTTATTTCTTCCGTTTCTACTTTCATAGTAGATGATAAAGTAGAATTCTCATGATCCGAAGAGATATCAAAATTTGCATATCTTGAAGAAGAAGCTTCCATTTCCGACCCGATTGATGATGAAGGGTCTTCTTTGGGTAATAAAGAGGAGATGATGAATTGAGAATCGACATCATTGTTCACCTCCGATGTTGCTATTACTTCTTCTGGCCTAATTGGCGAAGCATAGACTTGTTGGATTTCAGCAGATGAAATGAAGACGTCACCATTTGTGCTTTCATCACTGCTTGGTAGATTACAAATTTCTCCCATGTTGTCTGGCTCGATTGCCGTAATTGACATTATGGATCTTTCCATAAGAGTATTTTGATTTGGGTCTATCTTGTCAATTTGATTGATAGGAAACACATAATCTATACTCACATGTGTAAATGGATTTATTGGATTTTTTTCCAAACCATATGGAGCATTAACTTTGGTAATCTCCTTTGTTATGGATTTCTCCCTTTGCTTCACGTGATAGAATTTCACCTCAATGTATTGAGACTCACATGTCTTGAACGGGGCTTTATCACCATACAATGTCCCAAATTGACCATCAAAACAATATTTGAGACATTGATGGTATGATGAAGGGATAACTGCATGTTGATGTAGCCAGGGTCTTCCAAGCAAGATGTTAAAGGCTGAGTCTTGATCAACAACCATGAAATCTAAATTGGATACAAGATCTCCAAACTGAGTTATGAGTGTAACTTCACCCAGTGGTTCTTGTTCATTTTTATCATATCCCTGTAGCATCATGGTGGAAGGAGATAAATCAGATTCTGTGAGGCCCAATCGATGAAGTGTATGAATGGGCATGAGGTTGACTCCTGAACCATTGTCAATGAAAGCTCTTCGAACATCCACGCCATTGAATTTTCCAGATAAGTACAATGGTCTAATATGTCCATGCACAACATCATCTTCATCAGTAAAGGATATTATTTCATGGAATTCTGTAGGATTATTCTCTATGTGATAGAATTCAGCTGCAATAATTTCAGTTTCAAACTCCTGAGGACTTGACAAAGCCTCGATGAGTGCTTCCCGAAGATCTTTTGACAGATTCAGAGCATCCAGAATTGATAACTTGGCTGTTACTTGGGCCAAGTGTTTCAATATATCATACTTTTGATCCAGAGGTCTGTGTTTCCCAATAAGAATATGTGGTTTAGCATGTACCTTGGAAGCAGATGCTTTGGAAGTTGATGCATCTTGTATTGGGATAGGAGTTGGCAATATTCCTGGTTTTGGAAGATTAGACCGATTAGATCCATTTAATTTCTGAGCGGAAGAAGATGGAACCTTCAACCAGTCTTCCAAAATAACTGTTCCAGGACTGAATTTGCTATTGGTAGAAGAACTTGCTTGTTCTTGCTGAGCTCGCTGAAGGGCTCTACCACGAGTTTCTGCTACGTACACAGTTCTAGATGGGTTAGAATTGGAATAGTGGCTTCTGAAAGATCCACGTCTTCCCCTATATCCCGAGCCCATGAAACTTCCTTTGATTCCTCTGTTTAATACAGGGAATTTAGGCTCATTGAAATCGAAACTTCGACTAGCATATGGATCTATTAATTTAATCATATTAATAGAACCAAAGATTAAATCTTCTTCTGATGAAGACTCTGCCTGATTAGCCTGTTTAGGCTGTGCTATTTGGTGGGGCGGTGCCCGTGGCTTTGAAGTAGATGGCATGAAGTTTTCCAAAGTCAAAGACAACTTAGGCTTTGACACATACTCATTTTCTTCTGATTCTTTTTCTTTCTTTGAATCATTCCATTTCTTTGAGGACTTTACCTCTGACGAAGAGGGTTTTTCCACAACATTAATGGCAGGAGACACAATTGGTTTCTTTAATTGTGTTCGAAAAATAGCATGAGTTCGATTGATTGTCTTTCTGACCATCCAAACATCATACTTCTGTGCATTTTTTCTTTTGACTTCTTTCCATTCACCTTTCTGCTCTGGAACTATAGCAGTGACACATGCTACCTGGGATGAGGAGCCTTTCAATGTGACTTCTCCCGAGTCGACCATCTTTTGAAGGAGGTCTTTGAATACAAAACACTCCTAGATGGGATGCCCCAACTTTTGATTAAAAGGGAAATAATTAGGATGGTCTTCATCTCCTTTCTTGTTTGGCCTCTTGGGTATTGGCAATTGAACTAAATTTTTTTTCAGAGCCGAAATGAAATAACCAAGAACTTGTTCATTTCGGAAAGAGTATGTTTTGCTCTTCAGATCCTCAAATTGTTTTCATATTTGATCTTTTTGATCGTCTGGATGAAAAGGCCTTTGTTGTTGGCGCTCAGAAGGTGGATCCCTTTGAGAAGATGAAGGTTTTGAGGTAGAAATAGGCACAAGTTCTTGTTTAAGCATAATTGTAGCAGTTTCTACTTTACCCATTATCCTTCCTGGAGCTGATGGAATTACACGAGATTTAGCCTTATCCTGTATAAGGGAATATTAAATATGTTGAGCGATTGAAGTAAGGTCTCGAAACCCTCATGTGTATTTCACAGGGATTAACGGCGTGCATAATTCGTCACGCAGATTTTCCACACAGATTGACAACAATTCTTCTTGAGGGAGTCTTAAACTCAAGGAATATGTTAATCCCTTCCATCGAGCAATGAAATCATAGACCCTTTCATTCTCCCTTTGATTACAGTTTTTAAGATCGAAAACTATTGTCTTTGGAAAAGTTGAGATGAATTGAAGGAGGAATTTTTGGCGAAGATCCTCCCATCTGGTAATTGACCAGGATTGCAAGCTTGTATACCAAACAAAAGCTGGTCCTTGCAAGGTTCGCATGAAACATCTGAGTTTCAATGCTTTTTGCTACTCCGGAGTTCCCATCATAGGATCGCAACAAGACACGTAATGCATCAAATGTTGTTCAGGATCACCTGATCCATTGAAAATAGGGAATACAGGGTTCCCAAAACTGGATGGAGGAGAAATTGAATCTACCCATTCAGGGTAAACTTTCTTTTCTGGTTGAACTTGTGCACGTTTCCCTTACATAGTTTCTAACCAAGCTATTAATGACTCAATAGTAGTTATTAAATTTTGCGAAACATCCGGTTGAACTTGGACTTGGGTAGGTGCAATGACTAGAGCTTGGACAGATGTGGCGATTGGTGCTGCAACTGATGGTAGCACTGCCAACTGTTGTTTCACTTGACCCGTAGGATTAGACCTGTGAGGGTGTACTGATAGAGGAGGATATTCTTGATCCATCTCAGTAACTGCAAAAAATTCCTTTGGCTGACTAACTCCAGCATGCTTAAGAAGATGACTACTCTGAAGTAGTTCTGCATTCAACCTTCTTAATTCCTTCATTTCTTCCTCCTGTTGTGCAAACCTCTACTCTAGTGAGAGCGATTGACCTTCTCCAGAGGAAGGATATGTAACCTGGTTCTTTCCCTTCCCTTTGTTGGATCCTTTTCGGAGAGGGGGAAGTGGGTTACTCGAAGGATTACCTAAGTTCTGAGTAATCCTTTGACTTCGTGTACGCACACCTTCTTCATTTGTGTCAGTGCATACATCTTCTTGAGCAGGAACCTCTTCAGCTAAGTCCCCTGAGTGAGCCTCATCTGGTGGATCAGTAACAACGACATTGATGACATTGATTGATGCATAACTCATCGCATCCCTTCTATCAGCATTTCTGTGATATTGTCTTCTTCCATGTCTTTGATGAGACATTTACTTTTTTTGATTCGATCCCTTAGGAAATTCTTTACGAACCGTAATTTGGAGGGAATATCCTGAGAATTTGGCTCTTCGTTCCTCTTGAGGTTTCTTCCCCAATCGAGAAAAGAATGACTTTATCTGAGGAGGGTATTGATGATTTGAAAAATTCCCTAGTCCAGTGGACTGGGGCTGTTCCTTCTGTTCTCGCTCAACTCCCTGAATCCTTTTTGTTGATTTTGAGGGTTGGTTTAAAAGAGTCCCCAGTCTGGAGAGCTGGGGTGGTTCTTGACATGCTATATCTAATACTTTCTTGAAAGTCCTCCTGATCTTGCGAACCTTAGTTTGGAAATTAGCTAGATGCATTAACCTGTATCAGATTTTATCACCCGGTCCAAAAAGACCGTTGGATGATTTCCGACACTTCTATCACTTGGTGACGTGCTTGCTTCAAACGAGAGGCCTGTTCAATATTCTCATTTGCTTGATGCAAGAGTAATTCGACAAATTTTTCTCTGTATTCTTGATTTTGAGAGGAACTAGTTGAAGCCTGTTCTTGGGAAAGCTTTTGATTACAAACAAAGCCCATTGACTGTGGCCAGCCATGGGCAATAACATTGCATGAGACCATTTTCGGCGGGCTTTGCTGACTGGAGAGCACCGTGAAATGCAGTGCTCCATGAACACCCCATCCTCTGACACAAATACCAGATGGGGCATTGGCAATTAACTGACACAATCTTCTTAGTGCGCCAAAGCATGAACGTTGAAGGGCTCTCTGCTTCTTTTCAGCCTTCAGATATCGAGAGACTGATAGAGACACCAAATCAATATGACGTTGTAACCCTTCTATTATCTTAAGACGATTTTCATATTCATCATAAGATAATACTTTCTTTTTCAACTTAAAAAGAGTTCTCCATATGTTGAGATGAATATCATGAATTTCATCTTCCGTCAACATTTCTGGAATATTATACTGAGAGTCAGCCAGAGGACAAAACATGACTGGCACTTCACCTTTCGCCAGTTTTTTTCTCATGTTCAGCATTTCTTCTTTATCATTTGATGAAGATTCTTCTACCTGATTTGACCAGAGTTGGTGTTTCCTGGTTGCTTCATTGGATTCACCAGGATTGGTAGAGAAATCATTGATCAAACTAGAAGATGCATGACTTAGGGGTGGTTCAGATAATGACCTTCACCCTGGGCTATCTTCTGATTGAGAAAGTATTTCACCTACTAGCGATGAAGCTTCAGACATGACTGGTTTTTCATTTTCAAGTGCCTCAAGATAAGAGGGATTTCTCGGCACTACATTTTCCACTGGAGCATTTTCCGGGCAATGTGCATCACTACCGTGGAGAGGACTTTCACAGCAAAATTCATCATCATGGGGAGGACCACCATAATGGGTTACAACAAAAGATGAGATCTCTTGCTCCTTGTTCTTCTGACCACACAGAGGGTTCCTGTGGCTCTCATCTGAAGATGAAACTTTGAGATCGACCGAATTTTCATGAAGCAAGCCTTCATGAGGAAGTGTCTGTTGAAGACCTTCATAATTAATGTTCTCACTATTGGGAAATGCGGGATTAGAATCTTGAATTTCAACAGATAATTGTCTGAGGGCTTCAAGAACTCCAGCATCGAGCAAGGCCTTGTTACAGATTGGCTCTTGATCTCCTGACTGTGCTGGGAGGGTATTTTTCTTATACGCCTTCTTACTTGCCTTGGAAACCACTTGTTGACGAAAGTGGCTGCTCTGAGAAGGTGTATATTCCTGATCAGGAAAGATGTCCAGGTTAGGCTGACGATCTCTACTCAAATCAGGTGTATGTGCCTGACTTGGTTGTCTGTATGCTATGGGGGAGTATTCCCCACAACCCTCTTGGACTGGAACAGATGTGTGTGTCTATTCCGGAGTGAATTGTTGATGTATCACTCCACTAGTAGGGATAGATTTATGTGTCTTTCCCTGAGATGCCGCTAAAGTTGTTATAATATCCTAGCAGGCATCCAGAATATGAACATGGATTTGCTTCTGCTCTTTCACCATTGATAGAATACACTTGGTGACTTCAGCTGCCGGAATGGGAATATACATCCATTCCGGGCTTGGAGCAGGTGTATGTGCCTGCTCGTGTCCTCCTTTTCCTATTAGTGAATCCTGACAGTACTCAAGTGTAGGGGAAGAGAGTTGAGTCTGCCTCCTATTTTTTGTCGGGGCTTTCTGACTAAATTCTCCGAATGCTACCAAGTGAGACTGTTGGTAGGCTTGATTAATACTAGCAGGTGTATGTGCCTGCTGATTGCACTTCGCCAAACGTGGTTGACGATATCTATCATATGTAGTCAGACAAACCTGCTGACTAGCTGATGATGTATAAACAGGTGTATGTTCCTGCCTATAGTACTCTACCATAATTACCTGGAGGGATTGGCGTGATGCTTCCAAACGAGTCTGCTGGACAGCAGAATTAAAATGGGCAGGTGTATGTGCCTGCTCGTTGCTTGCCACCAAGTTAGGTTGGTGGACTTCTCCAGCGATGGAAGAGATGAGAAACTGCTCACTGTTGACTGGATTCCGCCTCTGGTGGTTTGTCTTGCTTGCTCAGGTTCGAGGAACCTGAGCCAAATGCCTGGAGTCGGTACCCTCATCATGTTGAGGGCGCACTACCGCACGAGTCTGGCAGCGATTATTGGTGGGAGCCCTCAGGAAGGACTCCTGTCTGTTTGAATTAAGGCCCTGAGGGACCTGCTCATTCACCTCCCCAGAATAAGGGAGCGAATAGTGATTGCGTTCCGGGGATAACGACCCGAAACGGTTGGAGACAGTAGTCAGCACTGCCTGCTTCTTGATCACTGGGCATCGTTGTCCGGACGACCGATGTGAGTTATTTACTTGGAGGGATTGTCGGGTAGCCTCCAGAGTTGGGATGGTACCATGTTGACGGTACTCCTTAACCAGTGTGTTTGATACCCAGCGTTGAAGATGCTGATTAGGTGATATCGTCCTTAGAGTGGACGACGATCCAACAGGAGTAGCAGCAGTGGCATTTACAGCAGCGGTATTCACAGGTGTGAACTTGAGAGCAGCTATTCTAGAAATGTAGAAGATCTTGGAAAAGAGTGCCTGTTTGATATAATAGACGTAATCAAGATAAATTCAGCCACTACATCTTTTGGATGAGCACATATGTCAATGATTGTTTTTGTTGGACCTCTCATTGAGTTTTAAATGGGGGCCTAACAAATGGGTAAAACATTATTTTAACTTGGTTAAGGATTCACTTCGGGTTCACCATTTTTGTTTCCCTCGGAATCCGGGGATGACCACCTTGATGGGAGGTTCAAAACATTCCGATCAGTTTCTAATGGGTTTGTTCGTAGAACTGGAAACATCCAATGATTCCACATCCATTCGAACCTACTTTCCCAAGGTAGGTGCTCATTAGTTTGTGGACTGATGAGGCTTAGGAATTTGCATTGGTCGAGAGGATGGGAGGTCGGACTCATCACACCTTTTTGAGGGGAATTATTTTCTACTCTAGGAATCTCTTTATATATTTAAGTTATGTTCGTGAATCCTTATTACATTAACAAGTATAAAATGAGCTTTCCTTTAGATCTGAAAATCAATGATTAAATATGTAGGAAATTTAGAGAATCTTTTGTATGTATTTGAGGTTCTTCATCGATAGAGAATCATCTGTATTTATTAGAGATTCTTGGTCAATGGTACCCTTCGACACATTTATATAGAAGTCTCTTGGTCATTATGATGACCATGCTAGTTTTAAAGCCACTCAGTGGGGCACTTGAAGTTTATTGTCATTCACAAGGACATGGATTATTTAAGAGTTGGGATCGAACCCGTAGACGGGCTACCTACGTATCCTTTGTTTAAAAAAGGAATCAGAACCCATGTAGTTCGAGTAAGGGAGTATGATGTTTATGATTGATAGCTCAAAGAAGGATGTCATAATTACTTTTACACTCTAAGCTCACGTGAGTCATGCTCGGTGTGAGAAACAAGAGGTATTGGTAAAAATTAGACAATTTTTCCATGAAAGATGCAATCATAAGAAATAATTTGGGGCTTATGTATGTATGAATACCCAGATAAATGAAGGTTAGGATTTACTTTAGGGAAGAAATCCAGGAACAGGGTTCATAAAGGTATATGTGCTTCACGGAAATTTTGAATACTATAACTTGGGGCTTACTCCTGAAAAGGAGGACCAAATTAGGAGAATACTTATGATTGGGTTTTACTCCTGAAAATGAATCCTAGATCAAAGGTAAATTAGGACTGGTTAAGAGAAATTAAGACTAGGGCCTACTCCTGAAAAGGAGGCCCAGGTTAAGGATTATGACTGGGACTTACTCCTGAAAAGGAGGCCCAGGTTAAGGGAATTAAGGTTTGGGGCTTACTCCTGAGGAAGATGCCCAAATTAGGGGACTGAGGCTTACTCCTAAGGAGGATTACCAGATTTAAAACTGGGGCTTACTCCTGAAAAAGAGGCCCAGGTTAAGGATTATGACTGGGACTTACTCCTGAAAAGGAGGTCCAGGTTAAGGGAATTAAGGTTTGGGGCATACTCTTGAGGAGGATGCCCAAATTAGGGGACTGGGGATTACTCCTAAGGAGGATGCCCAGATTTGAGAACTTTAAGAAGAGGAATCATGAAACGAGGATCCAACATAAAAGAGAAATCACCGATGCGATTCCAAAGCAACCAAAAGTGTTCGATTTGGAGGACAGATAGAGGATCGAGTGCTCGTCAAAGATTTGTAGCTGCTTGGCGCTCTCAGAAAAACTAGGTTGGGAAGGAGATGGTTCTGTCCGTCAGACGCAACCCCTGTGCGTTTAATGAAAAAAAACAAAATACACGGTGTGTACTTTTGAAGTACACAACATGTACTCTCCATTTCCGTACTCCACTTTAAGCGGCCTCTAAGTCACTCTCACACGGCCATGTGTGTGGCTACTGCACGGCCAGAACACGGCCTCCTACGACAAGGAAGTACATGATGTGTACTCATAAAGTACACGATGTGTACTTAGAAAATTTACAGAAATTCCTTTTTCCTAAAAAATGACAATAAAAGGAAAAAAATACTTGAATAGAAGATCTGGATTCTTAAAAACTTTTCCACTTAAAGAAATTCATCCCCAAATTTCCCTAGCGTGGCGTAAAAGAAGAAACCTCGAACAGTTCTAGCCACTGTGCTCAAACATCGGCCTCCCTCTCCCAAGTCTCATCCTATACCCGCCTGTACTACCATAACACTCATACCAGAGGAATGGACCAGCCACAGAGAACCTTTGTACTATGATCCAAAATCCGGATAGGATTATCCTCAAATGATGCATCCATTTTGAGCTCAACCTCTTCAGGTTGAAAGATATGAGATAGGGCTGAGAAGTAACGTCGAAGTTGAGAAATGTGGAAGACGTCGTGCATAGTTTGGTACCTCCGAGGTAACTGTAACTGATAGGAAACCGACCCAACTCTCTTTAACACCTAAAACAGCCCGACGTACCTCGATGAAAGATCAACCTGTATCCTAATCCTCCTATGTCCCAACCTTGGTGCAACACACAAAAAAACCTAATCCCCGACCTCAAACTCCAGAGGTCATCTCCACTAACCAACATAAGACTTCCGTCGAGACTGCGCAGTAGTCATCCTATTCTAAATCGAATCTATCTACTCTGTGGTCTTCTGAGCAAGACGAGGTCCCAATAAAGCTGCCTCTCCTGCCTCTAGTCAACATAAGGGTGATCAGCATGGCCTACCATACAAAGCCTCATAAGGTTCCATCTGAATAGTTTCTTGAAAAATATTTTTGTAGGAAAAATCCACAAGAGGTATATGCTTCTCCCAAGAACCTCCAAAATCCAGGATGCATGCTCAGAGCATGTCCTCAAGCACCTGAATCGTATACTCGGACTGACCATATGTCTAGGGGTGGTAAGCTGTACTCAAAAGTACCTATGTACCCAAAGCCTTCTGAAGCCCCTGCCAGGCCCGAGAATTAAAACATGCATCCCTATATGAAACAATGGAGTGTGGAACTCTATGCAGACGTACGATCTCACAGATGTATAACCATCCCAGCTCATCAATACTAAAAGTTTCCTTGATCGGCAAGAAGTGAGCAACCTTCGTGAGTCTGTCAATGAAAACCCAAACATCATCATTTCCCTGAGGCGACCTCGTAAAACCGGTCACAAAGTCCATCGCGACGTCATTCCACTTCCACCCAGGAATGGGTAACTGCTGTAAAAGCCCTTCTAGTCACTGATGCTCTGCCTTCACCTGCTGACAAGTGGAATATCTCATGATGAAACTAGAAACGTCCCTCTTCATACCTAGCCACCAATACTAACAGTGTAGATCACAGTACATCTTGGTGACGCCAGGATGAACTTCCCAAACTGAGGAATGAAAGTCCTGCATTATCTTCTCGCGTATTTCTTCTAGCACCCATACGAGCCCCTAGAAACACAAGAGCTCATCCTCACCTATGGTCCATCGAGGAATAACGTCCTCTCCTTTAATGCTTTCCCTTAGGACTAGGCCTTCATAATCTGATAACTACCTCATTCGAACTTGATCCGGAAGAGTAGAGGTAACAACTACAGAAGAAAGAAACGTCTACCCCTGACTATCGTGCACCTCCAAATGCATCTTAGAGAACAGAGCCATAAGCTACCACTCAATGCTGGCCTCCTGAACAGCCTGTATCTGAGTCCTCCTACTCAACGCATCAGCCACTGCATTTCCTTTCCAAGGCATGTAGGCAAGCTCAAAGTCAAAGGACTAAAGATACTCAACCCACCTGTGCTGTCTCAAATTCAGATCACGCTGAGTGAAGATGTACTTGAGACTCTTGTGGTCGGTGAAAACCACAAAGTGATCTCCCAGAAGATAATGTCTCCAACAACGTAGGGCATGAACAACATCTTCCAACTCCAGATCATGCATCGGGTAATTCTTCTCATGTGGCTTCAACTACCGAGACTCGTACGCAACGACTCCATCTCCCTGCATAAGCACAACTCCCAGCCCGATACCTGAAGCATCACAGTAAACAGTATAGCTCTTTCCTGACTCTGGAAAGACTAGTATCAGTGCTGAAGTCAACCTCCCTTTTAGCTCCTGAAAGTCTGACTCACAAGAATCTGACCATAATAACTTCTCACCCTTCATAGTCAGAACTTTCAGTGGTGCTGCCAAGCATGAAAAGTCCTGTATGAAATGTCTGTAGTATCCATCCAACCCTATAAAGCTCCACACCTCAAATACATTCTTCGACTGCTCCCAAAAGACTACAACTATCACTTTCTCTAGGTCTACTGATACTCCTGCCTCTGATATAATATGACCTAGGAAGTGAATATGATCCATCCAAAAGTGGCACTTTGAGAGCTTAACATATAACTAATGCTCCCTCAGTGTACTCAAAATGATCTCAAGATGGGTATCATGGTCATGTCGAGTGTGAGAGTACACCAAGATATCATCCACAAAAAAACCATGAAGGAATCCAAGTATGGATGGAACACTCGGTTCATCAGTGCCATTAAAACTGAAGGCGCATTCGTGGGACCGAACGACATAACCATATACTCGTATAGACCATACTTTCTCCAAAAGGCTGTAAGAGGTATATCAGATGGTCTAACACGCAACTGATGATAACCAGACCTCAAGTCAATCTTTGAGAACACATAGGCTCCTCGAAGATGATCAAAGAGATCATCTATCCTAGGAAAGGGATATCAGTTCTTGACCGTCAACTGGTTCAGCTTCCGATAATCCACACAAATCCTAAGGGTACTGTCTACCTTCTTCACAAACAGGACAGGAGTACCCCAAGGAGAAGTACTGGGTCAGATGAAACCCTTTTCCTGCAACTCCTCCAACTATTTCTTGAGATCTTACAACTCTGGTGTAGCCATCCTATAGGGAATAATGGACACTAGTTCCACTCCTGGCATAAGCTGAATAGAAAAGTCTACCTCACGCTCTGGAGTAAAACCTGAAAAGTCCTCGGGAAATACATCTCTGAAACGATCCACCACTGGAGGAAAGTATAACTATGAAGTCCCCTGGTCATCTAGATATAGACTAGAAATCTAGGCTGTAACTCCTCCCAATCCATGATGCTCTGGACCCACTCTGCTCGCCTGGACATCCCATTCACCCCTATGAAAAAAGGATCCACCCTCTGGTGATACGAAACTCTCCCTATGGAGATAAAAATTGACGACTACCTGGAATGGAACTAGCCAGTCCATTCTGATAATGAAATCATAGTATAACATCTCTAGGACATAGAGGTCCCATAGAAAGTGATATCCACCAACCTCTAGTGGTCACTCCTTGCACTAACGTACACTAGCCATTCTAGTCCCCAACGATGTGTCTAGCATCAAGAGATCGACAGAGAAAAAGATACAGAGCCCAAGACTTTCAACAACAGCAATAGATATAAAGCTATGGGAAGCCCCTGTGTCGAAAATAGATGAAGATAAAAATGAGGCTACTAAGATTGTGCCTCGAAATGTGGAGTGTCCGAGATCCTGCTCCTATTGGGTCTGCTCCACTGCAAAAGTCTGGCCTATGCCATGGCCCTGTGACCCAACCTGACTAATCTGAGTGGATCCGCCCTGATGTCACTAAAAACCAGGCCATTGGCTAGCACGACCATGAACTCCACCTCGGCCTGAACTGCCAGAAGAACTCCATTTCCTAGACTGGTGAGAAACTGGTGGCACTGCTCCTGAATAAGGATTCATAGAATAACCCCTGTCTCCAGCTGCTGGTGAGAAGAAATGACAAAAATTCTGAAGGTGACCCATCTTGCTACAAGATCGGCACTCCATAGGGTCTCTTGGGAAATGTGGCCTCGTATGCCTGCTTCTCCCACACTGGTAGCACACCACCTAGCTACCGGAAGATGCTTCCTGCCTGCTCTGATCTCCTCATGAAAGCTCCCTGCAGCACTTCCTACTATCAGCTAGTGGATCACTAACTCTGGATTCTTAACTAACCTAGCTCACAACTCTAGAATCCCTCAGATTTCTCTCTATGATCAGTGCCTGGTTGATGATAGAAGATATCAAAGTCAACCTGAAGATGTTCACCTGTGATCAGATGTCATGCCTCAGACCGTCCTAAAAATTCCATGCAAGGAACAACTCATCACCACCTAGAATAGGTTTGAAACACTGCAGCTCTGTGAAGTGAGAGGAATACTCCATAACAGTAAGAGTACCCTACTCCAGACTCATGAAATCTCGGGCTAGATCGGACCTCAAGGTCTCTAGATAGATGTAATCATAGAAGATGTGCCGAAACTCTCCCCAATACATATTCTGCTAGCGTCCCACCTGTGAGATCACATCCCACCACCTCTTGGTGAAGTCTCAGAGCATGTAGGTAGCGATCTTCACTCTCTTCTCTGGAGGTATCTCCAGATGCTCGAAAATTGACAGCGTGGTTTCTAGCCATGACTTTGCAACCTGAGGTCCTCCATCCCCTGAGAAAGTAGGAGGATGCTACTACTGGAAGAACTGTGTCAAATCAGCCATCGATGGAGAAGGAGGCGGTGATCCCTAAAAGGTTTGCATCATCCTCAGAAATCCCTCCCTGAACTGAGCATCTGCACCGATGTTAGGTAAAATGGCTGGTGCCAAGGCTGGTATAATTGGAGGATCTACAAATAGTCCCTGATCATCCATGTTTGGTGTCTGATCACTGTATGGCAACTGGCGCACAACCGGAGGACGTCTTGGTGGCATGAATTTTTAAGGTCAATCACACAACTTAGATCAAGATTATCAAGTAATAAACACGAGGAGTGCAAGAAGGGAAAAGGATAAATAAAGCACTCAAGTTTTTCAAAACATGACTACATGGTGTGTACATTTCCTACACGACGTGTTCCCTGAAGTCATTTACATGGGCATGTACTCTTGCCTAAACTAGTCATGTAACACCCCAGAAACACGACGTGTTGCCTTAACACACGACGTGTACTTGAGTCCTCTTTCCCTGCCCGATTCCTTCAACACAGTTAAGCAACACGACTCTCCGAAGACAAGACTACACGGCGTGAGCAAGATAGACATGGCGTGTACTAGACAAGCTTCACCTGGCCCATATTGTTAGTGACACGGACTGACACATGACTCACACTACACGGTGTGTTCCTAACATACACATCATGTTCATGAAGGGATAACACCGACTCGTGTTGTTCATGACACGACTGGGTACCTGTTAGGACCAATAGGGGCCTATATACCCTGAGAGGGGGGGTGAATCGGGGTATGTATATTCTTTTCAAAATTCTTCCTACTCCACTGGATCTTGACCTCTTTATTACAAGGGTCACTTTGTTTTAACTTGTGTGGTTATTTTGATCACTAATTTCCTTCTTTATCTGATGATGATGCTTTAAATGCAATGCAGGGAAGTAAGCAGGCAGACACAAAGATTTTTACTTGGTTCACCCTCACTAGGCTACGTCCAAGTAGCATACACCGACAAGTTTCCGGTCATACCAAATTCCACTATTATTCACTAGATGTGAATACAATGGTTCAGGAACAGTCACTCTATCCCAAGATCACTGCCTTTACAAGGTTTAGGGTCAGCTCACTACTTTCCCAATGGTCACTCCCTATTTCTCTCTCTCTGGCTCACTGTCGGTGGAGAGGATCACCTTCTTCCTCTTCCTAAGCTCACTACTCTGGAAGGGAATCTACTCACTGTTTATAGACCTGTAGGTCTCTTCATTTTCATGAATACATGCATCCTTAACTGTTGATGGATGCTCTGTTATAGTACAACTTTCATCCACTGATGAATACCACTTTGCCTCTTAACCACTGGGCAATTCACTTTGGAAGCACCTTCGCAAAACACCGTACTTTTCTAGGCTCCCAATTTCGGGAAGCTCAAACAAGCCTTCACAAAGCTCCTACCTTTTCGCGAAGCACTACCACAAAGCACTACCGCGAAGCACTACCGCGAATCTCAAGTCGTTGCAGAGAAACTTCCCTCACAAATCTCACTGAGCCAATGTAGAGCACGCAACTTTCGCGGAGCTACAATAGTCGCCGTGAAGCTCTTCTTTCGCGAAGCACACATGCTACGTAAACTACCTTCACGAACCGAGAGCAATTGATTTTCTCTGAAAATTCTCTCTACTTCTCTCGAGGGGGTCGACCTTTATTTATAGGTGATTCCACCGACCCTCGACCCTTTCGCGTGAAGTCAACGCCACGTCATCTCAAATCGCGAAGCTCTGAAGTTTCTGCCGGAATTCT
This sequence comes from Viscum album, assembly GCA_963277665.1. Lineage (NCBI taxonomy): Eukaryota > Viridiplantae > Streptophyta > Magnoliopsida > Santalales > Viscaceae > Viscum > Viscum album. The sequence goes on from OY728147.1 coordinate 310,035,091, forward strand.
GTCTAAATCGTGAAGCACCACAGAAATTTTCCGATCGCGGAGCTCGTCGTAATCGCAGAGCATCACCGTCAACATTCCTTCGCGCCTTTTCCGTGAAGCTCCCTTGCAAATCCCTTCACCGCCACGATGTGCTTCAACTCTTCCTTTCGCGAAGTGTTGACGTAATCGCGAAGCATCACTGCCTCCATTTTTCTGGTCTTCACGAAATCAAATCCATGCATCCCACCTTCGCGAAACTCATTCCTTTTCCATATAAAAATATGATCTTCATGGAAATCCTATTTTCGTGATTCTCACCAAACTCCAAATTTTGGACCCCAAAAATTTGGAAAACACTGAGAAACAGCGCCACCTTGTACTTCTCTTTTGTACCGCCTCTAGATCGTCCTTTCTTTTGTCATCGTTCTTTGTCAACATGGATTGTCAACAAATTCTATGAAACTTGAAAATTCTCCATGGAAACCTTCTTTGTCAACAAACACAATCAACCCAAAAATACTGCAATGTTACCTTGAGGGATTTTTTCCCAACAATTTCCCCCTTTGGGTTTGTTGAAAATTCTTCATAAATCTTCTCAGAATGATTTTCTGCACGTTGATACCTCACTGAGTCTTCTTCCAGCCACTACCACCATTCACCTCTTGCGATTCTGATAGCGTTCAAGGATTCACTTAACACGTACTCTAAGCCCACATGAGAAATGCTCGGCATGAGAAACAAGAGTAGCATGAAAGGTTCATCAATGAATCACTTCATGTCAAACACCAATTGTCGATTCCAACCTGACACCAATTCTTAAATTGATACCAATTGTTGAACCACACTGATCCCAATTGGTGATAGCTGAAAACCTTCTCTCACCATTCCAACACCATTGTTCTGCTTTTATCACGATCCTCACCTGTTGTGATTTCTATGCTTTGATCGATCACTTCTAGCATCGTCAGATTTAATACTCTCCCCATATCTCATTGCACTCCCCCTATCTGGCTGATCCACCTGTCAGCTTCTCCCCATATCATTCATGATTTCTCAAATAGCCACATTGTCTCCCCCTTAAACAATCACTATTTTCTCCCCCTTTGTCAACGAACCCAAAGGTCACTCCTTTGTAGTCTGTAACATAGTAGAGAACACATATCAACACATTAGGGAAAAACACATCATACCTCGGGGAGAGGGGGAGGGGGTGTCCCACATCCACACTATTTCAAGGGCAGGGAATCGACTAAACTCCCCGAGCCAGTCGATGCATTTCAAATGCTTCCTTGGGTAAGACCCTTTTCAGAATGTCTGCAACCTGTAGCTATGTAGGCACATACTCAAACTTCACGATTCCCTGCTCAACCTTCTCCTTGATAAAATGATACTTTATCTCAATTTTCTTTGTCCTTGAGTAATGGACGACATTTTTGGTGAGATTTATAGCACTTGAGTTATCACACTGAATCTCGATCAGAGACTTCACTTCAACTCCCATATCGTCAAGCTGTTGTTTCATCCATAATAATTGTGTGCATGCTTGAGTGGCTGCAATATACTCAGCTTCTGAGCTGCTTAATGAAATGCAATCCTGCTTCTTGCTTAACCAAAAAATACATAGTCCGCCAAGATAGAATGCACCTCCAGATGTTGATTTCCTGTCATCCACCGAACCGGCCTAGTCTGCATCTGTATATCCCAATAACTATGTCTGAGATTTGTCTTTATATGTCAAGCCAAAGTCCACCATGCCCTTGACATACCGAAGTATTCTTTTCACTGCGAGCATGTGACTTTCCTTGGGATTACTCTGATATCTTGCTGCTTGGAATGTAGAGAAAACAATATCAGGCCTTGTTGTGGTCAAGTACAACAAACTTCCAATAATTTCCCTGTATTCTGTGATATTAACTGCCTTTCCATCCTAATCTTTTTATAATTTTATCCAGGTAGCAACTGGAGTTTTCATCTCCTTGGAATTTTCCATTCCAAACATTATTAAAACCACCTTGGCGTATTTGGATTGAGAAATGAATGTTCCATTCCTTACTTGTGTCACCTGTAGACCAAGGAAAAACATTAACTCTCCAATCATTGACATTTCAAACTCATTTTTCATGAATTTGGAAAACTGTCTGCACTGAGCTTCATCTGATCCACCAAATATTATGTCATCGACATAGACCAGCACCATCATCCTTTGATTACTATTGTTGTTGAAATAGATATTGTAATCAACTCCCCCACATTGGAAACCAAGCTTCTTTAAGTACTAATCAAGCCTTGAGTACCATGCTCTTGGTGCTTGTTTTAGCCCATACAACGCCTTCTTCAGCCTACAAACTTTGTTCTCATCTTCATGAATGAGAAAACCATCTGGATGCTCAATGTAAACCTCTTCTTCTAGAACCCCATTTAGAAATGCATATTTGACGTCCATCTGGAACACTTTGAACTTTATTTGCACTGCTATGACCAAAAATAATCTGATTGTCTCCATCCTTGCAACCGGTTCAAATGTCTCATCACCATCTATTCCCTCTATTTGAGAGTCTCCTTTGCACATCAGTCGTGCTTTGTTCTGAATCACTGTGCCATATTCATTCATATTGTCTTAATAGACCCATTTAGTCCTGATGATGTTTTTATCTTCTGGCCTCAAAATAATCTCCCAAGTCTGATTCTTCTCAATTATGATCTAGCTCTTTATTCATGTCCTGAACGCAGTTTTCATCTTCAGCTGCATCAGCAAAGCATTTCAGCTCAACCTGAGATAGAAAAGATGCCTGTTGTAGTGATTTCATTTTCCTTGTATGAACTGAATCTGACTCATTTTTCAGTGGCTTCATTTCTTTCAGCTACTTTTCTCTGTGTCACTGTTCAATGGCTTCATTTCTTTGAACATATTCTCTCAGATTTTTTGTTGAAACACCTTTGATTTCCTCTCACAGCTTCTTGGTATCCTGAAAGCAGTCAGCTGATACCACATTGTTAGAGAAAAGTAAATAATCATGAAATGAAAGTTTATTGCTGCTTCTCCCTGTGCTCCTTTCTTCCCCCAATAGGCAACACCTGAGCCGAGTCATCCAATTATTTCATTGATGGATCTTGCATCTTATTTTGTTATTGAATGCTCCCCCTATGTTATGAAACACTTCCTGGGGTTAGTCCCACTGTTTAGACTCATAACCATTCTTCTCCTCCGGCATCTTATATTCTCATCTTCCACTTAGAATTGATCCATTAACAAAATCTCTAAGCCTACTGAGTTGTAACTCAGTGTAGAAAACACGAGACAAAGTTAACAACACAATCAGATTATATTGTGCTCTGTTTCTCCCTTTCTTCTTCAACTCTGGTACCTGATTTGAATCAATTGAAATTGTAGAGCATATCACATCTCCACTTCACATCCTTAGATGCCACTTCCCCTTGGATCGTATCACCCTAGAACCTGAAACACATGAATCATCAGTTAATAACATTTATATACATAGGGAGAGGGGGTTGTTCTAGAATCCTCAAGACGAGTATAGTGGTTAATCCTGATGGGTCAACCCTTTGATTCTTTCTTGTAGAGCATCACACTCATTCTTTGATTCTTCTAACTGCCTAGCCAACTTCAGCTGTTCTGGCCATATGACTAAGCATTCTTTACCCACATTCAGAGCCTTTTTCTGATATGTGATTCGATAGGCTTGGATTTCCTCACACTTTGAGCTTTAAACCAATTGGTAGACATTTCCTTCTTCGATGTTCCTCCAGTATTCCACTTCCCCTGATTTTTTCTCTGAGTAGGAATCTCTCTGCTTGACATCTTACCTTTCTTATTCCACCATTGCAGGGATCTTTCACTTTCTTCCACTTCTCACTGCGGAACATGACATGTGAATTTTTCAATGCATTCTTTGTTCTTCTTTATTTTATTAGATGTCTGATTCACTACACTCTTTTTCACTGGTGGTGAGTCCTCCATTGAACATTCATTCTTCTTTATAACAGCTGGAGTAGATCTCCCCTTAATCATCCAGGTTTGTTCACATTCTCTCCTTGAGAGTTCTTGTGAGTATGACAGAGGAGGTGACTGATACACCTTTCATTCATCTCCATGTGACTCCCCTGAGGCTCTAAGACTATTCTTCACCTTACCACGTTGTCTCCCAGTGTAGAATTTCTCATTATGCATCACTGGAGTCGAGAATCTCTTTTCGAGTTCCTTTTCATTCCTTGCGTTCTTCTTGCTGTAATTTCTTTCCAAATTCCCATAATATGAACATATAAAACATTCTACATCAATGGAATACCTCGTTTCGTCATTTCTATGTCGAGATTCTGATACACCTTGAGTTCTTCTTCTGACATGAGACTCTTGAGCTTCCTGACACATACTCATGGTGTGTCCTGTTCTTCCACAGTAATAGCATATAACAGATGCTTTCCTCTGAGAGACTCTTCTCCCTGATTTCTCATGATGCTTCTTCTTATTCTTAGATTTAGTAATTTTTCTGTTTTCACAGCCTGAAATGTATTCCAGAGCCTCTGAACAGAAGCTTGAAGTGTGACCATGAATCCCGCAGAAATAGAACATGTCGTCACTTCTTTTTGTAACTGACATCTTAGGCCTATCTCCAGCACCTACAGGTTTTTATCCACTCCTGGAACTATTCAAGGTTCTATTCTTATCATGCATGGGAGGTGATTCATCAAATCCAATACCAGATTTTCCGAAACTTTCTGGTCTTTGAGCTGAGAAAATATTCTGTTGTTTCTCTTCAGAAATAGCATATCTGTTCTTCATTTTATCATCACTTGTCGAAGGATGATCAAATAGAAAGTTTAAGGCATCCTTCATTTTTGGAATTACTTTAGAATTGGATTTCTTTACTTCCTTCTTTACTGATTCTATCTCTTTTTCCAACTTCTTAATCTTCATATCACTTGATTTAATTTGGGCATTAAATTCCCTTATGAGATTCTTTCCACGACTCATCTCATCTTCCAATTGTTGTGTGAGATTTTATACCATACAACTTTTCTCCTTTACTTTCAATTTTTCTTGAGAAACAGATTCAGAGATAGATTCATTCTTCTGTTGGAGCCTTTGATTCTTTTGAACTTGTTCAGACAACTGTGTAGCTAGATCATCATTTCTGGCTTTGAGATTCTAAATTTCAACTATGTTCAGATTCTTTCCCTTGACATCAGCTTTTTATTTTTCAACCTTTTCCGATCTCTTTTGCAGTTCTTCATCTTGAGAATCATTCTTCTCTGTTAGGTCAGTAACCACATCAATAAGCCTTTGGTTTAAGCCTCTTATCTTGTTGACCTCAATGTCCAATACTTTTATTCAGATATCTTTAGATTTAACTTCTTCATCCAATTTCTTTGTCATATTGACAACATCTACTGGTGGCCTTCTTGAAACATCTCCATCATCAATTGTTTCCGTATAACTTTGAAGTTAATGTACTTCACTCGTTCCTGCATCATTATTGAGTGAATATATCTTTTCCCTATCAGATTCATCCAATCTTTCCTTCCGCAAGCTATTTGATTCCTTTAGTTGAATCACACTTTTTCCATAAACACTTCCACACTAAGGGATACCACATGACTTCTGATTCTTCTTTGATGTTTTTCCCTTTTCCATGGCTCACCGAGATAAGAGCAGACTGATTCTTTAACCACACAGATCGACTACACCAAGTCGGAGCAAACAAATATGATAAAAGCAACCTTCACTCTGATACCAATTGTTAGGACCAATAGGGGCCTATATACCCTGAGGGGGGGGGGGGGGGTGAATCAGGGTATGTATATTCTTTTCAAAATTCTTCCCACCCCACTGGATCTTGACCTCTTTATTAAAAGGGTCACTTTGTTTGAACTTGTGTGGTTACTGTGATCACTAATTTCCTTCTTTATCAGATGATGATTCTTTAAATGAAATGAAGGGAAGTAAGCAGGTAGACACAAAGTTTTTTACTTGGTTCACCCTCACTGGGCTACGTCCAAGGAGCATACGCCGACAAGTTTCTGGTTGTACCAAATTCCACTATTCTTCACTAGATATGGATACAATGGTTCGGGAACAGTCACTCTGTCCCAGGATCACTTCCTTTATAAGGTTTAGGGTCAGCTCACTGCTTTCCCAAGGGTCACTCCCTATTTCTCTCTCTCTGGCTCACTGCTGGTGGAGAGGATCACCTTCTTCCTCTTCCTAAGCTCACTACTCTGGAAGAAAATCCACTCACAGTTTATAGACCAGTAGGTCTCTTCATTTTCATGAATACATGCATCCTTAACTATTTATGGATGCTCTGTTATAGTCCAACTTTCATCCACTAATGAATACCACTTTTCCTCTTAACCACTGGGCAATTCACTTTGGAAACACCTACGCAAAGCACCTTACTTCGCTAGGCTCCCAATTTCGCGAAGCTCAAACAAGCCTTCGCGAAGCTCATACCTTTTCGCGAAGCACTACCGCGAAGCTCTACTGCGAAGCACTACCACGAAGCTCAAGTCGTTACAGAACAACTTCCCTCACAAAGCTCACTAAGCCAACGCGGAGCGTGCAACTTTCACAGAGCTACAATAGCCGCTGTGAAGCTATTATTTCGCGAAGCACACATTCTATGTGAACTACCTTCGCGAACCGAGAGCAAATGATTTTCTCTGAATATTCTCTCTACTTCTCTCGAGGGGGACGAACTGTATTTATAGGTGATTCCACCGACCCTCGACCCTTCCGCGCGAAGTCAATGCCATGTCATCTCAAATCACGAAGCTCTGAAGTTTCCGCCAGAATTCTGTCTAAATCGCGAAGCACCATGACAATTTTTTGATCGTGGAGCTCGTCGTAATCGTAGAGCATCACCATCAACATTCTTTCGCGCCTTCGCCGCGAAGCTCCCTCACAAAGCCCTTCACCGCCACGATACACTTCAACTCTATCGTTCGCAAAGCATTGACGTAATCGCGAAGCATCCCCACCTCCATTTTTCTGGTCTTCACGAAATCCAATCCATGCATCCAATATTTGCGAAACTCATGCCTTTGCCATATAAAAATATGATCTTCATGGAAATCCTATTTTCGTGATGCTCACCAAACTCCAAATTTTGGACCCCAAAAATTTGTCAAACACTAGGAAACGACACCACCTTGTACCGCTCTTTTGTACCACCTCTAGATCGTCCTTTCCTTTTCCATCGTTCTTTGTCAACATGGATTGCCAAAAAATTCTCCGAAACTCGACAATTCTCCATGGAAACCTGCTTTGTCAACAAACACAATCAACCCAAAAATACTGCAATGTTACCTTGAGGGATTTTTCCCAACAATATCCCCCTTTGGGTTTGTTGAGAATTATTTATAACTCTTCTCAGAATGATTTTATGCACGTTGATACCTCACTGAGTCTTCTTCCAGCCACTACCACCATTCTCCTCCTACGATTCTGATAGCGTTCAAGGATTCACTTAACACGTACTCTAAGCCCACATGATCAATGCTTGGCATGAGAAATAAGAGTAGTATGAAAGGTTCATCAATGAATCACTTCATGTCAAACACCAATTGTTGATTCCAACCTGACACCAATTCTTAAATTGATACCAATTGTTGAACCACACTGATTTCTATTGGTGATAGCTGGAAACCTTCTCTCACCATTCCAACACCACTGTTCTTCTTTTATCACGATCCTCAGCTGTCGTGATTTATATGCTTTGATCGATCACTTCTAGCATTTTCAGATTTAATACTCTCCCCATATCTCATTACACTCCCCCTATCTGGCTGCCCCACCTGTCAGTTTCTCCCCATATCATTCACGATTTCTCAAATAGCCACACTGTCTCCCCCTTGAACAATCACTATTTGCTCCCCCTTTTTCAACGAACCCAAAGGTCACTCCTTTGTAGTCTGTAACATAGTAGAGAACACATATCAGCACATTAGGAAAAAACACATCATACCTCGGGGAGAGGGGGAGGGGGTGTCCCACATCCACATTATTTCAAGGGCGGGGAATCAACTGAACTCCCAGAGCCAGTCGATTCCTTTCAAATGCTTCCTTGGTAAAGGCCTTTGTTAGAATGTCTGCAACCTATAGCTATGTAGGCACATACTCCAAATTCACGATTCCCTGCTCAACCTTCTCCTTGATAAAATGATACTTTATCTCAATGTACTTTTTACTTGAGTAATGGACGGAATTTTTGATGAGATTTATAGAATTTGAGTTATTGCACTGGATCCCGATCGGAGACTTCACTTTAACTCCCATATCATCAAGCTGTTGTTTCATCCATAATAATTGTGTGCATGCTTGAGTGGCTGCAATATACTCAGCTTCTGAGGTGCTTAATGAAATGCAATCCTGATTCTTGCTTAACCAAGAAATACATAGTCCGCTAAGATAAAATGCACCTCCAGATGTTGATTTCCTGTCATCTGCTGAACCGGCCCAGTCTGCATCTCTATATCCCAATAACTATGTCTGATATTTGTCTTTATATGTCAAGCCGAAGTCCACCGTGTCCTTGACATACCAAAGTATTCTTTTCACTGTGAGCATGTGACTTTCCTTGAGATTACTCTGATATCTCGCTGGTTGGCATGTGGCGAAAACAATATCAGGGCTTGTCGCGGTCAAGTACAACAAACTTCCAATAATTTTCCTATATTCTGTGATATTAACTGCCTTGCCATCCTCATCTTTTGATAATTTCATCCAGGTAGCAACCGGAGTTTTCATATCCTTGGAATTTTCCATGCCAAACCTTCTTAACACCTCCTTGGCATATTTGGATTGAGAAATGAATGTTCCATTCCTTCCTTGTGTCACCTGTAGACCAATGAAAAACGTTATCTCTCCAATCATTGACATTTCAAACTCATTTTTCATGAATTCAGAAAACTGTCTACACTGAGCTTCATCTGATCCACCAAATATTATGTCATCGACATAGACCAACACCATCATCCTTTGATTACTATTGTTGTTGAAATAGAGATTGTAATCAACTCCACCATGTTGTAAACCAAGCTTCCTCAAGTAATAATCAACCCTTGAGTACCATGCTCTTGGTGCTTGTTTCAGCCCATACAACGCCTTCTTCAGCCTACAAACTTTGTTCTCATCTTCATGAATGAGAAAACCATCTAGATGATTAATGTAAACCTCTTCTTCCAGAACCCCATTTAGAAATGCAGATTTGACGTCCATCTGGAACACTTTTAACTTTCTTTTCACTGCTATGGAAAAAAATAATATGATTGTCTCTAGCCTTGCAACCAGTGCAAATGTCTCATCACCATCTATTCCCTCTATCTGGGAGTCTCCTTTGCACATTAGTCGTGCTTTGTTCTGAATCACTGTGCCATATTCATTCATCTTGTCTTAATAGACCCATTTAGTCCTGATGACATTTTTATCTTCTGGCCTCAAAACAATCTCCCAAGTCTGATTCTTCTCAATTCTGATCTAGCTCTTTATTCATGGCTTGAACGCAGTTTTCATCTTCAGCTGCATCAGCAAAGCATTTCAGCTCAACCTGAGATAGAAAAGTTTCCTACTGTAGTGATTTAATTTTCCTTGTTTGAACTGAATTTGACTCATTTTTCAGTGGCTTTATTTCTTTCAGCTACTTTTCTCTGTGTCACTATTCAATGACTTCATTTCTTTGAACATCTTCTCTCAGATTTTTTGTTGAAACACCTTTGATTTTCTCTCACAGCTTCTTGGTATCCTAAAAGCATTCAGCTAATACCACATTGTTAGAGCAAAGTAAATAATCATAAAATGCAAGGTTATTGCTGCTTCTCCCTGTGCTCCTTTCTTCCCCCAATAGGCAACACCAGAGCCGAGTCATAAAATTATTGCATTGATGGCTCTTGCATCTTATTTTGTTATTGAATTCTCCCCCTATGTTATGAAACACTTCCTGGGGTTAGTCCCACTGTTTAGACTCATAACCATTCTTCTCCTCCAGAATCTTCTATTCTCATATTCCACTTGGAATTGAGCCATTAACAAAATCTCTAAGCCTACTGAGTTGGAACTCGGTGTAGGAAACAAGAGACAAAGTTAACAACACAATAACATTCTATTGTGCTCTGTTTCTCCCTTTCTTCTTCAACTCTGGTACCTGATTTAAAGCAATTGAAATTGTAGAGAATATCACATCTCCACTTCGCATCCTTAGATGCCACTTCCCCTTGGATCATATCTCCCTAGAACCTGAAACACATGAATCATCAGTTAATAGAATTTATATACATAAGGATAGGGGGTTCTTCTAGAATCCTCAAGACTAGGATGGTGGTTGATCCTGATGGGTCAACCCTTTGATTCTTTCTTGTAGAGCATCACACTCATTCTTTTCTTCTTCTAAATGCCTAGCCAACTTCAGCTGTTCTTTCCATATGACTAAGCATTCTTTACCCACATTCGGAGCCTTTTTTTGATATGTAGATTCAATAGGCTTGAATTTCCTCACAATTTGAGGTTTAAACCCATTGGTAGACATTTCCTTCTTTGATGTTCCTCCAGTATTCCACTTCCCCTGATTTTTTCTCTGAGTAGGAATCTCTCTACTTGACATCTTACCTTTCTTATTCCACCATTGTAGGGATCTTTCACTTTCTTCCACTTCTCACTACAGAACACGACATGTGAATTTTTCAATTCATTCTTTTTTCTTCTTTCTTTTATCAGATGTCTGAGTCACTACACTCTTTTTCACTAGTGGCGAGTCCTCCATTGAACATTCATTCTTCTTTATAACAGATGGAGTAGATCTCCCCTTAATCATCCAGGTTTGTTCACATTCTCTCCTTGAGAGTTATTGTGAGTATGATAGAGGAGGTGAATGATACACCTTTATTTCATCTCCATGTGACTCCCCTAAGGCTCTAAGCCTATTCTTCACCTTACCACGTTGTCTCCCAGTGTAGAATTTCTCATTATGCATCACTGGAGTCGAGAATATCTTTTCGAGTTCCTTTTCCTTCCTTGCATTCTTCTTGCTGCAATTTCTTGCCAAATGCCTATAATCTGAACATATAAAACATTCTCCATCAAAGGCATACCTTGTTTAGTCATTTCTATGTCGAGATTCTAATACACCTTGAGTTCTTCTTCTGACACGAGGCTCTTGAGATTCCTAACACATAGTCATGGTGTGTCCCGTTCTTCCACAATAATACCATCTAACAGATGCTTTCCTCTGAGAGACACTTCTCTCTGATTTTTCATGATGCTTCTTCTTATTCTCAGATTTAGTAATGTTTCTGTTTTCACATCCTGAAATGTATTCCAGAGCCTCTGAACAGAAGCTTGACGTATGACCATGAATCCCGTAGAAACAGCACTTGTCGTCACTTATTTTTGTAACTGACCTCTTAGGCCTATCTCCAGCACCTACAGGTTTTTCTCCACTCCTGGAACTGTTCACGGTTCTCTTCTTATCATGCATGGGAGGTGATTCATCAAATCTAATACTAGCTTTTCTGAAACTTGCTGGTCTTTGAGCTGAGAAAATATTCTCTTGTTTCTCTTCAGAAATAACATATCTGTTCTTCATTTTATCATCACTTGTCGAAGGATTATCAAATATCAAGTGTAAGGCATCCTTAATTTTTGGCATTCCTTTAGCATTGGATTTCTTCACTTCCTTCTTTACTGATTCTAGATCTTCTTCTAACATCAAAATCTTCATATCACTTGATTTAAGTTGGGAATTGAATTCCCTTATGAGATTCTTTCCATGACTCATCTCATCTGCCAATTATTCTGTGAGATTTTCTACCATACAACTTTTCTTCTTTACTATAAATTTTTCTTGAGAAACAGATTTAGAGATAGATTCATTCTCTTGTTGGAGAATTTGATTATTTTGAACTTTTTCAGACAATTGTGTAGCTAGATCATCATTTCTGGCTTTGAGATTATGAATTTCAACTGTGTTTAGATTCTTTCCCTTGACATCAGCTTTTTATTTTTCAACCTTTTCTGATCTCTTTCGTAGTTCTTCATCTTGAGAATCATTCTTCTATGTTAGGTCAGTAACCACATCAATAAGCCTTTAGTTTAAGCCTCTTAGCTTGTTGACCTCAATGTCCAATACTTTGATTCAGATATCTTTAGATTTAACTTTTTCATCCAATTTCTTTTTCATATTGACAACATCTACTGGTGGACTTCTTGAAACATCTCCATCATCAGTTGTTTCCGTATAACTTTGAAGTTCATGTACTTCACTCGTTCCTGCATCATTATTGAGTGAATCTATCTTTTACCTATCAGATTCATCCAATCCGTCCTTCATCAAGCTATTCGATTCCTTTAGTTGAATCACACTTTTTCCATAAACACTTCCAAACTGAGGGATACCACATGACTTCTGATTCTTCTTTGATGTTTTTCCCTTTGCCATGGCTCACCGAGATAAGAGCAGACTGATTCTTTAACCACAGAGATCGACTACACCAAGTCGGAGCAAACAAATCTGATAAAAGCAACCTTCGCTCTGATACCAATTGTTAGGACCAATAGGGGCCTATATACCCTGAGAGGGGGGGGGGGTGAATCAGGGTATGTATATTCTTTTCAAAATTCTTCCTACCCCACTGGATCTTGAGCTCTTTATTACAAGGGTCACTTTTTTTTGAACTTGTGTGGTTACTGTGATCACTTATTTCCTTCTTTATCTGATGATGATGCTTTAAATGCAATGCAGGGAAGTAAGCAGGCAGACACAGAGATTTTAACTTGGTTCACCCTCACTGGGCTACATCCAAGGAGCATACACCGACAAGTTTCCGTTCGTACCAAATTCTACTATTCTTCACTAGATGTGGATACAATGGTTCGGGAACAGTCACTCTGTCCTAGGATCACTGCCTTTACAAGGTTTAGGGTCAGCTCACTGCTTTCCCAAGGGTCACTCCCTATTTCTCTCTCTCTGGATCACTGTCGGTGGAGAGGATTACCTTCTTCCTCTTCCTAATGTCACTGCTCTGGAAGGTAATCCACTCACAGTTTATAGACCTGTAGGTCTCTTCATTTGCATGAATACATGCATTCTTAACTATTGATGGATGATTTGTTATAGTCCAACTTTCATCCACTGATAAATACCACTTTTCCTCTTAACCACTGGGTAATTCACTTTGGAAACACCTTCACAAAGCACCTTACTTCGCTAGGCTCTCAATTTCACGAAGCTCAAACAAGCCTTCGCGAAACTCCTGCCTTTTCGCGAAGCACTACCGCAAAGCACTACTGCGAATCACTACTGCGAAGCTCAAGTCATTGCAGAGCAACTTCCCTCACAAAGCTCACTGAGCCAACGCGGAGCGCGCAACTTTCGCGGAGCTACAATAGCCGCCGCGAAGCTCTTCTTTTGCGAAGCACACAGGCTACGCGAACTACCTTTGTGAACCGAGAGCAAATGATTTTCTCTAAAAATTCTCTTTACTTCTCTCGAGGGGGTTGACCTGTATTTATAGGCGATTCCACTGACCCTTGAACCTTGCACGCGAAGTCAAGGCCACGTCATCTCAAATCGCGAAGCTCCGAAGTTTCCGCCGGAATTATGTCTAAATCGCGAAGCACCACAACAATTCTCCGATCGCGGAGCTTTTCATAATCGCGGAGCATCACCGTCAACATTCCTTCGCGCCTTCGCCGCGAAGCTCCCTCACAAATCCCTTCACCACCGCGATGTGCTTCAACTCTGCCGTTCGCGAAGCGTTGACGTAATCACAAAGCATCACCGCCTCCATTTTTCTGGTCTTCGCGAAATCCAATCCATGCATCCCATCTTCGCGAAACTCATGCCTTTTCCATATAAAAATACGATCCTCATGGAAATTCTATTTTCGCGATGATCACCAAACTCCAAATTTTGGACCCCAAGAATTTGGCAAACACTGGGAAACGGTGCCACCTTGTACTGCTCTTTTGTACCGCCTCTAGATCGTCCTTTCCTTTGTCATTGTTCTTTGTCAACATGGATTGTCAACAAATTCTCCGGAACTCGACAATTCTCCATGGAAACCTGCTTTGTCAACAAATACAATCAAACCAAAAATACTGCAATGTTACCTTGAGGGATTTTTTCCCAACAGTACCAGGGTCAGACTACATTGTAGAGACCCGAAGCCTGACGTACATGGACATTACATTACTTTTGCGGAATACTTAGTACATAAAAAACACACACACACAAGGACCGTAATAGTTTAGTGTCTTTGGAAACTCATAACGTAATCTTCTAATCATGGTGAAAGATCTTCAACATCTCCCATAAAGATCTTCCCTTTTTTTTCTTACCTAAAACATTTCTTTATATCCTGGGGAAAAGAAAACATAAAAGGGTGAGCTCAAATGCTCAGTAAGGGTAAACAAAAGAAATATCAATCACATCATATTCATAAGAACATAACTTTTGGAAATCTTAACCTGCAAAAGAGATCATAAATTCATAACATGGGGTAAATCATAGTAGTGAAATGTAATCCCAATAATCATAACTTAAATCATGAAACTTTGTGGCATACACACATAATCATAGAGAATCATTTCTTATTAGTCAAGACTCATTTCCAAGACTATCTTAGTGGACAAAGTCCCTTTCTGAACCGAGTTCACTCCTCGTTTCAGTCCTGTTTCACTGAACTGGTATAACCTACCATTCCAGCCATGTCTATCTCATGAGATATAAAATCTTTACCCAATTCATTGGAGGGAGATATAGGTCCCACCCATCTCATAATGATACCATTCTTATGTGTGCCATAAAATCATAAACCATACATCATAGCATAACCCATGTAATAAAAATGGGAATCTTAAACATCATGACATCATAAAACAATTCATATAAGATAAAGGAATTCATAAAAATAATTCCATCACAACATAATCAAATAAATGTAATAATAGGGATGAAAACAAAACCCTTTATTATCTTAGATGGAAAATAATTTTGATAAAACACTTGAACTCCATTCTTGAGGGAAATATCCTTTCAACTTCAAAAACATTTTTCCTTTCTTAATATGTCATTCAATTTTAAACTAAAAGAAGTTGATTAAAAATAAACTTGAAAACTTGTAAAGGAAGATTCTTGGAAATTTTGTTTTAAAAATCCATTCATGCCGTATAAGTTAAAAAAACATTCTTCTCGTAATTTTGTCGGAAAAGTCAAAAAGTACCTCGTACGAAAAATGAAAAAAAGATTCCTTTCATATCTTTTACTAAAAACTCACCGAAGGGTAAAATTGAATTTAAACAACTGTAGGTGGATGGAAATAATATTACATATTGAGGAAACATGGATGTGGATGATAAAATACTCCCCAGTAAATACCAAAGTATAAACAATCTCGGATAAAAATGAGATTGTGATATTTCCCTTACCTTAGGTCCGATTTGCCTCGTAAGTGTCCGAACCTCCTGTATAATGATTTAAATAATGTTATTGACTTATTCTAGAATTATACTCATTATTATGATATCATATATGGTTCACTTATGACTTTATATTACCCGTTCTTTTGTAAATTCCATGTTAAAGAGCGTTTTGGGTAAAATCGTTTCATTTGTCATCCGTGTTTTGACTTGTAATTATTCATATGATTACTTAGATCACGATTACATAATTCCAGAATATAAAAAAATGATTTATATATAATATATATTCATAATATACATATATATAATAGATCGATAAATGGAAAGAAATACACCGTTCATGGAGACGGTAGGCCGTACGTACGCATGAACGCTGTTTTCTTTTCCTTATTGAGTTGAATGGAATTAAGTAGATGACATACATATATATACACATAAATCTAGAATAATTATTATGTCATATATTTCATTATAAATTATTATATATACTTTATAATCATTCATGAATGGTTAACGTGGAGAATGAATCTCATCGCGTCGTGGAGACGGTAGTCCGTACGTACGCACGAGCGATGATATCATCCTCATGATCGTGGAATTGTATTTGAGTGTATGTATACTATTTCAGAATCAATATCACTTTACAATAATGATATATAGTTATTATGTACACCATTATACCCATCCAAGTAAGGTGGTGGTGGAAAATAGATTACACCACGGCGTGGAGACGGTATTCCGTACGTACGCACGCGCGGTGATTTTGTTTTCTGTAGGATGGATAGATGGTGAAATATGGTTGTTTCATACTTATAATAACATATTAGTATATGAGTGATACTGATGTTATTACTTCATAATGAAACAACCTTAGAAGAAGAAGTGGAAGAAGAAATAGAGATGAAAGAATCGGTAACGGACATTACCTCTTCTTTGAAGCGCCTCTTTGAGATCTCCTTTTAGGGCACTAAAATTGGTCTTTGAGGAAGACCAAAACCTCTAGGATGTTTCTAGGGAAGTGTAGAGGAGAAATTGTCAGGTTTTTCACGAGATTGAAGGCTCAAAGTGGTGTGAGGAAGAGGGGGAGGAGGTGCCCTTTTATAAGGGAGGAGAGGGGAACCTTTGGAATAACTAAAAATATTATTTTATTATAAAGTCAAGTTCGGTTTTAAATAGCTCCAAATTGAGTTATTTAGAAGATAAGGTAGGGATGGGTCGAAATCCTCTCATCCAATAGAATTTAGACAAGTTTAGATCATTATATAAACCTTATCTTTTAGTTTTAACTCTTAGTTAATTAGATTGACATTTACCATGTCACTTTGTATTTTTATATTATATAGTTAATAAACTTATCATATACATCCAAGAGACCCCCAAGTTGTGTTTTATTAATATATATAACCTTATATAAGTCATTTGGCCGAACCTTAGATTTTTAGGAATAAAATAACAATTAATAATATAATAGTTGTTTTAAAAACTATTTTATGTCAATTTTGACACTATTCAATAGTTGATGTTTTTAAAACTCATAACAGAATGATTACTTCGACCAAAGTTAATTAAATCAATCCTAACATGTAATAGTAACCTAGAAAATTATTTTAATTTATAAAAAGTCTCAAATTACATTTATTTGGGTATTTATAACATCAATTATGTCAATATTTCATTAATAAGATAATTACGGCATCATCGCTGTGTCATAAATAAATTAAATTATTTAATGTCTAAAAATTACAAATAAAATACCATTATGTAGGAAATCTTTTTATATTTCTAATGAATATTTATAGTTGAATTTATCTTATGTATAACCCCATATTAAAAATGATTTACTTATTAAACTTTGATTTTAACTATTTTAACCATTCTTTAAATAAATTAATAATAAATGTCCTAATCTAATCCAAGTGAGCCTAAATGGTAATATTTTATTCCTAAGGTTTTTTTTGGTCGAATTACACTTGTCCAATAGAATTAGGACATGTGTTAGGGTAATAATAATATCATTTTTACCCTTAATTACCCTATTTACTTTTAACCGTGGTAAAAAAAGTAAAAAGTTACTATTCACCAAAAAATTATTTTCATCTCATTGAACCACATTTTCCTTACTGACATCAACCGTGTCTCTCAGATTTTTGAAATTCCACTCACAGAAGCGGTAAAATTAAGTTTTATGAAAAATTCAGTTTTTTAACTACTACTTAGTGGTTTCACTATTAATCAAAAAATGAAAGTTTCCAGAAAAATACCAAAAATTAGATCTAAGCTATATTTTATATTATGAATTCAAAAATGATGTCTATTTTATCAAATTCAAAACATATCAGCTACATTAACTAATTTAAAAATTAATTCCCGTCGTCAAAACAAATAGCGTGTTTTTAAGAGATAATAACTATCAAAAGATTGACACTTGTTTATAACTGGTTTAAATGTGAAATTACATCCAATGACCAATATTGTATTAAATTGTAAAAATATATTCTAAATATACTTTAAAACCACTCAAATTAATAATTTATCACTATTAATTATTTCGATTTAAAAAGTTGTTTTTAATTAAAATTTAGTAATATTCACTATTCATCAGAATATGAAAGTTATCCGAAAAGTACCAAAATTTCACCCTAAGCTAATTTTGATATTCCGAATCCAAAAATGAAGACCATTTTGAAAAATAAAATTTACAAAATTTCAAAAAGTGGTTATTACTATTCATAACGGCTAGTTATAATAATATTTTAATAGCATATTGTTGTTTAGTAAAACTTGTTATTGCATACTACACACGCTATCGAGGAAGGTCGCGATTGTGTGTAATGCAAGGCAAGTCAAGGATGCGTGTTGTGCAACCTCCTTTTGGTGTAGCGTACAACACAAGACATTAATGAAATTAAAAAGAATATTTTTTCATAAAATCTCGGGCTATTACATTCTACCCCCCTTAAAATGAATTTCGCCCTCGAAATTCGTCGGGGTTATAAATGGTTTACTACTCGAAAGTTTCTTTAATAGAAACCCACATCGTAAAAAGGAATACTAAAACTTGGCTTTAAAAACTAAAGTATGAAATGTAACGATTACCCAAATAAACTAATCACTGGGTTTCCACATAGGTGAAAATATGGATATGGAAGAGAAATCTAACCATCATGTTCTGATGGAGAGTGGTAGAGAACATGGATATGGAAAAGCCAGTAATCACAAAGCCATAAATTTGTGACGATCTAAGGTACCATCTGATTCATCAGATATAAGAGCATTAGGACAACATTTTTGGTTTTGAAGATCGTTTCCCTAAAGTTGATGAAATTGGAATTAGAAGAAATAATTTCGTGATTTCAGTATAGTCTCACCGTTGGTCGTTCTTTAGACAATTTCTACTTCATCTCTTAAGGAAATGAAGTTGAATTTGTTATTCGTGATGTGTTAACAGATCATGTGATAGAATGATGGGTCATTCCATCTATCTCAAACAAAAGGTTAGAAAAGTTATCAAAAAATACATAAGTCCATCTATAGTGAGATTAATGATATATGGTTCCTAAAATGGACTTATAATTCATATATCATACTGCTTAATAAAACTAGTTTCTACTAAATAGGAACTTCCTGTAGGCCAGTGGTAGGCGATAAAGGCCAGTCGCACTTCAGTTGTGGGTTCGATTCCCACGGCCTTGTCCAACGCGATGGGCTGTCGCCCGTCCTGCAGGTTGTCCTTTTTATAAAAATATATTACTATAACATCCCATCAATAATATCAAAAAACTTATATCCTTAAACAATACTAACTTATGTCCAACATAATCCATTCTAATCTTTAGGCTTATCCATAATACTGCAGTCCACTCTCATAATATAGTGAAAACGATTACCAGAGATTTAATACCATCGTTGATCCCCATATATCATAAGATATGTCTTGTTGGTCACATTCCAAACATTCAAAGGCCTTAATCATGTATTATCTTGAATAACCATTGAAACTTAGTGAAAACATGAATGCAGTTAAAAGTTAACACTTTCCACATACCAAAATCCTCAAAATTCTATATCCTCAAACCATGATATCACTTAGTCCTTATATTAATCATGGGCTCATGAATACTGTCAAACATTTCATTTTTTCCTTATCCCTTCATTATGCGCATATCATATTTTTTCCAAAAATATCTCAATCACTTTCCATGGTTACCAGTACCATAAAATTATTGAAAACCACAATAGACCAATACATAAATATTCCAATATTCCACGATACTATATACAACATTATTTTGTAATCCCATTACATAAACACTTAATCATTCCACCACATAGTTATCATATTCAACATCGCCAATGGTGATTGCATGTGACTTCCCTTTTTTCCTTTGCCTTAAGTGGTTGCTCATGTCAATCATCACTAAACCTTGGATTAGGGCATTTATTAGCATAATGCTCCATTTCCTTTCACTTGAAGCATTGAAGTGTAGTAGGTTCATTCTGTGTATCCCTTCCTTTTTTTGCATCATTAGACATCTTCTTCCCATCATTGCGGCATTCAAATGCCCGATGAACTTCCTTTCCAAATTTGAAACATTTACTTGTCCCTTTAAGACAATCTCCACCATGCTTCTTTCCACACTTTGAGCATAAAGAAACATTCATCTTCTTTTCACCATTATTCTGAGATTTCTCCTTGAACTCCATCTTTCGTTTCTTGTCAAAACTATGAGATGGATAAGTAATACCAACTTTCATTTCTATATTGATAGCACAACGCACAATTTCTTCATAGCTACTGAAGTCTCTTATAGCTAATGCCCTTCGAAGATTTGGTTTTAAGCCACTGAAGAATTGATCAACTTTACTTTCAGGTTAGATGATAAATCCAGATGCATACCTTGAAAGCCTTGTAAAATTCGCTTCATATATACCAACAGATTCATCATACTTTTGCTTTAGTTCAAGAAACTCCTTCTCCATCTTTGTTCGAAGAATACGAGGGAAGTACTTATTGAAAAATAAGTTCTTGAACTCATCCCATTCCATGGACTCAATTTCATCTCTTGGCCTCGTATTCTTGATAAGATTCCACCATTGATCAGGTTCAACTTCCAAACGATATACTACTAAGATGACTTTATCATGTTCAGAACATTGAAGAACTGAAAATATCTTTTCAGTGGTACTGATCCATTGTTTAGTAACAAGTGGATCAGAAGACCCACTGAAAGAAGGTGGACGTTGCCTCATGAAGGACTCAATAGAATATTGTTCCCTTCTCTGCTCATTTGGAAGTCCAGAATGATTCATAGCTTGTGTAAGTATAACAATAAGATTTTTCACTCCATCTCCCATAAAATTTTTTTATTCAGGAGGGCAATCATTGCATTGTCCATTACATTGATCAACACGGTTCCTTCGGGTTCCATCCATCGTCTAAAACCCAAAAAGAATAGTGTGAGAGGTAAAAATCATAATAAAGGGGGAGTAACTTCAATATCTAACATCTTTGGTTTAATCTAATATCGTTACCATAGTTCTAGTACTATATCCTATACGTATACTTATCCTTAGGGACATCCCTAGACATACCTTAGAAATATATCTAGGGATCTCACTAAAGTTCTCGCATCCTAGTTTCCAAAGGTTGACTAAACATTTCCTCTGATACCAACTGTAGAGACCCGAAGCCTGACGTACATGGACATTACATTACTTTTGCGGAATACTTAGTACATAACAAAAACACACACACAAGGACCGTAATAGTTTAGTGTCTTTGGAAACTCGGAACGTAATCTTCTAATCATGGTGAAAGATCTTCAACATCTCCCATAAAGATCTTCCCTTTTTTTTCTTACCTAAAACCTTTATTTATATCCTGGGGAAAAGAAAACATAAAAGGGTGAGGTCAAATACTCAGTAAGGGTAAACAAAAGAAATATCAATCACATCATATTCATAAGAACATAACTTTTGGAAATCTTAACCTGCAAAAGAGATCATAAATTCATAACATGGGGTAAATCATAGTAGTGAAATGTAATCCAAATAATCATAACTTAAATCATGAAACTTTGTGGCATACACACATAATCATAGAGAATCATTTCTTATTAGTCAAGACTCATTTCCAAGACTATCTTAGTGGACAAAGTCCCTTTCTGAACCGAGTTCACTCCTCGTTTCAGTCCTGTTTCACTGAACCAGTATAACCTACCATTCCAGCCATGTCTATCTCATGAGATATAAAATCTTTACCCAATGCATTGGAGGGAGATATAGGCCCCACCCATCTCATAATGCTACCATTCTTATGTGTGCCACAAAATCATAAACCATACATCATAGCATAACCCATGTAATAAAAATGGGAATCTTAAACATCATGACATCATAAAACAATTCATATAAGATAAAGGAATTCATAAAAATAATTCCATCACAAAATAATCAAATAAATTTAATAATAGGGATGAAAACAGAACCCTTTATTATCTTAGATGGAAAATAATTTGGATAAAACACTTGAACTCCATTCTTGAGGGAAATATCCTTTCAACTTCAAAAACATTTTTCCTTTCTTAATATGTCATTTAATTTTAAACTAAAAGAAGTTGATTAAAAATAAACTTGAAAACTTGTAAAGGAAGATTCTTGGAAATTTTGTTTTAAAAATCCATTCATGCCGTATAAGTTAAAAAAACATTCTTCTCGTACTTTTGTCGGAAAAGTCAAAAAGTACCTCGTACGAAAAATGAAAAAAAGATTCCTTTCATATCTTTTACTAAAAACTCACCGAAGGGTAAAATTGGATTTAAACAATTGTAGGTGGATGGAAATAATATTACATATTGAGGAAACATGGATGTGGATGATAAAATACTCCCCAGTAAATACCAAAGTATAAACAATCTTGGATAAAAATGAGATTGCGATATTTCCCTTACCTTAAGTCCGATTTGCCTCGTAAGTGTCCGAACCTCCTATATAATGATTTAAATAATGTTATTGACTTATTCCAGAATCATAATAATTGTTATGATATCATATATGGTTCACTTATGACTTTATATTACCCGTTCTTTTGTAAATTCTATGTTAAAGAGTGTTTTGGCTAAAATCGTTTCATTTGTCGTCTGTGTTTTGACTTGTAATTATTCATATGATTACTTAGATCATTATTACATAATTCCAGAATATAAAAAATGATTTATATATAATATATATTCATAATATACATATATATAATAGATCAATAAATGGAAAGAAATACACCATTCATGGAGACGGTAGGCCGTACGTACGCATGAACGCTGTTTTCTTTTCCTTATTGAGTTGAATGGAATTAAGTAGATGACATACATATATATACACATAAATACATAATCATTATTATGTCATATATTTCATTATTAATTATTATATATACTCTATAATCATTCATGAATGGTTAACGTGGAGAATGAATCTCATCACGTCGTGGAGACGGTAGTCCGTACGTACGCACGAGCGATGATATCGTCCTCATGATCGTGGAATTGTATTTGAGTGTATGTATACTATTTCAGAATCAATATCACTTTACAATAATCATATATAGTTATTATTTACACCGTTATACCCATCCAAGTAAGGTGGTGGTGGAAAATAGATTACACCACGGCGTGGAGACGGTATTCCGTACGTACGCACGCGCGGTGATTTCGTTTTCCGTAGGATGGATAGATGGTGAAATAGGGTTGTTTCATACTTATAATAACATATCAGTATATGAGTGATACTGATGTTATTACTTCATAATGAAACAACCTTAGAAGAAGAAGTGGAAGAAGAAATAGAGATGAAAGAATCAGTAACGGACATTACCTCTTCTTTGAAGCACCTCTTTGAGATATCCTTTTAGGGCACTAAAATTGGTCTTTGAGGAAGAATAAAACCTCTAGGATGTTGCTAGGGAAGTGGAGAGGAGAAATTGTCAGGGTTTGGCCGAGCTTGAAGGCTCAAAGTGGTGTGAGGAAGAGGGGGAGGAGGTTCCCTTTTATAAGGGAGGAGAGGGGAACCTTTGGAATAATTAAAAATATTATTTTATTATAAAGTCAAGTTCGATTTTAAATAGCTCCAAATTGAGTTATTTAGAAGATAAGGTGGGGATGGGTCAAAATCCTCTCATCCAATAGAATTTAGACAAGTTTAGGTCATTATATTAACCTTATCTTTTAGTTTTAACTCTTAGTTAATTAGATTGACATTTACCATGCCACTTTGTATTTTTATATTATATAGTTAATAAACTTACCATATACATCCAAGCGACCCCCAAGTTGTGTTTTATTAATATATATAACCTTATCTAAGTCAGTTTTCTGAACCGTAGATTTTTAGGAATAAAATAACAATTAATAAAATAATATTTGTTTTAAAAACTATTTTATGTCAATTTTGACACTATTCAATAGTTGATTTTTTTAAACTCATAACAGAATTATTACTTCAACAAAAGTTATATAAATCAATCCTAACATGTCATATTAACCTATAAAATTAGTTTAATTTATAAAAAGTCTCAAATTACATTTATTTGGGTATTTATAACATCAATTATGTCAATATTTCATTAATAAGATAATTACGGCATCATCGTTGTGTCATAAATAAATTAAATTATTTAATGTATAAAAATTAAAAATAAAATACCATTATGTAGGAAATCTTTTTAGCTTTCTAATGAATATTTATAGTCGAATGTATCTTATGTATAACCCCATATTAAAAATGATTTACTTATTAAACTTTGATTTTAACTATTTTAACCCTTCTTTAAATAAATTAATAATAAATGTCCTAATCTAATCCAAGTGGGCCTAAATGGTCATATTTTATTCCTAAGGTTGTTTTTGGTCGAATTACACTTGTTCAATAGAATTAGGCCATGTGTTAGGGTAATAATAATATCATTTTTACCCTTAATTACCCTATTTACTTTTAACCGTGGTAAAAAAAGTAAAAAGTTACTATTCACCAAAAAATTATTTTCATCTCATTGAACCACATTTTCCTTACTAACATCAACCGTGTCTCTCGGATTTTCGAAATTCCACTCACAGAAGCGGTAAAATTAAGTTTTATGAAAAATTCAGTTTTTTAACTACCACTTAGTGGTTTCACTATTCATCAAAAAATGAAAGTTTCCAGAAAAATACAAAAAATTAGATCTAAGATATATTTGATATTATGAATTAAAAAATGATGTCTATTTTATCAAATTCAAAACATATCAGCTACATTAACTAATTTAAAAATTAATTCCCGTCGTCAAAACAAATAGCGTGTTTTTAAGAGATAATAACTATCAAAAGATTGACACTTGTTTATAACTGGTTTAAATGTGAAATTACATCCAATGACCAAAATTGTATTAAATTGTAAAAATATATTCTAAATATACTTTAAAACCACTCAAATTAATAATTTATCACTATTAATTATTTCAATTTAAAAAGTTGTTTTTAATTAAAATTTAGTAATTTTCACTATTCATCAGAATATGAAAGTTATCCGAAAAGTACCAAAATTTCACCCTAAGCTAATTTCGATATTCCGAATCCAAAAATGAAGACCATTTTGAAAAATAAAATTTACAAAATTTCAAAAAGTGGTTATTACTATTCATAACGGCTAGTTTTAATAATATTTTAATAGAATATTGTTGTTTAGTAAAACTCGTTATTGCGTACTATACACGCTATCAAGGAAGGTCGCGATTGTTTGTAATGCAAGGAAAGTCAAGGATGCGTGTTGTGCAAGATCCTTTTGGTGTAGCGTATAACACAAGACATTAATGAAATTAAAAAGAATATTTTTTCATAAAATCTCGGGCTGTTACATACATGGAGTGTTCATGGTGGACATGACTTATATGTGAAAGGTTAACACCAACCCGTGTTATTCATGACACGGCTGGGTACCTGGGTTAGACTACACGACATGTTCGACTGGTACACGACGTGTTTCTTCCAGAATTTCCCCATCCCGTGTCTCTACCCACACGGCCTATGACACGGTCTAAGACTACACGGCATGTACTTAAGAAAAACGGTTTCTTCTCGAACAGAAGAACACATGGAATGTACTTAACACTACACGACATTTATTCTAGGTTTTCCTAGACAGTAAGCCTCAGAAACTACTCTGAAACCCAGAAAACACTGAAATGAACACTGAAAGTTCCAAATTCCAATTCCTGAGGACCCATACTCCCCAAAAATCAAAGACTGGCATCTTATACATGTTATAATAAGGCAAAAGAGCAATGATCCACCAAATTCTGGTCCATGAGGGACCATAACACCTCAAGAACCAATGTTTGGCATCCATTTAAGCAAAACTTTACACAAAATAATACCCTATCAAACAACAAGTATTTTATTGAGGAAACTATCACAACAACATGCATATTTTACACAAAATCTATCACAACAACATGCAATCACTAATGCATCCTAGATGGCATGGAAAAAATACATGACATGTGGTTTCTAGACAGTGCCTATATGATGCATGAGATGGCATACCCTCATCTCATTGGGTTGAAATAGAAATAAAACCTCAATAATATCAACAACAACAACAAAAATCATGTGAATCACTCAAGGTGAAATCAAATCAAATGTAACAATTGAAAAAGAAAAAAATTGCAATTAACAAGGTAGATTGGCTTTTCCCTGTACACAGGTTAGCTACTCCTGGGCATAGCTTATTACCAAGTACCTATTCCGTCCTATCCCTGGATAAAGGCTCCAAATAGTAAATCAAGAGAAAATAATTCCTCTCATACCACTTTGTAATGTCCCAGTTCTGGAATCCACATAGAGGCACCCCGTACCCGGTTGGTCACATGGCCTCAAGTGCATTTCCCCGAATGCTAGTGGCTGCCGCCTAGCAACAGGGGCCTTGGGTGTGATAGTGGGGAAACTATGCCCTCATTGGCAGAGTACATAGTGGAAGTAAAAAAATACATACAATAGTGGTTGCAGTAAATATCCAACAACACTAAACAGCGGAAGACTGGAAAACTAAACAACTAGATCACATATATATATAAAATGATGCATGATACATATGTCTTGGAAAACATCCAAAAAGTCACAATGCTGGAATACAAACAGTACTAAACCCAAGTACAAAATAAAAGATAAACAACTCCTCCACATCGCAAGCATATGCTTAGTCCCATGCTCTCCATCTCTACAGTAAGTCAAGTACCCTAAGTAGAAGGGCGCTTGGCCTTATCTATACCTGTAGTAATATAATCAGTTTGGGCCCAAAACCATGGCCCAAACAAGGTGTGAGACTAAACCCTATTAGGCAACCACCCAAAGATCTGTGCCTAACAGTCAGTGAATATATGGCAGGTAAAAGTACAGAAAATAGTAAACAGGAAGGTTCTCAGCAGTAAACAGTTCCACAAGTCAAACAATCAATCAAGCATAGTAACCCTCTAGGAAGTGCACGCAACCTATCCTCTCTGGTTCAGTATATGAAGACTCTCTGAGGAAGCACTCGTAGTCAATTCCTCTTATAGTCTAAGGTAGCCAGGAAATCTCTGAGGAAGCTCACGCGGTGAATTCCTCTTATATCCCCAAGGTCAAGGACTCTCTGAGAAATCACACTCGGTCAATTCCCCTTATATCTCAGGTAGTTCATAGACTCTCTGAGGAAGCACTCACCGTCAATTCCCCTTATGAATAAAACAAAGACTCTCTGAGGAAACTCACGTGGTTAATCCCCTTATAGTCTAAAGCAATCAAGGACTCTCTGAGGAAGCTCACTCAGTCAATTACCCTTATAGCCCCAAGTGGTTCTAGGGTCTCTGAGGATGCTAACTCGGTCAATCCCCCTTATAGACAAAAGTTATCAAAGACTCTCTAAGGATGCTCACCCGGTCAATTCCCCTTATAGTCTACTACACCAGGTTCTCACGCCCCTGTGTAGGTCAACGATCATAGTAGTGTAATATGTCCAAGTAAACCTATAGAACTACTTGGATAAATAGTCTACAACATAACAAGCATGTTAGAATACAACTCTCCATCCAACAGCAACAGGCATGGAAAACAGGCAAGGAAGCAAAACTGGATAAACAGGACCAAATGGTCATAAATAGAACATGAAAGGGCAATACATCCAAAGAATAGAGATCAACCCTATTCATATCCAAATTACCTCTACACAATCATACCATCATGGCGGAAAAAAAAACAGGGGTAAAATGGTAAACACGCAATACCCTGTTCAAGGGTATTGGTGGAATTTGCACATAATACTCAAAGAATTTGAATAGAAAGGGAAAAACCACCTACCTCGGCATTTTCGGAATGATATACTTGAACCACGAGGCATGAATCAACTTATAATGCCGTAGATATATGAAAATGTATAAAATGTTCAACCCACAATAACTTGGAAAAGAAGAGGAATCATGAAACGAGGCTCCAGTAGAAGAGATAACTCACCGATGAGATTCTAACACAACCAATAGTGTTTGATTCGATGGACGGATGGAGGATCGGGTGCGCATCAAATATTCGCGGCTGCTCAACGCTCTTAGACAAACTAGGTTGGGAAGGAGACAGTTCTGTCTGTCAGACGCGACCCCAGTGCTTTTAATGAAAAAAACAAAATACACGACGTGTACTCACCATTTTCATACTACACTTTAAGAGGCCTCCAAGTAACTCCCACACGGCCGTGTGTGTGGCTACTACATGGACAACACACGACCTCCTGTGGCAAGGAAGTACACAGGGTGTACTTATAAAGTACACGACGTGTACTTAGAAAATTTCCAGAAATTCATTTTTCCTCAAAAATGACCAGAAAAAAAAACATACCTAAAAAGAAGATCCAGTTTCTTATATTAGATACACCACATAGAATATTTAAGTTTTGAACATGACATTTATCTCACAGATATAAAAAGTGAGATGAGAATCCCTTACCTTAAGTTTCCTTTCGGCTGAACCTCCTTTAACTTATTATATAATAAACATATGTTAATTTTATAATTACTTGATAAAATTTTTCATGTTTATCATTAATTTTATTTAAATTTTTACTATGTTTTATACAACTACTTTAACAATTAAGTTTACATCGGGTGTTTTGACCAAATTTAGTTTATGTGTCAAAAATAACTTTGGTAGGTCAACTATGGTCAAAGGGTTCATTATATAACATCTCTAGATTAGTAACCATGATATAGTTATCATATTTATACATTAAAAATACTTTTAAAATCAATCATTAAATATGGTTATGAAAAATGAAAGAATGTTACGATCATGGAGACATTAGGTCGTACGTACACATGAGTAATGTTCTCATTTTTCAATGATCGTTAGGGAAAGAAGGTAAGTAACACCATATCCTTCCATAATTATTATTATATCCTAAATAAAATGTTATTTAATAATATATACTTATATATATATATATTTAATTATTGTGATTTAAGATTAATCATATCGTATTGAGGAGGCGGTAGTCCACACATCCACGACTAATGTTATCCCTTTTTAAGTGATGAAAGGGTAATAAAGAAAATGATATATATATATATATATATATAATATTTCCAGAATGGTAATTATGTCATTAATATAATATAGAGGTTTTTTATTTCACACATTATTAATTACAACCATCCATTATACATTCCATGTTTAGTGTGAATGAATCACAACACTTCGAGGGGGTAGTAGTCCACACTTCATCAAACGATGTTATCGTATTAACATAAAATGGAAATTATCAAAGGTATGTGTTATAAAAGGGTTAAATAAGTATAAATACATAATAAATATCATAAATATCATATATATAAATATTTTCCATCATAATAACCACCATTATAGGTGGGAAAAAAAGAACAACCATCGTTTCATGAGGTAGTTTTTCATCCTACACAGAAATAGTATGTTTGTTACCCATTAGATGGAAGTGTGTGTAAGTGTAGTTTGAAACCTTTATATAAAAATATACTAGTATATTTAACATTTTATTTTTGTTACATAATAATGTAAAAATATATTTTAGGGGGTGCATAATGGAAATACAAATTAAAAACATGAGAGAAGACGTTACTTCTTAATCAGGTAACTACTTTTGGTTTGAACCAAAAGGCTTCCTTGGGAGGATTTATACCCAAAGTGAGGCTTTAAGGTAGAGGGGAGGGATGTTTGGAATCTATATGAGTAGATAATGGACTAAAATAAATGTTTTTATAGGTTTGAGGAATGGGGAGTGGTGGTGGCCTTTTATAGTGAAGGAAAAGGACTCACTTGGAATTCTTGGAAACAAGTTAGGCGTACACATGTTATTACCTAAAAAAAGTCATAAAAAACAAACAAAACTAAATAATGTAAGGTTTATGACTGATATATGGAAATAAAGTGGGTTTTGGAAAAGTTTCTAGGCCATTTGGGTCTCTAAGTTAAAGTTTTAGTCCTTTATTAACTTTAATTTTGCCTTAATAATTGTAATTAATTTTAATTACTTTCACTAATATTTTTTTTGAAATAAAAATTTGGACTTATTAGAAATTATAAATTATTCTGATTAAAAATAATTAATGAAATTTTACAAATTCCAATCATATAAGTGGTAGAAATTAGTTTAAAATTCTTCCCCCAAGTGAGACGACATTGGGGTTTTTAAAGCAAAAATGTCTAAAAGTTTGCTATGTTTTTATAACCAATTTCAAAGTGAAATTGATTCAAATGATATAATTTATATTAATTTATCAAAATATTATCTAATTAAACTTTAAAAACAACTTAAATTATAATTTAAACTTATAAATAAATTAAATGAAAAATCATTTTTAAACTAAAATTCCATATTTTTAACAATTCATTAAAAAATGATACGTTTTTGAAAAATATCAAAAATTAACCCTAACATAATTTTTATGTCTCAATTTAAAATATGAATTTTTTTGAAATATTAAATCAATAAATGTGTCAAAATATAGATCTAAAATGGGTTCTCCATTAAAAGGTCGTAAAATTGCCTTTATAAAAATATTGATTTTTATTTATAAAGTAGGGTTTGTTCTTATATTATGCATATCAAACCTAATAGATGAATATAAAAAATATTTTATTGAATATATAAAATAATTATTTCATTAAAATCATTTACTAATTTTAATTAATTATGTGTATTAAGAAAAAAAATCCTTTGGAAGCATAAAAATAATAATATCTCCTTTTTATTTCCAATTGGTTCTTATTTTCATTTATCATTAATTGGTAAACTATTAATTAATTTATATTTATATAAATCATAAATTTTCATAAGCTAGTTAATACTATTAATAACCTCTAACATAAAAACTAGGTTATATCATATTATATCAAATGATTATATTTTAATAATACATTGTTATTTGGTGAAAATATATCTTGTGTGTAATGCAAGCTATCAAGGAAGGTCATTCTTTCATGTAACATAAGCTAACTTGGTGTTTCACACATTGAAATATATAGAATATATTTTAAATAATATATATATTATAAAGTATCTGGATATTATATTACCTTACATTCTTGGTGTCACATGTCATCCACACTATCGAATACAAGGTTCTTACTTTGGATTTTCTGGGTGTCACATTCTCCCCACCTTATTTAAATTTCATCCACTCAATTTAAACTCAATCATGGTGATAAATTTTTTGATACTTCCAATGTTTATAATCCCACACTGTGAGAAGAGTTCATAAGTCATCCTCTATAAAAGAGAGAATGGGAAGTCCAAAGGTCACATGGACTGTCACGAACCACCTTCACCAAGATGAGAGAAGGGACAACAAACTGCTAGTCTCTTCCTTCTTCAAGTTGAAGAAGAGATAATGACCCCCGAGTCTTTCCTTTGATAAGCCATAGAGTGAAGAATAGAACCAAGGGTATATAATCTCACATAATATTGAAGGAATTACCCTTTTTGTAGGACAAGATTATGAGATAAGACGGTAAATCCCAGACAACTCCAAAAACTAAAAGTAAAAGTAAAGCCAAAAATCCATTCCCATATGTATGTTCAAGATAAACTGATACAACGTACAAGAAAACTTTGATGAAAAATACTAAAAGAAAGAAAATTAGCAATGACAACTCTTGAAGCCTGAGATAGTAAGGTCTGGCATGGTCCTCAAAGTCCTCATGGAAACCTAAAAGTAGTTTTATATATGCAGGGTGAGTATACATGTATACTCAGTAGGGAAAACCAAAAGATATCATGCACAAGTGGGGAGACATTATAATGCCTCATGAGAAAATAGAGATAACCAAATCACCTAGCAAGGAAACTATCTACCCAAACTCACCAAGACACTCTCCCCAAATAACGCACGTCAAGTAAAGTAATAGTAATGTCACATCGATATTTGGGTACCCCACACTACTTTCCCACTAGTTATTTAGGACATCCTATGTATCAGACCACCCCCACAACTTTCACTGCAGTCCCCCTAACAAAAACCTTATGGGATATCACAATCACACATCCCACCCACAGACACCTGATCCACCACAACCACACACATCCCCTCCTGCAGACACTTGGGCCACAACAACTATTGCCACACCCGAAGACACCTAGCCTCATCCTGAAGACACTTGGGAAAAAAACTTACCTGCACACACCTAGGCCAACCACCACAACACACCCTTCCCAAAGAGTCTTGGTGCATAATTAACCTTAGGCCATCACACCTATCCCAAAGAGTTTTGGTATACCTGGGAGAGGGAGCAGAAATGAGCTAATAACCAGCCACTCATAAGAATGTTGGAAAAAACACCCTCCCCAATGAAATGGGGGTGTTCAGCAAGAATTTATCAACATGGGTGGGGTGTGTATGAGAAAGAAAAGAACTAAATTTTATACATATAATTAATAAAGAACTCATCCCAACCTAAGGGTCCCGAAGCAGATGAACAACCTGTACACAACCACTCTTGATGTTATCCCTACATGCACAATTTCACTGCAACTTCAACCAGAACACAACCCATTCCTAGAAAACAATATCCCCATAAAACCCATTATTTTTATCATGTTCAAGTGATTCTGTTGAAAATAATTCTCTATTAATGGGAAACTAATAGGCACAACCACAAGTCAAAACATCACATGACTAAAGAAGAAAAATGACCAAGCACGATTTTAAGCATTCACACCCAGTTCTATTGTAAAGTCACAAAAAAGGTATCCTTGAGATCCCTCTAAGTAATGGAACCAAACCAAGACCCAACATACTGGCTCCACAAGACCTCAGGTCCACAAAACAACAACTAAACAACAGTAGATCCTATCCCCCTCCATGTCACCCCACAAGCATCAACAAGAGAAACTATACATATTACCAGAACAGAGCAATGAAGTTTTCAAATTTAACAACACTATTCATTAAATTCCTTCTTTCCATTTGGTTAACCGGGGAGATCACACAAGGATTCTTATTCATTGGTCATCCATTTAATCAACTGAGTTTATGTGATTAACCATTTCCCATGTTACAACCATTCAATCACAGGATTATCCAAAAAAATAGAGGTTTATTAGTCTGAAAGAAAGACCAACAACGACCACTATTTTCAGTGGGAATAAGCCCATACAATTCACAACATAAAAAAGAAGATAAAAGAATACATAAACATCATCATCATTCATACCCCTTCATTCTTTAAAAGTCCGTTTATTATCTTAATTAAGGTTTGGTTTCATCTACATCCTGAGGGAAACATTATCATACCCATCCCAAATGATACAAAATAAACAGAGATGAAGTAAAACCCTACCTGGATGATCAAGGATCAAAGTTTTTATCCTTGTGTCAAGAACTGAGGATGCACAACTTGTAGGAAAGGAAAACTTGAGGGCTTCAAGGCTAAGCGGGAAGAGATCCAACATGGGCGCACGATTCATCTCCGAAGTAAGTCTCTAGAAGTACTTAGAGAAACCTAAAGGAAAAATGAAGAGAGGATCTTGGATTAAGAAAATTACAGACCTTAAAATTAGGGAGACGATTTTGAAGTATTTGAAGTCGAATTGTGGCTTGACCACAAGGTTGGGAAGTTTCAGACATCAATATTAATTTTTATTTAATAATTCTCCTTGTATATGGTGGAGATAATGACTGTGAGTTGATAGATATATTCTAAATAGATAAGAAAAACACATAACAGGGGAGAAGTTGGATAGCACGGGGAAGGGTGTGACACAGAGGAAAAAGGACCCACGTTTTGGTAACTGAAGGGTTTCTCAACTCTTGGGGGTTTAAAAAATCTTTTAATGGCTTTAAATAGCTTTGAAAAGAGTATTAAAACACTTTTACGTCAAAATATACGTTACTGGTGGCAGAACTGAAAAAACTCAGGGAACTAGGAAAAAATTTGCAAAGGGTGGGACACTGTTTAGTCAGACACTATAATTGTTCCACCATAATGGTTCCACTAGTTTGGTGAATCATCATAATAAGTGCCACCATTTAGGTGTGTGATCGTGACAGTGTGACAATAACTGGTGTCACTGTTACGGTTCCACCGTTTTGGTGGAATTGTTTGGTGGGACCGAGTTTTTGGAAAACTTCTTAATGAGTCATTGATAGTCCCCAGGATACCCCAAACACCAGAAATTTGGAAAGGTAATAGACCAGGAGGGTTCAGGACATTAAATCAGATACCTCCCAAACTATTCTCATCCTCGATAATCCAAGATTAAACCTGAAGAGAAGAGAGGGGTTCGAACAACCACCTCGTAAGATACCTCTCAAGGACAAACCACCCTAGAGTTGTTCGAAATCTATAACAACCTCGATATCTAGAAACAACTATCCCTCATATATCTCCTGAAAAACTATGGGTACACTACCACCCTTCTCCCCCAAATAACCACAGAAAGGTATAAAGGTCACACCACCCATATGTATGGGTTAGGAAGTCTCTTCCTCCACGTCAAGATACTATCTTCTTTGGGCGGCACTAACTCACCCACATAGGTTTAATCACATCCACCTTAATGCATCTTGATTAGGGACCATGTCCCCCCTCCCCAAAAAGGGACTTTCAAACACATTCAGAGAAAGGAAAACAACCCACCTCAGAGTTAACAAGGTCAAGCATTACATCATAGTCAAGTAAAAAAACACAAAACAAAACTCAAAACAACTCTGGGTACTGGGCATGCATCTATGCCTCCCATTCCCAAGTACTATCCTCGAGGCCACCATAACTCTATAACACATGAACCAAGGGAATGGTTCATCCAAAAATCACCTTCTTCTCATGATCCTCAATCATCACTGGTTTCTCCATGAACACTGCATCATCTTTGATATCTAGCTCTCCCCAGTCGAGGACATGCAAATAATCGTGTAGATACTGATGGAGTTGAGACACATGGAAGACATCGTGGACCCTCAATAGCCGTGGTGGTAGCGCTAGCTGATATTTCACTTCATCAACTCGCCAAAACACCTTGAAGAGTCTGAAGAACCTGGGAGAAAGCTTACTCCCCCTACCAAAACTCTGCTGCCTACACCGAGGGGAGACCTTTAAGAATATGTGGTCCCCAACCTCAAACTCTAAGGGTATCCTCTTATGATTATCCTATGACATCTACCGGTCCTGAGCCACCTTCATCCTCTCACACACAAGATGAACCTTCTCCATCGTTCTCTACACCACCTCCATACTAAGAACACCTGATTCCCCAACCTTAGTCCAACACACGGGCGAACGATACAACCTTCCATACATGGCTTCAAACGGAGCCATACCAATGGTAGAGTGATAACTATTATTGTAAGAAAACTCTACCAAAGGAAAGTTATATACCCACGATCCCCCGAAGTCCAAAACACATGCCTGTATCATATTCTACAATGTCTATATGGTTCGATCTGTCTACCCATCTTTCTGGGGGTGGCAAGCAGTGCTAAGGCATAGCTGGGTGCCAAAAGCACGTTGTAATCCCTTACAAACTCATGAGGTAAAACGTGCATCCTGATATGAGACTATGGACCTCGGAACTCCATGAAACCACACCACTTCACCCAAATAATTTTGTTCTAAGGCATCCACCACACTCGATTCCTTGATTTTCTGGAAGTGAGCTGATTTCATCAGCCGGTCTACCACTACCCAGATAGCATCGCAACCTCCTTGAACCCTGGGTAGTACCATGAAAAAACCCATCGATATGTCATCTCAATTCCACTTGGGAATGTCTAAGGGATGAAATAGAACACCCAAAATTCGGTGCTGATCCTTCCCCTTATGACACATGAGGAACTTTTCCACAAACTCTTCCAATGCCCGCTTTACCTTGGGCCATCAAAACTGACCCGTCAAGCCCCGATACATCTTGGAAACTCTTAGGTGTACTGCTATGGGGGAGTTATGGAACTCATGGAGAACTCCCTCATGTATAGTCTCTAATAAAAACAACTTCCTGCGGAAAACCATCCGATTATGACCATTTTCCATCCATCCTTCTAGAGAATTTTCCTGGCTAACACGATCATGCATCACTTCAGCCTCTAAGTCCCCCCACTAAGAATCCTCCACTTTTCGTACCAAGGAACACTACACTATCATCTAGAACAGACAACCTCTACCATCCTCCACTCTCATGTTCAAATGTAAAGAATCCAACTCCTCCATTGCTTTCCAAGCATCTTCTGACTCCCAAAACACATCCTTTTGCGACTTCCTGCTCAAGGAATAAGCCACCACATTCCCCTTTCCTGAGGTGTTGGAGATCTCAAAGTCATATTCCTAAAGAAACTCCATCCACCTCCACTACCGTAAGTTCAGGTCTTGCTGAGAGAAGATATACCTTAATATCTTGTGATCTATGAAGACCATGAAGCATTCCCCGATGAGGTAATGCCACCACAACTTCAGTGCGAACACAACTGCTGAAAGCTCCAGGTCATGGGTGGCATAGTTATGTTTGTGAGGACATAACTTCCTAGACCCATAAGAGATCACTCTCCACTGATGCATCAGGACACACCCTGATACTAGACCAGAAGCATCACATAACACTTCAAACACTACCCCTTCCTCTAGAAACCTTAGTACAAAGGTACTGACCAGTTTCCCTTTCAGATAACTGAAGGATTCCTGGAACTTCTCACTCCAAATGAAAGCATGGTCTTTCTTGGTCAAGGCTTTCAAAGGTGCTTCAACTCGAGATAATTTGGGAACGAACCTCTGGTAGTAACCTGCTAGACCCAAAAAACTACGAACCTCTACCATGTTCTTGGGTGATTTCCAAGAAACAACCGCTTCGACCTTCGATGGGTCCACTTCTATTCCCTACCGGGACACTACAATTCCAAGGAAGTGCACCTATCGTGTCCATAACTTGCACTTAGATAACATTCTATAGAGCTGGTGGTGTTGAAGGACCTCTAAAACTGTCTTTAGATGCTCAGCATGATCCTCCTCTGATCTTGAGTAGATCAGAATGTCGTCAATAAACACAACTATGAACCGGTCCAGATATTTTTGAAAAACAAAGTTCATGAGTCCCATGAACACGGTTGGTGCATTCGTAATGCCGAATGACATGGCCAAGAAGTCAAATTTCCCATATATTCACCTGAAAGTAGTCTTTGATATGTCTCCCTCCTTCACCCTCAACTTGTGATATCCTGACCATAGGTCGATCTTATAGAACCAACCTACTCCCTTAAATTGGTCAAAAATGTCATCGATCCTTAAAAGTGGGTAACGGTTCCTGACCATCACCTAATTCAGTCTTCGGTAGTCTACACATAGCCTGAGACCACCATCAGCCTTATTTAGGAACAAGACTGGATCACCCCATGGTGACACACTTGGTCAGATAAAAACCTTCTTTATTAGGTAATCAACCTGGATCCACAAATCTCATAACTCATAAGGCTCCATCTGATATGGAGCCATCGAAATCGAATGAGCATCAAGTTGCAAGTATATCCCGAACTCAACATCACATTGAGGGGGTAGAGTCACCACCTCTCTAGGGAATACATCCAGAAACTCACTGATAATCCCCAGGAATTCCACCATCTTTTTGTCTACCGACTCCACTAACAACTTAGCTAATAAGTAAAGAAGGGGCTCCACTCACCGACTACCCTCTTGGCAACCCCGCTCGCCAATGAAAGTTACACGTTGGCTTCCCATATATTAATACACAACCATTCTCCAGAAGTAGTCGATAACAACGTGTATGAAAAATAGCCAGTCAATGCCTAGAATGACATCGTATGGCTGCATTTTCATTAGAAATAGATTCCCACTAGACTGATGCGGCCCCAACATCAGTTTGTATCCTCGACAAACATCAAATAGGCTGGTATGGCCTCCAAATGGCATACTCAACACCAAGGGAATGGAGAGTATCTCTATGTCTAGGCCCAAGGCATGGGCTAGATCGGGTGAAATAAAGGAGTGTTAAGCTCTTGAATCAAACAAGGCACATGAAAGAGTAATAA
Organism: Viscum album; assembly: GCA_963277665.1. Lineage (NCBI taxonomy): Eukaryota > Viridiplantae > Streptophyta > Magnoliopsida > Santalales > Viscaceae > Viscum > Viscum album. The sequence goes on from OY728147.1 coordinate 310,073,058, forward strand.
AAAACATGATCATACCTCAAACGACCTCCGACCCTACTGGAACTGCTGCCTCTACGGTGTGAAACTACCCACACCCAGCTCTCCTACCTCTCGGTTGTTGACTACCTCCCCGAACATGCCCTGGTTGAGGTCCCCAAGGAGTTCCCTAAGGTCGGTATCCTCCTACAACGTCTACTCTCAGAGGAGTGGGAGCTCGTTGTCTCTGCTACTACTGCTGAAAGGGTATGGATGGAAACTATTGCTAATGAGGTGGGCACTAAACCATCCCACCTCCACTGTACTGCACTCGGTCCGGGCATTGATTCCTAATATTCCCATGGCTACCAAAAAATAATCATCTCAGTCCTAGGCCCATAGGGAAAGGGTGAGGACCGGGAGATCAAAACCAAAACTGCTGAGGCCTGCTCCCTATCGGCCAAAACCTGGAAGGTTCAGGTTCTGGAGGCCTACAGCTAATGACCTTCCCCTTCGATGATCTCAATTGGATCATCTCTCTTGGCACACCTCCCAACATGTGCATCCTCTCCACCACTTCAGACTTCTTCTGAATCTACCAGTACATTGGTAGAGTGAAGGGAGTAACAACATACTGAAGGGAAGGTCGAAGTGCCTCCTCTAAGAATCTTGCCTGCGACTCCTCATCCGGGAAGTGGTATGGAGCGAAATGAAGGAGATACTTGAACTTGATCACCAAATACATAACTAACATTATCCCATATTGGAGGGAGAGTAAATTATGCCTCTTCTTAACCTTCATTGTGGAAGAGATGAATTCCACCCAGAACTCCCTCTCAAAGTCAGTCCACAAAACATCAGCTTCCTTATTCTCCCTGAGATAGAGCATCCAACACTAACACACTTCTCCCCACATCTAGCTTAAAACCATAGGAACCCATTACTCATCAAAATCCTGGATCAAGCTGAAAGTTATCACCAACTCCTCAAGAAAGTTCTCTATCTCCATGTCTGAGATACTGCCCTCGTACTTTCTGAGGGTCTGCCGCTGAAAGGCACGAAGCGTCTTCTTCCACTGGTCATCCTCCTCCTCCCGATAAACCCTCTACTGATCAGCCTAATCATCCTCCTAGGCCTCAATTACCCACACTATTCATGGATGTCGTCTGGGTTCCATAGTTGCAAGGTAAACAAGGAAAAGTCTAAGCCCGAGTAGTGTAGAAGGCCTCTTTTAAATTTTTCTTAAATTTTTTGTTCATTTTAAACTCCCAAAACACCTAGAAAACACAAGACAACAAGTCATTATGATTCATGTACCTTTCCTATGGTCTCTACCCTACAATTAGTGTAGCCTCAATTGGTCATTTGGTAGGCTCAAAGTCTTTGTATCAGGTCATAGGGGGCCATAAAATCCAGTGTCCTAGCTGGTCTTCCCTGGACTATTTCACACACCAAGATTTCCTAACATTGTTGCCCTACCATCCCATGAAATCCTCACTATGCCTAACTCCTAACTCCATCATATATCTCAACTATCAACTTTGATACGATTCTGTCATGACCCGCCTTCACCAAGATGAGAAAGCGGACAAAAAACTGCCAGACCCTTTCTTCTTTAAGTTGAAGGAGAGATAATGACCCCCAAGTCCCGCCTTCAATAGGCCTCAGAGTGGTGAATAACACCAAGGGTATATAATCACACATAATATGGAATGCATTACCCTTTTTTTAGGAAAAGATCATAATATAGTATAGTAAATACTAAACAACTCCAAAAATTGAAAGTAAAAGTAAAGACAAAAATCCATTCCCATATGCATGTTCAAGATAAACTGATAAAAGGCACAAGAAAAATCTGATGAAAAATACCAAAATAAAGAAAAGAAGCAACGAAAACTCCTAAATCCCAAGCTAGTAAGGTCCCTCATGGTCCTCAAAGTCCTCCGAGAAACCTGAAAGTAGTTTTATATACGCAGGGTGAGTATACATGTATACTTAGTAGGGAAAACCAAAATCTCTCATGCACAAGTGGGGAGGAATTCTAATGCCTTGTGAGAAAATAGAGATAACCAAATCACCTAGAAAGGAAACTATCCACACATCCTAACCAAGTCAGACTCCCCAAATAAAACAAGTTAGGTAAACTAATAGTAATAGAACATCGAAATTTGGGTACCCCGCACCACTTTACCACTGATTATTTTGGACATCCTATGCATCATACCTCCCCCAAAAGTCTCATTGTAGTCCCACTAACACCCCAACAACAACCTTATGGTCTATCACAACCAATAATCTCACCCAAAGACACCTGGGCCACCATAACCAGACACATCCCCACTCGTAAACACCTGGTCCACAACAACCACTTCCATGCCCGAAGACACCTGAGCCTCATCCCAAAGACACTTTGGAAACAAACCTACCTGCAAACCTGGTCCAACCACTATAACACAACCTGCCTGAAGATTATTGGGACATAATGAACCTTAGGGCATCACAGCCTACCCAAATAGTCTTTGGGTATCTAGTAGAGGGAGCAGAAAGAAGCTAATAACCAACCACTCATAAGAATGTTGGGAAAACACCCTCCCCCATGAAATGGGGGCGTTCGGAATGAAGTTCTCAACATGGGTGGGGTGAGTATGAGAAACACAAGAGATAAATTTTATACATTTAAGTAATAAATCACTCATCCCAACCTAAGGGTCCCGAAGCAGACAAATAACCCCTACACAACCACTCTTACTATTATCCCTACATGCACAATTGCACCGCAATCTCAACCAGAACACAACCCATTCCTAGAAAATAGTCTTCCCATCGAACCCATTCTTATTATCATGTTCAAGTGATTCTATTGAAAATAATTCTCTACTACCTAGAAACTAACAAGCACAACCACAATTTAAAACAACATATGAATGAATAAGAAAATTGACCAAGCATGATTTTAAGCATTAACACCTGGTTCTATTGTAAAGTCACAACAACAAAAGGAATATGTGATATCCCTTGATGTACTGGAACAAAACCAAACCCCAACATACCGGCTCCGCATGACCTCAGGTCCACAAACCAAAAACTGAACAATAGAAGATCCCATCCCCCTCCACGTCACCCTACAAGAATCAATGAGAGCAACCACACATATTACCAGAACAAAGAAAGGAAGTTTTCAAATTTAACCACACAATTCATTAAGTTCCTTATTTCAATTTGGTTAAATTGGGTGATCACACAAGGATTCTTATTCCTTGTAAATCCATTTAATCAACCGAGTTTACATGATTAACCAGTTCCCATGTTACAACCATTCAATCACAGGATTATCCAGAAAATAGAGGTTCATTAGTGCGCAAGAAAGGACCACCAATGACCACTATTTTTAGTGGGCATAATCCCATACAATTCACAACATAAAAACAAAGATAAAATAATACAATAACATTATCATCATTCACATCCCTTCATTATTTAAAAGTCTGTTTATTATCTTTGTTAAGGTTTTTTTATCTACGTCTCGAGGGAAACATTATCATACCCACCCCGCATGACACACAGTAAAGAGAGACGAAAGAAAACCCTAACTAGATGATCAAGGATCACAGTTTTTATCCTCATGTCAAGAACTAAGGATGCATGACTTGCAGGAAATGAAAACTCAAGGGCTTCAAGGCCGAGCGGGAAGAGCTCCAGCACGGGCACACGATTTGTCTCCGGAGAAACTCTCTAGGAGTACTTAGAGAAACTGGAAGGAAAAAGGAAGAGAGGATCTTGGCTTAAGAAAATGCTATATCCTAAAATGAAGGAGATTATTTCGAAGTACTTAAAGTCGAATCATGGATTGAACATGCAGTTGGGTGGTTTCATATGTTGGGATTAATTGTTATTTAATAATTATCCTTGGAGATGGTGGAGATAATATATATGAGTTAATATATATCTACTAAATAGATAAGAAAAGCATGTAATAGGGGTGAAGTTGGAAAGCATGGGGAAGGGTGTGACACCGAGGAAAAAGGCCACAAGTTTTGGTAACTAAAGGGTCGCCTGACTCTTGGGGGTTTAAAACATCTTTTATTGGATTTAAATGGCTTTGAAAAGGGTATTAAAAAACTTTTACATCATAATATACATTACCGGGGGTAGAACTGAGCAGTTCCACTGTTTTTGTGTGAGACTGTGATGGTGAGACCATGACGGTGTGACAGTGACAGTGCCACCATCATAGTTCCACCGTGACTAGTGCCACCATCATGGTGCCACCATGATAGGTGTCACCATAATAGTTCCATAGTTTCGGTGGAACCGTTTGGTGGGACTAGGTTTTTGGAAAACTTCTTAATGAGTCACTGATGGTCCCCATGATACCCCAAACACCAGAAATTTGGCAAGGTAATGGACAAGGAGGGTTCGAGCATTTACATGGACTACCGTGTAACTAGGTATCTAAGTAAAAGAACATCAATGGAATGAAGATATACATACTTGGAGTAAAATAATAAATATTTATAGGGAGTGAATGAGGTCATAAGTCACAAAGAAGTGAATGATCAATAGAAAGTTTTGGGCCTTAAATCCATAAATCTATGATGATTTATAAGACCATCAGTTCAACAGAAATTAAGGTATTAGGACAATATTTTATTTTAAAGTCATTCTGATAATTTTGGGTAATTCTTTTACTACCTAATAATATAAAGAAATATTATTACTTGATATGTTTGAATTTTATACGAACAATCCTAACTTTTGGTTGTGCTTCAATAAAATTCTAAAACATACATTTACTCCTAGAAATTAATTACCAATAAAACATTTTTATTCCCGAAGCACTAAAATATAATTTTAAATGATCTTAAGGCCTATAATAGAGTGACAAGTCTCACTATTTATCTTTAACTATCTTCTAAAATAAATATGGTGAATAGATTAATCTATAATACTAAAAATTGGTACTAATAGTTCATAATTAACATTTATTCGTAAAATTGATTAACTAAAAACAAAAAAATATTAACCAGGACATTAAATAGGTCAGTGGTTGTTGTAAAAACCTTATCATCCTTCGGTCATGGGTTCAAGACCCACAGCCTTGCTGAATTTGAGTGGTTATCACCTGACTTATAGGTTGTCCTTTTCTAAAACCATTTTAATATAATTTATAAAATAACTATTATGGTCATCTTTGAAATAAAGTTAATCACTAAATAACCATTTAACTATGGTTTTAAATACAACCTCAACACATAAATACTTCATCCATTTATTTTTCACATAGGTCCTTACTTTGTCTAGGTTTTACCCATAATATCATTTATTAGATTTCTAAATCATGAAATATTATATTTAATCTAAAACACATTAGGTGTAACTTAGATGATTCATTATCAAAATCCTTTATATATCTTTGTAAAGATAATGTGAATTATCCTAAGCATATCCCTAGGAAGTGTCAAAATAGGTGTGTAGTAAGGCTCATTGTTGTATACCAGGTTACCCTGATTCAGGCCTGGAACACCTTGTTAGAGTTATTAATCCTAGGTAAATATGTGTCAGAACCACATCCACTCTTAGTATTTAGAAAAGGATGTATTGCGAGGAAGAACCACATAATATCTACCTTAACAAAATTCTAGGATGTTCTTCTATACTTATCCTAAAATTCTACCTCATGGTTATGTTCTCCAACCTCTGTTTTCCTAAATATATTTCCCAAGGTTTCTACTAAACTTCATTTGATACTAAATATAGCGCCCCGACCCCAGATATCCCAGAGTTGGTGCCTAATTCTAATTAATTTTCCATGATTACAAGTAATCAATCCCCGAAGGACTGATCAATTTAGTAATCTTGGTAACCCGGACACATAAATGGGACTTTTATTATAAAAGAATATAGTAATTACAAGATATTTTTTTCTTCTAAATAAATAACTTCAAGGATAACTCTAATCCATCTAGTATATCCATTCATATCTTTCATAGTATGCTTCTTGGATTATTATGAAAAGAAAAATAATAAGGGTAATCTTAAATACTCATTAAGGAAAAAATATAGTGAAAGAAAAATTGAATCAATAAAAATAATAATTATGACATGGTAAATAACTAAAATCACATGCCATATGATCAATAAACTGAGAGGTATGCACATAAAAAATATGAAAAGGTAATAACTAGAAACACATGTCATTCCAATAACTAGATAAGGAAAAATTAATATATAAAGGTAAGAAACTAAAACACCCACCACTTAATCAATTAACTAAAAATGAAATGAATCTATAGATATGTTGACGCAAAATCTCATCGATGGATAATAACTGGAACTAATATAAAGGATATGATTTCTTAATGGACGTCATGTCTCTAGTACATGAAAATCTATACTATCAAGATCCGTCCTCTGGATAGTTTAAAACTATGGATAGAAACCTGTTTAATTTTCACAACTTATTTGACTCATGAGAACCTATCGATGCATCTAGGAGCAATATAATGTTCGAGCTCCACCCATCATTACATGTCCAAAGTATTTTTCCCATCGAGTAATCTATTTAATTAATAAAAAATATTCCCTATCAAATATCTATATTGAATAAAAGATATAGATTTATTAATAATTTATTATTTAATCAAATAACTCTCAATGTAGGCATTGTATGTAAAATAGTATATGGTTTACACAATAGTAATATCCATGATAAATGAAATGGATGATTTAGGGAAATTCAATGTTCAATGATGATAGAAGATTGAATATTTCAAGTGGACTAACAAATAAATCGAGAAAGTTAATGTGAAAACTATCCTTGGACAAATCAATCATAAACCATCCATAAGAATAGTAAGTATGGTATAAATACAACATATATTCTAGTAGAGTAAAATAATGGTTTGTTGTTGTTGATGAATGTAAATATTATAAAAATATTATAAAATCATTCTGGAGGAAAATATATATTTTTTTGAAAAACATTTTCTCTGAAAATCACTTTTGAAAACATTTTATTCAAAAATTGACCTTTTAGACATGAAAAGTAAGCTTTAAATAAATTATAGTGAGTAAATTTTTACTTGTTGTACGAGGTAAAAGAATATTCCTTTTGCATGGTAAAAAAGGTTTGAAAAAGATGCCTTGTTGGAAAAGAGGTAAGAATATTCCTTTAAAAAAAATTGGTAAAAAATTTCTTTACCATATCGTTTTAAAATCAATTTTTGAAATTATTTTAATAAACATTGTTTTTATAAGAAAATGAGTTATCTGACTAAAGAGGGAATGAAGTTGGGTTTTCTTGAAAACATTTTATAAAACATTTTGAGTACTAATGAGTGATAAAACAATAATAATACTTAAAAATGTTCATGAATAACCATAGGATATAAAATGAAAGTTTTTAATAAACAAATGTCATATAATTTATTCGAATGAAAGTACCATTGAAAGATCATTAAAGTTATTATTTAGAATAATGATCTTTAAACATTCCAAAGTATCCCATATCCCTTTGAAACATTTTAAATCACAATCCTCATGAAGGAATAAAATTAAATTAAAGTTTAAAATACCATGAAGACAAAAGGATTAATAATATAATACAAAAATGGGTAGTAGATATACCAGAAAAACTATTTAAGTGGAGAACATGACATTTATCTCATGGATATAAAAAGTGAGATAAGAATCCCTTACCTTGAGTTTCCTTTTTGGTGAACGCCCTTTAAATTACTTTATAATAAAATTATGTTAATTTTATAATTTCTTGATAAACATTTCATGTTTATAATTATTTTTATTTCACTTTTTTACAATTTTTTATACAAATACTTAAATAATTAAGTTTACATCAGGTGTTTTGACCAAATTCGGTTAATATGTCAAAAATAACTTTGGTAGGTCAACTAAGGTCAAAGGGTTCATTATATAACACCTCCAGAATAATAACCATGAAATAATTATAATAATTATACATTAATTATACTTTTAAAATCAATTATTAAATATTTTTATGAAAAGTTAATCAACATTATGATCATGGAGACGACAAGCTGTACGTACCCATGAGTAACGTTCTCATTTTTCAATGACCGTTAAGGAAAGAAGGTAAGTAACACCATATACTTTCAGAATGATCATTATATACTAAATACCATGTTATTTAATCATATATATATATATATTGTGATGTAAAAGGAATCACATCGTGTCTAGGAGGCGGTATTCCACACATCCACGAATGACGTTATCACTTTTTAAGTGTGTGAAAGGGTAATATATATATATATATAGTATATTTACAAAAATGTAATTATTTCATAAATATAATATAGAGTTTTTTTATTTCACATAAATTTAATTTAAACCATCCTTTATACATTCCATGTTTAGTGTGAACGAATCACAATGCTTTAAGGGGGCGGTAGCCCACACTTCCTCAAACGATGTTATCGTATTAATGTAAAATAGAAAGTATGAATGGTATGTGTTATAAAAGGATTAAAGAAGTATAAATACAGAATAAATATCATAAATATAATATATAGATATATTTTACATCATAATGTCCACCATGAGAGGTGGTAATGGAAAAAATGAACAATCATCATTTCGTGAGGTAGTAATTCACCGTATATATAAATAGTATGTTCGTTACCCATTAGATGAAATTATGTGTAATTTTAGGTTGAATAATTTACATAAAAACATCCTAGTATATTTAGGATACTTTTTTTGTTACATAATAATGTAATAAATAGATTTTATGGGGTGTATAATGGAAATAAAATTTAAAAAATTGAGAGAAGATGTTACCTCTTAATCGGATAACTACTCTTGGTTTGAACCAAAAGGAATCCTTGGAAGGATTTCTGCCAAAATTGAGGCTTCAAGGTAGAGGGGAGAGATTTTGGTAATCTATATGGGAAGATATTGGCCAATATTAAGTGGTTTTATATGTGGGAGGAATGGGGAGAGGTGGTGGCCTTTTATAGGGAAGGAAAATGACTCACTTGGAAATTTTAGAAATAAGTTAGGTGTACACATGTTATTACCTAAACAAAGTCATAAAAAAACCAAAAAACTCAATAATGGAAGGTTTATGGTTGATATATGGCCATACAATGGGTGTGGGACAAGTGTCTTGGTCATTTTGGCCACTAAGTTAAATATTTAGTCCTTTATTAATCTTAATTTTTTCTTAATAATTATAATTAATTTTAATTACATTCACTAATATTTTTGGTAAAATAAAAAGTTTGTATTATTATAAATTATATAAATTATTCTGATTCAAAATAAGAAATCTATTTTTCCAATTTCCAATCACCTAAGTGGAATAAATTAATTTCAAATTCGTCTCGTAAGCGGGACGACATTGCAGGTTTTTAAAGTAAAAACCTTTGAATGTTTGCTATGTTTTTATAATAAATTTAAAAGTGAAATTTATTCCAATGATATAATTTTTATGAATTGATAAATATATTATCTAATTAAACTTTAAAACCAATTAAAATTATAATTTATCCTTATAAATAAATTATATGAAAAAGAAGTTTTAAACTATAATACCATATTTTTAACTATTCATTAAAAAATGATATGTTTCTGAAAAATGTCAAAAATTAACCCTAACCTAATTTTTATGCCTATATTTAAAATATTAGGTTTATTTTGACATATTAAATAAAAAAATGACAAAATTTAGATTTAAAATGGGTTCTCCATTAAAAGGCGGAAAAATTGCCTTTATAAAAATATTGTTTTTTATGTGTAAAGTAGGGTTTGTTCTTATCTTATAAATATCAAAACTAATGGATGAATATCAAAAATATTTTATTGAATATATAACATATATATTTAATTAAAATAATTAACTAATTTTAATTAATTATGTTTATTAAGACAAAATTCTTTTGGAATCATAATAATAATAATATCTCTTTTTATAACCAATTGGTTCTTATTTTAATTTCTCATTAATTGGTAACCCATTAGTTCATTTTATATTTATATAAACCATAAATTTTCATAATTTAGTTAATACTATTCATAACTGCTACCATAACATCTAGGTTATATCATATTATTTTAAATAATAATAGTTTAATAATACATTGTTATTTGGTGAAACCGAGTCTTGTGTTTAACATAAGTTATCGAGGAAGGTCGTTCTTGGGTGTAACACAAGATAACTTGGTGTTGTGAACATTGAAATATATAGAATATATTTTAAATAGTATATATATTATAAAGTATCTGGATATTATATTACCTTACGTGATTGGTGTCACATGTCATACATGCTATCAAATAAAAGGTTCTTACTTTAGATTTTTGGGGCATCACACTCAAAATTTCCTTGACAGCATGAATAGTCTTTTCAGATTGGCCATGAGTTTGGGGGCGATAGTCCATACTGAAATTCAATTCATTACTCAATTCATGTTGAATAATTCTGTAGAATTTTGATGTCAACTATGTATCATGATAGAGATGATCAAAATTTGAACCCCATACAACCTCTCAACATTCTTGATGTATATCATGTCAAGTTTTTCTAGTGAGAAATCTTACAAAATGGTGATGAAGTGGGAAGTCTTGGTATGTTAATCCTCTACAAACCATATCACATTGTTTATTTTAGATTTCTTTAGGATACCAGTGGAAAAAGTCCATAGTTACATTCTCCCATTACCATATGGGTATGGGAAATGGTTTCATTATCCCTTTAGACTTCTGTCACTCTACTTTAACTTATTGACATACCACACACTTTGAGGTATACTCAGTGATCTCCTTCTTCATGTTGTACCACTATAAGTCTTCTCGAAGATCATGATACATCTTTGTACTTCTAGGTTAGATTGATAAATATTAGTTATGTGCATTAACCAAAAACTCCTTCCTTATCTGAGGTGATGCAGACACACAAAGTCTAGTTCTGAATAGAATGAAAAAATCCTCATTGATTTAGAGATCATGTAGCTCCTCTTACTTTACTAAATTCACCATATTTCAAAGATCCATACCATTCCTTTATGCCTCCTTGATCTTCTCTAGGATATATGGTTGGGAAATATTTTGGGAAAGGTTGTATATATTCCCTTTTATTATGATTTCTAGATCCATCCTTTGTATATCCAAAAATATAGGGTATTTTTCAATCTGTATCATGGATAATGTAGTAGGTTCTTTTCTGCTAGGATCATCATCTACCTTGTTCACCTTTCCTGGAAGGTATTGAATAGAGAAATTGTAGTCCTTTATTAGCTCTAACCATCTTATTTGATTCATGTTGATATCCTCATGTGTGAATATATACTTTAGACTCCTATGATCGGTATATATGTCCAACTTATCACCATAGATATAGTTCTACCAAATCTTTAAGTAAATTATCACAAATTCTAACTACAGATCATGTGTTGTGTAGTTTCTCTCATGGATATTCAAGTCTAATGAGGTAGAGGCTATCACTTTGTCATTCTAAATGATTAAAAAAATCTAATCCTTTCTTTAAAGAATCATTGTATAATAAAAAACCTTATACACTTATTGGTAGTGTGAATATTGGTTAGGGATTGGCCTATTCTATAGCTCCTCAAATCATTCCTCACATTATTCTGTCTAGACATACTTTACGACCTTCCATGTTAACATAGTTAGTGGGATAGAAAATAATGAGATATTTAACACAATAAATTGGTAGTAACCTTATAAGCCAAGAAAACTAACGATTTCTATGACACTAGTGAGTTCAAGCCATTATTTAATTGACATTATATTTGAAAGGTCCATATAAATTCCCTCACTTATGATCATGTGGCCTAATAATGTGACTTTCTACATCCAAAATTCATTCTTGCTAAAAATATAATTCATTATATATTTCATTAATGTTTCTAGTACAATAATTAGATGATCTTTATGTTCCTCCTTGATCTTAGAGTACATGAAAATATCATAGATAAAGACTACCACAAATTTGTATTAGTAGTCTTGAAAGAATATATTCATCAAATCCATGAATATTTCAGGGACATTAGTAAGTCCAAAGTGCATAACTATGAAATTATAGTGTTCACAACTTGTATGAAAGGCCTTCTTCTAAATATATTCCTTCTTGACCTTTATATGATGATATCTAGAATGAAGAACCACCTTTTATAAGTACTGAGATACTCATAGTTGATCGAACATGTCATTAATCCTTGGAAGGGGATACTTGTTTGTTATGGTTTTCTTGTTTAACTATCAGTAATCGATATATATACTTATTCAGACTTCCTTCTTATTTATAAAGAGTTATATCATACCCCAAGGTGATGAACTATGCTATATGAACCCTTTTTTATAAATGTTATTTCATATTCTTCTTTGACTCCTCTCATTTGATTTGGTCCATAATTTAAGTGAATTTAGAGACTGGAGTGGATCTAGGTTTAAGTTCTATTAAGAACTATACCTCATGATCTGGGGGAATTTCAAGTAACTATTTGGAAAAAAAACTTAGTGTATTACCTTTAAATGGTAATTTCCTATAGTTTGTTACCTTTAATTGAATCAAACACTTGGGAAAGGTATGATTTTTTACTGTGTATCAACACCCACATCATCAAGGTTATTCCAAAGGAAATTCATGATATCACTCACATTTATAGAGAAGAGTGGGATGGTTCAGAATATGAAAATAGGATTACATTTATCAATATTTGATGTGTTATCTATATAATGAGATCCATTCCATGCCCAATATGGTGTATAATTCCACCAATGGAAGGATTATAAGATTTTCTGGAAGAATCTACCCACATACGCTAATAGGAGAAGAGTCCAACACTTAGGTTGAAATGATTTCCCCACTAGGAGTTTTGAAGATATCTATACTTCAATGTTTCAGGGATTTCATTAAATAGAACTAGAAAAATTGAAAGTTATAAAGGACTTCATATAACCATAATCAAATTAAAAATTATCAATTATTGTGTTAATAGAAAGTATACCATGTACCAATTCATTTTCACCCATACTTTAGTAGTAGTTATGGCACAAGATTTCTACTTATCCTTTGGATTTGGTGGTTATTGAGTCTAATTACCCTTAAGTACCCTTTGTTTAGTGCATTGTCTTGTATAGTGTACTTTCCCATTATTATTGAAGCATTTAACCATGGGTGTTGCATTAAAAGGTGCCTTTTATTATTCTATCATGTTTTCTGTATTTTTCATGTCTCTTCAACATTCATGATCATTGTGGTCTTCTCCGCACACTTGAATCATTTCCCCATCCCTTTTAGGAAATTACCATGATGTTTCTTCCCAAATTTTTTATATGTGGGATGTTAGATCCTCCTTTATTCTTTTTCATTTGACCCACTAGCATGAAAATATATTCTTATCTTCCTATCCCCATGTCCAAAGGTCCAATATGCAAACATCATCTCTACTTTGAGAGCACATAGAACCTCTTTTTCACAACTCTTGAAGTATTGGATAGATAAATCCTTTTTAAGGTGTGGTTTTAAACCACAAAAAAATCTATCTATTTTATATTGTTTTTAATAACAAAACCTAAGGCATATCTTAAAATCCTTGTGAAGTTTTACTTGTAATCCATGATAGATACACCTTCCTTATTCTTCATATCTATGAATTATCTCTCTATATTTGTTCTAAGAGTTCAAAAGAAATACTTGTTAAGATATATTTTATTAAAGTATTCCCACTCCATCTCTTCCATTTCATCCTATATCTTGGTGTTATTTATACACTCCCAACATTGATTGGATTATCTATCTAAATGATAGACAACCAAATTCACTTTCTCATTCTCAAAATAGTGGGGCATAGAAAAGATCTTATCCATTGAGTTAAACCATTATTATATGAAAAGTGGATCAAAATATCAAATAAATTTTAGAGGTTGTTTCTTCATAAAAAAAAAATAATGAGTTTCTCCTTCTTGGGTGAAGGAGTAAATTCCACATGGTTTAGGTTATTTTTTTATATCCATAGATTGATGGGTAAGAATTGAAATAATGTTTTGAACTCCACCTGCCATGGAATTGGAAATGTTATTCAGAAAATCATCACTTTGTCCTTAATAAGGTTTGTTGGACTAGTTTCTCCTAGTTCACACCATTTTATAAAATATAAAAGGTTTGAAAAAAACAAAAATAAAAAAATTAAGAATATATAATTTATTCTTTTTCAAAATTAACACTAAATCCATTTCTTATGGGACAATTTGTTTAGAATTTTTCTAAAAATTATTCTTCTATAAATGTTTACCTATACATAGACTTATAATTATAGTTTTACTAACTTTTATAATCCTAATTCCAAAATTAACTAAACCATACCTATTATAATAACTACAATGGACCCTAATTTCACTTACATCACTTTACATAAATTTAAATATAAAAAACATAATATTTATACATTAAAGGATCAAAAGGTTTATTATATTGGGAAAATTAAGATCACACATCACTTGTACATAATAAATCATAAACATTTAGTTAAATCCTTTATCTTTATCCTTCTAAAATTCCATGTTATCCTTAGTATATTTAGCCACCTAAGGATATACATTAAAGAAAGGGGTGAGCTAAAATCCATGTAAAGGGAAGAATAAGAGAAATGAATCAATATAACATGGGTGAGAATTATCATTATCATAATCATATCTTAAGCATATGATCATAATCATAATCATGAAATATAAATTTGATAAATTAATGGAATGTAATGATGCATAAAAATGAAACATCATGTCATAGTGGTCAAATACCACACATAGTTATGAATAAACCTAGTGTCATGTCCATTCATAACATATGTGTATAAATCATAACATAATCACTGTGAAAAAATATAGAATAATATTCATGAATAGTGCACATAATATCATGAGATACATCACATTATTCAATGAATTGGAGGGATATATAATTCTGGTACCACCCATCACATCATAATATTTACATAGTCAGGCATTCCATATAGAACATATAAGAATCGTAATCATGAAATAACACATGGAAAGGAATGGGTTTCATAAGTATTTCATAAAGCATGATTTTATGAATAAAATTAGGGTTCTCAAATGAAAAAGGGAAACCATATTTGGTATAAACATCCTCATTCCAGAGTTAAGAAGAAAAAACTCAAAATATTTGTTTTGTAAAGAAAAGTATTTTGGGAAAATATTTGTATTGGCCTTATAGATTACGGTGAAAAAATGTATATATCAGAAATAAAAGGGAAGAATAGTTAAATGATTTATAAGAAACATTATAGGATTATCCATACCTAAAATTACATGAAATAGGGATATCCTAAAGAAAGGGAGTTGGGTTTGATAATCATCTTACCTTAAATACTGCTTTATATCGTCACTTTTCCTCCCCTCTTTCCTTAGTGTGGCTTCTCTTGTATGTCACTAGAAATCCTTGATTAATGGATCTTTTTTAATAATTCAAATACCAATGGTTTATAAGGTCTTAAGAGAGAGGATTTGGGTAGAGCATTGGATTTCGTAAGTGGGGGAGGAGTGGTTTTCCAAGGGGAGGGAGAGGGGTTATTTATACTTGTGGAGAGGGGTATTTTTACAATAAAATATTGAATAAAATACTATATCAAATGTAAAACATATAATAGTGATTTTTTACAATATAAAACTTATATTAATATAACATAATGGTTTTAGAACATTAAAATCTTTTATAATTTTAATTCACAAAGCTAATTAAAAAGTAAAAAGAAACAAATAAAAAAATTTCTTTTAAGGGATCACTTTTGAATTTAGGTTTTTGAAACTCTTTTTAGGAATGAAAATTATGTTTATTATATTTTAATAACACTTTTAATAAATTAAATATATTTTTTATGAGCCAAAAGTTTTATAAATGATTAGTTAATTAGTATATCATTAATGATGTAATTTAATATACACAGGTTATGAGAAATACTATATTTTTACTATTCACTGAAAAAATGAAGTATTTCAAAAAATTACAAAAACAAATCACCCTTAGATAATTTTGATATACTAATTTAAAAAATGATATTCATTTTATCCAAAAAAATTTAATTTTAAGTAATTTGGTTTTTAATATAAAAATTATGATCTTATAAAGTAAATTAAAATATAGTTTATTAAAAATGAACTTATATTTTCTTTGAGTTTTTAATCATGATATTTAATTTTGTGCATTATAATATTTATATTTACTTTAATTAATAATGATAAATATCATTTCTATCAACATTTATTATATTCAGGTTAAATTACTATTCCAATAGTTATGTTTCTATTTCAATGACCAGGTTATTATTCGTAACAGTCATGTTACCATTGCAACAGTCACATTACTTCCTATAAATATATCTAAATTCCTTAATTCATTATTCAAATCAATTCATCTCAAGGTTATATATTTACATTTTCTATAATGTTCATTTGTTTACTATTTTTTTTCTTTCTATAGTTTTTTTCATAAGAGGGATGACATTAAAAGATTGTTTAAATCTATACTTTTCCATTGAAGTTTTTCTATTTTCTATTTATCATCACCTTGAAATATTTAACATTTTAATATTCTTAGTATTTTACTAATGTAATGATTTAAATTAATGAAATAATGTTTTTTTGGTTTCTCTATGGGTTTTTGTGTGTATAATATTTTATAATATAATCCAAATTTATTTAAAGAAACAAATATCTTTTAAAAACTATTTATATTATATTTACTTCCTGTTATTTAAAAGTTATGCGTATTTACAAAAATATAATCTCTTTTCACTTATCCAAGGGGTTTTCCACTTCTAATTTCCCCTCAAACCTCACCCCATAAGTTTAACCCAAAATATACCCAAACCAATCTTAATAATTAATAGATAGATTAATGAGGTTCCTATATTCTAAAAATACCACCCTCAAAGGCTTTACACACTTAGAAAAGGTGATAATACAAGAAGTGAGGTATAAGTTCAAAACCTCTATTTTTCATTTATATTTTCTTATCCGCACTTTTTATTCATAAAATTTAATTAAATAATATAAATTTTTTAACATTATAATACTTAGTATACTAATATGTTTTTATAATGATTTTACAATCACTGACTACCTTTTCCCTTTCCCATTAATAAAAAAATGCGGAATGTTCATATGTGCGGACTACCACCTCCATAGATAAAAAAGTTCATTTTACAACACTAGATATCTTGGATATTCCAAAAATAGAATTAAATATGTAATTATAATATTTATAAGCTATTAAAAATTCTGTAATACTATGCCATTTTACTTATTTCTCCTATTTCTCAAAAAATATAATCATCATCCATGCATACATGTGTACTACCACCTCCATGGTATGATGCATTTAATTTTTCATTACCTCCTTTCAAGGATGGATCTATGAATGGATTTAAATGATAAATATATTTTTTATGTTATTAATAAGTTTTTAGTAGTATAAATTAAATATCCTCTTAATTATATGAATTATAATAAAACAATGTAAATTTAACTATCTTAAACAAGAAAAATAAGAGGAAAACAATTTATTAATAGTAGGTGATTGTTTTTTAACTATTACATTCTATACTATTTTTTATAATTTTTATATACCACACCAATAAACACTAAATAATGTCATTATGAATCTTTTTTAATTATATTTCTACTAAATAATCTCATAATCATCCATTAATTATAGTATGTTCATGTTTAGATCAGTTGGACCACCTACCTGAATAATGCTATAAAATTATGTCATGGATGATTAATAATACTTCATTAATTGTGTAATATGATATAATTTTTTATATATATATTTTTACTTGGTTTTGGAAGGGTTACATAAATAATTAATTCATTAACTAAGAAAACACCATTTTTTCAGTTAAAATCAATGATATAATTTTTTTATCAATTTAGTCTTCTAAAATAATTACTAAAGAACTCATGAAAGGAAATTTAAACTTCATAAATCATTATAAATAATAAATTTTATTAAATTTAGTAATATTAGAATGATGAAATTTGGAATAGGAATGTACACCAATGTTTCTCCTTTGAAACTAGTATAAATAGTCAAAACTATAAACACATGATATAGAGAAATTAGTAACTAATATAAATATATATAATAATTATAAATGAAAAGTGTGAATGAAAATAAGTATGATTAAGTCTATGAAAATGGTGATTAATATTTTTATCTTTATTATATAGACAGTTGTACATTTTTGAAAATCAAGATTAAAGGTAAGAGACTTTCGTAACTCAAATATCTTTCTTTGAGTTCAATATTCTATTTAATAATTGATTTCCCATTTTATATGATGTTATATTTTATATTTATTGTGAAGGTATATCTTTTGATATAATTCATACTAGACTTTTCTATCACATAAATTTATGACATTATCAAGAATGAACCTCTATCTCTTAATTAGCTCATTATTTCAAGTCCATGATCTCACTTACCACCAATATTATCCTCTCATGTATCAAAATCTAAATATGTATCAATTTATCTGATCTTTATATTTTGATTTTCCACTTTTTAAAGATAAGTTTTGTTATCATTTTTTCTATGATGTTTTTCAATAATGGTATTTCAAAATATAAAAAACTCTTTTTATTTCAAAATAAAATGTTTAATCATTAGATTGTATTTTCCTATTTATCTCAAGGGATATATTTTCGATGAAATTATGGTTTATAAACCTCCATACAAATGATTTTATGAGGTTCCTCTTATGGGTGATTTAAATTGGTGTCAATTGATCTAGTTTACGTGGTTATTTATGTTATAGATTTTTGTAACGTGATACCCATTCATATTCTTAGGTTTTAGTGATATAATGATTAAATGTATTGCTATGGAAAACTTGGATAATTTTAATCTTTAAGAGATCAGTGGGGGCATATATATCCATCCAATTCACTATTTAAGTATTTACATCTCAAGAGATAATATTGAAACAAGTAGTGATATTCAATCTAAAATGGGAAAAAGGTTGTAATGTATGATTCATTATAGAAAATGGGTTTTGATGCCTAATCCTATATGGGAAACAAGTTGTGATTATTAGTCCACTATAGGAAATAAGTGGTGCTGACTAATCTATAATGTTGAGTTTCTATGCTTATATTGGTTCCGTGCTATTTTGATATGTGGATATGTTATTCCCCTGGTGTGTGATTTATGTCTAAATCTATCAAGTTCATTACACCAAAATAAATTTTGGATCATAAGGGATTACTTTTTTAATATGAAATTTCTATTCTACTTATGTTTTATGAATTTCTTATGATCTCACCTAGGGTAACTTGTTGATATGTTTATTATTCCAAAACTAAGAATTTGAGATCACCCCTTTATTATGTTTCTATTTCCCTAGTCATGAGGATAAATTTAACTTTTTAGAGGTATAGAGAAGATATAGTATGATGAAATTATAGGGAAATATTCCTAATAAATGTAAAATTAATCACTTATATATTTAGTATCCAAAGATATTATACCTATTGATTCTCACGATGATTATATTATTTTATAATGCAATGTTTTAAAAGGAATTTTTAACAATGGTTAAATTAGTTGATATAATGGGAAAGTTTATCTATTTTGGAGATTATTTTAGTTATTTTGGAAATAAGGATAGAGAATGTTAGTGAAAACCCTAAAGATGAGTCTATTTAATAGACAATATCCTGAAATATTTTTAAATTATTGAGTATGTGTTTTCCTAGAAAATCATCACCCTCTATGTACTTACAAGTGGATATGAATATAGAAAATATGTAGGCTTAATAACCTAGAAAAGTTTGGTAGACAATTAAACCAATAATCTCTCTAATGCCTGATGAGTGGGATTAAGGCTTCGTGCCAACTAGAAACTCTCAGGGGATATACTTTGGTTGATTATGTTATATTTATAAACAATTATAAAGAATTTATTTCCTTGTTACTTCGAGATATTAGTTTGATAAGTATAAGATAACCTTACTTAGAGTAATTAAATTAATTAAAATATGACATGATGATGTAAATGGGTAAAAGATTTTAGGGTTGAATCCCTTTTATGTTATTGATTATGATAATCCCTATGATATTAAATGCTCATCACCTATGTTAACCAATTCTGGTTTCAAAGGTGGATGGAACCAATAGGAACTAAATTAACAATTGGTGTGAGGGATAATGTGATGATTGTTCCAATGAAAATTCGATAGAATGGGTTTGGAGTAAAACCTTGTGGTAGTGGTCACCCAACTCTCTCAATTATGAATAATAACACAAATCAAATTGAGATCCCAAACATAAAAAGGAGGGAGGAGCTTACTATTGAGTCTTTAATGTGAGAACACACACCCTCTTTTAGTGTCTATTTTAATCCAGTTATTTATGAGAATGGATCAATGTGATGGAAAATATATTTTACATTATCTAGCTCTCAGAACATGGGAATATTGATCTAGATATCTATCCATTAGAAGGTAATTCCAACCAATACTGGATTCTGATTAAGAATATAACAAAGAAGGTGGAAGAAGACTCTATAGTATGGGAAGACTTCTTTAAAGTGTTATTAAATAAGTATTTTCCTCAAACTATCTATAAAAATATGGATATTAAATTATTATAGTTGAAACAAGGATGATTAATCCATTATAACTTACAAAGTGAACATCAAAATACTGGTGAGGTATTTCTCTAGTTTTTTAATGGATCCTGAGAATTAGATAAAACGATTCTTCAGTGTACTTAAACTAATTATTCAAAAGGAACTTTCTATAAGATACATCTACACTATAATATGATATTTTATAATTATAGGATCCTCACACATCTCATATCATTGATCATAGCTAAACATGTGCTCAAACATCCCTTAGGGTTAGGCCGAATATGACTCATCCATATCCCATCGGGGATAAGAATCCAGAACTAGGTTTTTATTAGAGTTTCCTTTGTCAATCCATTGCTAGGTATTTACCATCCAACTATTCTTGTCCCAAATAACCTACTAACTACCCAGTCTCACATGTTATCAATAAATAAATCAATCAATAATAGGAAAATCATTTCAAATTAGTTTAAAATACAATTTCCCCATTTTCAGTTTTAATAAGCCAATTTCATTTCAAAACCAAAACATATTTTTTTCATAATTTTATGCCTTTTTAAACCAATACTAATCATAGGTTTTTAACAATTCAATTTAAGACATTTTTCTCAAAATCAATTCTCAAATTATTTCAAAATTTCTACCAGTTTCAATTCATGCCCCAAATTCAAATTCCAATGGAATTGGGGGTTTTACCAAAATCCATACCATATCAATTTCAATTCCAATTCACATAAAATTGTGTTTTCAAAATTCAATTGAAATAAATTTCAAATAATAAGAAACTTGAGTTTTAATCAACTAGAAAATCTTAAACTGTACCTCCTACCTTTTTCATGGAATCATAAGGCCCATAACGGGACCCAACAACGTAAAATGAAGCCACCGAAGATCTAGGAACATGAACTAGAATCATGATTCAAAAACACAAAGTTTAGATCCATAAATCCCAAGATGATATATCAAATTCTATGAATAAAAGATAGATATACATAAGAGACAATAAAACTGCTTACCTGAAGAGATGCACCACAACCAATAAAATGACCAATTGCTAAACAGATGATCTTAAATGGGAGAAGGTCCTAAAAATTCTTAAAATCACCCAAATAAGGATTTAGGTTTTGCGAGGGGGGGATAAAGGTTGAGTGAAATTGAAATTAGTTGTATATCACATTTAAAACCACCTTCCTTGATAATTATATAGCATGTAACCCCAGTTTAAGTCGTGTAAATTCTCATATGTTTCATACTCTGGATTTTTTTCCTTTTATTAAAATTTGACTTTTAATATTTACATGGAATCCAATATTTACATGGTGTGTAACCATTCATGTTTTGTACCCATTTTAGGACATATTCTAGGCGATTATTATAAATAATGTAACTAAATTACACGATGTGTAAATCCTCATCAAACTACAAAAATATAGGTTTTATGTTGAAAATTCTAAAAAATCCCTAACTTCACCATTATAGGTATACTCTAAATTCCTTATTGTAATTACCTAGAAAATGAGAAATGTAAAACCAAAACAAAGGATAAAACATACCTAAAAGAAAGTTAGTGGGGCATTACCCAATTGTCCCATATATGGAAAGAAATTGATAAGATTCTTTGACCTCTAAAACGGAACTCTCATGAATCAATGAATTCATATATCAAGGTTTTTTTTACCTTAAGTCCTTTGATAGGATGAAAATAGTATTTTTTTGAGATTTCCTTATTGATTATTAGGGTACACTTCTCAACTATTGGGAGTAGTAATCTGAATGGAATTATATACCTCTAACTACTTCATCTTCATCATATAGAAATATCCATCTATTTACTGAAATTTATATGATTAAGAGGGGTATTATCCCTATAAAATAATCTGACTTTTATATTGATAATTTATATGAGGTTCTAATATATGTTGAGGGTATTGTTATATGCATAAAGATCCATAAACTACCCAATAATATGTTTAATTTTTTTGTCTTAACAGGACAACATGAACTCAAAATTAGAAATGAGTTCAGAAAATTGGGTGATCAGTATGATCATCCCAAGTAGATTTTCTCACTCTTGTTATATCCCTATATTATCAAGATGGAGGGAACATTGTTGCATCCCAAAGAGTTTGAGGTTTTGGACTATTATAAATTTGATCCTATAACCATTATCAATTAAGTCTCTCTAAAATTCAATATCATCCAACTTTCCAGATATTAATAAGGAACTAATGTATCGTTATGTGATAGCTTCTCGGTCTTATTCCCTAAAGGAGATGACTATATGAAACTCAGTGGAACTAGTATCTACATGATATTCCCCTATTTTAGTTACCTCAACATCTAACTATTAGATATATAAAAGGGCCTTAATGGGAGATTCTAGTATTTCAATGTATAGGTAAATTGAATGCAGTATTGAGAAATTATATGGGATGAAAACCAAATATTTTAGGTTATCATATTTTTGGACCAGGGGCCTATGATTCTTATAATGAAGTTATTATCTAACATAATGATTATAAGTAAAGGAAACTTGTGTTTAAAATACATATTCCAAATGTAAATCTAATAACATTATCATCATTTATGGTTTTTTTCAGGCTATCATTCCTTTAGTTTGATGTTGAATAGAAAATTCTATGTATGTTAGTCGGTCCTCCAATATAATTGGATCTGAATGTGACATGGAAGATTAAAGAGTAGATTATTTTTCTTATTAGTCTTTTTGGAGTTCCTACCAATAGGTTTTGGAATCATTCATGGACTGAGTAGAAAGTATTCATGAATTTTAGGGACAACCACAAATACATCTTCCTTGACCACCTTAGCCTCTAAGACCACATACTTTATAGTGAATGGGGAGATCAATTTCATATGTGTATTCTTTTTTAGTGAAGGGTTATACCAACTATATGATATTTATTAATCTACATTGTGATTCGTCATCTGATGAAGGTTTTATTTTTTGTGGCAGTTCCCATCCTCATAATGATAAATGGGGGAAGTATGAGATGTTTTACACCATGTTTTCTACTGATAAGGGTTATTCCTCTTTCATTTTCTTTTTTTAGTTATTATTACATAAAATCTTGGAATATTATGATGATGAAGATATCATCTTTGAATTTTATTATGTTTGGTGTTATAACTGGTTGATTTAGTTGTGCCCTACGAATAGTGTGCACTTGACTAATAGATACATCGTTCATCTAGTCATCGAACTATTATACATATATTTTTTGGATTTACTTCCATTTTCTTTCCCTCTCGGATGCAGAGGAAGATACATAATCAACATGTTATAGGGTTTTACCCAATTTTAGTTGTGCAGAGTCAAACATCATTGAATATTTGTACTTAAAAAATTAATAAACCTGGATGTTGTTCCCTGGTATTTGATGGTAAGGTCAATAATTCTGGTGATCATTTAGACTAACTTTATTATGCTTTATTGACTTTGAAAATTTGAATAAGTTATATTCTAATTTATTGATGTGGTATTCTAGAAAAATATCTCTTTATAAAGAATATATCATATTTTTTCTATCCAAGAACTTCAAGAGCAGTTGATCCATCTTACTATCTTGGAATAGAAATTTTAGTTGCCACTGCCATTCAAGTGGAAACACTGTGTGATATTATATGGGATTGGGTGCCAAAACTGTTGTCAGTTCTGGTTTGAGAGTGATATATGTGGTCTTTACTCTACTATATTTATTTCCTCAAGACAAAGGTGTCATTATAGACTTGTCCTTGGACTATCATATAGAATCCTCCATAGGCTATGCCACATCTAAAAACTAATAAAATACACCAAGATACTTCAAAGGGATTAGAGATGTCTACAAATCATCACATATATTTTCTATAAAAATATCTAATTGCTTCTCCTGAGGAACCTACATGTTAAAATATTGGGTTAATCATTTCCACCTAGAAATGAAATCTATAACACTCTAGTTTTCTTGTAGATTTCAGTTTTAGAGACTAAAAATAGATTTCATTTTCAATGATGGGATGAATTAGTAAATGAATTTTCATTTTATATCATTCCAAATAAAAATTGAACATGTTATCATATTTTTATATCATATAAATGAAGCTATTTCCAGAGTATGGATGAATCATCTGAGCTTATATACTTCTTATCACATCAATGAACAAATTATAGGTCCACCATGAGATATTAAGTGCATGATATGGTTCCCTAGGTAACCCATTCCATTATATATAGGAAAGTTTTGATTCAAAAAATCGAGTTGATTAGGAGTAGGGACTGCCCAACTATTTTATGGATTTATCACTGGGTATACTAGTGCACACTGCCCCTCCATAGCTCCCAATTGAGTGGCCAAAGATTCAAGGGAATTAAGAATCTTTAGCATAAGTTTCTACTAGGAAGATTCCTAACTGAAATATGTGGGTGAAAAATAATATTATCAAATCACTTATACTGATTTTCAATATCCAATTTGAGTCTTCCTAGGATAGATTACCTAAAATAGTGGAATTTTTTCCCCTGGGAGGAAATTCCTGATGATCTATGTTCATCGGTTTCGAATAAACTGGAAGTCTATAATCAAATACAAATAGATGTCTAGACTCTACTCTTATGGTTTGATCATTTTTTCATTATATATATATATATATAAGTAGATACATCAGACACTATTTGGGGACTGTACCTAGTAAGAATATTTCCTCTTTTTATTTTGGTATTGAGTCACTTCAACTCCTCTAGATTAAATTTATACCAAGTGAACCTATCTTTGATAGAAAGGGATCCAACTACATTAGGTAGTAGTTAGGTTTTCTATATATCCACACCTTTATTTATTCACTTTAGATTAATCTATCTAAGTAGGTGATATATGATTTTTTATAGGAATTCTAAAATTCTTGGACTGACTCTAATTCTTGATATTCACACATTCTTTATCGACTTTAGTGTGTACTATGTTTTATATAGATTCTTCCTAAATAAATTCTTCTAAATAAACATCATGTTATCATTTATTAAAAATTATTAAATCAATGACATTTATTAACATCCATTTTATTATAAGAATCTAGACCTCATTAGATTTATAGGTTATTTTTTCATCTTCTAAACATTTAATGAGGGAAAAATCATAATACTTTATCATTTTTACCTTCTTGTTGGATTTTTTTAGCTTATTGAAATTTCATTTTAGGTATTCACCTAGAAGAAATTTATAAATTGTAATACTAAGGGATTCCATGATCCTAAGGGATTCCCTGGTTTCTTTCACTAAATATATCCCTAATGATGAAGATAGATCATGTAGTGGAATGAACTTTGAGGGATTTTTTTAAGGTCAATCCAAATCTAGAGAAGACCAACTTATATAGATGAATAGGGGAAATAATCACCCATCACTTAAGTCTATGTTTATTGTTCATCTTCCAAAATCACATTATATACACATTGTGGATTTTATTTCATAAGAGGGTGAGGGTGGTGAAAATCCCATCAACCCTGTGGGCTAGATATTCCCCCACAGTGTTGTTGAGGTACCTATTATCATAGCCTTATTAACCTTTTATATATTACCTAAGCATGTTTTGGTTATAGAAAATGTTCATAGCATGACTTGTTAACCACTGAGGGTTTCTCAATAGTTGGGAGTTTTTCTTTCCTCAAGTGAGAGGCATGTTCAACCGTTTTAGCAGCCCAATGTACACTATTTTAAATGGTCTGATCTCATAAAGTATTTAATTTATGAGATTGAGGGACATTGGGATTATAGTATATAGAAAATCTATCATATCTAGGACCTGAGCATAAAACTTTTCCCAAAGCTATTAAATTTCATGATTCCCCCTATGTGGGGATTTGTTAACCAAAAATGAAATAAAATGAAATATGAACCATCCACTAATATATATGTCATGTGGGGAGTTAATTATTATTTAGTGAATAAGAATTATACTACCAAGAAAAGTGGGTTGAAATACCTTACTTTTCTTTCCCAACATAGGGTTTCTACCCATTTAAATGGTGGAAAAGTCAACCTAGTGATAAACATCGCTGATCCCCATGATGTTGTTGGTGTATTCAACATAATACATATCCTTGTTTTGGAGATTCTTCTAGAAGTTATGAAAAAGTAAAGAAATTCATTCCTTTTTGAATTATTCCATAATTCCATATTGGGAAGTAGCGATGGGACATAAAAATACTAGAATATTTCCTTTCTCCATTTCTTTCTTTATGTTCACACTATCATTATTATCATAAAAAATGAGTTCCTATAATTAATCCAACCATAGTGGTCATTCTCTATCTTCCTTAGGGGAGTGGGGTTATTTGAAACATCCTTAGTTATATCATAGGATAATAAATTCAAGCGAGTCAAAGATAATGTCTTTCACCTTAGGATATCCTTTATCAGTGATGATATGTCTCCAATCAGTGGTGATTTTCTCAGTGTGATTGTCCATGAATTCTAGAGTGCCTTTCAATATTTGGTAAATATAAATGTGGTTTTCACATGGGAAGGATATTCATTCTGATATGGGCTGTCATTATTGTAAGGGACTTCACAAAAATCACTTTGGGGACATCCTCCATGGCTACATGCTAAGATTCAAATGGGAGGACCTCCATGATTACCAACTGTTAATGGATCAGAAAGGGGATAACCTTATTTCCTATTGACTTTCAGTTGTGGGGAGTTATTTTATAGTATACACTACATGGAGAACCTCCATGGTTGATATTGATGTATCCAAGTGAAGGAAATATAACAATGGTACTCTGTGGATGAAATCAAGAGGTTATGATATCAATACCAAAGGGTGGAATTCCTTGGTAATTATTACTTTCTATTATTAATGAAGATTCAGTAGATTCTTGGGATACTATTAAAATACACTGAAGGACCTCAAGAATATTATTGTTGGTTTGGGTATAATTATGAGCCTACTTTTGGATGACATTATTCCATTAAATTGACCTTATCGATCTTATTGGTTGGGAAATCAGGGTCGAAACATCAATTATGATGATATTTATACAGTGTGGACAACAACCCTCATTCATAAGAACCCTTTGAGGTGACCTTCTTCCTATTTTTAGAATATACCATTGCACTCCCTGTAATTCTATTAGAATATGTTGGGAAGGTTTTAAAGTAATTGTATGTAAGGGGATATGTGCATAATGTTGTTCTTCATTCACTGTTGAAACATATTGATTTTCTTCCTACGTGAGGATAAGAATATGATCATGATCCTTAATAGGTGCCACTAGAATAAGTTAGTGAGTCATGTATACCTAAGAATGAATATTATATGTACTAAATGTTTTTTAGAGTAAGTTATTTTACTCTCATATTGATATAAGATATATGATTATACTCCAGAGTGATTGCTAGAATATGTCAATGAGCACTTGTGGTAGTGGTAGGGAAAAGATCCTGCCCTAAAGTGACTATTAGGACATATCAAAAAAACTCTAGTAAAAGTGGGAATATAATCACAACCCTAATATTAATTAATAACTATAATTTTCTAACAATCCTCCTAAATAGAAGTGGGAATATGGTCTAAATCCTAAGTATCTTTTAGTACATACTAACAAACACCTTAAATATTAGAGGGATATAAAATATGGGCATGGAAATCATGTCTATCAAAAAATTCCAACAAAATACCATGGTTTTGGTGGCAATAAGAATATGGTCTTGACCCCTGGTGACTATCAAAATATCCTAATGGGTATCCTATAGTTCTTCTATGATATGATGGAAGAGATGAAAGGTCTGAGAATAAATATAATCATACTCTTCAGTTATTTTTAGGATATGATGATGTTCTTCCTATATGGGAATAAGTATATGGTATTGTTCCCCATCTATTATTGGGATATGTTATCATACTCCTCATAATACTACCGGGATATTCTAACATGATTACTGAGGGCGAGTATGAATATTTTTCAATTCTTCAGCCACCATTAGAACATACTTATGGGATTATTAAATGAGAACAAGAATATGAACATGTTCTTTATCTCCAAGGTATTTATTTACCTAGAGAATTCTTCTCATGGTATCCATAGTCTAGATAACTAGCTTCCGTTTCTCTATAGTGGTATCCTCAGTTTGTTCCTAAGGGGTATGGGCTATATGGCATTGTATTCATCCTTAATACATAGGATCTCTCTTAGGAGGCCTCTGGATTATGGTTAGGATTTAATTTTAATCTTTCCTTATATCCCAAATATTAGGGAAGTAAGAAGTATTGTACTATGGGGATAAGCTCCAGAAGTGGTTGGAGGTGGCCAATGGTGTAACATATTTCTCTACGGTTGTCCATTGGTATGATGGTCCATGAGTCTCTATCATGTAGAGGCTCTTTCATATGGACTTTAGTGTGAGAATTTCTCTTTTCTTGCAATTCTCCCATAGAAATGAATTAACCACCTGAAATTATTGGTTCTGTGTTGGTGACATTATCCTTTTTCTAGATGGGGCCAAATTAGTCATTATAGTTAATACAAATGTATTGTTCCTTAGTTTTTGTGTATTTTGAGGAGTTCCATGACATCTAACATTTTATATGAATAACTTAACATGAAATGGTGAGTTATATGATTCCATTACTTTGGATTGAAGGTGGGACTTGAAGGGTTCATGAAATTAACCTGTGAGGATTGGTAAAAAACAAGAAACTTGTTAATGTATTTTAACAGGAATTAAGATCATGTTTGATTGGTAAATTTTATTAGGAAAGGATTCATGTTAGGTTCACCATTATTTTTCTAACACAAGATACACATGTTCTTGTTTGAGGATAAGGAATACCTAGTTTCTAAAGTTAATAGGTCACAAAAGATTTAAAAGTGACACTTAGAGTGTGCATTGGATGAGAATATGGGAATTCTAGACCATCACAACCATTAAGGGGGAGTTATTTCCAACACCATTACAATTTTAAATATTTAAGACATCTTTGAACCCTTCTCAAATTCAAGTGAATGATTGGTTTCAACCATGCTAATGGTCTGATCAAAACCATACATTGATGTGAATATATGTATGCATCAACATTTCTCTATCAGTATGAAAAATTATATATATTAGAGGTTATATATCGATGGGTACATCTATATATAACAGTGGTTCTCTATATTTATCTTATTAATTGATTGTGTTATGGTTTAAAGACTCATAGTTTGAACTATATAATTGATCACCATATAGCAATGTTGAATGTGTTCTATTATAGAGATTATATCCATAAGAGGGGATTCCTAAATATCCATATGAAGGGTATCATAACCCTCATAGTTTAGTCCACCTTAATAGGACACATCACATATTTTATGGTTGTGTGACATGAACTAATGTGGTTTCTTTTAAGGTCATGAAACCATTACCAAGTGAAGTGTATTTTATGTTTGAGTATCTATGAATTATTTAGAGTGGTTTACCACTATTCATAATGGACTTCTAGATAGAATATTCCTATAAATATTTGTTTTTTGACTTATTTATGGGCACCACTTTCTGGTTTCTCCAACCTTTCTGTAATTGTATAAGAGAATGAATGAAAAACCCTAAAGAATATGGTTCTAGTGTGAATAGATTATATATATCATGGGGAATATAGTATGATGCGGAGGAGTATCAAGGAACACAAGGAATATAACTTTGTGGGATATGGTGGCATGGGTAATATAGCCTAGTGAAAGTATGGATATGGATGTTGGGTTTGTTCCTAAGAGAGGTGTCCTACATATCATCATTAATAGGAATCAAAGCCTATGTATTTTGAGTTAGATATTTTAATGTTATGTGATAGGTACCTATCATGAAATTAAACATCATTTTTTATGACATTATCATTTTTTCTTACACCATGCGATAAGGATGTTTGAATGGTGAAATGGGTAATAACATGGGATTGAGTGGGGATTATGTGTGGGTAACCCATATACTCCTAACTAAGTAGGTGGATAACGTGACCTTAATTTAAAACAATTTTCCCACATAGTATTGGGAATTAAATGTGTTTATGATGCTTAAATATGATCATATTGGGGAATTATTTATTATTGGTTATTTTTTAGTTGAAAATACGATTCTATGAACATCTTTTTTAAAAAAGTTATTTTGGTACTAAATTTTTAAATTGATACTTGCTTTTATTTTCTTATATTTTTAGGATCATATATATTGAAAAATTTATTGGAGGGTGTTTTGAGTTTTGAATTTGAAAAGTTAAAAATCACATGATTTTAAAATCAAATATATTTTCACTAAAATATTTTCTAATTCCAACTACCTTAGTTTGATCTACATAATTAATTAGATTTGTTTGGATAATTTTGTGCATTGAATTTATTTTGTTTTTTCTTATATATTAAATATTCAAACCTTATAATTTTTATATATGTGTAGAAACATATTTTTCAATGAAGCAGTAACATAGGTGTGATTTTCCAAATGAATATGTGCACTCTTAAGATTGAATTAGTGTTAATTATAGCCAAATTATGTAAAAATTGTAGCAGTAGTGTATGTGTCAAAAAAAGGTGTGTATGTGTCTTTGTTTCACTATAATAGGTGTGAAGGGTCATGTACTTAAGTGTTGAATAAAATCTATATTTGAATTAAACTGAGCCTAAAACTGATGTTAACTAATTGAGACCACCAAAGAAAATCCCAGTGAAATCAAGTGATGATCGCCAAGAGAATTGGACTGATATCAACCAAAGAAAAATTAAAATTTATTTAAACACAAGTGAAGATTAAGAATTAATTTAGTAACTTATGATATTGGATGAGAAGATCTTTTCAAGGCTAATAATTTGAGTGGATGAACAATAAAGTATGAATGAAGACCAATCTTAATCAAATTCAAATTGGGATCGATAAAAGAATCACAACTATGAAACATCAATGAGAAATAATGTTTGTTAAACTTGATTGGAGTATTAATATCAAACTAGAATCTTGAGTTGAGTTGGGAAATAGGGTTTGGTATTGAAATTTGAATATGTGAACACTGAAACCTACCTATAACAGATAAATAAGATGATACTGATTATGAATTTTCTGATTGATTTTTGTAGATGAAGACCTAATTCGAGTGAGATAGAGGTAATTGAATAATGAAGAAAAAATTTCCCCATTTTTTCTCTCTTTACAGTCTTAGATCAAAGATTATGGGGCCCTAGTACTCTATAGTGTTGTGACCATAATTTGAAACTAATTTCACCGTATGTGGTCAATGAAATTTCTGAAGGAGTTCATTTTTTCCCCTACTTGAAAGTTGACTTATAACTAAGATGAATTCTACTAGGTTGGTGGATTTGTGAAGCAAGTTTGAATGGATTAAAGATGAATCCTTTGTAAATTGTATGATTTTTACAATCATTATTATGTTTTATATTTTTTTAAAGTATAAAGTGGTTGAGTTTGAGAATTTTTATTGAATGTATTAACTAGATGGATAATAGGAATCATTTCCATTGACTGGAACATAGATTTTTTTACTTCTTCAGAAGTAAATAATTTAAAATTTATAGATGTTTTAAAATAAAATTTGGGAAATCTTTTTATTACCACAATCATGTACAATGATCTATATACATAAGAAGTATGTTGGGGAATCCTTTTGTAGATTGAACAGAGATCATAATTTTTTTTCCAAATGTATCTTGCATAGAGCTAATGAAGGACCCACATAAGGGAGTCCCATTCTATTAGAATATATTTTCTTGAGATGCATGTTAAAGGTTATTAATATTTACTTACTAACTCATGGATGCTTGGGTAGACATATTTGTAGAAAATGGATGCGAGGAATGACACTAGGAAGTTTAATTATTAAGTTATTCTTCAGTATTTTAAAGTGGAGGACCATGATATATTAGAGATCATTAGGAAAGAAATAGGTGACTGGGTGAAATCTTGATCCAGAACTAGATATCCCTAATATATAAGATTAATTTTCCTTTTAAACTTCTTTATTTCTCTACTATTATTGAAATTATTTAACTATATCAATTAAAGAATGTTACTTAGATAAATATTTTTGGGAATAATGTTGTAATGAATATTAATTTCTAAGTCACTATTCCTTTATTCATTGATTTTTTCTATGTTTTCATTCACAGTTAGTTTATTTTATCAAATCATCAAGAATCAATGACTATTGATCTTTATTGAACATAAAAGAAAAATTTATTTAATCACTTCAAAAAATAATCTGACTGGAGATTTTTTCTTCAGAGTAACACACCAGATCAAACAATAAGTTGAAATTATTAAAAAAATATTTCATTATTTTCATTATTGAGTGAATTTTTTATTTGAATAAATATTAAATTTATTTATTTGAAATTTTTATAATCTACGGAGCTAGTTAACTTAATTTAATTTAGTTCTATTGCTTTTCTTAATTCAGTAATAGAGGAAAATAATTCCAAAAATGGCTAATCGAATTCCACTCTTCTGTTAATTATTGTTCCTTGATTAAAATTTTTTCTATATCTTTTATCTATTTATTTTCACTAACTAGTATTCCATATTTTCGTCCACTTCCTATTTCTATCACTCTTATTTGGATTTCTTGAGTTTTATTTGTCTATTTGGTCGAAAAACACTTTACCATCCATGTATATTTGACCTTACTCCTTACTATACTAGTTAGTATGAAATAAATAAACAAATTTTATAAGTTCAATGAACTCATAAAATTTTTGGTATCATTATCTAGGAAGGTAACATATGATAACAAACTAAAAAAATAAAATAGACAAATCTGTTTTACCAAGAATAAAATCTATTTGTATTTTTTGTATAACTCTTCTTTAACATTCCTAGAATCTACTTTGACCATTTTTACCATGCCACACTATGAAAATTTAGATCCTTATTTTTCTAAAATTCACAAAAATTTAAGTTCTCTAAAGAATAAAAAAATAAAATAGAATATAATATAGTGGTATTTTATCAATAGGAAAACATCATTTAACATCAGCCAATAAGATGGGTATTAAAGAGGCTCTTACTGATCTAGTTTCAACTACCAATTGTTTCTAGTAATCCCTCTTTAATTATGATGACTCCTAGGTTATAAAATAATGAGATCAAATAGTATAACCTTTATATATTATCATCCTACAATGGAGTACTTAATTAAAACTCTCCTGACTATATGAGGTATTTATATAGTGTGGTATAACAACTTCTACTTTATGGACTGAGTGGGGACAATTTAAGGTGAAGAATTTTTCTATTCTATATTAAGAGTAATTATAATACTTGGTTCTAATAAAAAGAAAATAAAATTTTTGACACAAGGGACCATGTATTCAATTATTGTTTTTATTGAGTTTAATGGAAAAATAATGAACGTTGAAATTATACATAAGATAACCATTTTTGGGTAACATGAGGGTGAGGTGTTCTAGGAAACATGAGATAGATTTAGGATACTTCCTCAAAAATTTATTAAAAAAATATTTTATCCACATTTTATGATGGATTATTTTTATAATGGTTTCACCCCTTACAAATAAAAAATAGTAATTCAGTCATCAGGATGATATTTTTCTCACAGAAATACTTAATAAATTCTATATATTTTAAATACACTTTCATAGAATTCACAAGATAAATGATTAAGTAGAAGATTCATTCATAGAAAATAAACTAATTTTTTCAAACAAAAAAAAGTTCAAGTAACTAGAATATTTAATTTAAACTCTAAAAATTACCTCAGAGTAGAATTATAGCTTTTTTCATGTATCTAAATCAACCCAAACATTTTATACATATAAATTACTTATTATCATATGAATATTTATTAAATATTATTATGATCTATGCTATTTCTTTAAAGATTTAGTGTTTTAAAAAACTTGGATTCATAATCAACTGGAAAATAAAATATCTACATCACATCTAAATAATTTCTTCATAACTACCACCCTTTTATACATATCTTACTTAAAACTAATATTTATATCCTAGAGAAAAGGAAATACAAGAAAGGGTGAGCTTATATGATCAGTAGGGTTGAAAAAAGAGATATCAATGACCATTTAAGTATAACATGATAATAAGGGTATGAGAACACAATTTTAACATTTTAAAGCCACATCATGTAATTAATAGATATTAATATTGAGTCATGGCCTAAATGATGTCATTTCATAAGACATGAATCACAAAGTAATCAAAGAACATGATCCATGATAGAGAAACATTGGCTTAAGATCATGTTATAAAAGTGTGGCATAATGTTTTTCATAATGATAGTCATAGAAATATTATTTCAAGAATAACCACTAAGACATTTATCACATGTTAGGATTGGGATAACCACCCATGTACCTACTTTGGGATTGGTAAAACCTCATATTTACCCTCTTTGAGGCTTGGTAAAACCTCTCGTGAGATCATAACATGAGAATAATATCATATCATAAAATAGTCGAATAAAGTGTGGCATAATAATAATCATTTAAATATTATTTCAAGGATACCAACCAAAAAAATTTATCAAATTTTAGTCTTGGTATAACCTAATGTTTACCATATTTACATCTAGGGATAAGCTCCCATGTTCCCTCTTTCGGGCTTGGGGAAACCTCATGTATTCCCTCTTCCGGGCTTCAAATAACCTCTCATTTACCCTATTTTGGGTTTGGGATGACCTCCCATATACCCTTTGATCACATAACCATTAATATTTACCAAATGCATTGGAGGGAAATATAATTCTTGGTATATCCACCACATAATTATAATCCATTCATATATTTTCCATAAGATCATAAAAAATTCATTTTATCATTATAGTATAACCCAAGAAAAAAGAAAACATTTTATAAAAATTTAATATTCATAATAATAAACCATATTGAGAAATAATTAGGATGGTATCATTATATCATATCCCTAGTAAAACATAACTAAAAACAAAATATGTTATCAT
Organism: Viscum album; assembly: GCA_963277665.1. NCBI lineage: Eukaryota > Viridiplantae > Streptophyta > Magnoliopsida > Santalales > Viscaceae > Viscum > Viscum album. The sequence continues at coordinate 310,108,649 of OY728147.1, forward strand.
AGATGAATCATTCCTTTAAAAGATCATAGGAATACTACTTGACGGAAATAAACATTAATTTTTAAATCACTTATTTTAAAATTTTCAAAATATTATTGAAAAAAATTTCTCTGAAAGTAACTATAAAAACCAATAAAAAAATATTCAGACCATTGATAGATCATAACGGTCTTAAATTTTGTTCATGTTGTAATCATTAAAATAAAAAATATGTTCACACATTCAGTAATAAGTTCCTTGCTCAGAAAATGATAAGTAGACTATTTTTAAACCATTTTTTTAAAATTAAAACTTTTTTAACACTTAATTTAAACAATCATTATATATTACTAACAAAATAATTGAAAACATTTTACAAAATATGGATAAATAATAAAAATGATTTTTGATTGATGTGGGAAATAATGTCGGTTTTTATTAAAAACGTTATTTCCGTCTCTTGAGTACTTAAAGAGATAAAAATGAAAGTAAAACATGTAATATATATAAATAAATATAGGATAATAAAATTAATTTTTTATTATATTAGTATTATAAAAATATCCTCAAATTAAATTCAAGCATAAAAAATCCTGATTAAAATGAGATTTAATCACAGATCTCTTGTCTCAAGTTTGAATTGCTTGGTAAGAACTATAAATTTATTTATACTAAATTTTAATTTTTTATAATTATATACCAGTACTATATTCAGACTTATATTATCATATATGGTCCAATTCTATCATTTTATAACCCGTTAAATAATTATTATTTATTAAAAACATCAGTTCTGGTTGTCAACTATTTTGTTTTTTCATGAAAGTTTCAGTTTGATAGTTATGGTCCTTATAAATTGATCATGGTTTCATCATATCAATAATTTTAATCATTTCATTAGTATCATATTTATTCATTATACAATATTTTATAACTATCTATATAAATCACTGAGGAAAAATGAATTATATCAATTCGTGGTGACGGTAGTCCATACGTACGCACGAGTGATGCTTCAATTTTTAGATGGATGAAATAAAATAAAGGTAAATAATAATTAAAATTTAAAAAATCATAATAATATCATAAATATAATATATATTTATTAAATTTATAATTATAAATATCCATGTAAGGTGGTGATGGAAAGTGAATTGTATCGCTACGTGGAGGTGGTAGTCCACATGTACGCATGAGAAAGACTTTCATATACCAATTGATGGAAGAAGGTGATGAATAAGGTTATTAAATTAATATAATAACATCTAAATATATGAAAAATACACATGTTATTATAATGGAATGGTTAGGACTGAATTTAAGTAAGTATAAGAAGATGTAAAATGAAATATATCGGTTAAAATGATTACCTCCTCTTTGAGTGACCTCCATTGGATTTATTCTTAAGGAATCTAGGGATGATATTTTGAAGAGACCAAAACATAAATAACTTGAATAAGTATTTTTAGAATATTTTTTTAGGGTTTCTTGGAACTAAGTGACACAAGGTGTTGTGAAGAATATAAGATAGGTGGTTTCCTTTCATAGTGAATGAAAGGACACAATTGGAATTACTTAAACGATTTAAAAATAATAAATTATATTTCTTATCAATGTGAAAAAAGTGGCTAAAATTTAAAATTTGAAAATTTTTAACGTTTAAATATATTCAGAAAAATGAAATTTGGATAGTTTTATATGGAATTTTAAACCTTATATTTTGGTTCAATAACTTCGTTAACCAATTTCAACATTTAATTTGGTAACCAATTTTTCAATACTAAATTGTTATAAATTTATAAATATGGTACAAATTGGCTAAAAATAAATGGTCAAGAGATGATATATTAGACCATATTCTCTCACCCTTTTCCCCTTTCTATATGTGTGTGATTTTTAATCATTTAATAATATATTATTTAATATAAAATACCATTAAATACATTTTAGGAATTATTCCCCTATTTGGGCATTAAAGACATCAAGTAAGGTATGAAATTAAAATATAAAATATTAAACCATAAATTATACATTATTATTATTGATAAAATCTATATTAAATAATAATTAACCCAAAAAAATTATTTTTCAATTTTGTTTTTAAATTATTTAGTTTGATTTTTCTAATGCATAAACGACCACTATTTTAGAGTTCTGTAATCTTTTAAAGTAATTATTACATAACTAAATAATTTAAAATAAATTTAAATTATAAAAAATAAATAAAAATTTAAAATAAAATTTTATAACTAAGTATAAACCCCTTTTACGAATATGAAAAAATATTAGAGTTTTTAAAATAAATAGAGTGACATCTAAAATTATTCTTTGCTTAAAATATTATTAAGGTATTTATCAAAGAATAATGGAACCATGTTTTCATAAACTCAAATGTTAGATTAGGATGATATAACTAAACTCATCCAATATAAATAAGTAAAATTATATATATATATATATATATTTAAATCTTTATAATATTTTCTTTAACCTTAACAACTCTATTTACACTTATCTTGGTGAAACATATTTACCACTGTTACTGTTTATAATGAGGAAAAATAAAGATGAACTATTTACCAAATTTGTATATGCTTATTAAAAATATAGGATCCATTTTCAGAATAGAATATATATAAGTGGTAGAAATTCACATTATAATAATCATGTAAAACACATAGAAAACTGTTTTTAGAAAAAATGTGTTTTAAAGGTAAAATTGGATTTATTCTTATCACATGCTTAATAAGAACCATTAGATGAATGTTAAAACATTTTATTGAATATTTAATATATAAATTTCATTAAAATCATTCATAAATAGTTCTTAATTTAATTTATTAATATAAAAACACATTTCATGCATAAAAATTGTTTTTTAGAATAAAAACATCCCTTTTTCATTAAAGTGATTTTATTTTCATTTATAATCAGTTGAAAATAAATGAATTCATTTTATAGCTTCCTAAATAATAATTTTACATAATTTAGTTATTCCTATTCATACCCTTTACTCTAATGTCTTGGTGATAAATTCAACATTAAATAATAAAATTTCAATAGTATAACGTGGTTCATTGAAACTTAGTGTCGTGTAAAAGAAAATTTATTTAAAGACAAATATATAATAAAATTAAAGGGTGTTATAGTATGGTCACACTATATATTGTTTTCCATGTTATTATATGCGTACAAAACCTTTTAAATTGAAATTTTTTTAAGGTATTTTCCTAGGATGCAAGCTAATTTTGATCAATTTTCAAATGATTAAACTCGGGGTATAGAAACTTTCCAATATTTTCATGGAAAGAACAAGGAATTTTTATTCCATAAACTCCCCCTGGGTTCCCATATAATCCTTGGAAATAATTAAAAATCCAATATGTGTATTATGCTTCTAATTTCCAACAGAATTTATTGGGTTTTATACATCAAGTGTTAAGTAGGATTGATGATCAATAATAACAAAATGGAGCTGATATTAACTCTAAAAAGTCTTCCATAAAAATGAAATGAATTATTTATAAAAACAAATCAATAACATGGATAGAGTATTATATTTTAAGGAAAAATTAAAACTTCCTAGTATAGATAAAATTAATCCTAGTGAAAATATATTTCTATTACAACTATGAGTGGTATAAAATATTCTAAGGAATGTTAAAAAAGATTCTAGAACTACCCAAAATGAAATTATGGATGAACCTAAAATTGAAAATATAAAATTTATAGTATCCATATATCTAAATAAAAATGTTGAAAATGAATTTACTAATACTATTACTCCTAAAAATAAATGTAAAAAAACATTAAAAAAAGAGAATAAGGGGAATAAAAAGGTTAAAGAAGATATTGAAAGGATTAAAATAATTTTGAATAATTTTATCCAAACCATTAATATCCATCAAAGAACTAAGAAAAAAATTATGAACCAATACTATTCATGTTTATTGATATTTTCCAGAAGCTCTATATAAATATTTATTTCAATGAATCCATAATTAAAATCCCATAATATTTTAAATCACTAAAAAAAATTATTTCAAACAAAAAAAATTATAATAATTTACTTCTTATAATATAACATAGGAGTGCAGTGTTATACTTAAAAATGGGATACCTAATAATCTTCAAGATATAAGAATATTATTCATCCCATGAACCATTGGATATTGTGGTCTATTTATCATATTGTGTGGCCCCAGTGAAAGTATAAATCTTATACCATTATCATTTTTACAAAACTTGAGGATTAGAGAACCAAAAACCACCATATTTTTATTATAATTAGTTGAATAAAATATTTATCACATTATTGGGTGAGTGGATGAATTTCTTGTTGGAGTATTAAATCTCTACGTACCTTCTGATTTTATTATTTAATACATAGAGTTTTATATGGAAGTTCATATCATTCTTGGTAGTGCATTCCTATACATAGGAGGAGTTGTTATATATTTTTATATGGGTAAGTTTATTTTTATATTATAATAGATAGAAATAAATAATTAAGTTTTTTAAAAAGACTTAAGAACCCACACAAAGTAAAAAAATGAGATGTGAGCTTCTAGAATTCGAGGAATCGGTTGATGAGAAAGAGGGTTTTTTGAGGATGATAGATGATATTAATAGAAAATTTATTCCTATGGAAACTTATATGAGAATTTTTTATAGAATTAATGAATAATATTTATATGACAATTTTATATAGTTCTTAGACTGCTTAGATGAATCTACATAAAAAATTATTTTAAACCTAGTCATAAATTCTGTTTATAAAGAGTAGTTTGTTGGGGAAAGAAATCATACATAATTATATTTCTTCATTGAATTATTTAGGATATATATTGAGGAACTTTAACCTTATAGGACTAATTGTCTTCCCTCTAGTGAAAAAACTCACAAGTTCAAGCTCCAACACCTTCTTTATTGACTAAAACACTCATCCCTAGGAGTGTGTTCTTCACTACATGTTATCATTTAATCTAAATTGTGAGAAAATTAAGTGGATAATTTTTTTAGTATTTTTATGAAGCTAAAATATATTATATTCTTTACCATATAAGATATTTATGGGATAATACCTTAATTAATAATGAACTAAATTCATATATATCCTAACCATAAGCCAAGAATTAAGGGGAAAAGAAGACTAAACCCCAATATAAAATAGGTGGTCAGAGACTATGTGATAAAAATGATTGATTATATAATTATATATCAAATTTTATATATCCTATATGTTATCCCTATCCTATTGGTCCTTTAATAAACATGATTGACTATTATAACAAATTAGAAGAATAAGAAAAATCCAAACTAGGCTAGTAAAAAGGTGGTGTGTTTTCATTGATTAAAAAAATTAATTATACCACTAGGAAATACCATTATCCCATGCTATTTTTGGATCAAATTATTGAGATTTTGTTTATAAATGATTTATTTTATTTTTTTATGGCTATTATATTTAAAAATAGTTTCTTATAGACCCTAAAGACTATGAAAAGAGCACATTCACATTCCCATTTAGGAATTTTACTTATTAGTGAATTTCATTTTTCTTGTGTGATACTTCATCCAATATTTAAAGATATATAATGGATATATTTTCAGATATTATTTAAAGGATAATTTTTTTATTCATGGATGTTTTTTCAATTACTGAAATAAATTTTTAATGTTGTATTCAGAATCTAAACAATTTATTAAGATTCCAAGAAACAAACCTTGTTTTAAATCAGAAAAGATGATAATTCATGTTAAATAAGGGAATTTTTATAGGTAAAAAAGTCTTAAGGAGTGGTATAGAAGTTCAAAATACTAAAATAGAGGTGATATAAAATCATCCACCTCCAAAAAATTCAAAGGGTATGAGACGTTTTTTGGGACAATCCAATTTTTTGAGGTGGTTCATTAAAAAGATTTATGAAATCACTTGACCCATTTTATCTATTTTGTTTAAGAATATACCATTTTAATTTGATGATAAGTTTTTCGGATAATTTAATATTATCCAGTAAAATCTAACCTCATCACTAATTATTACTTCCCTAGATTAGAAATTACCTTATGAAGTAATGTGCAATACTACTAATGTGGATTTTGTAGTAGTTTTTTGGGAAAACAAGAGGAAGATACATGTGGTTTACTATTATATTAAATTAATATATTGTTAAAAATATAATTTAAACACTATATTAAATTAATAGATTATTCCCAAAAGAATTTAACCACTATAGAAAAATAGTTGTTAGCTGTTATGTTTTACCTTGAGGTAGTATTTAATTGGTTATGAGGTAATAGTGTTCACTAACCATTTCTCTCTCAATCATATTGTTTTTATAAGAAAGAATCCAACACAATAATTATGATATAGAATCATTAGCTACTGAAATTTGATATAGAAATTAGGGATATTAAGGGTGTTGGGAATATAGTTTTTGACCACTTTTATAGCTCAAATAGTACCCAATACAGTTGAACTAAGAGAGGAAACTTCATTCTTCCCAAATGAAAAACTATTTACCATTTCAATAAAAAATCTATTTTGTATTCATACTTCTCTAAATATGAGTTTAAATACAATTTCTTTTATGATACTCTACTTTTTAGTGTGTGTACTTATTGAATTATGGGGATATGTGCCCCTGAAGAGGAGATGCTTCCCATTTTAGAAATCATCTACTTTTTTCATTAGGGATAATACCATTGAAGATAAAGAAAAAGACAAAATGTGATTCAAGATTGTTTTTGTCATTATATTTTTTAAGATTCTCGGATATTTCTAATCACCTATAACAATTTTCAAGGATTATGCAATATTGGTAGAAAATATGTGTTTTATCGAAATGGAATTTTAGAGGCTGATATTTTTTAGGTATTAATATTAGACTTTATGGGTTTATTTCCATATTATAAATATAATTAATGAATTTAAGTAGGTATAGACTATGTTTCTAAGTTTGTAGAGGTTGTGGAACATTTAAATTATCAAGACAATAATTTTTAAAATTAATTAAAAAATATATCATTTTGAGGCTTGGGGTAGCCGAGGATTTCATGAATTATAATGGAAACCATTTTAAGATTTTTAAATTAAAGCTTTTAATAGAAAAATATGATTGTGTTCACAAAAAAGAAAAAACCTTTCACCCACAATCTAGTTGATAAGATGGGATTTCTAAAATAGGTATTAAGAAAATTTTATAAAAAATAGTGTCTAGATCTATGAAAGTTAATCTATTAAATTGGATATGGATTTGTAGACCTATAGTACTAATTATAATACCACCATAGGAATGTATCCTTATAGAATTATCTTTTGTAATTCATGGTCATTTTCCTTTTGATCATTGACATAATTCATCTTGGGTTTTGAAATACCTAAACATTTATTTTAGAACTTCATTTGAAATAAGAATCTTAGATCTGAGTGAGATAGATGATATTAGAATAGATTCTTATGAATTTTTTGGTTATACATGTAAAAAAATCACGACTCTATCATTCAAAACATGGAATTTAAGGATGGATAAAGGGTCTTTCTATTTAATTCCAGATTAAATCTATTTATAAAAAAACTCAAGACCAAATGATCAATACTTTTCACCATTTTTAGAGAGATAGTTAATGTAACTTTGAAATTAGTTAGTGAGGAGAGTAGAAAACTTATGGTTAATGGTCAGAGGATTAAACAAAAATTTTATGGGTATCCAAAAGTCTTGGATTATATATATGTCATTGAAAGATAAACTTCCACTGAGTTTAATAAAGAACTATACACTCAGTGCTTCATGGGATTCAACCCATGGTCCTTTATCTTATTGTTATTTTACTTATTTTAATATTAATAGATCTTCTTGGATGTCTACCTACTTTTCACTTATTCTGCAATTGGATTTAAGTAAAATTGACCCTATTATTCAAGAACCTATAGAGAATAATTTATAATCATAAATAATATAATTTTATTGGTTTTCAAATAATAAAAAAATCTATATTTATTGATAAACATTGAATCGCATTCCCCCAAAATAACCAATGAACCCATTATACTTTTTAAAATTAAATAAATAGAATATATTCTAATATTTAGGTTCTTCAGAATATGGAATTGGTCAAGAATAGACTATTTTCAAGTTAAAATAATGTATTTTTCCTTAACTAAATTCATATATTTAAATAATATACTTGGAGGGGAGTTATTGTTTTAATTTTTTAAATTTTAATTCTGCTCATCTATTTTTTAAAATGTTGCTACTGGATTTAGAAAATTAAATAAGAAAAATTATTATGGAAGTGTTTAAATCCATTCATAAATAACTTGTAAAGTCTTGTGGGATAATAATATCAATTTTATTTTTTTACCAAATTAATGTTATGCATGCTAATTTGTGTGCCTAATATAAAAAAAATTGATCCTTATTAATAAAAACATGCATTTTTTTGGTATTTCTTCTTTTTAAATATAATATTGAATTAGTAACCTTATAGAAGATTTAACAAATAATCTAATGTTATTTTATATGGTTTGTGTTATGTGGAAGAATGATGTATAAATATCATTATGACCCATACCTTTATTTTTAAGCTGCTAAAATTGAAAATTTTATTTGAACCTAAATTGTTTTCATTGTTTCCTCCACCTTAGGATTTAGCATTAAGAAAAATATTGGGTTTTAAGTGTGGGGTAGGGTTCTTAAAATGTGATATAATATTTTTCAATGTTTTACACATAAAAATTCACTATAAATTCTTATAATTTATTGGTATTGAACATTATTTATCACTTCCAATGGGTGATAATTTTTCTATAGATTGAGTGTTTCTTTTCCTCTTGAGTGGTCTACTATTTCTATTCAATCATTGACTCAATATTTGAATATCATTTAAATTTTCCAAAAAATTATTCACTTTGGTTAAAATTTGGGAGTAATATTTAAAAAATTAATTCATTTTGAATATTTTGACAGGATATAAAACTCATCAAGCATACATTTAAATGATATATGAAAGGAAATCCTAATCCTAGTCGAAACCTTTTTTCTTTTAGAAAAAACTAGTGGTTGAGTTAGTTATTATTCCATTTAATTATTAATATAACTCTTCTACTAGTTTTGTCTATTTATTATGTATTAATTATGTGAGTATATTTACTTGGACAAGAATAGGTGATTATAAGTTCAATTAAATGAAATGTAAAGTTCCTTTATGTATTTCAAAAAATTTCAATTTCAATCATTTTTGTAAAACTTAAACAATTTTCTGGACGCTAATTTTTTTCGAATAAAAATAGTTCTTTAAAACTTGAGAGTATCCATAAGGGAAAACACATTTGAAAAAATCAAATCATTTATGGAATTTTAGTTTTCCAATCAGGATATTTATTTCCTCCCACTAATTTTTTTAATTGATTTCTTGAGGATAAGAAATAGATTAAGTCTTGGGGAATTCAATGTATCCTTAATTTGATACATTTTTCCACACTATCTTGGGAATTTAATTTTTTTATGATATCAAAATGTGATCATATTGGGAAATTATTTATTTTTTGTTAATTTTTAGTTAAAACTATGATTATTTGAATTTAATTTTAAAAATAGGTTCTTTTCATACATAATTGTTAAATTAATAAATCATTTTTTTTATTTTTTCATTATCAAATATGTTTAAAATTATATTGAAATATGTTTTTATTAAGTTTTGGATTTTAAATGTATAATGTTCCATGATTTTAAATTCAAATATATTTTGATTGGAATGTTTTCCATTTCAGACAACCTAAGATCAATCTATAAAATTAATTTGATTTTATTAATAATTTTTTGTGTATTATATATTTTTTATATAATAAATCTTCAAAATTTCTTTCTTTTGGTGCAACAACATGTATTTCAAAGCAGTAGAGACATAGTTGTGATTTCTATCCTATCTATCTGTGCTCTTTAACCTAAGTAGGTTTCAATTATAATATTTTAGTACTTATGAAAAAAATAAGTGTGTAGGTTTCATTATTACACTAGAGTAGGTATGAAGGTTCATGTGTGTAAGTTTCAAATAAATTTTTTTGGGGTGAAAATATGCCTGTGACTGATTTTAACTGATCAATATCCCCATATAAAATCTAAAATAATTCAAATGATGATCCCCAGGAGAATCAATATTATCTCAAACGAAGATAATCCTAGCTTCATCCAAACATGAGTTAAGGGTGAATAATTAATTTAGGAAATTGTGATTCCTACTACGAAGAACATGTTGAGGCTAAGAATCCAAATGGAAGAATGATTATGGACAACTAAAGACTAAGATTTATCAAATAAAAACTAGTCCTGACAAATGAAGCAAAAAATGTGAGTCCATGATGATACCTATTCTCATATAGGCTTGATTATATGAGGGATCTCAAAATAGGATCTAAATACAATCTTGGGACTAAGATGTACCCAATGAAGAATATTTCTCCAAATTTGAGTTTTTTGATGTATTTTGGTAGATGATCACCAAATTTGAGCAAGGTAGAGGTCACTAAATAATAATTAAATATTTTTCCTAGGTTTTATACCTATGTAGATTTGGATCAAAGTCAATGGGGGCCTTGGTGCTCTCTGATGTTTTGACCGTAGTGAATAGGTTTATTTCACCATATGTTCTCGATGAAATATCTTGGGGAGTTCATTTGTTCCCTTTCTTGAAAGTCAATTAGTAAATTAGAGTACATTCATTAGGTTAGTGGGGTTATAATACTAGTTTGAATGGGTTTGAGATGAATCCTTATTAAATTGGATTACTGTGTGATCTTATGGACCGTTTAAAATATTTTAAAATAGATTATAGATGAGACAAAGGATTTTTATTGACTACATTATCTAGAAAGAGAAGAGGAAACACTATCATTGACCGACATATAGATTTTAACAACCTGTGAATTAAATGATATAAAATTTAAAGAATATATCAAATAAAATTATTTAAAGATGGTAATTCCAATATTCATGTGCCGTGTGATCTAAAATTAAGAAGTTTTCTAGAGAAGCCTTTTGAAGAAAAGATTGGTCTAAAAAATTTATTCAAGTGATTCTTTCTTAGAGTTGAAGCAAGATACATGTGTGGTGGGCCCATTATTAAAATATTTTATCACATGTCATACATTAAAGATAATGAATAGTAATTGACAACCATGTGAAGGATTCAAGAGACATATATGTAGAAAAGTTTTATAAGAAATGACACTGGGGGTTCATTTATTAAGGTGCACATCATCATTTGAAAGGGGAAGACCCTGAATAATTGGAGATTATTTGGAGAGAACCAATATATTAGGTGGTAGATTATCCTGGAAATGGATATCCTCAATATAGAAGAGTCCTTTACCTTTATTACTACTTTATGTCTCTGTCTATAATGAAATTATTGAACTACATCTATTAGAGAAAGATCCTTGTAAAAAAAATTAGTGGATATGATTGTGTTAGTTAAAACTTTTTTACTTCATTCGTTCCTTTATTCACTGGTTGTTTCTCTATTTTCATTATTAGGAACTTCATTTTGTTAAATAATCAAGAATATATGACTAATAATCTTGAGTATACTCAATAGGAAAAGTTTTTTATTCATTTTCAAAATCAATATTATAAGATATTTTTTCTTAAGAGAAACACACCAAGATAAATTAATAAGTTGATCTTGGTGAAAAATGATTTCACCATTTTCATTATTGAATGAGTAATATCATTAAAAATATATAGAATTTATCCAGTCACAATTTGTTCAACCAATATAGTTGGTCAACTTAATTTATTTCAATTTTAGTGCTTTTATTATATTATTAATGAATGGAAATAATTTTAGAACTATAAATTATAATTAATCTCTCTCATTAACTATAGTTCCTTATTTTATACCTTGGTCTCTATCCTTTTATTTTTTAATTTCATTCACTACTATTTCATAATCTCTTCCATTTCCAATTGTCATCATTTTTTCTTTCATTTATTTTGTTTTTTTTTCATGCACTTCACCTTCCTTATGGGTTAGACTCTTCTCATCACCGAATTATTTATTATTAGAAAAGAAATAAATAATTTGAAAACTCCAACTATAACATCAGTGAGTTAGGAAATGGTATGTTTTAGGGTCATACACCTAATTGGAGGTCTATATTCCTAGAACCCTACCTTATTGATTGGACCAAAGGGATGGCCAACTCGACACTCAGTACCCAAGATGAGTCATATGGTCCATAAGAGGTTGTATAGGTATCCCCATAATATGAACCTTGTTATCATAGGAATATACGATCATTATTACCATGAGGGACCAATTGTTATGGGAGGAAAACCCAATATTGGTTTAATATCAACATGATTAAAAGTTTGTAAACTGATGTTCATGGTCTGATCATATACCTCAAGAGGTTGTAGATAATGCCTCATTATAATGATATTTTATATGATTTAACCTTGTTATAAGGAATTAAAATGGTTATTTGAATGATATCAACATAGGTCGATGGCCTGAGTGGAAGGAAGGATGTCATGGAATCTCAATGACTTATAATTGAATTACTATGTGAAGTGGCCATCATTCTGTCAAATGATTCATGGTCATAGACTATCTAAAGTATCCAAAAACTTATTTTAGAAATCCTCATTTATAGGTATAATTTAGTGTTCTATGTTAATATACACATAATGGAATTTAAGGATTCCAGTTTGCGAACACTACTTCATAAATATCCCTCTATAAACTATGTTCATGAGTTTCTTCATGAAGGATCCTCACAAGCTCTACTTCATGAAGGGGATTCATAGATTTGATTCAATAAGTAAGTTCATTATAATTTATTTTTTTGGTCTAATTTATAAAGGGACTTTTAGACATACCCTCCATGAAGGTTTTATATGGTACTTTTTTTTATTCCTAGTCCGTATTTTTCATAGGAATTATAATTTTAATTTATTCAAAATTTCAGCATAGAAACTCTTTATAAATTATGGTTTCACCAGAGGAAATAATATCTTTATCAATGTGTAAATTTCTCCACCTCAAATGTAAATTTTGTCTATTTATAGGAGACATTCAATAAATTACTTCCTAAAATAGACAGTCTCCTAAGAAGCATGTGTTAGCATAAAAATCCCATGTTTTGGTTGAAAATGAGACCTAGTTTATGAAGTAACCATGAAAGTTTGGATGGTGGTATTAGTGTTCTTACAATAATCAACAGTCTACTGATGTAGTACATACAAGAGAAGGTATCCCACCAGTCCTTTGAGGATAAACTTCCTCCCCTGAGGAAGTACATACACGTGAAGGGATCATTCACATCCTTTATGAATTACTTATTCTACAAAATTAGTACACTTTTACAAAGGGATGACATAAGCCCTCCATGAATTATATTCAGTCACAAATAAGTTAAACACATTTTAAGAACTTACATGACCATGAAAGATTCTATACTTTTGTGATGAAATTTCCTTCCCCAAATTTCCCTATTGGTTTAAATTTTTGACCATCTGATTGATTATCAATACTTTATGAATGTCAATAATCATCCCAATCATTACTCCATCAGTTAATTCACTCAAGTTATATTCTTTATCATATATGAATACTTGTTATTTCAAAACATTCCCCACTAAGAATATATTTCGACACATGTACAAAAAATGTGTACTAATTAAAAATATTCGATAACAAAATATTTTATCAAACTCTAACCCCTTCTAAAGACATTTTAACATTTATCAATTTCTATAAAATTTTCACAGTTTGAAAAAAATAATGTTTTCTATAAAAATAGATTATTAAATAATTAATTATATCTTAATCAATCAAAAAATAAAAAATAGTTTATCCAATATCATAGAAATTATTAAATCCACTTATCTAGATATGCTAACCTAAATTATCTTTAAGTTCTCAAAACAAAAAACAATCATGGGAAACTATTGAGTCTTATCATTAAATTCCCCCATAAATCATAATCCAAAATCCAAGGATTATAATCAACCATTTATAGAATTTTTTTATACATATGTACATTTGGAATAAACCAAGACTTTTTTCCATGACCCCTGTGTAACTCTTTGTGTAAATGAAAAAAATCTAATGAGTGGAACGACCCCTAGGAAACATGGTATAGACCCCATGTAACTCACTAGTTCTGAGGTATAAATAAAGAAGATATTTAAGGATAAAATTCCAAAAATTGGAATGAGCACCATTCCAAATTCCTTAAAAAATTATTTTCACACAAAAAATGAGAACATTAAAAATAAGAAATTTTAAGAAATAGGAATATATTTGAACACTATAAAAATTTCAAATAAAATATATAGAATAATATATTCTATATAAATTAATAATATAACTAAAGTTAAACCTCTAATAACCGATTTTTTAACCTTTCATATATAGACCAATGCTACTAAATTCAAAAGAGTGATCTCCTAAAATAATAGAATAACATAATTATTCCTACTATTTATAAACCATCTTCTCTACCATAAATCTACTATGGAATTTTTTTCATTCAATGAGTCAATATATACTCTTTAATCCATTAATTTCATCTTAATTTTGTGACTCACCATTCCTACTTCCATTTCTTTAATTCCTCTATAATAATTCATTCTTCTCTTCTTAATAAATACATAGTCATATTTATATTTCTGTATAATAGGAAAATATAGTACACTTTCACTAGTTTTCATATTTCAATTCCTTTAATTAAATCATAATTGACCACTATAATTATCAAGTAAACATTCCAAACCAAAATCTCTCAATTTACTATGCCAAGCTAACTCTCCCATCTCCATTAATATCTAAGATTCCATCCGTAACATGTAAAAAAAGTAATAAGGCATAATTAAATAATAAAATTAAATCATATTTCTATGTTCTTAAAACTTTTAAATATAAATAGAGATATTTACCTACAATATTAAATAATATTAAATAAAAGTTAAAGTATAATAAGGGTTTTTATAATAAAATAATGTTTTTTTGGAAACACATAATTCATTTTTATTTAGTCTATAACAAATTATGAGAAATAAGGCATGGATAAAATTATTTTCAATATTATAAAAATAAAATTATTTAATCAAGGAAAAAAATATGAAAATGTTTTACATTTTAATTTTATATCTAGGTTAGTAATATCAATATTAATTAAATGAAAATTTATATATTCATATGAGATATGATTTTGAATTTTTTATCCTATAAATGAAATCATATGTGATATGATTTTTTGCGAAAAGTGTGTTTATGTGTCTTATAAATAATATATTTATATAAATACATTTTTTATGATTTGTTATATATATATATTGATATTAAAGAAGTTAAATATTTAAACAAAGAAATGAAATGTTATAAAAAATGATCATGTTTTATATCAGTTTAATCAAAAGTAAAAATAACTAAATAAAATATTATAAGTTCCAAAATAAGTATTTGAATATGATTATTAAAAAAATTAATGTAAAGAATTAAATTGTTATTTATTACCAATAATTTAAAATAATTTTTTTATTTATAAAAATAATTATAAATGTTATCCACTTTAACAACAAACTTAAATACATCATAAAATTTTATTTTGTGAATAAACTTTATTTGGACAGAATGTTCAAGTATTTGAACATATGGATTATAAATCATAATCTAACCATTATCCAAATATTATATCTTTATAGATGTTATAAAAATAAAACATTTAGTGACATAAATGTTTAGATGGTTTTATGTTGTTGTAGAAGATGTTACATAGTAACGCTACATTCGTTAAATAGAGATATAAAATATTTTGATAAAACCCAAAAAATAAAGAAAACATAAGTTTAGTAGGGTATTTAAATATTATTATGCAATGAGACAAACACTTATCTATATCATTTTAACAATATTTTCTTAAGGGTTTTAAGCTCATATAAATGTATCTTGTTATACATAGGAATTTCCACTTCATTATTCATTCACATGTATTATATATTCAATGAGATTTTAATGAAAATTAACCCCTTTAAGTTAAATATTAATGTTATACCTAGTCAATGATCATAATATAAAATCATGAGTAGTAAAAAGATATTAAGATATGTGTGAGAATGGGATTTTATTGATACATAATAAACACTCATGCGAAACAAAATGTGGATTGTGCTCTTGATTTCCCTTATTTATGTATAACATGGAATGTCATGAATTATTTCATTAGTATATCAATGTTTAATATTTCATAGTAATACAAATTACATGAGGTTGACAAGAAATCTCATAAGTTAAACTTCATACTTTAATACCTTTCTGATTCTAGCCTCTATGATGAGCTAATCAAGGAGTGATTGGTTATGTCATTGATCATGTGGTGGATTTTTCATAACCATGATGGGATTTATCTTCGGGAATAGATGTATTATATTTAGTACCTTGATTAGAAAACACTGGGAAAGTATAAATTCATTCCAATAAAAGAAGAATAATATGTTACTTTTAAATTACATGTTATGTGCTCACCTACTTGGGTGAATAACATAAGAGAAAATTGTTCATATTATTTAGTTTTTACTTAGAAAATCAAGAATGTATGAGTTGGAATATATGATATTTAATTTATTTATTTCCTTTAGTCAAATTATATCCCTTGGATAGTGGAATCATATAATTATTCTTGATGAATGAGGTACTTATAGTAGATAAATGTATATAGATTAATGTATTTAATGGTTATCATACCAGATACTTTTGTATCTTGAAAAGAACTAAATATTTTCTTGGGTATTCTTTATTCTTTTGGTTTTAAATTAGGGCATTCATAATAATTGGAAATGATACAACATCCCATGGTGTTATATAAAAATTTTATGTACATGGGCATTAGTTTTTGTCATTGTTTTTGTACAAAATAAATGATACATTTGATGCTTGTCCAAAATTAATTTTGGATGATATATAAAGAAGTTATGGATATTGTTTCAAATTTTTTTACATGTTATGTTACATAGGGTAAAACAAGAATGAATTATAGTAAGATTAAATTTAAGCGGGGTATTAAAACATATTATATATTACTAAGACATAATTCGAGTTGTGTTATGATCTTATCACTAGATATGATATAGTTTTTACATGATAAGTGATAGATACACAACATATTTTAAATTTTTAATATGATATATGGATATTATGTATTATATAATGATTCTTACACATTAAAATATATTAAAAATTTGGTCAATATTATATGATGATATTTATTATTCTCTAAATTCACCATAATGAATATTTAAAAGTTAAATATTATTGATTAGGTTATATAGTAAATGTTATAAAATAAATAATGTTTTAGTGTTTGTGAAATGCTAAGATATTAAATCAACCCTTTAGAGAATCCAAGGTGATCCTATATAAGATATTTTAAAAAAGTATTGATTATATATGAGTGTAAGATATCTGATAGAAAAAACTATATTTATTTATTTATTATTCTATAATAAAGGTTTTTGTAATCCATGAATATTAATAAGAGACCTATCAAGAAATTATTCTTGTAGATTCACATTTCCTATGGATATTGAAGGAGGGATTTTTAAATTTTTCTCTTAAATATATCCTTTAACCATGTGTTAATAAAATGAAATTATTCAATAAATGGCTATAATGTTATTTATATTTCATGAATTTAATTCAAATTTATCATGTTTTTATTATGTGGGAAAAAAATGTTTTATTATTACTGTTAATGAAATAAATTTCCTTGAAAAAACAACATAGAGTACCATAGTTCTTTTAATGTGAATTTTTTCATTGGTTTGGATATCTACTTAACTGATTATCGTGAATTAAAAATTGTTTATTATTCTTCATACTTGAATAATTATTCATAATACATGCATAATGGTGGGTATGGTCATTTATTGACAACATAATTTAAATCCATAAATCAATTAAATACCTATATATGAGACCAATATTTTTTATTAACATTGATGAATGAAAATAGTACTCGAAAATATTTTCATTGTTAGGGAGAAATTTATAAAGAATTTTCAGTATCATATTGCAATACATGTTCATCAAATGATTAAAAGTAGATTATGAATTTAATATAAATTTTTATCACTAATATGGGTTAATCAATGTATAAAATTTTCAATTATAATTTTTTATAATTTTATTTCAATCAATCATTGTATATTTATTAGATACAAATTCAGAAATTTTGTGAGTAATTTGTGACAGAAACAAAATGATACTAGAAAGGAAAATATAATAATTTTACATTTTTCAATTTAGTATGAGTGATACATAATTGGAATGAACTAGAACAAATAAAATTTACCTGATCCACTATAATCATATGATAAATAAAATGATCTTGGATTATCCTTTAAATGATAATAAAATTAAAGTCTCTATTTTTTTAGTTTTCTCATAATTTTATAATTTCACTAATAATGAAATGGTAAAGTAATATATAACATAGTTCTATTTTGAATCACCAATAATAATAAACTCTCACTTATACAATGATGAAACACCATTGGGTTCTATAAGGATATATTCTATTAAATAAAGATATATTTCATCAGACTATACTATTAATTAATTAGAATTTTGCGTTTATATAATCTATTATATGATCCAAACTCACTCTTTAATAGAAAAAAACCATTCTTATATATTCAACATAATTTGTTAAAAATCAAAATTTGGATCTATAAAAGTTTTACATGATATATTTTTAATCTTTTAGGTCTCTCAATTTTATTTATCCTTTCATATCACTATCAAATTTATATTTCTCTTTTATATATTTTTCACATTTGTTTCTCCAATTATAAACTACATAGATTAATCTAAATTTCTGTGATAAATTTTTTCTTTTTAAAATCAAGGGAAAAATAATAATTCAAAATTATGGATCCCATGATCTAAGGTGTATCCTAAATAAAAAAAAATCTAAAATATATAAAAACATGATATTTGTGGTAGAGATTATGAAAAACATATGTTTGTAGTTGGATCTACAAAAAATTAGTAAATCATAACTATGTAAGGTATTTTCTAATTGGATCGCTTTATGGATAATTTTTTTGTTCCAATACATAAAACTAACATTTTGGCAACTAACATGCACCATTATATCTTACACTCATCCTATGCATTGAGTAACTCACACAATTATATATCACACCTATTAATTTCATTGAGTAACTCATTCACCCATATCCTATTATCATCCTTGGAAATGTAAATTTATTTTACACAATAATTTAAACAAGTTGATATGTCTCACATAGCCAGGTAGATTAGGTTTATTTAACAAATTTCTTCTTATATTTTATAAAACTCTCATGTTATGAGAAGAATTTTATTTCTTTATTCGAATCATACTCTTTAAATGTTAGAACACATATAATTTAATTCTCATCCATGTGGATCTCCATTTCACAAAAGATGAAATTATATATTGTACATAGATTTGTGGAATAACTTATATTATTTAGTGTCCTAAAACAAAATTTTTATTTTACTTTATCATAGAGAAAACTATAATTTACCATCATTAATCATGGTTTGAGTATAACTCAATCCCTACCTCACATATCTATCAATATTTTAAAAAAAATACAACATACTCTAAACTTCATATAAATCATCATGAAAATTCTTGAACCCCTAAAACACCTTCATATACTCTTATATTTACTCTCTATGATATCTATCACATGTTGGAAACAAAATGAAGAATAAAAATACCATGAAAAAAATAAATATCACTTGAGAATTACATCTTTAACTGATATAGATAACTCATTCAATCTTGAATATCTCCCTTTTTCAATAATATATTATTCATGTTGTTACTTAAATAATAATATAATAATTATACTCATAAATATATGATCATGATTCTTCATGGCCTAAGAAATCTCCCTAATTGGATTATGTTGTAAAAAATATTTCTTAAATTTCTCTCAATAATCTTCTATTTTTCTTGGATTTAAATTTTTATTAAATCCAAATGAGACCTTTTTATCATAAATTCACTTGTAACACATCTATTTTTTTAATTTCCCTAGAATGAATAATCAATTAATTATCAATAATCCTATATGAAAAAAGTGAACACAGGAAACAAGAAAAACTATTAAATATCACAATGTTATCCATAAAATAATATTAAACCAATCAACTCCTCTCATTATCAAGTCCTATTAAATATTTTTTATTACGATAGTGAAATATATATATATATATATATATATCATTAAATCTTCATTCATTCATGTTCATAAAATTTATTAAAATATTAAATAGAAAAAATAAAATTCATATATTTCCTCTTAAATGTTTTCTTTACTTAAATAAGGTAACCCCCTTTGGAAAACATCAATATTAATTTTGATTTATGTCTCTCTCCCTTAAAAAATAATAATTCAATGAATATAGGTTGCGTGACAAAATTATAGACCTCAACTTTGAGTTAGAGAAGGATGAAAACTTATCATTAACCTTAATTTCTAAAAATATTGTTTAACTAGTAGTTTTGTGTTGAAATGTATTATTTTCAACTTTCTATGAACATGATCTAAATTTAATAATTCTTGATCCACCTTCCTCTTTATGAAATGGTATATAAAATGTATATACAATTATTGATAATACTATACTGAATTCTTAAAAATATTTATAGCAATTTGATTATAGGCCCTTAATAAAAGTTGGTTTTACTTATCTGTAAGAACATGAAGTTGAGTCTTTATCCACATTATTTGAGTCATTTTTTTGATTTTCACAAATATATAACTTTAGTGGTGTATATAATTTCTATATTTTACATATTTGTGTTCTATTTCATGTACCTTTCTCCAAAGAAATACATCCCCTAAGCAATACACATAGTGATCAATATTGTTAGCCAATTAAACATTGACATAACTAAACAAATCTATACACCTTTTGACACTATAAATAAAACCATATTTTTTAGTTCCTTAAACATTCTTTATAAATATTATTACTATGAAAAATGATATTTATTTAGGTTCTTATTGGATAAAATCATATAATATCACAATATAGGTGATGTCTAGTCTTAAAGATTTAAAATAGAAGTGAATTCCAATGAATATTTTAAAATATGTTTAGTTTACATATTTTCCTTCATTGTCTTTAGAATAATTTATTCCAGTAAAATTTATTTATAAATTGATCTTACATCATCCATACCAAATTTATTAACAAAATAATGATTGCACATATCTTAAGATAAGATAATATATGTATCTAATTGCATAATTTGAACACCCAAGAAACAATTTATTTCCCTGAACATGGAATTTTCAAATAAACAATTCATTTAAGTATAAAATTCCATGATTTTTTTTCATTTTCAAAATGTTATCATCTACCTAGGTAATAATATTTATTTAGTTTTTGTGAGTATCCGTAAAATTATAATTTTCTTTACACTCTTTCTTATATGAAATTAATCTTCAATATATATATTTTAAGCATAGAATAAAACTCCCTTAGGTCATATTTTGAATAATTTAACCCTTATTGAACTTACAAACATAGGTATCAAATATAAGAAGCATAGATCCATTGGGATTCCCTATGTACACCGCTTATTAAATTTCACAATTAAAGAACCCTAACTTTAATTCCATTTAAAACATATTTTAGTTTCACAATGTAATTATAGAAAGGTGGAATCTTATAGTTTTAAAATTTTTATCCAATGAAAATTTCTCATTGAAATCATTCCATTCAACTAGAATATAGAAATTACATACAAGTCTCACCTTGTTTCTTAACATTTCACCTATTTCATTCAACTTACATCAAAACCCCCACTTTTTTCTAATAATATTCTAATTCTTTTACTTTGGAAAGAACTACCATATGTTGTTCTTTTTTATTTGATCAAATTCAACATTAATAGTATCAAAACACTTTTTTTGAAATAAATCCTAAGATAAAATTTCTAAATCTCCCAATATTTTTAATATTATTTTTATTTGTATGATTTATTTAAATTCCATCCACTATGGGAACATAAAAAAATTACTAGGTCAAAAACATCAAAAATAAATTTCAAAATATGTGGAAGAATATGTTTATTAGAACTAATGGTATGTTTAATGCTTGATTTTTTATCAATAAATTGAATCGTGAAATAAGTTGTTAATTTTTCAGAATAATTATTGAAAATAATTTATTGGTTGGATTTTTTGAAAACTAAATGAAGATTGGAATGAGGATATATAAGGTTTTGGATGAAGTAATGAAGAAGGATATGGTTACTGTAGACATAGAAACCATATTTGGAAGTTATGGAGGATCAATGAAAGTAGAATGATTTGCATTACAAGTTTAGGATAATCATTTCATATTCAAACAAGAAATTTTATTTATTTAGGAAAATAATGGAGTAAGTTATCCATAAGTTATGAAAAGGAAATCATAATATGGAGTTGTTGTTATACAATTTTGTGTGGTTATCAGAAGTTATTGAATATTTATAATCTAAGTAGTTTGAATTGTAGAATTTGATTTTATAAGATATTTAGGAGATAATAATCAAAGGTTGAGATAGTATTAAGTTTTTTAGAAATAGATGGATTATTTTTTTGGAAGTCTAATTTTTTTTTGAATTTTTCAATAAGTCTGAGGAGTTTTTAATACATTCTTGAGGAATCTAGTTTTGAGAAAATTTCTAAGATTTTAGAAAAGTCCAAGTTGAGTATTCCTATATATGAAAAAGTGACTAGGATGATATGTTGGATTTTATCCAAGATTACATTTAGAATTATGTAAATATAAATAAAATAGTATCCTTCTATACTTGAATGTAAAATTATTTCTGAGAAAGAAAAGGTGAAAATGACTTAGAAACACTATGTATACATGAGAGTGAATTTTTTAGGATTTTTGAGATTTCACAAAGCCATGAGGCTAGAATATAAAACATATGATTCATTATCATACATAATGATATTAAATGGTAAAGTCATGGAATATACATGAGTTAGCATTAGAAACATAAGATTCATTTTCTTATAGAATTTTGAGAAGTGGTAAAGCCATAAAACGCATATGAGTCATTGTATGAAATGTAAGAGTCATTTTATTATATAGTATTGAGAAATAGTGAATTCATGGAAGATGTATGAGTCATAATCCAAAAGGTAAGATTTTTTATCTTATATAATTCTTTAAAATGGTAAATCCATGGAATATTTATCATTTATTATCTGAATCATAAGACTCAATTTAAAGAATCATAAGGATTATATATTAGTCATTTTTATGACTTTGGGAGTGAATTAGAGATATTTTTCAATAATAGAAGAAAATAATAATGTTTATTCACTTTAACATTTTAGATAAATATTTTTTATCAGTATTAGTTTAAAATAAGTTTTATTAATCATAACACTAGGATCGAGCTATTGTATGATTCTATGCAGATACCGATAAAATTAACATTCCCTCAAAATTTATGGATGCTTGATGAATGGTAATATAGAGTTTTTTAGAAGAATAAATTATGAAATATTTTATTTGGATTAAATCATATTTATAGAGGGTATAATATTCCAAAAATCATATAATAATTATACACTAAAACTACTAATTTTTTAGAAGGAAATCATAGTATTAAATGAGTATCTATTACTTGGGCATAAATTAGGCTATCCCACTATGTTTTTTTGAATTTATATATTTTAGTATATGAAAATATCTCAAATGATTGTATTTTAAATTTATATGAAGATCATATAAAGAGGGTGGGGGTAGATAGAGAGAGAGAGGATGAAAACACTACTACTATTTCAAAAATATTTTTGTGTTGAACAAAGTGCTTATAGAGGAATGGAATTGATGATATAAATTTCATGGGAGAAGAAGGAATGAAGATAATTTTCAGTATTGAATACATGGTGTGCATAAATAGGAATATATTTTTAATACTGTAAAGACCCGAATTTTCCATGTAATTTTTTAAATATATGGAATTATTACAAGTCTGTGAAAATTGATGGTGCGTGATTCTGAGGCCCGATGGGCCCATAATGAATTTCTAAACTTTTTTTAATGTATGTTTAGTAAACGTGTGAGTGGGAAATTCTAAATTTTTAACCAGTGCTCCGAATTGAAATTCAAGGGCATTGTTGAACTCACAGCACTGAAATTCGCTTAAGGGAGGCTTAACCTTGACCGTAGTGAGTCGAGAGAGGGATTTTAGTTTTTCAGTTTTCCATGAAAAATTAAAAAAATAAATTTATTTTTCTTTTATTTTATTTCCACCTCTCTTTAGGTTTAAGTGGTGGGGACCACAAGGGGGTGTTCAGGCATTTAATTCAGGGCATTAAATTCCCAGTTACACAAAATGTGTAACCACCAACCCCTTTAATTAATAAGGTTTATTAATTTTAAATTAATGAACCACCTCTTAAATTATGAGTTGAGTTAACTCTTCCTCAGGAGGGTTTTTGGAATTTCGTTGGAAAAAGGAGGAGGAGATTCTGGTGGAGCCTCTAAACAAAGAACTTTATAAAATAACAGATCCACCAAGCAAGGTCCAAAGATCGTTGTTCGAGTGACGTTGTTGGAGGCTAGATTCAGGATCGACGTACCCAGATCCACATTTAAATGTGGACGATCTTCAACGAATCTGGAGGTAGGGATTATCTCGTTTAAATAATTGTTGGATCATTATCTTTTCTCTCTTGTTCATGTTAACATGGAGGAGCAGGCCAAATGAACAAGGCCAAAACCCTACGCTACTTGTTTTACCGATGTGTTCTTTACGGGATTTTGTTTAGATTGGACGGATTTTGGAACGGAGGGAAAAGAGACGAAGAGGGAGTCCTGAGGAGGCTTTTGGTACCTTCAGATAGAAAAATGGTCCACCAGAGCTCACCAAGTGACCCACGGAAAGCCGCCAGCGCGACACCATAACGACACCACTAGTGATCGACCCCGGCGGGTGATGGTGGCGGCCTACAATGGCTGACCACGGAGGAGATGGTAGTGCGCCATTGCACGCCGCTGGTGGAGAAGGTCGTGGCTGTAGCCGTAGTGGGTGAAGACTTTTGCCAGCTTGGGTTGACCATGGAAGAAGAGGTGGTGGGCGTGTGCCGCCGGAGAGGGTGGTCACGGATCCGACGCTGCTGCAGTAGGGACCCGCTCCCCGCGGGTCCCATGAGGAAACCAGGTTGTGCTACATGGTGCCGCCGCACAAACCGAATGAACTTAGCCATTCGGGAAGACCGTGGGGGGGGGGGGGGGGGGGGAACTCCCCCAGTGCTAGCTAGGGTGGGCCCCACTCCAGCGGGCTCTGCCCCTCCGCGGGTCGCGCCCTTCGTGGGCCAGGCCACACAAGCCTAGCGGGCCCGACCACGCCCCCCTGTGGTCTGGGCCGCCCCCTCCCCCCTGTGGTCCGGGCCGCACCCCCCTTGTGGGATGGGCTGCACCCCCTACAGGTCGGGCCGGACCGTGGCCCAGAGAGCCGATCCCAGCCGGGTCAGACCGAGACCCAACCATGCCCAGTTTCTCTTAAAGGGTCATAACTTGTGAAACAGATGTTTGTTTGAAGAACTGTCTACAGTACTGGGATCCTTGGAGTGAGACGGTCCTTTTGGTATACTTCACTTTATTTTTGGAGAAAGTTGGAGTACAATCAGGTTGGATCGAACCCGAATCCAACCGGGACCTTGACATTAAAATGACCATAACTTACAGAACAGGTTCCTGATTAGCGCGCCATCTATCGTGTTGGAACCCTTAAGACATGGCGGTCCTTTGGGATACTTCTTCATGGAACTTCTTGGCATTGAGGTACAACTGATGTCTTGAGAATAAGATCCTCCCAGAATCAAGTGTGCTTAGTTCGGGAATCTAATGGTTGGCTGTAACATGAAGAAAGAACATCAATCCTATGTGGGTCGACATCTATCGATCCTATGTGGGTCTGCGCTCAGCGATATTGAGTGGGTCAGTGCTCACCAATCCTATGTGGGTCAACATCTACCGATCCTATGTGGGTTTGCAGCAGATCCTCTTGACAGAATAAGATGATCCAGTGATACATCTAATCATCTGTACTTCTGTACTTAAGTTATTCCTGGTGTGAGCTGAGTCTTTACATTTATAGTACTTTTACCTTCGTGGTGTTACTTTCCTAGTGTTACCTTTTTGGTATTCTCCCCTCTTGGATTAGTTGTGAAAATGGCTTAAAAGTTAGAGATTTATGTTTCCTCATGAATAAGACAGGTATATTTTGATAACTTAGGTATATGTATGGTCATATACCTAAGTAGAGTCGATGAATTCTTCATGATTTGTGATTGAGGTCTTTATTTTTGGTTTTTACTTTATGAAAATCTGGGAGACCTTCGGGGGTCTGAGGGTCCCTACTGAGTATTTTTATACTCACCCTGGTACGGGCTATGCCCACACCTTACTGTGTCTTGTGCAGATGATAGAAAACATTGATCGAGGCTAAGGAAGCTAGGACTAGACGATGCTCAGAGGTGGACCTTTAGACGTGATGTGTCGTAGTTACGACCGACCGTGAGTTGTACCTACCCTTTAGGTAGGAACCTTGGTGGATGATTCTGGGGGCTGTTTTTCTATTTTTTTTACTTTTCAGTTGGTCTTGTATTCTGTCCCCCTTTACTTATAGTACTCACCCTTTTTACTTTCAATACACATATTTTTACTACTGCAGTTTTACTACACGGGTTTTACTCATTGTATTCTTGGACTATGTGTTTGCAGTTTTAAAGGAAATTCCTTCCCATTTTTTAGGGATATGACTTTCAGTGCTTATCGCCAACCCCTGGCCTATGGAAGGAAGGCTTGGGCTAGTCACAACACGGGCCTTGGGGGACGGTTCATGACAAATACATAGACAATTTTAGGTATGTATGAAAAAGAGTTGAAGGGATCCACCAAGGACTACCATTGATTGAATCTAGTTAAATAAAGAAGAATGCTATAGGGTATAAGTGATACACTTATATATATATAATAAAAATATGAAAGAATCATATAATGATCATATTTAGTTTTAGGAGGATGATGGTTCAAGAAAATAAAATAACTATACTTTTACATATTAAAAATAAAAAAGGAGTCAGATAAGTTAATTCTAGTGGGAAATTATCTTCATTAAGAGGAAGAACGATACTATTTTTGTGGAATACACATGATTCAACTCTATTTAAATATTTGAACATGAATGTTTTGGAGAAGAAGAGTGTAGAATTTATGTAATTTAGTAGAGAAACTCTCTAGACTTAAATATTCACAAAATCATGATTACTATTCTAATCATGGGGAGACCTTTATGTATATAAATGGGTCAATCCTTCACTGAATTAATAAGTAGAGCATAATAAGAGGGACTCTCCCTAAGATTGATATTTTGTCTTTCCAAACATTTTTAATAACTGTAATGATTAGTATTACCTCCTGGTAAATTGACACATTATTAGCATATGCTATTGGAATTATCCCATAGTAGAGAACAAAGTAAAATATATGTGTTATGTGCATTATTTATATTTATAAATTAATACATGAGATTTGTTAATGTTGTGAGGGAAATATAGTAGTTGATAAGTTGAAAACTGTTACTACTAACATAAGAACAATATATATAAGGTTGATAATCAAGCTAAGTGAAAAGGTTTTAATTGAGAAACACATTGATTTACCCCCCCTACTCAAGGTTGTCTTAGGTTGAAACAAGTGGTATTAGATCCAATAGGTTATAATATTTTTTCAACCTGATATATCCATATTGTGAAGATTTGAATACTATACATGATATAAAATTTATATTGAATACTCATTTATTTTATTCAAATCACTTTTATAATTGATAAAAGTAGTCTACAACATTCATATAGGTACATGTTGGAATCCATCCGTATTTTATGTTAATTTTATTTATTTTACCAGTTCAAAATGAAATAGTGTATGAGATGGATCAAATAAAATTATATATTGATTTCTATTCTTGGAATACCTTAACGGATTCATGGAAATAATTTTTATCCATGAAGACAGCTCACATAAAATCTTCAAAGTATATATGAATGATGTTGGAAGATATGTATGGAAAATAATATATTTTAAAGAAATAAAACCGTGTTAATTATAATAATATATAATATGAAATAGTTGAAGTTCTGGGAATGAATATTTTTGAATTATAATGTCATGTGTATATAAAAAATAATAATAGGAATAAGAAAAAGAACATTCTTGAGATTATGGGATCTCTAAATAAGGTGATCAATTTTGGACTTATTATTACATATACATCTAACAATGTTTTATAAGACTATTAAAAATATGATAACTAAAAAATAACACTATATATTAACAAATTTTTTGATTCCAATGTTGACATGACAACTATAACAAGTTATTAATATAGATAAATATTTTATAGTAATCATGACAAGATTTATCCCCTGAATGAGAAGGTTGATCAACTATAAATCATTATGGAGTGGATTATGACTTTATAAAATATGTGTATATAGAGAAAAAAATATTAAAAAGATTAAAGGTGTCTCAAAATGTAGAAATTAAAAATATATGCGAAAATATAAAAGGAGAAAGTGATATACTTGAAGAACTCACACCAGAAGTTTGAAAACAAACAGCCGCATAAAAAGAGTTCAAAGAAAATATTGTCCCTCTCAAAACAAAAATCGAAGAGAGGATAAAAACTATAATATATGTTGGTTAAAGGTTAAAGAATATGTATTCCCAATTTAAATAGAAAGATAATAAGATCAAGGAACCTGAATTAAATATTATATCCTCAAATGGATAGGATAAGGTAGGAAATACCATCATGGAAGCTTCAGTAATTAAAGTATGTAGAATTCCAAATATTGAATAATTGAATAGATAAAATGTAATTATTAAACCTGAAAGTGAAGGTTCTCAAAAGAGTGTAGCTATAAATTTCATCTTATATGTATGAATGGGACACAATATTAGTGTGTGTCTAGAATAAGAAGGTCTTAATAGTGGAAGAAATTCTATTTCACCAAGATATCAACCTTGAAATGACTACATAAGGTAAGATTTTTATAAAAGGTATTTTACATGTTCAAACCATGGACATTAGGAAAATAATTATAGTAAAAGAGTTTTATGTGATTCCAAGAGGGAAACTCTCATTCCCATAGAAAGGGAGTCTAAAATAGAAAAAAATAAAAAATGGTTCCACTTAAAAAATGGATTCATAGTGAAAGATAATTGTGAAGTGAAAAGGAAAAGGATAAATCTTCAAGTATTATTGATGCATGATTCATAGCAGTCATCATGGAGAGAAAAGAGGAGAGTTTATCAAGACTAAATAGTGGGTCACTCACACTAAACCTCTTGGATGTTGAAAAATAAAGCATGGAGGAAAAATAAAAAAAGGTTTCTCCCATGGTTATCCAAGAATATGTGGAAGGAAGATCATCACTAATCATGATCTAGAAGAATGTTAATATAAATTTATCTAAAGAGAAAAGACTATAAAGAATAAAAAGTGAGTTGGTGGTGATTTTAGTCATAAAAATAAGAAATAGGCATACTTAATTGGTTTTATTCACTCCACTATAAAGCATGAGAGGAAGACTGGCAGTTTTATTCATTCATTTAAAATCAATCATGGAAAAAAATTCACAACTTGTGAATCTAAGGAGTAACATTGAAATATTGAGATTATTATCACAAAATATGTGAGTACCATGATATTTAATAAGAATTATTAAAAAACAAACATTTATGGGGAATTTTTAACTAGTGGAGTTATCCATATAAAGTTGTAGAAGCATATCAAAATTCAAGGGCTGGTTCACCATGATTACCACATTCATCAACATGAGTATACCTGAGGTAAACCCTCTCCCCATGGGTTAAATGATATTAACTATTTTTTTAATATTGTATAATTAAGGGGGAGATATGATCCATTGGGTGTGTATTATCTAAAAAATAAAAATTCAATAAGAAGATTTAGAGATATCAAAGTTCCTAATTAGTATCAAGATTTATCAATATAATAAAATAATATCACGTCCATTAACTAACTAGAAAAATGGATTAAGAAGCCACTTTATATTTTAAAGTCAGATCTAATGTTTCATGCCATGATGATTATGTACAACCAATATAGAATCTAATAAGTGATATTTATTGGTGTCAAGCCATTTGAGTTGTTCAAAAAGTGACATTAGACCATATATAAATTAGTAATGGACCACAAAAGAGGACAATACATATTAGTATATAAAGTAGAAATGATCATGGATTTCATTTTTATTTATTATTATACTAAAAAATATGGCATCAACTGATTATTATTTGATATACCATAATTTCTATATGGGGAGCTCCAAAATAAACAAATTATTTCCTAAAAAAATATTATATCAATACATAGAGGTAATTATTGAAGTAATTATGTAATATTTGGTCATGAACACTCAAAGAATATTTAAATTCATCCAAAAATAATAATCCCAATAGATATTAAAGAATAATGTATATTAAGTGATATCACTATTTTATAACAAACAAGTGAGATTAGTTGGTTCAACATGAGGTACGACTCGCACAAATGGTATTTTTTTATTTATTTTCTAATGGTTTAGTGAATGCTTTATTGAGATCATAGGAAGATGCATTGAAGAAAGTAAGATTTCAAGCTATATGTGTTCATTGAAGTACGTGAATGAAATAGAAATCTTTTATGATTTTAACTTAATTTTTTTTTATAAATCAATTTTTGACTTAGTAGGCTTATAAAATTTGTAAAAAGATTATTTCCAAGTTTTAAGTACACTCACTAAAAACCATTGAGTAAAGTTTATCTAGAAAAAGGAAATGATTTAAATCTTATAAAAATGAAAACCTATACTTTGTTTTATTAAACAAATGGCATCAATATATAACATCAAGGATATATATTAAATCTATATTTTATTTTTAATTATTGGTACCAAAAAGTATTAAATTATCCTAAATTTTTTAAGGTGGTAAGTGAAGTCAAATTCCCAATATAAAAGGAATATTTAGAAGTAGTTTGAAATAGTCCAATATTTTTGATGTGAACTTTTAAATTGTTGATCTAACCAAGAATTATGGATATCAACTAGTGGTGTCAATTAAAATATGAAGTGGCTAATGTTTTTCAAAGAAATTAGAAGAGGTCTACATTGTAAAGATCTAAGAAGGTAGACCTATAGATTTCAGAGTTTTATGGGGAGAGAACGTTAAGGATAATTCAGAGCGGTGCCTTCGTTCTCACACTCGGTTGTGAGGGATGGGTCTTCAGTTTTGCTAGTCGCACCAGTGCAGGCATACACTGAGGCCGTGGTAGGTCTTAAATGGACTCTAGTGGCAAGGTTCATATCTATGAAACCCTCTCTTTCGGTTTTCATCTGCTTCGTGGATTCCTGGGGTTTACAGGGGCGGGCTCGTGTGTCGGTTCTTCATCAAAGCTCGTTTTGTTTGGTTTTCGCTTCAGAAGAGGATTTTGTTCATGCGTGGTGTAAGGCTCCAAGGGTGTTCGGGCACTAGCGTTTCAGCTTATCCTACTGGTCGATGGAGGTTCATAAGGGGAGGGAGGGTCCTTGTGCTGTGTTCTGGGTGAGTTTGCTCGGGCTTCCCCTCCCCTTTCAGAATGGTGCATTCTTGAAGGTCATTGGGGATGCTCTTGGAGACTTTCTGTGTGTGGCCGATAGCACGAGCTATGGTGCAGAGACACTGATGGCTAGGGTTTGTGTGGAAATTGATCTTTCCTTGAAGGTTCTAGAGCATATTAACCTCTCTGTGTCGAGGTCCGTTGAGTGGTCACAACCTGTTGTGTTCCCGGTTTTTTCGCAGTTCTGCTCGTTTTTCTCTTTACAAGGACACTCATTGCAGTCTTTCCGCAAGTCTCTTAGTATCCTTGGTTCAACTTCTGGTTCCAGGTGCTCTGCTCCGCATGGAAAGTCTCAGGAGGGGCGTCTTTTGTCCTCTGTGGTACCCCTGGTGCCGATTTCTTTTGGTTGAGGTCGTGTCTCTCTGCCTAGAGAAGGCCCAGGGGTTCTGGTTAGCATACCCATCATCTATGGCTGTCGGGCTATGGTACCTTTTTCTCAAGTGGCCCTGAAGGGCTCTGAGGAACTCGTTCTGCATCCACCTTTGGGGGACTTGATTGGGTCCTTCTTGAGGAGTTTCAGGGTGTTCTCAGTCCCCTCCTCTGTTCTTGAGCCGGGGAGAGGGGGTGGTGTTCTGCTGGTAGGCCAGCTTATGGGGGAGTTTGGTCACTCTCTTCTTGTCAGCAGAGAGCTGTGTAGGGTTTTTGGCTCAGGAGGGTGGTCTAAAGGGAGGTCTGACAGAGTGTTGGGTTGTGTTTCTCAGGTCTCCCCAAGGTATGTGGAGGGTTGGGGGTCTGAGGGTGATAGTTTTCCAGGTAGTCCGGGGAGGGGGAGGGCAAGTAAAGTTGTTTACTCTCATGGACCCTCCTTTTCTCATTCAGGCGGGCTAGTTGTCAGTCCTGGGGTGTGCACCAGATCGATGATGAAGAGGAGGGAATTCAGGGGGAGTTCTCTCTCGCCGGTGTGGATGTCCACGTCGCCTGGGGACAATACCAGATTGCCTTTGGTTTAATGTCGCCATTCTTATTATGGAACTCTCGAGGAATCAGATCTAGGGTGAAAACCGATTTCATTGCCTCAGATTCTCAGAAACACAAAGTTAAAGTGGTGGTGGTTTTTGAGAAAAAAGAATAAAGTCTCCAAGATTCATGAGTTCACCCAAAAGATTAAGATGCATGCAGCCATGCATGGGGATCCGGTTAACAACCACATTTGGATTTTCTGGAAGAGAGGGGTTACGGTGGATCTGGTTCAGGTTGGGGACCAACATTTGATGTCTAAGGTGACATGTGAGGGATATGAGTGTTTCTTGTCGGTTGTTTATGGAAGATGTGATGCTCGTCGTAGGGAGGTGCTGTGGTCGGATCTCTTAGGGTTCGATCTAGGAGATTTGTCATGGCTTGTGGGAGGAGATTTCAACATGGTCTTGAGGCCTGAAGAGAAGAAGGGTTGAGGAGTCTTCCAGCGTCAGGAAAGCCTTTATTTTAATCAGTGCATGGCGGGGAATGGGCTCTTGGACATGTGTTTCTCGGGTGACCCCTTTACTTGGTGCAATAACCACATAGGGGAGAGTCGGTGCTGGAGTAGGATGGATAGGTGCTTTGCAAACTTTTCGTCCATTGAGAGTTTCAATGAGTTGAAGGTCCTTCATCTTACCTAGAGTATCTCTGATCACTCGCCCCTCCTTCTCTCTTTGGGTGGATCAAAGGCTCCCCAGTAATGTTTCAGGTTTTTCAACCAGTGGATGAGTAACCCGGACTTCCACTGGGTGGTGCTGCAGGCTTGGAGTGCACCGTCGATGGGGTACTCTTGGGTGGCCTTCCACTCCAATTTGAGGAGGTTGAAACAGGCACTGGTGGGGTGGGTGAACTCCCTTCCTATATGGGATCGAGATATGGATTCTATCAAATAGGACATCGAGTACATGTAATATAGTTTAGAGGGTCACTGGGATGCTGATGTGTTCAAAGAACTTTCGATGAAGAAGGAGCTTTTGGCAGTGCTGGTGCTTTCTCAAGAGTGCAGAGCTTGGGACCGGTCCAGAGCGAGGTGGCTAAGGGAAGGGGATAAGAACTCAGCGTACTTTCATGCCTATATCAGAGAGATGCGGCGGGAGGTGAAGCCTAACTTGGAATTGGAGGACGATTCTTTCTCAGAAGAAATGGACGTGGTTGGCAGTTTGGCCCTAGATTATTTTAAGGATCTCTTGGCAGGCCCGACCGAGGGGTTTTTAGGGGGGTACCCCTCTGGATAGGATTTGATATGGGAGGTGATTCCGAACCTTGTGTCTGTGCAGGACAATACTTTGATGGAAGGCGTTCCGGAGGAGGAGGAGGTTCGGGTGGCTGTGTGGCACCTGAATCCGGACAGCACTGCTGGGCCGGATGGGTTCCCTGAGGATTTTTACAGAGGTTGCTGGGAGATGGTTAAAGGGGACTTGGTTCTTGTGATTCAGGATTTTTTCCGTGGAGGTGTCCTACCTCGGATTGCGGCTGCGACATCGGTGGTTCTCCTACCGAAGTCCAAAGATCCTTCTTCCCTCAACTGCTATCGGTTGGTCAGTTTATGTAACTTTCCCTACAAAGCTTTGGCTTCTTTGATTAACATAAGGGTATCCAGTTTTCTGCCTCGGTGGGTATCTCTGGAGAAACACGAGTTTGTGCATGAGAGGTCGATTCAGGGGGCCATGGTGCTGGCTCAGGAGTTGATGGGGGACATGAACTTGAAGTCTAGGGGATCTAATGTGGCAGTGAAGCTTGATATGAGTAAGGCGTTCGACTGTATGGAATGAGAGTTCATTAACCAGGTGCTTGGAAAGATGGGGTTCTCTGACTGGGCTTGTGATATTATTTTCATGTGTGGTAGCTCGCTATGGTTGAAGGTGTATTTTATGGGGAGAACACATGGTTTATTCAGGTCGGTTCATGGATTGAGGCAAGGTGACCCGTTATCACTGAGCATCTTCATTCTGATGCAGGACACTCTCAGCCGGTTGCTGAACAGAGGAGTGAGCGAGGGTGATATCTTGCCTTTTCATAGGAGACATGGTAGCCAATACATATCCCATTTAATGTACGCGGATGATACCATCATTTTTATGAATGTCGGGGGAAGATCCATTCATGCGGTCAATAACATTATGAAGGAGTACAGCAAATGGAGTGGTCAGATTGTGAGTAGGGAAAAGAGATATTTTTTCATTGCAAACTCTTGTGGAGAGGGAAGGGTGGAACGAGTGAGCTCTGAGCTGGACATGGGAAAAGGGTCTCTACCAATGGAGTACGTGGGAAATCCGATTTCTTCTGGTATGCTCCAGAACAGAGACTTTGATAAGGTGGTGAAGAAGATGATGGGCCACATTCTGGACTGGAAAAACCACTTCCTTTCTTTTGGGGGCCGGATCGCGCTGCTGAATAGCGTGCTTTCTGCTGTACCAGTGCATGTGATGGCGTCTACTAGTGTCCCCAAGGGGGTCATTCGGTCCATAGACAGGGTGATCGCTTGTTTTATTTGGGTTGCTTCGCTGGAGCGGAAGCGACAATGGGTGTCGTGGGGGAAGATGGCTCGGCCGATCAGCAAAGGAGGGATTGGCATCAAGATCATGGGGGACACGTTGCATGGTTTACGTGTGAATCTTGCATGGGAGATCATCGAGGGAGATACGCTATGGGGGAGGATCAAGGTGCATAAGTATAAAGCTTCCTCTGACTCCCTTCCTATCAGGGGTTTGTCATTGTGGGCCGCGGTTTGCAACATTGTCCTGACGTTTCTTCCTTTCTCTCAATGGATTATTAGAGAGGTGAAGATCCATTTCTGGGAACATAACTGGGTAGGATCAGTGATGGGATACCCAGGGTACCCGGCTCCTTTGATCTCTTTCAGTGAGGCCAGCTCGTATCCCCTGTTTTTCAGATTGATTTTGGATGATGAACAATAGAAGGTTTTCGACTCGGTTGTGCTCATCCCTGATAAGGATAGGTGCATGTATACCCCTTAAACATCGGGTAAGTTCAACCTTAAAGATTTATGTAGGAGCATTATGGCTCAGGGCCATCAGGAGTACGGGAACAGGGGGGGCGTGGAGGAAGAGTATCCCTACCAAACTGAACTTCTTGACTTGGCGAATCCGGAATAATGTTATCCCTATGGATGTGAGCATTAAAAGGCTGGGAATTAGCCTGAAATCCTATTTCCAGTGTTGTTCGAGAAGGAGAGAGGAGAGTTCGAATAATATTTTATTTGAGGGGGTCTGGGCTCGTATGGTGTGGAGTTTATTTGGAATGCATACAGGTTATTCTCCAAATGCTGAAAACCTGGAGTGTTTTATAGAGCAGTGGTTTCAGGGGTGCGAGGACAACCTGAAAGAGGCTGAGGCTCGTGCCATTATTTTCAATGCAGGTTTCTGAGTGCTCTGGCATCCAAGGAACCATGCAAGGTTCAAGGGAAAAAATCTATAGGGAGAGTGATGGTGGCGATGATTAGGTGCATGTTGATTGAGCTGGTGGACCTTGCAGATATTGGGACGGAAGTGCCCTCACTCTGGTTTTTACAGTCCCCGAGGACGGTAGCAGGACAGAAGGTCTCCAAGGGGCAAGGGAATTGGATTTGATGGATCCCCCCCGAGGATGGTTATAAGATGAATATCGACGGTTCTTGTGCTTTGGACATTACGCGTGGAGGGGGGGTTATGCAGGATCACAGGGGGAGTGTGGTGTTGGCCTTATCAGCATTCTATGGGAGGGGGAGCTCTGTCCAGGAGGAGGTTTTGGCAGCCCTCTCTAGGATGGACCTTTGTAGTCACAGGTACCTTGACATTGTCCAACTGGAAACCAACTCGAATATTGTGCATGATGCCTTGGAGGGGTTCGCCAACATGCCATGGTCGATTACGTACATTATTAGAAAATTTAAGGCACTCATGAACAACAGAGTAAGGGTCACCCACAATTGGCGATAAGGGAATAAAGTGGTGGACTACTTGGCTTCTATCGTGGTTCCCAGGGTACCGGTGGTTTGGTTTACTAATGTTACCCTTTTCAAACCAGAGGGGGTGAAATTGATTAGCAGCGATGCCCTTGGTTTACACTATTTTCGACCACTATAGGTGGGGGTCTTTGTTTCGTTTTGTTTCCGCACCTTTCTTTTGAATAAATATCTCAGCGATTGGATGGATAAGGGGGGGGGGGATGTTGGAACCAAAGGTTTGTTTGGTGTTGGATTTATTGGAAATAAATATAATCACTAAATAACAGATGAAGTTTTTGAAAGAATTATTGATATTAAAATATTGGTTGAAGTTTTTAACAAGTTCATGAAGATCAAGATGAGAATAAATGGTATTTTGGATGATGGAATGAAGAAGAAGATGGTTACCATGCACATGAGAACCATATTCATATGTTTTGGAGAATTCATGAAACTTGAATAAATTATGTTCCAATTTAAGGAAATAATTTAATATTTACAATATAACATTGGAGTTATTGAATAATAATAACCGAAGGTGGTAGATCTATATAAGTTACTCACAAGAATCATGAAATTTATATCTGAGCATAAAATTTAGGTTGAGAAGGAAAATAATGTCAATTTCCTAAGAAGAAAATTATATATTTGATAGTAATATTTTTATTTTATTTGAAATTAGAAAATTTCATAGAGGCCAACCTATGAAAATTAAGATCCATTATCTCACATAATTATTAAATGGTAAATCATGGAATACATATGAGTCATTATCAAAAATTTAAAATTCATTTTCTTATATAACTATATAAAATATTAAAGTCATTGAATATATATGAGTCATCATAAAAAATTTATGAGTTATTTTCATGAATGATACTAAGAAATGGTAAAGTCATTGAATATATATGAGTTAAAATCTAAAACATAATATTTGTTTTCTAGGAATATTTTTGAGAAATGGTAAAGGCATGAAATATATATGAGTCATCATATGAAGTGTAAGATTCATTTTCATAACTCAAAAGGAATATGGATGATTCATTTTTGTGATTTGGGGAATACAAAGGATTCATTTTTTGGATCATATAGGTGAAACATAAGAGGTACACCCTCTTCTATTTGTGATGAATATCAAATACCGATGAAAATTTAAAATATGTTATATTAATCATAACATCGAGAGAGATCCACTGTAAGAGGCCATGTAGAAATGGATAAAATTAATATTCACATGTATTTAATGAAAGTTTGATGGAATATAATCCTGAATTTTTTGGAAGAATAAATGATAAAATGTGTGTTTGGGATTAAATGAGAATTATGGAAGGGATACACTTCCATACATTAAGGAATAATTCTATATTCAAATGTAATATTTTTTAAAAATAAATCATCAAGTTAAATGACAATTTTTTGAATCGAGTTAAAAGAAGGTTATCCCGATGTGGCATTTTTGGCATTTTGTATTCCAAAAAATAAAAATATTTAAAGGATTATTTACATAATTTATAAGAAGAGAGAGAGAGATAGATAGAGAGGGGGTTGATGTCACTATAATAATATAAAAATATTTGTGTGTCAAACAATAGGAGAAGAGAGGAATTGAATTTAAGATCTCATTTTTGTGGTAGAATTAGAAATATATATCCATTATAGCAATTAATATATACTCTAAAAATAGAATAATAAGTGATTCACATATAGATACATTCATGTACAAAAGAATAATATGAGGATGGATCTATATAGGACTACCATTGATCATATATAGTTTTAAAAATAATAAGGCTCTAGAGTATAAGTGATACACATTCATATCTAGATATTGATGAATGGAGTGTTTTACACTAATCTTATTTAGTATTAGAATGAATACAACTTGGGATAATATAATGGATAAAATACCATATCTAGAAGTTGAAAAATTAATGAAACAATATAATTCTATTGAGAAATTATCTTCATACAGAGGAATATAATTTCTACTATTATAGAAAATTCAAGATTAAACTCTCTAAAAATAATAGAATCCATTTTATTTGAAGAATAACAGTGCAGTAAGTGTGGAATTAATTGAAGAATATATCCCAAATTTAAGATAAATAGAATCATTATTACTATAAAAATCATAAACATACTCACACATCTATAAATAGATAAAGCCTTTACATAATTAGTTAATTAAGGAAAAGAAAATAGAGTTTCCCTTGTATTTATAGTGTTTCTTTCTTAAATAATTGTAATAAATGAAGTGGGTATTATTACCTCTTGATATATTATAAGACTTTTGGTGGAAGTTTCTTGTATTATCCCTTAGTGGTGAACCAAGTAAAACCTTTATGTTAGGAACATGATTTATATTTATGTATTCATATATGAGATATGATATATCTGTGTGGGAAACAAATTAATTGAAAATTTGAACACAATTTATATTAACACAACAAATATATCTAGCAATGTGGAAATCAAGATATGGTAAATAAAATTAATTGGGAAACACTCTGATTGACCCCCCACAAACCTCGATGTGTCTTGAGTTGAATTTTTTTTCTATACATGATAGTTATTGGCATCAAATTTTGGTAATACCATTGAATCTATATTTATTTATATTATCTATATTAATAAATTTTATTATTAACTCATAAAAAATATTCATTTAATATTTTAACGATAACTTAGACAATGTTATGATACAAATTGACAATGCCAAAAATGGGATGTCAATACGCTGAGGGAAGGGAATTAATCATTATATTTTTATATTTCCAATTGTTTTTTGATTTTACATGAATCAAACTTGATTTATTGATCAAATAAACATTGGTCAGATCTATAAAAAGATGGTGATATTAATCAAATGGAATCAATAAAAAAGAACCAGATAACTCATAATGTTATACATTTAGTGTGTAAGACTACATCCTTGGAATGACCTTAAAATATCATGGCCATACAATCCATAATAATAACTAGTGAATACATCAAGAGAAAATTATCCTTCAACTTTTGACATAATTAGAGTCTTATAATTTTTTTTACAATGCTTGCAAACTTGTAAAATGTTTTTTGATAATGTTAGGGAAAATAAATAAATAATTTATTTCACATTTGGGTCACTAATAATAATATTATCTACCTTCTTCAATGATGAAAAAAATTTTTAATCCATGAAGAAATATTCTCTTAAATTAAGATAAGTTTCACCAACCATTAAATTTTATTAATTTGGATTTAATGCTTCTCGTATCTATAATAAGATCCCAAAAGGATATTTAAGTGATTCATATAGGTCTTATATATTCAAATTGTTTCATCATACATAAAAAATTTAGTTACTAAATGTTATTCACAATATGTTCTCTTTATTATGTGACTTTATAAGTTATTTCTCATCTTAGAACTCTATTAGAATTTTCTTTTATCTAATAAATATTTTTACATATATATTTACCCTTACAAATTTTATAATTTATTCCTAATGGCTAAGAATATTTTTTCCTTTTTAAACTCACAATATTTAGTAGTTTAAAGAAATTTACTTATCAGAAATTATATCACCCATTATCTATAATACTTTCATGGATGAAAATTACTAAAAACATATAAAATTCACATGTTACATGATGTATAGATTTCAAAAATAGTTATTTAGAGTACACTTATGTCACACACACATATGTTGTGTTGGTAACTCAAAATTTTTCATCTCACACATATCTATTGTGTTGAGTAACTTTTTCACTTCTATCTCATACTCATACTCATTTATATGGATCCATTTTATGTATTACTTATGTCATTTTGATCTATCACATATAGTTTCTATATTTTCCAATATATATAAATTATATTGAATAAACTGTCATTTTTTAATAAACTATTATGATGTGAGTAGAAAGTTCTTTTTTCACACATTTTTTAAAAATGTGGAATATTTTTAATGTAATTATCATATAAAAAAAAATCTATTTTAGGAAAGCTATAATATATCTCACTCATATAGTTGTGATGAAAAATGTGTGTTCTTATATACCCTAAAACTCTTTTTCCATAAATTTTTTCATATAAAAAATAATTTAACATTTTTCATCATTAATTGAGTAAAACTCAAGCCCTGAAAAACACATCTCTCAAACTTCACTTAAAAATTTATATCCAACTATTTTTTTGGAAACATTCAAGGAACTTTTTGAATTATTAAAATACCTTGAGAACAAACACTAAAATATATATTTTTACTTCCTTCAAATATTATTAAAAATAAAACATTGGAATACCACGAATAAAAAAATATCACTTGATAATCACTTCTTCAACTCTATGGGATAACTCGTTAATAATTCTATATCTACCATTGACAATAATAACTTCTTAATGTTTTTTTTCAAATAGTAAAATAATCATGATTATCATCAATCTATCATCAGGATTCTCTATGCCCTCAACAAAACCCTTAAAGTTTAATAACTCCATGCTAAATTATAAATTAAAAAATCATATAACTATAGAATTTTTTTTATCTTATAATCATCAAGTATTTATAAATAAATTGATACTTCCCCATGTTCATCTGAATAAAGATCTCTTCCATCAACATCATCTACATCAATATCAATTTCATCAAGTATATGTTTGGAGGAAAATTAATTATCATTAAGATCGTGGAATTATTAACCATTTCATTTACATCCATATCAAGATTATATTCTTAGTTACATGAATTATAATTATTTAAATGTGAATCCCATGTCTTATAAGTCATAAAAATATATTCAAAATAAAAATATTTCATCACAGTATCTTCTGTTAAATAATTCATATTTATATATTTTCTATAATGGTAACTAAAATAATTTTCATTTATTCCACTTCTTGAATTGATGAACAAATTAAATCATTCCAAATATTCTTTAAAAAATTTGTCATACTAAATCGAATCTTATGCTATCATACATGAACATGAATTCTAGATATATAAGGTGCATTCTTGATCTCCAAAGGCTGGTATAAGTTTTTAGGGTATCACATGTAAAAAGTGGTAATGGTTTACCATTTATAAACTATAAGTAATAAATGATAACAAATAAGAATAAACTAAATAATCAACATTCATTCATATAAGATAAAACACACACATTAAAATATGGATATGAAGTCTACATATTTGATAAATAATTCATACATGAATGAAAATAAATCCACTATTAACATAATATGACACATAAAACCCTTCATATGTCACCACCTCTATTACTACATAATTAATAAAGTAGTCTAATCCCTT
Source organism: Viscum album (assembly GCA_963277665.1). Classification (NCBI taxonomy): domain Eukaryota; kingdom Viridiplantae; phylum Streptophyta; class Magnoliopsida; order Santalales; family Viscaceae; genus Viscum; species Viscum album. The sequence goes on from OY728147.1 coordinate 310,150,583, forward strand.
TAAAAAAGTGATTTATTATTTAACCCTACATAATACTTAAGGAATACTATCTATATGAACACCAAATTTGTGTATATTGAGAGTGAGAATAAAAATTAATAGGGTACCTCCAAGGTTCTATCAATTTCCTTTTATATAACAAACCATAACTCCTAGTTATATAAATAATAAGGAAACTAATATTTTTATATAATAGAGAATAAAAAAAAATAAAGGTCTTATAAATTACGTTTTGTAAATGAAAAAGTTACTAGTTTAATAATCGATACAAGGACTTTATATCATTTTTACAATATAAATAAAAGTTATTAATTATTCAATATTAATCCCAAAAAACATAAAATGGACATCAATATAGAGATGAACAATCATAATTATCTCAAACATCATGAAATAATAAAAATCATAAAAAAAGATAATCATCATATATCAAGAATGAGTTACCATGCATTATGGTTTCATTACCTAGGTCCATAAGGAGACAATTTTGGACTCATATTGGTATTACCATACTTAATCATGTGATGTAATCTTATGGAACATACACCAAACTAGATCTATCTTGCCTTATCAGGAAGCAACCCCCTAAATATTTTAGTAAGATAAAGTAAGGGACACTAGCTAGTAAATTATAACAACACTAGTCCCTTGAATTCCAACTTTTCTACCTAAGGCCTCACTTGAAGTTTTCTAAATGGACGTAAGAAAAAAATCATTATATAACATTTCAATATAAAATCATTATGACACATCAAATAAACTAACATCCCATTTCTAAACACCTTACAAAGAAATAAACCCTTAATAATTATCTAATATACATTAATCCATATCACACAATATAAATCTACATTTAGATCAATGACATTTAGGGGGATAAATTAAAGGGGGAAAGAAAGATTATATAAATACTAACTTCATTTCAGAAAAAATATGCCTTTATTATTCATAAATACCATTTAAATAATGATATAACTTCTATATTAATCATAAAAATCATTTTATAAAGAAATTATTTCAGAATAACCGTATACATGGAATTCCATCGAACACTTAGTATGAATGGAAATACATAAGAGGGGTTTTTTTATTAAATTACATAAAAACATTTTACTTAAAATAAATTTGGAAAGTAACTGATGAAAAACATTTATTAAACCATTTTATATAATTTACAAAATTGTTTTAAAATTAGAAAATTTGATTTAAAGCACATAAGAACCCGTGGATTTATCAAAGGATTGGAAAATGATAGAACCACATAAATAAAGTTATTTTAACTTCAACAAATTCAAAAAAAGGGATAAAATAGGGTTGTAAAATTGCTTCTAATACTTATAATATAAAAATACCCTGTAATTGTATGTGTTTTTCCTTAATATGGAAAACCCATAATCTAAAATGAACACTAGGAGAAGAAACAAGATTAAACAAGAACATAGGACAAGGAAGATAAGTAAAGAAAGGTGATTCGAAAGATCCATACATTGAATATCATTGTAAATAATATTAATAAGATACTATAAGAAAATAAGAAGTGAATATATTATTCCCTTCTTTTAATATAAACCAAAAATAGGGAATATTGGAGCCCTCTTCTTCTTATGTCAAAATTCTCATGGAATAAAAATAATAAGAATGTAGTAGTTTTTACAATATCTAAACCCCGTTCTAGAAATATCTAAAAAAATAATTCCTAACTCAAAAAGCATGTAAAATACTAGCTTCTCATTTAATTTCCATATTAAATATTTTATAATTATAACGTATTATAATAACAACTCAGTAAAATAAATAACATATCATTTCTATAATCATTTTGTAAAAATAGAATATATAATATTTATAATATGTATTATAAATTAAATAATAATAATAAATACTAAAATAATATCATTATAAAAATATATATATCAATTAAGAATATTCTTAGAAAGTTGAGAAATGAAAAATATTATTTGAAGTCAACATTTGAGAATTAACAGTTAATATGAATGGTTTCAGAAACTGTGTATTCACCACTTTCTTGACATTATTACATTACATGGTCACTATACATGATTTCTCAAACCATACAAAGACCATGGGTCTTCAAAAATTTATAAACATTATAAAAAAACTGTTTTGATTCAAAAAAGATATTATAACAATATATATTAAAAATAGAAAATGTGTGGTGTCACACACAACCTATTACAAACATTAATTAAACTCTTATTCATATCTTACAGTGGTTATATAAAAATTTCTTTCAATGACAATCAATTCCGAGAACATGGAAATTCATAAGAAAATAATATTTTATTTTAATTCAAATAAGTGTTTTAAAACCAAAATTGATCACTAATGGACTCTAAATAAAAAATCATGAAATATTTCAAATCATGGGTGGAAGAGTATTACAAAAATGACCACATATAAATAAAAAAGGAATATATATTTATAAATAATTTATTAGTTCTTCCAAATACACATAATTGAAAACATGAATAAATATTATAATGGTTACCCCTCACCCATTCATCAAAATCAATTATTCTACTATTGATAATTTTCAAAGATAAAATAATTATAATATCAAAAAAGATGGTAAAACTCAATAAAAAATTGGGTGACATATTATTTATGGTTAAATAGTTAATAAACAATATAATAACTGTGGTTCATAATATTAAAAAAATGATTATTTTTTATGTTTCAAAATTTACTAAAAAGAAGTATAATTAATTTTTTTTAAATAATGTTATTTTATACTGGAAGATAAAATATATTAAATATTTAGATATAAAATATAATTGTTAGATTTTGTTTTTTTATTTTTAATAATTAAACATTAATAGAAATTTTAATAAAAAAATATTAATAATTAAATTGAAATACACATGAGATTGAATTAATCATACTTAACATCAAAATATTTTCAAATATCAAAATAAATGAAAATACATTATATTTTTTTAAAAAATAACATTGATATAATTTCATAAATGATTGAAGAAAAAATAGGTGTTTCACTCGCCATATGTGGTTCAATATTGTAGTGAAAACTATATTTTTTTGTGGAAGTCAGACCCAATGGGGTTGGTGGTAGTTTCATTATAATGTTTGGAATAGTGAATTATTAAGGTGGTGGAGACCAATATAGGTAAGAGATTAAGGGAAATCAGCATCGATAAATAGTGATGGAGAGTTCAATCAAAGAATGGGAGGAGAGGGTGGTGGTTGCAAGGTGGGATGGGTGTCAATAAAAATGGTTGATCAAAGTATGGAAGGATAATTGGATTAGAGGATAAGGGAGGAGAATGTGGGGGATCTTGGTCAAAGTGGTAGCGAATGTAGTCATAGTTGAAGGTAGGTTGTTGAAATGGGGGAGGAACTTGTTAGTATGAGAGATATCAGTGCATGGGTGGGGAAGAAAGAGTAAGGATAAATTATATATTTTTTCATGATTATTAATGGCCACTAAATGTTGTTGCTAACGATTTTTTCTTATTGAGTAGGCCAAAATTTGAGATAATTTACATCCCAAATATCATTCATTCACTTACCCACTATAAAAAAATTCATCTAATAGTTTTTGCATCATGATTTAGTAAAATTAAAAAATTTAAACAAAAAATTTCATTAAAGGAACATAGGTTTAAAATGATGTTTTTATGGTAATGAAAGGATATATAGTTTCATTGGTTACTAATAAATAAAATTTATCCATAAATTTTCATATAAATTTAAATATTTTTTTGATTTAATATTATCTAATTTAGTGTAATCTTAATTACTTAATATAAGATTAATCTTGTGGAATATTTTGGAAAAAAGTGAAGAAACTTTAAAGAAACCACATGTTGTGAGGATAAAAACAAGACATAGGTGGTGATAAAGAATATAAACTAATGATCAGATGAAGAAATATAGTCATAGTTTCATTGTTCTTGGAATATAGGTATTTTTCAATAAAAATGGATATTCTAACACCATGGTACAAAACATAGTTGAATTTATATAAGAAAATGGTTAGGATTATAGCTTTAGTGCCTTGATCATTGTTGAAGAAATTATAAAGGAAGAAACCATGATCATTTTGGATGATGATTACATCATGGTGGTGAGGGTATTGAGATATAAAACACTAGATAAAAATATGAAATATCATGGTTTTCGGAGATGATGGATTTAGCAGAAAATATTGAAAAACTATATTATCGATGCATATGAAATAGTCATAGTTTTGAGAATATATAAATGAATAGTGAAGTGGATATATTTCAGTGAAATATATTTGGATATGTTTTATTATATAGTTTTAGATTTGAAGATTATTTATATCTATTTACATGACCTAATCCACCAATACCCCCACATAGTTCGATTGTAAGCCAATTATGCCACCTAATGGCCTCCATCAATAGGCTAAGGCTAAGAGATGAGTGTTAAAAAGGCATAACATACAAGGGAGTATTTATCCAATAAAAACATGTAATAGTCATTCATCATAAATATATAATATATCCAATAACACCAACAATACATAAATAGACAACTAATCTAAATACAAATGCATGCATGAGATATCAACCGACTAGTACAATTCTATGTAGGATAATACCATGGAAAAATAATATATCAAGCAGGGTCTCAAAGAACAATGTAAATAATATTGGGGAATAAATATCACTACTATAAGAACACTTGGGAAGAGATCACCAACTTAAACGACCGCCAACTAGTACCATTAGAATCCACCATGCATCATCTCTTCACAAGAAGCATAATATCTACACCCACCATGATCATCTTTGAACTGTACATCATCTTCACAAACATAAAACATATGAGAAAAATACCATTAAAGGGTGAGTGTAAATATACTTATTAGAATACCTCAAAACCATAAAATGGGGGTAGAAAGTAACAAGTCATCTTACAACTCCATTTTAAAAGAGGAACCAAAAAATAAATCTAGATATACTCAACATATAGAAAAATATGGGATATAGGGGAGACTTAGTCAATTCTTCCCAACTCCATAAAGAATCACCTATCCAATGTAACCAAATATTCTCAGAGTAGTGTTGAATCCATAATGTTTCAAGTTGATATCCCAGTTTTAAGTTACATATCAAATGTAACGAAGTGTTCTTGATATGTCTCAAGACCTTCAACATCTTATAAATAAATATCATAAATACTTATACCTCATAACCTATATGAAACCGATATGTAACAAAAAATGGGGACTTTAAACTCCCCTAGGAAATTTCATCAATCGAGGGAGTGTTGAACCCTTTTGAGGTATCATGCCTCATTGAGTAGAAATTTTAATTGTAAGAGTACAAACTCAAATGTATGAAGGACTTACACACTATCTCATAGAGGAGTACCAACTTCTATAGATAGATTACTTATACCATGCATATGGGGAGACTACCAGATATATTTGTAGCATGGGATACCCATGCCTCATTAGGATGAAGGGATTACTAAAATTATGAAAAAAACTACTCGATGTGTAGGAAAGACAACCCAAACAAGTAATGGAGTTAAAAATCTATAATACCTATAGGATACACACACCCTATTATCAATATCCCACTAGGGGAGTACCTAAACCTTATTCCTTCACTAATTGTATTACCCAAAACTATTCATCGCCTATATGAACCTAGGATCCTTGAACTGCCCAATATGAATAATGAAATGTCTCTAATTATTTAGGATCATACTATTATGATATATGTGGAAAAAATCTCAAATTTTATTATTTACATGTCAAATTCTAACATCTAAGAAAGAAGAAATGGAAAACTGTAAAATTCACAAAGTGTACGACATGTACTTTTATAGAAATAATGTGTTAGCCTTAGAAAATGGTTAAGAATGTACTTATATCATAGTTTTTTTAGATTAAACTTATATAGAATGTCCCATAAGGGTACATAATATGTGGTTATGTTGAGTTAATTAGGTTTGTAATACCAATAAACTTCGAATCGAGTCATCCTAATATTCATGACATTCCTTCTAATTGAACATTTCATGTGTAGATCTAGGGTTTTTTAGAGTGTAATCTAATAATACATGAGTTATGTTTCTCTAAGAATAGGATATGATATCAAAATACAATCCATACTAATTATCAAAGCATAAACTAAAACAAAAATGTCATACACAATGAGTCCATCAACACACATGGAATATGGAGTTATATAATTATCTATCCATGTATTCAGGAACACCTCATCTCATGTAGTTTTAAATAAAATGGCACATGCCACATAGTCACAACACATGTAATATTTCTATAACCACAAAACCCTAGTGCCACAACTAATGGACTTATACAATGTGGGTTTCTTGGACCACACATCATGTACTCATGTCTTCATCACTATTATATATTTTGGCCAATTTCTCTACAACTACAACAATTTATGATTCCCTTAGTGCCTATCTCAATGTATTCCACCATCTTCTCTTATTAGTGAGCCCCACCAGTCATCATCTTCATGGTTTCATGAAATTAATGTGATATTTCATGACCAAGCAACCCAGTCTTCATCCTGAGTCTCTTTTGGGGGTCTCTACCTCACCTTTACCTATCATTTCACTAATATCATCATCCAAAATATATCCAATAGAAAAACTAAGGGATAGTAATGATCATCTAGTGCAAGAGTGGGGAATGATTATCTTGGAATGATGGTCTGTGAGGATATTGACCACACAAATTTCCATTAGCAACCTCAAGAGAAAAAGGAAAAGGTGATAATATGAATCAAAGTAATTGAAAATGATTATTAATTGTGATTTTCCTTGAGAATATAGTGCAGAAATAATTCTTCAAGAATCAAATATAAAATTTCATATAGGAAATATTTTTAATAAAAAATAATTCATCAAAAGGTCCTCTATGATAAAGATCCATCATAAATAAATCCAACATAAAAAATCACATAAAAATTTATAGAGTTTTTCATACCATGAAGAATAAGGAATTAAATTTATAGAAAAAACCTACATTAAAGGAGAATCATTATAAAATTGATTCAATCATGGAAGCCATAATATATAATAATTATTGTCACATGAATCCACCTTCGCTCTATGATCCAATTTCAGCTGAGAAAAAAAATCATATTATCTCATAACTTCTACTCCTCCTAGGTTTTAAATTAAATTAGTTAACCCTAGGTTATTTCTATAAAGATAAATTTTATAACCAAAAATATATCACAGTATATTTAAAAAAAGAACAAAACAGTCCTATCTCAGGCCCCTAAACCTGATTGATATTTACAACTCTCTTAGAAGTATCGCCTTAATCTGAACAAAACTAGAATACAAGAATATCAATCAAATATTCCATTTAGAAAATAAAAATTATTGGGATAAAAGTATAAATATTTATTTAATAAATATTAAATATATCTTAAAATTCGCCCATATTGGCATTCCACAAAATCCCAGCCTAAGGTAAACACCATAATTTGGGATTAATATAATAACTATAAAATAATTCAAGGTTATCCTCTAGTATGAATTTATCATTTTACCCCTATAAAATACTTGGGAAGTCAAAAAAATAGTTAAGTTCTCTTTAGGAAAACTATATTCAATACATCCTCCCCACCTTTAAACATTTTTTTTTCTAAAAAATGGAAACAAATATAGATACTAGAATATAAATCTCATAAAATATCATCATATAAAAAATAACCCATACTTTTATGTAATTTATTAATAACTAGAGGTTGAGGCTCTATATGAACCTATAAAACAATTATACAAGAATACATACCCTTTCCCACCGATTTCATTATGAGAATTTCATCCCTGAGCCTCCACTTATTTTCTAGAATAATTAACACAATATCAATCTATAATAAATACTAAAAAAAGAATGATCCCACACTTAGTGAATCTCTACATGAACCTTACTGAATAATTTTGAATCCATGATCTCCCTTCCTCCTGATATGAATAAAAACCAAGAACTGTCGAAATCATCTTGAACATGGTCTGTAAACAATTTCAACTCTAGAGGAAGTCCTAAACACCCCACCTTTAATGAGACAACTTTAAGATTTCATATTGTAAATATTGATTCACATCAAACCCTAATACTCAATGTTTCAAATAAATATCCTACACTAACCCCATATGATTTCTCAGGGTGGGACCCCTTAAGGACCATTTAAACTCCCCATTGCACACAAAAAGACATAAATTCAAATACATCCAACACTAATATTAAATAAATCAACATACCTATATATTAATATTTTATCTACCATTAGAACAAACCATAAAACTACACCACTGTCTCCAAAAAAGGTTACATCCACCACAAAAAAATGTACTGGTTGGGTTGTGATTGATATTGATAGAAGAGATTAATGATCACATCAAGAAATGGAACCACCATCCACAAACCAATAATAAAATAAACCTTGGGTTATTGATGATAAATATGACCACAATATAAAGGGAATTATATTGAATCATTAATATGACTCTACTTGTTTTGCTCCAAATCCCCAGATAATACCAACCAAAACTTGATTGACCAAAAATCTCAACTCACTAATTAATATCCCTTAACACATAGCTAGAGTTTCTACATTATGAGATGCAATGCATTAATATACCCACACCAAGGATGATGTTAAAGAGTATCATCTAAATATGATGAAATACCACAAAATATATTTCTCAAGGGAGAGAGACAAAGAACACACTACCAACCAATGTGATTGAAGTGATGAATACTTCTACTAGGGGTCTTAAACTGACGAGGTTTGGTTAGGAACACTAATGGACCTTCCAACTCCAAAAATAATGGAATGGGTAGAAAGTAATAGATCATTCCTATATTGATGATTAGAAGTGTTAGTGACTAAGATATAAATCATACCTCAAAACTTATATGGGGACTCCTTATTGGAGTGATCAATTTCAAGAAACTATAAATAACTTGACCATTAGTACTCCACATCTGATGAATATATCATAGTGTTAGTGCTTCCCATCTATAAATACTCCTAATAGACCAAGTCACATACCAAAAAAACTCATAGAAGGCCAGATATCCTATATCATGAAGGTTTCAATTATAAAGTACATATTTAATATGGATATTTTTTCATGAAACTACTTTGGATAACATTTAGGAAATAGTTTAACATACTAAAAAATAGTGCATCTCCAACAAGAAACCTTCAACTAATGATTAATTCATAAGGACTCCGCTGTAGGAAGGGATGATAAAAGGAGTAAATGAAGTTCAATTCTCACTTTGGAGTCCCCAATTAACTTATAAGCTTGAATTAATCCAAAATAGGTCATATATAAGGATTAACCCATTCATAAAAGCTCAATCCATACTCTCTCATAGTTTTTCTAACCTAAAGAGGGTCCAAAAACATTCAAACTCCAACCATCCTCAATGTTGTATAATTTAACTCCACCCCAATATGGAGAAAAACTAAAACCATGGTAGAAAAATCCCATCGTGAGTTTGGTTAATCATTAATTAATGAATCACTATCCCCCAAAATGAAATTAGATGAAAAAATGAACATCTAATCAAAGTGTGTATGAACTTGACAAGAAACGCAAGTCCTAGACTCTAACAAATATTTTATCACTAAAATATAAGGCTCACTCAAAAATAAATGACGCATTTATTACATTAAAATTTAAAGATCACATAATTTATAGGTAGTAATGTCTAACTCATTAGGAACAACTATCCGTTAAAAAATAATGTTTGTACTAAGAAGAAATAGGAAGTATCCCCCATATATATATATATGGAAAGGATTCCTCTCAAAAATGTATCTAAATAAATGCCTCATCACTCAAATGATCAGTGATGATAGGATCATACAAAGTAATTGGATAATCAAAGCCCTTTATCTTAATTTTAGTGGGCTACTAATGAAAAAAATAATCTTTTTGAAAAGTTAAACTTGAATTTACTAGAGAATGTATGGGATATCAAAAATTTGAAAGAACATGAAAATCAAAATTGATGTGCTAAATGATTCATGCTTCAATTTGTTTCTTCCCTATAGTTTTATCCACAATTTTTCAAGTCAACCAACAAATTAAAAGTTCCATGGTTAATTGATGCATCAACCTCCCCTCCAACACATGGTCCCCTATTTAAAAAAATAAACTAAAACCACATAAACAAAATTTCCTAAGAATCTTAAACAAATCCTCACAAGACCTCTAACTCAAAACTATATCCCTATGACACAACCACCCTGATACCACTCCGACATGACCTAAACTATTGAGATTCCATGCAGGTCAGTGATAAGTCAAGTGAGCCACCCCAAGATCGACTTTAATAGGAAAATAGCTAGTGAAAAGCACCAAAAAAGAATAGATTATATTTTAGGACTTAGCTTATAACAACCTATGATACACACACATCACTATAATGAAATATAACCAAAAACACTAGAAATGTATAAATAAACAACTAAAAAAATGTAATTTAATTTATGGAATATCTACCAGTAGCTATAATGCCAAAATAGTTGATACAAATGAAGAAATACTTCCGACTTGGTCACTAAACACAATGGATAGAAGATAGGGGAAGACACATTCTCTCTATAAGAAATCATAGGAACATATCTTCACTTTCAACCACCACCAACTTTTACCACTAGGCATCAACATAAGCTACAATATCTCTACATCAACCATGATTTTCACTAAACTATTTTTCATTTTCATAGACACAAAAAGCGTGGGATTAAATCTAGTGCAATGGTGAGTATAAATTTACCTATTATAAAGGGAAGATAAAAAGTAATAGATATGCTCAAAACTCCCTTATAAAAGAGTAACCAAAAGATAAACCAAGATATTTTCATTATATTGAAAATTATGGGATATATACGAGCCTTGGTCATATTAAATCATCCATAAAAAGAATGATATATCAAATATAACTAGAGATTCTCAAAATGAATTAATACCCATAATAGATTAAGTCTATAGACCAATTATAGGTCACATAATGAAGGAAACCATATATGGTTCACATGTTTCATAATAATTAATATCCATATAACAAATATTACAAATAATTTGGACCTAATATGTCGTGAACCAAGCCAGGATTCCATACAACCTAACATCCTACCTGATCGGAGACATGGTCTGAAGGGTGTTCCAGATCCCCATAGGCTAGAAACTAGTGTCAGCATCAAAGTAATCACTATGGGAATGATTTTTACCAAACACACCAAGGTCAAATAAATAAACTAAACATGATGAAGAACAAAAAATAAATGAATCTCGATAAATATAAAAACTAATCCAAATATAAAAAAATGATGAAAAAAAACTGAGTACAAGGAATGAGACCAAACCATGCTAACATGATATCCACATGACCTCTTGGTCACCAAAAAACTGAAGACCAACATGTCTGAAAAGAACAACCTAAAGAGAAACCTGAACCTAAAAAACATATCAGGTCTACCAACATCAAGTGGAATAAGTAGGGTGTGAGATGAAACAACTTAGTAGGTTATCACCACATAGTCCATACATTTCCATTCCCAAAATATTCCACAAACAATAGTTTCAAAACATATAAAAATAGTCTTTTAATCTTTTAATGAAACCAAGCATAGATTACCACAAATTCCTTTTTATAAAACATCACACACATCTTTCATTTTCAAAAATGTTTTCACTTCTACAACCCATTTCAAAAACAAATCCCAAACAAAAATTCCAACAAGATAACCAAAAAGGCTTGTGTAAAAAGTAAATGAAACCAAACAAGTAGTTATAAATAGAAAATCCAATAACCAACATGTATCATAAATAAACAGAATATATTGATAGTGATTCTAGAGCATTTACTAAACATCTCTATAGGTAATCTATGGACGCACTCAGTTTCGACTCGCCTATCAGCATATGGTGTATCTCTATAGTCAATAACCAACAAACTTATCTAAACTAGCCAATCCAGTGACATGTCCCACTTTGCCCTATAATGTCATGGGGTACCAACCCATCTAATTAGGGTCAACATGAAACCAATCACTTGAACCTCTAGATGACACCCAAGAATCTCATGATAATAATAATATTAATTATTGGAGATATATGGTATAAAAACCATAACCAACAACATTCTCGAACATAATCCATTAGACGGGGTATGATCCCAATATCTAATGGACTCAACACCACATCATTCCTATTAATGATCCATTATAGGAGAATTCATCCCAATTTCTAGTAGTTTCAAAATATACAATCTAGTCATCATAAATACACATAAAAATCCATTTCTTTCATGATCATTTTTAAACATCAACTGAGCCTCAAGCTACTCAGGGTTTCAATTCACTTTCCAAAACATTCTAACATTACCATTGGCCCACACATCACATAAGTTTAAAATCAAATATAGAAAATATCACAAAGTACCAATAGGGCGTTTAACATTTCCAATCCAAAGAAATTTACAAAGCCTTTTCAAAACCATTACCAAAATCAATACAAAATAAAAATATCACAAGCACAATGCCAAATGGGAATTTACATTTCAAACCTAAAACCTTTTTCCAAGTCAAATTGTAAACATGCAATAATATAGAAGGTTCCAAATAGACCTTTACATCAATTTCACAACTCATGAAACCCATTTGGTAAGAACAACAAAAGGAACACATAAGGACCAAACAATTCCAATGATAAGATCCCATTTCAAAATTCATACAAAACCAAATCCTTTTTAAAACACACTTCACGTCACCTTTTAAATTTGAAAACATATTTGAGGTGAATAAAAAAGAATATCATGTGCCAAAAAACCAACTTTCTTTAGAAAACCGAGATTCATCACATTTTTAATTTAAATCCTTTTTAAAACAAGATTTTCACCTTTTAAACAGTCCATTGAACATATTTATAAAGGCATAAAAAAGTGGTATACTTGAAATAAAATAAATTTCCTTTTTGAAAACCAACTTCCTTCACATTTGCACTTTAAACCATTTTGGAACACCATTTTAAAGAAACACCACTTTAATTTAAATCAACACAACAAGATACACATAAGGGTTACACCATAAAGGTCAATCAATAACACATATAACACCCAACTCACAATCCCACAACATTATAAAAATACAAACAAGGGAAAACACCACCCATATCACCCAATTTCACTTGAAAAACTCAATTTTAATTTTATCAAACACCTTGCATGCGTTAACATCGGCATAATCAAGGAAACCATTTAGAAAACCATTTTGCACCCATTTTCCATTGTGAAAATATCAAAAAATTCATGATAACACTTCACATGAAATAACAACACATTTATAAATTATTTAGGAAAGATCAAGAATCAGATGGAATGTGTTAAGGAAATGGAAGGAAACACCTACCAAAATGAAGTGAGAATGCAACCAAAATTTAGAGGAAGGAAGATCGAATCCCGAGAGAAAATACACACATCCTAACACCAAATAAAAGAAACCACACATCATACCTCACCCTTAGGGTTCAACCAACATGAAACCCCACCAAGGAAGAACCAAGAAACTAAGAGAGAAGGGAGAGGAGAAGATAAAATTTACCAAAAAACCCAAATAAAATAACCTTAGAACCTTGAAAGGGATTAAAATGGAAGGAGGGTGAGAGGGGAGAATCTTGGAGGATCCAATGGTGCACCTAGGTTGAGAAAGGGGAGGAAATCCCGAATTGGGGTTAAAAACTGAAGGAAAAAAGAGGTAATTTAACCTTTTTAAGGATTTTGGAAACTCACTCAGTTTGGCCACATGGTTTGAAAAATTGCATGCCAACCGTGCACCCTCTACTAGATGAAAGGGGAAACCCACATGGTTTGGCTACATAGTTTCCCAAATCATGTGCCAACTGTGAAAAATGGAACTACCCTATTCCAGAACCATACAACATGGTTGCCGCATGGTTTCCCTAACTGTGCATAGACTATGCACCATACTCTAGACACCAAAACATGGGCCACATGGTTTCTTGGGTGAGGGTTCAAGGTTTCCCCTAACTATGCACCAATTGTGCACCACCTTCTTCCAAGCCCTAAAAACTCAACTTATCCACAAAAAATAAAAAATTTAAATCGGGACACAACCTAAACCTTGACAAGAATATCCAAATACACGGAAATAATAAAATAAAGGGATTTACAAGGTTGGGGTGTGAAAATTCTCCCCACCTAAAACACTTAATAACCCCTGAAATTCACCCCACAGAATAATTAAAAAAAGTTGATCCCAAAACCGAATAAATCCAAACAAAACTACAATCCTTGGGGTGAACTTTCACTTCAAAAGTCAAACCTGATCAATTCTAGAGGAAAACACAGAATGAAGAACAATATGAGAACATGAGAGGGTTCTCCCCACCATAAGAACCTGACTAACATCCTCGAATTACTTAGGATCATCCCAGTGTAGGAACTCTCAACACAACCACCTCAGGGAGACTAGTGCGGGAACTCCCAACATGAACTAACCCAACATATCTACAAATTTTAAACACAACCTCAACTAGAACCATAAATTCACCACATAAACAAAAATCCCAATATAAGGGGAAATCCCACAAAAGGATCTCGAACCAAATATCGAATCCGAGCATCAGCTATAGACATCGATCTCCACAACCATAGATATATCCAAACATGCACAATAGAAAACTAAAATGAATTCACAAAAGGATACCCATTTAATTATCCACATACAAAGAATAAATATATGACTATAATAAACCATGATCACCAAGCCTCTCATAAGGACACAAGAAAATAATCATAACCCCAACATTGGAGACAAGAACTTGGCTATGGTTCCCCATACCCTTGGTGATTCTTGATTATGAACAAGCTTCACTCTGAGGCCTATCACTGGAACCCTGATATATAAATAATCCACTACTTTGCAGTCAAGTGTTGAAATCCTCTGATCAAGACTTATTATTTGGGAAACAATTCTTACAAATCTTATTCAAAAGCCCCAAAAATCCACAATGATGATAAGACTTTAGAGTATTATGGAATGAAAACTTCGAATTCTTGAATCGACCACACTGGAAACACACGATTGAATGGACTGATGAAAAAAAATTCAGAACCGACTAAAGATGCTTCTTGGGAATAAGTTATTTTGGCAAAAACCTCTCACCAGATGGGGAACCTTCACAAGAACCACCTAGAACCAGTTGCACCCCCAAATCCAGCTCATATATGAACACCTTATCCACCAACATATCAAACTAAAATTCACCGGATGAAAGGAATCACCCCTTGATCTCTAGATGAAGACCCCATATTAAGTAAGTAGCTTTCAATATATCTCACGACACTACCTCTAGAGAGAAAGAAACCATCTCCTTGAAATTTTCAACATAGTCCTTCACTGACCGCTGGCCTTGCAGGATACTCAAGAGCTCTTCCACCTTCCTTGTCTTCACCTCCTTAGGTTTGAGCAATCAGACCAAATTGGTCTTCAACACCACCCACATAATCCCAAATTATAGTGATGATAGATCATTCATCTTCCATTGATCCAAATTTAGACCCTCAACCAAAATCAGAATAGCACGAACTCTCACCACTTCGGGAGTTCCCAATGATCCAAAGACACACTCAACTTTCTCAAGCCATTCTACTGCCTCTAGAAGACCTTGATCACCACAAAAGATGCGAAACAACCAAAAAGAACTAGGAACTGGGAAAGACCCACTAGATACCTTGGGGACCTTTCTGGGGGGAATATTCTAATCAACACGAGAAACACAAAACCAAAAAACAACAACAATTAAAAACACAATCTGAAATAACATCTTAATATAAAACAACAAGGCTCATAAGCCACACACTACAATCACTACCAAAATCATCTTTTCAAAAAACACCCTTTTTCATTTCAATTTCAAAACCAAATTCTTTCAAGGACACTATCCAAATGCCGCAATCCCTTTTTCACAAGTTACTAACCCAATTTTTAAAGGAAAACCAACCCTAAAATAACTTTCCTTATCAAAACCTATTTGAAAATAAAACAAGCCTAACCTTTGATTTCAAATTTTTACCCATGACATCCTATGAACCCTTACATATGTGTCCATCCAATCTCTGCTTATATCATCCATGCACACCTTACAACAAGAAATTTCTATACAAACCACACATATGTGAACGTTCATAAGTAATACCAAGGGTCACATGTACCATTTTATTATCAAACATAAGCATTTACCAAATTCTCAATACAATTTTCCTCCACGTTCCCCCAAACTTTTCAAAATTATGAATCACTTTCTCTTTTAAAAACCCATTTCAATTTTCAATTCGAAACCACTTGAAAGAAATCATTTTCATTTAAAATTACCATTTTCATTTTAAAATCCAAATCACCACAACTAAAATGAAAACAAAACACAACTCACACAAAACTATTGATATGAGGAACTAGTGTCCATGAATAACACAAAAACATGGTTAGTGGGCCATGCACCAAGTTAACATCAACAACTAGGAGGACCTTGAACCATACACTCAGATTCTACATGGGTCACTACTCCATGTGAGATTACGACATGACATAGGCTCACCTCCATTGTAATTCCCTATTTACTCAAGCTAAAAACCAAAATCAAAGACTGAAATCCCGAACTACCTAAGGAAACTTAATTATCATAAGGAGAAAGGGTTCATGAAATTCTTCTCATACTTACATTCCAAGTCCCCATAATCCTAATATCTAGATACCTGACACTCCAAATAATAAGGGCCTTCATTAATACCATTTTTTCATGAACCATTTTTTGATTCCATCCAACCTGATATCTAACCCGATCTGAGACATAGCCCTAAGGAAATTCCCAATCCCCATAGTCTGAAAACTAGTGTCACCATAAAAGTAATCACTATGGTAATTATTTTCCCCTGAAACATAAGGATTAAATAAATAAAATGAACAGGTGGAAGAACCAACAATAATTGAATCTCAATAAATAAAAAAGTGATTCAAATAAAAGAATCGCTGAACAAAACAAAACTGAATACAAGGAATGAGACTGAACCATGATAACATGATCTCCATGTGGCCTCTTGGTCACCACCAACCACAAGACTGGCCTATTCAAAAGGTATATCCGAATCAGAAAACTAAACCTAGAAGACAACTAGGGTATACTGATGTCGAGTGCCATAAGTAGGATGTGAAATCAAACAACTTAGTAGGTAATCGCCACAGAGTCCATATATTTCCTTTCCTAATACAGTCCATAACCACTAGTTTAAAAAACATAAAAAATAATATTTTAATATTTTAAAAGAAACCAAACATAGATTCCCACATGTTCCTTTTTATAAAACAATGCACATAACTTTCCTTTATCAAATATGGTTTCACTTCCACAACCCATTTCAAAACCAAAACCCAAACATAAATCCCAACCAAATAACAAAAAATTATTTTGTAAGAAGTAAAGTAATCCAAACAAGAAGGCACAAATTGAAAATACAATAACCAATATGTAGTGGAAGTAAACAAAACATATCGATAGTTCTTCTTGATAATTTCTTAAACATATCAAGAGGCAATCCCTGGACGTACTCAGTTCGGATTCACCTGCCGACATATGGAGTAACACCATAGTCAATAACCAAATAAATGCTATAAACTTTCCAATACAATGGCATGTCTCACATAGCCCTATCAATTAATGGGGGTACCAACCTTTCTAATCAGGGTTGAAAAGAAACTGTCACTCGACCCTCTAGATGACGCATGGGAATCCCCTGCTGATAATAAAAATGTTAATACTCAAAGAAACATGGTATAACAATCACAAGAAATAACGTTCTCTTACATGATCCATTATAGGGGATCCAATACCAAGATCTAATAGAATCAATAATACAACATTCCCATGCATGATCCACTATAGGGGAATTCATACCATGTTCTAGTGGCTTCAAAATATACAATCCAAGCTTCACAAATACACATGAAAAGAAATTTATTTCCTAATAATTATTAAACACCAACCATGACTCACACTAACCAGGTTTTCAATTCATTTTCTAAAAAATTCCCACATGACCATCGACCTACACATCACATAAGTTTTAAATAAAATTAATAAAATATCACAAGGTCCCAATTGGAATTTTAACATTTCCAATCCAAATTAATCTACAAATCCATTTTTAAACCATTACCAAAATCAATACAAAATACCACTCTCATTAGACCAATGGAAAACAAGTCTTCATGTTTCAAACCCAAAAAATGTTTCTAAGTCAATATGTAAACATGAGACAACAAAGAAGGTTACAAATGGGACTTTACACCACTTTCACAACTCATGAAACCCATTTGGAAGACATAAAAATAGAGAACATAAGTACCCAATAATTCCCATGGGAAAATCCACTTTCCAAATTCATACACACCCAAATATGTTTTAAAACAAACTTCACATCGCCATTAAAATTGAAAAACATATTTGAGTTTCACAATAAAGAAAATCATGTGCCCCAAAACCAAATTTATCTAGAAAACATAATTTTATCCCATTTTTACTTCAAAACATTTTAAAACATGATTCAAAACTTTCAAACAATCCATTGAACAAATTTATAAAGGGAAAACAAAGAGACATACTTGAAACACAATAAATTTCCTTTTTGAAAACCAACTTACCACAGTTGTGAACTTTAAAATGTTTAGAAAAACCTTTTTAAAGAAACCCTGCTTTCCTTTAAATCAACACAACAAGATACACATAAGGGTCACACCACAAAGGTCACCCAATCCCACATATAACACTCAACTCACAATCCCAGGACATTATCAACATATAACCAAGGGAAAACACCACCCAAAGCACCCAATTTCAATTGAAAAAAATCAATTGGCATTTTATCCAACACCTTGCATGTGTTAACATAGGCATAATCATGGAAACCATTTGGAAAACCATTTTTCACCCATTTACCATCTTGAAAATACCAAAAAAATCATGATAACACTTCACAAGCAATAGAAACACATTTATAAATTATTTAGGAAATCTCAAGCATCAAATGAAATGTTCTGGAATGGAAATGGATGGAAACGCCTACCTCAATGTTGTGTGAATGCAACCAAATTTCTGGGGAAATAATATCCAAGTATGAGAGATAATACAAACACCCAAACAACTAAGAAAATGAACCACACATAATCCCCCACCCTTAGGATTCAACAAACATTAAACCCCACCAAGGAATAACCATAGAATGAGTAAATAAGGGAAAGGAGGAGAATAAATCGACAAAAAACCTAAAGTAACTCACCTTAGAACCTTTCGAGGGATTCAAAAATAGAAGTAGGGTAAGATTGGATAATCATAGAGGCTCCCATGGTTCTCCTAGGTCGATCAAGGGGAGGAAATCTCGAATTGGGGTTAAAACACCGGAGGAGAAAGATGTAATTTCACATTTCAAACGATATGGGAAAATCAAATAGTTTCGCATCATGGTTTCAAAAACCATGCACCAACCGTGCACCCTATACTAATTGAAAGGTCCACCCTTCACAGTTTGGCAGTACAATTTCCCAAACCATGTGCCAACCATGCATAACACCACTACCCGATTCCAAACCATACCACATAGTTTCAGCACAGTTTCCTTAACCATGCACAGACCATCCACCATACTCTAGACACCTAACCATGGGTTGCATGGTTTTCTAGGTGAGGATGAAAAAATTTTCCCCTAACCATGCACCAACCATGTACCACCTCCTTCCAATCCCCAAAAACTCCACTTCTCAATAAAATCTCAAAAATTTAAATTGGGACTCAACCCGAACGTCCACCAGAATATCCAAATCCAAGGACAGAATAAAATAAATAAATTTATAGGGTCAGGGTACGACATGATAAATTTTTACAAATCACACTATAACTATACTGGGGGCCTATAAATCACCAAGGAGAGTTCATTGGTCGAGGGAGTATTGAACCTTATAGAGAACTTCTGCATCATCAATAGTAAATTTCAACCAAGGGAGTACCAAAGCTAATGAATAAAAGACCCTCACCCCATATCATGTGGGAGTACCAACTTATACATATGGATGACCGATGCCCCATATCATAGGTGAGTGTCAACTCTAACTGTAGTTTGGGGGACACATGCCTCATCATGATCAATGGATTATTGACCCCATGTATGATATAGAGGATTGCACCCTAACAAATTCAGAGTACCAACACCATTATACATACGATGGACTCACTATTTGTTATCAATATTACAAGAGGGGAGTAACTGAACCCCCTTGCCTACTCTAATTGTCTCTCCTGAACTCTAACATCTCTATTATAAATCTAAGATCCCCAAAAAACCTAAGAAACATTATTAATGGTCTCTAATAACTGAGAGGATTATATCATCATTCTCTCCATGGAAAATTTCTTATAATGGAAATTTTACTTGTTTGATTCTAACACACAGTGAAAATAAACAAAAAATATTAAATGTCACATGGTACAAATCATGTAATTTTATAGACACTACAAAATAGTCATAAATAGGATTTAGGCAAGTATTTTCATAACCATTCCATGTGGATTCAACCTAGATGGAATGTCCTAGAAGTATGAATGGTATTTGAGACTTGTGAGATCCATGAGAGTGTATTTCTATTATACAATAAGTTTATTCATCCTAATATACTCATGGAAACTTTTACTCAAACATGTCATTTCTATCTATAGAGTTATTTACCATGTACTTTGTTGATACCTAAGATTAATATTTCTATTCACACCATGTGATTTCTAACTACACACCATGTGCACCAATAGAGTTTAAACATAAAAAATCACTCATATAAAATATGTCAACCTATATACATGGTGTTAGGAGCTAGGAAATTAACCAGTTGGGAACTTAGGTATACTATAGAATATATAGTTATAAAGAACATAGTTTTCCACCCAATATCACACCCCATGTGGTATTTATAACATTGTTAATAAACTAGAACCATGGAAAAGGACCTTATAAAACATGTGTTTCCTAGATTTCATGCCATGTAATCACATATTCATTGTATTTCTTAACTTTCCTCAATGTTTTACAATTTTTTCAAAAATTTTGATTCCCCAACACTCAGAAAAATTATTTCCACTATCACTACACATCAATGAGTCCCAGCAGTCATTTTTTCCATGGTTCCTTGAAGTTAGGGTAATCTTGAATTCCTAAGCTACTCTATCTTCATCCCAGGTCTCTTTTGGGGGTTACTACATCTCTATCCTCCATTATTTCAAAAATATCATCATGAAATTTTAATGATTTTTTAGTGCATGGGGGTGGGATAATGATTGAGTAACAATGGTTAATAAATATGTTAACCACAAAAATTTATATTAACAAACTCATCAATAAATAATGGGGAGAAAAAAATTCAATTTAGTTCATAATGATGATCAAGAGGAACTTCCCATGAGAATATAGTGCACTAATAATTCATCAATAATAAAATATTAATTTTCAAATAATAAATATTCACAATGAAATATAATTCATCAAGGATCATCTACAATGAATAGACATTATAAATAAATCCAGCATAAAATTCCCAATACAATGTTTAGAATTTTCAAAATTTTAAGAATAAGGCATATAATTTAAATAAAAATTCCTACATCGATAGTAATTCATTTTCACTTCAATTCATTCATCAATTCCATGATATACAATCATCATTTTCACATGAATCTGCATTCACTTTTCAATCAGATATCAACTCCTTAAAACTCTATTTCCATTCATCTCCTTAAATCCTTCGAGATTTTATGCTAAAATTGGATAACCCTATAAGAGTTTCATAAGATAAATTTTTATTATCACAAATAAGTTCAAATCATGATTTTAATTAAAAAAATAAAACCAAATAGGGACCTAAAACCCAAATTAAGGTTACATCTATCTTAAGCATAACACCTAGATTTGGACAAAACCAGTGTAAATTTTTTTATATAAACTTTTTTTAGGAGAAATAAATGTTTATGTTAACCGGATAAATATTAATTTATATAGTAAATATTTAATATCCCTCAAAATCCACCCATATTGGAATTCCACCAAATCTTTGTGAAGGGGTAAACACCACACACCATGATCAATATGATACTAAAAAAAATAAACCCTATATATGGTAATTTATGATTTTACCCATTCAATAGACTTATGAATTTAAAAATAAAAAATAGATAATTATCAACTAAGGAAAATCTAGGTCCCTATATCCATATTTAATAAAAATTGGATTTATCTTCTAGGGAGATATTTGGTGCCTCCCAATCCATTTTTAAATTAAATTTTAATGATATGTGAATACTAAATAATTAGAAAGGATATATAGGGTATATAAAAAGGTATATTAGAGGATTTAGTCTTTAGATTGAGGTTATAAATTAGAGGATAACCATAAATATTTGGATCAATCACATTTTATAGTTCTCTTATATAATTCTTGAAATGTTGAAGGACTATTAGTTCATTATAGGTGGTATTTTTTGAACCTCTCTCATATCTAGCAAGGATCAAAAAAATTATTTTTAAAAAATGAGAAAATAAATTCTTTGTGATAAGACTTAAAATTATTTATTATTTAGTATTGAATTTCATTTTTCAATGGTATTTTGTGTTATGTTTTTTTAATATATCATTCTATTATACCATTTATTCTTTTGATAAACATGATCATTATTTATTAATTGATGGATTATTATTTAATCTATAAAATAATTACACAAATCCTTTCTTGATCATGGAATAAATTTAGTTTCTATGTTTAAATATGGATTTTGATCACTTGATTTTTCAATAAATCAAGGTTATTGAACATAAGAAAATAAGGTTTTAGTAATTAGAGAACAAACACATAGACCAAGGAAATACTTTTATCAAATTCTAAAAACAAAAATATTATCCATTAAAAATTATAGATACCTATCTATCACATGATGTTGTATTTATAAATTTTATGTACTCTCATATCATTCACAGTTTGTCCCATCAGTTTACCTTTACATTAAAATAATAAAATTTCCATTATCTTAAATTTAGAACAAAGGTTTCATATTAAGAATTACATGTTTCTATGGGTTTGACATTAATATATCCATATATTATGCCTTATTAGTTACTTATTAAAAAGAGAAATATTATAAATTAGAAACTTGATTCACTGTGATAATCAATATTTTAATGTGGGTGGTAAAAGTTTTTGGAAACAATGTTGATTTGAAAAAATATTTTATTTTTCACATAATTTGTTTTAATTTTTATACTTTTTATTATGATCGGTGTGATCATGTTATACTTATCAGTTTAGATCCTTTAATTATATGAGTATTAAATTACGGAAAAAGTAGTGAAATTTTTTATAATTTTTTTGAATATGATCCTAATATTGAGAAGATATTGGGGAAGTATAAGAAATAGTGGACCATGACTGGAGTAAAGCAGACATAAAAAATGAAATAAGCTATGAAGATAATACAAAAAGGAAAAAAAATTGATACAATATGATTTACCTTTAAGTGAGGGGGTATAATAAAGTATTCACATGACTTTGGTTATTATAAAAAACTTAAAGATAAAGTAAATAATCATCCAAAATATCTCAAATTAGATTCAATTTATTAGGCTAACACATAAAGATCCAAAAACACACTTGGTGATTTGTCTTGAACATTATAATTCTTTTCAATTTGACAGTGGCTTCAATTATGCATATTTTTCATAGAGAAATAGGTCAATCATGGTTTTTTCTAATAGAGTTTTGATGATGATGATGAAGATACTAGGATAATTTAAAACCCAATAAATTAAACATCACACATTTATTACTTAATAGAAATAATTTAAAATTATTAAATTTTTTAGATCTTTAAAGATTAATGTTTTTGATAATTAGTAAATTTATTCCATAAAAATGTGTTCACTTATAACCTATGTATATTTTTCTTACAAAAAGAGTTTCTTATATTTACACGCATGTTTCATTGAAGAAATTTTTTATTCATTTAAGATGAGGAACTATAATGGAAATAATGACCTTCATATAGTTCATACACATCCTTAAATCCGGTGAAAACTTTTGAAAATGTATGACAATTAAAAAAATCTCAGAATGGGATATAAAAATAAAGGAATCTTATTATTCCAATGAAAAATATGGAAACTATAAAAATGTTTACCTTTTCACAATAAAGTTTGATCCTATAAAATAATTCATAATACCATGTAAAAATAAACTTTCACTCAAAGAAAAACTTAAAAAACATAAAAACAAGGAAAGACTATAAAGGCATATTGAGAAAAAATGTGAACCTAAGAAAATTATTTTCCTTGAAAACAAACCGTTTAATTTTAAAATCTTGAATACATACATTCTTATTGAAATAAAAAATATTTCATTGAAAATTCATCATAAGAATAGAAAAACCATGAAGGTATACTGTAGAATTATATTCATAACCTATTTTCACACATGTTTAACCCATTATAGAATAAAATAAAATAATTTAATTAATTAGAGGTAAACTACATGGTTTTCTCCCCCATTTTCACCTTCGAACACTAAATCATTACCCAATGCATTGGAGAGATATATTAGGATCACCCCTGAGAAAAGAAATATCAAGATCACCCATGATTATCTATAATTCTCAAGTAATATATCATGAGAATAAAAATTTTAATATTATACTTTTTCATCATAAAACCCTTAAAAACTAATTTTATCCCATTAGAAAAAAAACTTTCCATTTTCTTATAAAAATGAGAAAAAAATATCCTTTTCTTTGGAAAACTAGCAAAATTTTACTAGAAAAACATTTATAAGATATTCTTTAAAAAACCATGAAAAATTGTAAAGTAATCATGTTAATGAATAATGGATATGAAGATGAGAAAAGGTGGTAATGTGGTAAATGTTAATAAAACATTCTTTCACACTTTGTTAAAAAGTTTCAAAAATGACCTGTACAGAAATCATTAAAAAGATTCATTTTAAAAATTTATAAATAAAGTCAAAAGGTAGTTTATAATTAAATTTAACAATATTTGAATCATATATATGAATATTCTTTAAAAATTTTTATGAAATTTGATATGTAAGATAAATATTTTAAAAGGAGGACTTTAAAACAATATTTTGAGGAAAATCACTTACCCCATCTCTTGACTCACCACACACATCATGTACTTCCCTGAATAATAAAATATTATTAATTATATATTTTCTTAAGAAGTTTTTTCATGTTTATTCATTTACTATTATTTATTTTGTTTCATTTAATTTTATTTTTATTTTAATTACTAAGTAAATTAAGTTTACGTCGGATGTTTTGAGGTCGTTCGGTCTTCAACCATTAAAACATCTTAGGTTAGTTGGCCATTTTCAAAGGGGTTGTGGTTTTATAATATATATAATATTAAAAAAAATTATAATAATAATATTTTAAATTAAATATACTTTTAAAACCATCCATGTAAGGCAGTAATGAAAAATGAGATATGTCATTCATCGAGGTGACAGTATACACATATGCATAAGCGATGTTTTCATTTTTCAAACGGATTAAAAGGAAATAAAGATGAAAAAGTTTTACATTTATAAATCATAATTATATTTTAAATATAATATTTATTCATTAAATCTATCTTTATTACCATACATGTATGGTTTAAATGAAAAATGAATCACATCACTTCATGGAGGTGGTAGTCCACACATATGCATGAGCGATGTTTCCATTTTCCAATATATGGAAGAGTAAAATGTAGATTATATTTTATTTTTAAATAAACATAATTATTTCATAAAATTGATATATATTTTTTAAATATATCTTTATAACAATTCATATGGTGTGGTAATGAATAATGAAACACATCGATTCATGTTGGCGGTATTCCACACATATACACAAGTGATGTTTTTATTTCCTATAGGATGTACATGAGGTAGAAAATAGTTTTTACATCAATATAATAACATTTATATATATTAAATATACATGTTTCATTTTATTAGTACATTTATAATAGGTTTTAAGGAGGTAGGAGAAGAAATTAACTTCAAAGAATTCAGTTAATACCTTTAAGTACTCCTTGAATATCTTCATTTTGGTTACACCTTAAACCTTTTAGGATTGGTATTTTAGTGAAACTAGGCGACTCCCCAGAACCACATTCTGATATTTTGTTTCATAAACTCATACTTTACATACTCACTTTGATAGAAGTTGTAAAATACTAGATATAACTATCCTTAGTTGAAAAATCAAAAAATGATTATTGCATCTCTCATATTTGGAAGATATTTTCAAGTTTAGAACTTTAGAGAATTAAAAAAATAACATAAGCTAACAAAACGCATGTTCTTCATATCAATGGAATTTTTTTCACTATATATAAAACTATATAATTCCTAATAAATCTTTATCATCTTCCATAAATTATTCCACACATGATATCCTATTAAGCATGTCATGTGTAAAAATTTTATTCATAACCTAGGGAAATATAAACATAAGAATGGGTGAGATCAAAATCTTAGTAAAGTAAAAAAAATAAAACTAAAGTAATCATGAAAGAAACATGGTATAAATATTATGGTAGGAATTAGTAAACAATATGATGTCAGAATCAAGTGAAACTGAGTGAATTCTATATCCATGATAATAAATGAAAACATAGATATCAATAATACCGATATCATAATAATTCAATGCATAATTTAAGACATCAAAAACATTTTCCAAATCCTCATTCCAAGAAACTATCCCATTATGGGTAGAGGTATACACGAAAACCCAGCCTATTTTTTCACGTAAGACCTGTAAATGCATCGGGTGGATATACAATTATAGACCCCATTTTTCATTATTTAATTCCAATGAATTCAAAATAAGAGAGAAAAGTAATTTTCATACCATTCTACAAGGAAACTCTTACTGAATAAAACATGTCTATCCATATAATGAAATATATGGAATTTCAATACATATTCAACTTGTGTAAGCAGTCCATAATCATCAAGAATATCAATAATTTACTCCTTGTCAAATAAAGGGATAAAAAATTCATAATCTATCTAGATAAAGAAGTTTTATAGTCAAAAAATACATAGATAAATTTATAATAATCATCTATATTTTTATAAAAAAAATAAGTATTTCCAATACTTTTCTCCATGTCATTAGAATAACATTATTTATAGGTGAACATCATCAAATCTGGATTATATAAAAATGTGATGCTCACACCATTTAGAGAAATGAGTATACATATAAGTTAATAATATAATAAAATTATCATAAAATATCTATAGAAATAAGGTGGATGGTTTTAAAATATCATATCCTCAGTGAATCAAAGAAATCATTATAGTATGAAAAACATCCTTGTAAAAGAATGCTTCAAACGGTATCACAAAAGAAGGTATATAGAATAAAATTGTTTTATACCATATGTTCAACACAAAAAATGATAGTATATATATATTACAGGATAAATAATGAAACATAAACAATATTAGGTTAAATAATTTTTAAGATGATAAGGTAAATGAATCTGAAAACTTAAAATATCTTTTAGAAAAAAATTCAACATTGATGTAGAATGAAAATTTACATGTCGCTTTTAAATATAAATTTTGAAAAGGTGACATAAAATATTTTTAAAATGTTTAATTTTTAAAATAATCTCTAATAATTGATCCTTGAAAATTAAATGACTTTTATCATAGAGAAATGAGTAGAGGATGATAAATCCTGTGAATGTGAAAGGGAAAAAAGCCTTTTTATAATTTTCAAAATACCATTTTTCAAAACTAAAATTGTAAAAAAGAGTAAAAAAATATTAATTTTTATTAAAACATAATTTTCAAAAATATAATTATAAAATTCCATATAATATTATATTATGGTGGGAAAACCCAAGAACATAAAAATAAAAGTTCATGATGACACATTATAACTTAATTAAAGGACATGTGAGTTGTTAATATCCCTTATGGGAAACATAATCCATGAAACATGAAACATTAGAAAAGGGGTATATGTGCTAAAAATTTAATGAATGATAGGATAGAATATAATATAATAAAATTGTATAATGTACCCAACTTATATGAAATAAGATCAAGTGAATGATAATAACTCAATGAATGAGATTTGAGTTTACGACTGCAGTAACACTTGAGTCAAAATAAATTTATAAAAAAGAACATGATTTATATTATATTATCCAATTATTTAATAGGAAATAATTTATAGAACATTAATGAGATAATAAATCAATATAACATCAAACAAGGAAAACATGGTTTATAACATGTAAGATGTCTCAAAGAATCAGGATTAAGACTAAGAAAACCCTTTTGGTTTAATTAATACTTTAATAACAAAACCTTGAAAAAGAGGGTATATAATTGAACTTAAAATATAATTATTAAAATATAATTCATTATATTATATCTCAAATAGGCAGTATATACACTACTTAAATAAAATTAGGTATATAATACCAAACATGTATCAAAGAGTTGTGTTGGAGATAAAAAATACATACCTCGGTCTTGATTCATTATGTACTTGAATGAAACATCCTAAATAATTAGAATAAGTTCATTAAATATATACCCAATAAAATTATTCATTACTACAACCATTTATGCTCCCTATTTACAATCATTCTAAACATATAAATATTTTCTTACCTATTTTCAACACCGATGGAAATAATTTTCATCACTTTGAAAAAGTTTCATAAAAGAGGTGTTTGTATCTATTATTTTTTAAAATAAATAATTATTATATAATATATGATACTATAATTGATTTTATAAGATATTTTATAAATCTATAATTTCATTCCAAGGTACTTTTTTTACAATCCATGAGTTTTAAATCAACAACGAGCATGCTTCAGTATTTCCTAATGAATGAAAGACGATTTCTTAATTAATGATTTAAATATTAATATAACCTTATAAAAAATTTATATATTAATATCATAATATAACAATAAATAAGTTCTCAAATTCATCCAAGATATAAATTCATAGCATTGTCCAAGAAGGTAGTTAAACCTACCCAAAAATAAACCCAATATAATTAATGGGTGATTGTGAGGGTGTAAAGGTTAAATAACATTGTAATAGGAAAATAATGCTCTTATTTAGTTCATATTAGTGTGACATATCATAATTGGAGAGAATTATAAATATTATACGAATTATATACATTCATTACATATAAATCAATGATTATTTTTCTCTTTGTTCACTCATTTTAAATGAATAAATTAATGATAATCATTTATGTATCATATCATGAATATCTTCTACAATTTATCATAATATAACCTCAATGACATCATAAAAATTATATTTATCCTTTAATACCATCATCACTATCATTCATGTAAGGTGGTGATGAAAATAATATCAAAAATCAGTTATTCCAATAGAGGCGGCAGTCCACACATACACATGGTTTATGATTTCCTTTTCCATAGAACAAAAGAAATAATTAATAAAGTTTAATGTTTCATAATAATAAAAATGATATAAATATATTAAATATTTATAAAATTACCATTTTATATCATCCTTGTAAGGTGGATAAGTAAAAAAACACATTGTGTCATGGAGACAGTAGTCCACACAATGAATGAATTACGGTTTCGTTTTTCTTAATAAAAAAAGGAAAGAGGGAAAAATTATTATTCCAATTTAATAATAAAATTAATTATACAACCCATATTTATTTCATTGAATAGGCATTTGAAAATTATATTTGGAAAAGGTAAAAAAAAAATAATGAAGTCAAGTAAAAAAATTACTCATGTTAAGAAATTTCAGATTTCCTTGGAAGTGAAGGACCCTAGACCACCATGAGAGAGGGGGTGAATCAGGGTGTCAGTTTTTTCTCTTCATTACTATATATTGTTCCCATTTTGGTGGGAACTTATTTAAACCTGTATGATGGATATTTGAAGTAATTAAAACATGCTGAAGGAGAAAACATCACTTTTTACTTGGTTCACCACTAAGGGCCACATCCAAGAAGAATACGTTGACAGATTTCCAGCCGTACCATATTACACTAATCTTCACTAGTTGTGGATTATAAAGGTTCGGGCACAGTCACTTTGTCCCAGGCACACTTACTTTACAAAGTTTTAGGGATATTCCAATGCTTCCCTCAGATCACTTCTATTGACTCCCCCTAGATCACTGCCTTGGGAGAGGTCTCACTCAATTTATCGACTTGAGGGCCACTTCAACAGATTGACATGAAAAGTATTTGTCTCTATTCAGCATGAGATACTACTTTCATTAAATTCCCAAATTTATTCTATTTTATATTCAATTTTATACTTTACCACAACTACTGAATGCACTAGAACTTTTCTTTTTTATTTTCTAGAATCACAAAATACCTTTATGATGTTTTTGTTTTCACGCATTGTCCCTGATTATGAAGACTATATCAGATATGCGTACCATGCCTGCTTTGCATACCACACCTAGTCTATGTACCATGCTTATTCCATATACCGCCCCTACTCGGCGTATTGTGCCTGCTCCGCATACTGACCCTGATCGGCATACCACGCCTACTTTGTGAACTGCCTCTACTCCACGTACCACCTCTTATCTACGTACAATGCCTTCTATGCACACCACGCCTTCTATACACACCTCACCTGATTTGTGCACCACACCTACTCCACGCATCGTGCATGCTCTTCGCACTACCTCTACGTACCACCTTTGCATATGGACTCTACTCAGCATACCATCTTCACGTACTACCTTCGCGTACTATGTTCACGGACCACCTTCACATACCACCTCTTCCTTCTACTGACTTCTTCTTCAAATTCAACAAATTATTTCATATCCTTAATACCACTTTTTTCCTTACACAAAATCTCTTATGTGAACTAATCCTTCCAATTTCATAAAATATTTTGGCTTTCACGTACCACTTTATCTTATGTAGAATCTCTCATGTGTACCACTTTCGAACTTAGCTGAGATCTTCCACTGTGATGATATCTTCTTATAGATTTTTTATTTTTTTTAATGATGGGATTAGCACTCCTTATATAGGAAAATAACTCTACAAATTTTGTTAATCCATTTTACCCAAATTTTCAATGTGGGAAAAACCTCACCACATACTGAACTTTATCTGCGTACAGTGAGCCTCCACCGCGTACTATGACCCTTCGGCGAACTGCGAACCTTCACTGCGTACCGTGTGTCTGTCGGTCCACGTACTGTATCTCTTCTTCCAACGAAGAGCTATTCCCCGTACCAAAACTACTTCCATGGAGAACCATTTTTGGTACCTCAACCCATTCCGTGAACTATTCCCTGTAACTTTTCCTCTTACCCCATGCCTTCACTGCGTACCGTTACTACAAATCTTTTTTGGTTTTGCACACCGCTCTGCGTTCTGTTTCTGCTTCTAGGCACGCAGCCACAAACCATTCCTGGAACATGGTATGTAGTCCATGTTTTGAGGTAAGTGGTTTTCTTCCATTTCCTATTTCCTTCACCATTTTGTATCTTGTTCACTCCTATGCAGAAATCCTTCAATTGCCAAAAAAATCCCTATTTTGAGGTCCAACAATTTGGGAAATACTGGATAATGGAACCACCTTAAATATTTGCTTCAGAAAGAACACCCATTCTAATTCACTGTCATCTTTCTTCTTTAACAATCAGCAGCTTTCATCGCAAAATCCTTCCACCGTGATATATACTCTTTGGTCGATCAGTTCCAGCATCGTCAGATTCTCTAGGGAAAGTACTACAACTTTCCATCTTCCCTATCTTCTAGAAACATTAGTCTTTCCAATCAATACTAAATATTACTGGCATCATTCTTAAATATTATCTCAATAACTTTGGGGTTCTTATTCATCTCCTTATTCATTTTGATATTCATTGAAAACTGTTGACAAAAAATACAACCTTATACACAAAGTGATCCCAAAAATCTCCCCTTTTTATTTTGTTTTCAATACCTTATATTTTACTTCAAATGAATGTGTCAAAATCAAAAATAAGAATATTCTCTCTCCCCTTACTTATTTCTCATATTTAAACTTTCATTTCACTTCTCTCCCCCTTATTGACAAGAAATACAAAGTTCATGGGAAAAGGGTGTCATTCCATACTTGAGTAATGTACCATCAATCATTTCACTCTATGTCTAAGTGATCAATTCTCGATGTAGAAAACAAGAGGATTTTATTTAGATAACAAAGTTGTTCATTATCCACTGATCATGATACCTCATAAGATGAGAACTAATGTACTTCATCTTCAAGGGTTTCTCACTTTCATTTCAGGATGAAGAAATTGAATGTGATAGGGAATAATCAACCTGAAACTTCTACACTCACTTCAAGAAAATAGATAAAAAAACAGTCAAGTGCAATTGGAAGGATAAGTGGCCTTGGGGAACTTCCATTATTCTTATGTCACCGATTAATTCAGTTACTCCCCATTTGTAAAATGATATTCATACTGAATAACCAAGGATGAGAGATTGAGAAATGACATAACTTTTCCAATGACATGTTATTCAAGCAATTTATAGAGTAATTGAATTTAATACCAATTGAAGGTGATACTTATTGAAATAATAATTATGGAAGCTTTTTCATTTGTCTCCCCCTCAAGGGAAACATTACTCATCATCATCATTAAGGGTGAT
Source organism: Viscum album (assembly GCA_963277665.1). NCBI lineage: Eukaryota > Viridiplantae > Streptophyta > Magnoliopsida > Santalales > Viscaceae > Viscum > Viscum album. The sequence goes on from OY728147.1 coordinate 310,183,439, forward strand.
CCTTCATCATTTTAATCTTTTCATGTCAATTGAAAAATCTTCCAAGGATGGTAACTTCTTCAGCTTAGCTATCAAGAGTTAACAATATTCACTAATTCTTAGGTTCTCCTCCTAAGAGAATGCTTCACCATCAATTCTCTGTATTATCAACACAAATAGAATACAAAAATGATTTATGGAATAAGGTGGTTCCTCCTTGCTTCGTCAACATTAGATGCATGGTTGAGATTCTTTTCTCAACCAAGTTTCTCCACTTAAACTAGTCTTCATACTTGCACATATGAACATATGTTCTAACATGGGTTGATGTGGCATGGCTCTCTTGACATTCTCTTCTGCTTTATGTAGATAATTGTTCTTCTTAAGATCCATCATGAATGATACATTCTTACTCCTTTTAAGGACTGGTTCTTGCTTTGATATTAAGGTTAGACAAACTTTTTCTATGTGACCAGATTTCTTGCATATCTCACAAAAAACTGTTTTAACACGTGCATTTCTCTTGGTTTGAAATATATCATGCACTTTATCTTCATCATGTGAAAGTTTTTCTTTTCCTTTACCACCAGCCTTGGCCTGTTCATTTTTAAGTTTCCCCATTATTTCCAAATATTTTGGCCAGATGACCAACATGCTATTTGGAACTGTTGTAGTAGGTTTGGATCTTTCACATGGGTTCATCTGAATTTCATCCCTCTTAGTTTATCTTTTGGATGATTTTCCCTTCAATTTCATGGATCTAAAATCCAGGTTCTTCTCAAATTCCATTCTTTATATCTTATTGATAAAATTTGTGATCACAATATTCTTCTGATTTCTTCCCAAGGTAGCTACTTCATACTTTGACAACATTAGAGGTCTTCTCTTCTTATCAACGATAAATGCATGTTGATATGGACATGTTCCTACCTTGTGATCACTACTGTTGCACACATCACAAATGTTATCAAGCATTACAAATCTATTTGTGGTAAATATATTATTATGGATATATGTGAATTGCTTCTTCATATTTGGATTTCTACCCATGAGGTAGGCTTCCTTTGTGATTTTACATTATGAGGATTGTACCAAAAGTTTAATGCACAGTGCCCAAATCTATTTCTGCATTAACACTGACCCACAAATCTTGATTTATTCAAATTATTTTGTTGGTCCTTCTTCTTAAATTATTGTGCTCTTTGTGGAGAATCAAATTTCACATTATTTTTCCTATTAACCCCAGACATGGTGATAGGTAACTCTACACCTTTCCTCATCCAAATTTGTTTTGAATTTCTCTTCCAGCTTTCACTGCTTATGGAAACATATTTAGCCAACGAGCCCGTACTCGAGTGGTAAGGGATCCTGCTTGGCATCCAAGAGACTCGGGTTCAAAACTGGGTGGAGGTGAATTTCTGGGTACTGTAGCAGTACTGTAGCTGTTACTATTCAGTACTGTAGCAGCTGAAACTATTCACCTGATTTGGGCCTTCAGGCCACTGGTTTGGGCCTACGGGTTTCCCGGGCCTTTGGGTCATCAAAGGCCTTCGGGTCATATGGTCTTCGGGTCACGTAGACCATGGAGTAGCCCATTTCACACAGAATAGGACATAGAAGAGGATCAGAGCAACAGGAGTAGCAGCCACCAGATGCAGAGCTAACTGGATTGGAAGAATGAGAGGGTATGGCAGCCACCATCGGGACCAGGCACCGTGCAGCTTTGTACGGGGCAATGCTAGCTGATCAGAAATGTAAGGTAGGGATCTAGGTGATCAATGATGCAGAAAGATGGGGAGGGGAAGTTCAAGTGGGCTGGGCCTACAGGTCATGTATTGGGCATGGTATGACTCTGGGACTTTGGGTCATGTATTTCGGGTTTGTCGGGCCTTGTGCCTTGAGCCTAGGGTCATGTACGGGTTCCCCTTAAACCCTTAAAAGGGGTATTATCCATAATAAAATAAAAAAATAAGACCTCCATGTCATTCGGGCTATGAAAACATATTTAGAAGATTGAGTACAAGATGGTTTGGATGGTACCTTATTCTTCTCATCAACTTGTGATAAATCAATGAGTGAAGCCATGATTTTCTTATCACATGTTCGAGGTATTTTGATATTAGAATCATACAAAAATAATTTAGTAAAAACATACACTGTATCTTGAGATAGATTATAAAGAGTTGTCATAATCTTCTTGTCACATGTTGGTGGTATTTTAGCTTTAGACTCCTTCAGTGAGCATTGAGTACCAACTACAACTGTTTCATTCTTTTGTGAAGTCTCAATATGGGTCTTCTCAAGTTTGGTCAACTGGGCTTCCAATTTTAGACATTTAATAATGAGAATTATCTTCTAATCTTCAATCACTATCATCTTTTCATCACAAGCCTTTTCAATCTTTCAACCCATACTCATGAAACTTGAATTTGGTTTGTAACATAGAGTCAAGTTCCTTGAATTTCTTGGATTTTTCTTCCAAATATAAACTCTTGAATTCAGTGCCCTTTTTCAGCTCAGCCTCAAGTACATATATCTTTTCTTCTAGAGTCTTTATAACTCTCTCTTCCACTTCAAATTCTTTGAGCCATTTGAGGTATTTATTTAATGTTTCCTCTTTGTTTCTTCAAAGGATTCAATATCTATGGAGAGATTATAACACTCTAACACTTTCTTTACCAATCCTTCCTCCATATTATCAGTTTCTCTTCCCAGTTGAGTGATCTCAACCTGCATACATTTAAATATTATACAAACAACAACAACTCTTTCTTTAGGAATATCATGTAGATAAGTTCTTAGTTTCTCCTGATCACCTGAAAAAGAGATAGAAGTGTCTTTCTTTCCTCTGGTAGAAACCTGATCCACGTGATCTTTACATCCAAAGACTGGCATTTCTTCATTATTCGAAGGGCATGGAGAACTAGACATTCCATCTTCTTTGGACATGAGATACTTCTTCAACTAAATCTTCTCTTTATTTATCTTGTTCATCATGGTCTTGTTGGGTATAAACTTCTGAAAAGAATTACTATAGAGTATCCAATATATGTGAACCTCCATCTAATACCAATTGAAGGACCCTACACCACTTAGAGAGGGGGGGGGGTGAATCAAGGTGTCAAATGTTTATCCTCTTTACTAGATCTTGTTCCCATGTTGGTCGTAATTTGTTTAAACCTATATAAGGGATATGTGCAGTAATTAAAACATGTATAAAGACAACACCTAAATTTTTACTTGGTTCATAACTAAGGGATATGTACAAGAAGCATACGCCGATAGGTTTCCGGTCATACCAAATTCCACTAATCTTCACTAGATGTGGATTACAAAGGTTCAGGCATAGTAACTCTATCCTAGGCACACTACCTTTACAAAGGTTTAGGGATAGACCACTGCTTCCCTTAGATCACTTCTATTGAATCCCCCTATCTCACTACCTTGGGAGAGGTCTCACTCAGTTTATTGACTTGAAGGACGCTTCAACAGATTATCATGAAATATCTTTGTCTCTATTCAGCATGAGACACTGTTTGCATTGAAGTCCTGAATTGATGCTCTTTTATATTCAATTTTCTCCTTTAGCCCAATTAATGAATGCACTAGAACTTCTTCCCTTTTTATTCACTAGAATCAAAAACTCCCTTTATGATGTTTTCATTTTCATGAACTGTCCCTAATTCTGCAGACTATCTCAGATCTGTATACCACTCCTACTCTGGATACCACACCTGGTCTGCGTATCGCGCCTGTTCTGGGTACCACCCCTGCTCGGCATACCATTCCTGCTCCACAAACTTCCCATGCTGGGCGTACCACGCCTAATCTACATACCACCTCTGATCTGAGCACTATTCCTACTCTGCGCACTGCGTCTGCTCCGCACACTACGCCTGCTCTGCGCACCTTCCCTGATCCTCGCACCGCGCCTGCTCCGCGCATCACACCTGCTCTGTGCACTACCTCTGCCTACCACCTCTGCATATGGCATATGATCTGTGTACTGTCTTCACATACCACCTTCGCGTACCATGTTCGTGTACTGCCTTCGCATACCACCTTCGCATATTGCCTTTGCATACTGCCTTCGTGCACCTCCTCTTCCTTCTGCAGACTTCTTCTTCAAATTCTGTGAATTATTTCATCTCCCTCATACCATTTTTTTCTTTACAAAAAATATCTTCCATGGAATAGTACTTCCAATTTCGCAAACTATTTTGGATTTCATGTACCACTTCATCCTACGCAAAATCTCTCTTGCGTAGCACTTTTGGACTTATCCAAGATCTTCCACAACGATGATATTTTTTTTATCAATTTTGTGTTTTTTTAATGATGGGATTAACACTCCTTATATAGTCAAATAAATTCACAAATTCCGTTAATACGTTTTACCCAATTTTTAAATGTGGTACAAACTTCACCGCATACTGAACTCCATCCGCGTACAGTGAGCCTCCACAACGTACTGCGACCCTTCGGTGAACTACGAACCTTCACCGCGTACCGTGTGTCTGCCAGTCCACGTACTGCATCTCTACCAAAAACGACAAGCTATTATACATACCACAACCCCTTATGCGAAGAACCATTTTCGATACCTCAACCCGTTCCACAAACCATTTTGCATGCCTTTCCTGCTTACCGCATTCCTTCACCGCGTACTGTTGCTGTAAACTGTTTTCGGTTCTGTACACCACTCCGTGTACCATTTCCTCTACTAGGTACATAGCCACGAACCATTACCAGAACATGGTACATGGTCCATGTTTTTAGGTATGCAGTTTTCTTCATTTTTTTATTTCCTTCATCATTCCACATCTTGTTCACTCTTATGAAGAAATCCTTCCATTTCCAAAAACAAAATCCCTATTTTGAGGTCCAAAAATTTGGGAAACACTGGTAAATGGCACCACCTTAAATATCTGCTTCAGCAAGAACACTCATGCTAATTCATTGTTATATTTCTTCTTTAACATCCAGCAACTTTCATCGCAAACTCCTTCCACCGTGATATATACTCTTTGAAGGATCAGTTCTAGCATCATCAGATTATCCAGGGAAAGTACTACAACTTACCAAATTCCCTGTCTTCTAGCAACATCAGTCCTTCTAATCAACACTGAATATGACTGGTATCATTATTGAATCTTCTCCTAATAACTTTGGAGTTCTTCTTCATGTCCTTCTTCATTTTGATCTTCATTGACAACTATTGACAACAAATACAACCTTATATATAAAGTGGTCCCAATATGAAGATCCCTTGAAAATGTATGTTATGAGTAAATCTATCATAGACAGAATCTCAATATAGTTATAGAGTATTATATGTAAGTAGTAATGGTATATTTCATAGAGGAAACCTAATTTTTAGTAGTTCCTTGAATGGGTGGTGAGAGGTCCCTTTTATAAGTGGTGAGAATGGGATTTTTATAAATATTTCAACATTATATAAAGGGGGAACATGTTAAACATGTCAAGTGTTTCAAAAATTGAGAAATAATGGATTGGAGGGATATATTAGGTCAATAAACACCTCATCTTCTCAATTATAGTTATTTTGTTTATCATTTTTAATCCCCTTACCCATTGAATTATTAATTTTACCAATTTAGATTTTACCGTAGTAACTAGTTCTTCCATATGGTAAAATAATATTTATACCTCAAAATAAAGTTTTTCTCATTACCTAATTTTTACCCATATATTTTAAATTAAAATAAATTTCATTTGATTAAATTTATAAAAGTGATAAAAGGTAATTTTAAAATAAAAGTGTGTCACATATTAAAAACAATTTTTGATAAAATAATACTTATGTTCTAAAATATTAAATACTGATGTGTAAATTAAAAAAGTAATAATTATAAATTCAATTATAAAATAAAAAAAATAATATAAAAATGTTTCATGAATTTTTAATTCATATTTATATACTAATAATATCATAAAATTCATGTTATTTTTAAAAGCGTTATTTTCACCTTAAATCAGTCTTTTAAGAAAAATAAAATAAAATCATGTCATTAAAATATTACTACGATGTATCCAAAAATAATATTAATTTTAAAAGTTCAATTTCTAAATTTTTTAAATTTACCTTTTAAATAAAAAGGTGATATATAATGAAAAATAATTTTAATGTGAAAATAGATTTTAAATAATATTATCTGTTCTCATCCATATTTCTTATCATTTATTAATTAAATTATTATTAACCAATTATTAAAATCAAATATTTTTTATCACAATTAAACAAAATTTTATTGAAATAGAAACTCATACCACATCTAAAGAAAATATTTAAAAAAATACATTTCTAATTATAAAATGATCATATTAGTCATGTTAGTTATACAAACTAAATTTCATTCATATTAAAAGTATCCTTTATTTTCATTGTATAAATATTTTACAAATAGCTTACTATTATTTATTCCAAATAATTCAATGGATAGGTTTTAACAGTTATACATAATATTTATATTTTTAACAAAATATATCATGGTTTAATTTAAGGGTTGTGTTGCATGTGGAGAAATCTATCAAACACATTTAGCATATTTAAAGGTAATCATATATTAAAATTTTTAAATTTTACAAACCATGACCTATAGGAGGTGTGGATGAGATTTGGGGAGGTATTTGGTTAGATACTTTTTGATATAGTGTTCTCAAAGTGTGCAATAATGTGAAGAGAGGAGGTTCCCTTATATAAGTGAGTTGAGTGGCACCCTTGTAAATATTATGAACATTAAAATAAAATAAATGTATTTCTCATGAAAAGTGGATCCAATGTAGTAAAATTTAAAGGGAAGGATAATTTGAGGTTGAAAAATACTCAATAAAAAAATTATTCATGTTTTAATGATATTTTATTCCATATCTTTTAGTTTAACCTCCCCCCCCCCCCATGTTAACCCTTTTAACATTTATTGTAGCGACAAACTGTTACCATGGTAACTATTCATTATGACAAAAAAAGAAATTAAACTAAAAAATATTATAAAATTATGATACCAAATATTTAATACATTTTATATTATTTAAATTTTAAAAAATTTAAAAATTAATTTTAATATAGGTTATGAAAAATGCAATGAAAACTCATTTTTAGAAAGATGATCATTTTAAGTATAAAAATGACATTTTAACAAAATTATGTATAATATTGATACCCATTGAATTAATTGGATTAGGTAAAATAAAATTATACTTAATTGACTTCAAAAACTGAGATAAACCATGTGAAAACATTATTAAAAGATAAGAATTGAAAATAGTTTTTATTAGAATAAAAAAATTATTTAGATTTCCAAAATGTTAAACATTGATTTCTCAGTTCAATGTTATAGTTTTAAATTAATTTTATTACTTATTAAATACATATATTTCCTATTAATATGTTTCCTAAACTTTAAAGTCATTACTATATAATGATAATATCATAAAAATGAAAGTATTTGTAAAATCAGTATTTTCACAATTCACACAAAAAAACAAATATTTTAGAAAAATAAAAATAATATAATATTAATATTATTTTTAAATAATGATTTGAACAATTACATTTTATCAATTTAAATTTCTAAAATTAAGAAATTTAACATTTAAATAAAACCATGTAATATAAGGGAAAATAATTTAGTAAAATAAAACGATTCCTTTTTTGGTTGAAAATATGTATAAAATTATTTATAAAACATCAATGAATATGAACCCCTAAAATATTTACTTATAAATAATAAAATTTATTTATTTATAAGATCACTTGGTTTTCCATATTCTTTTTCACTATAAGATATTTTATCCTCAAAATTTTATTCATTACCTAAACAAATGATGATATTTGTACCTTATTGATTTTTTTATTTCCATGTTTCTTGTTCAATATTATAATTCCTCCAAAAAAACATAACTAAGATAGTTACATTATTCCATAATAATGACTCTCTACAATCTAGAATTTTAACTATATTTTCCACATAATAAAGATACTCTTATAAATGTACCACATTAGGGCTCAAAACATGAGATGCATCAAGTACATATTTTCTTAACAAAGAAATAATAAACACATCATATACCTATGATAAACTCAGAGGTAAGGATACATAGTAAGAAATAAATCCCACTCTCTCCATAATTTTATGTGGACCAATATATTATGGACATAATTTGACTTTCCTTCAAAAATTCATAACTCTTTTACAATGAGATACTTTAAGAAAAAACACAGTCCCTAACCTTAAATGAAATATCCATCCCCCAGTTATCTGTATAAATATTCTACCTTATCTAATATCCCTTTATATGGTCTTAAATCATCTTTAACTTCTCAAACAAATCTTCTACCAATTCTAGTCTCAATAATTTTCTCTCACTAACTTGATCCCAACATGTTGTAATTTGACACCACTTTCCATATAATGCCTCAAATGGTGTCATCTATATACTGTAATGAAAACTATCATCATAAGAAAATACACTAATAAAATATATTGATCCTAACATCTTTGATAATATAAAGATAATTCATGGAGCATATCTTCTAAAGTGTAAATTTTCCTCTCTAACAGTCCATTAGATTGAGGATGAAAAGATATACTAAAATTTATCTCAGTACCTGAGGAATTCTAAAGTAATTTCCAAAAACATGATATAAATCATGGATAAAAATCCGATATAATATATGTGGTAATTTCATGTAACCTTAATATATCTTTAAGATATAGGGTAATAAGCTGGTTCAAAGGCATAATATCTTAAATAGAAGAAAATACACTGAATTATGCAATTGATCAACAACAACCCAAATTGCATTATTCCTAAAATATGTTATTGGTAATCCCTCCATGAAATATATGGAGATATTCTCCCATTTTTTTCTCAAGCATTCATAATAGTTGAATAATACCATTTTGTAGCTTTGAATTATACATATTAGTACTAACAAGATAAATAGAAAACAAAGAGCTATAAGTATCATCGAATAATGACTTTTTCAAATTTAAATTACTCAGAACACATAGTAATTTTTCAAACCTTATAACGCCTTATTTGTCAATATTAATGTCAAAAAACATACTAATCATAAAAAATTCTATATTTTCTTGAAATTCAAGATCTTCCTTCCCAACATGCTAAATTTCGACTAATAAAGATGAATGAAATGACATGAAAACCAAAAGGGAAGGAGGTTCTACATGCATAAATTCTATTCCAAAATTCATTAAATCAGTAACTAATGGATCATTTTCCGAACATAACACATTAAATGATACATTTTCAATTTTACTCAAATCATCATTCACTTTGTTGGATTTACCTGGATCTTAGTGAATCGTGAAATCATAATCCTTCATAAATTCAAATCATCTTCTTTGTCTCATTTTGAACTCTTTTTGAATGAATATATACTTAAAAATTTTATTATCCATATATTTTGGATATTTCTCTCCACATAGAAGATGCCTATAAATTCTAAAAGAAAAATCATTATTTTATGTTCAAGATCATGTGATGGATAATTCTATTCTTGGAGTTTCAATTGGATTGAAGCATATGAAATTATTCTAACATCTTGAATCAAGGTGAAACCAAATAACTTCCATAAAGAATCATTGAAAATAATAAACTTCAAATTTCTAGATATAATGGATAAAACTAACTCATTAACCAATATTCTTTTAAATTTCTAAAAACACTTAACACATTCCTTTATCCAAATTAATTCAACTCCTTTTCAAGTTAATTTTGTTAGAGGGATTGAAAACTAAGAAAAGTTTTCAATGAAACATAAATAGTAACCCTAAAATGCAAGAAAACTTTGAATATCAGTGTCATTTATAGATCATGACCACTCATCAATCACTTTATATTTAGTAGTGTCAATAGTTATTCCATATTTAAAAAGAATATTCTAATGCACTGAAATATATTATAACCAAAATTCACATTTTCTAAATTTAAAATAAAGCATCATTTCTTTTAATGTATGAAATATAATTTTCTAATTATTCACATTATCTTCATAGATTTTATAATATACTAAAGTTACATCAATGAAAACAGCCACAAATGTATCCAAAAAAATAGAGAAAATTCTATTTGTACGATCAATAAATATAGTCAATCTATTTGTTAACTAGAAAGGCATAACCAAAAACTCGTAAATGGTCATACCTTTTATGAAACATTGTCCTTGGAATTTCTTCTTCATTTTATTTTAACTAATGTCACATAGAACTAAGTTAAATATTTTAAAAATACTAATCACCCTGGAGATGATCAAACAACTCATTGATATGAAGTAATAAATAATTTTTGTTAATAGTGATGTTTTTGACTTGTCTATAATCAATGAAAATTCTTATAAAACTATCCTTATTTTTAACAAAAAAACAATCTCAATAATAGGTGAAGTTTTAGGGTGGATAAAACCCTTATAATGTTATTCTTGAAACTAGATTTAAATTACATTGGATGAATTAGATCCATTTGATAATTATTTTTTAAAATTGAATTAACATTGGGAACAAAGTCAATAGAGGATAAAACCTCTTGAATGATAATAAGACCATGAATATCATCAGTAAATGAATCTGAAAAGTCATTTAATATAGGCATGTATATAATTATAATATCTCTATTCTTTTCAAAGATATGTGCAAGATATCTTTCACACCCATCTTTATTCAGTTTCATAGATTCTTGATATGTTATCAAAGGTATGAACTCATTATTATATACAAATTAAGTATCATTTACAAAATTGAATATAACTTCCTTGGATTTGTAAACTATATTATCACGATAGACTAAAATATAATATATTCCCCAAATAATATCAAACTCTACTATGGGTAATACGAAAATGTTTGAAGGAAAAAAACATACCATAGATCATTATAGGAAGATTATTATAAATTTTGGTTTCTTTAATAATTTCCCCAAGAGTTTTTACCAAAAATTCTATCTCCATTTCTTGAGGTTATATATCTATTTTACTTGTAAATTTCCTAGAAATAAAAGAATTTTTAGATCCTGAATCAAAAAATACATTAGCATAATTTGAGTAAATAAGTAATGTACCTATGGCCACTTTATTTGAGGATCCAACATATTCTATAGTAGAAAAAAATAAATTTTCACACCTTTTTTCTTTCTATATTGATGATTAACACCATAAGTAACTAGCTTCAAACATGCTATGTCATAATGACCTAGCTCATTGTAATTAAAACATCCCACTACTAGCTGACTTTCTATTTTTATAACACCACAAGAATTAGAACGTATTTATATTTAATAAATTAAATTTATCAATATTGATCAATTTTTATAATGAAATAATTATGTTATATATCCAATTTAATGAATTAAAAATCATTTATTTATTTTTATTAGTCAATGAACGAAAATTAATTCATTCTATGCTTCAAAAATATATTTTCTTTAAAAAATGGTTTTTATTACATTTTGTGCATAGATTATATAAATAATTTATGAATATTTTACAAATTTTATTTGAAAAAATGTGTATCAGTTTTAAAATTATAATTTCATAATAGTATTAGGATAAATGTTTGATATTTTTCTAAAAACAATGATTTTTTTAGTGAATAGTTAAAATATTGATTTTTGTAAAACTATCATGTCTTCTATTTAAATAAAGTAATTTAAAATTACAATTATGTTTTGGTTTTATTTTCAAATTAAAATAATATCCCTTTTATTAAAAAATAATAATTAATTCCAAATGAATTATCATAATTCTTGATTTGGTAAAAAATCTTTTTTATTCATAAAAATGCATTTTTCTACAAAACTGTTTTTTCATTGCATTTTTTCACTTATAAATTTAATTTTCCAAAATAATACCAATTTATTATTTGAAAATTTATTTAAAATTTGGAATTAGGACGCACAATTTTTTTAAGATAGTTCAATTTTATTTTTAGTCATAATGAGCAGCAACCATGGTAAACGTTTATCACCACAGTGATGGATAAAACATGTTAATTAAGGTTAAAACTATGGGATTAGCTCTTAAAATAAACCCAAAACTTTAATTAATTTCATTTTATGGGTTTAATTCTAACATAACCATCATAACTTAAAAAATATGTCATTTTTGTTTGAAATGACTTTTCTTTTGACCTTTTTATTATTTTAAGTTAAGAAAAATTACGAAAATGTTACTCTATTCCTTTTAATATATCTATTATGTTATTTAATAGATAAAAAGAGGATATTTAATGATTATAAATGGTAATTTTAAATATAAATAAATTATTTATACTATAGTAATGTATTTTTAATTTTTAAAAATAGAATAATTACCTTGAACACTTAAGCAACGCTAACACAACACTTGTGTAAGCAATAGAATAATCAAGTAAATGAATTAAAAAAAATTAAAATCAATACATGTTGAATGAATTATAATGTACCATGAATTTAATGGATAATTATAATTTATAATTTATTTTAAAATATTTTATATTTGAATTAAATTGTTATCCGATGTCTTTAAAGTCACGATATGTGAATATTCTTGAAAATGAATTTTAATGGTATTTAATGTTTTAAAATTATTTTTAAATCATTATAAATGTATAAAAAACATATCATGACTCACGTAGATTATAAATTGTCTATATTATAACTCATGGTTCATTTTTTTCCACTTTAAATTTTAAAATAACTTTCATGGCCCTTAAAGAGGGAAAAATTTTGTTGCTTCAGATAAGGTTAAATATGATTAACAAGGGGGTTAAACAAAATTAGAAGGTTTAAAATGACACATATACCTATATAAAATTTACTTTTTTATTATATTCCGACCTTATCCTCCTTATATTTTACTTTATGGTACTTTGTATCCATTTTATATGATTTATATGCATATTATATATTAATGTTTCAAATATTTACATGTTTCCCCCCAACATCACTTATTAAGGGGAACCTCTACTCCTCACTTATTTATAACTTTTTAACACTTTAGATTATAAAATACTAACCCAAATACCTTTATAAATTCCCTAAAAATTTCTTGGAATCCCTTTTCTCACTATAGTGTTAACCTTTTAAGGATTAATGTGAAAGTTAAAATAGGTTTTACAAAGTAGAGGTATAACTCTTGACCGAGTGTTTCCATGTTTATTTCTTATTCCAACCACTATATATATTATATTATTAAGTTGATATAATAACATTGTTATCTTAAATATACTAAAATGTTATTATGTCCCTATAACAACCCTTTTCCATCTCATTTACATCCTGATGGGAAATGCAATCTTCACTTGTGCATGCGTACAAGCTATCATCTCTACGAAGCAATGTATTTCATTTTCCATCACTACATTTCATGGATAGTTATTTTCATAGATTTAATATTTAAATATGATATTTATGAAATAAATATTCCTTTTTTAATTATAATATTTTATCTACCTTCTTACCTTCCCATCCATTAGAAAATGATAATGTCGTCATTCATGCGTACATAAGTATAACCACCTCCACGCAGCGATGTGACTTGTTATTCATTTCCACTTTACATGGATTGTAATAAATATAGATGAAATTAATATATATTATATTTATGATATAATTATTATTCTATAATTTTTAATTATTATTTACCTTTCTTTGATTTCATTCATCAAAAAGTGGAAACATCACTCATGCGTATGTACGAACTATCATCTGCACGAAGTAATGTTTTTCATTTTTCATCAACGCCATATATGGTTTATTATAGAAGTGTATATAATGAAAAAATATTATTATTTTTAAATTATTATAATTCTATATATTATGAAACTTTAACCAAGGTGTATGGACTAGAACTATCTAACCAAAACATGTATTTAAAACGAACAAGTTTGCACCCAAATAATAATTTTAATGAATAATTGTTAATAAAAGGATAATTGGAAATTATAATGGAATGATATACGATAATATATATATATATATATATATATATATATATATATTATGGTTCCAAAATATATTTTTAATAAATCTTCATTTACTATATATAAGTTTTGAATGTGTATGAATAAATACAGGACTTTAAGTAAGGGTTTCTTATCTCACATTTATTTATGTAAGACATATGTAGTATTCACCAATGGTTTCTATTTTGTGGTTTATATAATACCCATTAATGTATTTTATGATTATTTTGGTGGATATTGTTAGTACATACAAATCCATCTAATTTTATATCTTTTATGAGATTTTTTAATATATTACCAAAGATATAATGGATTTATGCTACAGTCTCATTTCATTCTGGGATTATCTATATTAAGTTTACATTAATAAAAATTATATGATCCTTATCCTATAAAATTCATTTATTTTATTCTCCTATAATTATTTAGTACTTTTCATGTTTTCATTATATTTTCTTCTCTTTTCTACTTAAAACTATTGAAAACATGTTTTTAAGAAAAATGACCTCATTTATTTATTTGGTCAAGAATGTTTCTCCTCAATGTTTTTAAATAATGTTTCTACTATGATACAATGATTTTTTAAATTCATTTTTAACAATATTTTAAATTATTTAAAAAAAATTAAGTGGTATCTTCTATTCATTTTCCAAAAAAAAATATGCGTTTTACTTTTTATAAAAAATGTGAATGAAATTGTTGTACTAATGTTTACCACATGAGAAGATTTTCCCACCATCATGAGTACTATTTTATTTGTATATTCCTTTAAAATAATCAATGGTTATTTTAAAATAAAATATTTTTCTCAATGTTCTAGTAATTTACGGTTTAAAAAAATTAAAAGAAAATTGATATTTTATCTTGTTTTTTAAATAATATTTTATGTTCTTTTATGAAAGATATTTTTAATCTATGTCAACATCCTTCAAGTATTATTATGTTTTACTATTTATATGAACTTATAATTTCATTCACTTTTTTGGATGACTTATAATGATTGTGATTTATGATGATGTCAAGAAAGTCATTTATGTTCAAGAGTTAATTAATCTATTTTGAGATAATGACTACTCTAATGACACCGCCCACTTTATTTCTCTCTATGGATTATGATTATGTGATGGTATATTTATAAAACTCTTTCTTTTTCATAGGTTATACTATGACAAGATTATGAATGTTTTTATGATATTGTAGCATACATATGTCTGGTTTGAATTATGTGATGGGTGTTCCTTGAATTATATATCTATATAATTCATTGGCTAAAGATAGATATCTCATTACATAATATATACTCTAATTGGGAATGATCCTAGTTCAGTAAGGGACTTTTCCCACTATGACAGTCTTGGGGGTGAACCTTAACCAAGGAAGTGATGGAATAGGGAGTGAACCCAACACATTATGATAGTATTTGAAGTAATACTTCACTAATGAAATTTTATTTTTATTCCTATGATTCTACCATGAAATTCTTATGATATGATAAAATTTATATGATATACACTCATGTTTCATGGTTAATTAATGATAATTCATCAATCTCATGACTCATGTATTTGGAAATTTTAACACATTATGTCATGAATCATGATTTATGTCAATGAATTATTGGGTATGAACTTTATAATTTATGATCATGATATCTTTCTTTTATGTTTATCTTATACTTGAATATGGTCATCAATTGATATCTCTCATGTTTACCCTTACTGAGAATCTTATCGCACCCTTTCTTATATTTCCATTTTCCCCAAGTTAAGAAGAATGGTATTATATAAGATTGGTCTAAGAGAGGTATATTTTATAGTGAATTTTTTCAGAGTTGTAGAAGTATTATTATGGAATAATAATATCCTGGTATAATGAGAAATATAAACATTTGAGGAGAAAGACATGAGTTTTGTTACATAAAGGGTATTCCGAAATTCTCTAAATCTCAAAACCTAAAAGGTATGAGATATGTGAGTGACTCAATATTGAATATTTATGTCTTAATAATTGGTTGATAAAATTGGTCTTTTTTAGTTGGTATCAACCCCAGTATTTTAAAAATATGTCTTTAGAATCATATACATGTGTATTGGTCTCAAGGTATCTTAGTTAGTATCATAACATGGTTGAAATAACTATTTAGGTTAACAATTTATCATATGAGGCTAATTTAGGAGTTAATAACACCATTATGTGTTGATAATTTTATGCATGTCCAAAATTTTAAAGGCATAGATACCCATTTGAGGTTTTATTTTATAGAATTTTAAAGTGATTAATTATATTTTGGGAAATGTTTACAAGTTTTTAATATAAAATTGAAGTATGTGTAAACATTTAGTTTAAAAAGGGATTTAGTGTGAAGTTATTCATTAAGAATTTTATTGGTATCACAAGTTAATATAAACACACAAACATTAATGATATTACATTCTTTGATGATGAAGTAATTAAGGTTAATGAGAAAATAGGGGTTATCATATTTTTGGAATATATTAGTTTCAAAATTAATTAGGTGAAAAAGTGATTGAAGTTATTTTTAAAGAATTTAACTATATTTTGGACATTGTATTGTTATTTTGAATATAAAACTATGGTTATTATGTGAATTTGTTTGAGAAATAAATATTTAGTGGTCTTTTAGAAGTTTATATGGTTTTATTATTACTTTATGGGATTTAGGTTATTTTGGAAAAAGAGAATTTTATTTTAGAGAATATATGATTAGGGTATATAATTTTTTTGGTATGTGATTTTATGAGCTATTAATGTTATTAAAGGATAAATATTAATTTGTACATAGAAAAATATGTTATTAGGTATTTTTTATTTTTTTGTATCGAATTTGTTCAAGAATATTTTGAAGAGTTTTAAGTATAGTTTTCTATGGAATGACTTTGGTTTAACTTTGGGTGTTATTGTGGAGTTTTTTAATAATAGAGTATTATTTCTTAATTTGAAGGTTTATTCAAATTAATTATTATATTACCTTTTACAAACCATTTTAATTTTGGAAAATATATAGAGATAAGAGGAATAATTTTTCTTTCTTTTATTGATATTATGATCTTTTAAAAGTTAATTTAAATGCTATATGTGTGAAAAAATTATCATGGTTATTTATCATGAATCATGGGAGGAAAAATAATCAAAACTAATTCAAAGGATGAACTTGTGGAATGAAATAAAATAATTATATTTTCTCACATTATTTATCTGAGTGATAAAATAATTCCTCAAACTCAAGCATGTTAAAGATAAATATAATGATTTGTATATGGAGAATATCCCTTAGCTATCAAGGTATGAATTTTTAAATTTTATTCACAATTATTTGTTTTATAATAGATATATAACACCTAGAAATTTTTATATATATTTCCTTTAAATGAGTCATTTTTTTTGATAGCTTTCTCTCTACAGACCACTGAACTTAAATGAAACCATGACATATTTAGATAAACTATAAATATTTAAGTATGGTTGTCAAGACCTAGATGTTGAATTTTAAATAATGAATAGGTGTAACCATTTTATGAAATCAATATTTAATGAAAATAAAGACTACTTTTGATATGAATCTAAATCAATTAGTTTAACTAAAATGAATAATAAGGCCATTTACTATTTAGAAAATGATTTATATAAAATATTTCCTTTTATGTGATATATATTTATATTTCAAGAGACATATGATTAATTAAAAATTATGTCTGATATTAATAAATTTTTAACACTAATTTATTTGGTATATGATGTGAAATAAGAATATTATAAGTTAATATTTTAAAATGTCATTTTCTGATAAAAATGGTTTTTCATTATATTTTAGGATTTTAATAAAAAAACGAATTTATAAGTTTTTTAAATTTAAATAAATAAAAAAATGAATTTTTGAATTATTCAGATAAAAATTGACTTAGTCTGATTTTTTGATTGTTTTATAAAAATATTGTTTTTTAGTTGAAAAATATATGATTTAAGAAAATTATAATTCCCATGATTTTATCACTATGTAAGAATAACCTAGAATATTTAAAAACCATTTAATTAATAAAATATATATATTATGAGTAACATTATTCATTTTAAAATATTATTTAAACATTTAAAGCCTATGGAAAACATTTTAATAACTAATTAAAAACTTCCTTTATTATAAAAATTATCTTCACTCTTTTATTTAAATAAAGTATTCTCAAGGTGGGATTTACTTTTTTATTTACATGGAATACTAATAAATTTTATTAAATTCATTATAAATAAATTTATTTCATTGAATTCAATAACTAGGATAATGTTATCTAATATATAAATTTAAAGCTTCAAAACATTATTTAAAAAAAAAAATCATTTTGTTTGATTAATTATGTTTATTTTAAAATTAACTTTTTAAACCATTACAAATAATATTTGATAAAATTATTTTATAATTTTAAATAATAAGCATAAAATTAGGTAAATGGGTCAGTCGTAAACATTTCCATTAAAAATAAATACTTTGGTTAGAAATTATTTTCCAAGGTAAAAGTAAATGTGGTAAATTGAGTTTAACCAAGTGTATAATGCCTAATTTTTTTAAAAAAGTTATTATAAAGGAATTATTTGGATATTTATTGACCAATAGATTTTTCCCATACACGTTTGTACATTTTTGATCCATTTATCCTTGAATAGTGTCATGACATCATTGAAAAATGTAATGGTGTTCCCAAAACTAATATTTCCTTCACTTATAAAAGGATAACATCTTATCCACTTCAAGAAACAACATAAATTTAATTTAATCCTTGAAAATATACCACCATAATATAACTAGAATCCAATACCATGAATATAAGTCCCTATTTAGTCATAGTTATCCAATACCCCTAAAATTTGAGGATACTTTCAAGGAAAATCCAAGTCTCTGACATGAGAATTGTCAACTACATAGTTTTTCTTCTAAATTATATTATTTAAAAAAATTATAAGTTTAAAAATATAATGATATTAGTATTTTTGATTTATTATTATTATATTAGATTATATTTTTTATTAATTTTTATTCACATACCGCATCCATTAATAACAACAAAATTATCAGTTGTGTGTTGTGCGAACAACCACCTCCCCAATGTAATGCATTTTTTTCCTTCACCACCTTACAAGGTTGGATATAAGAATAGGATTAATGGAGAAATATTATTTTTATGGAATTATTAAGTTTATTTTATGAAAAATAAGAACCTATTAATGATATTAACAAAAAGATATCATCGTTAATCTAATTGTTTTAAATAATTATTAAAAGAGGATAATCTTTTATTCAAATTGTGTAATATATTCATATCCATTGATTATTCTTATAATTACTTATAAATATGATATATAAAAATAATAATCAAAAAATTATACCAATATGCTTCTAGTATAAGGATACTATAACTAATCCACCTCGTAATCAATCATTAAATCATGGTATGTTAATGTTTAGGTCAGTTTAACCATTTAATAAAAAAAATACTATGAATTTATATCATGGATGACTATGAGAACTGATTACATAGTTTAATATTATATAAATGTGTGAATAATTTTTTTATTTATTCTGGTATGTTTATATAATCATTTAACTCTTTAATTAAAAAAACACATTTTTCATTATGAATCACTGGAACATGATCCGCATCGATTACATCATTATTGTTCATAATAAAACTAACATGAAATGAAATTATAACTTTATAAACTATGTTGTAAAATATATTCCAATAGATTAGATGATATATTAATGATGAACTATTAAATAAGAATAAACATGGACACCGCTATTATGAAATTGGTATAAATGATCAAAACCATAATCACCTAATGTGGGAAATTAGAAGAAGTCATGTATAGAATGAATATTAATGAATAGGATGAATGAAAATGGGTATTATTAGGGTTCTAAAATAATTTATTAAGATTGATATATTTGTTATTCAAGATTTTAACGTACTTTCATGGAATTTAGGATAGTATATAAGGGTTTTCATATCAATTTACATTCATAGAGACAAATATTATGCTTATACACCTAAATTATTTTATATGATATATATATTTCTTATTTGATATGTTATATCAGGAAATATATTTTATTCATGGTATTTAATGTTTAATTTCTCACCCACTCTTTCAAGGGGTTTGTTTTAAAATTTTCTAAGTCGTTCAAATTTTCTTGGTCTTAACTCATTCTTTGAGACCTAATATATTTTGTTCAACATGTTATCTTTGTATTCTATTATATTGATTTATTATCCCATGTTTTTTATTTTCCTTATATTTCGTGGGAATAACTTACCAAATAATTTCACTTTATTCATGTTTCTAGTGATTCAATTATTTTACCAATAGTAAGGGTTTTTTGTGACTCAATTTTCGTTTTCTGAGTCATGATGATTCTTTGAAGTTATTTCTTATAGGTTTAATACATTATAACATTTGATTGTATTATGTGGGATTCTCTAATTATTTTCTAGGGATATAAATTCCTACCACATAAACCCTTTGAAAAGTATTTAACACTTCTTGGGATATATTCATTTGAAACCATACACTTCTTTTATATGGATGGATTATGATCATGTTATTCTAGTATTGTCTTAATAGTACACCAATTTCTCTATACAGTGGGAACATAACATTTTACATAACTCATATTGTATTATTTTCACCTAGAAATTATGATATTATATTAACATGGGGAAAATTATTTTAATTTCAATATAGATCATTATTGGTAGGTTGGCTATGTATTGTTTATCCTTCCAACTTATTCTTCTAGACATGTTATGGTCAGGTTATCCCTCTTATTGACATGGAAATTTTTTTTCATTATTTATGTTTTTTTATTTCAATAAAGATGATTATTTTCCAGGTTAATTATGTATTTTTTATTCATTTTCACTTATGGTTAATGCATTTAAGTTAAACAAGTGATGGGGCCAACGAGCCCGTACCCAAGTGGTAAGAGCTCCTGCTTGGCATCAAAGAGACCCAAGTTCAAAACCGGGTGGAGGCGAATTTCTGTGTACTGTAGAAGTACTATAGCAGGCACTGTTCGATACTGTAGTAGTCAGACTATTCACCTGATTTGGGCTTTCAGGCCACCGATTTGGGCCTATGGGTCTCAGGGCCTTCGGGCCATAAAAGGCCTTCGGGCCACACGACCTTCGATCCATTGAAGACCATGAAGTAGCCTAGTTCACACAGAGCATGCCCCAGATGAGGATCAGAACACCAGTAGCAGTCACCAGAAGCAGAGCTAACTGGATTGGAAGAATGATAGGGTATTGCAACCTCCATCGGGACCAGGCACCGTACAAGCTTTGTACGGGGTAATGTTAGCCGATCAACAATGCAGGTGGGGAGCTAAAGGAAATCAATGATGCAGAAGCTGGGGAGGGGCAGTTCTAGTGGGCTAGGCCTATGGGTCATGTATTGGGTATGGTATGCCTCTGGGCCTTCGGGTCATGTATTACGGGTCATGTCGGGCCTTGTGCCTTGGGCCTACTGGTCATGTACGGGTTCCCCTTCAACCCTTAAAAGGGGGATTATCTATAATAAAATAAAAAAAGAAGGCCTTCGGGCCATTCAGGCAACAAGTGATGGGGGCCAACATTATATAGCCTCATGATGCATCAAAATGTATCATGAGACAAAATAGGTCGGGTTTTGGTGCATTCCACATCCCTTAATAGGATATTATCTTGGAATAAGGTCCTGATAGTGGTGTTCCATGATTATGATCTCGGTGATGAGTTAAGTGAATTGAAATAAGGTCTTGAGAGCATGTTTTTTATGTCATGAATTATGAATTAAATAATTACGAGATCACTATTATTTATATCTATGTTTTAATCTATTTTCATGGATATATGATGCCTCCAATATCAATTTTATTATGGATTCATGTCGTTTACCTATTTCAGCCGTAATATTTTTTTCATGTTTATGCCATAATTATTTCAGTTATATGTTTCCCTTACAAAGAGTTTCATCACACCCCATATTATGTTTCCATTTTCCTAGGTTATAGATAAAATCAATACATGTAACATATAAAATCTCTATATTTTAAAATAATATTATTTTTGATAACATACAAGATACGCAACACCAAGCATAAATAAACCATGAAATATTATTATTTAAATATGACTATTATAACCTAGACATTAAATTGGTAGATATGAATAGAAAAAAACACATTATAAAATACATATATAAAATGTCCTACAAGATAAAATATTATTGATAAATTCTTAGTAAATAATCCTTCTATTTTTAATAAACTCATTTTATTCATCAAAAATACATTTTCTTAAAAAAATATTATTAATTTTTGTGAGAAAATATTATAATTAATTTATACCAATTTTATAATTTTTATTTGATATAAATCATATCATTTTTAACTCAACATATTATAATTATCTCAAGGTTAAATTTTGGGATATTTCTAAAAAGATTGATATCTTAGTGAATAGTCAAAAATACTATTTTTTTTTAAAACTCTCATTTATTTTCCCTAAAAATACTCATTATTATTTGAATTTTATTTCAAAGTAACACATGTATTATTTAACTAGATATAATTTAATTAATTTCATTTTGAAAATCATTGTTCTTTATTTTTTATGAGTTCCTTTTTGGGCTTAAAACACATTTTTTCTATAAAAAAATTCCTTTTAATTTTATGCATTTATATTAAAAATCATTTAGACCACTTATAAGAATTTAATTTGATAAAATTTATTCCATATTTTTATTTATGAGGTTATTTTTTATTAAATAATTCTCATTTATTTTTCTTCATTTTGAACACTAACCGTGGTAAAAAATTACCTTGGTAAGGGAAAATTGGATGATTAATATTAAAAATAATATGACAAGGACTAAAAATAACCCAAAAAAATTCATTTAATAACTTTTTTGAGTGTTTTCCAACCATATTAATCCAATATTTTAATTTTTGGAACATTTTTCTATTTTTTATTTGAAAATGAATTGTACATTTTTTTAGTAAACAAAAATACAAAAATGTCACTCTCTTTCTTTTAAATTTATCTTATATGTTAAAATAAAGATAAAAATAAGTTGTGAATGAATATTAAGGTTTATTTTTGAGAATAATGAAATATTTTTTATTATGTAATTTTTTTTATTTTTAGTGATGAAATAATTACCTTGAATTCTTACACAATGCTAGTATAGTGATTATGCAATATGTAGAAAAATCAAGTAAATGATTTTAAAAACTCTAAAAGTAATTTTATTTTGGGTTATTTATAGTGTTACATGATTTAAATATATATATATATATAACATATTAAGTGTTTTTTAAAAGTATATATTTATATTACCTTATCATATTTATGACTTTAAAGTCAAAGGAAATGAATAGTTCTAAGAATAACATTAATGATATTTTATATTAAAAAATTTATTAAATGATTTTTAACCCATAAAATTATATATTCATCAAATTAAATTTTAATTTTTTTAATATATAAACTATGGTATATTTATGCAGCACTTTTCAATTTTTTATTAAATTTATTGATACCTAAAGAGTAAAAAACATTGATATCATGATAATCATTAAAAGGGATAATGGGGGATTAAAACATAAAAATAAGGGTGAAAACATCAATTAAACATGTAAAAAATGTATTGGTTGAGATTATTTCTACTCTTACTAATATTGTATTCTAATTATATTATTTTTTATACACTTTAATATGAAAATTAATTTATATTAATTTAACACTTTAAGTAGTTCCAAGAGTGCCCCTACCCTCACTTATAAATGTTCACCTCTTATCCTATCTTCCTCAAATATTTGGATCACTCTAGTTAATAAATAACTTCAAAAATACCTTCCTAAAATCCCTCCCCATGTTCTATAGGTATTACGTTTGGAATTATACCAGCCTTATAAGGATTAAGGTGTAAAGCGAAGGAGGTTTTCTGAAGAAGAGAATAAATTTTAACATAAAATTTTAGTTTTGTATCCTCTTAAACCTCTTTAGAAAGTTTTATAAACATTGTGATATAGTAACATAAATATATCCCATATACTAATATGTTATTATGTTAATGTACTAACCTTAATATACCTCCTTCCTCCATCAAAGAGGACATGAATCCATTGTTCATCTGTACATCAGATTACCACCTCGTGAACCAATGTAATTAATTCATTTTCCATCACTACCTATCATGGATATTTATAATGATTTATTTAATATATATACATATATATATATATATATGATATTAAATTATTATCAATCTTTAAAGATACTATATCATCATTTTTCTTACCTTTCTATCCATTATAAAATGGTAACATTATTCATGTGTACGTGTGGATTACCACCTCCATTAAGCGTTTTGATTCATTTCTCATATATTACTTTAATGTATGGCTGTAAAAAAATGTTTAAAAATGATTATTATTTCATATTATTATTTTTTATATTATGTAACAATTAATTCTTTGACCATAGTCAATCTACCAAAGTCATTTTGGACATATGGGTAGAATATCATCAAAAAATATGACGTCAAATTAATTGATTGAGTAATCGTATATAATATAGTAATAAATAAAATAAAATGAATAATAAAACTGATAAATCTTCTTGATAATGTAAATAATTAACCTAGGTTTATTATTTAGGAATATAGAGAACATATGTGATGAGTCAGACTCAATGTAAGGGACACATTAACTTAAAAAACACATTTTAAATGTTTTAAAATTTTATTTTCAAAATATTTTTCTTCCAAGTACATATTCTTAAAAAAATATGGATGTATAAAAATTAATTATACATTAATTTTTTTTAATTTCATGAAAAAAATTTCCAAAGGAATCCTTGTACGTATTTTATTTGGAATTTTTTGACTTTATTTACAAATAAGAAAATAAATTATCTATTTTAACATATACTACATCAATATATTTTATCATTTCCATAACCATTATTTTATATTTTAATTAATTTATAACTTTAAATGTTTTTTTCAAATAAAAACCTTCCTTCCCTTCGTTATGGAAGTTTATTTTTGAAAATATGGATTTAATGGAATGAAATATATAAATATAAAAAAAAAATTTCTTATAAGTTCAAAAGTATGTTTTTATGATTTTGATAATGGAAATGAAATATTTTATGAGTTTCATTCATGTTATGGTAATTATAAATTGTTTATTCTGAAAGGTGATCCTGATATATCTCATAATGATTGATGGGCCCAATATATATATCCAATGCATTTGGTAATGACTATGTTATCAGTAGAATTATGTTGGATGTTAACCATGTAGGTTATTCCACTTATACTAGTTCATGTAAGTGTTATTTTA
Source organism: Viscum album (assembly GCA_963277665.1). Lineage (NCBI taxonomy): Eukaryota > Viridiplantae > Streptophyta > Magnoliopsida > Santalales > Viscaceae > Viscum > Viscum album. The sequence goes on from OY728147.1 coordinate 310,208,804, forward strand.
AGGGTTATATAAAGACAATTTACCAAGGAACCAACATAAATTATTTATTCTTTATAATAATCTTTCAATGGATTATTTGGATTTCATAAGGTAAGATATTTTATTTAAAGGATAGATTATTCCATTTAAGGGTAAAAAAGTATATTTTTTAGAAAATGAATTTCATGGGTTCTCATGTTTTTTAATAAAACCTCATGATTGTGATTTTTCTTTTTTGTTTTCTTAAAAAGTGTTTTATGAAAAACTTTGTGTAGTGAATCTTATTTTATGTTTATGTAAAATTATTATTTGAGCTTGACTTTTATTATGTTAAAGGAAAACTCACTATTATGACATCTTGGTTATAATATAGACTAACGAGTTTATTTTTTTATATCCCTTGCTGATATTTTTGTGCTCATACCATTTTTAAAATGTTTTTCATGGGGAATAAGGGTGAGTAAGAACAAAGAAGAAGTCAAGTTGATAGTCATGATTTTATTTCATGAAAGGAAAATGTGCTTCCTTTTAAAAGTTTTATACTATGAAAAAATAGATACTGAATGGAAGTGTCAAACTTGTAATGTATGAGTTTTTTATATAAGAGTTATGAAATAATTCTCAAAAACTATAAAACTAAAAGATAATTGGGTATGTAAGTGATCCAATATTTTATATTTATGTTATATGTTATCAATGGCTAGAATTGGGTCACATTTATCGATGTTAAATACGGAAAGGTAAAAATTATGTTTTTAGCATCAAATTCAAGAGTATGGGGTCATGGATATTATAATTGGTATTAGAGGATGGTTTATATAACTTTGAAGATTATAATATTTTAATGTGAGGTTTACTTAAGAGTTATAGATAACATCATTATATTTTTAAGTTTAATGTTGATCATAAGTTCACAGGCTTAGACACCCCCTTTAAGGTTTTAAGTGACGGGATTTTAAGGTGATTAATGAAATTTTGGGAGATGTTTTTTTTTTTGATGTTGAGGTATATATAAGTATTTTTATTACATTAAGTATTATTTTAGAAGAATGATATTTCATTTTTAGGGATGTAAGCTGAAAGGTATGAGACAACCTTTAAGGTCACAACATTATTTAATGTTGAGGTTATTAAAGTTAATTGATATATAAGGTTATTTATTTATGGAATTATCTACATTGATCCATTTGTGATATTTTGGAACTTTAGGACTAAAATGTTTTATTTCTTCATATAAAAGTTTTATACATTTTGGATATTATCTTACCTACTTATAACCATTTATATTTTGATTAATATCTAAATACGGGATGAATAGATTGTTATCCTTTTTAAAATCATACGATTCATTGGAATTTGATTTTTTTCTTCAAGAATTAATATTCATACTCACAATTTGGAGTAAAAATTTGATAATGATTGAAACTATTTTAAACATGAAACCAATGGATTAAATTGAGTTTATGGATTTTTAAATGAATCAATTATATTTCCTCATGTTTTTAGTCCAGATAGTAAATGAATTTCTCAACTCTAGGAAAATGATCTTGAAATAAAAAAATTGTTCAATTAACTTCATTTATAATGAATTGATGGACTTTTTCTTTCCTCATTGGTTTATGATTTTGTGGTCACTGGCTTTCTAATGATCATTCAATTTCTTATGAGAAATTTCCTCTTTCACTCTCCATTATTATTAGAAATTTACATTTCTACCCCATAAATATATTTTCACTTCCTACTAATGTTCCCATATTTGGAAATATTGTTATTTTTTACTCAAAATAAACTTCATATTTCCCTTTCTCTCTTCCGAAGAGAAAGTTTTATTATCCCTTTTTACGATATAGGTTTTCAATAGAGGAATTTTAAAATTTTAAACCCTTGATTATTGAGTTCGAGATAAAATTAAAAGGATGAAATCTATTAAAAAGGGAAAATTCAATTTAAAAATATTGTAAAATAAGACTATGTTTGATAGTGTATAGGATATGTATAACTAAGATTAAAAAAATGAAAAAATATTATTATTCAAATATGATTATTATAACCTTACTATTAAATTGGAGGATATTGATAGGATTAACTTACATTATGATATATATATATAAGGACCTTCCCAATAAAAAAATGATTGATAAATTCTTAGTAAACAATCACTTAATTTTTAGTAATATAATTTTATTATTTCTAAAATATGTTTTCTTCAAAAATGAATTTTATTGATTTTTAGAGAAAATAATATATTTAATTCATACTAATATTAGAAATTTTATTTTATAAAAATGATATAGTTTTTAAATTCAACATATCATAATTATCATAGGAAGAAATTTTGGGATTTTTCTAAAATGATTAATTTTTCATTAAAGACTGAAAAATACTGATTTTTTAATAGCTTTCTTTTCCTTTCATTGAAAATTACCATTATACACTTAATTTTATCTTAAATTAACATAGGTATTGTTTAATTTTATATAATATAATTAATTACATTATAATCAACATTATACTTGATTTTGGTATAAGTTTATTTTTTAGCTTGAAAACATATTTTTCTAAAAAAAATTCATTCCATTTTACACATTTATATAAAATTTTATTTTTAAAAAATATTGGAATTTAATTTGATAAAATAAATTAAATATTTTCAATTCATATGTTAAATTAAGGTAAATAGGTCCCCTTTATTTTTGTTCATTATAAATAAGAACCATGGTAAATATTTTCCACCTTGGTAAGGGTAAATAATGTAAATAATGTTAAAAATAAAATGATAAGGACTAAAAAACACTAAAAATTTACTTTAATATATTGGATGAGTGTATTTAAACCATACTCTTCTAATATTATTTTTTATGGAAATTTTTTCCCATTTTTCATTGAAAATGACATATATATTGTATAAAGTAAAGGAAAATAGAAAATGCCACTCTTTGCCTATTCATTTCTCTTATATATTTTTGAATAAATATTGAAGGTTATTTTAAGAATAATGAAATTATAGTTATTATTTTAATTTATTTTTAGTTTTTAATAAATAAATAATTACCTTAAATTATAATGCAATGTTGACATAGTGTTTGTGCACGCATTAGAAAAATCAAGTAGATGATTTCAAAAAACTCTAAAAGTAATTTTTTTGGGTGAGTTATAGTGTTTCATGAATTTCATTGATATATATAAAATATTATGTATTTTTACAAGTCTATATTCTAATTCAATTGTTATCTTTATGAATTTAAATTCAAATTAAATGAGTACATCCAAAAATGACATTATGATATTTTATAGTAAATAATATTTTATTAAATGATTTAAAAATCATAAAAGTACTATATTTGGAAAATTTAATGTGATATTGTTGAAAATATAAACCATGGTCAATTTATGTGTCAATTTTACTTTTATAGTAACTTTATTAACTAGTAAATAGTAAAAAAATTCATATCACAGTAATCACCAAAAGGGTTAATGGGGGTTAAAACAAAGAGATAAGGGCGAAAACATCACCTAAAATTTTCCAAATTTTTTTATTTGAGAGTATTTATAAAAATATTCATGTTATATTTTAATTATATTAATTTTTAGAAACTTGAATTTGAAAATTAATTTATATTAATTTAATACTTTAAGTAATTCCAAGAGTTCCTTTCCGCTCACTTATAAAAGGTTACATCTTCTCCTCTCTTCTTCACACCTTTTGAGAACTATATTTTAGAAAATACCTAAAAATACCTTAATATAATCCATACTCACATTATAGAGGTTTTATTTATGGTATTATACCAACCTTATTGTGCTTAAGGTTTAAAGAAAATGAGGTACTCCATAGAAGAGTTATAGATTTTAACAGATTGTTTAGGTTTATTTCTTCTTCTACCACCTTAAAAACTATTATAACCATTGTGATATTATAAAATAATTATTAATTATACTAATATGATATTATTTTAATTTATTAACCTTAATAAATCTCATACTTACATAAAATAGTAAATGAACCCATCATTCATGTATACGCACTACTATAGATATTGCTTTTATCGGCACTAGAAAACACTTTTAACTGCGCTAGAAAAAAAATGTTAATCTTAATGAATATAGTGGGTTCTTTTAACAGTGCTAAAAAGAGTTGATAATTGGTGTCATTTATCCAAGCTAAAAAAGGTGTTGATAAAGGACCCCCTTTATCCACACTATTTTAGCACGGATAAAAGACATTTTTACCAATGCTCAAAATAGCACTGATAAAGGGTGACTTTATCAGCTCTTGAAGTAGTGATGATAAATGGGCCTTTATTAGTGCTCAAAATAGGGTTGATAAAGGCCTAGATACTGGTGATGTGCTATTTATCTAATAGCACACCCACCAGTAGCACCTGTACAACACACACACACCACCTACACAAAACAGCACCTGCACAGCACACACAAGAACAGAGCAATGCACACTACAACACACATAAGAAAAAAAAAGTGCACACAAGGGTTTAGAAAACAATTCTATATACATTTCAAATAATGTTTTATATAATTACATTTACTATTATCCAACAAATAGTTAAAAACATTAATGTTTCATCCTTTGACATCTGCGATCCCCTCTCAAAAATGTCCGCCAATGGTATTAGTTGCCAAAAAAATCATCCCAACTCAAGAAAAACGTTCCACTTATATAAGAAAAAAAATATTATGTTGGTAATACTATAAAGGAAAAATTAAACATTAATATGAAATAATACATCAATAAAATGTCAATTTTAAATAAAAAATGAAACATTTAGAGTTATATTGGTCACACCATGCATTATATTGAGGTGGGGTTGATTTCTACATGTCATAAATGAGTTATGAAATTTTTTCCTAAAATATCAAAACAATACGAATGGGTTTTCTTGGTTTTGAGTATGTAACTTGTTTTTTTACTAAAATTAAATTAAAATTTAAATGACATATTTGGATTTATACTGGTCACATGATTTTTTGGATTGAGGTGTGGCTGATTCCTACATGTCAAAAATGAATAATGGATCATTGTTCAAAAGTATCAAAACAATCTGAATGGGTTTTCTCAGTTTTCAGTATGATAGTTGTGTTTTTTACTAAAATATCATTTCAAACCAGAAACACCCATTTTGATTCATACCGATCACATAGTGTATTGGTTTGAGGTGATGATGCTTCATACAAGTCACAAAGGACTTATGAACTGCTCTCCTAAATTATGAAGATAATCGGAGGGCATCTTTTTGGTTTTCAATGAGTGAAATGTTTTGAGTTAAAATGGAGATTTTAAACTAATAACAGACACTTTTAGTCATACTGGTCATACCGTGCATCAGATTGAGGTGAGGTTTATTCCCACACATCACAAATTAATCATTGATCATTCTATTAATGTATCAAAACAATAGGAAATAGTTTTCTTGGTTTTCAGTATGTCACTTGTTTTTTTACTTAAATTAATGTCAATTTTAAATAAAAACACATTTGTATTTATACTAGTCACATAATTAATCGAATTGAGGTTTGGTTGATTTCTACGAGTCACAAATGACTCATGGATCATTATTATAAGGTATCAAAATGATTTAAATGTGTTTGATCGGTTTTCAAAATGTCAATTGTGTTTTTTTACTATAATATCATTTCAAACTGAGAAAATTCTTTTTTGAGTCATACCAGTTACATCGTGTGTCTATTTGATGTGATAATACTTTATAAACATCAAAAAAGGACTTCAGAATCACTATTTTAAATTATGAAGACAATCAGAAATCATTTTATTGATTTTTAGTGAGTGACATGTTTTGAACTAAAATTTAAAATTTAAATTAATAACAGAAACTTTTTGTCATACTTGTCTCATCATACATAGGATTAAGGTGAGGTTTATTCCTACACATCAAAAATGACTCATATGTCATTTACCTAACGTATAAATACAATCCAAATGTGTTTTCTTGGTTTTTAGTATGTTAGTTGTTCTTTTTACTTAAATTAATGTCAATTTTAAATAAAAAGACACATTTGGATTTATACTAGTCACATTGTGCATTGTATTGAGGTGGGGTTGATTTCTGCACATAAAATATTTCTCACGGACAATTTTCCGAAATTATTAAAACAATATGAATGTGTTTTCTCAGTTTTCAGTATACAAGTTGTGTTTTTTACTAAAATTAATGTAAATTTTAAATAAAAAGGGACACTTTGAGTCATACCGGTCTTACTATGCATCTGATTGAGGTACGGTTGATTCCTAAACATCAGAAATTACATATATATCATTTTCCTAAAGTATAAAAACAATATGAATGAGTTTACACTGATTTTAGTATTTTAGTTGTGTTCTTTTACGAAAATATCATTTCAAATATGAAACACACATTTTGAGTCATACTAGTCACATCATGTGTCATTTTGACATGAGTCTCCTTCATACACATCACAAAGAACATGTGAATCTGTTTCCTAAATTATTAAGATAATCAGAGTGAGTTTTCTTGGTTTTCAGTGAGTGATGCTTTTTGAGATAAAATGTCGATTTTAAACAGATAATGGACACTTTAAGTCATATTGGCCACACCGTTCATTGGATTGATGTGTGGTTGATTCCTATATGTCAAAAATGACTTATAGATTATTTTCCTAAAGTATCAAAACAATCTGAATGTGTTTTCTTGATTTTTAGTATGTCAGTTATTATTTTTTCTAAATTTATTGTTAATTTATTATAAAAATACACACTTAAAGTCATAATGTTCACACCATGTGTCAGATTTAAGTGAAGTTGATTCCTACACATCACAAATGTCTTATGGATTGTTTTACTAAAGTATAAAAACAATCCTAATGTGTTTAGTCAGTTTTTTGTATGGAACTTATTCCTTTTACTAAAAATACTGATGATTTTAAATAAAAATAGGCACTTAGAGTCATACCGGTTAAATCTTAATGCTATTTCTATAAATTCCTCTATAAGGTATGTTTCTCATTTATTTATAAGCAAATATATCTCATCTTGTGAATATGATTCTTTTCAAAAATCATTGTAGTACTGAAAAAATATAAATACACAAATGATTAATATATATTTTAAATGAAATAGTAATTATCTTCAAAAATACCTCTTCAGGGATGCTGTCATTTTCATGGAATGCGATCTATTTCATAAATTTACAAACATAATAACCGGAGTATTTATCATTTTTTAGTTTTGGACACTGAAGAAATATTGATAAAAATAATTAATTTTTTTATATGTGATTGGATAGTGAAATATTATTATATATACCCAGATTTGTATCCAGTTGTAGTACTTGTGATGTTTCTTGTCCTTTTTCCTTGGCCTCATTCCATGATTTAGACGATATTCACGCATCATCCTATCATAAAAAAATACTCATTAAAAGATAATATAAATTATATAACTAGATGTTCAGTTCTAAAATATTGGATTTAGTGTATTACAAATTGAAAAATTCCATCATGTGTGGTAAGTTTGTAGGATATCCATGCATTGAATCTAGGAAATAAATATTTGGAGTATCAAAATTGACCTAAATGAGCATCCAATGCTACCTAAGAACACAAAAATTTATAAGTAATTAAAAACATTAAAATATATTTGATATGATTAAATTTTGGAGTTTTACCCCTACATAGTTGGTATTAAGAAGAGTATGTCATCTGTAATTTTTTAGTTAAATGATTTGAGTAGGCCTGCCACTATTTCACCATCTTTCTTTGATTTTATTTCTTTTTGTTCTATAGAGGTGATGTGAGGGCCAACGAGTCCAATTTTTTTTCATGGGGAAATCTCTTCAATTGTTTTTCATATATATACCTGTGAAAAATATGAAGTGTATTTAGTCATAATTATAATATTATATCAGCTTTTGGAAAATCAAATCATGAAAATATACCCCATGTATACATTTAAAATTTAGCCACCTAGCCAATCATACTCTAGGATTTCACATACATTGTCAACACTAATGAAATATGGATCTTCCCCACTGTATATATTTTCATCAAAAAGAATTGTTTGAACCCCACTATCTTTAAACTTCATATTCACATGATCCTTCATAGATAATAAATACAGATATAGAACAGGAAGGTTTAAGGTGCTTTAGATAGATATTTTTGATTGGTTGGTTAATACTTGAGATGGTTTTGAGTTGTTCTTTATTTTCAACCCTTCTCTATGTCCGTCTGTAATAACATTCATTAGTTCATAAATTTTTTCATTAAATATTAAATATTTATCTTGATTTTTTTTGGAAATGAATACCTATTTGTCGACATGTTTTTTTTACAAGTTGTGACATCCATGCGATGAATGTTCCAAGATCTTGTTCGAACTTATGAATATATTCATCATCAATTGGAATATGTATCTAGATGAATGGATCATGGGATACATTAATCAACATTTTTACATGACCTGTTGTAATTAGTCTATTGTGTAGCATGACATCCTAGATATTTAACATCATAGACCTCTCTACAAAAATATGGGTGGGTGTTGATAGATATAAATCACAATCATTTTCACCATGTACAATATAAGTACAAGAAAGGCATCAGTGTCTATCTGATTCATAATTCAAAGAAAAAATTATTAGAACATTGATTACCTTAGCTAAGACATGTTTGAATGGATTTCCTCAAAGCTAGTGGGGGTGGGGAGGGATCTTCACATGCTGGTTGTTCTTGAGTTGTTTCTTCTCTCCCCCCCCCACAATCATATTTTCCATGAAATCTACCTATAATTGAATATGTTCTTTAAGGATATTGATTTTTCTCACATCATTTTGATTTCTGCACTTTGATCCTCCTCTTGATTTTTTCTTAAAAAAAGTTTGGGGTGTCACTCGAAAACATGCACCTCTAACACATCCCTAATTTTCTGGCTACTTCAAGGCCACTTAAAGTATGTCCGCATCCAGTTTAGGTGTTGTTGATTCTTGTGACTATGTCAGATAGAAGATCTAGGAAAATAAGTAATCATTGTTTTGTAATATCGATTTAATGAAAAAAAATATTTATTAAGTCTTACTTACGCATGTTTCCCACACTTTTTTTTGTGTTTTCATCTATTAGTATCCCATCTTTATTTACAACACCTCCTTCCATAGAACAAGGCATGGGAAAGAAGTGAAATTGGATTTGGATTCATCAATCTGAATATAAATAGAGGAACATAGTTATGGTGTGGTTTTATGTCACATAAAAGTATTATGGTATATTTAAAATACTTACCATTTTTTCAAGTGAAGTGTACCCCATTCTTACTTTATGGTAGGGGTACGCTGATTTTTCTATTCATTCTTTATTTTTATAATTCATTTGTCGCTTTATAAATAAAAAACTATCAATTAAAGTGATTAATACATGTATCGTCAAAAAACTTATTACCAAACACAATGTACCTAGAAATACTAGTCCTCACGATGGCTAGTAAACGCATCCCACACTCCTTGGGTTATCAGGTGTGCATAAATAGGAGGTTGGTGTGGGTTTATTTTCCCTTCATCATCTTTAAGATAACATTTCATTAAAATTGTGTGAAATCATCTATGAATCCTTCTAGAAACCCTCAATACATAGTCTTTGTGCCAGCCATCCACTATAAATGCACTCTACAAGGGATGATGAAGAGTAAGTGACTGTTTCATTATTTTATTTTTTAGTAAATTGAAGAAATAATTTAATATTGTTACCATCATATCTCCCCCACATCAATGTATTATTCCCTATGACAACATGGTGAAATGACTATACATCAATAGGCACACATTTCTGAGTGAAGATTCCAATGTAACTACTGAACATGGCCTTTTCGGGTTAACATGTTGGCCACGCATATTCTATCTGACCTCATATTTTATGCCTTTCCCTTTTTTACTTAAGGATTTTTTATAACAATATCAAACTACGGTGCTCCTATTTTTTATTCCCTTATAGTGTTCCAGTGCCTTCCATTTCCTCGATTCCAATATCATCAATATGTTCTTTCAGATTTCTAGCATCGACATGTGCAGATGGTGGTTGTACCTCTGCTACGAGAGAAGCAGCAACAATAGGTTGAAAAACCTGTTGGTCCTCTTTACTACAAGAAGCAGTAGGTTGAGAGACCTATTATACCTCAGTATTCGGAGAATCATCACGTGCAGAAGTCATTATCTGTATATGTGGTTCAACATTTAATTTAGATAAAAAAAGAAGCAACGAATGAATAATAACAGAAGGTAACACGATGTATATTACAAATAAATATAACATGATTATTAAACTCTCTTTTTTAAAAGATGAATGAATTTGACCCCTCTATCTACTATCCAAATCCATTCATTATGGTCTCCTATTACATAAAAAACACCATCTACATTGGAACCACTGTGAAATGATTATGACGTATCAATGAAAGGGTCATCCTCTATTGAATTTTCATCTGACCCTTTAATGGTTTTGTTGGATAACAAAACAATTGAATAATTTTGGTTTGAGGGATTTGGAACTTAAAATACTTGTACTTCTTGTGATTACATTATAAATGGTTTGTATTTTTACCCTTCCTTACTGAAATCAAATTTCATGAATCCCAAATCATCTATTTTAATAGAACTCCTATTATCAACCCACTTGTATTGAAAAATCAGCACTTAGAAGTTCATATAATCCAACTCCCATATTTTTTTGATGATTCCAAAGTATGACATATTCGCATAAATTAGATTTCTATTCTTAGCACCGGAAACATGTATCACTTTAGCCACAAGTGTAACTCCACTATTTTTCATGGTGTTATCTTCATCATATTAATTAGTATAGAATATATATCCATTAATTACATAATCATTATAAGATAATACATACACACTTGGTCCTCTGGCTAGCCATCGAATTCGTTCTGAAATTGAGTTCGGATTTTCATTTGACTCCTTAAATATATGGTCCCAAAACCATTCTATAAACTATCGACCATGTGTATTTGATATCCATTTTTCCGCCCTTGATGGATTAAAATTTTTAATAATTTATTTTTGGATTTTGACATATAGATCAACCTCCAAACTATTATAAAAAACATAAAGGTGGTCCTAGTCCCGATCTACAATATTGACTATGACAACCTCTCTTCCAGAAATTACTTCACCCGAAATACACTTAGTGTGAGGAGATTTTGGTAGAACAATGTTTTCCACACTGTATAGGTATTCTGTACCATTAAATAGGGGTATATCCACATATAGTGTACAAGACTACATAGTCAAATCTCTTTCACCAAGTGAACCATCAAATAAACCATCATATCAAAAAAAATTGGCTGGAATAAAATTTCAAATTCACATAATATGACTGAAATTTATCTGTTGATACATAGACATTTTTTCGGGTCTATAACTTTGTATCATATAGCTTTGAATAAGAAACAGAACTTCGTTAACTTACAACAAATATTATTAGAAAAAATGAAATGTAATGCTATAGGAATTAGATCTTGAATTAAAATGTGGCAGTCATATGATTTCAGACCCTATAACTTTAAATCGGTCATTGGAATGATGTTCGTGATATTCGATGAATACCCCTCTGGAACCTTCACATCATTCAAGAAGTTAAAAATCTAATATCTCTTCTTCCTAGAAAGAGTGTAAGTAGATGGAGGAAGAAAATTTCGTTTTTCAACCTTCACTGGCACAAACTCTTCTCGTATTTTCTTGTCAACCATGTCGAACATATCTTTAATTCTATCATTTGTTTTGCAGGGTGCATTTAGAAATGTGTCGATGACAGTGTCACATACATTTTTTTTCAACATGCATAACATTAAGAAAGTGTTTGACACATATAAAATTCCTTTATAGAAATTAAAAAAAACTGATATGTTATTCTAACTGGTTTTTGTAAGGTTTTTTTAAAATAGTTTACCAAATTTTGTGTCCACATTTTTTAATTTCTCAAATAGTTGATCACCAGTTAGTGGAGACGGTGTTGTACATTCTTCTGAACTTCCATCGAATGATTTTTTCCAAGATCGGTACTTATGTTGTTGGGGTAGAAATATGTGATGTCCTTTAAACATGGTTTTCAATGAATGTTTCAACATAATTGACTGTGTACTATGTTCGTAGATGGGACACCCATGATTTTATTTAATGTTATATCCTGAAAAATTCCTATAAGTAGTAAAGTAATTTATCATCTTGTAAAACTTGTCTCTCAATGTGAAATTTTCATTTTTATAAGCATCATACAATGTAAAACCTAAATCCCATAATAATTTCAAATCCTCGATCAATGGAGACAAATAAACATCAATATCATTACCCGATTGTTTCAGTCGTGATATAAGAATAAATAGCATGATATGTTTTTGTCTCATGCATAACCATGATGGTATGTTATATTTTACAAATATAACAGCCCATGTATTAGTGAGTGCTACTTTGAAAACCAAAAGGATTCACTCCATCTGTAGATAACGCAAGATGAAGGTTTCTCGACTCATTTCCAAATCCAGGATGCTCATGATCGATTCTATTCCACTGAGGAGAGTATTCCTAGTGACACAGTTTCCCATATTTATTTCTCCTGTTTGTGTGCTACGTCAATTACCTGTGGTCTTGCCACTTCCATATAGGCACCAAAACCTTAGAATGATTGGAAAGTACCATACAACTTTAGTAGGACCAGATTCATCTTTCATGTATCGAGAAGCACCACAATTTGGGTATTCTATAAGTGGTTCATGGTCCTTGTGAAATAGTATACAGTAATTTGAGTAGACATGGATTCATTTAGAGATCATACCCATCAAACGTAGCATTCCCTTTGCGTCTTATATTCTTCTTGGGAGCTCATTATATTCTGGGAGCATGTCATTCAAGAGAGAAAATAATTCTTTAAAACTTGTGTCACTCCATCTGTTTCTTGATTTCAAATTATACATCTTTAGTATGGCTAACAATGCTATATATTTAGTGCAACCACCATACAAAGGAATCTTTACACAACTCTTTAACTACTCAAACAATTTTGGAAAATCATGATGTTCATCTTCAACTTTCCCCATCATTTCCTCAATATGATCTTCATCATCATTCACACCTGCAATCACATCATCGATATGGTATTCTTCATTTTCAACACTTGTAATCATATCAGATGATCCATAAAACACACTATTATCCCCACCACTAGATAAATTCTCTTTTTTCCCATGTTTATTCCAACATTTATAACTTCAATCTATTCAGTGACAGATCAAGTGTTCTTCCAACTCCTCTGGACGAACTTGTCTTGAATAACTACAACTTAAATATGAAAAAATAATTTGAGAATGGTTATATGCATGATATTTTTCAAACTTTATGAACTATTTCACTCCATCTTCATACTATCTTGTCAACCGATTAGCATTTATCTAGTCTTTATTCATATCCATCCTATTTGATTCGGTGATATAAATATTCTACAAAATAAATAGAAAAAATGTTGATATAAAAATTAACCAAGGCTTTAAACAGTTATATACTTAAGTTTCCTTTAAAAACTATTTATAAAATCACAGTTGGAATCCAATTAAAAAATCCAACCATTTACACAAATTCCTCTTTAAAATAACATGCCCCTTTTAAAATAACCCAATTAGTTTCAAACACTCTTTCTCAAAACCCAAATTCTTTTTTTAAAATTAATTCAAGGCAACTTCATGACATAATAATGTTAATCATTTAAAATGAGTGACAAACCTCTATATTTTACAAATTTTCATTTAAAACTCCACACACCCCTTGTTAAAATAAAACCAGCATTACATATTCTTTCAAAACATTTACACCCCTTTATGAAATACAATCAAGTGAGATGAGAATCACTTCACTTGAAACCTATATCCATGCCAAGTGTTTAAATAATTTTCAAGTTATTTAAAACCAAAAAAATGTATGTTGAACACATTTTTCAAACAAATTTTTAGTTTATTCCAATAACAACTCATGGAAAGAACCACTATTTCCAAATCTAAGAAATGATTTGGGAAGTTTCTCTTATGTGTTATTAACTGTCTAGACCCATAAGCAACCACATGACCATCATGGACTAAAATTGTTCAAATAATGACTCATAATACACCAAAATATAATTCATACACATTACCTAGATCATTTATTGTTAATATTGGTGACTTCATCAATCTATCATTAAGATCTTCGAAGGATCACTCATGAACATCTAAATACTCACATTGAGCTACACAAATTATGTCAGGTCTTGTATAATACCATGCCTATTTCAACAGTATTATCATAGATGGAAAATTTAAAGTTAGTAGTTCATCCCTATTTCATATAATTCAAATCTCATCTTAGAATCCTATACCACCTCACATAGAGTATTATCTACTACCATGCCTTATCTAGACCATAATTGTAGGGAGTATAACCAGCCTATGGAAACTGAAGCATCATTACAAAGGGTAGTGATTAAGAACCCACTCCAGACTAATCACTTGATTCCTAAAAAATCATAACTCATTCTTACTAAAACATCCTAAAAGGAAATTTAAAAGGGAATAAAAACTCCAATAACTCCAACATAAACACTAGTGACCCCCAGTAACTCGCCACATCCCATCATCAACCATAAACCAATCTGAGCATCAAGAATGAAACAAAATAGGGCACTGAAAAAGGAGATATAAGAGCATCATACACTCTTGTCCACTAGTTCATATGTAGGGTGTGAGCTAAAAATTATTTTTATGACCTCATAAATAATTCTCTTTGAATCACTTCATAATATAGTTCATAAAGTTCTAGTTTGAACACAAGGTATAAAATATATTTTCACATGAATTATAAAAAAAGTGAAAAAACAATAAACTTACATATTTTTGAATAACCAACATTTTTATAATATAAAAACACGGATGAAGAAAAATTTTAAATAAAAATATCAAAAAAATGGAAAGAGGTCCTTTAAAACAATATAAGACATGTTAAATCACAGTTTACCCCACTTTTAGAATATTTTCTGAAAAAATATTTTTTTTAAGTAACCACAATGAAAATCCATTTTCTTAAAACTAATTTTACAAATAACTAATTTTTCCCTTTTTAAATAAAACTTTTTAACCATTTAAATCAACCTATTTGAAAGTAATAAAATACAAAATTGAATTAAAACAATGATCATACAAAGGCACTAAGGAAACAAGGAAACATAATCCAAAAAACAACCAAATGATAGTGCCATATAATAAAAAAACTAGGGGAATACAATCCATCCAAGAAAATAAATCCTCTAAATTGTCCTAAGAATGATGTAACCATCATGTGAAACTTCCTAAGACTCATGTATTTGGATCCTGAACTGGAGATGAGAAACCTAGATCGATACTATTTAACTTGTCATATTTAAGTATTCCTATAGAACTCATTAGGATCTATCATTATTATGGGATCAAAAGAAACATTAGTCCCTTCTAGTACATTCTACGGACGCTGAAACATCTCAGAAAATCACTCAATCTAATTGGGTCCTCACACTGGGAAGCGCACTCCACACTAGGGATTTCACTTATCTAGATCCCCCTCAGTATCCTAGGACACCCATGAAATCTCAAAAGTGGAATAGAGAAACCAATGAAATAATATATCATCACATAAATATAATTTCAATAATTTGAAATTTAACCTCACCCCACCTCCTACACCCTCACAAGAAATAACCCATTTCACATTCTTTTATAAGATTAATAAAAAGAATAAGAATACAAAGAATCCCCCATTGGTCCATGAACCACAACAAGAACAATAAATGCATGGATCTCATTTGAGGGTCTCCCATATTTATAAAAATAACTTCCTTTAAATTACCAACTATGATTTTACAAATGTGCTCAAGAAGCCAATCCATTTCCCCCCCATTTGAGAACAATATTTCCAATTTTATATAAAAAACATTATCAAAATTCACTAGAAATCCCATTTGGAAACCCAACCATTTTATATAAATAAAATTTTAAAATAATAGACCCTTTTATCTTTGAAGGAAATATATTCTAAGAACCCTTTTATTAAGCTTCAATATCCTTTTGAAAACATCTTAATCCACCATTAGAGTTAAGGGTCTCAAAAACATTAAATTGGTTGAAGGTCAATTCCATTTTTTCTACAAAACATGAATTTAAAATATCACATATTCACTTTAAATAAAAAAAATTATGACCAAACATTCAAAATATTTATATTCCTTTAGAAAATATACTTGTTCCTTTTAAAAAACACTTGGCATGTGACATAAGTCTATGCCAAGTCTATAAACCATTTTCAAGAAAATTAAAACTCAACAAAGTCATAACATAGAATTATGATTTCATAAAAAATAATTTAAAAACATCCAAAGAAATTTATGACATGTATTACAAAGGAGTTCCAAATAAATACCTACCTCACTCAATAAAAATTGAAGCTAAAACATCTTTACATTAATGGAGATCACATAAATATATAAAGTGACATACTACTCAACCCCTAACAAAAAAAATCCTCATCATTAAAAATCAATTACACTATGATCTAGTGGAATCACACTTCAAATCCATAACCAAGTCACACAAAATCAAAGGAAAAAATATGAAGAGGAACACCAATCAACATGCAATTCATTTAGTGCGCAAACAAGGACCACCAACGACCACAATTTTCAACGGGGTGTTTAGCCCGTACAATTCACAACATACCATCAATATCAAACTATAATTATTTGCGAACAAGATGAAAAAAATGACAAAGAGGAGAAAACTCACCACAAAGATGTGGTTCAGCGTACGGTGGAGGTGCGTTCGCAACGGAGGAGAGGCGTGCGGTGGAGGAGAGGCACCAGAAGAGGAGAGGCGCAAAGCAGAGGAGAGGTACACAGTGAAGGTGTGGCACATGACAGAGGTGTGGCGCGTGGCAGAGGAGAGGCGCACACCGATATGGTTCATGCATGACAAAGGTGTGGGGTGCGGCGGAGGAGAGGCACATGATGGTCTGGTTTATGGCGGAGGAGAGGCACACGGTGGAGGCGTGGTTCATGGTAGAGGAGAGGTGGTAGAAGAGGAGGAGGAGGAGGAGGCGAGTCGACGGTGATCGGCTTCTGTGAGAGTTTGAGGGGTGCGAGAAAGGAGGAGAAAGTTATGTTTTTTTTATAAAACCTGGTGAACCTTTTATCAATGCTAGGTTAAAATCACTGATAAAGCTATGTTTTATCAGTGCTAAAATAGAAAGCACTGATAAAACATGCCTTTATCAGCTCTAAAAAGGTGCTGATAAAAAATGTCTTTATCAACACTAAAAATATTGCACTGACAAAGACTCCTTTTATAAGCACTTTTTTAGCGCTAATAAACATAGGCCTTTATCAGTGCTAAAAAAACACCAATATTACTAATTTATTTTTATTATTATATATATTTATAATATTATATATATGATAAATATATATTTATTTATTTATAATTGTAACTATATAGATATTTTTATAAAATTTTAATTTAAGTAATTGTAAATTTATAAGAAATATACTTATTATATTTATAATCTTATAAATATATATAATAAATATATTAATTATATATATATTTATAAGATTATAAATATATATAACTATATTTCTTCTAATTTTATAATTATTTATATGAATATATATTTATTTTTAATTATAATTATAAATGAATATGTATCTATTTATTTAAATAATTATAAAATTATAGCAAATTTATATTTATAATATTTATTATTTTATTAATATATTTATTATAATTTTATAATTTTTTAAAAAAATAAATATTTATTTATAATTATAACTACTAAATAAATATATATATTTTTCTAATTAAAAATTATAATAAATAAATATTTATTTATAGTTGTAAGTATATATATATATATAATTATTAAAAATATATTTATAATTTTATAAATATATATAATTAATATATATATTATAATTTTTAATTATTTAAATATATCTAAATTTATTTAGAATTATATTTATATATTTTTTTATTTTTTTATAAATATAATTATTTAATTATATATTTATAACTTTATAAGTAGTATAATAAAAATATTTATTACAATTTTATAATTATATATATATAGTTATAATTATAACTATAAATAAATATTTTTATAAATATTTTTATATAATTATATATATATATATATGAAATCTTAATATATATATTCATTGTAATTTTATAATTATTTAAATATATATAGTTATAATTGTAATTAAAAATAAATATATTTAAAAAGTATTTATATATAATTAAAATTTAATAATTATAAATATAATAAATATATTTATTATTTAAATGTATTTAATGTAATTTTATAATTAATTTTTAGAGTATAATAGTATATATGGGTAACATGTATTAACAATATATACCTAGTAATAAAATATACATAATAAAAAACGAGCCATCAATAGACATCATGAATAATAAGAATGGTTTAATGTATAAATGAACATTTATGATGATACATAACATATATGCACGCATGATCGATCAATATATTTATTGACCAAATTCATTGGAAACACACACATATATATATAATTAATAATTATAATATAAATATATATATATTTAAAAAGTATTTATATATATATATATATTAATTATAAATAAAATAAATATAATAAATATAATGAATTTAATAAATCTAATAAATCTAATAAATCTAATAAATCTAATTAGTCTAATTAAAATACTAATTATAAATTAAATATATATAATAAATATATAATAAATATTACAAATATAATAAATATAATCAATCTAATCAATCTAATAAATCTAATAAATCTAATAAATCTAATAAATCTAATAAATATATTCATTATTCAATGAAGTTTATTATAATATTATAATTATTTAAATATATATATATGTATGTATATAATTAGAATCTTAGAAACACTTTTTTAAAATAGTATATATAAATATGAATTATTAAAAAAATATTAACTATAAACATGTGTTTTTTATTTAATGCATACAAAAAACAATATTTTTGAATATAA
Organism: Viscum album; assembly: GCA_963277665.1. NCBI lineage: Eukaryota > Viridiplantae > Streptophyta > Magnoliopsida > Santalales > Viscaceae > Viscum > Viscum album. Next base: position 310,227,881 of record OY728147.1, read on the forward strand.
ATAAAATAATTTTATATAAATTAATAATATATTTTATTAAAAACTTTTATCATTGCTAAATTTAGCGCTGGTAAATCTATCCTTTATTAGAGCTAAAGAAAGCGTTGATAAAGGGTACCACTTTATCAGTGCTTTTTTTAACACTGATAAAGGGTAGATTTATCAGTGCTTTTTTCTAGAGCTGATAAATTCCCCCCCCTATCAGCCCTTTCTTCTTAGTGCTGATTAAACCTTGCACCGCCCTTTCCCTGTACTGTGGTACTGACGACGGACTACCGCCTCTTGAACTGATATAATTTTTTTCCTTCACCACCTCAAAAAAATGTTTATAATGATATATTTTATGTATAAAAATGATATTAAGGACGTTATTATATTTCTTTAAAGATACTATATCATCTCTTTTTCTTACCTTTCAATCAGTTGTAAAATGATAACTTCGTTCATACGTATGTTTTGAAAACCACCTCCATGAAGCGATGTTATTTTTTTCTCATGTATTCATTTCATGGATGGTTATAAAATTGTTTTTGATGCATAAAATTATTATTATGTCTTTATAATTATTCTATATATAAGGGAATAATAACCACTTTGACCAGAGTTAAACTACCTAAGTCATTTTGGATATATGATTTGAATACAATCAAAACATCCAATGAGAACTTAATTGATTAAGTAATTTTATATAATATGGTAATAAATAAAAAAAGGTAATAATAAACTTAAAAAGGGTTATTAGGAAGTAAATAATTAACATAAATTTATTATTATGGAAGTTAAATAACGTGTGTAATGATTTCAAACTCAAGGTAAGGGATACTTTACCTTAAAAATATAATTTTAAATGTTTTAAAGATTTATTTTCCAATTTTTTTCTTCCATATCCATATTCTTAAAATTATTTTATATATATAAATAAATGAATTATAAAGTAAATTTTATTCCTCTTCTTAATTTCTCACAATTTTTTTGAAAAGGAATCTTTTTATGTATTTTATACAGAATGTTTTGACTTTGTTTACAAAAAGAAAAATTAATGTTCTATTTTAACATATACGATATCAATATATTTTCCCGCCACCATAAACATTATTTTATGTTTGGATTACTCTATAATATTCCATGTTGTGGAACCCCCAAATTTAAGTAACTCTTTATTTATAATTTTTAAATATGTAAAGTGTTTGGGTAAAGTTTAGAAGGTTTTGGAAGACTTTTGGAATGTTTTTAGGGATTTTATAAAGGTTCATGTTTTGAGAATATTTATTAGAAACCGTAAATATCCTACTAAAAACTGTGAAATGTGAAATATGGGCTTCTAGGTAGTCCCACAGTTAGGCGCACAATTTGGTAGACCTTGTGGCCACCCAGGAGAAAATATGCATGGTGGGACAAATGGATTTTGTCTGATTGTCACATGGTTTCTCTAACTGTGTAGGCCAAATATGAGAGGTTCTCTTTGAGGCTGAGTATGGTGCATGGTTAGTACACAATTTACCTAACTGTGTGACTTATCATGCATAAATTAAAAGTAAGGTCCTAAAAAAGTGGATCTCACTCGTTTTCACCTCCAAGCCTCTCATTTTCTCTCATTTTTTGACCCTAATACATTTTTCCTTCCTCCCAAAGTATGTGGATTCACTCCCATTTGAACTATAAGTAATCTGAAGGCAATTATTGGTGTGTTAAAACCCGATTCCCATGGACAATCTTTGTTTTTGTTACTTTTTATTAGATCTACTTTCCTTCCCTCTCTTGGAATCCTATATCTAGTCTGTTGGTGATAGATATATGATTATTTATTCCAATCATGATGTGATATGGATGTTTTGATGTTAGTGAAAGAGATATAAGGTGATTTTTTTAGATTCAACCCAGTTTTGTTAACGAATTCATGTCATTCTTCATTCTTTCCATAATTCTTGAGGTAGGTGGATTCACTCTTGACTCCTATTATTAGAAGGATGAGTTTCAAATTGTTTAAATTTATTTAAATTTATTGTGAAATTGAAGTTAAAATAAAGTTATAATCCTTATTTACTGATGGTTTGTGGATTTTTGGGTTTGGGAAAATTGGTTGTGCAAAGTTATTTGTTTTCATGATTTCAAAATATTGATTTTAAAATATGAAATTTTGGATTTATGGAAATGTTTTTTTATAAAGTTTTTTAGTAAAATAATGGTTTTATTGAAATTCCTTGAAATGGTTGATTTGAATTGGTTTTGGAATACATGGGTTATGTGACTTTATGATTTTGACATTACCCTGAATAGGGGGTGTGTACCATTGGGGTAAAAATAGATGTGACCCTAGATAATGGGGGTTTTTTATCAGAACATAAAGAGATTGTACACTATGTGACAACTTAGTGGATGGATGAGAAACACTCATTATTATGGAACTATTAGTGGAGCATGCATGTGTGGGTTTTTGTGTGAATCGTGGAATGGGTATTCCAAAAAGAAATCATGAAATGGTTTAAATAATTCTTTGTTTTATTTACCTAGACACTATTTTGGTATGAAACCATTTAGATTTGTTTTCAATTGTTTATCTAATGAAAATGGTTTTATATAAATTTTTTTATATAAACATTCTAAATTGTTCGATCCTAGTGTCATGAGTATGGAAATCATTTGGGAAAAACCTTCTGAGATTCATTACTCGCCCCTTATTTGGAACTTTGGCGATTTTATAGATATTGTTTATTGAGAAACAAGTAAAGGGATAGTATCTCATTTATTTAGAGGTGTTTCATGATACTTGGGTTGTTTTGCGTATTTGTAGCATTGAGAATGATTGGAGATATGTAGTTATTTCTTTGAAGTCTTTGGGTTTTTTTGGTTTTGTTTTCCACTTTGTACTTTGATGTTAGTAGTCTTCCACTATGATGCTCTATTTTACTTTAGTTTTGATATTAATGGTATTACTTTGAGTTGTATTAAATTTTTATCATGCATCATAGAGTGATTATTTTGTTATGGTGGGTTTGGTTTGGTTGTTTTATTTTTTAAAGGGAAAATCTTATCCTAATTGTATTGAAGCCCTTGAAATTTATTGTTATCCTTTAGTGTCTCAGGGATGTCGGTTAAGAAAAAGTAGCAATTTCAAATTGAATCAATCTAATTATGAGGGGTGGGATGTTACAAATGGTATCAGTTATGGTTGGTATGTCTTTCATTTTGATAAGTGGTATCATCTTGTTCGTTCCTTGACTTATAAGTGGAATCAGTTTTAGTCAGTCATATTATCTTTTTCAACTTTTGGTATCAGTTGTCTCGGTCTTGGAGTTGAAATTCGTTCTGATTAATTCTTGATTTGGGATCTTATAAATGAGTAGGATTGTCAGGACTTGAAGTTTAGAGCATAAAGATATGTATTTAACCTTTTTATGTTGAAATTCAATCAATTAGGGAGTTGGGTACATATGTATTTTGGAGAAACTTATACTAGTTGTAATCTCATTTTCACAGGTTTAACCAATGAGATGAGCATGACATGCATTATATAAATGACTTCCCAGTAGGAGTGAATATTTAATTTCGAGTAATTTTTTATGATTTTGTGAAAAAAAGGTTGATTTTTAAAAAGTTTTTAAATTGTTTTCAAATGTGAGATTTTGAAAAGGTGGTGATAGTGGTATTTTGAAAATGGATCGATTTTCAAAAGAATAGTGGAATTTTCAAAATGGGTTGAAAATGGAATGTGTTGAATTTTGGAAAGCAATTTTGTGATATATGGTGTGGTAGAATTTGAATTGTTAATAATTTAGTTACTATAGAGTGGGAATTATGTCGTTTGTTGTGTTTATGGAGAATAGAACCCAATAGGAATCATAGAAACCAACTGGAAGAGGCTGCTAAGAATGTGGTTACATCATATCCACAGGTGAACTGACAACTTATTTAGAGTATAGCCCAATCCTTTCATGTTGTGTATAGAGGTAAGGGAATGGATGAAACAAGACAATTGGATCATTCTATTCAGTTCGAGAAGTAGAATCCACCCATATTTTGGGGGAAATTCTAAACCAGATAATGTAGAGGTGTGGATGAATAGGATAAATTGAGTCTTCAATTTCCAAGGCTTTCCAGCAGAGCTTAATGTCAACTTAGAAATGTATATGATGGAATATCTTTCATACTAGTGGTAATATTTAGCTATTTAGGATAAATTAGACCAAGTAATTTCTTAGGAGGATTTTGAAGAACTATTTAACAAACAATTATATCCTCAAATGTTCTGGATTACAAGAATGATGTACGTTTTCAGCTAGAGGCAGGAAAGCCTCTCAGTGACGGAGTATGTAGAAGAATTTCTGAATTTAGTTTGATTTTCTCTAGAAGATTCTGCTAGTGTATCCTTGAAGTAATGAATCTTCAAATCAGAGATAAGGTAAGATATTCAATCAAAGATTATTATTATTTATATAACAGATTATACAGATATGGTCAATAGAAAGATAATGGAATAAAGGTATATATATGTAGCTATAGGTTAAGGAAGCATGTTGATACCTCTGGGAAATGGGAGGAACTCTAATGTTGGTATTAAGAAGAAGAGGGTTGCCTATTTCTAAGGTATGAGGATGACTCAAAATCAGATAGTTTGATCAGAGAATCTTCCTCCAAGGTCCAAGAGTAAAGATGGATGTTTTCAATATGGTTCATTGGACCACATGAAGTGAGAGTGCACACCAACACCTAAATCATGCCATAATTACAACTAGATGGGGGCATATTTAGTGCTATTTCCACAGTTGTCCAATGTTGGGTGTTTGTGAAAATTATCATGTACCAAAAACATCATAGGTTTAGATGGGATGAGGATAGAAGAATAATCCTTATTAGTAGAATAGAGCTAGCGATTGTGATTCTCAGAATACCATGACTACTCAACAAGGCCAATCTCAAAAGGGAAAAAAAGAACAAAGTGCAGCGAGAAAGAAATTATATGAATCTGAGTAAGTTATTACTAATGATCAGTATAGAATATCAATGGAGAGTGGTATGATTCTTTTTTACTTATATACATATGCAATATTTCTCTGATATGGGTACATCCCATTTGTTTATTACTTCCCATGTTGTTTATTTTTTGGGTTTAAATGTTGAAATGATTATTTCTGTGTTAAAACTTAAAAACTCCTCTTGGTCAAAGAGAATGTAGATCCTTTGTGTGTAAATAATGTTCTATAACTATTGATGGAATGATTTCATATGGGGTTTATATGTACTTGATATAGATTTCAATGACATAATCAAAGGTATGGATTGGATGAAAATGGTCAAGGATCATATCGATTATTATATTTGAAGGGTTAGTTTTACAAGTGAGGATGGTGTCAAGAATCTCTTTTGAGGAGACCAGAATGTAAAGGCATGTTCAATGGGATTGTAATCACAATAAATTGTAATTATATCATACCAGTTAAAATAATTGACTTTGGAATCAATGGAAGAGATTGAGAATAGTATATTTCCAGCGATTGATGATCAGTTTTTGGATATCTTTATTGAGAATTCCTCAAGGTTTCCACCCACATTAGAATTGGAGTTTATGATTGATCTCATTCCATGGACCATTCCTATTTTCATTCCATATTATCATATAGAACCTATAAAATTAGTAGAACTGAAATTATAGTTGGAAGAGATGGAAAGAAAATGATTCATGCTGCCTAGCATGTCTAAATGGGAAACACTAGTCTTGTTTTTCAAAAAGGTAGATAGAAATCTAAGTTTGTGTGCTAATTATCATAATCTTAACTAAGTTATGATAAAGAATTAGTATCCACTTACATGCATTGATGATATGTTAGATCAATTAATAGGAGCCTAATGGTTCTCTAAAATTGACTTTCAATCAAGATATCACCATTTTCAAGTTCAGAAGGAGGATATTCCAAAGACAACTTTCATGAGTAGATAGACCAATATGAGTATGTGGTTATACATTCTGGTCTTACTAGTGCATGATTAGTATTTATGGAATTGATGAATTGGATATTTTAGAGGTATATGGATTGTTTTGTGGTGGTGTTTGAGGATGAAATATTGGTGTATTCAAGGATAAGGTTCGAGCATGAGAAACACTTGGTGATACTATTGGGAATCTTACGAGATCATCGTCTATATAAAAAAAGATCAAACTATTATTTTTGGATACAAGAGGTATATTTCCATGGCCATGTAATCTCTGAAAGAGGTGTTTTTATGGATCCATAGAAGAAAAAAGCTATAATCACTTGAAAACTTCCAAAGAATGTCTTTGAGATACACAATTTTCTTTTTCTCAGTTGTTATTACTAAAATTTTATTCATGATTTCTCATGAATAGATTCTCCTGTGATAGCCCTTATGAGGGAAAAATTTCCATTCCAATAGAATGAATAATTTCAATAGTCTTTTTAAATGCTAAAAGTTCTCCTTACATCTGCACCAATCATGATATTTCCTGAATCCGCACAGGGGTATGTGGTGTATTGTCATGCTTCGGAATCTGGGTTAGGATGTGTTCTCATGTAGGGAGATCATGTGTTTGCTTATGGCTCACACCAGTTATGGTTACATGAGAAGAACTGTCATACACATAATTTGGTGTTAGCTATTGTAGATCATTCTTTGAAGACTTGGTTTGATTACCTCTTTGGATAGAAATTTATAGTGTGTATAGATCATAAGATCTTGAAACATATTTTCTCACAAAGGGACTTTAATATGAGACAAATAATATGGATGGAGTATATCAAATTTTTTGAATTTGAATTGATGTATAATCAGGGTAAAGGAAATTCATTGGTAAATGCATTAAGCATAAAGTCTTATGCTCAATTATAAAAAGAAGCATTAGATTTGTGGTAGTTGATGTAGGTCCTAGCTGACATAAACATGGAAAGTGAAGAATGAGGTGATGTTTCATATTTCATTCTAATTTCATTCATTCTAGATTTGGTTCAGACAGTTATAAAGGCACAAACATTTGATTCAGAATGTGTTGTTATGAGCTCAAAACTCAATGGTGGGGAGACTATTTAGGGATAGAAGGTTGATAGGAGTTTAGTTTTGTGGTTTCAAAATCAGATGGTTGTACCTATAGCATGTCAAGAACAAATTCTTAATGATTAATAGCATTTGAGATGGGTTTTTCAAAATGGTATATAGAATATGTATAAAATATTAAAATAATAGTTTCAATTTGTCGATATCAAAAGAAAAGTGTTTGAGTTTGTTTAAAGATCTATAACTTGTAAGTAGGTTAAGGAAAATCACAAGTGACCAGTATGTATATTGCAGACTTTACCTATTCCTATTTGGAAATAGGAGAAGATAGCCATGGATTTTTTGATAGGTCTCCCAAGAATGATTCAAAAACATGATTCCATTTTGGTGATAGTGGATCAACTCACAAAGTCAGACCATTTCATCCATATTAATGAATATTATATGGTGGAGGACTTTTATAAAATATATATTTGAGAAATTGTAAAGAGGAATCACATACCAGTTTTGATAGTATTAGACTGAGATCCAAGGTTTACATATCATTTCTAGAAATCATTACAGCAATCCCTTGGGACTTAGTTGACCATTATTATGGAATATCATCCTCATACGGATGGTCAATCCAAAAGGATGATACAAATGTTGGAAGACATGTTGTGGGATTGTGTAATGGATTTTGATGGCTCGTGGGAAGAGCATGTACTGTTATTGGAGTTATCATATAACAAAAGTTACTAGGAATTGATATTTATGTCTCCTTTTGAATAATTGTATGGGAATACTTGTCTCTCGTCACTTTTTTTGGGTGGAAATAGGTTAGACTTTACTGGTTGGATGAAGCCTTGTCCAAGAAATAATGAAGAAGATTCGTCTAATCAAGAAACAGATAGAGGTGGCTCAAAGTCCTCAGAAATTGTATGTGGATCATCGTTGACAACTTTTTCATTCGAGGTGATTGCTAATGTTTTCTTTTGAATCTCTTTAAGGATTGTACATCATCATTTTGAGAAGCACAGAAAGTTATCTCCTGAATACTTAGGCACTTTTCATATACATGAATACGTTGGTGAGGTGGTATATCAGTTGAATTTTCCCCCATGGTTCAGTGTGGTACATAATGTGTTTCACGTATCTCAATTAAAAAATTATTAGCCTAATCCTGACAATGTTATTTTATGGGATCAAATTGACATAGATCTAGAGTCTTCATTAGTGCATGTGCCTGTGTGGATTGTAGATAGGAAAGAGAAAGTATTGCATTGAAAAAGCATCGATCTAGTACGGGTTTTGTACCAATATGTCAGATACAAGAAGAAACTTGGTAATTGTGGAAATAAATTATTTAGAAATAGATATAACTATTTCATGGAATTTGTGGTTTTTTACTTTCTGGGGATGTAAAGTCCAATAGTGGGAAGAATGTAGCACCCCCAGTTTCATGTAAGTAACCATTTCTTTATAATTTTTAATCATGTAAAGTGTTTGGGTAATGTTTAAGAGGCTTTGGAAAAATTTTGTAATTTTTATGGGTATTTTATAAAGGTGAACGGTTAGTGAAAACCATGAAACTCTAACAAGAAGTCATGTAAGGTGAAACATAGGCTTCTAGGCTAGCGCACGATTGGGCGCACGGTTTGGCCAGACCATGTTGCCACCCTGGAGAAACCCTGAAAAGTAGGATAGTGTAATTTTTTATATTTGGACCATGTTTTGTCTAATCATGTGGACCAACCATCTGAGGTTCTCCTTGAGGTACAAACTGGTGCACGGTTAGTGTACAATTTTCCCAACTGTGTGACTAACCATGCAAGGTTTAAAAGTGAGATCCTAAAAAAGTGCATCTCACTTATTTTCACCCCCAGTCCTCTTATTTTATACCATTTTTTACCCTAAGATGTTTTTTATTCCTCCCAAAGGGTTTGGAGTCTCTCCTATTTCAATCAGAAGCAATTCAGAGGCAATTCTTTGTGTGTTGAAGCCTGATTCCCCTGATTAGTCTTTGTTTTTGGTAGTTTTGTTGATATAATTTCCTTACCTCTCTATAAATCCTTGATATAGACCATTGGGATATATATATGATTATTGATTCCAATAATGATGAGATATGGCTGAATTGATGTTAATTGAAGAGGTCTAAGGCCATTTTTTTTGAGATCCAACCCAGTTTTGTTGAAGAATTTGTGTCCTTCTTTGTTTTCACCATAATTCATAAGGTGGTTGGCTTCACTATTGAATCCTCTTATTGTAACACGAAGTATTAGTTTCAAATTTTTAATATTTATTAAAATTGATTATGAAATTGATGTCTAATTTATGGTAGAAACCTTCTTTAGTGACAGTTTTTAGATTTGTGGATTTGTGGAAATTGGTTGTGCAATGTTCTTTGTTTTCTTGATTTTAAAATGTTGATTTCTAAATATGGAATTGTTGGATTTATAGAAATGGTTTTTTTGAAAGGTTTTAAATAAAACATATATTTTATTGAAATGGATTGAAATGGTTGGTTTGAAATGGTTTTGGCATCCATGGGTTGGGTGAGTTCATGATTTCTATGTGACCTTGAATAAGGGGCGTGTACCATTAGGGTAAAAAGGGACATGACCCTAGATAATGGGCATATGTCATTGGGACACAAGGAAATTTAAAACTTTTTGATGAATTAGTGGATGGATGAAAAACTACTCATGAGTATGAAAATGTTAGTGAAGCATTCATGTGTGGGTGTGTGTGTGAATCATGGAATGGGTATGCCAAAAAAAATGTAAAATGGTTTAAATAATTGTTTATTTTCTTTCCCTAGAAACTGTTTTGCTATGAAACTATTTTTATTTGTTTTTGATTTTTGAATAATTTACAATGGTTTTCTATAAATCATTTTAAATAAATGTGATAACTTGTTCAATCATAGTGGAGTGAGTAGAGAATTAATTTGGGAAAAACCTACTGAGTTTCATTACTCACCCATGCTTTGGAACTTTGAGGATTTTATAGATATTGTTTATCAGGGCATAGGTAAAAGGAAATTTCACATTTATTTAGTTGTGTTTTGTGATACATGGGATATTTTGTGGATTCAGACCATGGAGTATGATTGGAGATATGTAGTTATGTCTTCAGAGTCTTTAGGTTTTATTGGTTTTGTTTTTCGCTTTTTAATTTGATATTAGTAGTCTTCAACTATGGTACTCTCTTATAGTTTTGTTTTGATATTAATGGTATTAATTTTAGTTGTATTACATTGTAATAATGTATCATCTAGTGTTTATTTATTATGGTGGGGGTTTTTTTGGTTTTTTTATTTCTCAAAGGGAAAATTGTCCCACAATTTTATTGAAGACCTTAGCTTTTATTACTAGTCTTTAACATCTTAGGGATGTCTCTTAAGGCCAAATATCAATTCATACATGACTCAATACAATGAGGAGGGGTAGGATGTTACTCATTTTTTCATCAAAGAAAAACACTCATACCCTTTATTCTAGGGATTTTAGTTTTAAAATTTTGGTTTTAAATGAAATGGATATATCAATATTTGAAAATGTTTTTTAATGAGTTCAAAAGTATATTTTTATGAATTTTTTGATGGAAAAGATAAATTTTATGTGTTTCATGAATTTTATGGTCCTTGGAAATTGATTATAATGATGAGTGGGGCTAATAAATCTCATGATGATGGGTGACTCAATATAGATCTAATTAATTGGTTAATGATTTTTTTATCTAGATAATTATGTTGGAAGTTGACCGTGTAGGTTATTCGACTTATAAGAGTTTATGTAATAGTTATTGTAATTATTATTTGAATACAATGTCTCAAGGAACCTAATTGACTTTTATAATCATGATAATAAGTTTTTATAGAATCCTTTTGATTTTATAATTTAAGATCTTTTGTTTGAAGAAATTATTATGCCCATTTAGGGTAAAAGGGTATATTTTTATGAAAATGTTTATCATGGGTTATTTTCATTTCTAAGAAACCCTCGTGATTAGGATTTTTACATTATGTTTTATTATAAATAAATTTATAAAAAACATTTGTTAGTGATGCTGATTTCATGTGCAAGTAAAATTTTTATATAACGTAGAAGTTTATTATGTTAAAGTAAAACTCTCTTTTATGATTTCATGGTTTTAATGTGGACTAATGAGTTTATTTTTTTATATATCCATTACGATTTTTTGTGTGTTCATCCCATGCTTTTAGAAACAATTAATAGGGTATAAGTATGATTAATAACAAAGAAGAAGTGAAGTTGAAATATATGAATTTTTTTTCATAAAAAGAAAACAAATTTCATTTTAATTGTTTTATATTCTGGAAAAACTTCATACTGAGTGGAAGTTCCCAACTTGTATTGTATGGGTCTTTTATATAAGAGTTATGACCTGATTATCTAAAACTATATACCTAAAAATATCTTTGATAATGAAAGAAAATGGATTCATGATTTAAAACTCAAGATTTTTTAATGATTTAGGGATGGTTCTTTATATGAAATGTTTAGAAGGATAACTCATGTGAATGAATTTATGGGAGACATTGAATAATTTTCATGGATTAATAAGCTTCCTATATAACGGGAAAAGTGTCCATTGATACAAAGAACATGAGATTTATCAGTTTATTTTGTTCCCCAATTCTCTAAATCTTTAAACTGGAAAAATATTTTAGATGTAAAAGATTGAATAATCATTATGGATTTTTTAATTATGGATAGATATATCTAAGATTATTACAGATTTTATCAAAGTAAGTATTTAAAGTTTATGTCTACGAGCACTAGATTTAGTGGTTAGGTTCTAGGGTGTCACAGTTGGTATCAAAGGAATGGTTTAGATAACATTAGTGATTAGGATGTTTGTTGAGGATGATTTAAGGGTTGATAAGTTAAGGTTGATAAAAATTTATAAGGTATAGATAACCCTTTAGAATAGTTTATGATCTGATATTATGGTAATAATATACATGTAATTTGGGGATTAGGGTTATAGAACCCTAGTAAAAACACTATAAATAAGTCTAAATATTAGAAAACAACCTATTTTTTGGTAAAATATATATTATGTGGTCTTTACTAGAAATAAATCCATATCTAGATATTGGGAAGTGGATTCAGTTGTGGCATAAATTCACCAAGGGGTAGTCACCCTAAAAGGGCTAGTTTAGCATTAACTTAATCATCAGTCTAATGCATGATGAGTGGGCCTAATACTGCACACCTATTAAAACACTCCTGGGGGATATTATTTGGGTATTCACATTCTCTTTAAAAACCATTTTGATGTATTTTAGAGTTATGATAATTTTGTTAGAGAACAAAAAATAAAAAAATGACCATTGATAACCAGGGATTGAATAAAGAGAGTCACAGGTTGATCCAAGAGTATCATATGCTAAAACAAAATTTCATGAAGGAATACATATTCATATTGATGTTTTTATATTCATATTTTGGATATTATAATAACCATTTGGGTTTTATTATTTGGTAAAAATTGGATCATTAAGATTAAACTAAAAATGGTATGTATCTAGAAACCACTATATCTTATAACTGAATAAGGGGTCATATGTAATTGGTTTATAATTTTTTAATATACATGTTATAATGGAAAAGGTGAGTTTCCTAGTCTTACCTAAGCTAGTGAGATTAATATAATCTTAAAACTCTTAGTTATTTTCATTAGTGAGTGATATTTATCAATGATATTCTAGTAGATTATAAAATTTATTAGGATTATATGAAACATCCAAGGATAATACCTAAGTAGTTTTGCTTTAAAGGTATGGTGAAATATATTAAATGATAAAAACAACCATAAAAGTTGATTTTTTATCAAGGTTATATTTTTGGGAATAACTATTTGAGAACACATGAATTATGTATGGATAACTCATAAGTTTAATACATGTTTAATGTTGAGATAATAAAGGGTGGTTTGATTTTGAGTAAGTAAGATAGTAATTGTTAGCCTTGGGATTGATAACTGATTAATGATATTTTTTGAGAATTTTATCTCATTTTTTGGGATTATGATATATAGTGACTAGTGTGTGACATTATGTCATTTGAGGGTTAATGATAGTGGTAATTTTTAGAGGAATATATAATCTCATTATGATTTAATGTCTTGGAGAGTAAAATATTTTTGGTAAAGGCATGTTATTGAGAGTATATGATCAGGGTATATACATACATGGTTATATTATTGAAGGAATGACTAATGTTTTTTGATGAAGGATAAGTTGGATTTTGAAGTCATATAATACAATTATTAATTATTTTAGAATATTTTATGAAAGTTCATGGTAATTTGAGATCTTTATGTTAAGGATTAGGTAAATTTTCATAAGGTAACCCAACTCAAATTAACCTATATTGAACCAAGAATTACATATGGTAAACAAATATTGATATATGTTGAACCAAGTCAGACACAAGTTGAGTTGTATGAACTATAGGATAAAATGAAAGTATTAAGAAGTGATAAATATTTTAATTATTCCAAATTTTCTATCAAGAATTCTGATTAATAACATGGACATAGTTTAAATATCACCCACAATAAAGCATATAAGGATGGAATTTTATAAAACATTTGGTGACCAATATGATAAAGGAAAGAATATTCAGCCTTCCACATGTCTCAAATGTGGGGAGAAATGTGGGAGTAAATTCTATAAGTGTGGATTATAAGTTCATAAAAATACCAACTATAAGAGAAAAAGAGAAAATACAAAAATATATTGCTTCAATTGTAATAGAGTTGGTCATTATACAATTCAATGCCCCAATCAAAGGACCGATGAAGGGTATAGTCTCAAATAAACATGTGAACAAGGAAAAGACTATGAAACTACTAATTATGAACTAGATAATGAGTTTTAAATATAGATTATCTGGAGTCCAATTTCATGTAATTATTCAAAAACTAATGGATATTAAATTATAACCCCCCATGATATGATTAATATATAAATCATTTTCTAGGTTTGTGGGGTGTTATTACTTATAGATCTATATCAACACCCCTTATTAGAATTCTATATTTAATTAGGGATGAGTTATAACCCTATATAAAGAACTTAAAATAATTTTTTTCATAGAGATAAATCTCGATCCACATCCTAAATAACCCTATGATCATCTAGGAAAGTTCATTAAATTACACGTTATCTATAGAAATTACTCTAATATGATGATAAAATTATGAGGATGGAATTTATTTAAGGGGGAGAATGAGACACCCAAAAAATATAATATATGATTCCCTTTATATAAGTTATTTTTTAAAATATATTTCTCTACAAAAAACACTAAACTTAAGCATAATTGGGATATATTTAGATAAAATATAAATATTTAAGTACAACCATGAAAACCTAGATATTAAATTAGCGAGAATGAACATGAGTAACATGCATGAGACCCAAATCTAGTAACCCAGAGTTGGTGTCTACATTATTACAATGGTAAAAGATACAAGTGATCTCACCATGAAAGATCGATCAGTTTATCGATCTTGAAGAACTAGATATATACATGGTTTCTATATTACATTGGTTATATAAAATAAATAACATAAGAAAAATTCTCTCATCCTTAATATTATTCATAATATCTTTGTTTATATATTATGAAAAAAATAAAAATAAAGGGTGATCTCAGATTTTCATTAATGGTTATGTACAGTAGATGATATCATGAGTAAATAAGGTATAATAAATATATAAAGGTAAATAACTGAAAACACATGCCATTTATTAAATAAATTCAACATAAAATACACCCTAAGAAAATATGAATACTGTAATCTCATGAATAATAATAACTAAATACTCAATAAAGAAAATACTTAATGATAGACTTCGTGATATCGAGCATCATGATATCTTATCATAAAATCATTATTACAAGACAATTTTATTCACTGGGAAGTTATGCACAAAAAACCTATTTAATAATTTTAACAATCTAATTTGTCTCATGAGACCTGTCGACGAATATAAGGGATATATATAACTTAGTCCCACCCATCACTATATGTCCAATGAATTACTCATAATTTGAATAATCAATTTAATCTATAGACAATATGTCTTATCAACCAATGTCTGTATTGAGTAAATAATATGGAATATCAATATTTCCCCACTCAATCAAATAACATTAAAAGTAAACAATTGTATCTAGAAATGGTGTATGGGTTAATATATAATCATATCCATGATAAAATATATGGATATTTAAGATAAATGTAATTTCTAATAATCATAAGAAATTTAATGTTTTAAAAGAAATTTAATGACCAAAAACTTAATAACAGATATAATTTGACCATCAATTCATCAGAAATATAAGTTTTATAATAAATTCATATCCTTTAGAGAAATAAATAAGATGGAAGAAAAATATTACAAAAAATCTTTTATTAAAGATTTTTATTTTAAAATCATTGAATACTTTTAGAAGATCAAAATAGTGTTAAATGGTTATGGAAGTAGCAAACTCTGTTAACACGTTATACGCTAAATAGAAACATTCCTTTTGAATTCTTGTAAAATAAATTAAAAAATGAACCATTCAGAAAAAATTATAAATATTAAATTTAAACATTTTAAAAATATAAGGATAAATTAAAATTTCTTTAATAAATCATATTTTTAAGTAAAAAGACTTTTTTAGAATAGTTTCTGAAAATATGGACATTGAAGAAAAATATACCTAATCAAAAAGAGAAATAAGATCTAATTTTCTTTTAAATATTAATTCTCTTGATTAAATTTAAAATGATTGGAAAATTTTGAGAAAAATATGGAAACTTCTTAAATTTCTATAAGATAAGAAAATAGATGGAATTATATAATATTCCTTCATTGAAAATAAGAGCAATCCTGTAAAAATGAAATTGTAAAATAAATTCTTACATCCTTAGTAACTTTCAAATTGTAACTCCTTGAAAGAATAAACATGAATTAAAACTTTAATCATAATTAATTAATATATATTCATGTTAAATACATAAAATTACTTTCATATATTTCACATAAAAATAAATAGGTGGATAATACTAAATATGCTTAACGGAGTGGAAATTGAGACAAAATATCTAACCTCAAGTTTGACTTTATTCGAAAGTGATCTAAACTACTATATAATATATTTTAATTTATTATAATTCTATATCATAGTCATTTCTATAATTATAATATCATATATAATCCATGTATAAAATTTCAACAATAATTTATTAATAATTCCTTATAAAAATCATCGTTTCCGGGTGTTAATTGTTTTGTTCTTCTTGAGAATTTCGGTTTGGTAGTTATTGTACTTTAACATTGATTATAGTTATATAATATCCATAATTTTAATCATGATATAAATATCTTATATATTCATCCATAAAATGTTGATATAGAAAAATGAATTTCAACATTCATGGAGACGGTAGGTCAAACATACGGATGGATATTGTTTTGAATTTAATATGGATTGGAAAAAAATAAAGTTAAAT
Source organism: Viscum album (assembly GCA_963277665.1). Taxonomy (NCBI): domain Eukaryota; kingdom Viridiplantae; phylum Streptophyta; class Magnoliopsida; order Santalales; family Viscaceae; genus Viscum; species Viscum album. The sequence goes on from OY728147.1 coordinate 310,244,411, forward strand.
AATAATTAACCTTTATAGAATCATTAATATATCATATATGTTCCATAAATTTATCCTTATTATTATTCATGCATACAGTAATGAAAAACTATTCGCATCGCTTTGTAGAGGTGGAAGTACACATGTACACACAAGAGATGTCATCAATTTCCCACAGATTGGAAGATAAAAAGGTAAATATGATATTATAATTAAATTATAATAATTATTTAATAAATATAATATATACACATTAGTTATATCTTTATAACTATCGAAGTAAAAGTTTTATGAAAAATGAATTACAATACTCTGTAGAGACGGTAAGCTATATGTACACACAGGTGATATTTTCAATTTTCTTAGGATGGAGATGAGATGAAAAATGTTTCTAACAGAATCATAATAACATATAATTATATTAATGATACTAGAGTTATTTTTTTTCTATTTTTAAAATTTATTCATAAGAATCAGAAGAAGAAAATATACTTCAAAGTGTTGGTAAATAAAATTGACCCTTCTTCGGTGGTCTTCCTTTAGATCACGTCTTAAGGACCATTGAAATGGTATTTTAAGAATAAAAACTCCTATAATTAATATATGGTGAATTTTATAAGATAATTTTGTAGGTTTTGGTGATATATATTGCTTAAAGTGATTGAAGGAAATGTTATAAGGGGTGTCCTTTTATATGTGAGGGGAGGGCACTCTTGTAATTTTTCAAAATATTAAAATATAATAGAGCCACATTCATGGAAAAGTGGTTCCAAAATTACATTCATTAGATGATAATGAGGATATTATCTTAACATAATTATCTAATAAAATTTATATAGATTTATATATAATGTTAAACCTTATCGTTTTTATTATCCCTTTCATTAACCATTTTTAATCTTAATTGCAGTAACAACTATTTCAATATTAAAGGGATATAATTTTACTTATAAGCTAATAATTGGATAAAAAATGGAAAAGGTATGGAATTTTGGACCATATATTATACCAATTTTCCAAGTTCAATATTTTTATTTTTTAAAATAATATAATGAAATATCATGCTCATAAAAGAACATTAATGTCATTTTTTGACACTATTCATTTAATTTGAATTTATAGATAAAATTAAAAATACAGAATTTAAATATAAACCATTAAAAAATCAATAAAATTTTATATTTATGTATAAAATTAATGTGGAATTATAATTCCCCCCATAAAAATACATTTAGAGTTATTAAAATCATTTGCATGATATTTCTACAACCTACACAAGCATTGAGTTTCCATTGTGTAAGCATTTAAGGTTATTATTTCATGGATAAAAATTAAATATAAATTGGAAGGATAAAAAATTAACTAATATCTCAAATAAATTTTTATAAATAAACATAACCTATTTTTATAAATATGTAAAAAAATTAGATATTTAATAGTCAAGAGAGTTGCATTTTGGAATTTTCTTTACTTAAAATAATATAAATGTAATTATGAAATGATAATGGCATCCAAATTCCATATATTAGAAGTTATTATGGGTGTGTTTGAATTAATAAAATCCAATGAAATAATGAAAATATTTGGATTAATTTTTATTGCATTATTATATTATTTTTAATCATAATTACCTGATTTACCCATTACAGAGATGATACATTTTACCACAAGTAATATTTATAATGACTAAAAAAAGGGACTTATTTAAAAAAATTGAAAATAATTATTAAAAATATGGAATCCATTTTATTAAATTTAATTCAAATAATTTCTAGAAATTAAATTAAAAATTAACCAACATAATGTGATAAAAAAATATTTTCCAAAAATATTCCCTTTAAGACTAAAATTGGACTTCTATCAACATCATGTAAAATCATGATCCTAATAACATTAATTAGATTATTTTAAATTAAATAGATCTATTATAAATTTAATACCAAATTGAAAATATAATAGTAATTATTAAATTTATTTATTTAATGAAAATAAAGTATAGTTCTGCAAAAATATATATTTTCATTATTCATTGAAAAATAAATATTTTTAGAAAAAACCCAAAAAACTCAACCTAAGTTAATATTTAAATGAAGAAAATATGATATAATTGTCTCATAATAATATTTCAGTAGTTGTTAATGGATATTTTAAACTCATTTTTATGTGTATATCAGTCTATCAATGAAATTAGATTTATTTATAGAAAATATATCATAAAATATAATAGTGATACTCCCCCCCCCCCCTATAAGAATTTTCCCTTGAATTTACATAACTTGTATAAAAAATATAAGTATAATTATTCATCTTCAAATCCTTGGGTTCACATGTAGCTTCCTTAAACTTATGGCTTTAATAAAAACATTGAAAAGACGAGTGGTCCTGTTTCACATAAAATTATCTCTATAATTCATAATCTACACTAGTTGTTCCTCATAAGATAGATCTTTCTCTAGTGGTATGACCTTTGAGTTTATTATAAGTGAATTATTAGGTGTGTACTTCCTTATAAGAGATAAAATGAACACATATAGAACTTGAGAGAGATTTGGTGTAAGATCCAAGTAATAAGTTACTATCCTAAAACGATCAATAATTTTTAAGTCACTGATATATCTAGGGATTATATTTTTATTCTTTACAAATCTTGTAACATTATTCTGAGGAGATATTCATAGGAATACCTTGTCACCAGCTTCAAAATCAAGATCTTAGAAATGATTTTCAATAAAAAAAATTATCAATTTTGAGATGCACTTATGTTTTGTTGAATGGATATAACTTTATCTACCATTTCCTCATCTAGATTAGGTCTTAATAAGTTTTTTTATCCAACTTCATCCCAACACATTGGAGTTCTTTAATTCCTTCTATAGAGGGATTCATAATCATCTCTCTAAATTCTATAGTGAAATATATTATTGTAATAAAATTATACCAAAAGAATATGTTGATCCCAACAACCTTTGAAATCCATAGAGAAAGTTATCAACATGTCTTCTAGAGTTTTAATATTCCTCTTAGACTAACCATCTATCATATGATGATGATTAGTACTAAAACTCAACTATATATCTAGATTAGAATGAAGTATTCTCTTAATATTTTTAAACAAAACATGGATCCTAATCAGATATGATTGATATTGGTACCACATAAAATCTAACAATATATGTAATGTATAATCAAGTAATAAAATAAAGAGAGAAAATTTCCCTAATAGTGATAAAATGCTTTGATTTTGTAATTTAATCGACTAAAACCAAATTAAAATTTTCCATTTAGATATATTGGGTAGTCCACAAAAAAGTACATGGTAATATTTTTCCATTTCCATTATAGTATTATTAATGGTTGTAGCATCCCCTTATACTTATATTTATCAACTTTAACATGATGAAAAAAATAAGCATCGAGATATATACTTAGAAATATCCCTTTTTATGTTATCCCACCAAAAATAATCCTTCATATCTCAAAAACTCTTTTTTACTTCCATGATGAATGTAGAATGATTAACATTGAGCTTCATCTGACACCTCTTTCTTCAAATCGAGTATTGATGGAACACATACTTGGTACCTAAACCTTATCATTCTTGCAAGATCATGGTTGAACTCTAGAACATCCCTCATCTTCTTCTATAATTCCATATCTTTCTCATGTGCCTTCTTAATCCTCTAATGTATGTATGATTGAACATTAATCTAAGAAAGATAATTTTTTTACATTTTCCTAGAGATTTCAAGATCTATCTTTTATAACTCTATAAGCATGAGATCACTTTCAATCCTCATCATGAAAAACTAGCATGGTATTTCTAACTTAGAGCATTAACCACCTTATTCATCTTCCCATGGTGGAAAAGTATTTATCAATCATAATATTTGATCAAATTAGATAATCTTCTATAGAACATGTTCAAATATTTCTATGTAAATATATACTTCATTATTTTATGATTAGTATATATATCACACCTTTCACCATACATAAAATTCCTCTATATCTTAAATGAAAAAAATGGTGTTCCCACCTCCAAATAATGATTCCAGTAATTTCACTCATGAATTTTCTATTGAAGATAGGTATAAGCTGGAACCATATCATTCTATAAGAGGAAACATGTTAATCCCTTCTTTAATGCATCATGATATATCAAAAACCCTTCTCTACTATAGGGTAGTGTAAGAACAAGCACACTGACCATCCTTATCTTTAATTATACAAAATTATCCTCACATTAATCTATCCATAAGAACATGGATAATTTCTGAGTCAACATGGTGAGTGGATTATATAGTCAGGATAAATCTCTCACAAAGAATCAGTTTTATCCAGTTATCCTAAGAAAAAAATAGATCATAGTTACCATGGGTGGTCTAGGATATTTCTAAATAACTTCAATCTTTTAAGGATCCACTGATATACCCTTTCTTGATAATATATAACCCAAGAATGAATCTTTTTAAATCCAAAATTCATGCTTGGTAAATTTATAATACAATTTTTTCCTTCCTCTAGGTCTATAACACAATTCTATAATGTTCTTTATGTTCTTATGTGCTATTTGAATATATAATAATATCATCTATGATGGATACCACAAACTTATCAAGGAAATATCTAAAGATTATATTCATTAAACTATGAAGATATCAACTATATTGGTAAGTCTAAATGGAATAACTATAAATTCACAATGACCATGCCTTGTATAAATGGTTTTCTTGGGTATATACTCTTTTTTGTACCTTAGATGATGATATCCATATCAAAGTTCAATCTTGAAAAAATATTGATTTCTACATAATTGATCAAAAAGATCATTAATGTAGGGTAGATGATACATGTTCATAATAGTGATTTTTTAAGTTCTTGATAATCAATGAAAAGACACATTGAACCATATTTATTCATAACAAAAAGAACATGTTCACCCCATGGTGAAGAATTGGTATGAATGAATCTCTAATCTATATTCTCTTGGAGTTTCTTCTTCAATTCCTGCAACTCAATTTGGGAAATTCAATATAGAGTATTTAAAATATGTGTAGAACTAGGTATGAGTTCTATTGAAAAATAAACTTCACATTTTAGGTAAATACTACCAAACTCTTCAGGAAATATATCAACAAACTCTTATACAATTGGAATATATTCAATAGTGAGTTTCTCCCTAAACCAACTGAAATAAATATCACTCATGAATAGGAAGTAAAACCCATATGATTTATGTAATTTACATTGAGAGTTATGCTTCATCCTAACACTGATATACTATCATAGGTTGATTCAGAATATTGAATGTAACTTACCTTCCTCAACAATGGATATTGGATCTGAAGGTACTATGATGCACAGTAGAATCTTGTGGTCCAATTAGTTAAAAACATTCTTCATCAGAGAAATTTAACTTCATCATATCCAAATATTTAATCCCTTTTAGAGGTTTGAGGAACTCATGTGAAATTAATAAGCACAATATTAAAATAATGAATACTTCATTTGAATCAATGTACGATCGATTGTCAATATTTATAGATGATCATTTCTTAAAGGATACGATCTCAAATCCATATAGATCCTCTACCCATGCTTCAGAATCTATGCGAACAAATATCATCAAATTTTGGGAGCTAGAATAGAGTTAAAATGACTCTTTCAATGTCACGATGATCACCATGATCCCGTCATTTTTATCCATGAAGGGATTAAAGATTGAAATTTCAAATGGGATATTTCTCTATCTTAGATGCAAGAAGAGGATACAGGAGCTCTAAATCAGTTGGAATGAATTCTTCTTGGAAAAGATCTTCTCATATACATATAGTGTGGGAGATAAAAATACTTGAAAAGTGTTCCCCAAACCCCATATATCCATTTCCCACTAAATAAGAAATAAATGAGTTATTATGATGAAAAAATACATTATATAAATTATTTATATTTTATAAAAAACCATGTAAAATACAATAAATATATTACATGACTAAACCAAGCCATTAACTTCACTTGTAATTCCCTTAAAATTAAACGATCCTTGAATAATAAAATAATATTCATTCATATAATATTTTTCTATGTATTACTTAAATACCTGTAAATAATTTTATTAAATAAATTCAACCCAATTATTCTATACTCGAATATTTATGAATTTATTCATTAGTTGGTGTCTCTTAATTCTTGGACAACACTCAGACCTCATGGTGGGGCCCACCATGTCTTATACTCATAATTTCTAGAATAGGGAAGTCTCTTGAATATACTATTTGGGGCGAACCTCTCAAACCTTATCTTGATAGAAGAGAATATTATTCGCAAACCAGGATTGAATTCAAGCAACCCATAAAGGCCACTAATGAGAAAATAAATAGTCATAGCATTGAAAACCATATTATGAACATGTAATAGGTAATATAATACCTTTTTCTTGAGATATATCATAAATTAGGAAGCATAGATTTTGTCATCAACCATTATTATATTATTTTTTGTTGATCTAATTGGACAAAATTTTCTTCAATTACCATGGCCATGGATTTAATAAAGGTATTATCATCTAGATAAACTATTCATCAGATATCACTTCCTCATCTTAGAAGTAAAAATGTATATCTTTACCACTCAACTAATTCCATAACACTAAAGATGAACCCAACACAAGTTGCCTCTCCATGAATCAATGTCATGGCTTTTTCCTTGCATCAAGGTATGTGATCAAATGGAACACGTTGATAATGATCTCAATTGAGGATACCAATATTCATGTATATAGATAGGAACAAAAAATGACACATGAAACATGTGGTTTTCCTATTATAGGTTTTGTCCTCAGGATATCACGTACTAGTTATCATCATGTGAAAAAAACAAGAGAAGAAGACCCAAAATTATGATCCCCCAGCACCTGATGGTCATGCATCAACTCCGTCCAGCCAATATAATGTATATAGACAATAGGAAATATGTTTAAGATTAATTTCATAGTATCTCAAGGTTCTTATTATAGCTTGGAAACTAATATAACCTTTTGATATGATAATTAATATATGGAAATTACCATAAATATTATGGGTGTAAAAGTATCAACACTATTATGGTAAGTGTATATCATAAATAAATCACTATATATATGATATGGTAATAGAAAAGTAATATCCAATTTGGGTATAGGGAACCCACTCTTACAACACTCCCACTTTCAATAGATATAGCTACCCAACCCAAGAAATCCTAGATTCAGTTTCTTCTACCATTTCATTGGCATGATTAAAAGAAATAAAATCCAGGAGGATCGGTTAGTTTAGTAGTCTTGGTAAACCAAATACATACATGGTTCTTGTATTACAAGTGAATACAATAATTAAAACATAGTTTTTTTATTTGAGGATAATAACTTTATTCCGTCTAGGATACCCACACATAACTTTCATAGTACTCTTCTTGGCTTCCTGGGAAAAGGAAACATAATAAGGGTGAGATCAAATGCTTAATAAGGGTAAAGTACAACAAAAACAATAATGAATCAATGGAAATAATAATTAATTAATGGTAAATAACTGAACACACATACAATGTAATTAAGAAACTCAGAAGGAAGTGAATAAAAAATATGGCAAGGTAATAACTGGAAACACATGCCTTTCAAATAACTAGATAAGGATAAATCAATATGGAAAGGTAAAAAACTGAAAAACATACCACCCAATCAATGAACTGAAATTGAAATGTATCCATAGATATGTCAACACAAAAATCTCATGGATTAATAATAACTAAAACTAAATGATGGAAATTATTAATTTTTGGACGCCATGTTTCCAAGTTACAAAGAACCATTACCATCAAAACCTTTCACAAGACATTTTAACATATCAGGTAAAAACCCATCTAAGGTGGCTAACCGAATTACTCATCCCATGAGACTACCAATTCATTTAGGGGATATCAATAATAGGGAACCACCCATGTCGTACCAATCCAAATCATTATTCATATATCAAATGATTGCTTTAAAAATGTGTCTTATCAAATATTCAAATAAACTGTATGATATAGATTTATCAATATTTCCCCAAATAATCAAATAAATTTCAAATTATACACTATATGAAAAATGGTATATGGTTTTGGAAATGAATATATCCATGATAAATGAAATTTATAATTAATGGAAATTAAATATTCAATGATAATAGGAAATTGAATATTTCAACGGGACTAAAAAATGAATCAAAGAAGTGAATTTGAATAATATCCTCATCCAAATAAATCATAAACTATCCATAAAAAGAATAAGGATGGTATAAATACAAAATATTCCAAGTGGATTAAAATTATAGGGTTTTTTTCATTGATGAATAAAAATCAAAGATATTTTAAAAACATTCTTGAGGAAAATATCCTTTTTATTTTGATGTTTTTTTGAAAATACTTTTCTTTGAAAACCACTTTTGAAAAAAATCTCTTTAAAAATTAACCTTTTAAACATAAAAAGGAATATTAAAATAAATGATGGTTTGTAAATCTATACATGTCATACAAGGTAAAAAGAATATTCCTTTTTATTATAAAAGGTTAAAAAATCCTTGTGCATAAAGAGACAAGAATATTCCTTTGAAAAAATTGGTAGAAAAAAATGAGTAAAAATTTCTTTAATAAATACTTTTGGAATGGTTAATTTCTTTTGAAAAACTTTATGTAAAATATATTTTTTAGAAGAAAATAGGTTAACCTACTAAAGGTATAAATGAAGTTTGATATTCCTAAAAACATTTTCTAAAATATTTTAAGTACCAATGAGTGGAAAATGGTACAATAACTTAGAAAAGTTCATAAATAGCCATAGGAGAATAAAATGAAAGGGTTTATTAGAAATTGATCAAATAATTTCCTCAGATTTAAATTCAAGTGTAAATAATCCCGAACAAAGTAATATTGTGAAGTAAACCCTTGAAAGAACTATTTCATTGATTTGAGAATAAATCAATGAATAGATTATGTGTATCAACTATAAATCCACATAATAGAATTGGAAATAAGTAAATAGATTCTATAAAGTATTTATAAACATAAACATATAATATTAACGACAATGAGGAAGTAATATAACTTAATGAAAATAAATTGGGTTATGAAATTCATTTCCACTTGGTAACTTTTAACTTGAATTCCCTTAGATAATTCAGTTTGAAACTCAAAATAGCACAAAAAATAAATGAATCATGATATTATATGACAAAGTGTTAGTATGTAAACCATATATAATAAATTAGGTTAAATACAATAAATTTATTATTTCAATAGAAATTTAACAGTCACAAAAGGAAGTGAGATTTCAAATATAATCATAAAAAATGTTATTTAGGATAATAATGATTAAACTTTCAAAAAGTGTCCCATACCACTTTGAAACATTTGAATCATAATATACATGAAGGAATAACACTAAATGAAACTTATAATATCATTATAATTGTGATATTCATGATATAACATGTCAAAGTAAATTATATACACCATATGAAAGAAATAAGGTGCATAACAACAAATAAGTCTCAATAGAATGTAGATTGAGACAAAATCCTTTACCTTGAGTTTGACTTGTCATGTGTGTCTTTATATTCATGAATAATAAACTTATGTTAATTATTTACTTTATTCATAAAATTTTTCATGTTTATTAACACTTTTATTTCACTTATTACAATGTTGTATACAACTACTTAAGTAATTAAGTTTACGTTGGGAGTTTTGACCAAATTCAGTTCATGTGTCAAAATGATATTGGTATGTCAACTATGGTCAAAAGTGTCATTATATAAACATATAAAGAATAATGATAGTGAAATAATTATCATATTTATGCATCAATTATACTTTTAAAACAATTCATGAAATATGGTAATAAAAAATGAACCAACGTTACAATCATGGATATGGTAGGTTGTACGTACTCATGAGTAACAATCCCATTTTTCAATGATTTTTATGGAAAAAAGGTAAGTAACGCTATATATATACATAATTACCATCATAAAATAAATAAAATTTATTATATATAATTATTGTGGTGTAAAAATAATCACCTCTTATCGAGGAGGTTATAGTTCACACATCCACGACTAACGTTATCACTTTTTAGCGTGTGAAGAGGGTAACAAAGAAAATGATATATTATATTTCAAGAAAAAATAATTATTTATTTAATATTATATATATTTCATTTATGTCACATATGTCTAATTAAAACCATCCTTTATACATTTCATTTAGCACTTGAATGAATCACATCGCTTTGAGGAGGCGATAGTCCATACTTCCCCAAATGATGCTATCGTATTCCCAAAAAATTGAAGGCATAAAGGTACATTATATATAAACTTAAAGAAGCATAATTACATTATAAAAACCACACACACACATATATATCATATATAAACATATTTTCCATCATAATTACCAATCGTGAAAGGGGATAAAGGAAAAACGAACTACATCATTTTGTGAGGCGGTAGTTTGTAATGCACATACACGGTAAGTTCGTTACCAATTAGATGGAAGTGTATGTTATTGTAGTTATAACCCTTAAAATAAATCATATAAATATATTTATGATACTTGTGTTATTATTTAAGAATTTAATAATAATAAATTAAGGGGTAGATCATGAAAATAACATAAAAGTTCTTGAGGAAGGAGGTTACCTCAAATTCAAGTAACTCCTTTTGGTTTGCACCAAAAGGGATTCCTTGGGTGGTTTTGTAAAACAGTTAAGGCTTCTAGGTTTCGTGGATTAATTTTTATGAGTTATTGGGGTAGATATCAGTTTATCCGAAGTGGATTGAGAGGTTTAAGTAATTGTAAAAGTGAATGCCTTTTTGTAATGTAGGGGAGGTGGTATTCTTGTAAATAAACAAGGTAAACACTATTTTGTGGTCTCCCTAACCAAATGTGCTTCCAAAATGAAAAAAAATATTAAAGGGGAATAAAGGTCAATAAAAACCTCCACCATAGAAAAATAAGTCCAGTTTTATAATTGTGTTCCTTAATTTCTATGATTCCCCAATTTTATCATTTTGGTTTTTATTAAAGTATCTAGTTTTATAACCTAAGTAATTTAACCATTAATACTAAATTAAAGTGATATTTATTAGAAAATATATTCCCACTAAATTATAAATTTTATATATAATTTAAAAAAGAAAAATATCATGTTTTTTGGAAATTAATTTTAATACAAACGCATGTAACGCGCAAAAACACTAATTTAACCGGGATCGTGCTAACAAGTTTTTACAATCTATGGGTCAATATGTTAATTATAAAAGATAAATTGGTCCATTAATAGACCATATTTAATATTTATTCAAAATTACAAACAAATTTTAATAATATATGTTTTTTTCAATTATAAATCATTTAATAAAACATTATTTATTGTAAAATAACATTAATTTCAATTTTGACAACATTTAATTAATTTCAATTTAAAATTATAAAAAAAATATTTGATTTAAAATGTATAAATTTTACAACCATTTATAATGATATATTCATATCAAAAAATAATTCAATACAATAATTTAATATATTTACTTCAATTTTAATATTTATAGTATCATTTATTTTAGTTAATTATTAACTAAATAATCACTATGTTGGAATTTCTTAACCATTTCAAGTAACTAATTCCCCTATAAAAATAGAAAAAATTATTTCGATAAAAATTATCCATTTATATTTATAAATGATATGTCTAACCTAAAATATGATGTTTTTCCATATCTCAATGTTTTATAAATGTTAAAGGTAAGTAAAGTTCTTCTTTTTTTAATTTTTCCCTCAATTTACATTATCATACAAGGCACTTACATGAAAATGTATCCAAATAACTCATAACATTAGAAACAAGAGGGGATATTGTAGAAATATTAGCATTAAATGGCCTTTTTACAAGTTTTAGATCATTTTTCCCTTAATTTTAAGGTTTATCCCTTTGTTAAGCACAATTTTACCTTATCTATTATAATTAATTTTTAATTCTTTTACTATTTTTTGGGTCAAAATATAATTTGATATTAATAGACTATAAAAATAATAATTATTAAAAAAAATTATCAATATTTTTTTAAATTCAATTCATATAAATGACTACATTAAGTTTAATGTTAACCCCATAGACGTGGTGAGAAAGTGAGTTTTTAAATTAAAAACGTTCAAAATTCCAATAAGCCTTTATATCTAATTTCAATATAAAAATGATTCCAATGAACTATATTGGATTAATATATATATATATATATAATGTATCCATCATGAATTTAGGAACCAATTTAAAATATAATTTATCATCAATTATTATTTAAATGAAAAGGTTGTTTTTAACTAAAATTTATTATTTTTCACTATTCATCAAAAAATGAAACTTCGCATAAAAATACTAAAAATTCACCCTAACCTAATTTTTATGTTGAAATTTTAAATATTAATTATACTTTTATATATATAATATATAAATGTTCCAAAATTGTATTTAAAATAGGTTCATCATTAAAAGGCAGTAAATGTGCCTTAGTAAAAATATAGGTTTTTTATGTGTAATATTGGGTTTTTTCTTATCTCATATCTATAGAATCTATTGAATAAATTTCAAAAATATTCAATTGAATATATAACATATATATTTCATTAATATCATTCACTAACTATAATTAATTTTATTAATTAGGATAAAATAGCTTTGTGATAAGAAGAATAGTTTTCTATAAAAATACTCCCTTTATTTTACATTGGTTCTTATATTCATTTCAAATTAATTTGTAACCAATGAATTCATTTAATATATTTTTACAACATATATTTTAATAATGTAGTTAATACTATTCAAAACTACAAATTTAACGGCTAGGTTATATCTTATTATATTAAATAATAATATTTAATAATATATTATTGTTCGGGAAAACTCAGCCTTATGTGTAACACAAGCCATTGAAGAAACTAGTTGTTGCGTGTGATGGATGCTAACTCAGTTTCACATGCATTTAAAGATATACAATATATTGAATTTATTTAAAATATTAAATATATTATAAATTCTTAAGATATTATATTCCTTTATTCACTTGGTGTTTCATGTTAGCAACGCTATCGAATACAATGTTTCTACTTTTTATTTTAAGGGAATTACATTCTCCCCACCTTAATTAAATTGTGTCCTTACAATTTAAATTTATCTTGGTGATATTTTTTTATATTTCTTAACCTTGAAATACCACATCATTAGAAGGGTTTGTAAGAAATCCTCTAGAAAATAGATAATGGGAAGTAAAAGGGTCACATGTAATAACATATAACTAGGTCTCTATGTAGGAGAGAATTAGTGGAAAGTAGGGATATGTACTTGGAGTAAAAGCGTAAATATTTATAGGGAGTGATTGAGGTCATCAATGACAATAAAGTGGATGATAAATGGATTTTTGAGGTCCTCAAATCCATAAATCTGTGATGATTTAGAAGACCATCGATTCAACAAAAATTAAGGTATGAAGATAACATTTTTTTAAGATAATTTTACTTATGTTGAGAAATTCCTTTATAGCCTAATAATATAAAGAAATTTACTTACATGATATGTTTTTATTTCATATGAACAATTCCATCTTTCAGTTGTGCTTCAATAAATTTATAATTCATACATTACTTCAGGGAATGGATATCTAAAAGTTGAATTTGATTATTGAAGCACTGAAATAATCATTTAACAGATCATAAGGCCCATAAAAGAGTGAAGAGTATTTAGATTTGTCTCTAACCATTCACCAAATAAAATATGTTTAATTCATTAATCTCTAAACATAAATAGTTACACTATTTTTTCATCATTGATATTTATTTTTCAAAAATTTTAACTAAAAATAATGACATATTAACCAAAACATTATGTAGTTCAGTGGTTGGCATAAAACCCTTATTGTACTTCGGTCATGGGTTCAAGACTTGGGGCCTTTTCGAACTTGATTGGTTATCACCCAACATACAAGTTTTCATTTTCTAAAACCATATTAACATAATTTTCAAAATAAATATGATGTACATCCATAAAATAAGTTTAATAATTAAATATCCTTTTAACTAAGGTTTTCAATAGAACCACAATATATAAATACTTTATATGTTTTATTTATACATAGGTCCTTCCTTGGTATAGGGTTTATCCATATTATGATTTGTAGGATTTCTAAATTATAACACCTTATTCTCAATCTAAAACACCTTATTTTTAACCCAGATTATTCATTTTCATTATCTATTCAAATACTTTATAATGGTTTGTAAGAAAAATGTGAATTATCCTAAACATATCCCCCTGGGAGTTTCAAACCAAGTTCACCATAAGGCCCATTGTCATATACCAGGTTACGCCGAGTTAGGTCTCACACACCTTGTCAGAGTTGTTAATCCTAGGTACATATTTTACAAAACCACTTCCACTTATAGTATTTAGACAGGGATGTATTTCTAGGAATACTCACATAATCTATACATTAGAAAAATTCTTGGTTGTTCTTATATACTTATCCTAAAATTATACCTTAGGGTTATATTATCTACTCTATTATTTCCTACATCTAGTTCCCATGGTTCCTACTAAACTTACAATGATACCAACTATAGTGACCTGACCCCAGAAATCCCAAATTCGGCATCTACTTCCATTACCATGGAATGATTACAAGGAATCAAATCATGAAGGACCAAGTAGTTTAGTAGTCTTGGTAGACTAGATACATATACGACTCTGGTATTAAAAATAAATACACTAATTGAAACATAATTTTTTTCTTTATGGGATAATAAATTTATTCCATCCAGTATATTTATCATGACTCATCCCCTGGGGCTGGTGCCGTGACTACCCCAATACCACCTTCTATAGACCAGGGGCTGGTGACTAGAACCAGAAATTTGTATTCCTATAATGGGAAGGCATTGCCTTTAAACCTATACAAACACATAATACAAGAACACAATAAGAATAAACCACGAAGTAAACTACTGTAGTTAAATTTGTACTGAAAGTAAAGTGGATGGAATACAAGCCCAACTGAAAAGTACAAGTACAACTAAAAGAGAAAACAGCTCCGGGAACATCCACTGAGGATCCCACCTGAAGAGTAGGTACAACTCACGATTAGTACTCACCGTGTCACGTCACATCAAATGGTCCACCTATGAGAACCATCTAGTCCTAGTTACCTCAGACTTGATCAACATTGTCCGTCATCTTAATGAGACACAGTAAGGTGTGGGTGTATCCCATGCAGGGGTGAGTATAACAATACGCAGTAGGGACCCTGAGACCCCTAAAGGTCTCCCAGAGTTCCAAAAAGGAAAAAACAACAAATCAAGACCTCAATCACAAAGAACGAAGCAGTAGTCATCAACTATACTTTGGTATATTCCCATACATATACCTAAGTTATCAAAATATACTTGTCTCATACATGAGGAAAAATAAGGCTCCAACTTTTAAGCCATTTGCACAACTGGTCCACGAGGGAAGTATACCAAAAATGTTACACCACGAAGGTAACGCCGTGAAGGTAAAAATAACTAAAATGTAACACCATGAAGGTAAAACCATGAAGGTAACAGAAAGAAGTTAACACCATGAAGGTAAGAGACTCATCTCACTCCAGATATATAAATTGAGTACAGAAATACAAATGATTAGTCGTAAATCTAGATCATCTTTTTCTTTCAAGAAGCTCTGCTACTGACCCACATAGGATCGATAGATGCTAACCCACATAGGATCACTAGGCTCTGACCCACATAGGATCGATAGATACTGACCCACACAGGATCTCTAAGCACTGACCCACATAGGATTGATAGATGCTAACCCACATAGGATCGATGTTCTTTCTTTACGTTACAACCAGCCACTAGATTCCCAAACTAAGCATGCTTGATTCTGGTATAATACACTTCTCAAGACATTGTATTTAACTCAACCTCCATGAAGTTACATGAATAATTATCCCAAAGGACCTCCATGTAGTAAGGGTTCCAACGTGACAGACGACACGTCAATCAGATGCCCGGTCTGTGACTTATAAGCGTTTTAGTACCAAGGGCCTGGTTGGATTTGAGTTCAATCCAACCCAGCCATACTAAAAATTTCTAAAAAAACTCAATTGGAGTATACTAAAAGGAATGTCGCACTCCAAGGATCTCAGGGCCGCAGACGGTTCATCAAATAGACACATAGTTCACAAGTTATAGCTATTTTAGCGAAACTGGGCCTGAAAGGAGTTCGGGTCTGGTCCGACCTGGTCGAACCGACCAGGCCCCACCCGGCATGGGCTGGGCCATGGTGGGCTCGGCCCACTGAGCTGTGGACCAGACTGTCCTACCTGCTGGGCTGACGTAGCCCGACCCACGGAGGGGCACTGCCCGCAGGGCTCACGCGGCCCTGCCTGCGGAGGGCGCAGCCCATTGGGCTTGTGCATCCCTCCTCATAGAGGGTGTGGCCCTCTTGTCTCATGCGGCCTACCCCGCTTGAGGGACGGCCCACTAGAGCGAGGCCCACCCTAGCTGGCACGAGGGGGGGGGGGTGTTCTCCCATTCAGAGATTAGAGCAGCGGCGCCACGGGGCGCCGCCAGGTCACCGGTGGGACCCACAGGGAGCGGGTCTCGGCCTTTCGTCGCAGCTTCTGAGCCATGGTTGTCTTCAGACGCCCATGGTGGCATGCCTCTCTCCTCCACCCGTGGTCGGTCGGTGTCAGCTACCACTGTCCGCAGTGACTATATGTCGTGTCCCTCTCTCCGGTGGCACGCCGCTCCACCTTTCACAGCTGGCCCGAGCCGGCTACTGTCTTCACCCCACTGTGGCTACGACTGCAACCTTCTTCGCTGGAGGCGCATGACGGTGCACCGCCATCTCCTTCGTGGACGTCCAGTTCCGGCCACCACCATCACCTCCTCCACTGGCGCCAGTTTACGACGATCTTCTGCAGGTCACCAGGTGAGATATGGTGGCCCTTTTTCCATCCAAAGGTGCCAACAGACTCCTCGAGATTCCCTCTTCATCGTTAAACCCACCATTCCAGGTTTATTCCAACCTGAATAAATCACTCGTGGAGAATACATCAAATTTTAACAAAAGGCAGAGGGTCCGGGCCTTGTTCGTTTGGCCAGCGCCCTCCGCATTAGCTTGATAGAAACAGGGTAGTAAAATAATTCAACAACTATTGAATTTAGACATGAAATAAACCCTACCTTGAGATTGTTGGAGAAAATCCACATTTGAGAAGGATTCGGTGTTCGTCGTTCGTGATTCAGTGGTGCTCGTTACTACTCACTGGAACCGGTCTCATTATCCAAGTGGTTGGTTTCACGGTATTTTACCAGAACTTCATCTCTTGGTGAATCCATGCCAACAACCCTCCCCAAGCTTCATATAAATAGGAGGGGGAAGATGTGGGTAACACCATTGGGAATTTATGAGGTTCATTTAATAATGAACCTTCCTAATTCCAATGGTAAGATTATAAACATTGAGGAGTCAAGCTAATTAATGGCTTGACATATCGTTGGTCCCTCCACTACTGCTCTTCCATTAGAGGAAAAGAAAATAGATAAATAAAATAACTTTGTTATTTTATTATTCTTTTAAAAGTCCAAAAATATATATCTTTTTCTCCCGACCTACTATGGTTTAAGTAAAGCCTTCCTTAAGATATTCCTGGCACTGTTGATTCAATGGTGCCCTCATATTTTTAATCTGATCACCGGTACAAATGTTAGAAAATGTCGCATATGTGTTTACTGAACGTGCCTTAAAAAAAGTTTAGAAATTCATTCCAGGCACACCGGGCCTCGGAATCACACGCAGTCAATTTTCGTAGACTCATAATAATTCCATATAATTAAAAATAGATTACATGGAAAATTAGGGTCTTTACATTCTTCCCACCTTAGGAATTGTCATCCCTGAAATCCACAACATAGACTAAGGAAACGAATAGAGGTACTGAGCATTAATCTGAGCCTCCTGATACCATGTACTCTCCTAGAGGTTCCCGTGCTGCCAGCAAACGCGCACCAGAGGTATCGATCATCCACGAAGGACCTGCTCTTTTCGATCATCAATCTCCACTGGAACCTCCGTAAACGCCACCTCATTATCAAAGTCAAACTCTCCATGGTCAATGAATTGAGATGGGTCATGCACATATCTCCTTAGCTAGAATACGTGGAAGACGTTTTTCACCCTCTCCAACTACAGTGGCGGTTCCAAGCAGTATGCCACCTCATCAATCCTCCAAAGTATCATAAATGGTCTGATAATCCTCGGTGAGAGTTCGTCGCCTCGGCCAAATATCTGTAGTCCCCATCGAGGGGAGACTCGCAAGAATACATGTTCCCCCTCTTGGAACTCCAGAGGTCTCCATCTCCTATCAACATAATACTTATGTCTACTCTATGTAGTCTTCATCCACTCTCGGATGATCTGCACCTTCTTAGTGGTAGCCTGTACCAACTCTGGACCCATAAGTGCCAACTCCCCTGGGTATGTCTAGCATAGAGGTGACCTGAAAGGTCGACTATACAAGGCCTAAAATGGTGCTATACCGATGGTGGGTGATAGTTATTATTGTATGCGAACTCCACCAAGGGAAAGTGATCCTTCCAATTGTGGCCAAAATCTTGGACGCAAGAATGAAGCATGTCCTCCATTGTCTAAATGGTCCACTCCGTCTGACCATCCATCTATGGATGAGAGGCGGTGCTCAAACGTAGCTACGTCTCGAACGCCTCCTGTAATCCCTTCCACAACCGGGATGTAAAATGTGTGTCACGGCCAGAGATTATCATCATTGGCACCCCATTAATTCATACAATCTCTTGTACGTAGATGTGTCTCTAGCTCTCTACTGATCCCTGCTCTCATATGGGTAAGAAGTGAGCTGAATTCGTGAGTCGGTCAATGATCACCCCAATGGAATCATGTCCCCTAGACGTACATGGAATTACTGCCACAAATTCCATGGAGATACCATCCCACTTCCACAACATTACCTATAATGGTTGTGCTAAGACTGTTGGAACCTGATGCTTGGCCTTCACTTGATGACAAGTGAGGCATCATGAAACATATCCAGCCACTGATTTCATCATCCTTGGCCACCAGTTCTGATTCTAAAGGTCCTGGTACATCTTCACCGCACCCAGATATACCGCCAGAGGGGACGTATGGAACTCCCTCAACACCTCCTCTTGTAGCACCAATGGTACCATAGTGCGTCCTCTAAAGAGAATGATGTGCTTCCCACTTTCATAAAATCCATCAAGTGCATGTCCTAAGGATATATGAGCACATCGATCCTCATAGTCAATATACCCAAGCCGTGACTCTTGAACTCACAGAAGAAGTGGGGGAGTGACAGCTATAGACTGGAGGTAAGCTACTCTATCTCTATCCACAAAGGATATCTGTAATGCGGCTAGCTGCTCTATCACCTCACTCAGTAACTATAGACCAGACCTCTTGCTTAGTGTGTCTGCTACTATGTTCCCCTTCCCAGGAGTGTAGACTATCTGAAAGTCATAGTCCAGGAGAAACTCTATCCAACGTCGATGTCTCAGTTTCATGTCCTTATGTGAGAATATATACCTAAGACTCTTGTGATTAGAGTATACTATAAAACATTCTCCCATCACATAATGTCGTGACATATTCAAGGCGAAGACCACTGCTGATAACTCTAGTTCATGGGTAGTGTAGTTCTGATCATGTTGTCTCAGCTATCGAGAACCATATGTGATCACTTCTTGCTCCTTCATCAGGACACATCCATGTTTATTCCCCTGATTCATCGCAGTAGACTACATACCCAACACCCTCTTCTAGTAGCCTCAAGATGGGGGCACACATCAGTCTCTGCCACATCTTCTGAAAACTATGCTGACATCTCTCAGTCCATACAAAGGGATTTAAATTCTTCTTCAATACTGAAAAGGGTTCCACAACTCTGTAAAATTTAGGTACGAATCTCTGGTAGTACCCAGCCAATCCTAGGAAACTCTGCACCTCATTCACACTCTTGGGTGGATCCCAAGCAAGCACTGCCTCTATCTTCTCTGGATCTACCGTAACTCTAGACTCCGAGATAATGTGTCCTAGAAAGTTGAACTCCCATATCCAGAACTATCACTTCGAGATCTTACAATAAACCTGGTGCTATCGGAGTGTATCCAGAACTATCTGCAGATGACAGACTTGCTCCTCCTCCGATGCCAAGTAAATCAAGATGTCATCGATGAAGACCACCACAAAGTGATCTAGGTATGGATGAAAGATCATGTTCATGAGTCCTATAAACATTTCAGGGGCATTGGTCATGCCGAATGGCATAACCAAGTACTCATAGTGGTCATACCAACATCTAAAGGCCATCTTTTACACATCGTCATCTCGTACCCTGAGCTGATGATAGACTGATCTGATGTTTATCTTCAAAAACAATCGAGATCCCTTCAACTGATCAAAGAGGTCATAAATCCTAGAAAGTGGATACTTGTTCTTCACGGTCACCTAGTTTAGGTTTCGATAGTCCACATAGAGTCTCAAACTCCCATCTTCCTTCTTGGCGAACAAAATCGGGGCTGCCCATGGAGAAACACTGGGCCTTATGAACCCCTTCATATGAAAGTCCTCCAACTGTACCCATAACTCACGAAGCTCCGCGGGATCCATCCGATATACTAGTGTAGATATCAGTGTCATCCCAGGGTATAGGTTTATGTAAAAGTCTACCTCTCTACATGGAGGTAGTCCGAGAACATCATCAAGAAAGACATCGGCATATTGTTCCACCACTACAGGATAACTTAGACTCTCAACATCAACTGCTCAGAGGGTAAGGATAGCCAACTAATGTGTGATCAGTTGAAACCTCCTCTAGAAAAGTCTATCATGAGCTGTAAAGGTTCCATTCTCACCGGTGAAGGAAAATAAATTCCCATCCTCACAGACACACCAAAATTTGTGCCTAATATAGTCAATATGAGTATGGAGTGTGGATAACAATTCTATACCCAAGATGACGTCGTAAGGCCTCAATGTCACTACTAGAAGATCTCAGTCTAAGGTCTCACCTCCTAGAGTAAGTTCACACTACCGGAACCAATGTTTAATCATCGAATACTCTCCCTTATGAGTCTCTAGCTACAAGGATCAAGCCAACGACTCCATCAGAATCTCCGAGCTCCAAACGAGGGTCGTGGAAATAAAAGAGTGAATGGAACCTGTGTCTATAAGTACTGCATCTAGGCTGGAGTAGACACAGATCGTACCACTAATCATCTCTAGAGAACTGTGGTCATAGGCCTCAGCTGCCTAGAGTTGAGCTCGTCCATGTCCTTCTACTCCCAATGGTCAGGGTGACCACCTGGAGGTGGTGGCAGTAGAACCTCGAATTGCTACCCACCGCCTACTGCACGAATAGCTCTTCCACGTTCACCTGCTACCTGCGGATCTCCTCAATTGAATATATACCTCTACCTCATCGGTCACTTGACTGTCTATTAGTTGTCTATTCAGCGAGTCGGGCAGTCATGAGCCAAGTGACCCTGATTGCTGCACGAGTAGCACTGCCTACTCCTCATCCGTCCTCCTCTATCCTGTGATCCCTACACCACCGACCCTGTATCTTGAGTTTTTCCAATAGAAGGTTTGGACCAATTATCCCCATGAATCACCCGTTTATTGCCTACTATGTATGACTCTGCTACCTAACGTCTGGTGGTGGATCTCGCTGTCGGTGCCTACTCAGCTAGAAATCTCTCCACTAAAAGTTCTCTCTCTAGCACCCCATCCTGCGTCAGAATGCTGAGAAATATCATCGATGCTCTGATATCCCATTGGATACCCTAATCAATGTTATGGTACCTGACGAAAGGGTATCATACCTTGTCGGTAGAGTAGTGGGAGAGATCAATGAATCTCCTCGAGTACTGGTCCACGATCAGGCTTCTTTGCAATAAGTGCAGCAGCTCTTTTATACACACTGAGCGTAGAGTTGTTGGGATGAACTCTACCCTGAAAATGCCCTACAAGTCTACATAGGTGAGGTTCACCTCATCATTTATCTGAATTGTCAGACTCCACCATCTCCCACCTACTCCCTGGAAGAGACTAGTAGCTAGGATCACTATCAGATCAGCTGGTGCCCCAAATAAGTGAAAGACTCTGGCCACAGCCTCCAGCCAGTCCTCATCCACCTGTGGATCCATCTCTCCTAGGAACCTCAGAGGCCTCTTCTGCTGAAACTCGTGAAATGTGATCAGTCAACGTGCACCCTTGGCTGGTGGGGCTGGTGGCAATGGCTGCCCAACGGGTAGTGGTGCTGCTGGTACACCACCCGAAGGTGCTAACATAATAAGAGGTTCCTGCACTGAGGCCTCATCGCTCGATGGGTCGTCATTGTGTACTCTCTCAGGAATCATGGTTGGCTGTCTACATATAATCTTCTTGAAAGAAAACAGGTGTGCTATAGTCAATAAGTTATACCTGGTGAGCTCACTCAAATAAATCATAAGAAAATCTTTTCAAAACACATGGAATCAGTGTTTTCATGCAATGAGTTGGAAATCAGAATTCAAAGACCCAGTGTATGGATACGTCAGTCACTGTACCAACACTGGATTCCCCAAACTGAAAACCTCACTCACAACACTTAACAATATTACCACATGGAAAAGATTAGAGTCCTAGTTCTTTGGTAGAACTGACTCCTCTGATACCACTTTGTTACGACCCGTCCCCCGGGGCCCATGCCATGACTACCCCAAGTCTGCCTTCCATAGGCCATGGGCTAGTGACTAGCATCGGAAATGCATATACCTATAATGGGAAGGTATTTCCTTTAAACCTGTACAAACACACAATCCAAGAACATAACAATAAGCAACCACAAAGTAAAATATTGTAGTAAAAATTGTACTAAAAGCAAAGGGGCTAGAATACAAGCCCAACTGGAAAGTAAAAGTACAACTGAAAGAGAAAATAGATCTTGGAACGTCCACCGAGGATCCCACCTGAAGGGTAGGTACATCTCATGATCAGTAGTCATTGTGTCATGTTAAATCAAACGACCCACCTTTGAGAACCATCCAGTTGAAGCTCACTCAGCCTCGATCAACGTTGTCTGTCGTCTGCACAAGACACAACAAGGTGCAGGCATAGCTCATGTAGGGGTGAGTATAACAATACTCAGTAGGGACCCTGAGATCCCTGAAGGTCTCCCAGAGTTCCACAAAGGAAAAAACCACAAAGCAAGACCTTAATCACAAAGCATGAAGTAGTAGTCATCAAATATACTTAGGTATATGCCCATACATATACCTAAATTATCAAAATATACTCATCTCATACATGAGGAAACATAAGTCTCTGACTTTTAAGTCATTTTCACAACTGATCCACAAGGGAAGTATACCACAAAGGTACAACCATGAAGGTAACGCCACGAAGGTAAAAATACCAAAAAGGTAACACCACGAAGGTAACACCATGAAGCTAAGAGTACCACAAAGGTAACACCACGAAGGTAAAAGACTCATCTCACACCAGGTATATAAATTGAGTACAGAAGTAAAGATGATTAGTAGTAAATATAGATCATCTTATTATGTCGATAAACTCTGTTTCTGACCCACACAGGATCGATAGATGCTGACCCACATAGGATCACTATGCATAGACCCACAGAGGATCGATAGATACTGACCCACACAAGATCACTAAGTGCTAATCTACTTAGGATTAATAGATGTTAACCCACATAGGATCGATGTTCTTTCTTCACATTACAGTCTGCCACTAGATTCCCACACTAAGCATGCTTGATTCTGGGAGAATCCACTCCTCAAGCCGTCAGTCGTACCTCAACCACTAGGAAGTTCGATAAAGAAGTATCCCAAAGGACCACCATGTCGTAAGGGTTCCAACATGATAGACGACGCATAAATCGGATGCTCGATATGTGACTTATAATCATTTTAGTAATGAGGGCCTGAATGGATTCGAGTTTGATCCAACCCGATCATACTCCAACATTCTCCAAAACTCAAGTGGAGTATACCAAAAGGACTGTCTCACTCCAAGGATCCCAGTGATGTAGATAGTTGGTCAAACGGACGCCCGGTTCAAAAGTTATGGCTCTTTTAGTGAAATTGGACCTAAAAGGGGTCTAAGTCCGGTCCAACCCACCCTGGTCTGACCCAACCTAGTTTGGGTGACCCAACTCGGTCTGGGTCTGACCTAACCTGGCTTGAACCAGCTTGGGCTGGTTAGGTTGGGCTGAGTTGTGGCGGGCTCGGCTCACTGGGTTGTGGACCGGCTCGGCCCGGCCGGGCGGTGCGGCCCGCAGAGCTAACATGGCCCAGTCCACGGAGGGGCGTTCTCCACTAGTCTCACATGGCTGGGTCTACGGAGGGGTGTGGCCCAATCCACATAGGGGAAAGGGCTGCCCTAGCTAGCACGAGGGGGTGGGGGAGTTTCCCCCCATTCGGAGATCGGAGTGGCGGCGCCACGGGGCACAACCAAGTCAGTCACGGGACCCATAGGGAACGAGTCCCAGCCCTTCACCATGACTTCTGAGTTGCGATCATCTTCAGTAGTGCGCGACAACTCGCCACTCACGTCCTCCCACAGCTGGCCGGTGCCGGTCACCGCTATCCATCACGACTATATGTCGTTTCCCTCTCTCCGGCGGGGCACAATTGCGCGCCGCTCCGCCTTCTGTGGTCGGCCTGAGCCGGCTATCATCTTCACCGGCCACGACTATAGTCACGACCTTCTTTTCCGGCAGTGTACGATGGTGCACTGCCCTCTCCTCTGTAGTTGTCCAATTTTTCTGCTGCAATCACCTCCTCCACCGGCGCCGGTTGCTGGCAGTCTTCCACGGTTCACCGAGTGAGCTCCAGTGACCCGTTTTTCCATCCAAAGGTGCCAACGGACTACCTAGGATGCCCTCTTTGTTTCTAAACCCACCGTTACGAGTTTCATCCAACCCAAATAAACCACTCATGAAGAACGTTTCAAATTTCAACAAAAGGAGGAGCGTCCGAGCCTTGTTCATTTAACCCTCACCCTCCACGTTACTTTGATATCAATAGGGTAGTATAATGATTCAACAACTCTTGAATTTAGACAATAAATAAACACTACCTCAATATATTTGGAGAAAGTCCGCATTTGAGGAGGATTCAGTGTTCGTTGTTCGTGATTCGGTGGTGCTCTTCACCACTCATTGGAACTGGTCCCGTTCTCCAAGTGGTTGGCATCATGGTATTTTACCAAAGCTTCATCACTTGGTGAAGTCGTGCCAACACCCCTCCCCAAGCTCCATATAAATAGGATGTGGAATAGGTGGGTAACGCCGTTGGGAATTTATGAGGATAATTTAACAATGAACCTTCCTAATTACAAGGGTATGGTTACAAACATTGAAGAGTCAATCCAATTAATGGCTTGACATGTCGTTGGTCCCTCCACTATCGCTCATCCGTTGAAGGAAAAGAATAGAGAGAAATAAAATAACTTTTTTTTTATTTTATTATTCTTTTAAAAGCGCAAAAAATATATCTTTTTATCCCAACCTACTACGGTTTAAGTGAACCCTCCTTTAGGTGAAACCCGACACTAAAGATTCAACAGTGCCCTCAGATTTTTAATCTGAGCACTGATTCAAAAGTTAGAAAATGCCGCTCACGTGTTTATTGAATGTACCTTAAAAAATTTCAGAAATTCATTCTAGGCACACCGGGCATCAGAATCAGTTGCCGTCAATTTTCAAAGACTCGTAATAATTTAATATAATTAAAAAAATACATAGAAAATCAGGGTCTTTACAATATCTTGGAATATCTTTCATAGTACACTTCTTGGATTTTTAGGGAAATGAAACATAATAAGGGTAAGATCAAATGCTTAGTAAGTGTAAAGTAAAACGAAAGAAATAATGAATTGATTTTGAGTAATAGTTATGAAATGGTAAATAAATGAACACACATACTATGTAATTAACAAACTAAGAGGGAAGTGAATAAAAAATATGGAAAGTTTATAATTGGAAACACATTCCTTTCAAATAACTAGATTAGGAAAAATAAATATGGCAAGGTAAGAAACTGAAAAAGATGCCACCTAGTCAATGAACTTAAAATGAAATGTATCAATAGATACATCGACACAAAATCTCATGGATGAAAAATAACTAAAACTAAATGAGGTAAATAATGAATTATTATATGTCATGTTTCCTAGGTACATGGAACCATTATCGTAAAGACCTTTACCAAGATAGTTTAATATATCGGGTATGACCCCATCTAAGGTTGCTAGCCAACTGACTCATCCCATGAGACAATCGATACATCAAGGGGAAATCTATAATTGGGTTTCTCCCTTCTCATAAGTAACCAAATAATTCCTCATATATTGAATAATCAATTTAACAATGCGCCTTATCAAATATCCATATGGAGTAGAAGATAGGGATTTATAAATATTTCCCTAGATAATAAAATATATTTCAATGTACCCACCATATGAAAAATGGAATAAGGTTTGGGAAATGAAAATATCCATGATAAATGATATGGATAATTAAAGAAAATTTAATGCTCAATTATCATTGGAAATTGATTATCTCAAGGGCACTGACAAAGGAATCAAGGAAGTGAATGTTAATACTATCCTTTTCCAAATCAATCTTAAAACATCTAGAGGAAGAATAAGGATGGTATCAATACAAAATATCCCAAGTGGAGTAAAAATATTTGTTTTTCGTCATTGATGAATAGAAGTATAATATATTTTAAAACCATTCTTGGGGAAAATATCCTTTTAATTTTGGAAAACATTTTGAAAATAATTGTTCTTGAAAATCACTTATGAAAAACAATTATTTAAAAAGTAATGTTTTAAAAAAATAAGCTTCCAAGAAAGGATGATGGGTAAATCTGTACATGTTGAACTAGGTAAAAATAAAATTCCATTTACATGGTAAAAGGTTAGAAAAATCCCTTTTTCAGAAAGAAAAATAATATTAATTTGAAAAGAATAGTAAAAGAAAAAATGGGTAAAATTTTATTCAATAAATAATTTATAAATGGTTAAAAACATTTTTGAAGACATTCTTTATAAAATACAATTTTAGAAGAAAAAAAGGTTCTCCAGATAATGGGATAAATGAATTCGTGTTTTCTTAAAAACATTTTATGTACTAAAGAGTAGAAAATAGTACTATTACTTGGAAAATTTAAGGAATAATCATATGTGGATAAAATTAAAGAATTTATTATAAAATTATCAAATGATTTCCTCTGATGGGAATTCAAGTGTAAACAATCCCGTAAAAAATAAGACTATGAAGTAAACCCTTGAAAAGACCAAAACATTGATGTGAGAATCAATCGATGAATAGATTATGTGTATCAACTGTAAATCCACATAAGAGAAGTGTAAATACATTATTAGATTGTAAAAATTATTTATACACATAATCATAGAATATTAATGATAATAAAGAAGTAATATAACCTAATGAAAAGAAATTGGGTTATAAAATTATTTTCCACTTGGTAAATTTTAACTCAAATCCCCTTAGATAATTCACTTTGAAACTCAAAATATCATTAAGAATGAATGGAACTTGATATTATATGAAACATTGGTAGTATGTACACCACAACAAATTTTGTGGAAAACAACAAATTGATTGTTTTAAGAGAAAGTTAAAAATCACAAAAGGAAGCTAGATTGAAAAGATAATCATTAAAAATGTTCTTGAGGAGAATAATCCATAAACATTCCAAAGTGTCACATACCACTTTAAAAAATTTGAATCATAATATCCATGAAGTAATAAAATTAAATGAAACTTATAATATCATGATAATATGTAGATTCATGATATAATATGTCAAATGGTATTATATACACCATATAAAAGAAACTAGGTGCATAATAACAAATAAGTCTAAATGGAATGTAAATTGAGATGAAATATCTTACGTTGAGTTTCACTTTCCATGTGTATCTTTATATTCTTGGATAATAAACTTATGTTAATTATTTACTTTCTCCATAACCTTTTTTATATATACTAATACTTTTATTTTACTTATTACAGTGTTTTATAATAACTACTTCTACAATTAAGTTTATGTTATGTGTTTTGATCAAATTCGGTTCATGTGTCAAAAAAGACTTTTTTAGCTCAACTATGTTCAAATTGAAAATTATATAACATCTAAATAATAATAATAATTACTTAATTATCATATTTATACATCAATTATACTTTTAAAATCAATCATGAAATATGGTAATGAAAAATGAACCAGCATTACAATCTCGGAGATGGTAGGTCGTACGTACGCATAAGTAACATTCCCATTTTTTCAATGATTGTTTTGGAAAAAGGTAATTAACACTATATATTTCAATAATTATAATCATATAATAAATACCATTATATATATATATAATTCTTGTGATGTAAAAGGAATCACATTGTGTCGGGAAGGCGGCAGTCCACACATCCACGACTGACGTTATCACGTTTTAGTATGTGAAGAGGGTGATAAAGAAAATAATATATTATATTTAAATAAATGTAATTATGTCATTAATATCATATATATTTCATTTATGTCACGTATTTTTAATTAAAACCATTTTTTATACATTCCATGTATCATGTGAATGAATCACATCACTTTGAGGCGATAGTTCTCCATGCACATAAACGATAAGTTCATTACCCGTTAGATGGAAGCATGTGTAAGTGTATTCCTAAACCTTAACTTAAAAACATCTCACTATATTAAAGAAACTATTTTTATTATTTATTCATTTAATAATAATAAATTAAGGGTTAGATAATAAAAATAATATAATAGATTTTGAGGAACGATGTTACCTCTTATTCGTGTAACTTCTTTTGGTTTGCACCAAAGGGATTCTTTAGATAGATTTATGACAAAAGGTATGATTATAAGATTATTGGATGAATTTTTATGATCTATTCTGGAATATCTTGGTTTATCCAAAGTGTCTTGAGATGTGTAATGATGTGGAAGAGTGAATTCCTTTTTATAGTGGAGGGGGAGTGACATTCTTATAAATACCAAAAGGTTTATACAATTGGGTGGTCTCCCTTACCTAATGTGCTTCCAAAATGAAAAAATAATTAATTAAAGGGAAATAATGTGTGATAAAAACCTCCAAAACAAAAAAAAATAATTCCATTTTTTTTATTTTGTTCCTCAATTTCAAAGATTCCCTAATTTTATCATTTTTCTTTTTAATAAAACATATAGTTTTATAGCCTAAGTAATTTAGAAATTAAGACTAAATTAAAGTTATATTTATTATAAAATATAGACACACTGTATTCTAAATATTATATTTAATTTAAAAAATAAAAATCTCA
Source organism: Viscum album (assembly GCA_963277665.1). NCBI lineage: Eukaryota > Viridiplantae > Streptophyta > Magnoliopsida > Santalales > Viscaceae > Viscum > Viscum album. Next base: position 310,273,915 of record OY728147.1, read on the forward strand.
TGTTTGATGGAAATTAATTTTAAAACAACCGCATATAATGTGCAAAAAAACACTACTTTAACCTGGACTGTGCTAATAATATTTTTAGAATATGTGGGAAAATATGATAATTATAAAATATAAATTGGTCCAATCATAGAACATATTTAAAATTTTTAACACTTAAAAATAACTTGGAATAATATAGGGTTTTTATTAATTTTAAATCATTTAATAAAATATCATTTATTGTAAAATAACATTAATGTGAAATTTGATATTATTTATTTAATTTCAATTTAAAAATATAAAAACCAAATGGGATTTAAAATATATTAATTCCATATCTATGTGTCATGATATATCTATATAAAAAACAATTAAATTTAATAATTCAGCCAATTAAATTCACTTTTAATATTTATAATATCATTTATTTTAGTTAATTATTAAATAAATAAACACTACGTTGGAATTTCATAAGCATTTTTAGTAACTAATTTATTGATAAAAATTAATGATAAATTATAATGATAAAAATAACCCATTTATATTTTTAAAGATATTTATAACCTAAAATATGATGTTTTTTCCATATCTCAATGTTTTATAAATGTTAAATGTAAGGAAGATTCTGTTTTTGTCTTTTTCCTTACTTAACTTATCATATAGGGCACTTTACTGAACATGTGTCTCAATAAATAAAAAAATTAGAAACAAGAGGTGATATGGTCTAAATATTGGTATAAAATGGCCTATGGAAAAGTGTCTAGGTCATTTTGTCCCTTAAGTTTAAGATTTAGTCCCTTGTTAAGATTAATTTTACCTTAATCATTGTAATTTATTTTAATTACTTTTACTGATATTTCGTTTGTCAAAAACAAAGTTGATCTTATTAGAATAATAATTTCATACTAATTTCAATTTTATATTTCCATTTTTCTGAATTTATTTCTCAGAAATAATGAAATTATGTTTAACGCTAATCCCATAGATGTGGCAAGAAAGCAAGTTTTTAAAGTAAAAACGTTTAAAAGTTCAATAAGTTTTTATAACTAATTTAAATATAAAAATGATTCAAATGATCGAAATTGGATTAGTATATTTATAATTGATATATTTTTACTTTAATAATAAATTTAAAATATGATTTATTGTTAATAATTATTCAAATGAAAATACAGTTTTTAACTAAAATGCAGTATTTGTTACTATTCATCAAAAAAATAAATTTCTCAAAAAAATACCAAAAAATCACCCTAACCTAATTTTAATGATTCTATTTCAAATATGATTTATATTTTGACATATAAAATCTATAAAGGTTCCAAAAATTATATTTAAATATGTTTTTCATTAAAAGTCAGTAAAAGTGCCTTAATAAAAATATAGGATTTTTAGGTATAATATTGAGTCTGTTCTTATCTCATGTTTATCAAATCTATTGAATAAACTTTAAAACTATTTTATTGAATATATAAAAATATATTTCATTAATATCATTAAATAACTATAATTAATTTAATTTATTATGATAAAACAGCTTTGTGAGAAGAAGAATATTTTTCCATAAAAATATTCCATTTTTTTCAATTGGTTCTTATGTTCATTTATAATTAATTTGTAACCAATGAATTCAATTAATATTTGTGTAAACCATATATTTTCATAAGTTAGTTAATACTATTCATAACTACTAATTTAACATATAGGTTATATCTTATTGTATTAAATAATAATAATTTAATAATATATTATTGTTCTGTAAAACTCGATCTTGCATATAACACAAGCCATTGAAGAAATTTGTTATTGCGTGTGATGTACGCTAACTCACTGTCATTTTCATTGCAATCTATAAAATATATTTAATTTATTTAAAATAATAAATATATTATAAATTCTTGGGATATTATATTCCCTAACATGTTTGGTGTTTCATGTCATACATGCTATCGAATACCATGTTCTTACTTTAGATTTTCGAGGCATTACACTAGATACAACTTACTAACCAACCTTGTTATCTCACACATGATTGGATCATGTTTCTTATAAGTTATGTACTTGTTCATGGGCCTTCCACATTTCCTCTACATAGAAATTATGCTATCTTTGACATTACCTCCTTATGTAAAACTTCTCAAGAGATTATATCTTCGTGTATATCCCTTTTTCTATTGTCAAAACTTGAAATATGGGCTAGTTCTAGTAGTAGAATTATCATAATTTATAACAGGATAAAATTTTACTTAATAGGTTAGATTCTAATAATTAAAACAAATTATTTCATATTAAATACCAAGTACACAGCCTTTATATATTCTCTTGTATAATTAAATAGTTTTGACTACATCTCTTACATTTCTCCTAGATATAACTAATATTTTCCTAAAATAAAGTATATGTCAGAAATATCAGATATAGTACATAACATGGAATATGTGATTGATCAATCGTAGGAGTATATGAGATTCAACTCACCACATTAATCTCCTCTTATGTCCCATACATGTCTTCTAGGAAATATTTACTCTATGTTACATTGTAAACAATTCTCTCTCAAATTGTTCAGTATTTTATTTTTCAATACCTTTTCAATATATATACTACTTAATATATCTAATAAACCATTAGATATTCCTCAGTAGATCCTATTCTCTAGAACTTAGGTTTCTACTTTATTTCAATATCTGTAGAGTTACAATATTGGAAAAATACCCTATACCAACAGTTTGGAACTGTTGGTATAGGCCTCCAAACCATTGGTATAGCGTATACCAACGGTTTGGAGAACCATTTCCAAGTAATCCATGGAGATAGGTCTATACCAACGGTTTTGAAAAAACCATTGGTATAAGTAATAGGAAAATCTATACCAATGGTTCCATAAAACCGTTGTAATATGTAATTCAAAAAATAATCATTCGATTTGTTTTGATCCCAGCACCTCCTGTTTGTGATTAAATGACCTAACCACTTACCTAAATTACTTTTGTGAACATAATTTCACAAATATATATATATGTATTATCATAAGTATTTTAAATTTAGATTTATTTAATTTCCTCTATAAGAATATTGCATTAAAAATACATGTACCTATACCAACAGTTCTCAAAACCGTTGGTATAGACCTATACCAACAGTTTTGAGAACCGTTGGGATAGGTTTTTTGATTTTGGGACCTATACCAATGGTTTTGGACCAACTGTTGGTATAGGGGGGACCTATACCAACAGTTTGGCCAAACTGCAGGTATATGGTCTCTATAATGGACCTACACCAATGGTTTTGGCCAAACCGTTGGTATAGGTCCATTATAGAGACCATATTCCAATGGTTTGGCCAAACTGTTGGTATAGGTACCCCCCTATACCAACAGTTTGTCCAAAACCATTGGTATAGGTCCATATAAGTTATCTATACAAATGGTTTTGGCCAAACCGTTGGTATCGGTCCAAATTAATGAACTATACCAACTGTTTGCCCAAATCCGTGGGTATAGATCACATTTCCAGTAGTGTTACTTTTATCCTAGTATTAAATAATTATAATATCAATATTTTTTTCATATGTTATCAAACATATTTTACTTGGAAAACAATGATGCTCCCACTAGCCTTTTTTAAAAACATGGTAAAAATTAATTTCAAATGAATATTTTATGATCTTATTTCTTACTTTTATCCAAAACCAAATTTCGATAACTTTCACCCTTTATTAGAATTATATAGTTTCACCAACCCTTTCTAGTTTCATCATATGAACACCTTCCAAGATTGGTGTTCTTAACTTACAAATATCAATATAAAAATCATATAAATTATCTATGGAATGTAAAATTATAATAGATTTAGACATAATGACTTGTTGTAACTAATTGAGCCTTATTGGTACCACACTTGTACTAAACATGTATAGTTTCACTTGAATACCCACCACATTATTCAAATTTATAAGCCCTCGTACATTGATACATGGAATTCATTATTGAATTTTAATTGATCTTTTCAATCTTATAATTTCTTATATACTAATTACTTATAGGAATTTTTATTCTAAAATAATAATGTATCTCTCTCTACGGTGAATAAAACACAAATTCCATGGTTTAATCCTTCCTACGCAGTATGTGTCTCTAGAACAATCATTTTCCATAAACTCATGTGTATCTTGTTCTTATTAAAATTATTTTTGCATCTTGGGCATTGACTAAATCCAATTCAATATTTTCCACACTATCTCAAAAGGATATATTCACCCTTTTATAAAAATATGTTCGATAACTTTACTATCACTTTTCTATCTTATGGATTTTTATAATATCCTATAATTACTTTAGGATACTAATTTAGATACATAATGTATTTTTCTTGATATATGTTTGTTTATATCCTTAATAAAAACTTATAATTTAAAAACATGTTCTTAATACATGGTTAATTTATTTAATATTACAACTCATATGGTATCCATTTTTTATAATAGTTTTCATATTATTATGAGATAATTCCATTATTTGTGAAGCATGACTCAAAGTTAATGGAAGTATTTACAACTCATATATGTTTAAACATTGATGTTCCTTTTACATACATCATAACACTTATGTGTATAAGGTAATGGTAATTATAGAATTACTCCATGATACATTATATTGATCAATGATAATATGTAATACTCTCCATAGATTCTCATTAATAGCATCATATCTTTGATGTGGATAAGGTAATGCATTTTTAGGAATTACTCTACACTATATTTTAATGATATATGAATTCTTGGTCAAGATATTCTTCAACACACCAACCTGAAGCCACTCATATCTTATGAAAATGAAAATTCCATGCTTAACATTTACATTACTTAAACAAACCTAAAAGAATCTTATAGAAGTATATTTACTATTATCTTAACCTCAGAATAGTCCACACTCTCTAATTGAACTAATTCCAAATGCTTTGTGAAAATCCATTATTTCTATAGGTTACTTTGTCTAAAACTAAATACATAAGTGTGTCAATAATACATATGGTCTTTAACTCTAAGGAGTCTAAAACCATACTACGTATATCATTTAAAACTACTTAGTTTTTCTTGACAAAGTATTATATTTCAATGACTAGGTACATACGTCTAAAATTTTATATTCATTAGGTATTTCTATTCATTTGAGCATTATAGAACTATTTTTTTAGTATTAAACAACACAAAAAGCTCCAAAAATAGAGTAAATTCTCTATGTGTCCAATAGACATATGATATAAATGTTTTGGTGATACTACAAATTCTTAACCATAATAAATAAACATATAAATATAGAATTTTTGTACTTCTCTCTATTAACTTAGGAACCAACCTTTATTAACCTCTTGGATAAAACTCATTACTTATATAATGTTTATATACTTACTTGGTTACTATATTTCAATCCACATATGTGACAATCATGCACAAACATTACCCAAGAAGAATAATCAAGAACTGAAGAATAAGCAAGAACTTTCTTCATCAATTTAGTTCATTTCATTTAAACTTTCACATAATTAACTCAAGACATGTGAAGTAAATAACCACCGATACAATAACCAACCTCATTTTTTTAAGGACATTGTGAATATACCTTTGGCATTATGCTTTTCATTGGCCTTTTTCCCTTATCTTTCAACTTTTTTTCCATAAGAACAAAAGATTATAAATTTTTAAGTTATTATTTACTTGTTTATGCTTACCCAAAAGGTAATGATGTTTTTTATCCATATCGCTCATTTTTGTAATATTACATGAAATTGGATTTAATTGGTTATAAGGATATAATAATGGGATGTATTGAAATATCATGATCAATGTATCCAGTGTAGTCATCACCCATTCAAATGATACTTCGCTTTCTCCTCACATTATTTTGAGAGATGAGACAATATATAAAATCATCCATGTTGTAATGTTGTATCCAAAACTCACATCAGATGCTAATGATTTCATTATGAAATTAACATAAAATGTGTCTTTCATGAGTCTTCAATAATCTTCTTTACACCCTCAATTCCTGAGGTGTATTAATAATTATTGGGGACACCACCGCCTTGAATTTATAATATCATAGTACTTTGTGCAATCACCTGTAAAAATCTTGTAAATTCATGATATTGAGTACATTAACTTTTAAAAAAATTAATCATAGTTTACTTAGAGTATTACTTTCCATTTTATACCAAAAAATAAAGAATATTAGTACTTTATCTTTATTATTTATTTGAAATTAATGATTAATTAAATTATTAAATATCTCTTACTATTTTATTGAACTCTAGTATCCCTCTCTACTAGATTAAAAATACTATATCGCTTGAGTATTATAGTGGAAAGGATCCTTGAAACCTACCCTCATAGTCTATAAGATATAGATATTCCACTACTCGGAGAGTTCAAGGTAGGAGTTTACTGTACAACTATATTAAACCATTTCTCCATGATCTATTAAGTGAAGTACTAGCTTATAAAATCATAAAAATGATTGACTCAATGCTTTCCTATAAAGTTGAAACAACCAAGCTATGGATAATTGATTGTTTCCAAATTCAGTTAAGTCAACTCCCCATCTGTCTTAATAACTCCCCTATGGTAGGATACACCCTCAAATATGATTGTCAAGCACTCCGTACATCAGGTTGTGTTCAAATTCAAACGATGGAAGGCATTCATGACTTAGTATATATTTTAGGAATTTTTTGTGAATATAATCAATTTCCCTTAATTATGTTCATACTATGTTGTTGTGATCACAATTGAATGTTCATAAATAGAATACATTCATCATGCCTTTATTCATTTCTCTGTTTAATATTTTATGTGATTCCTACTAACATAAAAATTCATAAAATAATAAACAATGCACAATGGAAATAAATTACATGATTGTTCTTGAAAATATAATAATGTTTGATCCATTAAAACTCAATGGATCAACCATGACCTACCGGTATCATGCTTGAGTCAGATCTTGGCTTGTATCACAGCTCATCCCTTTTCCAATGTTTTCACATCTCATCTTAGATATTACCATGTTTTTTCATGGTCCACATCTTACATCATCATCATCAATAATAAAAATATACTTGCATGCATATGAGGAGATCTCAGAAAGTGATATATTATTACAGATATGAATGGGAATGAAGACCCTTATACTTATTAAATAAAAGTAGACGATTCATAAACCATCAATAAATAAAAAAATAAATATTATAGACATCACATGCAATTTCCATAAATATTTAAATAAAAAAACTCATACATGAAAGTGTTCGGTCACTTCTCAAGACCATTCGGTATATCAAATGAATGCCCAATGAAATGAAATTGCAATAAACTTAAGTATGAGAAAATAGATAAAAATTAAATGAATTATACAATTCAAATTTTTTATTTTGTTCGGTTAAAAATTAATTTAATTTCAATATAAAATTAAATTAATAATTATGTAATTTATGAAAACATTAAATTAATTTTAAGAATAATAATAATATTATTATTTTAATCAAAAATTAATAAATTATTTTTTTGGTATTTTAAAATTTTCCCAGGCCCATCGTGGGTCAGGTCGTACCCACAAAAGCATGTTACAGGCTAGGCAGAACTTACTGAGGGTCATTGAAGGTCAGGAATCCCCAGTGTTGGGCAGTTTCGGGTCAGGAAAACCCAACCTGACCCATTTCAAGTTGGTTCGTCCCAGTTTTTTCTAAAAAGGGAGAATTTAGGATTGTTGCTCATTAATAGTGAACCTAAATAGGATGGAACCAGTAGTGGTTTTGGGAACAAGGGGTCAACTGAAGTTACCTCATGTGGTTTCGATCTGATCATAGCAGTACGGGAGGGTGGCATCGAGAAATCCATCCACGATGGGGCCTAAGGTCGAGGGAGATATTGGTGAGGGAATTAGCAACATATGAGGAATGCAGCTTCCTGTGACCTAATAAGGTGAGGGATGGGATTTCAAGAAACTTGAGATGAGTCACCTAGCACTCAGGAGGTCAAGAATAGTGGTGTCTACAGCTCACATTAGAGGGAGGAGACAACGCATAAGGAAGGTATGGTGGGGTCAGTCAGTTTTGTGACCATTGTGACTGGAGGTGCGATCTCAAATAGTGGTGGTAGAAAACAAGGAGGTCTAGTGGTGGACAAGGAGTTCAGCCTAGAGGCAACACTGGTAGGGGTTACAGCTAGTGGTTGGATCTCTTGGCATCGTTGGGTTTGACTAGAAGCCACCTTTGATTTATTTTTGTTTTTTATTAAATGATAGGATTCCGGAGGAATCCAATTTGTTCTAAAAACCTTTTGGGGTGTTAAGTACCCCCCCCCCCCCCATTGAGAAAATCCTATAAAATAGGATTTTATAATATTTTTTTACAAATATTACATATGAAGAAAATATCCACCCTATTTTTTGTGTGAAATTTCTAAATTGCATTTTTAGAATTAATTTCTCACTTTACATTATTGTTATCACCATCAGATTATGGTTAGAACTTGGCTAAATACTATAAAATGAAAAAATATAAATATATTTTTCTTCAATTTTAACTCACAACAGTGGCGTTTTTTATCCGTATTAAAAATTTTCGATGGACATAACTTGGTTATCTAGAATTAGGTCAAAGTGAGGTCAATTTTTTGGGACCAAATTATTACCCCTATACTTAATTTAATGAAAATTAATTTTTTACTTTCTTATAAAATTCACACGATCCCTTTGATACCAATTCATGGTACTGGGAAATGAAGCGAAAGCTGATGGGAAGAGGAGTTAATAAAATTTATTTTTTGGAATGATGTAACATCATCATATCTAGTGATATGATCCCTGGTAGAGGTATGATGATATTGCATGAATTTATTAAAAACTGAATTAAAATAATGAATAACTTGTTTGGATCAACGATGCGCTCGAGTTCCAGTCATCGCCGGTGAGAATTGCTTGAAGGATACAAGGTCTAACCCCTCTATATCTTCCACACACGCATCAAGAATCTGCATGGATGCTGATCATAGAATTATAGGTACTAACTTTGATCTTCTAGGATTCCTTTGATGTCACGATGATCACTATGATCATGTCCATTCGATTTGTGAAGGAGATATATGATCAAAATCTCAAATAAGAAATTTCTCTCTCATGGATTTGGGAAGAGGAGAGAGGATCTCTCAATCTATTATAATAAATTATTCTTTGAAAATAGATTGTACTCTTATTATATAGTTGGATATAAAAATACTCGTAAAGCGTTCCTCGACCCCTGTATATCTAACACCCACTAAATAAGCAATAAATGACTTATTATAATGAAAAAACTATATCATATACATCATTTATATTTATCACGTACTTGTAATATATAATAAATATATTACATGATAAAAAATAGCCATTAACATGACTTGTAACTCCCATAATATTAAACAAACCTTGAATATTAAAATTATATTTGTTCGTAAAATATTTTTTCCTTTACTTAAATACTTTTAGATACATTCAATAAATAAATTCAAACCAATTATTCTATACTTGAATAATAATGATTTTCTTTTATTCTTCAATGATCGTTAATTCTTGGAGAGCACTTGGACCTCGTGGTGGGGCCCACCATTTCATATTCACTTATTTTCTAGAATAGGGAAGACTCTTGATTATTCTATTCCATGTGACCCTTTAGGCCCTTATCTCGTTAGCAATGAAAATTATTCACAGACCATGAGGAGAGTCTATTAACTCATTAAGGGGCCTAAAGAGATAAGGAATACTCATAGCAATGATAACCATCCTACACACACTGTGTAATATAATATCTTTGTCTTACTATATCTCATAAAGCAGGATGAACAGCTTGTTTCACCATCCATTCTTGATTTTTTATCTAACTAGAAAGACTTACCTTCAGTTACCATAACCATGTATTTAATGAAGGTAGTACCATCCTGATCAACTAGGACCAAGATATCACTACCTTAACTCATAAAAGAAAATTATATCATGACCATTCAACCAATGTCATACCAACAAAGACACTTCCAACACAATCCACCTTTCAATGAATTAAATGTCATGATTTTTTCCTTACATCAATTTACATGATCAAATGGTACACATTGACAATGATCTCAAGTTAGGTAACCACTAAAAATGCTCATAAATAGGAACAACTAATGACACCTGAAACATTTGTTGTTCCTATTAGTAGTTTTTTCCTCATGATCTCATATACTAGATATCACCAAGTGAAAACATCACGAGAAGTAGTATCAGTGCTTATGATCCCCTAACACCTAATTGTAAAATATCAATTATGTCTAGTTATTCTAATGTATCTATACCATAGTACATATCTTTAAGATTAATTTCATAGTATATAAAGGTTATCATTATAGCATGGGAACTAATATAACCCTTTAATTCAAAAAATAATATATGGACATTACCACATATATAGTGGATGTCAAAGTATTTTCACTATTATGGTAAGCTTACATCATACATAATTCACTATATACATGATATGGATATCAAAAATGTAATAATAAAGTTGGGTCTAGGGAACCCACTATTACAATAGGTACTATACTGAGAGATCCAATCCATTACCAAAATTACATAAAATTCATCTAGAGGAATAATAACAATATTTTTAGGAATTACTTTTCCACAAACTTCTATTAGAGATGAGCTATAGACTTGAGAAGTGATATTATTACCATTATGAAATCTCACTTCCAATGTAATATATAATTGTCGAGGTTGTGATATGATACCATTATAAAATTATTCATATAAAAAATAGTGAGTATAACCAAAATCTAATAAAACATTTTCACTTTTATGTTGGATGATAAGTGTATATTTCCCCACATCACATGGAAATACCACTTTAGATATAGTAATTCCATATGTTTGGCCTTCCCCCTTACTTTAGTTTGTGGTAAGTTCCTTTGACACTCATGGAACTGGATTGAATAATTCCCTATCTCTTTAGAATTAAATAAATTGGTAATAGTGGTTAATTTTTTTAACATATAGTCATTAGACATATGACCATAATATCCAAACTTGTAACAAACTATCATTCCCATCAATAATTTTCTAGGATGTTTCTTTCCAAAAAAACTAACATGATGGAAATTGATCCATTCCCCTATTCTTCTTTTATTTTTTTTTTCATTTTTCATGGTACTCAGTCGACCTCTCCTTCTCTTAATTTCCCTTGGAGATATAGGATCTCAGAAATTCTTTTTTAGATGTAATGCAACTTCATACTATATTATCATATGATGGAAATGTTTTATAAACTATTCCCTTAGATGACTTGGATTAATCCCATCAAATAAATAGTTAATAATTCTTTCTAGATTATATATATAATCGAAAGCATTCCTGGATGAACTTGTAAAGTTTGCCCCATACTCTACCATACTTTCTTCTACATTTTTCTTTAAAGTTATGAACTTTCTCCCAATTTCATCTCATTTTTCTCAAGGGAAGTATTTATTGAACAAAATAACTTTAAAATTTATCCATTCCATGTGTTCTATTTCTTCATCCTCTTTAGTGTTCTTGGTCAATTACCATCATTGATCAATATTTCAGCTCAATAAATAAACTTATAGAAAAACATTTTCACTACTATTACATCCCAAAGTCAATAATAAATTTTTGTGGGACATAATATATTATTTAGATATCAATTGATTACTAGTTACATTAAAATATAGAGGCTTCTTTCACATGAAGTGATCCAACATAGGTGAATCACACCGTAGAATATAATGTTTCTCTATATGGGAAAACTTTTTTATCATAACCTAAGTTTGCTACCCTAATATTGCCATGATATTCTTAGTTCCAATAGTAGCTGTATTGGATTAATTAGTAGGGAAATCCCTATATTGACTATGGGTGTTGATTCCCTTTCTTCGATTAGGCACCATCACTAAATAATTTCATATATTGAGTCAGCTCACAATTATCAAGAATATTGATCAATAAAATAAAAATCCATCTAATTGTAAACCTTCCCAAATACTATAAAGTATTATCATAATTATCATTTCAGCTATGTTCATTTAAAATCAAGTTCCAAAGGTTTCTAATAAACTCACTCTTAAACCTACTGTAGAAGCTCTAACTCCTATAACCCAGATCAAGTGTATTTTTTATTGCATGTGTTCAAGATAAAAGGGATATCACTGTATATAATTGATCAGTTTGGAAGTCTTTAATAACCATATATATACATTATTTCTATATTAAATTGGAAATATAAAATACATATCATAAGAAACATTCTCTATAATTCCCCAGCCTTAAACATTACTTAATCTTGATATAAGTCAATAATTGAATTTAATTCAATTCAAGGACCTTTTCAAGTTTAGAGCTTTATAGAATTAGGTCATAAATTATACATAACAACTTGAATATTACAAGTAGACACTTCTACTCACTATCCATTTTTTCATAAAACAAAAACTCTTTAAAAAGAAACATGTTTCCTTTCATGTTTTAAGAAACATGACTTTTGGTTGATCTTATCCTTGAATCTATTCTTCTTTAAGTCCTATGAAAAACATTTAAAAACTTAGGATGAGCATAAAAAGCTCAGTAAGGGATATAAAACAAGTAAAGAAAACATTATTCCATGAATATATACAAATCAATGAAATAGTAATTTTTACTCATAAAACATAATCTCTATAACATACCTTAAGAAATAATAATATTTATGAATAAATCATAGAAATCCGAAATCATAATGGCAACTTATGTAATCCATAACATACTTACATTGTATATTTCATAGCTAAATAGGGAGTAACCTTCATGGTTACGTTTGGAATACCCATCACAGTATATTCCCTAAATCTCTTAGGAGAAACCTTAATGTTTACCACTGTCACATTACCCAATGCATTGGAGAGCTATCTTGGGCTCACCCACCCTCAGTTTATCATAGAACCACCCATATTTGGTTTGTCATGTAACCACTCATAAAATTCCCAAGTACCCTTATATAATCATAACACATAAAAGATTTAAATTATCAAAATTTCACTTATCAATCACAAGAAATCAATTAAAGATATTGAAATATTCAATAAATTTCCAAAACCATTTAAATATTTAAAAAGAATATTTTTTAATCAATGTGTCTCATACCACTTTGAAACTTTTTAAAGTAATTTAAACTTTAAAACACTCATGTTCATATAAATAAATCCTTAAGACAATTTTGAAAACATGGACATTAATGAGAAATATTTAGAATAAGAAATATTGAAAACATTTAAAATGATGTTTTAGTTAAAGATACCCTTACCACTTGAGAAAATAATTGAATAAAAATAATTAAAGAATAAAATTAAACAAAACATATTATATCATAAGAATAATGATATTTATGATATAATATTTCAAAGGGCAGTATATACATCATATAAAAGTGAATTGGTTCCTAACAACAAATAAGTCTCAATGGAATGTAAATTGAGACTAAATCCCTTACAAAGATCGTATCCTTAGATTAAGAATAAATCAATGACATAATTATGCGTGAAAAATAAAAATGCACCCAATATAAGAGGATATTAAGTGTAAAAAATAATATTTCATCCACACATATTCTTGTAAAAGCAAAACCAATGACATGGATATTTAACTCAATGAAATGAGATTGAGTTAATATTTCCCTTAAAAAGTTCATATAAATGACAAAAGAATTTATCAATGGGGTGATTATGTATAGCAACAGTATATACAAACAAAGGGAAGTGTAAATTACCACATAAATAAATAAAAATTTATTCCACACATAATATTGTCATAATATTATCAACAAAGTATGTGTAAAACCTAAGGAGTGGAAATTGAGTTTATAAATTCCCTTACAAAGATCATTTTGTTAATAAAATAGATCAATTATGTGTATTCACCATAAATAAACATAAATAATGTATAAATAAAATATAAGACATCAATATTTATTTCTTATATAATCATAGCACGACATAATCAATAAGTATAAGATTAACCCAAATAATGGAAATTGGGTTAAGAAGTTCCCTTACCTTGAATCTGACTTGTCTCGTTCATTCTTTATATTATTGAATAATAAAATTAGGTTAATTTCTACTTTATTAAGAACCTTTTTAAGTTTATTTTTAATTTTATATTACTTAATATAATGTTATAAAAATTATATAATTATTTAAGATCATATGGGTCGTTTTATCGATATTCGGTACTTGAGTCGAAAGTGAACTCGTTTTGATGTAAATTGTCCATGTAGTCAAAATTCCATCATCTAAAGAATATTATTCAAGATTTAAATATCATATATATCCATTATATATTTATTTATAATATTTCATAACATTTGGAGATAATAAATTAAATGTATCTTTCATGGAGACAGCATACAACAAAATCGATGTTTAGCGGCGGTTCTAGGAACCGCCGCTAAACCTTTTGTAAAAAATGTTTCGCGGAGGTTTTTAATAACCTGCCACAAAACATTGTTTTTTTAATAGCCCAACCCTTCCCCCCACCCCAAACCTCCTCACCCAGATTCCCCCGGCCCCCTGCTTTCCCCGCGACCCCGGCCCCCCGTGACCCCGGTGAACCCGCGACCCCAGCGACCCCGCGACCCCGGCGACCCCAACCCCCCACGACCCCGGCGACCCCACGACCCCAGCGACCCTGCTTCCCCGGCGACCTATACGAAACCCTAAGGTTTGAAATTATTATATAGCACGTTATGCCCATAGATATATGATGATATGAAAATATAGTGATCTATTCCAATGGACACATGTTGAAATAATTATATATGTGGCTATTCCCAATGGATGAAATGCTTATATAGAGGGATATTCCATGTTTTTTAATTTTTACATGGTTTATTATTATTGTTGGCATGGTTGTGTAATAAGACCAGAGATAATCTGACATGGTTCTGTATTAGGATGATTCGTGTATTGTGTTGATTGATTAATTAATATTCATTCTTATCCCCTTACTGTGTACAATATATATCCAACTATTTTTTATATTAATAATGGTGTTGACCTAATAATTTTTACTCACAACCTACTCATCTCAACATTTTGAACCCTATCAGATTGCATGGATGTAGGATTCAAAAAGGTAAAGAGACCTTTATGTTAATTTTTTTCATATAGGATGGGTTGGATTTTGGAGAAGGGATTGAAATGGGGATTGGGATAGTGGACTTTTGTGTCGCTATTTGAAACACATAGTCTTTTACTCTATATTACAACCATCAATAAATTCATTTTAATTACATCATCTCATTACATTATTCCATTATTATTTATTGGATTCTTTAGTTGGATTTTTTTTGTTTATATGTTTTATTATATGGTTTCCTGTACGGATATTCATTTTATTATAGTTATTTATGTTGATTTTTCCACTTTTATATAACTACATAACCGAGGGTATGGTCTCCCCACTATAAATATCACACTCATTTCTAGTCAATGACCTATGGAATATGGGTAGGAATGCATGAGGTCCCATAAAAACCTGATTTGGCCACATGAGAGAGTGATGGATTGGGGGATGTAGCAAAGTGGTATCAAAGAATCATGTTTTAATTTCTATTACATTACTACTTGTGGAAAGGTATAAGAGATACTAGGATGTGTCAAGACATAGCAACGAGCTTCTGAATAGGAGTATCTAGCCAATGTATTGGGGAAATATGTGTTCATATGGACGGGATTGGTTCTTATGTTATTTTATTGAAAAAGTTGATGTTATTTCACCTTGGGTGATTTGTATTTTGTGTGATGGTATTGTTTTGTGATGAATTTTGATTCTTGATATTTATACTCATGGCCCAGAATGGTGTTAAATGAGTATTCATGCATCATGATAGGCACATAGGAATGTATATATTGACATTCATTCTTCATGGTAGGGACATATTTATTTCACATTCTATGTTCTTTCCTTTATGATGTGTTTTGATAAACCTACGGTATCTGATAAATGATTTATTCTCCCAAGACTTTAATATTTGGAAATGGCTTTGGTTTTTGTGAATAAATATTATGGAACCCTTCACCTTTGTAATGATTACCGAAAGATGAATTGAGTCATAGTAAAGAATAAGTTTTTATTGCCTTAGACTGGTGATATGTTTGATCAGTTGAAAGTGAATAACTAGTTCTCAAATATTTATCACCATTCTAGTTTTCACTAGCTAAGAATAATAGAGTTTGATATATTGGAGATTTTCTTCCAGAGTAGTTATGGACATTAAAAGTATATTTCTATGCCTTTTGGTCTAACAAATGATCCCATAATTTTTATAGTGTTGAACAACATTATATTCCATGATTATCCTGATTCATTTTAGTGGTATTTGAGTATGACATATTGGTTTAATATTAAACCTAGGAGAATCATGTGAGTAATTTGAGTCTAGTTTTGGAAATTTTTAGAGATCACTCTTTTATCCCCCCTATTATCCTGTTTCATATACATGTTCTCAGGTTTCAAAAATGTATTCATGGTTTGCGCCTAGACACCCATCCCACAAAGCCAAAGCATTTACATCACAATTTATCCCCCTATTATCCTGTTTCAACTCCTCTCCAATCTGTATTTTCCAAATGAGGTTCACACTTATTGGAGGTGGTATTTCATAATTACTTATAAAAAATGGTGGTTCAAAATGAAAAGTAATTTTGGTTTCATTCGTGTGTTCCTTGTTTAATTTATACTTTTTTTGTATTTTATTCTTACTTTCATATAGAATAATTAGGATTTATTTTTAGTATTTAACTGATATAGTTCATTTAGATGTTATTGTTGTCCACTATATTTTTCAAAAAGGATTCTCTAGTTCTTATTCCGACCTAGAATACGTGTTGATTTGTTGATGTTAAATCATTTTCAATCTCAGTCACCATCATAGGATTCCCTAATCACTATCTTCCTTCATTAAGTGTTTTTCAAGGGTTAGTGGAAGCAGTTAGGTAGTTGGAACAAACTGAGGTGATCCTCAATTATCTTAGGGAGCCTGATACTTTGTGGGTGAGAATTTTTTAGAACTGGATTTATAGTTTTAGTAGAGTCTTGTGGGATTCAGTGGAACCTTCTTAAATTCATGAATGTATGAATTGTAATATCATCAAGATTGATTTTTTTAATGGTTATTTCCTAAGGGAATGAATGTAGAGAAATAGACTGAGATCATGAGACTTTTTATTGGTGACAGATCAGTATGGGAGTATGTCAATAACCTTTCAAGGTTTGTTATATATTCTTCAAAGATAGGGGTCATCAATTATAAGAAATATCATTTCTTTGGTGATGGTCTTCACCCAGACCTTGGTACACCTCTACTTTCTTTGGGCATAACATCCATTTTGGAGGTTGTCACTAGGGACATGTGAATGGAAGCTAAATATTCTTGGAAATCGATGGTTGTTCATTCCTTAGTTTTATCAGGTATGCAAAAAATTAATAGTGGGAATGAAGAGAATCCAATGTTTAAGGAGTAGAGGTAGGATGAACCATAACATGATGAAAATGTCCATTCTTATAGAAAGAGTTCATCCATTTTGTGCTTCCAGTTTAGGGACTTTGATGAATTCTGAGACCCATTTCTTGATATATCCTTGAATTTTTCTCTATTATGGAAATTTTGTTCATCATTATTTGTTTTTGATTATGGGGTTATAGAAGATGTCTCATGTTTGATTCCTTGTTTTTTGTGTAGGCACATTGTGATATACATGGATAAAAGCTGGATCACATTACCGAGGAACACACCTCAGTATGTTAAGGGTTTGAATGAGTTTTTAGATTTTGCAATTTCTAATCGATCCGTTGAAGGGAGAATAAAATATACATGTCCTAAATGTAAATTTAGAACATGGTTGAAGAGAGATGAGGTTTATGAACATTTAATACTAAAGCAATTCCCTGCTCAATATTTGTGTTGGATTTGGAATGGAGAATCGAACGTTACAAAATGATTGAGCACTGATGTTAATCCGCAGAATGAGGTCCCAAGTTCGTCGACAATGGAAAATGAAATGAAAAACCTAATAAATGATACATTCGGCACTAAAAGACACCACTATCAGAATCAAAACATATCAAAACAACCAGAATAGGGTGCTACAAATTGCAACATGACAAGTGATGTTTTTGAGAATGTAACACAAGAAGATCAGAATTGTCACATATCATTGGATCGTCTTCTTTATTATGTGGAGCCAAATGTAAGAGAAAACTTCACTAAGGAAAATGCCTTTCATGATTTATTTGATGATGGAAATCAAGAGTTGTATAGTAGGTGTTTGAAATATTCAAATCTTTCATTTCTGCTGAAGTTGTACCATATCAAATGTCTATGTGGAATTACAAATAAGGCAATCTCCATGATATTGGAATTGATTCATGATGCATTTCCTGAAGCAAAAATCTCAGAATCTTTTTATGATATGAAAAAATTTGTTAACAAACTTGGTCTGAATTATAAACAAATACATGTGTGTTCCAATGATTGTATGCTTTATTGGGGAGAGGATTCAAGTAGACAGAATTACAAGAAATGTTCTTCTTCTAGATGGAAGGCAAAGGGTGATGTTGTAGGTCTGAATGAATATAATTTCATGGATAAGAAGAAAAGGAGCACACCTGCAAAGGTTTTTCATTACTTTCCTTTGAAGCCTCGATTGAAAAGATTATTCATGTCATCAAAAACCGTCGAACACATGAAGTGGCATTCTATAGATAATAACAATGATGGGTTAATGAGACATCCACAAGATTCCTAATCGTGGAAGACATTTGATTCATTACATCTCGATTTCTCAGCTGATCCTAGGAATGTTCGATTGGGATTGGCTGCCGATGGATTCAACCCATTTGAAAATTTGAGTACCAATTATAGCATTTGGCCAGTTGTTTTGATCCCTTATAATCTGCCTCCGTGGATGTGTATGCAACAAACATCTTTTATCCTTTCGATGATTATTCCTGGAAAACAAATGCCTGGAAATGATATTGATGTATACTTGCAGCCTTTGATTGATGAATTGCATGATTTATGGAGCAACAGTGTTGAGAAATTTGATGCTTCTTCTAAAACAATGTTCAAAATGTATGTTGCTTTAATGTGTACCATTAGTGACTTCCCTGGGCTTGGGAATTTATCTGGTTGGAAAACATACATGGGTTTGGCTTATCCCATTTGTAACTTTGATTTTGAGCCCAAACGGCTACCTCACAGTAGAAAATGGTGCTTCTTGTGTCATCGAAGATTTCTCAATGCATCTCATAGATTTCGGCTGAACATATCAAAATTTAGTGGTTCCATTGATCGTAGAACACCTCCAAAGTTGTTAAATGGTTTTAAAATATTAACACAGCTTGAAAATGTTGAAGCAAAATTTTGGAAGGTTCGTCATTTGAATGATTTCGGAAAACGGGTCTGAAGTGCATTGTCAAGCGAAACAGGAATGCAACAATGGAAGAAAAAAAGTATATTCTTCAAACTTCAATATTGGGAATTTAATTTTTTGCGGCATAATCTTGATGTGATGCATATTGAGAAGTGTGTTTGAGAATACAGAATAGTGGTATATTTACATTTCATGAAGTATAATACTATGGAAAGCTGCATGATATTATTGAATTAAACTACCACGGACATTTTTTGGTTGTTTTATTCAAATGAAAATGGGTCGATATTATCAGAGGTGTTAAAAGAGATTCCTTGCAATTTACTTCTGTGAACTTCTCTCACTTGATGGATGTTGGTGATTGTGAACTGAATGATCTATATATCTTAGCATCACAATAAAAAATGGTATATTATTTGAATAATGTTTCCAATGAAGGGTGGAGTGTAGTTTCTCACGTAATACAAAGAGATTTGTATGATATGGGTGATGAAGTGGAAAATTTGACCTCTGAAATTGAATTTAATCAGCAACAGGAAGCAGAATTATTTTTCCATCATGATATTGAAAATATTATTCTAGGAAGGATGAATGAAGTGGATGAAGCAATGGAGTAGAAAACCGACATGATTGAAGGGGAAAATGATTATATGTACAATTATTTATTTATTCAACAACCACTTGTTTCATTTCTGCTGTCATTCATTATCATTGTTATATATATTTTGTCTATTAGTAATCCATCTATTATAATTTTTAATTTTTTTTCCTGCATAATTTTTTTGAAATATATATTCTGAACTTAATTTTATTTGATTAAATGATAGGAATACCAAGGAAGAAGTGGTACATTATTTCATCCAGTTCTGAAACAGATGACTATCCATCTGGCTCCCTCCCCACGACATCTGAGGCACTAACTGCCGACACCCCTGCACCATCTCCCCCTGCACTATCTCTCACACCATCTTTGGATGTCCCAATAAAGGCTGATTCGTTGACTCCCCCCTTCAGGAGCCTCAGTAGTGGGGCAGCGACGTGCCCCTTCCAGTTCATCCCGGACATACTGGAGTGTCACTATCATAGGTACAAATTTTAATTAAATAAATTTATTGCATTTTGTTTATACTAATTGTTTTCTCATTGAAGATGACAAAAATTAAACCGTGGAGAAAAACATAAAAAGTTCATATGTTTGGAATCTGAATGGCGAGAAGATTGTTGTTCCATTTGATTCTTACGGGGTCCCTACAGATGATGCAACGGGGTTACTTGGCCATATTCTAGGCCAGCTGGCAGCGGAACCCATTTCCCTTCCCATTTCATATGACGATTGGAGACATAAGCCTCCAAGCTGGAAAAATGAAGTGTTTGATTCTCAAATCTAGGTAAATTTATTACATTATGGTTTAATTTAATGTCATGTTACTAATGTGTTCAAAGTGAATTTCTGAATATATATGTTCTTCCACTTTACCGTTGCTGATCTGATAGCATGGAAGTGGACGTTGAAAAATCTAGGTAAGAAGTGGAAAGATTTTAAATGGATATTGTGGTGTGATGTCAACGATGCTTCGTTGACCGTGCTGCAAATGTATGAGAAGCTACCCAGTGGGGTACCAAAAGAGCAGTGGAAAGTGTTTGTTGATAGGCATCAGGATCCGTTGCGAATGGTATTGAAATATATAAATTATTATATTATCCTCATTTTACATTTATAAATGTATATAAAAAGGACATGAAATTCAATACATTAGTATTAAATTTCATTTTATTTATTTCAGGATCTCTCAAGACAGAATGCGTCAAAATGCGTGAAGTAAGTCATCCCGCACACTGCAGGCTCAAAATATTTTTCCAGAAGTCGAACTACATCGGTAATATTTTAATTAGTTTAAATATTTATAAGACAATATTATCTGTTTAATATATTGAATAGTTTATTTATCTTTGATTAATGCAGTCACAGAGTTTAGGCCATGAAGAATCTAGAACTGAACTATGGTTGGATGTTCACAAGAAATCAGATGGATGTTTTGTTAATGATCCTACTAAAGAAGTTGGGGTATGAAGTCAATTTTTTATCATAATAACTTATTATCAGTTTTTACTATGTTAATATATATTGATATTTGATTTATAGGTCAAAATTAAAGAACTATGGGATGCCAATCATGCGCATTCCTATTTTGTCTCCCAGGATGACCCGGTTGCTAAAGTCCTTGGGACAGAGCATCCTGGGAGAGTGCAAGAGATGGGTTTGGGACCCGTACCATCTAAGGTTTTTAGCAGGCCACCAGGGAAAGTTGCTGCACCTACTCCTGGCTTTAGTCATCCCATACCTGGATAAGCTAAGAAAGAGATTGTTTCTTTACGAAACACAGTTCACCAGCAGGGGGATTAGATATCTGCATTGCAGAAAGAGTTGACTGAAATACGTCAGCAGATGAGCAGATATGCCCCCGGTGGGAGTGCATCGATTGGTGGTATGCATGTAAATCACAAAAAATAAAAATCATTTAGTTTTCTAACTTTCATTGGTTTTAAGTTTTAATATAAATATACAACCGTATTTAATTTTCAATATAATGTTCTTACAGGTGACAGCACAAAGTGGAAACGAAGGTGGAGAGGGTGATGATGCATCATCAGACCCTAAGTAGTTGTATTGTTGATGTGTTGAACAAAAATGGAAACAGTTGGTTTTTATATGTAACATTTGTGGCACATAGTTTCCACCACACATTTTCATGTCCTAAAATTTCCTTGATTTCTCATGTTTCTTTTTATGAATTTTATTGATTCCTGATGTTTCTTTTTATGTCTTCATTTCTCGAGTGTGGTATACATCATTCCATTTAGGTCTGTGTTTGAATTGGTTGTCGAGATTTTGGATGACTAAGATTTAAACCCATTATTGATGTGCTGAACAAATTGGGTCATTTCATAGTGATCAAGGGGATAGTGTTGTGGACACTTTGGTGAGGCCCATTGTTGAAAATGTCTGATTTAAGTGTCAAAAGTATCTAAACATGCTCTAGCTCTTCTAAAATGTCATGAGAATGTTTCTTAATCCATTTGTGAAATGTAAGGTCAAACACTAAATTAAATTTATTTGGGTAGCTTCCTAGGTTATAAAACTCCTAAATACACTACATATCTAAATAGGAAACTATGAAGAATGGGAACCTAATGGGATACTTGTTTAATAGGTCAAGACTCATCCATAGGTATGACATGGTCTATGGAATGAGTGATTAATTAATTAACCATTTGGAGTGAGAACATTTTAATGTGGGTCATAAATTCATCAAACTAATTCATAGGATTAAGGATATGAAATTTATCTTCCATGGAATATTCTAAATAAAGGGTGGTTCACTAAGATATAGGTGTGACTGAGGGGTGATAAATTAGCATAAGTCCATGAATTTAGGGAAGAAAAATTTATAAATTAAAATATAATCTCAAAGATGGATGTCGACTTGACGCACAATTGGTATGTCTTATAAAAACATGAATTTTAAGAAAAGAACTTCTACCAAATACTTCAATATTAGGATGGTTAACTCATATATTTATGTCTCTCGATTCAATAAAAAATATAGGAAAATGGATAACCTAAAAAAAGAACTAGAAATAGGGCATATAAGATTTCACAATGATAACACTTAGAGAAATGAAGAAAACAAAGGAGGTAAAAGGAGAAGAATACAAACCCCTATCCTTCCTCTTCTTTAAATGGATGAATAAATGGAGGAGTATTGGGTTTTTCCCCTAATAATAGAGGAAGAGGATTGGGCAACCTCCCACTACTACAATAGGGTGAAATAAACCCCTAAAATTTAGTGGAGGGGGTAAGAAGGGCTGGGTGGGGGTCCAATGACCAATTTAACCCCCTTAAAAACCTACCTAGTGGCCATTAACTTGGAACTAGGTTTCCACCATCTATATGGTGGCTCCAGTAGCCTTACATGGATACTGGATCCACAACAAACTTGCCAAAAATTCCCTGCCGTCTAGCTAGTGGGACTATAATAGCATATTGTAGTCTTAGCTCGATCTATGAACCCTTCAGTTTACACATTAGAGATCCCAAACCATTGAGACACCTCCTACAAGTCCAAGTACCCAATTTTATTGGAATTGTTTGACGATACATACCTCCACTTACTAAACTATGACCGATTTATGAAAAATTCAAAATAGTCCAAAAAGTAGATTTTTACATACTCCCCACTATAGGACAACTCACCCCCAAGCTATACTTACAGAAAAAATGAAACATTTAAAATATTCCCATAACCATAAAGTATGGTCTAACAAAGTCTAGAATTACATCATGAGGATTAGTTATAAGCCCAACCTTCTCTCTAGAGTTAGAATATGAAATTTCAAAATTCACATTCAAACCAAACACCCAGGGAGTATATGTTCTAAAAATCATATAACCAAACATACCTCAATTTTCAATTTATGATTATCCCATGAAATTCCCTTTAAATTGTTGAACATAACTTAGAAACACAAAATAAAACTGACCGGTTACAATGGACCATTTCCAACCATAACTGTTCTGATCACTGAACTATTACTGCATGACTTGAAATGAATTCCCAACACAATTTCCACTTAATCATGGTCTGTCTAGTAATTATTACCTATCATTATATCCCTGAATTATTTATATAATGATTCTTAATTCCATTTTTTGATTCAGTACAAGCTATCCGGTCATGAGACTTTAATCACTAGAATTCCAGAACTTTCCTATTTACCAACACAAGGCCTTATAGGGAGATTTCATAGGTCTGGTACAAAACAATTCTATCCAAACATACTCATAAGAAACCATAGTTATACTCCCATGACTCCGTGTAATGATCGTATTGAATTTGACCAACACCTACATCTAGAGGATGTCCAATTTATTAAGACCCCCCAAACCACCTATCATCACCTGTCCCTAGGTTTCTTTTCCATCTTAATTTAATCCAGAAACATTAAACCAAGTGACACCACTCAGACACATTAACAATGAAAACTACTTAAAGTGAGCACCACATGATTTATAGGTCCATGGTGTCTTCCCACCATAGTAATTCTCAAACCGCTAAACCATGAGCACTATACTACTATACATCACTTCTAGTTTCACATTGACATGTTCGAGATTTTCTTGCTTTATTTAAGACAGATCTCACTTGATCTCACTTGAAAACTCCTTATGAAGCGGTGCCACATGAAAACCACTACCTCCATTTACAAATCAACCATCACTGTTAATCTAGTCCTAATAATTTAAACTAAAGGGTCATAACCAAAACACACTCTTCATTATTAATACATCTTACACAAAGAAATCTTAGCTCACAACATGCACTTGTTTACTGAAATTCCAGTCAGAACGCTTTAGGTTGACCTGCTTAGGGGACATCCAAATTGATGGCCAATGCCTTTATTTGAAAACTAAATCATATTAACATAAATTGAAAATTTATATCGTGATAATTGAGATGAACCCACTGAATTCAAAAATTGACTCGTGGTGTGATTTAATGGGTGCATACTCAACCAACCATTTCAACATCATGCTACATTATAAGAAAATATGCGATATTAATCTATCACATTTCCTAGATTTCACATGCAGCCCAAGTTTGAATATAATTTCCAAACCTGATTCAAACTCATACCTAAGTCTTAAATTTAACACCTCCTCCATGTCTGGAAAACTTGAATTTTATAGCTCACAGACTTCTGAAAGTCATTTTGACCATTCATGACTATTCTTTCTACAACCACTCTCCCAAAGGTTACATTTTCCATGACTTGTGTGATTCTCCCCAGCATAGGATTTTAATATTCATCATTTTAATAAAAATAGGAATCTAATTACCATGAAAAACACTCTATCCACTACTAAACATGGTTTCTGGATGTGAGTCAACATAATTATACCATGTTCCATCATGACAATCCATCCTTGGCATACACTGAAGCCTCATCTGGAACTAATATTCCATCCTTGAAAAACCTGTGGTTCACTTCCCACCACATAGATTTACATCATCCACTTAATAATAAATAGAAATGGTCTATTCATAATCACATGCATTATGCAATCCTCATTACATGTGCACACATTCAATAAACATCAATAACTACATCTTGAACTTTAACCCAGATTGATGATGTTATAAAACTCGATCCTCTTACATAGTCATCCATAGAACTAGGATAACTTATCTTTTATACTAAAAACTCTGGTCTACATCACTCACCACAAAATAGTTAATACCTAGGTAACCTCACTCAGGGAGTGATCGGTTAACACAACCTTTTTATATCCTGCAACCCTAAACCAAGTAGTTATGTGATAATACCCCTCAAGGTGTTACCTGTGATTTCATCCCTCAAACTCTCATAGAACAGAAATGTTTTCACAAAACACCACACAAATCTCTCCACCAAACCTTAGTTAAATAGGAAATTTATATGATAACGAATACTAAATTTATGTTACATCAATGAAATGGGAACACCCATTTCATATAATTCATAGGACCAATGACACTGTTCATTCTAGGTATTTTCTAGCCTACTCAAAAAATCAAACCCAAGGGTCACGTTATCCTACATAACCATTTAACATGGATGATGACTTCTTGAGTCATACACCTTTGAAATTAAACTCACACAACTAACTAAACTAAATAAAATTAGATTGGCATGTCAGTCACACTAATCTCAAGCATTAAAGATGCTCATAAAACCTAGAAGTTTTACTTATCTCATGATCGCCTACCAACTTGGGGAATCATTCCACAACTAGAGCCCTACTCAATCCCAAAATACATAAAAAAACACATTCTATGACCAAAAACTAAAAAGATGCATCCAATGATGCTTAATATCTCCAAGGATGCTAGAAAAACTAGGTTAACCCCTCACATAACACGAGGAATCAACTCTAATTCTAGGTTTATTCCTAAAAGGTCACTAGAATCTCCCACCTAACCTATATTCCAACATAAAAATATGTCAACTAAGACTCGCTGGAAATATCCACATTCCTATAAAAGCTATATCCCAATGTAACTCTAAAACTATTCCCACAATAGGATTTTTTATAACAATATATATCTAATGTGTTATTTAAGCTATTTCATCAGTTCAAATTTATTATAAGTATTAAGGACAGTTTCTAGGCCACAAAACCAAAAACAATTCATTATATAAATGTTTTGGTACTAATATAACTACTAATTCATCAATTATCAATTTTTATAAGTATAGTGTAATCACTATGGATGATCTATCCTAAGAAAGTGACGTTATAAGATTTAGTGGAATCTAGTTTGGGATGTTAAAATGTTGTATCAATGGAGTTTTATCTTCCTAGTATTTACTATTTAGGATATTGTATACATGAGTATAAGGAATGTATTGGAACCTTTGATGGATATCTGACTGTTGTGTTAATAATACTTTCTCTAATAAGAAGTCTTATTTTCCAGGGTTTCATATTTTTGTTCTATTTTTAAATATTAAAGTTGTATATTATTTCTCATTGAGAGAAAAACATGTTTTTTGGATGTTGTGATTTATTCTGGATATTTAGCTCTTGGTCATTGGTGGGAGGTCAGGGATGGTTTTTGACTCTTGGGCGGGGAATAAAGAGGACTCTCATGCATCATATTTGGCATGTAGGATTCACATCATATATATTTTCTAGTGTGTGATTTTACTGACAAAGGAGTCCTTTGAGCCTTCATAAACAGATAATTAACTTTCATGGAAGGTTATGTGGGTCTATGTTGGAACATTTTTTTGTGAGGTTGATGACTTTGTCCTCCTACACAAGAGGTGTAGTGACCTGGTTGGTCGATATGATATGTGATTCCTTCTTATTGATCCCCATGTTGGGTGTTGTTTCTCAGGTTGTTCTCAGTTGGTTTATATTTCTGGTTTTATTTGTTTTTTAGGGTAGTGGTGCAGCAGAAGCAAAGAATTATTTTTTTTATTCTGGGTAGCTTTTCGCGGCGGTTTTAACTACCGTGAAATGTATATTGGTGGCGGTTTAAACTGCAGCTAAACGGTGAAAACCGCCACTAAACGTAAAATAAAATTTAAATTTATCGGCGGTTATAACCGTCGCTAAATAGGAGCATTGTGGCTGCCTCATTCTGTGGTGGTTCCCGTGACTTTAATGGCGGTTTTACGACCGCTAGAATTTGAGTTTATTATCGGCGGTTATAACCGCCGTGAATAAAGTGATATCTAGGGCTCGTAAAACCGCCGCTAAATTCAGGAAAATCGCCATGAAATGAGGCAGCTACGACGCTTTCCTGAAACCGCCACTAAATGAAAATAATCGCCGCTAATAGATTGGTGATGCCCTATTAGGCGGCGGTTTCTGTAAACCGCCGCCAAATAATGTAGCGGCGGTTTAAACTTACATAAGAATAGGGAAAATATAAATATAATATATATCATATAAAATTACAGTGCCATTTTAATTACCATGGTATGTGGTATGAGAAAATTGGTCAATTATCATTTCGTGAGGCAGTAGTTCATCGTACACAGAAACAGTATGCTTCTATCCATTAGATGGAGTTGTGTGTATGTTTAGTTCAAATCCATCTCATAAAAATGTCCTAGTATATTGAGGATAATGGTTTTGTTATGTAATAATAGAATAATAATAGAATAGGGAGTGAAGAAGGAAAATAATGTAAATGAACTTTAAAGAAGACGCTGCCTCTAAACGGGTAACTCCTTTTGATTTGAGCCAAAAGGATTTCTTGAATTGTCTTCTGTCCATTTTAAGGATTATAGGAGGAAGGGAGGGATTTTGGGAGATTATTTGAGTATAATTTGGATGATACAAGGGGCTTGAGAGGTGTGAGTAAGTGGGTAGAGATGGTGGCCTTTTATATGAGGGAGGAGGGCACTTTAGGAAAGTCTTGAAGTATTATTTTATTATAAATTAATTTTCTATTTCCAATGGTCCCAACCTAATTTATTTAAAATCTGAGATGATTTTGGGTAGTATCCCCATCATCCAATTAAAATTATAAAATTTTTGAATATATTTTAACCCTTATATTTTTTATTTAACCTTTATTTTTCCCTTTTAAATCTTACGATGATATTTTATTATTTACGCTTCGTGGGTCAATTTAATTACAATAACATGCCAAACGACCCAAAAAAGCTCCATTTTTGGCATATTTAGGCTTATCATAACTATTTGGCAGAATTATATATTTTTAGTAATTTTAAAACATTTAATAATCTATTTTATATTTTAAGTTATGAATTATGTCAATTTTGACACTATTCATACTTGACTTTTTATAAAATTCATAACTTTATTACTTAGAAAAAAATACATTAACCCAACACTAACATGTCATATTCACCTATATAATTCATGTATGAAATTAATTATTCCAAATAATATTTATTTTAATATTTATAATATCATTTATTTGAATCCTTTATTAATGAAGCAATCACTGCATCATCATTGTGTCATAATTAAATTTAATTATTTAATGTCTAAAAATTATAAATAAAATACCATGATGTAGGAAATATTTTTATATTTATAATGAATATTTATAGTCAAATATATCAGTTATATAACCCTATATTAATATTCTTTTAGTAAAAGATACATGTTTGTGTTATATTTCTCTTTACTTTAAATTAATTCTTATAACGTGTCATTATCACACACAAGTGGATCCCAAATGCCAAAATATTGGAGTAAGGATGCTCATGTTCAGATATATCTCATCTAATAGGATTATTACATGTGTTAGGGTATTTTTTTTATTATAATAATATTATTTTTTACCCTTATTTACCTGATTTACCCTTTAACAATGGTAAATAAAAATAATTACTGAAGTTACTATTCATAATGTCCAAAAATAAAATATACTTATTTAAAAAAATCTGACCTTCTAATTCCAAATATAGAATAATTTTTTCCAAATTTAAAACACATAATTTGAAGAAATTAATTAAAAATTAATTCCCATTGTCAAAATAAAAAAGTGGGTTTTTAAGAAGTAATAACTATCAAAAGATTGACATGTGTTTATGTGCAATTTAAAAGTGAAATTACTTCCAATGACCAAAATTGGATTAAATGATAAAAATATATTTCATTTATACTTTAAAACAATTAAATAATATTATTTAACCGTATAAATTATCTCGATGGAAAAAGTTATTTTCAATTAAAATTTAGCATATTTTTACTATTCATCAAGTCATGACAGTTATCAGAAAAAATCAAAAATTCATCCAAAGTAAATTTTTATGTCCTGATTATAAATAATATTCTTATTTTGTAAAATATAACATATATAGGTTTCAAAAACTAAATTTAAAAAAGGTTCTCCATCAAAAGGTGGTAAAACTGCATTTTTAGAAAAATACTTCTTTTATCTGAAAATTGAATTTGTTCGTATATCATATCTAGAAAACATATAAGATGAATTTAAAACATTACATTAAATATATAACATATATTTTTCATTAAATAAAAATCTAAAAAGGGTGATATGATTTTATAAACACAAATATTCTCTTTTAAATAGGTTTTCATAAAAACATATCCTTTATATTCAATTAGTTTTTATTTCCATTTATAATAAATTTGGTAACTAATGAATCATTATTTAAACATGTGTAAACCATATTTTAAAATTTAGTAGACACTATTAATTCTCTCCATTCTATCAGCTAGGCGTTAACTACCATTTAAAATAATAATAATATTATTGTATTATTTTTCAGTATAACTCAATATTGTGTGCAACGTAAGATTTTAGAGAAACACATTATTGTGTGTTGAGTACGTTATTAGAAAAAATAATCCCCTTTAACATAAAATTAATATATTATTAACAAATATTAATATAAATGAAAATTTATTATTCTATAAATACCTGGGTCGTTACAACATTCCCCCCTTTTGGAAATTGTTTCCTCGCAATTTTAAAATTGGGATCAGAAACTTCATTGAAAATCCCACATCGGAAAAAGAGTCAATAAAACTATTACTTTAAAAGAAAGAAATATAAGTACAAATGTTAACTAAGATAACACATATTAAGATTCTATGTAGAAAAACATGGATATGGAAGAAAAACTAACCATCAAGTTCTGATGGAGAGTGATAAAAAACATGATTGGGAGAAGGTTAACAACCAGAAAACCATAAAATTATGATAGGTTAAATGTTATTTGATTTCCCAATAGGAAAATTAAATTGAAAACATTTTTGTTTTAATATGCTTTTCATAAAGTTGAGGAATTTATTTATGAGCTTGAATAATAACATAATTAAACATACTTACTTGTCAATTATATTTTCATCCTTTAATAAATATCTACCACAAACTCATGTTTTCTCTAAATGATGAGTATTCAAGATGACTTGGTCTCACCTGAAGCGCTATAATCAACATCTAAAGAATCAAATAATAAAAAAAGATGAACTATATAGTTCCCCTACCTTTAGACATTAACCAAAACCAAAATGGTGTACAATATTAGATTATCCCCCAAAAATAATAATCCTTTATAAGGGTAACAATTACTTTTAATCTCCAAAATTCAACAGTAATACCCAAGTTCTACATAGACCATTAAACAAACAAAAGTACTTAAAATTCCTCAAAATAATCAAAATAATATTTAAACCCAAAACTCATAAGTATTTGATCACATAGTTTTCCAAGATAAATTTTAACATTTATCTCCAAATAACATCAACTGATCTTAATGTCTCATACCAAAGGTAATTAACCTAATCACATTTTCTCCATGATAGGTTAATCATATCCTTAAATACTCTAATTCCCCATAAGTCCATAGTTAAAATCATATATTATTACAAAAATATAATTCAACCATAACTCTTCAATTAAACCCCATAGTATTATATTTACCTTAATCATATAAAGTTACCAAAATATATAACGTCTTCCAAAATAACATTTATCACTTAATCACCAAATTATTTTCATATGCCAAGGATATCCATTTGATAAAACATAATTTTCCAAAATAAACTTATTCTTAATCCATAAAATCATTTAACTACAAATAATAAGTTATACTAACCAGGGACTTCATGTATTCTAGTGGTTGGTGATAAATCCCTATCGCACTTTGGTTGCAGGTTTGATTCCCACAGCTTTCTCCGACATGATGGGTTTTCACATGGTCTGCATATTTTTCTTATTCAAAAACTATAAAATTATTATAACATTAAAAAAATGAGATAAAATCCTAAAAAATAAACATAATATGTTTTAACTTCAAAGGTTATTTCATACCTCACATTTGGCATCCCAAAAACTAATAACCCATAATTTCTTCAAAGGTGAATGTCTCCAAAAATACCATTAATCACCTTGAAATAACATAAGCCTCAAAAGGGGTTTCTAAGTCATTGAAATTATAATATACCTTAAAATTATAAACCCATGATTATATCCCTAACCCTTAAGAAAACATCATAATCTCCAAATTTGTCTAAACCTTTCCTCTGATACCAACTATAAGGCCCCAACCTTAAACATTACTTAATCTTGAGATAAGTCAACAATTGTCTTTAATTCACTTTGAGGATCTTTCCAGGTTTAGAGATATAGGTAATTAGGTCATAACTTATACATAAAAAATTAAATATTACCAGTTGAAACTTCTACTCACTATCCATTTTTTCATAAAACAAAAACTCTTTAAAAAACATGTTTTGTTTCATGTTTTAAACAGCATGACTTTTCCTTGATCCCAGCTTTTACCCTATTATTCTTTAAGTCCTATGAAAAACATTTCAAAACATGGGATGGACATAAAAATCTCAGTAAGGGATATAAAACATGTAAATAAAACATTATTCCATGAATACATACAAATCAATGAAATCATACTTTTTACTCAAAAAACATAAGCTCTTTAACATACCTTAGTAAATCAAAAGATTTAGGGATAACTCATAGAAATCATAAATCACAAAGGTAACTCATGGAAAACATAACATACTTACATTATATATTTCACTACTACATAGGGAGTAACCTTCATGGTTATGTTTGGAATACCCATCATAGTATATTCCGAAAATTCTTTGGTGAAACCTTAACGTTTACCTCTATCACATTACACAATTCATTGGAGAGCTATATCGAGCTCACCTACCCTCAGATTATCATGGAACCACCCATATTTGGTGTATCACGTAACCACCCATAAAATTTATAAGTATCATTACATAATAATAACACATAAAAGATTGAAATTATCAACATTTCACATATCAATCGCAAGAAATCAATTCAAGATATTGAAATATTCAATACATTTATAAAACCATTTAAACATTTAAAAATAAGATCTTTTTAATCAAAGTGTCCAATACCAATTTGAAACTTTTAAAAGTAATTTACACTTTAAAACACTCATGTACATATAAATAAATCCTTAAAACCATTTTTAAAACATTTACATTAATGATTTAGAAGAATAAATCTTGAAAACATTTAAAATGATGTTTTAGTTAAAGAGTTCCTTACCAATTGAGAAAATACTTGAATAAAAATAATTAAAGAATAAAATTAAAAAATAATAATTATATCATGGTAATAATCAGATTCATGATATAAAATTTCAAAGGGAAGTATATACACCATATAAGAGTGAATTTGTTCATAATAACAAATAAGTCTCGATGGAATGTAAATTGAGACAAAATCCCTTACAAAGATTCTATCCTTAGATTAAGGATAAATAAATGAAATAATTGTATATTAAAAATATAAATACACCCAATATAATAGGATATTAAGTTTAAAACAATCATAGGTCATTCACACATATTCCTGAAAAAACAAAACCAATTACATGGATAGTTAACTTAATGAAATGAGATTGAGTTAAGATTTCCCTTACAAAGTTTGTATAAATTATGTAAGAATTTATCAATGGGGTGATTATGTGTAAAAAATGTATATAAAAAAAGGGAAGTAGAAATTACAGCATAAATAAATAAAAAGTTATTCCACACATAATCTTGGTATAATATTATCAATAAAGTATGCATAATACCCAACGAGTGGAAATTGAGTTTATAAATTCCCTTACAAATATCATTTTGTTAATCAAATAGATTGATTATGTGTATTTAGAATAAATACACATAAATCAAGTATAAATACAATATAGGAAATCAAAATTTATTTATCACATAATTAGATCATGACATAATCAAGAAGTAGAAGATTAACTCACAGAATGGAAATTAGGTTAAGAAGTTCCCTTATCTTGAATCCGACTTGTCTCATTCATTATTTATATTCTTGAATAATAAAATTTGGTTAATTTATACTTTCTTTAGAACCATTTTCAAGTTTATTATTAATTTTTATATTACTTTTTATCATGTTATAAAAAAATATATAATTATTTAATTTCATATGGGTCGTTTTGTTGATATTCGGTACTTGAGTCGAAAGTGAACTCATTTTGATGTAAATTGTCCATGTAGTCAAAATTTCATCATCTCCAAAATATTATTCATGATTTAAATATAATATATTTTCATTATATATGTATTTATAATATTCAATAATATTTTGAGATAAGAAATGAAAATCATCGTTCATGGAGACTGTAAGTCGTACGTACGCATGAACACTACTTTCAATTCTTTATCATATTAAAGGAATGGAAAATAAATGATACATAGGTATTTTATAATTCAAGTATAATATATGTTTTATATGTGTTACATAATTTCATTAACTCCATCCTTTATATGTTCTGTTTATCATAAGAACGAGTCATATCACTTTGATGGGGTGGTAGTCCTCTCTTCCTCAAATGAAATTATCATATTTACATATTACGAAAAGCATAAAAGTATATTGTAAATAAAAATTAAAGAATAATAAGGAAAATACAAATAATATATATATATTATATAATTATAGTTCCATCAAAATGGCCACCATGATATGTGGTGGGATAAAATTGAACAATCATCATTTTTTGAGGCAATAATTCACTGTACACAGAAACAGTATGCTCGTATCCATTAATTGGAGGTGTGTGTAAGTGTAGTTCAAATACTTATCATAAAAACATACTAGAATATTTAGGATACTGGTTTTGTTATGTAATAAAGTAATAATAATATCATAGGGTGTGAAGAAGGAAAATAATGTAAAGGAACTTTAAAGAAGACGCTACCTCTAAACAGGTAATTCCATTTGATTTGAGCCAAAAAGCTTTCTTGAATTTCCTTTTACCCAAGTTAAGGCTTATAAAAGGAAGGGAGGGATTTTCAGAGTTTATTTGAGCATAATTTGGATTATCCAATGGGATTTAGAGGTGTGAGTAAGTGGGTAGAGGTGGTGGCCTTCTATAAGATATAGCAGGGGCACTTTTGGAAAGTCTTGAAGTATTATTTTATTATAAAATAATTTCTGGTTTCTAATAGTAAAAACCTAATTTATTTAAAATATAAGATTATTTTGGGTCTTATCCCTATCATAAAATTAAAATTAGAAAATTTTTGAATATCTTTTAACCCTTATATTTTTGGTTTAACCATTATTTTACCCTTTTTAATCCTACCAGGATATTTTATTATTTAAGGTTTGTGGGTAAATTTAATTACCATAACATGTCAAACGACCCAAAAAAGTGAAATTTATGGAATATTTGGACTTACCATAACTATTTGGTCTAGTCTTATATTTTTAGGAATTTTAATACATTTAATAAACTATTTTATATTTTAAGTTATGAATTATGTCAATTTTGACACTATTCATACTTGACTTTTTCAAAAATTCATAACAACTTGATTACTTTAAAAATAATAAATTAACTCAATAATAACATTTCATATTCACCTAGATAATTCGTGTATGATATTAATTATTTCAAATAATATTTATTTTAATATTTATAATATCATTTATTTGAATCCTTTATTAATGAAGAAATCACTGCATCATCATTGTGTCATAATTAAATTTATTTAGTGAATTTATAAAAAAATATAAATAAAATACCACGATGCAGGAAATATTTTTAACTTTATAATGACTATTTATAGTCAAAGATATCAGTTATATAATCCTATATTAAAATTACTTTAGTTAAAGATACATGTTTATGTTATATTTCTCTTTACTTTAAATTAATTCTTATAACATGTCATTATCACACATAAGTGGCTCCTAAATCCCAAAATTTCAGCCTAAGGATGATCATGGTCAGACATATATCATCCAATAGTATTAGGGCATGTTTTAGTGTATATTAATATTATTATTATTATAAGGCCCCAGCCTTAAACCTTACTTAATCTTGAGATATTACAAGATTACACATTGAGGATCTTTTCAGGTTTAGAGTTTTAGAGAATTAGATCATGAAACTTGCATTACATTCCACATTTAACCAAAGTGGTTACGTAAAAGACAGTATTCATTCTTCCTATCAATGGAAACATATTTAAATTAAAACATGGATTCTTTATTGACACATCTTTGACACTATCATCACATCATGTACCTTTCCCTTGACCTGTGAAAAACATTTCAAAAACTTGGGATGAGCATAAAAAGCTCAGTAAGGGTTATAAAAATATGTAAAGGAAACATGAGTTCATATATACATAAGAATGAAATCATACTTTACCCATAAAACATAGGCACTTTAACATAACTCATCAAATCATGAATAAATCATAGAAATCATAAGACATAAAAGGTAACTTGAGGCATTCATAA
Organism: Viscum album; assembly: GCA_963277665.1. NCBI lineage: Eukaryota > Viridiplantae > Streptophyta > Magnoliopsida > Santalales > Viscaceae > Viscum > Viscum album. The sequence continues at coordinate 310,310,229 of OY728147.1, forward strand.
CATTTTTACGTAGGGAGTAACCCTCTTGGTTACGTTTGGAATACCCATCACAGTATATTCCCTAAATCTCTTCAGAGAAACCTTAACATTTCACTCCTTCGCGTTACCCAATGCATTGGAGAGCTATATTGGGCTCACCCGACCTTAGTTTATCATGGAACCACCCGTCTTCATAATAATGCCCAAGAACCTCAACATAATCGTATCACATAAAACATGCATAAAGGAAACATAACATTTCCACCTTTCAATCACAAGATATCAATACAACACATTGATATAAAAACATTATGAAAACCATTTTCAATACCAAAATAAAAGAAAAGTAAAACATGGTATTTATTTTTCTTTTAAAAGGAAGGTATGGCTTGTAGAGGAAGTCGAAACTCAAATAATGGTCATGACGGCGGAGAAGTCGTTGTCGCCACATACGTACGACAAAAACATTCCCTTTTTTCATTTAATAAACACTTAGTGTAAAAAAGATTCCTTTTGAATAAACATAAAAATCAAAGGGTTTTATACACCGTATAAAAGAAGGTTGTGTATAAAACAGAATATGCCTCAATGAAAGGAGATTGAGACGAAGTCCCATACAAAGACGGTATCCTTGGTTTAAGGATAAATCAATTACATAATTATGTGTGACAAACGAATACACCAAATATAAGTGGATGTTAAGTGTAAAATAATCAAAGGTCATTCACACATATTCAAAGGATGACATATTCAATAACTACATATTGAACCCAAAGAAATCGTAATTGGGTTAAGAAGTTCCCTTGACAGCCTGACGGCATCACATCAAAATGAGTTGATGAGAGATAAAAAAAACGGTATCTCATCACTTGGACATAAAATTTACATCAATAAGGATATATGAGAACATATCCCAACATAACAATATGTAAATTAAAAGACCCAACAAAAGAAGTCTTTTAAAAAGAGGAGGGTGAAAGGTTCCCTTACCGACATGGGTATCTTTCGAAACATACACCTCGTGAAAGAAGGACAATACAACATTGATGTAAATACTCATAAAAGAAAGTATATTACACAATGAGTAAAATAATGGGCAGTACATACACCACTCAAAAGAAATTATGGCAAATGTGGCATAAATCTCACGGGAATAAAAGCGAGATGAAAAATCCCTTACGAAAACTCGGCAGCCTAACGACGCCACATAAAACTTATAAAAATGGATTTATGAGATCAAATAGGGTATCTCATCATATTAACTTAAATTTTATAGAAAGAGGAATATAAAAGAACATCCCCCAACATAAAAAAAGAGGATCTTAAAAGAAGTGACATAATGGAGAGTACTTAAAAAGGAAAGAGAGAGGTTAGATCTCTTATGAAAATTTGGCAGCCTACAGCGCCACTCAAAACTTCCAAAATGGATTGATGAGAGAGAATAGGGTCTCTTGTCACATGAACATAAAAATTACAGTAAGATTAATATAAAATAATAACCCAATAACAAGAAAGATGAGCTTTAAAAGGAATGACATAAAAGAGTGTACTTAAAAAGAAAGAGTTGAGTAGGATCCCTTACCTCAAGTCCAACTTGTCGTGTTCGTTTCTTTATATTCCTGAATAATAAACTTTGTTCAATTAATAATTACCTAAGTACCTCCTTTAGATATTATTATTCAGTTAATATCACATATTATAATGTTATAATAATTGTTTAATAATGTTAGTTCATATCAAACGTTTTTGCTGATGTTTGGTACATGAGTCAAAAATGAACTTGTTTGAAAAAATATTGCCCATGTAGTTATAAGTAAATAATTTCCATAATAGTATTAAAATATCATATATATCCAGTAAATATTCATTTTATACTATTCCATATCATTTGGAGATAAAAATGAAAAGCATCTTTCATGGAGACGGTAGGTCGTACGTACGCATGAACGCTACTTTCATTTTTTTGTCATATTAATGAAATTAAAACAAAATGAGAGAGATATATATATGTTATAATTCCAGAATTATATCCATAATTTAGATGTAATATATTACATATATATCCATTATATATATGTACTTATAATATTACATAACATTTTGAGATAAGAAATGAAATGTACCGTTCATGGAGACGGTAAGCCGTACGTACGCATGAACGCTACTTCCATTTATATTTCATATTTAATGGAATTAAAACATAATGATACATAATAGTATTTTAATTACAGTATGGTATCATATATAATATCATTATATATATCCTTTATACGTACCACATATGGTATTGACGAATCAAATCACTTTGAGGGGGCGGTAGTCCGCACTTCCTTAAATGAAGATATCGCGTTTACCCATAATGGAAACCATAAAGGTACGCCATAAATGAAAAATACAGAAGATTAAGTAAAACATAAACATATTAGATATCATATATAAATATAGTTTCATCTTAATGTCCACCTTTGAAGGTGTTAGAAGAATGTTGAACAATCATCGTTTCGGGAGGCAGAAATTCGCCATCCACGGAAACAGTATGTTCTTTAACCATTAGATGTAGGTGTGTGTAAGTGTAGCTAGAATACTTCTTATAAAAAAATCCTAGTATATTGAAGATACTGGATTTGTTACAAAACAAATGAATAAAAAGATTTTAGGGGGGTTGGAGAAGCAAAATAAAACAAAAGGACACAAGTGAAGACATTACCTTAAAATCGGGTAACTCCCTTTGGTTTGAGCTCAAAGGCTTCCTTCGGAAGACTTCTGCCCAAATTTAGGATTCAAGGAGTAAGAGAGGAAAGTTTAGAGACAAAATGGGCAAGGTTTGGCCGATCCAAAGGCTTTGGGAGTGTGGGTAAGGAGGTAGAGGTGGGGGCCTTTATAAGAGGAGAGGATGGGCACTCTTGTAAAGTTACAAAATGTTACTTTATTTTCAAAAGAGTTTCGGATTTTAAAGGTCCCACATTGATGTATTTCTAGGATAATGTGATAAGGGTTCTAAATCCACTCATCCAATAGGTTTTGGAAATGTGTAGGTCTTAGATATTACATTATCTTTCCATTTTATTTAAATCGTTAAATAATGAGGTCATCTTTGCATCATCATGATGTCATAAATAATTTAATTTATTTAGTGTCTAAAAATTATAAAAAAAATACTATGATGTAGTAAATCGTTTTATCTTTCTAATGACTATTTATAGTCAAAAATATGACTTGTATAACCCCATGTAAATTTTTTTTAGTAAAACATCTCATGTTTGTGTCATTTTTACTTTAACATTAAATAAAAAGATATTTATGTCATTTTCCAACCAAAGTGGCTCCATGGGGTCCCCAAGTTGACCCATGTATTGTCTTCGTCGTCCATGACACATCCAATGAGGGTAGGACATGTGTCTAGGTCATTTCATTTTATTAAAACATTATTCTTACCATAAACTACACTAATTACCTCTAATCGCGATTAAAAACTTAATAAGTTACTATTCACCAAAAAATTATTTTTATCCCATTGAACCACATTTTACTTCTTAATGACAACCATTTATGTCGGATTTTTGAAATTCAAAACACAAAGATGGAAAATTTTCATTTAAACGGAAAAATCAGTTTTTATAAGTACCACTTAGTGGTTTCACTATTCATCAAAAATTGATCTTTTTCAGAAAAATCCCAAAAATTCACCCTAAGCTATATTTGATATTCCGAATTCAAAAATGAAGTCTATTTTAAAAAATTCAAAACATATAAGTCACATTAATTAATTTAATAATTAATTCCCGCTGTCAGAGCAAATAGCGTGTTTTTATGAAACAATAAGTATCAAAAGATTGACACTAGTTTAAGTCCGATTTCAAAGTGAAATTAATTCCAACGACCACTATTGGATTTAATGGTAAAAATATATTCTAATTTCACTTTAAAACCAATTAAAAAGATAATCTAATCATATAAATAAATTATATTAAAAAGAGGTTTTGAATTAAAATACAACATTTTACTTTATTCATTAAAAAAATGAACTTTATCAGAAAGATACCAAAAATTTACAAAAAGTAAATTTTTATGTCCCAATTATTAAGAAGAGTTTTATTTGGTCCAATAGAATGTATAAGAGTGAACAAAACTATATTTAATGACGGTTCGCCATCAAAATGCGATAAGTGAACCTTTAGTGAAAACTAGGGCATATACGCCTAAAATTGAATTCTTTCCGTATTTTAAGCCTTTATATTTTATTGGATAAATGTAAAAACATTTAAAAACATATATAATCATATTTCAGTTATTTCTATCCATTCCTACCAATACAACGGCTACATGTTAACTACCATTTAAAATAATATTATTTTATTATTAGTGTGCAACGTAAGATTCCCAAGAAACTCGTTGTTGCATGTTGGGTATGCCATCGAGCATAGCGTCCCCTTTAAAGTCATATTAATATTTTATTCACAAATATGGATAAATATGAAAATGTCATATTCTTTATTTACCTAGGGTGTTACATCCTTCCCCACTTTTGGGAATTGCGTCCTCACAATTTTTAAAATTGAGCTTGGAAACATCCTTGAAAGTCCCACATCAGAACAAGAGTCGGTAAAACAATCACTTTAAAATAAAGGAAGATAAGTACAGAGGTCACCCGAGTTAACCCATACTAGGATTCCATGTAGAAAAACATGGACATGGAAGAAAAAGCAAAGGGTCATGTTCTTGAGGGAGAGTGATAGTAAACATGTCTAGGAGAAAGTTAACCATAAGAAAATCACGAGCTTGTGATGGGTTAAACGATATTCGATTCCCCAGTAGGAAAAGTTAATAGACAACATTTTTGTTTTAAGTTACTTTTAATTGAGGAATTTATTAATAAGGAAACATAATCACTTATCATGTTGACTTTCAACTTTTACTAGATTCCTTAATCAAACTCATATTTTTTTTCCAAAATACGAGTATTTATGGAGACTTGTTCGCATTAAGAGTACTATAATCAACTTCTAGAAAATCACCTAATCCACCAAAGAGAACTATATACTTCCCATGTCTTTAGGCTTTAACCAAAATCAAAACCAAAAAGGTTAGTACAAGGTCAGATAATCCAGAAAAGGATAACCCTTTAAAAATAAAATCTATGCTTAATCTCCAAAATTTGTCCAACAAAACCCAAAGTTCAACGAGGACCATCCGATAAACAATTTGTCCATAAAATTCTTCAAAGTAAACCAATCTAATATTGAAACCCAAATATTTTAAGGATTTATTCACATAGTCTTCTATGTTAAATCATAACATTTGTCTCCAAACAACATCAGTTTCTCCTAAAGTCTCGTATTGAAAAATAATTAACCTAATCACATATCCTCCATGATAGGTTAATCATTTTCATAAATAACCCAAAATCAACTTACTCTTAATTCATAAAATCATATAACTAAAAAGAATCAGTCAAACTAACCAGGGACTTCACGTAGTCCAGTGGTAGGCAATAAATATCAGTCGCACTTTGGTTGTGGGTTCGATTCCCGCAGCTTTGTCCGACGCGACGGGTAGTCACACGGTCTGCGTGTTGTCCTTTTTCCAAAACTATATAATTCTCAAATAATTCCCCAAAAAGGGATAAAATCATCAAAAATAACCATAACATAATTTAACCTCAATTTTATCTCATGCCTTTCACTTCAATCATAACATATAGTAATCCATAATTACCTCAAAAGTAAGGATCATATAAACCCAAATGGTTCTTTATAACTATGTCCAAAAAAGAAAATATAACTATTCCTTGAATAAAATTTGCATATATTAAACATCAGGGTTACACATAATATAAAAATTCTTCTAATGTAACCCCATCATCAAAAGAGACTTAATACTCTTAATAATTTCACCATAACTCTTGAAGCCCTTATATGTTGACATCTTACTCATTCAACATTATTCATGATCCATTAACCATTCCTTTCCAACTTATTCCTAAATACCTCTTTCCTACAAACAAAATCATGAATCATATCCTAACATTCCAAAATAGGAAAACAATAGTCATGAAATAATACATACCTTTGATTGGTCATTGTCAGTTTCTTCATCCTCAATCATAATGGCATTAGGTATTGGTAAACGAACATTTGTACACTCTTGGTGATCCCATTCACGAAACTTCTTCATAGGACATGTGTTTGCATAATGACCATACACACCACATTTGAAACATTCAATTGATCCCTCAGAAAGAACTTCTTTCCCTTTCCTCGAGTCAACTGGATGCTTCCTTTTTCCATGGAAGGTTCTTGCTTTATGACCTTCATTTCCACATCTATAGCATATTTCTGTCCCTTTGAAACATTTTCCTAGGTGTTTCTTTCCACATCTTTGACACATAGGTTTTTGAACACACTTACCTTTATGATTATTACCTATACTTCCGTAGAGATTTGTTTCTCGCATATATGATGCCTTAGAGAAATCACCATGGTTTAGGTGGTAAATCATGACTCCAGGTAGTTGGTTGAGGATAATCACAAGAGTTCTCATTACAGCTCCCATATCATTCAGTTTCTTGCTCAAAAAACTGTCACAGTTTCCTTCACATCCACTGTTACTTTGGTGCCTGCTATATCCAACCATTTACTAAAACCAAAAAGGTCAGTGTGAGTATATAAAAAAACCATCATGTACTAATGAGGAAGATAAACACTAAGATATACTTACTCATTCACTTTATCTAAAACTAGGACTCTTTCTTAAATCCTAACCATTATGGTAATTCCACTTATGCTTAAAGAATACCCTAACCTATAAAGTTATCTAAACCGACCTTTGATACCAACTATAAGGCCCCGGCCTTAAACCTTACTTAATCTTGAGATATTACAAGATTACACATTGAGGATCTTTTCAGGTTTAGAGTTTTAGAGAATTAGATCATGAAACTTGCATTACATTCCACATTCAACCAAAGTGGTTACATAAAAGACAGTATTCATTCTTCCCATCAATGGAAACATATTTAAATTAAAACATGGATTCTTTATTGAAACATCCTTGACACTATCATCACATCATGTACCTTTCCCTTGACCTGTGAAAAAAATTTCAAAAACTTGGGATGAGCATAAAAAGATCAGTAAGGGTTATAAAAATATGGAAAGGAAACATGAGTTCATATATACATAAGAATGAAATCATACTTTACCCATAAAACATAGGCACCTTAACATACCTCATCAAATCATGAATAAATCATAGAAATCATAAGACATAAAAGGTAACTTGAGGCATTCATAACATTATTACGTAGGGAGTAACCCTCTTGGTTACGTTTGGAATACCCATCACAGTATATTCCCTAAACCTATTCGGAGAAACCTTAACATTTCACTCCTTCGCATTACCCAATGCATTGGAGAGCTATATCGGTCTCACCCGCCCTTAGTTTATCACGGAACCACCTGTCTTCATTATAATGCCCAAGAACCTCAATATAATCGTATCACATAAAACATGCATAAAGGAAACATAACATTTCCACCTTTCAATCACAAGATATAAATACAACACATTGATATAAAAACATTATGAAAACCATTTTCAATACCAAAATAAAAGAAAAGTAAAACATGGTATTTATTTTTCTTTTAAAAAGAAGGTATGGCTTGTAGAGGAAGCCGAAACTCAAATAATGGTCACGACGGCGGAGAAGTCGTTGTCGCCGCATACGTATGACAAAAACATTCCCTTTTGTTCTTTAATAAACACTTCGTATAAAAAAGATTCCTTTTGAATAAACGTAAAAGTCAAAGGGGTTTATACACTGTATAAAAGAAGTTTGTGTATAAAACAGAATATGCCTCAATGAAAGGAGATTGAGACGAAGTCCCTTACAAAGACGGTATCCTTGGTTTAAGGATAAATCAATTACATAATTATTTGTGACAAACGAATACAAAAAATATAAGTGGATATTAAGTGTAAAATAATCAAAGGTCATTCACACATATTCAAAGGATGACATATTCAATAACTACATGTTGAACCCAAAGAAATCGAAATTGGGTTAAGAAGTTCCCTTGACAGCCTGACGGCGTCACATCAAAATGAGTTGATGAGAGATAAAAAAATGGTATCTCATCACTTGGACATAAAATTTACATCAATAAGGATATATTATAACATATCCCAACATAAAAACATGTAAATTAAAAGACCCAAAAAAAGAAGTCTTTTAAAAAGAGGAGGGTGAAAGGTTCCCTTACCGACATGGGTATCTTTCGAAACATACACCTCGTGAAAGAAGGACAATAAAACATTGATGTAAATAATCATAAAAGAAAGTATATTACAAAATGAGTAAAATAAAGGGCAGTACATACACCACTCAAAGGAAATTATGGAAAATGTAGCATAAATCTCACGAGAATAAAAGTGAGATGAAAAATACCTTACGAAAACTCGGCAGCCTAACGACGCCACATAAAACTTACAAAAATGGATTGATGAGATAAAATAGGGTATCTCATCATATTAACTTAAAGTTTATAGAAATAGGAATATAAAATAACATCCCCCAACATAAAAAATAGGAGCTTAAAAGAAGTGACATAAAGGAGAGTACTTAAAAAGGAAAGAGAGAGGTTAGATCTCTTACGAAAATTTGGCAGCCTAACGGCGCCACTCAAAACTTCCAAAATGGATTGATGAGAGAGAATAGGGTCTCTCATCACATGAAAATAAAAATTAAAGTAATATTAATATAAAATAACATCCCAATAACAAGAAAGATGAGCTTTAAAATGAATGACATAAAAGAGTGTACTTAAAAAGAAAGAGTGGAGTAGGATCCCTTACCTCAAGTCCAAGTTGTCTTGTTCGTTTCTTTATATTCCTGAATAATAAACTTTGGTCAATTAATAATTGCCTAAGTACCTCCTTTAGAGATTATTATTCAGTTCATATCACATATTATAATGTTATAATAATTGTTTAATAATGTTAGTTCATATCAGACGTTTTTGCCGATGTTTGGTACATGAGTCAAAAATGAACTTCTTTGAAAAAAGATTTCCCATGTAGTTATAAGTAAATAATTTCCAGAATAGTATTAAAATATCATATATATCCAGTAAATATTCATTTTATACTATTCCATATCATTTGGAGATAAAAACGAAAAGCATCGTTCATGGAGACGGTAGGCCGTACGTACGCATGAACGCTACTTTCATTTTTTTGTCATATTAATGGAATTAAAACAAAATGAGATATATATATATATGTGTGTTATAATTCCAGAATGATATCCATAATTTATATGTAATATATTACATATATATCCATTATATATATGTACTTATAATATTACATAACATTTTGAGATAAGAAATGAAATGTACCGTTCATGGAGATGGTAAGCCGTACGTACGCATGAATGCTACTTCCATTTATATTTCATATTTAATGGAATTAAAACATAATGATACATAATAGTATTTTAATTCCAGTATGGTATCATATATAATATCATTAGATATATCCTTTATAAATACCACATATGGTATTGACGAATCAAATCACTTTGAGGGGGCGGTAGTCCGCACTTCCTTAAATGAAGATATCGCGTTTACCCATAATGGAAACCATAAAGGTATGACATAAATGAAAAATACAGAAGATTAAGTAAAACATAAACATATTAGATATCATATATAAATATAGTGCCATCTTAATGGCCACCTTTGAAGGTGTTAGAAGAATGTTGAACAATCATCGTTTCGGGAGGCAGAAATTCGCCATCCACGGAAACAGTATGTTCTTTAACCATTAGATGTAGGTGTGTGTAAGTGTAGCTCGAATACTTCTTATAAAAACATCCTAGTATATTTAATATACTGTATTTGTTACAAAAAAAATGAATAAAAAGAATTTAGGGGGGGTTGGAGAAGCAAAATAAAACAAAAGGACACAAGTGAAGACATTACCTTAAAATCAGGTAACTCCCTTTGGTTTGAGCTCAAAGGATTCCTTGGGAAGACTTCTGACAAAATTGAGGCTTCAAGGAGTAAGATAGAGAATTTGAGAGACAAAATGGGCAGGTGTTGGCCAAGACAAAGGCTTTGGGAGTGTGGGTAAGGAGGTAGAGGTAGGGGCCTTTTATAAGAGGAGAGGAGGGGCACTCTTGTAAAGTTACAAAATGTTACATTATTTTCAAATGAGTTTCGGATTTTAAAGGTCCCACATTGATTTATTTCGAGGATAATGTGATAAGGGTTCTAAATCCACTCATCCAATAGGTTTTGTACATGTGTAGGTCTTAGATATTACATTATCTTTCCATTTTATTTAAATCGTTAAATAATGAGGTCATCACTGCATCATCATGATGTCATAAATAATTAAATTTATTAAATGTCTAAAAATTATAAAAAAAATACTATGATGTAGGAGATGTTTTTAGCTTTCTAATGACTATTTATAGTAAAAAATATTACTTTTATAACCCCATGTAAAAATTGTTTTAGTAAAACATCTCATGTTTGTGTCATTTTTACTTTAACATTAAATAAAAAGATATTTATGTCATTTTCCAACCAAATTGGCTCCATGGGGTCCCCAAGTTGACCCATGGATTTTCTTGGTCGGCCATGACACATCCAATGAGGGTAGGACATGTGTCTAGGTCATTTCATTTTATTAAAACATTATTCTTACCATAAACTACACTAATTACCTCTAATCACGATTAAAAACTTAATAAGTTACTATTCACCAAAAAATTATTTTTATCCCATTGAACCACATTTTACTTCTTAATGACAACCATTTATGTCGGATTTTTTAAATTCAAAACACAAAGATGGAAAAATTTCATTTAAACGGAAAAATCAGTTTTTATAAGTACCACTTAGTGGTTTCACTATTCATAAAAAATTGAAGTTTTTCAGAAAAATCCAAAAAATTCACCCTAAGCTATATTTGATATTCCGAATTCAAAAATAAAGTCTATTTTAAAAAATTCAAAACATATGAGTCACATTAATTAATTTAATAATTAATTCCCGCTGTCATAGTAAATAGCGTGTTTTTATGAAACAATAAGTATCAAAAGATTGACACTAGTTTAAGTCTGATTTCAAAGTGAAATTAATTCCAACGACCACTATTGGATTTAATAATAAAAATATATTATAATTTTACTTTAAAACCAATTCAAAATATAATCTAATCATATAAATAAATTAGATTAAAAAGAGGTTTTGAATTAAAATACAACATTTTACACTATTCATTAAAAAATGAACTTTATCGGAAAGATACCAAAAATTTACACAAAGTAAATTTTGATGTCGCAATTCTTAAGAAGAGTTTTATTTGGTCCAATAGAATGTATAAGAGTTAACAAAACTATATTTAATGACGGTTCGCCATCAAAAGGCGATAAGTGAACCTTTAGTAAAAACTAGGGCATATACGCCTAAAATTGAATTCTTTCCGTATTTTAAGCCTTTATCTTTCATTGGATAAATGTAAAAACATTTAAAAACATATATAATCATATTTCAGTTATTTCTATCCATTCCTGGCCAATACAACGGCTACATGTTAACTACCATTTAAAATAATATTATTTTATTATTAAAGTGCAACGTAAGATTCCCAAGAAACTCGTTGTTGCGTGTTCGGTACGCCATCGAGCATAGCGTCCCCTTTAAAGTCATATTAATATTTTATTCACAAATATGTATAAATATGAAAATGTCATATTCTTTATTTACCTAGGGTGTTACATCCTTCCCCCCTTTTGGGAATTTCATCCTCGCAATTTTTAAAATTGAGCTTGGAAACATCCTTGAAAGTCCCACATCGGAACAAGTGTCGGTAAAAAAATCACTTTAAAATAAAGGAAGATAAGTACAGAGGTCACCCGAGTTAACCCATACTAGGATTCCATGTAGAAAAACATTGACATGGAAGAAAAATCAAAGGGTCATGTTCTTGAGGGAGAGTGATGGTAAACATGTCTAGCAGAAAGTTAACCATAAGAAAATCACAAGCTTGTGATGGGTTAAACGGTATTTGATTCCCTAGTAGGAAAAGTTAATAGACAACATTTTTGTTTTAAGTTACTTTTTATTGAGGAATTTATTCATAAGGAAACATAATTACTTATCATGTTGACTTTCAACTTTTACTAGATTCCTTAATCAAACTCATATTTTTTTCCAAAAGATGAGTATTTAGGGAGACTTGTTCGCATTAAGAGTACTATAATCAACTTCTATAGAATCACATAATCCACCAAAGAGAACTATATACTTCCCATGTCTTTAGGCTTTAACCAAAAACAAAACCAAAAAGGTTAGTACAAGGTCAGATAATCCAGAAAAGGATAACCCTTTAAAAAGAAAATCTATGCTTAATCTCCAAAATTTGTCCAACAAAACCCAAAGTTCAACGAGGACCATCCGATAAACAATTTGTCCATCAAATTATTCAAAGTAAACCAATCTAAGATTGAAACCCAAATATTTGAAGGATTTAGTCACATAGTCTTCCAAGTTAAATCGTAACATTTATCTCCAAACAACATCAGTTGCTCCTAAAGTCTCGTATTGAAAAGTAATTAACCTAATCACATATCCTCCATGATAGGTTAATCATTTTCATAAATAACCCAAAATAAACTTACTCTTAATTCAAAAAATCATATAACTAAAAAGAATCAGTCAAACTAACCAGGGACTTCACGTAGTCCAGTGGTAGGCGATAAATACCAGTCGCACTTTGGTTGTGGGTTCGATTCCCGCGGCTTTGTCCGACGCGACGGGTAGTCACACGGTTTGCATGTTGTCCTTTTTCCAAAACTATATAATTCTCAAATCATTCCCCAAAAAGGGATAAAATCATAAAAAATAACCATAACATAATTTAACCTCAATTTTATCTCATGCCTTTCACTTCAATCATAACATATAGTAACCCATAATTACCTCAAAAGTAAGGATCATATAAACCCAAATGGGTCTTTATAACTATGTCCAAAAAAGAAAAGATAACCATTCCTTGAATAAAATTTGCATATATTAAACATCAGGGTTACACATAATATAAAAATTCTTCTAATGTAACCCCATCATCAAAAGAGACTTAATACTCTTAAGAATTTCACCATAACTCTTGAAGCCCTTATATGTTGACATCTTACTCATTCAACATTCTTCATGATCCATTAACCATTCCTTTCCAACTTATTCCGAAATACCTCTTTCCTACAAACAAAATCATGAATCATATCCTAAGATTCCAAAATAGGAAAACAATAGTCATGAAATAATACATACCTTTGATTGGTCATTGTCAGTTTCTTCATCCTCAATCGGAATGGCATTAGGTATTGGTAAACGAACATTTGTACGCTCTTGGTGATCCCATTCACGAAACTTCTTCATAGGACATGTGTTTTCATAATGACCATGCACACCACATTTAAAACATTCAATTTATCCCACAGAAAGAACTTCTTTCCCTTTCCTCGAGTCAACTGGATGCTTCCTTTTTCCATGGCAGGTTCTTGCTTTATGACCTTCATTTCCACATCTATAGCATATTTCTGTCCCTTTGAAACATTTTCCTAGGTGTTTCTTTCCACATCTTTGACACATAGGTTTTTGAACACACTTACCTTTATGATTATTACCTGCACTTCTGTAGGGATTTGTTTCTCGCATATATGATGCCTTAGAGAAATAACCAAGGTTTAGGTGGTCAATCATGACTCCAGATAGTTGTTTGAGGATAATCACAAGAGTTCTCATTGCAGCTCCCATATCATTCAGTTGCTTGCTCAAAAAACTGTCACAGTTTCCTTCACATCCACTGTTACTTTGGTGCCTGCTATATCCAACCATTTACTAAAACCAAAAAGGTCAGTGTGAGTATATCAAAAAAAACCATCATGTACTAATGAGGAAGATAAACACTAAGATATACTTACTCATTCAATTTATCTAAAACTAGGACTCTTTCTGAAATCCTAACCATTATGGTAATGCCACTTATGATTAAAAAATACCCTAACCTCTAAAGTTATCTAAACCGACCTTTGATACCAACTATAAGGCTCCAGCCTTAAACCTTACTTAATCTTGATATATTACAATATTACACATTGAGGATCTTTTCAGGTTTAGAGTTTTAGAGAATTATATCATGAAACTTGCATTACATTATACATTTAACCAAAGTGGTTACATAAAAGACAGTATTCATTCTTCCCATCAACGGAAACATATTTAAATTAAAACATGGATTCCTTATTGACACATCCTTGACACTATCATTAAATCATGTACCTTTCCCTTGACCTGTGAAAAACATTTCAAAAACTTGGGATGAGCATAAAAAGCTCAGTAAGGGTTATAAAAATATGGAAAGGAAACATGAGTTCATATATACCTAAGAATGAAATCATACTTTACCCAAAAAACATAGGCACTTTAACATACCTCATCAAATCATGAATAAATCATAGAAATCATAAGACATAAAAGGTAACTTTAGGCATTCATAACATTCTTACGTAGGGAGTAACCCTCTTGGTTACGTTTGTAATACCCATCACAGTATATTCCCTAAATCTATTCAGATAAACCTTAACATTTCACTCCTTCATGTTACCCAATGCATTGGAGAGCTATATCGGGCTCACCCGCCCTTAGTTTATCACAGAACCACCCGTCTTCATAATAATTCCCAAGAACCTCAACATAATCGTATCACATAAGACATGCATAAAGGAAACATAGCATTTTCACCTTTAAATCACAAGATATCAATACAACATATTGATATAAAAACATTATGAAAACCATTTTCAATACCAAAATAAAAGAAAAGTAAAACATGGTATTTATTTTTCTTTTAAAAATAAGGTATGGCTTGTAGAGGAAGCTGAAACTCAAATAATGGTCACGACGGCGAAGAAGTCGTTGTCGCCGCATACGTACGACAAAAACATTCCCTTTTGTCATTTAATAAACACTTCGTATAAAAAAGATTCCTTTTGAATAAACTTAAAAGTCACAGGGGTTTATACACCGTATAAAAGAAGGTTGTGTATAAAATAGAATATGCCTCAATGAAAGGAGATAGAGACAAAGTCCCTTACAAAGACGGTATCCTTGGTTTAAGGATAAATCAATTACATAATTATGTGTGACAAACAAATACACCAAATATAAGTGGATATTAAGTGTAAAATAATCAAAGGTCATTCACACATATTCAAAGGATTACATATTCAATAACTACATGTTGAACCCAAAGAAATTGAAATTGGGTTAAGAAGTTCCCTTGACAGCCTGACGGCGTCACATCAAAATGAGTTGATGAGAGATAAAAAAATGGTATCTCCTCACTTGGACATAAAATTTACATCAATAAGGATATATGAGAACATATCCCAACATAAAAATATGTAAATTAAAAGACCCAACAAAAGAAGTCTTTTAAAAAGAGGAGGGTGAAAGGTTCCCTTACCGACATGAGTATCTTTCGAAACATACACCTCGTGAAAGAAGGACAATACAACATTGATGTAAATACTCATAAAAGAAAGTATATTAGAGAATGAGTAAAATAATGGGCAGTACATACACCAATCAAAGGAAATTATGGCAAATGTAGCATAAATATCACGGAAATAAAAGTGAGATGAAAAATCCCTTACGAAAACTCGGCAGCCTAATGACGCCACATAAAACTTACAAAAATGGATTGATGAGATCAAATAGGGTATCTCATAATATTAACTTTAAGTTTATAGAAAGAGGAATATAAAATAACATCCCCCAACATAAAAAAGAGGATCTTAAAAGAATTGACATAAAGGAGAGTACTTAAAAAGGAAAGAGAGAGGTTAGATCTCTTACGAAAATTTGGCAGCCTAACGGTGCCACTCAAAACTTCCAAAATAGATTGATGAGAGAGAATAGGGTCTCTCATCACATGAACATAAAAATTAAAGTAAGATTAATATAAAATAACATCCCAATAACAAGAAATATGAGCTTTAAAAGGAATGACATAAAAGAGTGTACTTAAAAAGAAAGAGTGGAGTAGGATCCCTTACCTCAAGTCCAACTTGTCTTGTTCGTTTCTTTATATTCTTGAATAATAAACTTTGGTCAATTAATAATTGCCTAAGTACCTCCTTTATATATTATTATTCAGTTCATATCACATATTATAATGTTATAATAATTGTTTAATAATGTTAGTTCATATCAGACGTTTTTGCCGATGTTTGGTACATGAGTCAAAAATGAACTTGTTTGAAAAAAGATTTCCCATGTAGTTATAAGTAAATAATTTCCAGAATATTATTAAAATATCATATATATCCAGTAAATATTCATTTTATACTATTCCATATCATTTGGAGATAAAAACGAAAAGCACCGTTCATGGAGACGGTAGGCCGTACGTACGCATGAACGCTACTTTCATTTTTTGTCATATTAATGGAATTAAAACAAAATGAGAGAGATATATATATGTTATAATTCTAGAATGATATCCATAATTTATATGTAATATATTACATATATATCCATTATATATATGTACTTATAATATTACATAACATTTTGAGATAAGAAATGAAATGTACCCTTCATGGAGACGGTAAGCCATACGTACGCATGAACCCCACTTCCATTTCTATTTCATATTTAATGGAATTAAAACATAATGATACATAATAGTATTTTAATTCTAGTATGGTATCATATATAATATCATTATATATATCCTTTATACTTACCACATATGGTATTGACGAATCAAATCACTTTGAGGGGGCGGTAGTCCACACTTCCTTAAATGAAGATATCACGTTTACCCATAATGGAAACCATAAAGGTACGCCATAAATGAAAAATACAGAAGCTTAAGTAAAACATAAACATATTAGATATCATATATAAATATAGTGTCATATTAATGGCCACCTTTGAAGGTGTTAGAAGAATGTTGAACAATCATCGTTTCGGGAGGCAGAAATTTGTCATCCACAGAAAAGTATGTTCTTTAACCATTAGATGTAGGTGTGTGTAAGTGTAGCTCGAATACTTATTATAAAAACATCCTAGTATATTTAAGATACTGTATTTGTTACAAAACAAATGAATAAAAAGAGTTTAGGGGGGTTGGAGAAGCAAAATAAAACAAAAGGACACAAGTGAAGACATTACCTTAAAATCGGGTAACTCACTTTGGTTTGAGCTCAAAGGCTTTCTTGGGAAGACTTATGCCCAAATTGAGGCTTCAAGGAGTAAGAGAGAGAAGTGGAGAGACAAAATGGGCATGGTTTGGCCGAGCCAAAGGCTTTGGGAGTGTGGGTAAGGAGGTAGAGGTGGGGGGCTTTTATAAGAGGAGAGGAGGGGCACTCTTGTAAAGTTACAAAATGTTACTTTATTTTCAAAAGAGTTTCAGATTTTAAAGGTCCCACATTGATTTATTTCGAGGATAATGTGATAAGGGTTATAAATACACTCATCCAATAGGTTTTGGACATGTGTAGGTCTTAGATATTACATTATCTTTCCATTTTATTTAAATCGTTAAATAATGAGGTCATCACTACATCATCATGATGTCATAAATAATTTAATTTATTTAGTATCTAAAAATTATAAAAAAAATACTGTGATGTAGGAAATCTTTTTAGATTTCTAATTAATATTTATAGTTAAAAATATGACTTGTATAAACCCATTTAAAAATTGTTTTAGTAAAACATCTCATGTTTGTGTCATTTTTACTTTAACATTAAATAAAAAGATATTTATGTCATTTTCCAACCAAAGTGGCTCCATGGGGTCCCCAAGTTGACCCATGGATTTTCTTGGTCGGCCATGACACATCCAATGAGGGTAGGACATGTTTCTAGGTCATTTAATTTTATTAAAACATTATTCTTACCATAAACTACACTAATTACCTCTAATCGCGATTAAAAACTTAATAAGTTACTATTCACCAAAAAAATTAGTTTTATCCCATTGAACAACATTTTACTTATTAATGACAACCATTTATGTAGGATTTTTGAAATTCAAAACACAAAGATGGAAAAATTTCATTTAAATGGAAAAATCAGTTTTTATAAGTACCACTTAGTGGTTTCACTATTCATCAAAAATTGAAGTTTTTCAGAAAAATCCCAAAAATTCACCCTAAGATATATTTGATATTCCGAATTCAAAAATAAAGTCTATTTTAAAAAATTCAAAACATATAACTCACATTAATTAATTTAATAATTAATTCCCGCTGTCAGAGCAAATAGCGTGTTTTTATGAAACAATAAGTATCAAAAGATTGACACTAGTTTAAGTCTGATTTCAAAGTGAAATTAATTCCAACGACCACTATTGGATTTAATGGTAAAAATATATTATAATTTCACTTTAAAACAAATTCAAAAGATAATCTAATCATATAAATAAATTATATTAAAAAGAGGTTTTGAATTAAAATACAACATTTTACACTATTCATTAAAAAAATGAACTTTATCGGAAAGATACCAAAAATTTACACAAAGTAAATTTTGATGTCCCAATTCTTAAGAAGAGTTTTATTTGGTCCAATAGAATGTATAAGAGTGAACAAAACTATATTTAATGATGGTTCGCCATCAAAAGGCGATAAGTGAACCTTTAGTGAAAACTAGGGCATATACGCCTAAAATTGAATTCTTTCCGTATTTTAAGCCTTTATCTTTTATTGGATAAATGTAAAAACATTTAAAAACATATATAATCATATTTCTGTTATTTCTATCCATTCATGCCAATACAACGGCTACATGTTAACTACCATTTAAAATAATATTATTTTATTATTAGAGTGCAACGTAAGATTCAAAAGAAACTCGTTGTTGCGTGTTGGGTACGGCATAGAGCATAGCGTCCCCTTTAAAGTCAAATTAATATTTTATTCAAAAATATGGATAAATATGAAAATGTTATATTCGTTATTTACCTGGGGTGTTACATCCTTCCCCCCTTTTGGTAATTGCGTCCTCACAATTTTTAAAATTGAGCTTGGAAACATCCTTGAAAGTCCCACATCGGAACAAGAGTCTGTAAAACAATCACTTCAAAATAAAGGAAGATAAGTACAGAGGTCTCCTAAGTTAACCCATACTAGGATTCCATGTATAAAAACATGGACATGGAAGAAAAATCAAAGGGTCATGTTCTTGAGGGAGAGTGATAGTAAACATGTCTAGGAGAAAGTTAACCATAAGAAAATCACAAGCTTGTGATGGGTTAAACGGTATTCGATTCCCCAGTAGGAAACGTTAATAGACAACATTTTTGTTTTAAGTTGATTTTTATTGAGGAATTTATTCATAAGGAAACATAATCACTTATCATGTTGACTTTCAACTTTTACTGGATTCCTTAATCAAACTCATATTTATTTTTCAAAAGACGAGTATTTAGGGAGACTTGTTCGCATTAAGAGTACTATAATCAACTTCTAGAGAATCACCTAATCCACCAAAGAGAACTATATACTTCCCATGTCTTTAGGCTTTAACCAAAACCAAAACGAAAAAGGTCAGTACAAGGTCAGGTAATCCAGAAAAGGATAACCCTTTAAAAAGAAAATCTATGCTTAATCTCCAAAATTTGTCCAACAAAACCCAAAGTTCAACGAGGACCATCCGATAAACAATTTGTCCATAAAATTCTTCAAAGTAAACCAATCTAAGATTGAAACCCAAATATTTGAAGGATTTAGTCACATAGTCTTCCAAGTTAAATCGTAACATTTATCTCCAAACAACATCAGTTGCTCCTAAAGTCTCGTATTGAAAAGTAATTAACCTAATCACATATCCTCCATGATAGGTTAATCATTTTCATAAATAACCCAAAATCAACTTACTCTTAATTCATAAAATCATATAACTAAAAAGAATCAGTTAAACTAACCAGGGACTTCACGTAGTCCAGTGGTAGGCGATAAATACCAGTCGCACTTTGGTTGTGGGTTCGATTCCCACAGCTTTGTCCGACGCGACGTGTAGTCACACGGTCTGCGTGTTGTCCTTTTTCCAAAACTATATAATTCTCAAATCATTACCCCAAAAGGGATAAAATCATCAAAAATGACCATAACATAATTTAACCTCAATTTTATCTCATGCCTTTCACTTCAATCATAACATATAGTAACCCATAATTACCACAAAAGTAAGGATCATATAAACCCAAATGGTTCTTTATAACTATGTCCAAAAAAGAAAAGATAACCATTCCTTGAATAAAATTTGCATATATTAAACATCAGGGTTACACATAATATAAAAATTCTTCTAATGTAACCCCATCATCAAAAGAGACTTAATACTCTTAAGAATTTCACGATAACTCTTGAAGCCCTTATATGTTGACATCTTACTCATTCAAAATTATTCATGATCCATTAACCATTCCTTTCCAACTTATTCCGAAATACCTCTTTCCTACAAACAAAATCATGAATCATATCCTAATATTCCAAAATAGGAAAAAAATAGTCATGAAATAATACATACCTTTGATTGGTCATTGTCAGTTTCTTCATCCTCAATCGGAATGGAATTAGGTATTGGTAAACGAACATTTGTACGCTCTTGGTGATCCCATTCAGGAAACTTCTTCATAGGACATGTGTTTCCATAATGACCATGCACACCACATTTAAAACATTCAATTGGTCCCTCAGAAAGAACTTCTTTCCCTTTCCTCGAGTCAACTGGATGATTCCTTTTTCCATGGCAGGTTCTTACTTTATGACCTTCATTTCCACATCTATAGCATATTTCTGCCCCTTTGAAACATTTTCCTAGGTGTTTCTTTCCACATCTTTGACACATAGGTTTTTGAACACACTTACCTTTATGATTATTACCTGTACTTCCGTAGGGATTTGTTTCTCGCATATATGATGCCTTAGAGAAATCACCAAGGTTTAGGTGGTCAATCATGACTCCAGATAGTTGGTTGAGGATAATCACAAGAGTTCTCATTGCATCTCCCATATCATTCAGTTGCTTTCTCAAAAAACTGTCACAGTTTCCTTCACATCCACTGTTACTTTGGTGCCTACTATATCCATCCATTTACTAAAACTAAAAAGGTCAGTGTGAGTATATCAAAAAAAACCATCATGTACTAATGAGGAAGATAAACACTAAGATATACTTACTCATTCACTTGATCTAAAACTAGGAATCTTTCTGAAATCCTAACCATTATGGTAATGCCACTTATGCTTAAAGAATACCCTAACCTCTAAAGTTATCTAAACCGACCTTTGATACCAACTATAAGGCCCCAGCCTTAAAACTTACTTAATCTTGAGATATTAGAAGATTATACATTGAGGATCTTTTCAGGTTTAGAGTTTTAGAGAATTAGATCATGAAACTTGCATTACATTCCACATTTAACCAAAGTGGTTACATAAAATACAGTATTCATTCTTCCCATCAACAGAAACATATTTAAATTAAAACATGGATTCCTTATTGACACATCCTTGACACTATCATCACATCATGTACCTTTCCCTTGACCTGTGAAAAACATTTCAAAAACTTGGGATGAGCATAAAAAGATCCGTAAGGGTTATAAAAATATGGAAATGAAACATGAGTTCATATATACATAAGAATGAAATCCTACTTTACCCATAATACATAGGCACTTTAACATACCTCATCAAATCATGAATAAATCATAGAAATCATAAGACATAAAAGGTAACTTGAGGCATTCATAACATTCTTACGTATGGAGTAACCCTCTTGGTTACGTTTGGAATACCCATCACAGTATATTCCCTAAATCTCTTTGGAGAGCCCTTAACGTTTCACTCCTTCGCGTTACCCAATGCATTGGAGAGCTATATCGGGTTCACCTGCCCTTATTTTATCATGGAACCACCCGTCTTCATAATAATGCCCAAGAACCTCAACATAATTGTATCACATAAAACATGCATAAAGGAAACATAACATTTCCACCTTTCAATCACAAGATATCAATACAACACATTGATATAAAAACATTATGAAAACCATTTTCAATACCAAAATAAAAGAAAATTAAAACATGGTATTTATTTTTCTTTTAAAAAGAAGGTATGGCTTGTAGAGGAAGCCGAAACTCAAATAATGGTCACGACGACGGAGATGTCATTGTCGCCGCATAAGTACGACAAAAACATTCCCTTTTGTCGTTTAATAAACACTTTGTATAAAAAGATTCCTTTTGAATAAACGTAAAAGTCAAAGGGGTTTATACACCGTATAAAAGAAGGTTGTGTATAAAACAGAATATGCCTCAATGAAAGGAGATTGAGACGAAGTCCCTTACAAAGACGGTATCCTTGGTTTAAGGATAAATCAATTACATAATTATGTGTGACAAACGAATACACCAAATATAAGTGGATATTAAGTGTAAAATAATCAAAGGTCATTCACACATATTCAAAGGATTACATATTCAGTAACTACATGTTGATCCCAAAGAAATCGAAATTGGGTTAAGAAGTTCCCTTGACATCCTGACGGCGTCACATAAAAATGAGTTGATGAGAGATTAAAAAACGGTATCTCATCACTTGGACATAAAATTTACATTAATAAGGATATATGAGAACATATCCCAACATAACAATACGTAAATTAAAAGACCCAACAAAAGAAGTCTTTTAAAAAGAGGAGGGTGAAAGGTTCCCTTACCGACATGGGTATCTTTCGAAACATACACCTCGTGAAAGAAGGACAATACAACATTGATGTAAATACTCATAAAAGAAAGTATATTACACAATGAGTAAAATAATGGGAAGTACATACACCACTCAAAGGAAATTATGGAAAATGTAGCATAAATCTCACAGGAATAAAAGTGAGATGAAAAATCCCTTACGAAAACTCGGCAGCCAAATGACGCCACATAAAACTTACAAAAATGGATTGATGAGATCAAATAGGGTATCTCATCATATTAAATTAAAGTTTATAGAAATAGGAATATAAAAGAACATCCCCCAACATAAATAAGAGGAGCATAAAATAAGTGACATAAAGGAGAGTACTTAAAAAGGAAAGAGAGAGGTTAGATCTCTTATGAAAATTTGGCAGCCTAACGGCGCCACTCAAAACTTCCAAAATGGATTGATGAGAGAGAATAGGGTCTCTCATCACATGAAAATAAAAATTAAATTAAGATTAATATAAAATAACATCCCAATAACAAGAAATATGAGCTTTAAAAAGAATGACATAAAAGAGTGTACTTAAAAAGAAAGAGTGGAGTAGGATCCCTTACCTCAAGTCCAACTTGTCTTGTTCATTTCTTTATATTCCTGAATAATAAACTTTGGTCAATTAATAATTGCCTAAGTTCCTCCTTTATAGATTATTATTCAGTTCATATCACATATTATAATGTTATAATAATTGTTTAATAATGTTAGTTCATATCAGACGTTTTTGCCGATGTTTGGTACATGAGTCAAAAATGAACTTGTTTGAAAAAAGATTTCCCATTTAGTTATAAGTAAAAAATTTCCAAAATAGTATTAAAATATCATATATATCTATTAAATATTAATTTTATACTATTCCATATCATTTGGAGATAAAAACTAAAAGCACCATTCATGGAGACGGTAGGCCGTACGTACGCATGAACGCTACTTTCATTTTTTTGTCATATTAATGGAATTAAAGCAAAATGAGAGAGATAAATATATGTTATAATTCAAGAATGATATCCATAATTTAGATGTAATATATTACATATATATCCATTATATATATGTACTTATAATGTTACATAACATTTTGAGATAAGAAATGAAATGTACAGTTCATGGAGACGGTAAGCCGTACGTACGCATGAACGCTACTTCCATTTCTATTTCATATTTAATGGAATTAAAACATAATGATACATAATAGTATTTTAATTACTGTATGGTATCATATATAATATCATTAGATATATCCTTTATACGTACCACATATGGTATTGACGAATCAAATCACTTTGAGGGGGCGGTAGTCCGCACTTCCTTAAATGAAGATATCACGTTTACCCATAATGGAAACCATAAAGGCACACCATAAATGAAAAATACAGAATATTAAGTAAAACATAAACATATTAGATATCATATATAAATATAGTGTCATCTTAATGTCCACCTTTGAAGGTGTTAGAAGAATGTTGAACAATCATCCTTTCGGGAGGCAGAAATTCGCCATCCACGGAAATAGTATGTTCTTTAACCATTATATGTAGGTGTGTGTAAGTGTAGCTCGAATATTTCTTATAACAACATCCTAGTATATTGAAGATACTGTATTTGTTACAAAACAAATGAATAAAAATAGTTTAGGGGGGTTGGAGAAGTAAAATAAAACAAAAGGACACAAGTGAAGACATTACCTTAAAATCGGGTAACTCCCTTTGGTTTGAGCTCAAAGGCTTCCTTGGGAAGACTTCTTCCCAAATTGAGGCTTCAAGGAGTAAGAGAGGGAAGTGTAGAGAAAAAATGGGCATGGTTTGGCCGAGAAAAAGGCTTTGGGAGTGTGGGTAAGGAGGTAGAGGTGGGGGCCTTTTATAAGAGGAGAGGAGGGGCACTCTTGTAAAGTTACAAAATGTTACTTTATTTTCAAAAGAGTTTCGGATTTTAAAGATCCAACATTGATTTATTTCGAGGATAATGTGATAAGGGTTCTAAATCCACTCATCCAATAGGTTTTGGACATGTTTAGGTCTTAGATATTACATTATCTTTCCATTTTATTTAAATCGTTAAATAATGAGGTCATCGCTGCATCATCATGATGTCATAAATAATTTAATTTATTTAATGTCTAAAAATTATAAAAAAAATACTATGATGTAGAAAATATTTTTAGATTTCTAATGACTATTTATAGTCAAAAATATGACTTGTATAACCCCATGTAAAAATTGTTTTACTAAAACATTTCATGTTTGTGTCATTTTTACTTTAACATTAAATAAAAAGATATTTATGTCATTTTCCAACCAAAGTGGCTCCATGGGGTCCCCAAGTTGACCCATGGATTTTCTTGGTCGGCCATGACACATCCAATGAGGGTAGGACATGTGTCTAGGTCATTTCAATTTATTAAAACATTATTCTTACCATAAACTACACTAATTACCTCTAATCGCGATTAAAAACTTAATAAGTTACTATTCACCAAAAAATTATTTTTATCCCATTGAACCACATTTTACTCCTTAATGACAACCATGTATGTCGGATTTTTGAAATTCAAAACACAAAGATGGAAAAATTTCATTTAAATGGAAAAATCAGTTTTTATAAGTACCACTTAGTGGTTTCACTATTCATCAAAAATTGGTATTTTTCAGAAAAATCCAAAAAATTCACCCTAAGCTATATTTGATATTCCGAATTAAAAAATGAAGTCTATTTTACAAAATTCAAAACATATAAGTCACATTAATTAATTTAAAAATTAATTCCTGCTGTCAGAGCAAATAGCGTGTTTTTATGAAACAATAAGTATCAAAAGATTGACACTAGTTTAAGTCTGATTTCAAAGTGAAATTAATTCCAACGACCACTATTGGATTTATTGGTAAAAATATAATCTAATTTCACTTTAAAACCAATTCAAAATATAATCTAATCATATAAATAAATTAGATTAAAAAGAGGTTTTGAATTAAAATACAACATTTTACACTATTCATTAAAAAAATGAACTTTATCGGAAAGATACCAAAAATTTACACAAAGTAAATTTTGATGTCACAATTCTTAAGAAGAGTTTTATTTGGTCCAATAGAATTTATAAGAGTGAACAAAACTATATTTAATGACGGTTTGCCATCAAAAGGCGATAAGTGAACCTTTAGTGAGAACTAGGGCATATATGCCTAAAATTGAATTCTTTCCGTATTTTCAGCCTTTATCTTTTATTGGATAAATGTAAAAACATTTAAAAACATATATAATCATATTTTAGTTATTTCTATCCATTCCTGCCAATACCACGGCTACATGTTAACTACCATTTAAAATAATATTATTTTATTATTAGAGTGCAACGTAAGATTTCCAAGAAACTCGTTGTTGCGTGTTGGGTACGCCATCGATCATAGCATCCCCTTTAAAGTCATATTAATATTTTATTCACAAATATGGATATATATGAAAATTTCATATTCTTTATTTACCTGGGGTGTTACAATTATATTATTTTTTACCCTTATTTAATGGATTTACCCTTTAACCATGGTAAATAAAAATAATTAATGAAGTTACTATTCATTATGTCCAAAAATAAAAGGTACTTTTTAAACAATTTTTACCTTATTATTTCAAATATAGAATATATTTTTTGTAATTCAAAACATATAATTTTCATAAATCAATTTAAAATTAATTCCCTTTTTCAAAACCAAAAAGCGTGTTTTTAAGAAGTAACAACTATCAAAATATTGACTTGTATTTATTTCCAATTTAAAAGTGAAAATAATTTCAATGAACATAATTGGATAAAATGATTAAAATATATTCCATTTATACTTTAAAACCATTAAATAATATGACTTAACCATATAAATTATCTCGATGGAAAAGTTGTTTTCAATTAAAATTTAGTGTATTTTTACTATTCATCAAAACATGATAGTTATCAGAAAAATATAAAAATTGATCCAATGTAAATTTTCATGTCTATATTCTAGAAAAGAAGTTTATTTTTTTAAATATAACATATAAAGGTGTCAAAAACTAAATTTAAAAAGGGTTTTCCATCAAAAGGCGGTAAAATTATATTTTTAGAAAAATACTTCTTTTATTTGGAAAATTTAATTTGTTCTTATATCATATCTATAAAACATATAAGATGAATTTAAAACATTACATTAAATATATAACATATATTTTTTATTAAATAAAAATCCACAAAGAGTGAAATGATTTTATAAAGACTATTATTCTCTTTTAAATAGGCTTTCATAAAAACATATCCTTTATATTCAATTGGTTTTGATTTCCATTTCTAATAAATTTGGAAACCAATGAATCATTATTGAAACATTTGTAAACCATATTTCAAAATTTAGTTGACACAATTCATTCCCACCATTCCATCAGCAAGGCGTTAACTACCATTTAAAATAATAATAATATTATTGTATTATTTTTCAGCATAACTCAATGTTGTGTGCAACGTAAGATTTCAGAGAAAGCCATTGTTGCATGTAGAGTACTCTATCAAAAAAAGCATCCCCTTTAACGGAAAATTAATATCTTATTCTTAAATATTAATATAAATGAATAATTATTATTCTATAAATACCTAGGACATTACATCTTCTCATCCTTGATATTATTCATAATATCCTTCTTCATATACTAAGGATAGGAAAAAAATAAATGGTGATCTCAGATTCTCAACAACGGTTATGTATAGTAGAAGTTATCCTAAGTTATTAATAAATAATAAATATGGCAAGGTACATAATAGAAATCACATTCCATTTAATCAATAACCGGGGAACAAAATGCATTCATGGATAATATCAATGTAGTACTCTCATGGATAAAAATTTCAAATTTCTCAATGAAGGAAATACTTAATGTTGGATGTCATGACCTTGGAAGTCATGATATATTTATCAACAATCCTTCATCTAAGACAATTTAAGTAGATTGGTAGGTATACACCAAAAACCCATTTAATAAGGCCATCTAACTGATTTTTATCATGGGACCTATCGATGCATCGAGGGGCTATTTATAATCGGGCCCCACCCATCACTTCATCTCTAATGAATTCCTCATATATTGAATGATCAATTTTATTCATAGATAATATTAATTATCAAAAAAAATGTATTGACTCATATTTTCCAATATTATTTTTGGATATTTTATGGATTATTTTCAAGACTAGATGCTAAGGCGGTGTGTAATTCAGAGGTCTGATGTGCCCAAAATAAATTGTAGTAAAAAATTAAATATATTTAATAGCACACACATGTAGTTTTCTTGATAAAGTGGAATAACTTATTAATAGGGTATCCAATCAGAACTCTAAGGGAACCGTTGAGTTCATAATGTGGGATTTTTCCTAGGTGTAACCTAACCATTAACAATATGAGATGTTTGTAGAAAATTTGTCACATGCGTAAAATGAATAAAATAATCAATTAAATAATTTTTTTTTCATGTAGAAACCTAATATATTATTTAAATAAATTATTATAGGTAATTCCTATGTTCATCCACTAAAACCTACTGATCCAAAGAAACATTGGAGAGCCATCAAAGGATATTCAGTTAGCGGACAATGACTGAATCAAAGATCAACAACTGATGCAAGATTGAATCTAATTATCTTTCTAATGATCATAGTGTATCTCCGTTCTTTATCTTTGATCAATCCAAAATGAGTAAGGATATTTTTTTTATTGGATTTTTTCTGTGTTCTTAATCACTATGACGAACATGAATCAATCGACTAACAGATTGATTCACAGATCGATCATTTTGTGGGATGGGATTGTTGAGTGGATTTAATAGGATAAATTTTTTCATGATTATTGATTATTAAATTTCTTTCTAAAGAAAATGAATCGAGGTCGATAGAAACATCGATGGAGGTTTATTCCACTTTATTATTATCAAGATTTTTACTAGATTCTTCATTCATCATGGTCATCTTATTTTGTCCCGTAGTTTGACACATCCCAAGGAATCGATCATTACAAACCTATTTCTTGGCATAACGATCTGATATTTTAGATTTGGGATAGTCTAGAAACAATGATGGTATGATGACAGAAGAAACAACAAATCATATGGTTTTAGATACCTGATTTTGTGTTATTCGATGCATAATTAAGAACGAAGAATGATCCCATTTTCCGAATGAATTTATGGGGTGGATGTTGTTTATCGGTGATGGCATGGCTCATCGGGACTTAATTCATGACTTTCTTTCAAGGTGGTCACTGTATCAAAGGCCATAGGAATGACCAAGAATTGTGATACCAGATTTGGGAATCTGGAAATTCCTAAACTACAAGGCTTGCAACTCGGATCCACACATCATGTGGTCCCCTCCTAGTGGTGGATATAGTTTTGGAAAATTTTAAGTATCTCATGATGTGTGGTCTCTCCCTAGTGATTCGGTATGTACCTCAGAGGGTAAACGAGCATGGGATGGAGTACATGATAATGGGAATGTCATTTAATCCCACACAAACATGACCTAGAAAGAAAGTAAATAGGATAAGCTGTGTACTAGTACATGATCTAAGCCATGTAATGGTACCCAGGTAGAGTACACAGTCATATAACTTACCATGTACTGTTATATGGACACAGACTCGAGATGCAGACTGTTTACATCGGTAGAACCCAAGTTCAAAGGGACATGGTATGTAACTCTAAAACACACCATGTACTTATAAGAGGTTTGATTTAAGACTTTTCCTCTATATCTTGGAAAAGTTTTATTAGCATGAGTTGCCCATATCCTTTCCTTAAGGTTTAGTATGGAATCATCTTCTACTCCTAGGATAGTGATCCCTATAGCAGGACTTCTTGAATAAAGTTGTTGGAATCCTTTCGTGAGGAAGAAAGTGATATCCTCTATTCATATTTGTTTCTTAGGGGGAGTTCTTGGTATTGTCGTGACCAACAATACATGGGTGTCAGTCCTCTACTTAGCGGGTTAATCCAGATTGATTTGTTTTTATACCCCATGGCCTTGGGTGTGATCCTCATCTGTGAATATTATCTCTTTATAATATCAGCATGCACTTCTAATGGAGAGACCCAATGATCATTACCTCTCTGATAGACATCATCAATGTTATCAGACTTAAGATTTCATTATCCTAGACAAGTTCTATATAGAATCTTCCTGATGAAATTCTAGACTGGCATTACGATTGTGAATTTCCTTTAGACTGTGTGTATTTATTGAGTATATTTAGATATTCTTGTTATATGTGTTGTAGACATATACCTTTGTACACTTGACTATATTATTTTGTTGTATGATTTGTTTTTAAAGGGTTGACTATATTATTTTGTTGTATGATTTGTTTTTAAAGGGTGTACTACTATGTATTTTTATACTCACCCCTATATGGGATCTTTCGTCATGTGTCATGTTTTGTCCAGATGATAGACTATTTGATAGAGTCCTAGATGGACCTAGACCAGACAGTGCTAAGTAGGACCAGACAGACTAAGGTGTGTTCTTGTGGCATCTCAACAACATTCCCTATCTTTCTTTACAGGTTGGACTTGTTTCCAGACTCTTTGTGGTGGTCTTGTATTTTTCCATGTCTACTCTCTTTTACTTATTGTCATACTTTTTTTTGGGATTAAGATGTATACATGCATGTTTATTCTATTTTTTTTACATTTAATCATTTTATGTGCTTGAAGATGTGTCCATGTGTAAAAGAACATAGGATAAGACCTCCATGTTGGTGATATGCATGCTCGATGCTAGTCACCATCCCTTATACTATTAGAGGTAGGCTTGGGGATCAGGGAATGGGCCCCATTGGGAAGGGTCGTGACATAGAAGTATTAGAGGAGTCAATTATTCCGTAGGACCAAGAGTCTCCAAGATTTGTTTGGGGAAACAATGTTAAGTGTTTCGATTTAAGCCATCAAGACATGGAATCCAGTGTTGTTGTGTCAGCTAACGTATCCAAACAATAGGACTCTAATCATCAACATTTCGACTCGATACATGAGAATATTTATTGTCGGTAAAACAATGGTACATGCATCGTATAGTAATGGGTTCTAGTTTCCATGTCCTTTTAGATTCAGTTCTCCAGATATACTCATTGACCATAGAACATATTGTTTACTTCCAATTTGTCTCCACAACATATTCCATCTAGGATAAAACATTGGGATTACGAGTATTATCCCATCAGTGATGAGGTGTCGATACATGGACTAGTTCTAGAGATATTACCTATGCATGTTGCACCGGCTATACCACCACATAAAGATTGAAAAATGGTACCTGCAGTACCATTGGATAAGGTGTATAGGCTAAGTGCACTCATGAGTTTTAGTGAAAGAGATCCTTCAGGTTCTAAGGTGAGCTTGACCCACAGGTGGTTAAGGAATGGATTGAGGTAGTGACCTGAGCTTTCCATCTGGTTAGCACACCAGTAGGTTAGATAGTGGTACTGACAGTGAGACTTATCTAGGCATTAACAGGATGATGGTGGGGGTTATTAACCCGGTCTTATAATGAGGCGACTCTATCATGGTCAGAGTTTGAGAAAATTTTCATAGAGGATTTATATCTTGCTACATTGAGGGATGTACATATCCATGAGATTATGTAGCTCCAACATAGTATCACGACAGTAGATGAGCATTCATCAAGGTTCACTAACCTCTCCAAGTACTTGATGCAAATATTTTTTGACCAATTCATCATGGATCAGACCGTCGAGTGAGGGATGTATAGAGAAATCTGATATAGAGTTATCCCTATATAAATTCCTAAATATGACGGGGTGTTAGAGAGAGCTTTGGTGGTTGATATTTTCTTAGTTGGGTAGACATAGCTAGTGGTTACTGATAGCGGGAACATAGGAGCAAATACCTTGGTGGAAGGGATCATACATAAGTCTCCAGGACCTAGATATGCAATAATATTTAGGAGGAGGTCCTAATATATGGGTTCTATATTAAAAGGCTCTTAGGATGGGTCCATTCACCCTAGAGAAAGGTATTTCTACTCATTTGACGACAGGGGAAATCTTACTTGATATTGTCTGACCTACCATATGCCTGATAAAGAGACCACAAATGGGTCATCGAGGAAGATATAGTAGCAGGAACAAATAGGTATATAGGGAGATGAATGTGGCACAAGATGTGGGAGAGTAGGAGGAGGTGGTTGACACTTCTAATTATTACCACCACCACCCCTGGGTGGTCCACACCAAGCTGAGGGAGCTGTAGGACAGGCATAGGGATAGCTGCAGGTAGTCGAGGCTTATGACTGAGAGGCTTTGAGAATGATTCTAGGCATAATATATTTATTTTCAACATTATGTTTAGTACTGATAGACATAAGTTCTAGTCATTCCTTTCTTTCCACATATCTTTTTCAATACTTAGTGATTATAGTTGAGCCCTTAGCTCGAACCTTGTTCTTAGAGACTCCAATTGGAGATAACTCAACAATCACACACTTGGGTCGATAGTGTGACCTAAATTTTGGAGGAGAGAGTTTCTGTTGGAATATCTTTGTAGTAGTAATGAGTCCTTATGAAATCATATTAGGTATGGATAGGTTATCTATAGTTCATGCTTATATTTACTATTTCAGGTAGAGTATGAAGTGTGTCTATAGTGAGAGTACTAGGTTCTTATTTTCTAGTGAAAAGAAAACTCATACAGCATAGGATGGACTCATGTATAGAAGGGTGCAACTGCTTACTTATCAATTGGCTAGAATGACCCATGGTTCAGTGAATGTTATGAATTTCTAGTTCCCTCCAGTGGTGGTGGGGTAAGAGGACATATTACCCTAGGTTGTTCTTGGATTACCACCCCACCATGAGACAAACTTCTTTATTTATTTACACCATATGAATACACCAATATTGTCACAAACATATTGGATGGCTCCCACAGAGCTTCATGAGATGAGGGTGATATTGGAGGATTTGTAGATAAAGGTCTTTGTTAGACCCATTGTTTCACCCTGGGCAGCCCTAGTGCTCTTTTCCAAGAAGGTGGATGAGAGCTTGATGTTATGTGTAGACTACCGACACTTTAACCATGTGACCGTGAAGAAAAAGTATCCACTATTGATGATTGATGATTTATTTTATCAGTTAAGAGAGGCATGATGATTTTTTAGGTTTGAACTTAGGTCAAGCTCTCACCATTTGTGAGTACAGGATGAGGATATACCAAATATGTCATTCGGATGTTGATATTTTCATTATGAGTTCTTGGTGATGCCCTTTGGAATGAAGAACACCCCAATAGTTTTCACGGGACTCGTGAACCAGATATTTCAACATTTAATAGAGTGGTTCATGGTAGTCTTCATCGATTATATCCTTGAGTACTTAGAGACCGAATAGGATCATGCGATGCACCTAAGGATGGTTCTAAACATAATCTGAGATGACCATATTTAAATAAATCTCTCAATGTGTTAGTTATGGATTCAGGAATTCCACTTTCTAGGACATGTTATCTTAGTAGATGGAGTGGAAGTGGACTTGACCAAGGTTGAGGAAGTGCTATCTTGGGATCCACCTAAGAGCGTGATGGAGTTGTGGAGATTCCTTGGGTTGATAGGATATTACCATAGATTCATACCTAATTTTCCTAGGATAACAGCACCCAGGACAGCTTTGAACTAATAGGGGAAGCCTTTCATGTGGATAGAAAGGTTCTAATAGTATTTTCAGCAGTTTAGGTAGAGTTTTATGAGTGGTCCAATCTTGATATTGTTAGAGGAGGGTTTCAAGTACGTAGTGTTCTGTGATATATCATGAACAGAGATAGGTTTTGTTATGAAGAAGAGGTGGAAAATGATTGAATATGGATCACATTAGTTGATACCATATGATTATAACTATGTGACCCATGATATTGATTTATAAATGGTGGTTGTAACACTAAATATGTGGAGAAACTACCCGATGGGTGAGTGGTTTATCATCTACTCTGATCACAAGAGTCTCAAGTATATCTTATCTCATAATGATCTTAACTTCAGATAGAGCTGATGGCTAGAGTTCCTCCAAGAATATGAATTCGAAATTTTCTATACTCCTTGGAAGGGGAATGTGGTAGTAAACTATCTTAGTAGGAGATCTTGTTCATAGTTTTTTAATGAAGAATCAGAAAAATTCACCTTATTACAGTCATCCTTTGTGGATGAAGATGGAGAATCTTAACTCTAGTCGATGGTTGTCACCAATCCTATTTTATAGTGATTTAGGGAGGAAAATCTTGGGGACGTCTTACAGGAGACCCTAGGTACTCAAATATGCATTGGAAATTTTCTATATTGATCTTTTGATGGTGGGGAGCATGTCATTTTTTTAGAGGATGCATAATGGAATCAGTGATATTATAGGAAGAGGTTCTGAGAGAGTTTCATATATATAATTTGGAGGTATATAGAGATGTTTCAAAGATGTACTAGGACCTCTGATGTCAGTTTTGGTTGCTATGGATGAAGAAAGGAATTATAGAGTTTGTCTCTCGATGACTTACTTGACAACAAGTGAAGGCCGAGCACCAAGTTCCAACAGGTTTAACTCAGGCCCTTGAAGTGCCAGAGTGGACATGGGATGGGATATGCCTGGACTTCATGATAGTCTTACCATGTACTTATAGGGGACACGATTCCATCTGGGTGACCATATACTGACTCACCAAGTCATCCCACTTTTTAACTATTTGGGAGAAGAGTTCAGTAGAGAGCTTATGACGTCTCTACGTTTAGGAGATAGTCTGAATCCATGGATTTCTATAAACGACCATCTATGAATGTGATAATAAAATCATATCCTGGTTGTGGAAGGTATTATAAGAGGCTTTTGAGACTTAGTTATACTTTAGCACAACATTTTACCCCCAAACTAATGGATAGACTGAGTAAACCATCCAAGTTCTGGAGGACATGCTACGAGCTTGCATGTTGGATTTTGGTTATAGTTTGGAGGATCACTGATGATAGTTGTTTTTAAAATACCACTATCCAGAAAAATTATTTTTATCATAAGAAATCACCATAGTGGTACAACTTAGGTTCAATCACAAGGAGGCCTCTCACATGCACTATCTTCCTATTATCACTATTTTAAATATGAATAATATAAAAACTACTTATATGCTAATATAAATGGGGGGTTTGAAAAGATACATGAAATATAAAAAAATAGAAATATAAGTAAATTTAATGAACCATATAATGAAGTTATAAAGAAAGAACTAAGATGAAAGGAGTTCATGGTGATTGAAATCATTGTTCAAAATGGTTCTCAATATTCAACTTAATGAAGTGATCAAGTCTTATCATAGTACAACCACTCATTTTAAATGTGATCACCACATACTAAAACCTCTGAATATGAGACAAAAATCTTCTAAATTTCATCTAGGAGACCTATTCTCTAACCGTCACCACTCATGATATGCTATACCATATTCAAGACACAAATAGTGAAGGGAAGGGAAATGATAAAAGAGAATAATAACTCAAATGAATGATAAAACGAGTTCACCCCTCATTGTAATCTATTTAATCATCGCCAAAATTAATATAATTAAATAAATAGATATGAAATTAAATCATATTAAACTCAATCAAACCACCATTCCCTCCCTCAAAATAGCGCTAAGGTTAGTTATCCATTTTTATTGGAGTTGAGAAGGGAACACGATGGGAGAAACCCATAAAATAAAATAAATGGAATAAGAGAGGAATTAAGAATAAAGCTAAAATAATATCTATTCAAAATAAATAACTATTATAATAAAAAATATCCACCTTATCCCCATTGAAATATATATCCTTTAGTATGTGAGGTGAGACACATATTTATAGGGAAAAAACTAAGAAACTTTTGCATCAAAACTATTCCCCAAAATGATTTCACGTGGATGAACTGATAAATGGCCAAATTGGAAATTTTGGACTTATTCAAAGTTTTTAATTTTTTTCTCCTCCTTTCTCCAAAAAATTTTAAGCATTAACATCCAAGTGTACATAGAGATATAGTTAACTTACTCCTCACATTTATTCTACCCAGACAGACTCTTCATATTCTGCTTATCTAAATTCCATTGCATTTATGCCCTTGAAAATGAATGAATCATGCATGGAATCCATAATGAAAGATATTAATTAATTCATTATACATATACATGTCGTTTTTTAGCTTAATTGGCATAGTTCTATTAGATAGTTAATCTCATCTTCAAATGTATCTAGATATGTGCACAGTTTTTGAGGTCCATATTGTGAGCTAATTTTCGGCCTCTAGATGATGGATTGAGTTTGGCTCCAGAAGAATGAATTATATCCAAAGATGTTGTAAATACTAAAGAATGGAATTTCACAATTTTATTAAAGTTTAAATAGTTATGGAAGAAATATAGAATAAAACTAAAATATTTAAATTCCTTAATTATTCCACCTTTTCATTTAAGTTCAAAATACCACAAAAACCTAAAAATATGACAATTACCCATAAAATAATACAATGGTGGGATTATAACATTTTTATTACATAATAAAATATATGAAAATATTAACATCATCACTCCACGCACTTAACCATTCCACTCTTGGGAAATCATAATATATCTAAATCAAAACCCACAAATCAATCAAAAATGAGAGAACATTAATGATCTTATCCAAAATAGAATTTCATCATGTCTCTTTTGTGAAAATAAATTCCATTAAATTTTCATTAATAACATTTAACTTTGTTCAAACTCATAAATCAATCCATGATCTAATAAAAACATACCTCACATTTAATTTTATGTCACTCTTCACTGAAAAGAAATTAGATCTGGAGTTATGCTCATACTTGGAAACTGCATATATCAACATAGGCTTGTGAAAATTATCATTTCTCCACAACATAAAACATGAAAATGAATTCATTTATGAGGAATTTTTCAAGGTAAATTTTTTGGCTTAGGGTTAGTGGGAAAATGATTTAAAAACTGTATGGCTAAAAATAGAAGGTTCTATTATTAAGTACAATGCATAAATAATCAAGTGAAACAAAGGAAATTACTCAATCAATCCCCCATGAAAATATGAAACACAAAACCAAAACCTTTTAATGAAATGTGAAATGAGATAATCAATGATTAAAATTAATTATATCATAAAAATTTCTCCCTCTTTTTTCTTCTTTTTTCTTTTTTTAATCTTAAAAAAGGAACACCTTTATTTTCTTTTACCCTTTATTTTTTTCATTTAAAATGAGCTGATAATTTAATAAAAATGGATGAAAATTAATTCTATTAATGTTTTAGATGTACAAAAGTAATAAAATAAATTATAATTAGAAATTATATATCATATCTATTTTTTTATTTTCTCCATTTTTTCATTTTCTTTTTCAATTTTGTTGAAGGGGAATCTGATGAAACAAATAAATCACAATGAAATGGTGAATAATTTCTAATTATCTCATTCTACACTACCCAAAATGTTTACACACACCTCACACCATCCAAAAACGAAACACATTCTAAATAAAACAAATGAAATTCCCTTCCCCCACTCTCAAACACAAAATATCCATGAGTAGTACCAAGAGTGTAGGTAGGTAAGGAAAGAATATCTTGTAATGTGGCTTAAACCTAGAAGAAAATTCATGGAATCTAAAGGCTAATGAAGGGTATATGTATGTATGGGTCTCAATTTAAAATTTGTATAGCCAAATAAGTGTCTCAATAATGTTAAAAACATTACATTAAATCAAAAAACATTGAAAGATAAAAATAACACACTTTGGTTCTCACACAAAATCGAAACTTCTCTCAAGAAATTGTGGGTATTATGAAGAATATATCAAAGTATCTTATAATACCTCACATTATGGGGAAAATATTTCAACGCATTGTTTCATGGGAATGGGTTTAAAAATCATTTAAACTCATCAAAATTCTTGAAAATCCAATTCAATGAAAAAAAATTCACATCAACAACCATTTAAAATCCATTTTTTTCTAAAATCATGTCAATTAACTCAAAATAAAATGGTGTGTGAAAATGATAAGAATATTCATTGAATATAGAGGTTTATAAAAATAAAAAAGAAAAAAGAAAAATAACACAATAACTAAGAAGGATGACACTACCCTAAACTTAGAATTTACGACCCCTCATTTCAGCTCCATAAAAAATAAATATAAGGTAAGAAAAACTAAAGAGATGGAAATATACAACCTGAATTTATTTTCTAGTGGAATATTTCAGTTAAGTTCCTACATACTACCACTAAACCTAGAAAGAGTGAAATAAATAAATAAATAAGAAAAATAAAGTAAAATAATGATAAAGGGAAAATAGGATAGATTGTGGTTTGAAACCCCATGTGGGTGATATATTTTTACTACCCTTAGTCAGGTAGCCATAGAAGTTTAACCTCAATTTGAATGTGGATGGGGTTTCTTCCATATATACCACCAAATTTTATCTCTCCCAATATCCATTAGTATATTACCTAAGTGAGTACTCCCCAATAAAATAAAATAAAGTCCCAACCCCAAGAATATATGAATGAGAAAATTTGATATCGAGAGGGGGAGAGAAAATAATAAAGGGGTGCTACTTGTTTTGTTTAGATACATGAATGGTGTCCAATGGTGGTGATGGTTGTAGAAAAATAATTGTATTATATTATGTTTTATGTTAATCAAATTATTCCTCATGTATTTTTTGTTTTGTGTCACCGTCCTCATATGCACTAGTGTACAATTTGACTAAGTGCTACGTTTTCTCCTCAACACAAGTAACTTATTAATCTTCTTCAACAAAGGCTTGAAGTAATAATAATGAATATAAAAATTAATCAGGGGGTTATTTTTCAATTAAAAATTAATAAAATTTCAATAAATATGATTTTTAGAAATTAAATCTCTCAAAAAACTCTTATCTTCAAATTCTTTTTCTTTAGGCAAGGCAGTTAGGAATTCATTTTTTGGAGAGGGAAGTGGATCTTCAAGTATGGATTCAACATCAACAATGTATTCATGAAATATAAGTGGAATATGAATTTAATTATTTTTATATTTTCATTATTTCTATTCCAACCACATAACTTTTACTTTTTCTACTTTGGTAGCCAGCAATGCAACCATCTTACTTTCTTTTTCGAAAAATTTGAAATTCTATTGAAGTGTCAAGGCATTTTGTTCCTTTTGAATCTTCAATGAATCAGCCCTGACGGACTCACCATCAAAGTTTTCAATAATATTATAATTATATTAATCACTATAAAATCCATATTGGCTAAAGAAATAAAATATATTCAATGAATCTCTTTTTGGTAGTTTTTTTGATTTTTTTGATTTTTTTAGTTTTTTATGAAAATAGTGTTTGTAAGTCATAGACCTCCCAGGAAATGATTCCAAATTGAAGATAGTGGTTTTTCACGAACCACTATTCAATTAAATTTTTATTATCCTCAAAATTCACTATAGTGGAACAACCTAGGGTCAATCACAAGGAGGCTGATCTCATACATTATCTTCCTATTATCACTATTATAAATCAAAAAAATATAAAACTACTTATATACTAATATAAATATGGGGTTAAAAAGATAAATGAAATATAAAATAATAAAAATATAAATAAAATCAATTTAATAGAGAATTAGGTTAGAAAGAAATAATGAAGGAAAATGTTCTTAGGAGTTCATGGTGATTGAAATCATTGTTCAACATGGTTCTCAATATTCAACTCAATATAGTGATCAAGACCTATCATGATACACCATCTAATTTGAAATGTGATTACCTCATAACAAGACCTATTAATATGGGACAATACTCTTACAAACATTATCTATGAGACCTCTTTATTGACCATCACCAGTCATTTCATGCTCCACCGAATGCATGATGCAAATAGTGAAGGGAAGAGAAATGATAAATGAGAAGAAGAATTCAAATGGTGGAGAAAATGGGGCAACAACTCACCATAATGAATTTAACTATAAAAAATCCAATAATTGAATAAATAGATATGAAATTAAATCAAATTAAACTCAATAAAACCACCATTACCTCCCTTGAATAAGCGTCGAGTTCAATTCTCCATTTTTATTAGAGTTGAGAAGGGACCATAGTAGGAGAAACACATAAATTAAAAGAAATGAAAGAAGAGAGGTATGAAGAATAAATCTACACTAATATATATTCAAAATAAAAAAATATTAAAAATAGAAAAACTCCACCTTATCCTCCTTTAAATGGATATCCTTTGGAATGGAAGGTGAGACACATATTTGTAGGGAAAATTTGAGAAAAATTTTCTCCAAAATTTTTCCTCTGAATGTTTGCGCGTGGATGGCCCATTAAATATCCAAATTAGGAATTTTGGACTTATTGAAATTTGGTCGATTTTTTCCCTTATTTTGAAAAATAATATTTTATCTTAATTGGACACATTTGGAGAGAAATATAACTAATTTACTTCAAATATTTGTTCTTCCCAAAAAACTCTTCGTATTCCAATTATTCAAATTAAAATTTATTTACGACCTTGAAATTGAAGGAATCATGCATGGTCTCCTTTATTAAAGTTGTTAAGTAATTAATTATCCATCTACATGTCAATTTTTAGCATCATTGGTTTAGTCCTCTTAGATATTTAATCTCATCTTACAATGTGTCTAGATCTATACACAGTATTCGAGGCCCATATTGTGAGTTGATTTTGGGCATCTAAATGAAGGATTGAGCTTTGTTTCCAGAAAGATTAACTATATCCCTTGATGTTTGGAAGCCTAAAAAAGGAATTTAACAATTTCATTTAGTGTAGAAATAGTTATGGCTTAATTATAGAAAAAAATTTAAAATAGTTAAATTACCAAATTATTCCATTTTTCATTTAAGATCAAAATGCCACAAAAAGCTAAAAATATGATAATTTCCCATAAAATAATACTATGGTGGGATTATAAACATTTAATTCCTGAATAAAATGTATGAAAATATTAGATTCATCACTCCTCTACACTTTCACTCTAGGACAGTCATTATATATCAAAATCAACATCTACACAACAATAAAAAATGTGAGAAGATCAATGATCTTATCCAAAGAAAAATTCCATCATGTCTATTCTATGAAAAATAATTCCTGTTAATTTTCGTTACTCAAATTTAAATTTTTCCAACCTCATAAATCCATCCATGTCCCAATCACAACCTACCTCACAATGAATTTTATTTCACTCTTCACTCTTTACTAAAAAACAAGTATTTAACAGTGTTGTTATTTATCCACGCTAGAAAAAAGCACTGATAAATGACATCTTTATCAGCACTTTCTTAGCGCTGATAAATTTAACCCATTATCAGTGCTTTATTTTTAGCTCTCATAAATAGTACCCTTTATCAGTGCTATATTTTTAGTGCTTATAAAGGAATCCCTTATCAGTGCTTTTTTAGTGCTGATAAAAGTTTGAATAAATAAAATGAAATAATTAAATGAAAAATAAAAAATGAGCTTATTAAAACAATATTAAAAATTTTACTAATTAAATAATTATTGATAAAAATTACTAATTTGATTATACAATATATATATTATAAATACTAATAAATAGTATGTATTAAATATATAAATAAAAGAAAAATTAAATTTAAACAAATTAAAATTAAAAATAATAAAATTGAGAAAAATATTAAACATTTTATTAATTAGAAAATATTAAACATTTTAGTAATTAGATAATTATTAATAATGTTAATAAATAATATATATTAAATATATAGATATATACTAATGTATATAAATATTATTTATATAATGAAAAATACAATCTATGCTTTTCTTTAAATAGTAATATATTGAGTGAAGAATGGTTTATAATTAAAAATTAATAGGAATTAAAAATACTGATTAATTATTGAGTAATGGACATAATTGAATGTCATTTTATTTTTCAATTTATAACATAGATCAAACGTATTATATTGATTTCACATATACGTAGTTAATGCATCTTTATATACATATGCACATACACAAATATTTTGTTTGGAATTTAATCAATTTATATTATTTATTATATATTTATTTATCTATAATGTTTTAATATTTTCAATATTTATACATATTTATTTCAATATATATCCATTTTTTTAAAAGTTGGGGTTGAAGCCTCATTTATTATTAAAGCAAAGAAAAGACCTATTTAACTAGGTAGAGGGAGACCCATTACATAGCCCGAATGCCAAGTGGGCATTTAGCCCATTACATGGCCCGTAGGCCCATTTTTTGGCCCAAAGCCCATTCTGTGAATAGTAATTCTACAGTACCTGCGCTTCTACAGTATTACATAGTACACGCCACTGCTACAGTAATATGCCACTGCTATAGTGACATGTCGCCTTTACAGTGCCCGCCGTTACTATAGTGACGCCGCTGCTACATTACCCTACACCCAATGGGTTTTGAACCCCCTTTTTTCATATAGAATTAAGGGGTTCTTATCACTAATCCAAACCCCAACTACAAATATATATCCATTTTTTAACGATTTATATTAATCAAACTTATCCAAATTGTCAATATTGTACTCATATTTATTTTTCTCATTTTTAACATGCATGAGCTGAAGATTAAATATTCATTAATAATGTTAAAAATACATTTGTAAACAAATATTTATAAATAAATATATTTATAAATGTGTATTTTCAGTTTATATACATTTATAATTATAAATAAATAAATAATATTAGTTTAAAAATTATTTATATAATTATAAATAATTAATTATAAATTTATAATAAATTTATCTAAATAATGAATATATTTACTATGTTAATATATATATATATAATTATATAAATATACATAATGACATAAATATTATTTTTTAAAAATGTATTTATATAATTATAAATAAATAATTATACAATCAAAGAATTAAAAAATTATTATTTTATAAAAGGTATTATTATAAGTATTTTAAATATATATAATAATTATACTTATTTAAAAAGTGTTATTTTTTCAAAAAGTATTATAAGTATTTATCAACACTAAAAAAGTGTTGATAAAGATTCATTTTATCAGCACTTATTAACTTAGCGTTGCTAAAAGGTATCTTTATCATCTCTTTTTTTGAAGTGCTGATAAAAGTGTTACTACCTATTTTAAAAACCCTAACCATAATGAACCAGTTCGTGATATCTGAAGCTCTTCTTGGAAGTGACCTATTGTCAGTGCTCCTTATTATCAAATCCAAGCTCAAATCTAGGCTAGAATCTAGGCTCCAACTATTCTCAGGAATGAATCCAAGTCTCAAGCAATTCAAGGGCTGAACGCAACCACGACTCAAACAAAATACAGGTTTTTTGATATCTCTAATTTCCCTCATATATCCAATAAATGTTCTCATTATACATCTATGTATCCAAACAAGTCTAGTTTCACTACTCTGTTATAAAACAACCCAAAATTGATTGTTTTTTAGATATATTGAAGTATCGTTTTCCTCGATATCATGTTGGTCTCCTTGCGACAACATTGGTACTGTGTGATATGAAATATATCAAACCCAATGTTGGGTCATGCTATTGTGAGGTGTAATAGGATAGCAATACCTATATTCCATGAAATATACCTCTTTGAAATTGTCAACTATTGAAAAATTCTTCCATATAGCAGTCGGTGTTGTTATTGGTTTGGAATATTACATTGAAAATCACTTGGATGATGAAATATCTGACATCATTGGGGTCTTATATTATGTCGTTCAATAATTGGAACTGAGAGGGTTGGGTGATGAGGATCAAAAATATAGGGTTATCCTCTTCTATTTCAAAGATAGTTCTAGAAGTTATTTCTAAAAAATTGATGATGAAATATCTGACACATGGGAACAACTATATAATGATTTTTTTCAAGAAAAATTTTCCTAGGATAATGAGCACTGGAATATAGTATAAAATTAATGGATTTATTTAGGAATATTGTTAACTATTTCATGAAGCTTGTGAGATAGATTTAGGGTTCACTTATCAAATGTAATAATCCAATGATTCTAATGAATCTGTAAAATCTGATGAGAAATGATATTATATATGTTTGATTGTTTATCCTATTTATTTTTTTACTTCTTGAGAAAATATAATGTTTTTAGTTTTTATTATTGAAATATTTTAATCTGAATTTATATAATATTACTTAAATTCTATAAAAAGAAAAATCAAATAGCTTTATGGTTATATAATCCTTTGACTATATGATACAATAAAAAAAAAATTTGAGATAAAATGTAATTGATATTTTTATTTTGGTTGTTAAAATATAGTCAGGAAATAAACAATTGGAATGATTCATTTTTTAAGAAAACCCTAA
The DNA here is from genome assembly GCA_963277665.1 of Viscum album. Taxonomy (NCBI): domain Eukaryota; kingdom Viridiplantae; phylum Streptophyta; class Magnoliopsida; order Santalales; family Viscaceae; genus Viscum; species Viscum album. The sequence continues at coordinate 310,354,468 of OY728147.1, forward strand.
GAATCAAGGTGTTTTAATAAATAAAATGTTATTTCATTACATAGTGTAGAAGAAGAGTACATTGTTGATAGAATTTATTTTTCTCAATCCTTTAGGATTGATCAAATTTTTTCTAAATTTTATATTTTCTTTGAAAAGTAACTTATTTAGTGAGAAAGGTTTTCTATTATTTAAATTTTAAAAAATATTTCAAATCATTCAAGAATAAAACTTATACCTCTGGATTTAATTTTTTTTGATAAAATAAAATATTAACATTTATTGATGTAAATATAATAAAATATTTTTAATAAAATTTATTTTGTTCAAATAAAAAATATTTTTCATGGATAAAATCATTACACCTTAAAATCCGTCTTTAAGTCAAATTTATTTGTTTGGATTTAATAATTTAATGACATGTTATGTTCACTATGGATTATTAATTCTATTGAATTTTATATTTTACTAACATATACTTAAATCCATTTTTAATGTCCTTCTAGTGGTAATATGATGCCCCATAGATGTGGTTATCTCAAATACATGTCATAAAAAAATGTTTCATTACAATACATTACCATGACCTTTTATGTTAAGATTTTTAGAGAATTAGGACAAAACAATAACTAAAAAACTCATGTATTTTTTAACTAATAGAAATTTTTTCGAACAATATTTGAAACAACTTGATCCATAAGAATCATTAATTGTTCTTATTTGATTCAAGATCCTCATGCCACATTGTTCTTATTTAGATCATGCTCCTCATGAATAAATTTAATCCAGTTATCATCCTTTTCAGCATCTCTAAATGATTTAGGCTCTAATTGGGAAAGAATGATTTTTTTGTAGAGTCTTACTCCTTATAGTTTTCACCATAACTTTCTGATCACCAATGAAACTTTATTCATTGATTTCATTATTGTTTTTATTTATTTCAATTGATAAAAATATAGCCATCTTTAAAATGATAACCCACTCATTAATACTTCTAAAAAATCACTTCATTTCTTCCACCACACATCTAATAAACACTATTTATGTTTTACTTTAATCCATTTAAAAAATATCATTCTTTAACATTTCCTTTTAGTTACACCCTTAGGAATCTCTAATTACCATCCATATAATTTTCACAAATGGGAGGCATTCACCTTTTATAATGATTATCTTAGGTGTATTTATTTATTTATTATAAAAAATGAATATTTTATGAACCCAATAGGATATATTTACTTTATCTTGGATGACTCAAATATTCAATCCAATGTATCTTATTTTCTTCTCATCCTCCTCATTCATTGATTGATTGTTTGGCACGATCTATTTTCATTTTTTTATCATTATTTTTTCTTTTTCGTAGGTATATCCCTATGGTCAACAAATTTTTTCAAAGTAAAATTATTATCCATAGAATTAATGTATTGTTTAAAATTTATGTTTAATTTATTTAATTTTTGTATTAATCATACAATAATTGTTTTCTTGTACAAGTGGATTCTTTTATTTGATTTGGGGTGGTTTGTTCGATGCTGCTCATGCTCATGGGGGATTAGACTTCGAGTCTACAATTGAAATAATGACAATAAAAAAATGCATCAATAATGCATACAACCATCAAGAGGGTGAATTACTACTACTTATTTAATTAAATTTTTCATCATTTTATCTACTATTTATAAGTTAATTTCATTAACATTTTTATCTAATACTTATTTAGTTTTTTTATATATATTTTGGGAATTAATGTTTTTCTTTCAACTATTTACAACAATCCACAATAGAGATAAAATGATTCTTTTTGTAAATATAACCACATTTTCCATATTCATTTTATTTCTTTGTAGAACTACCAATATTGACTATTTATTTCATGTTATTATCTAATAAACCATTCTCATTGTTGAAAGACTATATTCATCTGAAATTAAATAACGATAAAGGTTTTTTGTGTTAGAACATAGAGTTAACATTAAGTGTTGTAAGTTTGACATATAAAGAAAATAGAAACATGGTAACATTGGTATTTAGGATTTTTTGAGACTTTAGGATGTGTAAGAATCAAACACACCTTAATCTGACACATTGTGTGACCGGTATGACTCCAAGTGCTTATTTTTATTTAACATTGACATTAATTTTAGTAAAAAGAAAAAGTAACATACTAAAAATTGAGCAAACATATTATGATTGTTTTGATACTTTATGGAAATGATTTGCTGGTAATTTGAAATTTGTAGGAATCTTCCACACCTCAATTCAGTGTACGATGTGACCGCTATGATTCAATATGTCCATTATCAGTTTAAAATCGATACTTTAGTTCAAAAAAAATCACTCACTAAAAACAAATAAAATGAACTCAGAGTTTCTTGATAATTTAAGATATCGATTCATAAGTCATTTGTGATGTGTAGGAATAAATCTCACATCAACTGATATATGATGTGATCAGAATAGGTCAAAGTGTGCGTTTCTAGTTTAAAACAAAATTTTAGTAAAAAAAATAAGTGACGTACTCAAAATTAAGAAAACTCATTTGGATTATTTTGATACTTTAAAAAAAATTATCCATAAGTCATTTGAGACATTTAGGAATAATTCATACCTCAATCCAATGCATGGTGTGACCAGTATGACTCAAAGTGTATCTTTTTATTTAAAAATGACATCAATTTTAATAAAAAGGACAAGTGAAATACCCAAAACCAATAAAATGCATTCATATTGTTTTTAAAATTTAATAAAATGGTCCATATGTCAATTTAAATGTGTTGGAATCATTCATACATCAATTTTACAAACAGTGTGACCGGTATGACTCCAAGTGTGTCTTTTTTATTTAAAAATTACATCAACTTTAATAAAAAGGAAAAATGAAGTACTAAAAATTGAAAAAAAAACATTTATATTATTTTTATACTTTATGTAAATTATCTATAGGTCATTTTGGAAGTATAGGAATCATCCTCACCTCAATCTGATACACGATGTTCCCGGTGTGACTCAATGTTCCCGTTATCAGTTCAAAATTGATAGTTTAGTTCAAAACATGTCAATCACTGAAAAATGATCAAACATGCTTGGATTTTCTTGATAATTTTGTAAATTGATTCATAAGTCATTTGTGATATTTAGGAATTGTTCTCACATCAAACTGATACATGATGTGAGCGGTATGAGTCAAAGTGCATGTTTCCTGTTTAAAATGTTATGGTAGTATAAAAGACAAGTGATGTACTCAAAACTAAGTAAACACGTTAATATTATTATGATACTTTATGAAAATGATCCATAATACATTTAATATGTTTAGGAATTATCATCACATCAATCCGATGCATAGTGTGATCAATATGACTCAAAGTGTGTGTTTTTATTTAAAATTGACATCAATTTCAGTAAAAAGGACAACTCACCTTCTCAAAACCAATAAAACACACTAAAATTATTTTGGAACATTATAAAAATGATCTATAATTCATTTTTTATGTGTATTAATTATCCTCACCTCAATATGATACATGATGTGTCTGGTATGACTCAATATTTCCGTTATTAGTCTTAAATCAATATTTTAGTTCAAAAAGTGTCACTCACTGAAAACCATTCAAACATGATCAAAGTGTCTTTATAATTTAGAAAAATGATTCATTAGTCATTTGTGACGTGTAGGAATTGGTATCATATCAAACTGACACATGATGTGATTGTTATGAGTTAGAGAGTGTATTTCCAGTTTAAAATGAAATTTTAGTAAAAAAGACAATCAATATACTCAAAACTGATAAAATAGGCTAATATTGTTTTGATACTTCATGAAAATGATCCATATGTCATTTAAGATGTTTAAGAATCATCCACACCTCAATCCAATGCACGGTGTGACCAATATGACTCCAAGTATTTTTTTCAATAAATAAGTATCATTTTAGTTTAAAATGCACATCACACCAACAAAACTGAGTGAACAAGACAAGATTGTTTTCCATTCATTTAAATTATGTATTGATACAAGATTATTCTAATTTCATGGTGTTTTTGGTGATATGGTGTGTTGTTATAGAATACTTCATTGGTGCTACAATGTGCTATTATAACACACTATAGTATGCCCCTTTATCAGCACTTGTAAAAGCTCTAATAAAAGACTCAAGATTTTAATCTCAATCCAGTAGTTAGCACGTCTATAGCACAGATAAAGGCCATTTAACACTTTTAAAGCTCTATTTTATAGTAGATACTATAGATAAATTAGATTTTAATTTATGATCATACTTCGAAATTGCATGTGTCGCCATAGGCTTGTGACAGTTCTCATTTCCCCACAGCATGAAACATGAAAATGAATTCAGTAATGATGAATTTTTCAAGGTAAATTCTATGTCTTAGGGTATGTGGCAAAATTATTGAAAAACGTTAAGGCTAAAAGAGGAAGTTTGACTCTAAATTAAAATGAATGAATAATCAAGTGAAAACAAAGGAAATTACTCACTCAATCCCCCTTTAAAATATGAAACAAAACACCAAAACCTTTTTTATGACACGGTAAATGATACAATAAATGATTAAAATTAATGATATTATATAACTTCTCCATTTTTTTAATTTTTTTTCTTTTTTTTGTAAAGCTTGAAAAAGGCACAACTTAATTTTCTTTTTTATTTATTTTTTTCATGGAGAATAAACTGAAAATTGAATACAATGAATGGATGACAATTCATACCCTTGATTTTATCTGTGAAATGGGGAAATGTTTCTAATGATTAAATGGGGATTGGTACCCCTTCTAAGGATTTAGATATTGGTGGGTGTGCTTCCTTTAAAGAATTAGTCTTGAGTGGCAAGGAAAAGATAACTCATGGTGAGGGCTTCAACTTTGTTCCCTCAAAGCGGCGACCACGCAAGGATTATTCCAACCTTCCTAGGAATGTGTCTACAAGATCATCTTCGAAGATGTCTAGGAAGGTGGACATAGACCTTCTTAAGAATTTCAATCAGGATAAGACTCAATCTGAATGGGAGCCTACTAGTGACTCTGATTATGGTAATGATTTGTCATACTATGATATTTAGACATGGTGTTTGGTGGATGAGGAATTCTTTTGTTTGTTTGATCTCGTCCACCTTATCTATAATTTTTATTTCCTTTTAATAAATGGTCAGAAGCTTTGCTTCTGTCTTGACTAGCTAGGTAAAAAAAAGTATAATGATAAATTCAAGATCATCTCTATTTTTTTTCTTTTTTCAATTTTTTTCGTTTTCTTTTTCATTTTTTCTTTGAAGGTGAACCAGATAAAACAAATAAAGCACAATGAAATGTTTACTCAAGACAATTATATCATTCTAAAATGACCAAAACATTTAGGCAAGCCTTATACCACCCAAAAATGAAACACATCCTGATGAATGCATTGGAAAGGCCCTTCCCCACACTCAAACTTTAAATATCCGTGCAAAAATACCAAGAGTGCGGGTAGGTAAGGAAAAAATGACTTGTAATGTGTCTTAAACATATAAGGAAATTCTTGGAATCTAAGGGATAATGAAGGGTATATGTAAGGGTTGGTCTCAAGTTAAAAAAAATCTATCTAAATAGGTGGCTCAATCATGTTAAAATCATTCCATGAAATCCAAATATTTGAAAGAGAAAAATCAAAAGTTATAGTTATCACACAAAATCCATGATTCTCTCAAGAAAGTGTGGGTATTAGAAAGAATATGTAAAAGTGTCTTAGAATACCCCATAGGAAAAGAAAAATATTTCGAGTCATTTTTTCATGGGAATGGATTTCAAAAATTATTCAAACTCATAATAATGCTTGAAAATCCAATTTAAGGAAAAAATATTCACATCAACAATAATTTAAAATTTATTTTTTCAAAAATCATGTTAATTCCCTCAAAAGAAATCGATGTGTGAAAAATTATAAGAATATTTATTAAAGAATAATATTCCTAAAAATTAGATAAAGATTTAAAAATAACATAAGAACTAAGAAATTTGACACTCAAAACACACTTATAATTTAGTTCTCCTCATTTAAGCTCAATAAAAAAATAAATATAAGGGAAGAAAACAAAAGAGAATGAAAGATAAAACTTGAATTTATTTTCTAATGGAATAATTGATTTATTATTATAGATATATTCACTAAACCTAGAAAGTATAAAATAATTAAAACCTTAATAAAAATAAAGAAAAATAAAGTGAAAGGGAAAAGATGACAGATCATGGGTTAAACCTAATGTGGTGTTAGGTTTTTACTACCACTAGTAAGTCAATTGTAGTGGATTAAACCCAATACAAAGGTGGGTGGGGTTTCTTCCTAAAAAACCACAAATTTTATCTATCCAAAAATCCATCAATATATTCCTAGATTTATTACCCCCATAGAAAATAGAAAAATTCCCAACCCCCAGAATATATAAATGAGAAAATTTGTGATCGAGAGGGGGAGGGAAAAGAATAAAGTGGTGCTCACTATTTTGTTCAGAAATAGGAGTGGTGTCCACTAGTGGTGAAGGTAGTATAATAGTAATTTTATTATCTTCTATTTCAGGTTAATCAATTGATTCCTCATGGATTTATTATTTTTTGTCATCATCCTCATATGCACCAGTGTACAACTAAACTGGCTTCTCCATTTTCTCCTCAACACAAGAAACTTCTTCATCTTATTCAACCAAGGCTTTCAATAATGGTACTAAATCTACAAAATTTACATAAGGTATATTTTTTAAAATTAAAAATTAATAAAATTTGAATATTGCGAATGTTCTGAAATTAAATATCCTACAAAAATTTCAACTTCAAAATCTTTTTCTTCAATCAAGGCATCTAAGAATTCATTTGTTATAGAGGAAAGTAAATCTTCACGTGTGGATTTAGCCACACCAATTACTTATTTAAATATAAGTGTAATGTTAATTTAATTATATTTAGATTTTATTTTTTTCCATTACAACCATATAACTTGTACTTCTTCAACTTCGGTGGCCAACAATGCAACCATCTTGCTTGCTTTTTTGAGACCTTTGAAAATCTAATGAAGCATCAAAGAATTTTGTTCCATTTGGATATCCAATAACTCTTCCCTTCTGGACTCATCATAATAGTTCTAAAAAATTAAATAATTATACTAATCACCCTAAAAATCCATATTGGTTGAAGAAATGAAAAATATTCAAAGAATCTATTTTTTCAGTTTTTTTTGAATTTTTTTTATTTTTTTGGGTTTTTTATGAAAAATAGTGTGTGTATGCTCTTGGCCTCCCAAAAAATAGTTCCAAATTGATGATACTAGTTTTTTGTGAACCACTATTCAATTAAATTCTTATTATCCCAATAATGCACCATAGTTTCATAACCTAGGTTTGATCATAAGGAGGCACTCACACGCACTATCTTCCTATTATCATTATTATAAATCAAACTAATATTAAACTACTTATATACTAATATAAATGGGGGTTTTGAGAAGATAGATAAAAAATAAAATAAAATAAATATAAATAAATTCAATGTAATAAAGAATGACGTTAGAAAAAAAAGAATGAATGAAAATGTTCTTAGGAGCTCATGGTGATTGAAATCATTGTTCAAAATGGTTCCCAATATTCAACTCGATATGGTTATCATGACATTCCACACTACACCCTCTCATTTTAAATGTGATTACCTCATACTGATACCTCTGTATATGTGGAATACCTCTTCCCAACATTAGTTATGATGCCTCCTTGTTGACCATCACAACTCATTTCATGCTCCACTATATGCATGACAGAAATAGTGAAGGGAAGGGAAATGATAAAAGAGAAGAAGAATTCAAATGAAGAAGAAAATCGGGAGACCACTCATGATAATAAATTTAAACATAACTAAAACAACTAGAATTTAGTAAATAAATATTAAATTAAATCACATGAAACTTAATCAAACCACCAGTCCCTCCCTTGAACAAGCATCAAGGTTAGTTCTCAATTTTTTTTTGAGAAGGGTACACATTGAGAGAAACACACAAAATAAAAGAAATTTAATAAGAGAGGTATGAAGAATAAAGTTAAAATAATATACACTTAAAATAAAAATAACTATTAAAAAAGAAAAACTCTTCATTATCCCCCATTAAATGGTTATCCTTTGGTATGGGAGGTGAGACACATATTTATAAGAAGAAACTAAGAAACTTTTGTTACAAACTTTTTCCTCTAAATGTTTTCAAGTGGATGACCAATTAAATTAGAGAATTGGAAATTTTGGAATTATTTAAAGTTATTATTTTTATCTCCTATTTAGACCTAAAAATTTTCAACTTTATTGGCCATGTGTGCAGAGAGATATAGTCGATTTACTATATACATTTATTCTTCCCAGACAGACTCTTCTTATTCCAATTTTTCGAATTCCAATGCATTTATGGCCTTGAAAATGAAGGAATCACACATGTCCTCCTTCATTAAAGTTTTTAATTAATTAATTATCCAGATCCATGATGATTTTTAGCTTCATTGGGATGGCCCTATTAGATATTTAATCTCATATACAAATTTGTCTAGATTTATGCATTGTTTTCAAGGCCCGGATTGTGACATGATTTTAGGACTCTTAATGATGGATTGTGCTTTTTCTATAGAAGGATGAACTTTAGAACAAGATTTTTTGAATACTAAAAAAATTCACAATTTCACTATTTTTGGAAATAGTTATGGCAGAAACATAGAATAAAAATAAAGTAGTTTAATTCCGAAATTATGCCATTTTTTTATTTTAGCTCAATATACCACAAATACCTAAAAATGTGAAAATTTTCCATAAAATAACACTATGGTTGGATTTAAAACATTTAATTATATAGTAAAATGTATGAAAATATTATCTCCATCACTCCCCCACACTTAACCATTTCACTCTCAGGCAATCATCATATATCCAAATAAAAACCCATACAACAATCAAAAATTTGAGGACATCAATGATATTATCCAAAGAATAATTTCATCATGTATATTCTATGAAAAAAATCCCTTTAATTATTATTCCTCACATTTAAATTTGTTCAACCTCCTAAATCCATCCATGAATCAATCATAACCAACACCACATTAAATTTTATATTCCTCCTTACTCAAGATAAATTAGATCTAGAGTTATGCTCATACTGTGAAATTTCATGTATCACCATAGGCTTGTGAAAATTTTCATTTCCCCACAGTGAAAAAAAATGAAAATAAATTCAATCATGAGGAATTTTTTAAGGTAAATTCTTTGGCTTAGGGTTGGTGGGAAAATTATTAAAAAAATTTAAGGCTAAAAAGAGAAGGTTTTACTCTAAAGTAGAATACATTAATATTCATGTGAAAAAAAAAGGAAATTACTCACACAATACCCCTTGAAAATGAGAAAAACAAACAAACCATTTTTATGGCATGGTACATGATATAATCATTGATTACAATGAATGGTATCATCCAATTTCTCCCCCTTTTTTCTTTTTTTTCTTTTTTTGTAAATCTATAGAAAGGAATAACTTTATTTTTTTCTTGATTTTTTTCATAGAGAATGAGATGAAAATTGAATACAATGAATTAATAAAAATTCATTCCATTTATTTTCTATTGTATCATGAGTCTTAGAAGATTTTAAAATGTGAAATTCAGGACCATCTTCATTTTTTTCTTTTTTCTATTTTTTCTTTTTATTTTTAAATTTTCTTAAGGAGAACTAAATGAAATAAATAAGGCAAAATGAAATGATGAATATCATTATACGCATCCCAAAATATTTAAAAACACCTCAAACCACCAAAAAATGTAAAAAATCCCAAATAATTCTCATTAAAGGACATTCCCCTATACTCAAACTTCAAATATCAATAAGAAAAATACCAAGAATGTGGGTAGGTAAGAAAAATGGGCTTGTAATGTGGCTTAAACCTATAAGTAAATTAATAGAATTTAAGGGATAATTAAGGGTAGATATAAGGTTGGGAATCAAGATAAAATGTGGCTAGCCAAAGAAGTTCCAAAATCATGTTAAAAACATTCCATAAAATCCCAATATTTAAAGAGAAAAATCACAAGTACTGGTTCTCACAAAAAATCCAAGATTATCTCAAGAAAGTGTGGGTATTTGAAATAGTATGTTAAAGTTTCTTAGAATAACTCATAATATGGGGAAATAATTTTGACTCATTTTTTCATGGGCATGGATTTAAAAAATCAGTCAAACTCAAAAAAATGCTTGAAAATTAAATTTAAGGGGAAAATCACATCAACAATCATTTGAAATCCATTTTTTCAAAAATCATGTTAATTATCTCAAAATATATTGATGTGTGAAAAAATATAAGAATATTAATTGAATATCAAGGATTATGAAAATTAAAAACAAATAGAAAAATCACACAATAACTAAGAAGGCTGACACTCCCCACACATAGAATTTACTACCCCTCATTTTAGTAGAACAAAAAATAAATATAAGGGACGAAAATCTAAAGAGAAGGAAATATAAAACTTGTTCTTATTTTCTAGTGGAAGCTTTGAATTAATATCCTGAATACTATAAAAAATCTAGAAATCATGAAATTAAGAAAAAAAATTATTAAAAAGAAAGGAGAATAAAGAGAAAGGGAAAAGAGGATAGATCATGGTTTGAACCCCCCATGTTAATGCTAGGTTTTTATTTACCCTTGTGAGATACTTGTGGTGGTTTAACAATATTATGAAGGTGTATGGGGTTTCATCCATTGAAACTAGCACATTTAATCTCTCCCAAAATCCATCAGTACATTCCTAGAGTGAGTACCCCTAAAGAAAATAAAAATAGTCCCAACCCCAGAATATATAAATGAGAAAATTTGAGATCGATAGGGGGAGATAAAAGAATAAATGGGTGATCCTTTTTTGTTCAGCTGAAAGAGTGGTGTCTACTAGTGGTGAAGGTAGTTGAATAATAAGTATATTATATTTTATTTTAGTTTCATAAAATTATTCCTCCGGGGTTTCTTGTTTTTTACCATCATCCACAAATGAGATAGTGTACAAATCAACTAGATCCTCTATTTTATCCTCAACAAAAGTAACTTCTCCATCCTCTTCAATTAGGGACTATATTAACAGTAATGAATCTAGAAGATCAGTATAAGGTAGATTAGATTTCAATTCACAATTAATAAAACTTTAATGGATATAAGGTTCAAAAATTAAATCTCCCTCAAATATTTTAGCTTCAAATTATTTTTCTCCATGAAAGATAGCTGGGAATTCATTTTTTGGAGAGGGAAGTGTACCTTCAAGTATTGATTCAACCTCACCAATATATTTGTGAAATATAGGTGTAATAGTCATTAAATTCTCCAAAAATTTTCATTTTTTCCATTCCATATATATAACTTTTACTTCTTTAACATTGGTTTCCAACAATTTAACCATCTTTATTGCTTTTTCAAGAACTTTGAAATTTTCTTGAACCATCAAGCCACTTTTCTCCATTTGGATATTCGATGAATATTTCCTACTGGAATAACCATGAATTTTTTCAATGGGAAAATAATTGTATTAATCATTATAAAAATCTATATTGTATAATGAAATGAAAGGTATTGAATAAATTCATTTTTTTAATTTTTTTTGAAATTAATGTTTTTTTTGGTTTTTTATGAAAAATAGTGATTATAAGCTCTTAGCCTGCCCAAAAAATATGACAAATTAATGATAGTGTTTTTTTGTTAAATGATATTCAATTAAAGTTTTATTATCATAATAATTTACTATAGTGGCACAACCTAGGTTTGATAATAATGATGTCGCTCACACACAATGTCTTTCTATTATCAATATTATAAATCGAACTAACATTAAACTAATTATATACTAATATAAATGGTGGGTTTGAAAATATACATTAAATATAAAATAATAGAAATATAAATAAAATCAATAAAAAATATAATGAAGTTATAAATAAATAATGAAGGAAAATTTTCATAGGAGTTCATGGTTATTGAAATCATTGTTCAAAATGGTTCTCAATATTTAAATCAATATAGTGATCAAGACATGTCACACTAAAACCACTTGTTTGAAATGTAATTACCCCTCAAACCTTTGAATACAGGGCAATCCTCTTCCAAATTTTGGCTAAGATACCTCTTAGTTGACCATTACCACTCATTCCACAATCCACCATAGGCACAACACAAATAGTGAAGGGAAGGGAAATGATAAATGAGAAGAAGAATTCAAACAATGGATAAAATGGGGAGACCACTCACACTAATAAATTTAAACATCACCAAAACTTATAGAATTTAATAAAGATATATGAAATTAAATCACATGAAACTCAATCAAACCACCAGTCCCTCCCTCGAACAAGCTCTATTGTTAGTTCTCCGTTTTTATTGGAGTTGAGAAGGGAACACGGTGGGAGAAACACCTAAAATAAAAGAAATGGAAGATGTAACGACCCAAACTATCATTAATGAATATTCATCTTGATCTAATTAAATTTATTATTATGGTTATATAAAATGTGAAATTCATTGGTTGTATGTCTATGGATTTTAAAATACCGTTATGAATTGTGACCATTGCTAATATAGTCATTGAACAATGATCACATGATTAGTATATATATAGGGCTTTAACAAATCCAATTTACTCATACAAAGGAAGCAATGGCCTTATCCAGTAGACTTTCCCCGTATGAAGCCCATTTTTCCGAACTCGGAAAGGAGGTGGCATCATTGGGCTTCTCTATTGACCAAGCCCAAGACTAGCTTGAACACGTTAAGCATGAGCAGAACCGACTGTGGGAGAAGTGGAAGTTAATAGAGATTACCACCCGAGCGAGGTTATCCGAGTCACCCCAAGAGTCTGTCACCACCACACACCTTACCCTTCAGTATTATGTAGGTGTTATAAGGGGTTATGTAACAAGACCCTAGCACTATGACTATGTACATTATTTTTGTATAAATAATGTGCATTCATTTTATTATTGTTACTTTGTAAATAGTTTTAAAGGCACAAATAGTATTTTTAGATAATATTCAACTAAGAAATCTATTTTTATGAATTAATAGAATTTTTAATTAAATAATATTTTAATAAAATATTATTATTATTATTAAATTACTTTTTTATTAATTAACATATAATTTTATGAATGCAATTGTAATTTTTAAGGTTTGAAAGTTATTTTTGTCAAAACCCATGAATTTTCGATAAATGTCGGTTTTTATTTTAAAATTAAAAATTCATATATTTATAAAATTATTTAAATAAAATGAATATTATTTTTGGAATCGTGATGTAGAAATTATCCAACAGTGAATTTTTCATAATTTTCTGAGACAGTTGAATTTTTGGGTAAACATTAAATACCATGTAAATATATAATGTGTTTTATGACATCATAATGACCTAATAGTGAGGTAATAAAATACTAAAAACATTATGTTCGGACAATATATGTTTTATAAATAAAATAATGTAATTTCAGATTTGTTTGATTTATTTTACAAATCTTTTGTGGACCCTCCAAGACTTATAAAACATTTTGTCTTTTTAAATTGTTTTCCTTAAGAGTGTGACTCATCTCCACATAAGCAAACCTATTATTTTAAGAAGTTCGGCCATTGTACTTATAAAATATTGTTTTACACTACCATTTAGAAAAAACCATGGTCAAAAACCATGGGCTGATCTATGGTTTTCATTACTTTAATGTGAGGTGTCCCAAACCTAAATAATAAAGAATTCCCTCTCCTTTCCTATATAAACCAACCCAACCTCCCAATTCCTCTTCACTCAAATCCTTTTAAGTTCGACCAACCCCTTCCCTCATCTCTCTAGAATCTTCCTAAGGTTCCCCAAGCTCCAAATAAGCCTCTCTCAAGCCTCTTCCAAGCCTTTGGGGTCACACTTCCAAGTAAGGGATTTCTTCCTTTCTCATTTTGTCCAATTTTTTTAAGTTGTTATTCCCTTTTTTTTCAATTAAAAATGTTGGGGTAGGATTTCACACCTTCCCCATACTACACTATTTATGTTTGGATAATGGGATACCTCTTTCTATCTCATTAATTCCTCTCATGTACACCTGTTACCATGTCGAAGATACGCGAGGGTTTTTTCTCTCATCTTTTACATCCAAGTAATTCTTTTGAATTTTGCATCTAAATTCCATTACATTTGTTGGTAAATGTATCTATATGACTCCCTTACTATTCATTTCATGTAAATATGATGAGACACCCATTTCTCTCTCATAAACCATTTTTTATGAGTTTTTATTTCACGTCGTTATGCTGCCGAAATTGAACTACGATTTTCCAAGCCAATGTCATTGTGTAGTGAAAACCAAGCCCATTTCTTTATAAAGGGTATTCACCTTTATGAATATTTACTTATTGATTATAAATATTAATTTATGTATTCCACATCCCTTTATTATGGAATAAATGATGATGATTGATTCCATGTTGCATGATCCATGTGGCACACTTATGCATGAAATGAAATGTTTAAGAAGGGTGCACCCTAATAGCGCTCCAATGCATTGGGTAAAGTATAGTATCATGATACGTCATATACAATGGGTGTTGACTCATGCTAATGAGGTTTTACTCGTGATTCAGCTGCAATGAGGGTTTACTCATGCTCCATGTGTAATGAGCCTTGTCTCATGCTAATTCCATGTTAAGTGTTGTTTCCACATTTCCATGTTATGATTTTCATGCTTTATCATACCTTTGTGTTCATTTTTCTCTTGTGCTCCATTTATATACCTATTTTCTAACAGGTATTGTATTCCTCATTTTATTCCATTTTCATTCCCTTACTGGGCTTTATAGCTCACCCTTTTCTTATGCATGTCCTCAGGTTATCCCATGCAATGCTAAGTATGAGGGAATGTAGTGGTCATGTAAAGGAAGTTTTCAGTAAATATGTTGTGTGTTTTATGTTCAAAGATGTTATGAATGTTCCTAATCCCAAAATACACTAGACCTCTCGATCTTCTATGTTGTATCAAGTGAGGATTTTTTGTAATAAATCAGGTTTAAGTGTGTAATAAAAAGAAAGGTTGTTATAGTTGGTATCAGAGGATAGGTTTAGTTATTTTTTAGATTAGGATTAGAAAACCATATTGAAGACTTAGATACAATAATAAGTTAATAAAAACATCTCTAATTATTGGTTAGTATTGAGTAAGTGGTTTATCAAGCAAATATATCCATGTCTAAATACGAGCAGGTAGAGGCGGCTCTCGCACAGATGTGTCCTAAGGGTAAAACCCAAAAACACCGCTTTGAGCTAGACTCAAATGGGAACTGGTGCACGAAAATGGGCCTTGCTGTACTCTTGGTTATGAAACTCCTAGGGGATATGATTTGGTAAATTCACAATCTTAGTATGAACCGTTGTTAAGGGAATTAAAAAAATTCCCCTAAGAATATATGTTAGAGAAATAGATCATGGATAGCATAGATTGAAGCCTATGGATTCATAAGTTAAGGAAATAAAAGTTATTTATAAGTCATCATTTTTGTCCTTGGATTAACCTTTATGAGTTACCCCTAACTTTCCTTTTATTCCAGCCAATGTTTGGTAATAGGAGGAATTGAGCTAACAACCGATGTGAAGATCAATGTGATGACTGTGCAAATGAGATGTCCAATTTGATGGGAGCAGAAATCGCAAACTTTTTCACACTTCTCTCTTAGTTAACTCAAGATTTAAATATAAACATGGGTCAAGAGGAACGTTCAACCCCCCCCCCTAAGAAAAAACAATTCACTATCGAGATCTTCATGAGACAAATTCCTCCTACTTTTAATGGATCATCTGATCCCTCAATCACAGAACAATGGATCAACTCCATTGAAAAGATATTCTCCATCCTTCTATGGTATGAACAAGTGAAGGTTCTTCTGGCAGCTTATCATATGGAAGGTGAATCCTATCAATGGTGGACGTTGATCAAAAATATGAAGCCTGAGGAAGAGATCAAGGTGTTAGAATGGGAGTATTTTCAGAAGATGTTTTTCAATAAATATTTTCCATGAACCCACCAACTTAAGATGGAAAGGGACTTCCTTGACCTCAAGCAAAAAAGAGGACGAATCTGTCAGAGCGTATGAGGCACACTTCACAAGTATTTCACGATACACCTTCATCTTTGTCATTGCCCCCAAATGCAAGGTTGACCACTTATTTGGTGGGGTTAAACCTAGCCTACAGAAAGTGCTGGCGATCCGTGACTTTGACAGCTATGAAGAAATTGTTCGATGTGACCTCAAGGTAGAAATAGAGACTAGGGAATCTCAAGGGTATCATGGGGGATACGAAGCATAAGGTGGACTTCAATGTTGGTGGTCTGATGGATAAATCCAACGGTGCTAAGAAGATCCACCACCCTACTTTCCAAAGGTGTGGAAAGAAGCACCTCGGAAATTTCCTGAAGGGGACGAGGAAATGCTTTAGGTGTGGAAGAGAAGGGCACCTGGCTGTTAACTGTGGACAAGAAAAACCCACAACTACAACAGATGAGAGGAACGCTCTGTTTGAAATTCAATGTGTTGTTCATTTAAACAAATACTAGAACCAGGGCATCTTGAAAATCAGTTCCCTAAGCCATGGAATTTCGGAGGCAACTAACAACCTCCAAGGCACCAAGGGAGAGCTTTTTTCCATCCCTACTGCCGAAGTGAACCCCAACAACAAAGTGGTAACGTGTACGCTAGTTATTCATTCAAGAATAGTGAACGTACTTTTGGATTCAGGTTCTACACATTCTTTTGTATCCCAAAAGTTTAGTAGAACAATCCAAACACCACCACAAATCATGTAAGTAAAGATGTTGGTGAGTACGGAAAATGGGGCAATCATTGAATCCCAGGAATATAACTCCTCCCCTATCATAATCTATGGATTTAATTTCCCAGATAACCTCATCATACTCCCTCTAGTGGAATTTGATGTAATTCTTAGCATGGATTGGATTTCCTTATATAGAGCCAACATAAATTGTTGTGAGAGGGAAATAACTCTCCATGCGGAGAATTGACCCCCGATTCTATACAAGTACAAAGAGGAATATGAATATTATTTAGCTCCATCATCTCAAGCATGGATATTACTGCCCTATGATCACGCATATCTGGATCAGATGATTGAGTCTAAGGAGGAAACCATCATTGAAGACATGCTTATTGTGAAGGAATTTGCTGAAGTATTTCCCAAGGAATTGTCTGGTCTTCCTCCTGGAAGGGATGTTGAATTCTCAATTGATCTTATACTTGGGGCATTTCCAATATCCAAGACTCTATATATAATAGCTATTGTGGAGCTTGAGGATCTGAAGAAAAAACTAAATAGAATCTGAATAAAGGGTTTATACGCCCAAGTGCTTCACCATGGGGTGCACCAGTCCTCTTAGTCAAGAAGAAGGATAGGTCAATGCGCCTTTTCATTGATTATCGTGAGCTTAAAAAAATCAAAATAAAGAACTAGTATCCTCTCCCATGAATTGATGAATTTTTCGATCAGGTGCATGAAGCACAATACTTCTCCAAGATAGATTTGCAGTTGGGATATTATCAAGTAAGGGTGAAGAAGGAAGATATACCCAAGACTTCTTTTCATACAAGATACAGGTAGTATGAATTCATAGTAATGATCCAGTAATATTCATGGACTTGAAGAATAGAGTCTTTAGGGATTACCTCAACAAATTTTTGGTAGTCTTTATAGATGATATTCCGATATACTCTAAAACCAAGGAGGATTATGAGGAGAATCTATGAACTATACTAGAGACCTTGAAGAAGGAGAATATTTATTCAAAGTATAGCAAGTGTGAGTTTTGGTTGAAGTAGGTCTCATTCTTGGTCCATATCATCACAAGCAATGGGATATCTATGGATCCCTCTAAAACAGATGCAATTGAGGGATGGCCGAGGCCAACATCAATAACAGATACCCGTAGCTTCTTGGGGTTAGTTGGATATTATCAACGAATTGTTAGAAATTTCTCACGATTTTCCAACCCTATTACCAAGATAACTTGGATGGGAGTAAAGTTTTCATATAGGGATGAATGCAAAGAAAGATTCAAGGAGTTAAAAAGGAGACTTATCACTGCAACCTTGCTCACTTTACCCACAAGTGGAGAAATGTTTTTGGTATTCAGTGATGCTTTGAAGAAGGGCATGGGATGTGTGTTGATGCAAAATGAAAAAGTCATTGCCTATGCTTTAAGGCAATTGAAAGTTCATGAGAATAATTATCCAACACATGATTTGGAGTTGGCTATGGTGATCTTATCTTTAAAATTTTGGTGGCATTATCTCTTTTGGGAGAAGTGTGAAATATATACAGACCACAAAATCCTCAAGTATATATTCACACCGAAATAGTTGAACATGCGCCAATGAAGATGGTTAGAGCTGATCAAAGACTATGACTTCTCAATCCATTACCACCTTGGGAAAGCGAACAAGGTGGCAGATGCTCTAAGTAGAAAGGACCCAACAATTCTATCATTGATGAGAATTGAGAAGGACCCAATCTTCTTAGATTTGATGAAGATGAACCTGGGAATCATAAAGAAGGGAACATCATCAATCCTTTCACAAATGATTGCTCAACTGACTCTTTTGAAAAGGTTAAAGGATGATAAAAAAGATGAGGTGGGAATTCAGAAGAGATTGGAAACTATCAGAAAAGGTAAATCCTCATATTTCAATGTTAATGAAGAAGGAATTGTGAGATTTGGGAAAATAATATGTGTTACATTAAGTTCGGAGCTAAAGAAGGAACTTTTGGATGATACGCATAGTTCAAATTTCTCTATTCACCTAGGAAACACAAATATGTATTGAGATATCCGAGATCATTATTGGTGGGATAATATGAAGAAGGAGATCACTGAGAATACATCAAAGTGCCTAGTATGTCAGCAAGTGAAGTTAGAGAGGCAGGAGTCTAAGGGGATGATGCAACCATTTCCCAAACCAGCAAGGAAATGGGAGAACATCACCATAGACTTTGTCACCAGACTTCCGAAGACATCCAAAGGCAACAAAGAAATCTAGGTTATTGTGGATCGTCTTACAAAGTCTGCACACTTCATTGCAATTCAGGAGGATTTCTCATTAGATCAGCTGGCACGGATATATATCAGGGAAGTGGTAAGGCTTCATGGAGTACCACTATCTATTTTATCCAATAAAGATCCAAGATTTACCTCTAAGTTTTGGAAGAGTCTTCAATATGATCTAAATACTAAGTTGAACTTCAGTACGGCTTATCATCCTCAAACTGATGTCCAATCCGAGCAGACTATCTAAACACTTGAGGAAATGTTGAGAGCGTGTTCTATGGACTTCAAAGGAGGGTGGGACCAACATCTTCTATTGGTTAAATTCTCCTACAATAACAGTTTCCACTCAAGCATCTGAATGGCACCTTATGAAGCCCTGTATGGGAAGAGGTACAGAACACCGGCATGTTGGGATGATGTTGGTGAGCGTAAGCTGATAGGACTAGAAATGCTCAAAGAAATGTTGGAGAAGGTGAAAACCATTTAGCAACATATCAAGGTATCCCAGAGTCGACATAAGAGTTATGTAGATAATTGTCAATGAGACCTTGAGTTTAAAGTTGGATACATGGTATTTCTATGCATATCTCCATGGAATAAGGTCATGAGGTTTGGAAAGAAAGGGAAGTTAAGTCCTAGGTACATTGGACCCTTCGAGATTCTTGATCGTGTTGGAGTTGTGGCCCATCGACTAACACTTCCACCTACCATGGAAAAAGTACATGATGTCTTTAATTTATCCTTCTTAAGGAAGTACATAACAGACCCTTCACATGTACTCTCTTCAGAGGTATTATTGCTAGAGGATGATCTTTCTTACGAGGTGCAACCAGTGAAGATCTTAGATCATAGAGAAAAAGTTCTACGAAATAAGACAATACCCCTCATTAAGGTATTGTGGAAAAACCAAAAGTTTGAAGAAGCGATAATGGAATCAGAGGAAGTGATGAAGAAAAGTCACCCACATCTGTTTTAGTGTAGGAAAAGGAAATTTCTAGGGCAAAATTTCTTAAGGGGGAAAGATTGTAACGATCCAAACTTTCATTAATGAAAATTCCTATTGATCTAATTAAATTTATTATTATGGTTATATAAAATGTGAACTTCATTGGTTTTATTTTTCTGGATTTTAAAATACCATTATGAATTGTGACCATTGCTAATATAGTCATTGAACATTGATTACATGATTAGTATAAATATAGAGCTTTAACAAATCCAATTTACTCAGACAAAGGAAGTGATTGCTTCATCTAATAGACTTTCCCCATAAAAATCCCATTTTTCGGAGCACGGAAAGGAGGTGCAATCATTGGGCATCGCTCTTGACCAATCCCAAGCCAATCTTGAACACGTTAAGCTTGAGTGGAACTGACTACGGGAGAAGTACAAGTTAATAGAGATTACCACCCAAGTGATGTTATCTGAGCCACCCCAACAGTCTGTCACCATCGCACACCTTACCCATTAGTCTTATGTGAGAGTTATAAGGTTTTATGTAACAATAACCTATCACTATGACTATGTACATTATTTTTGTATAAATAATGTGCATTCATTTTATTATTGTTACTTTGTAAATAGTTTTTAAAGCACAAATATTATTTTTAGTTAATATTCAACTATGAAATCTATTTTGATGAATTAATGTATTTTTGAATTAAATAATATTTTAATAAATTATTATTATTATTATTAAATTAATTTTTTTATTAATGGTCATATTATTTTATGAATTCAATTGTAATTTTTAAGGTTTGAAAGTTGTTTTTGTCAAAACCCATGAATTTTCGGTAAATATCAGTTTTTATTTTAAAAGTAAAAATTAAAATATTTAGAAAATTATTTATATAAAATGAATATTATTTTTAGAATCAGGAGGTCGAAATTATCCAACGGTGAATTTTGTATAATTTTCTGAGACTGTTAAATTTTTGGGAAAAAATTAAATACCGTTTAAATATATAATCTGTTTTATGACATCATAATGACCCAATAGTGAGGTAATAAAATACTATAAAGATTATGTTCGGCCAATATATGTTTTATCATTAAAATAATGTGATTTTAGATTTTTTTTTGATTTATTTTACAAAGCTTTTGTGGACCCTCCAAAACTTAAAAAACATTTTTCTTTTTAAATTGTTTTCCTTAAGAGTGTAACTCACCTCCACATAAGCAACCCTATTATTTTAAGAAGTTCGGCTATTGGCCTTATAAAATATTTTTTCCACTCCCCTTTGGAGAAAAACATGGTCAAAAACCATGGTATGGTTTGTGGTTTTGATTAGTTTAATGTGAGATGTCCCAAACCTAAATAATAAAGAATTCCCTCTCTTTTCCTATATAAACTCACTCAGGCTCCCACTTACTCTTCACTAAAATCCTTTGCAGTTCAACCAACCCCTGCCATCATCGCTCTAAAATCCTATCAAGATGCCCCAACTCCCAATAATCCTCTCTCAATCCTCTCCCAAGCCTTTCGGATCACACTTCCAAGTAAGGGATTTCTTCCTTTCTCATTTTTTCCAATTTTCTTTAAGTTGTTATGCACTTTTGTTTACAATTACAAATGTTGGGGTATAATTTTTCACCTTCCCCATACTTGACTCTTTATGTTTGGATAATAGGAGACCCCTTTTTCTCTCATTAATTCCTCCCATGTACACCTGTTATCATGCCGAAATTCTGCGAAGGATTTCTCTCTCCTCTTTTACATCCAAATAATTCTTTTGAATTATGCATCTAAATTCCATTAAGTTTGTTGGGACATATATCTATATGACCCCCTTACTGTCCATTTCACGTAAATATTATGATACACCCCTTTCTCTCTCATCAACCATTTTTTATGGGTTCTTATTTCATGTTGTTATGGTACCAAAATTGCACTATGATTTTCCAAGACAATGCCATTGTGTAGTGAAGATCATGCCCATTTCTCTATCAAGGGTATTCACCTTTATGAATATTTACTCATTGATTATAAAGATTTATGTATGTATTCCACATCCCTTTATTGTGGAATAAATGATGATGATTTATTCCATGTTTTATGATCCATGTGGCACACTTATGCATGAAATGAAATGTTTAAGAAAGATGCGCCCAGATAGAGCTCCAATGCATTGGGTAAAGTATAGTATCATGATACGTCATGTGAAATGGGTATTGATTCCTGATAATTCAAGTGAAATTAGTTTTTACTCATGCTTCATGTTGAATTATGGTTTACTCTTGCTCCATGTGAAATGATCCTTGGCTCATGCAAATTCCATGTTAAGTGTTGTTGCCACATTTCCATGTTATGATTATCATGATTTATCATGCCTTTATGTTCATGTTTCTCTTGTGCTCCATTGATATTCCTATTTTAGAACATGTATTGTATTCCTCATGTTATTCCATGTTTATTCTTTTACTGGGCTTTATAGCTCACCCTTTTCTTATGCATGTCTTCAGGTTATCCCATGCAATGCTAAGTACAAGGGAATGTAGTGGTCATGTAAAGGAAGTTTTCAATAAAGATGTTGTGTGTTTTATGTTCTAAGATTTTATGTAATGTTCATAAGCCCCAAATACACTATACCTCTCTATCTTCTATGTTGTATGAAGTGAATATTTTATGTAATAAATCAGGTTTAAGTGTGTAATAAAAAGCACGGTTGTTATAGAAGAAGAGAGGAATAAAGAAGAATGCTACACTAATATATATTAAAAATAAAAAAGAACTATTAAAAAATAAAAACTCAACCTTCTACTCCTTAAATGTACATCCTTTGGTATGAAAGGTGAGACACATATTTATAAGTAAAAAGTGATAAACTTTCTCTCCAAAATTTGTCCTCTGAATGTTTTCACATGGATGACCCATTAAATGGACGAATTAGAAATTTTGTCCTTATTGAAAGTTGTTAGGTTTTGTCTCATATTTATAATCATATAATTTCAATTTCATTGGCCACATTTGGATAGATATATATCCAACATACTCTAAATTTTTATTCTAACTAGAAAGACGCTTTTTATTCCACTTTTTTGGATTTTAACACATTTATTGCCTTGAAAATGAGGTAATAAAGAGAGGGATACTTTATAATTTTTTTAATTAATCCATTATCCAGATCCATGTTTAATTATAGATTCATTGAGCCATACCTATTCAATATTTAATGTCATATTCAATTATTTCCAGATCTGTGCATAGTTTCCAAGGCTTAGATTATGAGCTGATTTTAGGCTCAAAATGATGGATTGAGATTTTTCTTCAGAAGTATGAACTACAAGACAAGATGTTTGGAATCCTAAAAAAATTAATTTCATAATTTCATTCATTTTATAAATAGTTATTGTTGAAATAAAAAATAAAAATAAAATAATGGAATTCCAAAATTATGTCATTTTTTCATTTAAGCTCAAAATAACAAAAAAAACTAAAAATGTGAAAATTGCCTTTAAAATAACACTATGGGGGGTCATAAATATTTAATTATAGAATAAAATTTATGAAAATATTAGCTTCAACAACCAACTACCACTAGTGGAGTTTTCATAAAAGAACATCTACAATTCCATCATCGGTATGGCACCATTCACGGCTTTGTACGGGCGACCTAGTTGGTCACTACTTTTCTGGAATTACTTATGAGAGTCAGCATTCATGGGACCAGAGTTGGTTCAAGAAACTATTGAGAAGTTGAATACCATACAAGAGTAAATGAATGATGAATAGAGCTGTCAAAAGTCTTATGTGAACAGAAAATAGAGGCCTTTGGAGTTAGAGGAGGGAGACTATGTTTTCATATGGGTTTCACCTCGATGTGGATTACATAAATTAGGATGGGGTGGAAAGCTATCACCAAGATTAATTTTCCATTTATAGATACTATGTGGTTTTGGTGAGTTGGAATACCTCTTAGCTCTACATTCGTAGTTAGATCAGGTCCATGACATCATCCACACGTAGCAGCTGAGGAGGTATGTGCATAACACATCACACATTATTGATTTGGGAATACTAGACATATAGGACGGAGATACCTTTTTTGAGTACCTAGTATAGATCAAGGATCAGAGGTAGATGATCCATCATGGGAAATAGATTCCTTTAGCGAGTGTCTAGTGGTAGCACTAGAATCTTCAAGAGAGAACATGGGAGTGGGAGACTCATATTCATGCTCAGTACCCATATCTCTTTTTTTATCCATTGTTTTTTATTTTCTGAATGTCAATCCCAAAGGTGGGGAAAATTTAGTGTCTCGCATTTTCCATTTATTATTTTTTGGAGATTTTATGGATTACTTTTGAGACCAAGCACAAAGCTTTTGTGAGATTATGAGTCCTAGTGTGCCTGGAATAAATGTTTTAAAAATATTAAATATATTTAATAGCATGCACACTAATTTATGATGAAAAGTGGAATAACTTATAAAAGGGGGCCTAGATCAGAAATATAATGGAATCATTGAGTTCATAAGGCCATATTTACCTTAGGTGTGAACTTACCTTGGTCGGCGTGAGGCATTTGTAGAAAATTCATCACGGGTGTAAAATTAATAAAATAAATAAATAAATTATTTTATTTATTTCATTGAAACAATGACCTAATCTATTCTTTAAATAAATTGTTATGTAGAATTCCTTAGTTTATCCACTATAACCTAGAGATCTTACGAACCATTTGAGAGCCATCGAAGGTGATTCCATTGTCATATGATGACCATATCAAACATCGATGACTAATGCAAGATGGAATTTAAGGATCTCACCAACCTTCATGGCACAACTCCATTCATTGTCAGCGATCGAACCAAAATGAGGTAGGACAGTTTTTTATTGGATTTTTTCCCTGTTCTAAATTTCTATGATGAAAGTGAATCAATAAACTAACGTATTGATTCACAGATCATCATTTTGTGGGATGAGATTATTACGGGGATTTATTAAAAGAATTTTCTTCATGATTATTGATTCTTAACTTTTTATTCTAAATGAAATGAATTTTGGTCAACATGAACATCGATTAAGGTTCATTCCTATTTATTTTTCTTATGTATTTATCCCCTTATTCTCCATTCATCAAAAGCATTATTCATTCACATCTCGAGGAATCAATCATTATGAACCAGTTTCTTAGCATAATGATATGATATTGTAGATCTAGGATCAACATGACATAAAGGTGGTGTGATGATAGATGTGACAGTGAATCAGATAGTTTTGGTTACCTGATTTCATGTTATTCAGTGTGCAACAAATAACAATGAACAACCCCATTTTTTGAATGAATCAAAGGTCCATATATTGTTGATTGGTGATGGAATGGCTCATCGAGACTTGATTCATGAATTTCCGGAAAGGTGGTCATTGGATTGATGGTCAGAGGAACATCCAAGATGTGTGAAACCAAATCCATAAATCTATAAATTCTTGAAATAAATGGTGTGTATCTTAGAGCCACATATTGAGTGGGCCCCTCCTATTTGTAGTTAGGGTTTTTGAGAAATTTTATTATCACATAGCATGTGGTATCTTCCTAGTGGCTCCTTATGTACCTCAAAGGGTACACGGACATGGGTAGGAGTACATGGGAATGAGAACACTGTATACTCCCACATGAACATAGCCTAGATAGAAAGTACACGACCAAATCCAAGTACTAGTACACTTGTAGAGTACAGAATAATATCATATGTCTTGTACTATTACACAGACACATACATGGGACATAGGCCGTTTACACAGGAAGGACCTGAGGTCAAAGGGATGGAGTGTGTAACCCTACTACATGTTGTGTACTCCTAAGAAGTTGGATTGAATCCCTTTTTCTCTGTATATTGGAAAAGTTTCATTAGGTTTAATTCCCCATATCCTTTCCCTGAGGGTTGGTATAGATTCACCTATTAGTCCTGGGACAATGATCCCTTCAGTACAAATTCTTGGATAGAGTTGTTATTTTCCTTCCATGAGGCTCGAAGTGAAATCCTCTATTCATTTTCATGCCCTAGGTGGAGTTCTCGGTATCATCATGACCAGCACCACACAAGCATCAATCCTCTACTTAGTGGGTTAATCGAGATTGAGTTTTTAGTATACCCCATGGACATGGGAATGATCCTTATTTTTTATCATATCTATTCAGACTATCATCATGTACTTCTAATGGTGAGACCCGAAGATCATTACCTCTGAGACATAAGTCAGCAATGTTATCAGACTCAGTAGTTTGTTCTCCCAGATGAGTTATTTATAGAACCTTTGGGCTTGAATTCTAGGCTAGAATTGTGTTTGTGACGTACCTTTATACTATGCATCTTTGTTAAGTATATCTAGATATTATTTTTATGTTTGTTGTAGACATATACCTATCTAGATATGACTGCATTATTATTTTTTGTATGCTTTGTGGTTTTGGGGGTTCCTACTAGGTATTAATATACTCACCCCTACACAGGCTTTTACCTCATGTGTTGTGTCTGGTATAGACGATAAACCCTTTGACAGGGTCCTAGATGGACCAAGACTAGACAGTTCCTAGTGGAACTGGACGGACTAAGGTGTGTTCCTACAACATATTAATAGCAGTCCCTATTTTTCTTTACATGTTAGACTTATTTTTAGACTCTTTTTTGTGGGATTTTATTTTTCCTTATTTACTCTCTTTTACTTCCTATTGTTATCTAGTTGTGAGATTTAGATATATGCATGCATGGTTGTTATCTTGTTTTAACATTTAATCATTTTATGGGCTAGGATATGGGTAAATTTTTACATATACTTAGGTTAAGGCCTCCCATATTAGTGATATTCCAACTCGATGCTAGTCGGCAGCCATGGCCTATTGAAGGTGGGATTGGTGAGTTTCAGCACGGGCCCCATTGGGATGATTCATGACAAAAAATGTCTGTATTGAGTATATAATATGGAATATTGATATTTTCGATCTAATCAAAAAACATTTAAATTAAAACATTGTATATAGAAATGGTATATGGTTTATAAAATAATAATATCCATGATATAAAGAATATGGATTTTTAAGAGATATATAATGTCTAAAGAATAAAAAAATGAATGTTTTAAGATAAAGTTAATGACCAAAAAATTATTAAGAGATAAAATATAACCATCAATTCATCGTAAATATAGGTTTTGTATTAAAATCATGTTATTTAAATAAATAAATAAAATGGAAGTTAGGTATTAAAATAATATTTTATTAAATATTTTTCTTCTTATAATTATTTAAAACTTTTATAATAATATAAAGAGAATAAAATGGTTATGGTAGCAGGAAAATCCGTTAACATCATATACATTAAAAAGAAACATTCTTTTCGATTTCTTGTAAAAGAATTTTGAAAATTCCCCTTTTAGAAAATATTATAAATATTTATTTAAAACCTTTTAAAAATCATGGAAAATATAAAAAGTCCTTAATAAATCGTTTGGTAAAATAAAAAGGACTTTTTAAAAATAATTTTCAAAAAATATGGACATAGAAGAAAAATAATCCCAATCAAATAGAGAAATATGATCAGATTTTCTTTTAAATATTAGTTTTCATGTTTCAAGTTTCAAATAAGGTAAAAGTTGGAATAAAATATATAAATTCCTTAAATATCTATAGGATAAGAAAGCATATGGATTTTTTGATATATTATAAAATTTATTCAATGAAAATAAGAGAAACCCCAAATAAATGAGATTGTAAAATTAATTCTTAACTATTTGGTAACTTTCAAATTATAACCCCTTAAAAAACATGAATTTAAAAATTAATAATAATTAATAAATATCTATTCATGTTAAATACAAAAAATGGGTATTATATACACTACATAAAAGTAAATAGGTGCATAATAAAAAAATATGTCTCAATAGAGTGGAAATTGAGGTAAAATCCCTTAACTCAAGTACGAATTTCTTAAAAAGTGGCCTATACTCCTATATAATATATTTTAATTTATTAAAATTCTATAATAGAATCATTTAAATAATTATAATATCATATATCATCCACTTAAAACTTTTTAACACCCATTTATTAACAATTTCATATGAAAATCATCATTTTTTGGTGTTAACTATTTCGTTCTTCATAAGAATTTCGATTTAGTAGTTTTAGTCCATTTACATTGACTATGAATCTATAATCACTAGAATATTAATCCTTATAAAATTATCATAGATATTCATTATATATATATATATATATATTTATAGTCATTTATAAAATGTAGATATAGAAAAATTAATTTCATCGTTCATGGAGATGGTGGTTTATACTTACACATGAATGTTGTTTTCACTTTTCAATGGATGGAGAGAAAGAAATTTAAATAATAATTAAAATTTATAAAATAATTATTATATATATATATGATCATTATTATATATATATGTGATCATTATTATATATATATAATATATTCATTAAATTTATCTATGTTACCATCCATGTAAAGATGAAATGAAAAATGGATCACATTGATTTGTGGAGGTGGTAGTCCACATGTATGCATGAGCGATGCCCTAATTTTCCAAAGAATTGTAATTTGATATGTTAGATATGATATTATAATTAAAAAAGAATAATTATTTCATAAATATTATATATACTCATTAGTTTTATCTTTATAACCATCCAAGTTAAATGGTGCTGAAAAACGAATTACATTGTTGTGTGGAGATGATAAGTCGTGCGTACACACGAATAATGTTTTCTCTTTTAATAGGATGGAAAATATATGAAAATGGTTTTCCCATAAACATAATAACATTAATATATATTACTAATACTTGAGAAATTGTTGTATGATAGATACAATATATTTAAAGGAAGTAGAAGAAGAAATAAACTTGAAAGAGTCAGTAAAGATAATCACCTATTCTTTGATAAACTTCCTTTATATCCCCTCTTAAGGACCCTTAGAATGGTATTTTAATAATAACCACCTATAAATCATGGGTATATAATTTTATAAGATAATTGGATAGGGGTTGGTTGAGCTATATGGATAAAATTGGATAAAATAAAATAGAGAAGGGGTGTACTTTTATAAGTGATGGTAGGGGAACTCTTGTAATTTTTGAAAATATAAAAATATAATGAAAGAAAATTTATGGAAAATTCCCTCCAAAATTACATGGATTCATAGATAAGGAGGATATGGGCCAAAAAATAATCGTATATGTGTGTGTGTGTGTGTGTGTAAGTTAAGATATCATTTTTACCCTTATCTTTTTTATTAACCCCTTTGTTAACCATTTTTAACCTTAACTATTGTAAAAATAAAATTCAATATTAAAGGGTTTTAACATAATAATGTATTGTTTTCATAAAATATTTTTAATGGGATTTTTTAAACTATTCATTTAATCTGAATTTAAGGACCTCAAGACAAATATGAAATTCGAATATAAACATTTCACTCATCCCTAATTTTTTATATTTATCTATAAAATTCAAGGATAACTATAACTCACCTAAAAATATTACTTTGAGAGTTTTTAAAATAATTGACATGATATTTATACTCCTTACACAAGCACTCAGTCGATATTTTGTATGAATTCAAGGTAATTATTTCATCACTAAAATTTAAAAACAAATTAAAATTCTAAAAAGAATTAATTCATATTTAAAATAATAATTTAGTATCAAACTTATCCTCTTTTTATCCATATAAAAATATTTTAGAGATATTAAAGTCAAGGGAGTGACATTTTTATTTTTTTATATAAAATAATATAAATGTCATTATCAAAAGAAAATGGCATCAAAGTGCCAAATATTCAAAGTTTGGATGGATATGGTCAAATTACTATCTTCTAATTAAATAAAATAAAGTGATGGATAATTTTCTAATACCTTACTAAATTATTTAGGTTATTAATTACCCGATTTATCCTTTAATGAGGTGATAAATTTTACTAGGATTACTATTTATAGTGTTTAAAAATAAAATGGAACTATTTGCTAAATTGGAAAATCTTGATTCCAAATATGGAATCAATTTTCTCAAATTAAATTTTTAAAATTTATTTAATATAATTTAAAAATAAACCTGCAAAATGTGATGAAAAACATGTTTCTAAAAAAATGCCTTTTAAGAATGATAATTGACTAATATCAAAATAATTTAAAATTATGATCCTAATGGTATTAATTATATTATTTTAACTAAAATGGATATTATATCACTTTAATACAAAATACAAAATAGAATGGTACTTTTTAAAATAATTAATTTAAAGAAAAGAAAATACAGTTTTACAAAAATCACTATTTTCACTATTCACTAAAAATAAATCTTTTTAGAAAAAATCCAAAAAATTCAACCCAATATAATATTGAAATGATGAAAAAAATGATATGATTTTCTCAAAAAAATATTTCAATTGTTTTCACGATTTTTTAACTCAATGCTGTTTGTAAAGAAAGTTATCAAAGAATTTAGATTTATTAAAAAATAAATATAAAATAAAATCTCAAGGTGTTAAATAACCACATTATAAAATCTATTTATACTGAAAATTAATAATACTTTTAATATTAATAAAAATTAATTATTTTACCTAAAAGGACCAATAAGATCATTTGTTGTTTAAAAATGTATTTTTTTTAAATCGCCTATTATGAAATATTCATTTCTATTTTAAGAAACATATTATTAATGAAAAATTATGATTTATATTAATAATTAGTTAACACCAATTCAGTTTGTAAATGATATAAAAAAAGTTAATAATTTAAAATTTTATTTTCCTATAAAAATGGGTTTCCTTTATATTTTAGGATTTTATTTAAAGAAAATTATAAGTTTTTTTAATTTTAAATCAATAAAAATAATTTCTTTAATTAATCATATCAAAATTAACTTAGTATTAATTTTTGACCATTTTCAAAAAAAAATATTTTTAGTAAAAAAATGTGGGATTTATGATACTTAAAATTTCAATGATTTTAACACAATGTAAGTATAGCCTAGAAGATTTCAAAACCTTTTAAATAGTCAAATATGAATTTTAGGAATAATATTTTTTTAATATATTTTTTGATCTTAGAAAACCTATGAAAAAAGGTATATAAATAATAAAAATTTTAGTTTAAAATAAATTTAGTTATGCTCTTTTATTTAAATAAAGTATTTTCAAGGAGAGGTTCTATTTTGAATTACCTTGTAATCCCCATACCTTTTATATAATTAATTATAAAACAATTTAATTCATTAAAATTATTAAACATGATAATTTTATACTGTATATACATTTATGTTTAAAACTGTTATTTTTCTAAAAAAATATGTGATTAAGTGTGTTTATTTTAAAATTTACTTTTCACACCCTTAAAAATTATATTTTTTAAAGTTATTTTTAAATTTTAAATAATAATTATCAAATTAGTTAAAAGGATCAATCTTAATATTTATAATTAAAATTAATTACTATGGATATAAATTAATTATCAAGGTGAAATTAAAATGTGTAAATTGAGTTTAACATAGTGAAAAAGACCTAAAACTATTAAAAAAATCTCATAAAAGAATTTATAGATTTATATAAACAACTAAATGTCCCCCCTACAATGTTTTCCACTTTTTACCCATTTAACCTTGAATTGTGTCATGGAATTATTGAAAAATGTAAATGTCTTCCCAAAACTACCACTTCTTTCACTTATAAACTCACAGTCATCCTAATCCCCTTAAATTCAAGGAGGCATCCAAGGAAAATCCAAGTCCCCGACTTGATTATTATCAAATACTTTGTTTTTATTCTTAAATTTTTTCATTAAAATTTATTCTAAACACACCAATATTATGATATTTGTATAATTTTTATAAAACAATGTTATTGTATTAAGTTTATTATCATTTTTATTCAAATAATCCATCCATTAAGAAAACAAAACTATCTTTTCCATGTTGTGCAGACAACTACCTCCTTGACTTAACGTGTTTCATTTTCTTTAACCACCTTAAAATTTTTGGTATAAGGATGGGATTAAAGTATAAATATTATATATATGGTATAATTTTCTTGTATGATAAATATAAAAACCTATTAGTGATATGAACAAAAAACAATCATCATTAATTTAATCGTTTAAATTTAGTGTGATGAGAGGATAATATTTTATTCAAATTGTGTAATATTTTCATATTCATTAATTATTTTTATAATTAATTTTAATTATTATATATAAAACTAATAATTTAAAAAAAAATCATTATTATTTTGGAATAATTATATTTTAATTAAACCACCTCATAACCATTCATTAAATCAGGGTATGTTTATGTTTGGGTTTGTTTAACCAAAATATCGAACAATACTACGCATTTTATGTCATGGATGAATATAAGAACTTATATACTAGTGTAATATGATATAAATATGTAAATATTGCTTCTATATTGGTTTTAGTAAGGTTATACCAACATTTAACTCATTAATTAAGAAAACAAATTTCCTTCATTAAGAATCATTTAAACAATATCATCTTCGATTACATCATCATGGTTTGTAACCAAAATTCACATGAAATAAACTTATAACTTTATAAAATATCTTGTAAAATATATTCTAGTATCTTAAATGATCAAGTAATTATAAAATTTTAAAAATAAATAAACACAAACACTATAATTATGAAACTAGTACAAACGATGAAAACTCTAAACACCTGATGTGGAGAATCCGAATAATTCATGAAAGGAGTGCTAATTATAAATATTATGAATGAAAATAGATATGGGTAAGGTTATTAAATAAGTTACTAAGATATATATGTTTTTTATACAAGATTTTAAAGTACATTTGTGGATGCCCAAACAAAGTTTAAGGTTTTTCATCTCAATTTCTCTTTATTGAGACAAGTATTGTATTTAAGAACTTAATTTAATTTATATAGTATATATATTGACTATTTTAGATATAATTTATTAAATTATATTGGATTCACTATATTTTAAGTTCAATTTAAATAACTCAATTTAAATGGGTTTGATTCATAATGTTTCAAGTCTTAAGGCTTTTCTTGGTCATAATTATTTTTCTTTGATACATAATGCATTTTATGAACTATGTTCCCTTTGTACAGCCTTTTATTTATTCATTATACCAATAATTATATTTTCCTTATATTTAATGGTGTTGATTATCATAATAATGTTCCCTTATTCTTGTTTCTAGTGATTTAGTTTCTTCCCCAGTAGTGAGTATTTTTGGAAACTCAATTTTTATTCATTGAGTTATGATCATTATTTGAACATATTTCATATATGTTGAGATAATTATACCATTTTATTATATTATGTGGTATTATCTCATTTTTTTCTATGGATATAAATTCCATCCACATAAACCATTTGAAAAAGAATTCTCATTTATTTGGATATATTAATTTTAAACAATCAAATTCCTTCCTTTGGATGGCTTATGATCATGTTACTCTAATATTATCTTATTCATATACCTAGTGATCTAAATGGTATGATCATTAGATTTTGCATTAATTGGATTGGATGATGTTCACCTAGAAAGTATGATATTATATTAACATGGGTAAAATTATTTTCATTCCAATATAGATTATTATTGGGAAGTTGACTATGTATTTTTTATCCATCCACATTCTTCCTCCGGATGGGTTATGATCTTGTTATACCTTTTATTGGCATGCGGAAAAGTATTATAATTTTTTATGTTTTTATTTTAACATATATGATTAATTGAAAAGGTTTATTATGTATTTATTATTAATTTTCTATTATGGTTAATTTATTAGACTTAAATAACTAACAAGTGGGGCTCAACATAATATATCCCCTTGATGTATCAATGGATATCATAGGACAAAACGGGTTTGGTTTTGGGTGTATGCCTATTCCAATAAAAGGATAGTGTATTTTCACAAGGCCTTGAAAGTAGGATTACTAGAACATGGGGTCAACGATAAGTGAAGTGTCTCTGTATTAGGCTATTATAGAATTTTTTTGATGTAAAACATTATTCATTTCATCAGAATGGTATCGGTATTATTAATATACATGTTTTCATTTATTTTCATTGATATATAATTCTATGTGTTTCAATTTTATTATGGAATCATGTTATCTATCTATTGTTTCCATAATATTCATGTCATATTTATTCCATGATTACTTCAGTTATATGTTTCCCTTATCAAGAATTTGAGCTCTCCCCTTATTATGTTTCTATTTCCCTCAGTTACAGAGAAAATTTTTATACATGGAATTTTTAGAATGATAGCACATGTGAATGAATTTTTGGGAGACATTGAAGACTTATCAAGGATTAAGTAGTTTTGTATATAATGGGAAAATTGTCCATTGATACAAATAACAATGGATTTATCAGTTTATATTATTTCATAATTATCTATAGCTCTAAACCTAAAAATATCCTTCTAATGTAAGAGGTTAAATAAATTTTATTGATTTTGAAATTATGTATGATTATATATTGACTTTTTATAACTAGTATCAAATAAGATATGTAAAGTATATGTCTATGAGCACCAGATCTGGGGGTGTAGGTCTGGAGCATAAAAAAATGCATGGTTTAAGAAATATTTAGAAAATTATAATTTTATTCGTCTTAAAATACACATTAAAGTATTTTTCAATAATAAATTTAATCAATTTGGATTATAAGGTATCTCTTTCCACTTAGGTATATTTATCTTCAACTACTAAGAATTGATTCTAAAAATGTTTTAAACTCCTTTTCACCAAACGCAAGATAAATATTTTGGGGGTATAATTTATTTAAAATGGGTAGAATATAACACTCTAAAATTTTAGAATATATTTATATTTAATATATACGGTACGTTTCATAGCTTTTTATAAACGCAACACCATTCTTAAATGAACTGTAATATACTATAAAAATATTATTATTTAAATTTTACCATTATGACCTAATAATTGGTTTGAAACTTATGAATAGTAATAATCAAATTATGAAATATATGTATAAATATTTTCATTAATAAAATGAATAATCAATCATATATTGATTTTCAATTTGGTTGGAAATGAAGATAAAATATTTTTAAGGTAAAAGAGATATTTTTCATGTAGTCGTTTGGATGTGCGAAATATATTTTTATCATAATAGATTAAATCAATCACTAATGATAAATTATTATAATAAAATAATTATAATATATATCCAATTTAATTCTTTAGAAACATATTATATATTAATATTTCAGTATTTACAATTTTTCCACCCACCTCACTTAGAAAAGGGAACATCATATACTCACTTATTCCTAACTTTTCTTCACTTTAGTTCAGAAATGACCTATATAAAACCCTTATTTACATACCTAAAAAATTATTAGAATCCTTGGTCTCACCGAAATACCAACCTTTAGGTCTTAAGGTGTAAGTGAAATGAGGTTTTCCAAAGTATAGGTATAACTCTTAACTGAGCATTTCTATATTAATTTCTTCCTCCACATACTTTAAATATTCTATAACCATGTTGATATAATAACATAAGTATATTAAATATAATGAAATTTTATTATTTTCATGGAACAACCCTTTTTATTCTCATTTACATCCCAATGTAAAATAAAAACATTAATCATGCGTAAGGACAGACTGCAATCTCCATGAAGTGATGTATTTCATTTTTCATCACCGCCTTTCCTAGATGGTGATTATGATATATTTAATGTTTATATAAGATATTTATGAAATTATTATGATTATTTAATTATAATATTCTATTTACCTTCTTACCTTTCCATGTGTTAGAAAACGATAACACCGTTTGTGTGTACGTGTGGACTACCACCTCTATAAAACGATGTGACTTATTTTTCATTTATTATTTACAAGCATGATAATAAGGATAGATTTATGGAATATATATAATATTTAATATATAATTATTATTCTTTAATGGTGAATTATTATTTAACTTTATTTTATTCCATATATTAAAAAGTTGAAACATCAATCATGTATATGTACGGATTCTCATCTTCACAAAGTGATGTAATTTATTTTTCATAACCACCTTATATGGATGATTATAGAAGTTTATATAAGGGATAAATATAATTATTATTATATAATTATTATTCTTGATATGATTAAACCAGGACCGAGGTTTGAGGACTAGAACTTAAAAATTGAAACATGTATGGAAAATGGACCAGTTTTCACCAAAATAATCACTTTAATAATGAATTATTAATAAAGGGATAATTGGAAATTATAAGGTATTGATTTATAGTAATATATATGTGTGAATATGGTTTTATAATGGATCTATAATTTTTTTATTTATTATAAAGGATTTTTAAATGATTGTGAAGTAAGACAAGACTTAAGGAAAGGGTTTCTTATCTCAATTTTATTTATTTGAGACATGTGTTGTATTCAAAAATTATTTATCTTATGTGGTGTATATAATACCCATGAATTTATTTTATAATTATTTTAAGTATATTATATGGATTAATAAATCCATATATAGTTCTCTATTTTTTGATATTTTGATTCACAAATTACCAAAGCTCTAACTGATTTATGTTACAATATAAATTCGTTTTGACTTTATCTATATTAAATTGACATATAGGGAAATTATATGATATTTATACTTTAAAAATAATTTATTTTCTTATCATATAGTTATTTATATGGTTTTTATTTTCTCCTTACATTTTCCTCTCATTGATACTCAAAACGATTGACAAATGTTTTTAAGAAAAAACAACCTTATTTATCCTTTTTTTTTAGAATATTTCTCCACAATGTTTTCAAATATTTTTTCTAATATGACCCAATTATTATTTAAATTAATTGTAACCTATATCTGAACTTCATTAAAAAATTTCAAAAGGTATCTTATAGTTTTTTTCAAATGATTTACTTTTGTCTTTTTACCAAAAAATTTGAATGGAATCTTTATTTTAACGTTTACCGTATGAATAATAAGTATAATAATATTGAGTGATAATTTCTTTGAGGCTTAGTTTATGATTTTTCATAGTTATTTTTAAGTAAAATATTTTTCTCAATATTTTGGGAATTTATGTATTAAAAAAATAAATAATGAAAGGGAAGTTTTCTCTTGATTTTCATTCGGTATTTTAAAAGATCAATAAAATATTTTTTATATATATATAAACATCCTTTAAGGTTTGTTAGGTTTTACTGGGGATATTATATTATGGTGACATCCACTTTTCTGGATGAATTATGATGATTATTATATAAGGATTATTTCATCAATCTTGTTTCTTTCCATGTGTTAATTAAGTTATAACGAGATAATAAATTCTCTTATGATACCATCCACCTATTTTCTCATAATGGATTATGATTATGTGATGATTATATTTTTACAAAACCCTTTTATTTTCTATGGGATATGTAATGATTATATGAAAAATATTATTATGATCTTGTTGAACACATATGTATAGTTTTCAATTTGTAATAGGTGGGACTGATATTATATATCCCTCTAATGAATTGGTTAAAGATGGTTATCATGTGAGATAACATAAATTGGAATGGGGAGTGTACCTAGTTCACTAAGGGACTTTACCCACTATGATAGTGTTAGAAGTGAACCTTGACTAAGTACATGATGAAATGTATAGTTAACTCAATCCACTTTGATAGTCTTGGAACTGATCCATGACTAATGAAATGATAATATATTATTTTTATTTAGCCACAAAATTCCTATAACATTTTATAATGAATATGATATGCACTCATGAATCATGATTTATTAATGATGAGTCCTTACTCATATGTATCATGTATTTTGAAATAAAAATATTTATTTCACGAATCATTATTTATGATCTATGACAGATTGGGTATGAACTTTTAAAGTTGTGATCATGATATCATACTATTATACTTGCATATGATTGTCAATTGAAATCAATTTTGTTTACCCTTATTGAGAATATATGATCACCCTTTCTTAGGTTTCCATTTTCCCTAGTTTATAAATAATTATATTATATAATTTTGTTCTATAAGGTTATATTAGGTGGATAATATTGTTTTATATTTTAAAGTCTTCTAATATAAGAAGAAATCCTAGGTTTAATGATAAAAATACCCATTTGAGGATAAATACATGGGTTTGTTACAGAAAGGTTTGTTTCCCAATTATATAAAAATATAAACCTAAAAGGTCTTAGGTATGTAAGTAACGCAATTTTTTCTATAAATATTAAAATTATATACTGTTAATATTAATTGTTTTCAATTGGTATCAAAGATAGTATGTAAATAATATGCTTTTGGCACTGGGTCTGGATGTATGGGTTTCAAGTTATCATATTTTTTCCATCACTAGTCTAAAAAACTCTTTTAATTAAAATCTCAATCAGTATAACTAAGCCTTCCATATTGGTAACAACTTCCTAATATTTTCAAACATTCCTTAAAATTTATTTTACCACATTTGGAATGTGTGGAAGTTTACCTCTATAAGTCTTTGTTGATTACTTGTCTATTTCTTTCAACCTTTAATACTTCTTATTCTTGTTGTCACATGGTACATAAGTGTTGAAAAACATCATCTCTTCTTTATAAGAAATTTAACAACTTCATCATGGATTTTTACTTCACTAGAGTCCAAATATATTTGAGAACTTGGTTTAAAACATGTGTAAAATAGTATAATTTTACCTTCAGGGTCTAAAATAAAATTTAGTGTATACCAGGATAGTCTAGTGAAATTTTTCTTTTATGGGGAAAATAAATCATGTTAACTTTTCTTCAATTCAATAAATTTCTTTACAATTCTAATATGAATAAATTTAGGGAAATATTTGTCAATAAAAATAACCTTAAAGTCTTCCCACTCCATGATATCAATTTTAATTTTATTCTTTGTATTCTTAGTTAAATACCCCCACTAATCAACTTCACCTTCAAAATTATAAATAGTAATAATTTTCTTATGAATCTTTGAACATCACAAAACATTGAATATATTTTATAAATCATTAATCCATCCTTTATATTTTATTGGGTATGTAGAACCACTAAATTTTGGAGGGTGATGTTTTATGAAATGTTTCACTATATACATGTTCTTTTATGGAGAATCTGGTTGATCTCTTTCATGGGTTACACCATTTACATTCTATGGTAACTGAGTAAACATATCCACAAAAAAATCATATCTAACTCCAACCTTTATGGGTTGCTGATTTGAAATGATATTTTCCTCTTGATTCCTTATAACCTTATCCAATTTGTTTCCTCTACAAGAAACCATTTAAAATATAGATGGATTAGATTAGGCAACATGGAAATCCTCAAAATCAATCCCATGATAATATAACAATAAATTACAATCTCTTAAAATTTTATTTTAACATAATCATAACTTCTAAAGTTATCTAAACCATTATTATTATACCAACTATAACATCCCATAACTTAAACAATCCATAATTATGAGTTAATAATAATGATTTAAAATTATTACATTTACAATATCATTTAGGTTTTATTTTTAGAAAATTTGGAAAACCAATAAATAAAAATGTAGAAATTTTCACATTGTGTTCAATTTTTTTCCATAAAATAAAGTTATTATATTTACACCCATATTTCATTCAAGATATGTTTTCTTCATTTAAGAAGACTCAACATAAATAAAATAGTGACTTTATTATAGTTTCTACACATCCTTAGATCAGGTGAAAAATATTTGAAAACATGATATGGGAAAAAACATTGTAACGTATTTAAAAAAAGGAAGCTCATTAGACCATTGAAAAACATGAAAACCATAAAAAAATTTAACTTTTTGAGGATAAAGAGAGAAAAAATGTCTTCTGTTCAAATCAATGTGCCTCACGCACAAGGCGATATTCAAAATTTTTCGATCGTTGCTTCTTCGGAGGACCGCTCCTGGCTGGCGATGACGGAGGCACCATCCTTCAATCCCGGCTCGAGTGCCGCTGCCGGTGGCTCCCTAGAGACCCTTGTTTCTACTTTGTGCTCTCGCTGTCCTGCGGTCTTCTTCAAGGACGCGTTATGTGGCTCCCTCCGTGCCTCTATCCCTTCTTGCTTTCCGGAAGCTCTCCCGATGGTTCCGCTGGTTTTGAGGGTTGGTCATTTCCTGTCCTTGGACGTTCCTGCAGAGGAGTTTGACTCGGATGTTGCGGGATTGAGGTGGATGCTTGTGGCTCGGTTTGGCGCTACTAAGCCTCCTCTCCTGGTCTTCAAGCACTGTGTGGCAGCTCGTGGTCTACTTTCTCCCATCCGCATCTCTTCGGCTCATCGGCTCTCCTACTGCTTGGTCTTCTCTTCTGAGGAGGACTTTGTTCATGCCTGGTGCAAGGCTCCAAGATGGATGGGGAGGTGGCGCTTTAGCCTGGGTCGTTGGTCGATGGAAGTTCATAAAGGAAAGGAGAGTCCCAATGCGGCAGTTTGGGTATGTCTTCCAGGCCTCCCCCTACCCTTTCAGAATGAATATTTCCTCAAAGCTATCGGTGACTCCCTCGGTGGTTTTCTTTGTGTGGATGACTACACCAGGAGTGGGACGGATCTGTCTGTCACCCGGATGTGTGTCGAGATTGACTTATCATCTCGTGTTCCAGATAGGCTCATTCTCAAGGTTCAGAGTGCTGAGCTTTGGTCCCAAGAGATTGTGTACCCGGTGTATCCTATTTTTTCTCCTCTTTTCTGCTCGAAGGGAATTCATTTACAATGTGTAACCGGCGGCGTCATAGTGCTCTCCGGTATGAGGATCGTCCAGTCTCGGTTTGTGCTCCGTCTCCCCGGGGATCTTCCGGCCCCGCGTCTTCCCGGTTTCAGGAGCCCCCCCCCCCAGGCTGATGCCCCTCCTTCAGTCTCGCCATCCTGCGCAAGCCTCCTCGGCCCCTCGGAGGGTTCGGAGCATGTGGGGGTGGATTGTGGTGCCATGGTTCCCTATCCCCAAGGATCCCCTCCTCCATGGATGGTCCGTCTCATTTCCCCAGTGTTGACTCCCCATCATTTCCTATCTACATGCGGGCTTCTGGAATTCTCTGTGAGTCTTCCCTCTAGGACCCGGGAGCCCTTGGCCTTATCTACTCCTGCTTCAGAGGTGAAAACGCCGGAGGTCGGATCATGTGTGGTTAGTGATAAGTCTTTGCAGCCTCTTCCCCGCTCTTGTGATGAAAAGGGCCTGGACGTGGCTGTCTTGGTAGGGGATGAGGTCCCAGTTATCTAGGTTTCCTTTGCGAGAGGAGAAAGGCCTTTGATCCTATCCCCGCCAAGCGCTGCCAGAGGGAAGACAATCAAGGTATGTTCTCTCCTACAATCGCCTCCTTCTCCCCTACAGGACCT
Source organism: Viscum album (assembly GCA_963277665.1). Lineage (NCBI taxonomy): Eukaryota > Viridiplantae > Streptophyta > Magnoliopsida > Santalales > Viscaceae > Viscum > Viscum album. Next base: position 310,395,937 of record OY728147.1, read on the forward strand.
CAGTCAGGGTGTTTTTACTCGTGCGATTTCCAAACACCAAAGGTCACAGAACATGGAGTGTCGTTCAGTTCTCCAGATAGAGACCAAGCCTAAAGTCAAAGCTGGTACCAAGGTTTCCCAATGATTCCTATGCTAATATGGAACTCTCGCGGTCTCGGGGCGAGGGTCAAAATGGATTTCATTGCGTCGGAGGTTAAGAAAAACAAAGTTCTTATAGCTGCGATTCTGGAACACAAACAGAACCCGACCAAATTAAAGGATTTCACCTATAAGATGAAAATGCAAGCATCAATGCAGGCAGATCCAGTGAATCTCCATATTTGGATATTCTGGAACAAGTATATTTCAGTGGACCTGGTGCAGGCAGGAAAACAGTTCATTATGACGAGGGTGACATAGGGCTCGTTGACCATTGTGGTTTCCTTTGTTTATGGAAGCTGCGATTATAGTAGAAGGGAAGCCTTGTGGAAGGTGCTAAGCATGTTTGATCCAGGAGATGCTCCTTGGATCGTTGGTGGCGACTTTAACATCATCTCGAAGCCAACAGAGAAAAAAGATCGGGGTGCGTTCCCTCGACGTGCAAGTATGGCCTTTTCTCAGTTCATGGAAAGCAAGGGACTTATGGATATGGGCTATGTTAGTGATCATTTCACTTGGTGTAACAACCAAAGAGGGAGAAGACGCTACTGGAGTCGGATTGACAGATGCCTCGCCAACTTAAATGCCATCTCGATGTTTCCAGATTCCAAGGTATCCCACTTGGTTTGTGGAATCTCTAATCATTCTCCTTTGTTGGTTTCCCTGCTCCCCGTCCAGGATTTTCAGAGAAAGTTCAGATTTTATAACCAATGGTCGAGGGAACCAGAGTTCATCTATATTGTGTGGGATTCTTGGAGGGAACCGGTGCAAGTTTATTCTTGGGTGGCGATTCACAACAAACTAAGGAGGCTTAAACAGAGGCTTCAAGCGTGGAAAATCGATCGCCCTCGTAGTGATCAGGAGATAGAAGATCTTAAAATGGACATTGGTCTCCTTGAAAGAAACCTAGAGGACCACTAGTATGATAAAAATTTCAAGAATCTTGTAGTCAAGAGGAAGAAACTACTGGATATGATCCTAAGACAGGAATGAATGGCCCGGGAGGAAGCAAGGACAAGATGGTTACATGAAGGGGATAAGAACACGGCTTACTTCCATGCCTGTATTAGGGAGAAAAGACGGCCTATCAAACCAAATATTATGCTTGAAGATGGCTCTCATACTGATGATAGATTTGTGGTGGGTAACATGGCATACTCTTTTCTTAAAGATCTTCTTGCAGGTCCTAACTCAATGATGGACAACGGGTACCCGAGCAACAATGATGATATTTGGGATGTCATCCCCACCAGAGTTTCCTCTGAGGAAAATTCTATCCTGGAAGAGGTCCCAGAGGAACCCGAGATCCTCAGGGCCATGATGAACCTTGACCCCGACAGTGTTCCAGGACCTGACGGTTTCCCTGTTTCGCTTTATAGAGCTTCGTGGGAAGTGGTTAAGGTTGACATCATGGTCGTGGTTCAGGATTTCTTTCGGGGAGGAATTCTCTGCCGAGTTGCAAGCGCCACAACGGTGGTGCTCATTCCAAAGTTGAAGGATCCCTCCTCCCTCCTCCAATATTTCCCGATGAGTATGTGCAACTTCCCTTACAAGATCCTTGCAAGTGTCATCAACTTGAGGATGGCCTCTCATATCCCCAAGTGGACCTCCATGGAGCAACATGGCTTTGTGAGGGGTCGCTCCATCCAGGGGGAAATTGCTCTGGCCCAAGAAATGTTGAGGGACATCAACCTTAATACTCATGGATCTAATATGGCCATCAAACTGGATATGAACATAGAATTCGATAGAATGGAATGGGGGTTCATTAACAGGGTTCTTGCAAGGATGGGCATTTCTCCCAAGGATACGGACATCCTCTTCAGATGCTTTAGTTCCATGTGGCTGGATGTTTCTTTCATGGGGAGATCTCATGGATTCTTTAAGGCCACTCGGGGCTTGCGTCAAGGTGACCCGCTCTCCCCAACCATTTTTATCCTAATGCAGGACACGCTAAGTCGACTATTGGAAAGAGGGGTCTCGAATGGAGTAATAAAACCCTATTGAAGGAAACGAAGCCTCCCCTCTATTTCTCACTTGACGTTTGCAGACAACACGATAATTTTCTTGAATGTAGGGAAGAGATATGTACGTAGAATCAAGAAGATGCTGGAGGAGTATTGCTTCTGGAGTGTCCAGGTGATCAACCACTCAAAAAGTAATATTTTCCTCTCAAATAAGTGCACAAAAGGTCGGGCCTCTCTTATTTGCATCAGTATGAACATGCAGCCAGGTCACTTCCCATTAGATTACCTTGGTGCTCCAATATCTATAGGTAGAATGCGTATTCGGGACTTTGATCAAGTGGTGAGCAGAATTACCAGTCGTTTCCTCAACTGGAAGAATCATTTACTCTCTTTTGGAGGACGTATTGCGCTGATTAACAGCATCCTGTCTGCCATACCGGTGCATGTACTAGCTTCCTCTAATGTGCCAAAGGGAGTGATTAAAGTGATTGACAAGGTGCTGGATAGATTTTTATGGGATGAATTTTCAGAAGGGAAGAGGCAATGGGTGTCATGGGATAGGATGGATCGTCCTATTCATGATGGGGGGTCAATGTTAGGAGTTTAGGAGGCACGTTGCAATGCATGCACACCAAAATCACTTGGGAAACGTTAGAGTGCCAGACCCTCTGGGGGAGAATTATGTCCCATAGCCTTGACGCTAATGTGGATGCAGAGAAAGTTCAGGGATCTTCGTTGTGGCACTTTGTTTGTTCCCTCATCCCAGGCCTCCAGCAGCAGTCCTGATGGATCGTAGGAGAAGGGAATATTTCGTTCTGGAAGAACAACTGGGTGGGCTCGGTGCTCGGTTTCCCGGGCTGTTCGACTCCATAGATCACCTTCAAGGAGGCTAGTCGTCACCCGGAGTTCATCAATACGGTTCTGGACAAGGACTATCAGGCCATATTCGAATCTATCCTCATCAACGATGAACCGTACAAATGCGTTTTCATCCCCTAAAAATTATGGGCAGTTCACTTCAAGAGACTTCCGTAAGATCTCCTCTCCGTAGGCGTAGCAGGTTGGCTGGAAAACCAATGTATGTTTCAATAAGATCCCTGCTAAATAAAACTTACTTATCTGGAGAATCTGAAATTCTACTATTCCTTCGGATGAGAGGGTCAAGAGAATGGGTGTAAGCCTTGCTTCCTGGTGCCAGTGTTGCAAAAACAAGTGAGAGGAGAACACCGATCATATTTTCTTTGAAGGTGATTGGGCCTGCGATGTTTGGAAATTCTTCAGAGAGTTCACAGCAATCTCTTCCTTCATCCCTGGCACTTCTGATTTTATGGAGAGGTGGTTTCAGGGGACTTCTGAGAAAGGTCTAGAAAGGGTGGTGAGAGCCATCATCCTCAGTGCAGGATGTTGGTGCCTTTGGCGGGCTCACAATAAGGCGCGCTTTGAGGGGATCTCCTCTACATGCAAGTCCATAACTGTGCGTACTAAATTCTTAATACTCGAGATGGTCTCAGTTTTAGGGAACTGGAGTCAATCCCCCTCCCTGCGGTTTCTGCAGGTTAATTCTCCCTTGGCTGCTGCTCACCTGGACAGTAACCGGGGTACTTGGGTGTGATGGTCTCTCCCATCATCTGGACTCAAGCTAAATAATGAAGGTTCATGTCTAGTGGGAAAGATACGCGGTGGAGGTGTTGTCAGCAACACAGATGGGGGTGTTTTCTTTTCTTTTACAGCTCACTTTGGGGATGGAAATTCTCTACAAGCAGAGGCCAATGATATTCTCACCGGTCTCATCCAATGCGTACAGAAGAACATTATCCTATCCCAAGTGGAAACTAATTTTAAGATCATATGTGACTCCCTTATGGGCATAGTCTTCGTTCCATGGTCAATTACCTACATCATCAGGAAATGTAAACTGCTTCTCAATAGGAATATTCGGGTCTCCCACACATGGATAGAGGGGAACAAAGTTTCTGATCATCTCGCATCCCTGGAAATCTCTGTCTCTAATGTCACTTTCCTTCTCAATGTTACTCACTTCAAGCCTGAATGGGTTAACTTAATTCGTGGGGACGCCCTTGGCCTCCATTATTTTAGACCCCTCCTAATCCTTGTTTCCTTTATATTTTCTTCCTTATTTGAATAAATATAATGGAATGATGATAATCACATCTAAAAATTCAACCTTTGCTCAAATAAATCCTTTAAAATATATAGAAAACATAGATAAACTATGTAGGAATCTTGATAAAACATGATAATCCATTAAAATTATTTTCCTTGAAATCAAACATCTCACTTTTAAAATCTTTAATATCATATTATTAAAATAAAAATATTTCATTTAAAAATCCCTATAAACATAGAAAACCCATAAATGGATCTTAGAGAATTGTATTAATAACCTGTTTTCAATCATGTTTAACAAGTTTCAAAATAACTAAAATCTAGTTAATTCCATAGGAGTAACCTATCTGATTATCTCCCACAATTTCTCCTTTGAAGACTAAATCTTTACCCAATGCATTGGAGAGCTATATTGGGTTAACCCATAATCAATGATATATCAGGCTCACCTATCATCATATATAATTCCCATTAATATATCATTAACAAAACATTTTTAAGATTTCACTTTATCATCACAAAACCTAAAAACACATTTTATCCTCTAAGAAAAAGAACTAACCATTTTGTCATAAAAATAACAATAAATATCCTTTACATTTAAAAAGACTTAAAAATAAAAACTCCCCCAAAAAATGGTAATATAAACTTATTTAAAAATAATAAAAAATTTAAAGGAATCTTGATAGTGAATAACATATATAAAAATGGAAAAAAAATATTACATGTAATAAACCTTCAAAAAATTATTTTACACTTTGGTAAAAATATTCAAAAATGACCTGAATGAAAAATATTAAAAATATAAATTTTAAACCTTTTTCAAGATATTTAAAGTTAGTTGAAAAGTAACTTTAAAAATATTTTAAATTTTAATAAGAAAATTCTTGGTGTATTTTTAAGAATATGGATATGGAAGAGAAATATTTTTTAGGGCTGACTAAAAATTAATTTTTTAATATCAAAACACTTTTGCAGAGATAGTGGGAAACCATAGTAACCAAAATTCAAATGGATAAAAACATAACAAAATCCAAGACAAAACTATAGGTTCTTCCCCTCCCCAACAATTACATCAGGACGACCAACCTTCACCAATGCATGACCACTTGGAAAACAGTCCTGTGCAAAAATGCACGGACACAGAACCAATGGCATATCCATATCCTCTCTTATAACCAATTCCAAATAGAATAGCCTTACCTGATCTCTTGACTCATCGCATAAGTATTTTACTTTCATGAATAATAAAATTATATTAATCATATACTTTATTAAGAACCTTTTTCATGTTTATTAATCTACTATTTTTCCTTATAATTAATTTATTTTCATAGAGAGAGCATGGATTTTTGGATAAAATTTCTAGAAATAGTTTTTAATAAAAAATATATGTAGTTAAGATCAAATTAGTACACATAAAATATACCAATTGATGGATATATACACAATTTGAAGTCTCTATAAAGAATATGGATATGAGGATTCCGTTAAAAACCCTATGGTAAATAAACTAATGATATAAATTATGTTCATTTTAATCATTATAATAATTTTTAGGGATGGAGGACATAAAAAAATCAAGGATTCCAATAAATAGAAGGAGTTTTAGGATTCAAATTGTAACAAGGAAAATTATTTTACAGTCAAATAAATTAATTTTATGATAATTTGGTGACATTCATCACAAAAATAAATGTAACTATAAGAAATTTAAAATTTCATATTGGAGAAATTATAAAATAACTCTCAAGTATAAGAAAATAGAGTCTTTTGAGTTACATAGAAGTCAAACCAAGTTTATAGAAGAAAGATATCACCTAAGAGAGTGAAAAAATAATGGAGAACATTGATAAAGAATGGGGATACAACATTAATTAAATGTGAAAATAATGGAGTAAATATAAGAAAAATTGAATGATAAGGCAAAGAAATATGAAAAATGAGTTAGAGAAGAAGCCTCAATACAATTAAAATCACCACTACCAATCTCAAAAATTAAAAATAAATGGAAATTTATGGGATTTTTTTTTGAATTTTTTAAGAAATGTTTTTTTAACATCCCCTTTCAAAAAAAATTTAATTAACATTCCCAAATATATAAAGTTAGTAAAATAATTTATTTAAAATAAGATAAATATTTAGGATATAGGTTGAATAAAAAAGTATAATATTTAATTATTGTGTTAAGGATTTTAGCAAAAAGAAAAAAGATCTATGTAGTTTTTCAAAGCCTATTAATATTATATCTTATTAGTTTTTAATTTAAATTAGGTATGAGTTATAACATCATGTTGTACTTAATATTCAAAAACTTTGGATTAGAGGAGATTAATCCCACAAAGTATAATAATTATTTGGAATACATAATATTTTGATATCTATAAGGTTTGATTTAGGATGTTTCGATTAAAGTGGAAAAATTTTACTTTCTAGTGAATTTTCTTTTCCACTAGATAAATAAAGAGAAAACTCCCCAAATAATTGGAAGGGAATTTTTTGGAATAATAAGGGACATTCTTGATGTTCAAAGTGGGGAGTAAATTTTAAAATTAATTTTTTAGAAACTCAATTTATATATTAATTGAGTGATGAAAAAAATTGAAGAATATGATGAGGTTTTGATAAGGGAAATGGGTTGGAATTAGAGGAAGTTATCTCCATTTATGAGAGAAAAGATAGGGTTCTTTTTAGAAGGAAATAAAAGGAGAAAATATATAAAAGGAAGGAAAAAATAGATAGTATTTAGTGGATTAAATATGTAGGAAATTTTTTGTGAGAAAAGTGACAAAATAGTGATAGAAAAATTAGTTACTCACATGAAAGTGGATAATGTTCCACCTAAAATAAGATTAATAATTATTTTAGAGAGGAAGGAAGGTTTATATATGTGGATTAATCTCAATGTAATATATTCATTGATCCAAATTAGGTAACCACTTTACATTATTATATTACTTTATATGGTGAGGTCATGTCTAAATAAAAGACTTCTAATAAAGTACGTACAGTAGGTAACCCAATTTTTTGTTTCATGGTAATTTATTTTATGAAATTATTTTAAGAGTATAAGTTAAATCATTATTATCATTTAAATATTTAATAGAATTTTTATATCACTTTAACTTGTGTATTTTAATTTTTTGAGTCCAAAAATATAGTGGAATGATGTAAGGGAAAAAGATAAAGGGGAACAACTTTAATATATAGGGGAGTACTATTTTAAATTATTTATATATTTATATTCTATAAATTTTTAATTGACATATAATTTGTATGAATGTTCATGAAATAAATATATTTCTATCTATATTGTTTTGATCTATGATATTGAGTGTTTCTTAGGAATACCATCATACCTTGTTTTAAATATAATTTTTTATGAAATTAAATTATTAAGATAATGGGTTGATGAGTAAAGATAAGAATGAAAATATTTATTTGATGATTCGTGATTTGGGATATTTTTTGATTTATTTAAGTGAAATTTCTAAAATACTTTTATACTTTGATTTTCTAAAGTTTATATTAATTCACTGGTTATTATTATTCATTCCATATTTAATTTTCCAACATCAAAATTGCACTTCCAAGGAGGTATTATACAAAATTTGACATATTATTTATAACACCATATATCTTGATATATACTTGGGATATATTGACTACTATAAATTACATTAATTATTTTTCAAAAATTTAATTCAGATTCTATTAAGTTGATTGAGACCATTTTTATTTATTCCTAGCCATATATATTTGAAACCTATCATACATTTTATCCTTATTAAAGACCCTAGATACTATTGAATGCCTGAAATGTAATCCATATTATAATAAAATTTATAATTTCCATCATACTCTTAGTATTTTGTATGATTTAAATGTGGTATGTGTGGGGGAGATTTATTTCATGCTATTTATGTTATGAAAAGTATAAAAAATGGGAGAATATAAAAACATTTCATTGGTTGTGGAAGATATAATTTTTTAAGTAAATTTTACATTGTTTTTTTCATATAAACACGCTAATAAAAATCAATAAAATTAAGAAAATGGGAAGAATATTTCATTGGTTTCATTGTTTTGATTTTTGAGCCTTTGAGATAAGAAAAATTACTTATTGAAGGGAGATTTAATTTGAAATAAATTTGAAGGAGGAGTTTCTCATTAATATTTAAAATGTAAATCAATAATTATACTAAATATTTGACCATTATCTTTAAGACTTATGAGTTTTCACATCAATTACCAGCCATCCATTAACCTTAATGAAAAACATTATTAAAATTGTTTATGATTAATTTTGGATTTGTCTTCAAAAGTTTAGATTTAGATTCATTGAAATAAAATAGTTAGTATGAATATACTTGAGGATTGAGTATAACTATAATTGAAAAAAAAACTTGAGTGATGAAAGAAATAATTTTTGGTAAGGTTTATAATAAGTGTTCATAAATAATACAAATATTTTAAAATCATTCAATTGAAGGGAAGTGAAGTTTCATTAATTTAATAGGAAAAAGTAAAATACAAGATTGATTAGTTTTCATGAAAAGTGAGGAGTTGAAAAAAATAATTTTATTTGTTTCTTGAAAGTTTATTCCTTATTGATAATTATTTAATTTTATTTAATATGATATTAAAATCTGGGATATGATTGATTTTATTGTCAATGGTGTGGAGCTCTATGCTTATGGAAAAGTTGGAGTTTAAGTGTAGGGTACTTTGGTAGTTCAAATTTGATAATACCTTTTCATATGAATTTATATATTTTTATGAGTTAATAATTTTAAAATTAGTGAGTTTTTAGTGTTTTATGGAAGGATAATGATTAATGAAGAGTTTTGAAGATTTTTTAATAATTTAATGAAAATTTAAAGAAACTGCATCGTTGTGTTGAAGATATCAGGACATGGTTAATGTTGAAGGAGAGAAAATTGTGATCACATGAAGAACTGTGAATTTAGTATCCTTGTTAAAGAAAGACATAGATTTTTACTATAAAAATGGGTATCCCAAAATAATACTAAAAAGAATGGTTGAATCTTGAGAGGAAAATGGTGAATATGGAAGTTGTGGTATCTTTACTATAGTTAAATAAATAATCATTGAATAAGCCATATAAATTTTTAATGATGATTACAACAGAGTGATGAAAATATATTGATATGAACAATGGGAAAAAATTTATGGACTATTTTCTAGAGATGATTTATTGAGTTGAAAATATATAAATATTACGAAGCAGTCATGTATGAAATAGTCAAGGTTTTTAGAATATATTAAGAAAATAGGGAGTCTCCATAATATAGGGAAAGAAGTTAGGTCATGTTTTTTGATATTTTTGTAGATTTCAGGATTGATTATCTCAATTTTTAAAGAAAATTACATATATTTTTTAGGAGATATCTAGTGCAACCTAGTTTCTTTTTAATGGAAATTTTAATAGGATTTGGATACCCTGTAAAAGTAAAGAATATATTAGAGATATGTGGAGATATATAGGATGATTTTATCAATAAAATGAGGTTATTGATTAGAGGATAATCATAAATCATTAGATCAATCACTTGATAGACCACTTTGTTTGATAACTTGGAAGGATGAGTGATTACTAGTTTGTTGTGCATTGGATTTTAGGAAGCTCTCTCATACTTAGCATTGATCAAAGCATTGGTTCTTTTGAAAATATGAGGGGGTAAATGCTTTTTCATTATATTTTTAATGAAGGTTTATTGAGTATTGAAGCTCATTTATTTTTAAGAGTATATTATGTTCAGATTTCTGTATTCAATAATTATTTAATATTTTTTCTTCTTTTTTTAGGAATGGTCATTGTTTACTGATTGATGAATTTTTACATAATGCATAAACCTGTTACATGAATTCCTTCTTGATCATGGAATGATTTTGATTTTCAATGTTAAAATATAGTTTTGGATTACCTAGTTATTAAATGAATCGATGTACTTGACCATAAGAAAAGAAGAGTTTAGTAATTAGGGAACAAGTTCTAAGACTAAAGATTTTTTAGATCAAATGCCTATAAAAAAATATTATTTACTGAAATTTTGGATAGAAAATTGTCTAGGTTTCACCTCAAAATATAAATTTATTATTCCTTAGTAGTTATTGATTATATAGTTAAATATTATAAATTCTAAGCATGATTCACCATGAGAAGTACCAATGCATCACAGTTTTTCAGTCACATCATAAGTTATTTTAATATAATTATTGATAATATGGGAAAATTTCATATTATATTTAATTTTGGAAGATAAAATTGGTGTATGTTTATCTTTATAATTTTCTCAGGTTCTAAATATTTTTTTTAATCAATAATTATCACATATAAATATAAATATAGAAAATAATAAAATAATAACATTTTAAATTTAAACAAGTCATAATCTATTGGTGTGCCTTAATTTTCTCTTAGAAAAGGATTTATATCCTTTTTACCCTTTCACTATTTAGTAATACTATATAGAACATATCTTAAATATACATAGAGACTAAAATGGATAATTAAAAGGTCCTTTAATAAGATATTGATGGTTGGTTATATGGTTTTTATAATGATTGGGAAATCCCATCAATTTGATAATATTAACCATATTATCCCACTATTTATTAATTTATTAAATTGGTATCAAGTGAATTAAACTAACATTCTACCACTTAAATAAAATTATATTACTACATGATATTTAATGAATTGATCACGTATAATTATGATTTATATTTATTCTATAAGTTATAAAACATTAATCATAATTAAGGGTTATATCACCATGATTCATGGATACCGTGTATTATCTATTAACATGACCCTCTCCATATAGTACAAAATTGATATTTTTATTATACTAATTTAAAATGGGATGTGTTAATTAGTCTAAAAAAATGTTTTTATTTAATACTATATCTGTTATCATTGTAACGACGTGCTCAAGGGGCCATTCCACAGTGCCATGGGCCAGAGATCCATGTGACTTCTGACATTCCTCCTCATACACCAGTGGTTACCGACAATTGGTGAGGGACTAATACATACATTGGGGAGACTATGCCCTCAAATGAAAGTAAGAAATCTGTTTAAAATAACAAAACATTTATCCCAAATACTAATTAGAGTAAACATAATTCAATGAAACATAATGTTATAACAAATGTCCCATGAGGAAGCATACAGTCATGCAACACAATTGATTTCCCAAAAGGTCGATCACAAAAAAAATAGAAATAAAAATAGGATATAGTGTCATCCATAAGACTCACCTCAATCCCATTTTCTAATACGCATAGAGATTCTCTAGCATGGTTCACTACAAGACATTGGTTCAATATGAAAGTAAACATAAGGTCTACACATGCACTAGGGTTCCAAGCAGGGAGTGAGCATATAACTCGATAGGGTTTCACCAAAAACCCCTAATATAGGTTATTATATGATTGTGTATGTATGGGGAAAATAAATAACAGAAATAAGCATTTTTAGGATGGTGTGTGATAACTAGGACACCATAACGCCTTATAAGTTACTCATGTGTGTCAAGTTGTCCTATACAAACTTGGTCACCATGACACCCATCCATACATGATTTTATATCACAATGGAATCCATTCAACTCTCTATACCACTATAATCTCATCCCAACCCTTGCCTAGAGACTTAGTGTACAACATCCCATTGAACCCCAACTCATACCCAAAGATGCAGGGTATTGTGTCTATCAATCATTAACTATTACCCAATGATGTAGGGTAGGTTACTACATCCATGTCATAGACTTGCCTTCTCAATCAAGGTGTTCCTTCCAACACCTTCTCACTCAAGCTAAGTGCATTCATATTCTAATCATTACTTTATCTATCATGTTAGGGTCTACCATCCATGTCCCGTATCACATCATGCCTCCACCAAGCCCTCTCGCTTAGGGAGGTCACACAACCCATCCCCCACCATCTTACTCCAGAGAGGGTTATATCCTGGCCAGTCCCTTCTTCCATGGCTAGTCTCACATTCACCAGTGAACCAATACCCTCTCACTCAAGGTGGTCCTAGCCAATACCCTCTTACTTATATAAACTCCATAAATCCTAATTTCTACCCTCTAACTTAAGGTAAGTTAAATAGAACACATGTTTAGGACCCCATCTCACTCATTGAATTCTTACTAGAACCATATAACTCATGGTGGGGATATTCATTGGTAATCGTTATCATGAAGCCCATCTCCAATCATGTACATGTAGAAAAAATACAATTAACATTCAACAGATCCTACAACCTTTCAAATAATATCACTATATCATTATTATAGCATAGTAACATAGGAATTATCCTCGCATCCATAGATGATAGCACTAACTCTTTTTTTATCACCCTTTTTGGAACTCGTATCCCGTAGGCTCCATCTGAACTTGGACTCATAGGTGGGGTTTAATTTAATCAATATTCACACTAAAACCTTGTAAATCTAATTGAAAGTCATCCTACTACACTCTAGACCCATAGTCCAGTATCATATCATCTCTCCTAAGAGATACTTCTCAACTCGTCAACTGGATGAAAAACCTCTCTATCACACCTATCATGTCCTATAGTACTTTTCTTAATAGTCTCACCCACTAAGATTCTCCTAAAACCTCATGAGGGAGTTTATCATCACACATGATATGTAATACCATCTCACCCTTTTTCATGTTTCCCTAAGGCTCTTATTACTACCCACTAGCTCTAAGAACTCAATGTAGGATCCCCATGTCACTTCTTGTACCAAAAGACCAATTGGAGGGTTCTCTTCAGCTCAACAAGAACTCCCTGCACGTGGAGACATAGTAATCAGGTGATCTCAATTTACCAATTGTGTAGCCATTCATTTTCATGAATAAAAAATATATGGTTTTTCATTATAGGGTCTACCAACCTAGATACTAGAGTTAACCCCTCTTTGAGCTCCACCGAAACTCTCCCAATTTCATCCTCACTCCCAAGAAACTATCTCATGCCATATGATATAAATATTTAATTATAAAAAAAATATAACTAATTATTAAATTTAATTAAAAAATGAATATTTTGCTAAAACTCCTTGTGAATTCTTACCATACCAGAACCACACTCAATGGCATGTGATAAAACTACAAGGATCCCCTCTGGACACTGGACATGAAACCCCCACCATCATTTCCTGATTTCACTGTGCTCTAGTGGAATTGGAGCCAAACACTAGCAAGAATCTCAAAAAAATAAGACTACTATAATTATAGGTAATAACGATGAAGAAATGAAAAAACGTATCTATAATTTCTATCAAGACACCGATAAAATGGAACCACTTAAGGGGGTCAAACAAGGAAGAGGGATGGTGAGATATGGCCAAAATGTCCCTCTTCTAACATTCGTTCAACCTAAAAATAAGGGGTACATCCCTAAAATTATGGTACTGTAACTCTAAAAAATCTTCGTAGAGAACCCTTGCGGCATGGACATATGGACAACATTGTAATCCCCCTACGCAGAATCTAGTTTCTGATTGGATCAGGGCTCCATGGAGCATCCTGCCTCAAGGGAAGCCATACCTTGACTCCTGATGAACCTTTATGGAAAGGCCCTGATGGAATACATCATGGTCTACTTAGACCAGGGCCACACTATGGCATTGTTCATGGGTTGTGATTCAACTACCTACAAAGAGGAAGAGGGCCCAACCCTGATCATCTCCCCCAACATTATGGCCCTTAAGGATCACGATGTAAGGAATCTACCTCAAAAAATCCATCAATAGTGTATCTTCTAGGTTGTAGAGTAGTTATTCTCTCATAATTACCTCTACAGTGAATCCCTACACTTATATTTCATGGCATTATTGACCACATGACACCATTCCATAGTACCCATTGTTTCACCATTCTACCCTATTGGTTGCTGGAATTTTAGCTACAACGCCACCCCAAACCTTCTCTAATGATCACCCAATCCCTTAAACAACCAACTGAGCCTCATTCTGTATCAAAAAACATCTTAGAGATATGTTATTATCCTCTAAATACAAAAAAAATCAAATTAATCAAAATTACCCTAATATATTCTAAGAATTATTTTTCCTCATATTTTCATAACCAATTATGATATAGTTCATTAAAAACTCCCAATCACAACCCTTTTTATCCTCAAGATCTCTCTAAGAGTCCTCCAACCATGTACCATGACCTACTTTGTTTATCAATTTACCACTAAAAGGCTGCATTCCATCTATGAATACTAACCTGACTTCCACTATGCAACTCCAAGAACTAAAATGCACTATTCACTATGGAATTTGATGACCACTCACCTTCACTACCAACACTGAGAAGGATCCCTATTATAACCATATATCCCAAAACAATAAATATATATCACTTGATTCATCCAAAAGAAAATGGGTCTCCCCACCATAATTCTTCACTCAAAAGAGGCTAATTCAGACAATAGTGCTCCCCACCAAAGGAATCATTGAGTGAAAATTCACTTATAGTGATCTAATAACATTATCAATGCAGTTTCCACCTCACTTCATCTGATTCCATAAAAACACCAATTGGTCCAGATTTTACTAACTTCTAAAATTTCTAGACTATACCCACTGTCGCACTATCACCTCACCTAAACACAATGCCTTAACTCTTAGAGGCATCGAAAAATTTCTCAGACACCCACACTAAATTATTAAACCCAAGCCTTTGTGTAATTACATAGTTGGATCAACAACCACCTACTCCATATTTCATGTCAAGTATTGGTGGACCTCTAATTTGATTCACTCTCAGATCACCTCAAATCCATCCTGATCCTGATGCCAATAAACTGACTCCGACCAACACTACAACAGAATCCCAAATATTTTTTTTACAAAGGAACCAAATCACATAAAATCAACCCATAAACATTAATCCTAGTCCCACTGTGACAATAAATCATTAATCTCACCCCATTTATAATTCTAACAACACAAGGTTCATACACCCATGAATGATATGATTCTCTCCATCATGATTTTCTTTACTCAACAAAATCAAAACATAATTTCTATTTACCATGCTCCATTTATTACAAAACGTAATGATTGAACATGGAAACCACACTCATACCCAATGGACAAAAAAATCAAGAATCCATTCATTCGTGGATCACCAATAATGTCACCTCAATACTCATCAAAATTCACCTGTAATGAGGTTCAAACCCACAAAGATCATGTGGTGTTCTTTCCACCACATATATTTCCTTACACCATGCCTTGATCCTAATTTATGATGGGTTCCATTACTACATGTGTGTCACTCTTATAAGGCCACACCCAACTATCCTAAGAAACACATATCTAGGATCAAGATCTTATAGAACATACTATGAAACCTTGTTCTATCCAAGATATCACCACTTATCACTAAATGATACCACATATTCTCACTAATATCCTAAGCCACCATTCCCACTAGAATATCATAATATTACTATGATCATACCACCTGTCGAATTCACTTAGAACCCCAATAATTCACAGTGGACCCACACACTTCTCATTCTACCAATCCACAAACCAAAAAACACCACATATAACTAGAAGTCACTTTACCTAATAAAATGGTATTTTTCTCAAAATATTATACCAACACACACTCTACTATTAAAAGAAAATGATAACCTCTGAGAATCCTCTCACAGGTTATTAGTCATTATCCACCTTGATCTCACCAAAACCTAGTGGGTGCATGCTTCCATACAATCCAATCACACAACCAAACTCACACTCCCATGATTCATGCAACATAAAACATAGGATCTCACACCTAACACAATGACCATTCTCCTCTAAAATTTATGTCTCAAATTACAACTCAAAGTTGTCTCACACATAAAAAGTCCAACTGCATGATCACCCACCATAGGGGAATCATTAAAAAACCATGAGAATCTACCCATGCTCCCCCCATGCCACCAAAAGTGCATCCATAATCAATAGGGTTGGGAACCCAACTAGTCATGCCCCATAACAAAACCTCAATGCTAGAAGCAATCAGAGTTCTTCATATCCCAAGAACCCAAAGAATTTTTAATGTCGTTCTTCAACCCCTATGTGTATCCATGTAACCTCATAGTTTTGGACAAGTAGAGTGACACCAAGAAGATATATTGGAAACCAATATATAGGTTTTTTTTGAAACTTAAAGTAACCAAGCCTACATCCTCAAGGAAACCCATGTCCATAATTAGATCATATCTCAAGCATACAATAACCAAACCAAATGCACCAGGGCTATATCACCAAGATATAAAAATCATGTACTAACCCACTAAGGGTCACTATATATCCCTTCCATAAAAGACAACATAGTCAATGTCATAAAACATCCTACACCAGGATACACATGATCTATTATCATAAAACTTCTCATGAATAAAAATCATGTTCTGGCTAAGTATAATACCTCCAAAAAGTTATATGGGAAAAAAATATAAGTTATTGTTTACACTTTAAAAAGTTGAACCTCTGATCAGTAAAATATAATCGTATATAATAACATGTTTTTCCTGCAAATACAATAATTAAAATATGATTCATATACAAAGGCCTCCTTACAATGGACTAAGATCCACAACTATAAATAAAAACATCTAAGAAATTCATCATGTTTGAATATCATCTCAAAAAAACTATGAAAAAATAAGAACATAAATATTAAACACTTGGAAACTAAGAATTACCACTATAAAGGTGTTAATGACTCACTAATATGAGGTCTGTCATAATCCTTAACACATTCCTAAATTACATGTCTACAATATACATAAATAATAAGATAAAACAAAATTCCTTGATACCACTTTTTATATCCTTGGTATGGGGGCCACTCCAAAGTTCCTCAAGTTGTAGATCCATATGACCTTAGGTGAACCTCTCCATATTTTAGAGGATATCAACTAGTGGTAATGGAAAAATCCATAAAATGGGGATATTGTACCCTTGAATCAGAGTAAGATAATAGTTGAAAGTAAAAAAATCATCCCCAGTTATAATCACAGTATTCATAAATCAATGAAACACAATGTTGTAACAAATGTACCATGTGGAAGCATAAATTCATATAACACAATTGATCACCCAATGGATGATCACATGCACAAAAAATAAACATGAAATGGAATTACATAGAGGTGATACTACCATTTTTGAGCCTCACCTAAATCCCAGTCCCAAATACCCTTCAATCATCTCCATCAAAATCCACTACACAAGTTTTTCTCAACCTAAAAGTAGACGTAAGGTCTTTACATGCACTGAGGTTACCATACAGGTTTTTTGTATATAACCCAGTAATATCCCACCAGGAAACCCAAATATCCATGTTCATATGAATTTATATGAATGAAAAAAATTAATACCATAAATAAACAATATATTTTTATTATCATGTACTAACCATGACACTATGGCTTCTGATGAGTTATATATGCATATTGGTTTATCATGTTCCAACTATGCCACCATGAAACTCAACCATACCTACTTTGGTGTCAAGTAAAATTATAGTTATCACCTCATACCTCTATAATTTCATCATATACTATACCTAAATACTCAAGTAATGGAATATCAATAAACCTCATCACATACACAAAGATATTGGGTAGTGCTATAGCCTAGGGGACCATGTAGACACACCTGAAAGATGGGTGAATCAGGTGTGATTAAATTGTTTTTACTAAAAACCAATTCTTATATTTATCTTAAACTTTTTGTTATTTTAACTCTAGTTTATAGTTAAATCATATATGGATATTGTTATATTTTCCTTAGTATTCTGCAACTATATATAATGCAAAAATATGAACTAAATTAGTACGTTGTATTTTTAAAAGGTTTGGCCCTGATGTGGGTAACTTAATCCTATCATCTGAACTACCATTGAGTCATGGATTCTACACTATAGTAGAATAACCAATTACAATGGGTGTATAGGTATTATATTGTAACCTCTTCCACCATATTACATAGGTAAGGTCACTATATTATATAGGTCATAATCCTTAACTATATTACAAAAGTGATGGGTTATTTATACTTCTTTCATTAGTCTTGAAATCCCACTAGAATTATGCTCCATTCCTCATTATGAAGTAGAAAAGTATCTATATCAAGGGATGTTTTTTACCCTCAATCATAATCCAATTACTAAATTTATAGACTCTTCAATATCCTTCAACCCTTTAAACACAACACATTCTTCTTGGCCTCTATACTTGCCTAGATTTCAAATTTTTTCAAAATATATTGTTGGACTTCTCAAACTCAATCCTACAAATAACTCAAATACTATATAGTATTCATAATATATTACTAATAATAAACCTTGACCAATTCTTATATTCTTTTTCCCTTTATTTGAGACACCATAAGATGCATAGTCTTGATTCTATCAACTTTTTATTCACTACTATTTTTAGTTGATTCTTCTTCTTAGTTCCCTTTGAGAGCTTCAGGTTCTATCATATTATTCTCATAAGTTCCTCAAACTCACACATAAGAAGATTTATTTATTATACATTTTATTATATGTATTCATGGATTCTGTTTCGCTATGCTCATTAAGATCCACACCACTCGCATTCCTAGAGGTCTCAATAAATTTTTTGTTTATTATTCAAATATCATAAATGGTTTGTTGGGAAGATAAATTGTCCAATAAACCAAAATTTATATAATAAAGTGAAACTTTTGGGTTCCCATGTATTCTTTTACGATTATTTTTTAACTCGAAGATTTTTCCAAGAATACCCTCATTCACAACTCTTCATTTTTTAAACTCATCCAAAAATATTTTCAAAAAACATCTACAGTAGGATCAGCTTTGTCTCCTTCTACAACTCAGAACATATTCTCTAAAATATATATATGAAAATAACCACAAATTTATAAAAATTACACACAAAACATATAGTGACTCAGGCTTAACATACATGGATATTACATTATTTTAGATGAATATTCAATACATTATAAAAAATACATACCCAAGGACCATAATTGTTTAGTGTCATTGGAAACATGGAAAGAAAATATTTTATCATTGTGAAAGATATTCAACATATACCATAAATATATCCACCTTTAGTAATTCTAACTAAAACCTTTCTTTATAACCTAGGGAAAGAAAACATAATAAAGGGATGAGCTTCCATGCTCAGTAAGGGTAAATAAAGGAAAGGTGTAAGCATAAAATGAAAAAAGGGTATGGAACTTGAGAATCACATTTGAATAAAACACCCTGTATATTAGAGATTAAAATAAAGATTATAAGTTCATAATACATGGATCATAATATAATTAAGAGCATAAGTCATGAAATCATAACTAGGAATAAAACAATGAATTATGCCAAACACATAAGCATATAAAAAAATCTATGTCAAGGAAACATACCAAGACCTTTTTAACATGTTAATATTGGGATAATCACCCATGTACCAGCTTTGGGATTGGGATACCCTCCCATACACCCTCATATTTTGGTCTTATTATGTCCTCCCATGTACCCTCTTTTTTGGGATTGGGATTTCCTCTCTTGTACCCTCTCATTTCGGGCTTCAGATGTCCTCCTGTGTACCCTCTTGTTTTGGGATTAGGATTTCATCTTGTGTACCCTCTTCCTTTGGGATCAGTATGTCCTCACATGTGCCCTTTGTGCTCTTAAAAAACTTATCATTATCTAATGAATCGAAGGGACATATAGTTACACCCATCTCATAACGAAATAATACATACATGTTCCACAAAATCATAAAAATTTGTATCATAACCCATGAAATTAAATGGGTGTCATAAAAATGTAATCATATATGAACCTATGGAAAAAAAGTTTCATAATCATTTCATCATAATCATAACTCATGAAAATAAGCGGGTTTCAAAAGAATATAAAATTTTGAAGAGAAAATTTTCATAAGAATCATTCCATCAAAACATAAACCATTCAAGAAGGAATATTAATGGAAACTTTGGATCATTTATTATAATGGAATGATTAATATCAATAGATGTCATCTTAAATGGAAAATAACTTGGAAATATATTTTGAAAACATTTCTTGAGGAAAATATTATTTCTTATTTGAAACATTCTATTTAAAATATAAAAACATTTTTGAAAATAATTTTCTTGAAAATATACTTCAAATATTATAAATAAATATTTGAAAACCTTTTTTAAACCATTTTCTATAAAAATATATAAATAGATCTTGAAAATGTTTTTTTAACCATTTTCCTTGAAATCTTATAAAAGGAGTTTGAAATTTTTTTGAAAACCATTTCTTTAAAAATACATTACAAACTTATAAATAAGGATTGAAATCATTTTGAAAACTATTTTCCTTGAAAACATATATAATAAGATTTATAATATTTAAAAAAAATTCCTTGAAAACTTATAAAAGAATCCTGAAAATATTTTTAAAACCATTTTCCTTAAAAACTTATAAAAGAATATTAAAACCCCTTTTAAAAACACTTTCCATGAAAAATAATTTGAATATATATAAAGAAATAATGAAAAAACAAATTGAAAACCATTTACTTGAAAAAAACATTCTCTTAAAAATTATCCTTTTAAACATGCATTGTAATCTTCATAGAAATGATAGTGGGTAAATCCATACATGCCATATAAGGTAAGAATAACATTCCTTTTTCACAGTAAAAGTTAGAAAATGCCTTATTCAGAAAGTAAAAAAAATATCCCTTCAAAAACATTGGTAAAAGACAAAAAGGTCAAAAAATTATATTAATGATTATAGGATCATAGTAAAATATTCTTGGAAACACCTTTTAGAAAACATATTTTTGAAGGAATACATATTTATGACTGGAGAGAGGGTAAAGTAGGGATTTCTTAAAAACAATTTCTTAACTATATTATGTACCAAAGTATTTAAAACTAGTACCAATAAATAAATATATCATGAATAAACATAGGATAATAAAATTCATGAATGTTCTTGAGATATGTATTATAATATTTCTACAAAGGAAGCATAGTCATAAACAATCTCGAAAAATGATGAGATTTTTTTAATAAACTCTTATCACTTAGTGACTTTGAACCATACCTACCATATAAGAAATAGAAATTAAATGAAGCTTAAAATATCAATAAATAAAATAGATTCAATATATAACATTTAAAATGGAATTATATACACCTCTAAAATGAACGTAGGTTCATAATAAAACATGTGTCTCAAATAAGGGAAAGTGAGACAAAACTGTCTTAGAGATTTAGTAGCTTTTGAAACATTAAACCCATGAAATAAATATCATTTAATGGATATGTAAATAACCATAAATTTAATTATAATATTAATTTAATACATCCATGATTAGTATACACACCATATAAAAGGAATGGGTGGTGAATAAATCATGTATCTCACAGAAATAAAAAGTGTGATAAAATCCCCTTACCTTATGTCTTGACTTTCATCGTACTCATTAAAACCTCCTTTATGATAAGTATAATTTTATTATAAAAATATCAAATAACAATATTCATATATATAATACCATATAGGTTTCTCATAAGGATTTATATTACTTGTTTATCATTAACTCCATGTTTCGGGTGATAAACGCTGTGTTAATCATACATGATTTGACTTGTTATTATTAGTATTATTAATTAGATAATGATTTATTTATTTCCATAATATAATAAAAGATATAAATATCATGTATATTAAGGATATTTTTATTATAATAATCTATATAATATAGAAGTATGAAATGGAATACACCGTTCATGGAAACGGTAATCCATATGTACGCATGAACAATGTTTATGTTTTTATTGTCGTATTAAAAGAAATAAATAAAATGAAATATATATGTGTGTGTGTGTGTGTATTATAATTCCATTAGTATCATTATTTCATATATATCAAATAATTTCACTAAACTCATCCTTAATACATTTCATGTAGTGTTTGAATGAATCACATCACTTTGATGAGGCGGTAGTCCACACTTCCTCAAACGAAATTATCGTATTTACACCAAGTGGAAAGTATAAATATATTTGTTGTAAAATGATTTAAAAAGATTAAATACATAAAAAAAATATAATATATAATTTATATAAATATATTTTCCATCATAATGTCCACCATGATAGGTGGTGACGGAGAAATGAACAATCATCATTTCATGAGGTGGTAGTTCACCGTGCACCTAAACAGTATGTCTGTTACCCATTAGATGGACATTTGTGTAAGTTTAGGTTGAAAATTTATAATAAAAACATCATATTATATTTAGGATTATTTTTTTATACAATCACGTAATAAATAGTGTGGAGGTGGTGGAGAAATTAAATCAAAGAAAGGAGCTTGAGAGAAGGTGATACATCTTAATCGGGAAACTCCTTTTGGTTTGTGCCCAAATTATTCCTTCAATTTATTTCCGTACAAATAAAAAATTCAAAGAGGAATTTATGTATTTTTAGAATTTTATTGGGTATATATTGGATGAACCAAAGTGGTTTTAGAGGTTTGAATAAGAAGAATAGATGGTGGCCTTTTATAGGGAATGGAAAGGACACACTTGGCATTTTTAAAAACAAGTTAGATGTACCCACATTTTTACCTAATCAAAGTCATAAAAAACAAAACAAAAACTCAATAATTTAAGGTTAATAAACGAATAATGGAAATAAAATGGGTTTTGTACAAGTTTATATGTTTTTTTAGGTCTTAAATTTA
Organism: Viscum album; assembly: GCA_963277665.1. NCBI lineage: Eukaryota > Viridiplantae > Streptophyta > Magnoliopsida > Santalales > Viscaceae > Viscum > Viscum album. The sequence goes on from OY728147.1 coordinate 310,418,979, forward strand.
ATATTTAGTACTTTATTAACCTAATTTTTCTCTTAACCTTTGTAATTAACTTCAATCACTTTCACTAATATTTTTTGTCAAAAAATAAGTTTACCTAATTTGACATTATAAATTTTTATGATTAAAAATATGGAATACATGTTTCTAAATTATAATCACATAAGTGGTAAAAATAAATTTAAAATTAATCCAGCTAACGGAACGAAACTGTGGGTTTTTAATGTAAAAACATCTAAAATTTTGCTAAGTTTTTTTACCCAATTTCAAAGTGAAATTTATTATAATGACCTAAATTGGATTAATTGATAAAAATATTATCTAATTAAACTTTGAAACTAAATTAAAATATAATTTAACTTTATAAATAAATTATATGAAAAGGCAGTTTTGAAATAAAATCCATTATTTTTCACTATTCATCAAAAAATGAAGTTCCTCAAAAAAAATCCCCCTAAGATAATTTAGAAATAATAAATTCAAAAATGAATTTTATTTTATCAAATTAAATTTCTAAATTTTTCTAAAATTAATTTTATTATTTTTCACATAAAGACATTAAAAGCAGTTCATTTGAGAAAATAGTATTTCTAAACATATAAGGACTTTACCAAAAATTATATCTTCTATTATAAATATGTTTTATTTCAATAAAAAAATTATAAAAAATAATTTAAAAGTAGTTTTTACTATTAATATTACTATTTTTAACATATAGGATACAATTATCCCATTTAAATAATTATAACAATAAAATAATGCTTTATAGAGACTCAGTGTTGCGTGTAACATATGTCAAGTTGGTGTTGCATGTAACACAAGACAAGTTAGTTATGTGTGAAAGGAATGTTTGATTTAGTTATTTAATATAAAAAACTATTTTTAGTATTATTTGAAATGAAAAATTTTATAATATTAAATTAATTCAAAATAAATATTTCACAAAATCACAAGGTGTTACATTCTACCCCCCTTAAAATGATTTTTCCCTTGAATTAGTCTCGTTTATAAAAGGTTTAATACTTGAAAGTTCATTTCATATAAACTGACATCAAAAAAATGAATACTAAAACTTCATTTGAAAACTAAAATTTGGAACCATAATGGTTACCCAAAGTAACATATAACTTGGTTTTCTCATAGGAGAACATAGGTTTGGAGTGAATATTGGATATGGAGGGAAAATTTAAATACTTATAGGGACTAATTGAGTACATCAATCAAAAAATATTGAATGATCAAAGAAAATTTTAGGGCCTCAAAGTCATAAATATTTGATTATTTATAAGTTTATTGGTTTAACAAAAATTAATGTATTAGGACAACTTTTTTTATCATTATCATATCTTTGAGTAATTCTTTTATTGACCAAGAATATATGGAAATATAATTACTTGATACATTTCTATAAAAAAAATCATTATTTGGTTGTGCTTTTAAATATTCCCAATTCATCCATTACTTCAAGAAATGGATGTCAAAAAATTAACTTTGATGCCTAAGGCACTAAAATAAACTTTTAGTAAATATTAGGGCCCATGAAAGAATCAAAAAGTATAAATATTTTTCTCTAAATATTATAAAAAATTAATATTTTTAATACATTAATCTATAAACATAAAAATTTACACTATTTTTTCATCATAAATAATTATTCATCAAAATTAATTAACATAACCAGGACATAGAGTAGGCTAGTGTTAGGCGTGAAACCCTTATCATCCTTTGATCATGGGTTCAAGAACCGTGGCCTTTTCAAGATTGATTGGTTGTCACCCAACATACATGATTTCCTTTTCTAATACCACATTAATATAATTTCCAAAATATTATGGACATCATTGAAATAAGGTTAATCACTAAATAACCTTTTAACTAAGGTTTTCAATACAATCTCAACACATAAATACTTCCTCTAAAGTTTAAACAAAACGTTTTATGAATGTTTAACCTTATAACCCCCCCAAATTATGAAAATAAAAAAAATTAGAAATAAATTCATGAAATAAACTTTAAATTGATCTCCCATATATCACAAAGTATCTCTTGGTTGTCACATTGCAAACATCTGAATACCCTCATGGTAAATTCTCTTGGAACATAGTAACAACCTGAATTACCATAAATTATTTTGTAAAACATGCATTATTTCTTATAAAATGGATTACTAGATATATTCCATAAATCCAAAAAGTTTTAAACTTCATCCATAATAGCATGAACTTCTTTTCAAAAAGTCCTTAATTAGTTCCAAGGTAATCCGTACTATCCAATTTACTTATTCATATCCCACATATCTTTATCAAAACAACAATATATTAATATAAGGAACATATTAAGGGTTATATTTCCCTTAATAATGTGTTTTCTATGGACATTACCTTGACAATACATCAGTTTTCTATTCCATCAGATCAAATCAACATATTCTTTTAAATCATTACTAAAAAACATAAACTAGATAATCCTTATATATTTCACCATTCGTAATTCTTGAATCCAAATACCTAAAAAATTTGATAACTTCATCCTTAATTATTTAACAAGGATACCTCATAATATTATAAAATACCTCTTTCCTTTCACATTTCATTTGTAGTATCTTCATCATCAACAATGTAACCATTACTCACACCACCTTGTTTATTCTCTCTAGGAGATTTCCTCTTGGGACATTGAGTTTCATAATGACCATTTATTCCACACTTAAAACGCTTAAACTTAAACTATGTATTAGGGAGGACAATATTCTCATCCATTTCATTAATCAAACTCATCATTGTTCCCTTATAGTCACTTTCTTTGTGTCCTTCTTTTCCATAGTCAAAAAATATTCATGTTTCTATAATAAATTCACTTAAGTTATTATTTCCACATTCATAACACAAAGAAAACAAAATCTTCTTTCCTTCATGGTTTCCATTACCCAAACTCTTAGATAACTCCTTTTTTCTCTTCCTTGGTGAGTTTGAGAGTTTGTTAAGGTATTGTTTGTTAGTCATGTTCTTTGAAAAATGGTTAGACATGATCATAACATTTTTCACTCTAGTGATCATCCCACTTGACTTCTCATCAGAAAATTATCTATCACATTCAATGTTAATCCAGTTCCTTTTGGTTCCCTCCATTAACTAAAACCAGAAGCATAGTATAAGAATTACTTATTACAGAAGGAAACCATATATTCATGAAAATAATAACTTATAGGATTTATAAATCATGACACCTTCATTAATCTATGACACCCTAGGTTCATCCTTGGTTATTCATATCCAACTTTTATTTAAATTCTTCATGATGTTTTGTGAAGAGGTTGTGAATTCTTAAAGCATATCTCCTGGGAGTGTCAAACCAAGTGTGCAACAAGGCTCATTGTTGTGTACTAGATTACCCTGAGTCGGGACCAAAACATCTTTCCAGAGTTGTTACTCCTAGGTACATTTGTGTCAAAGCCACATCCACTTGTACTATTCAGATATATATGAATTTTTAGGAAATCACTCACTCTATCCTTTACCAAAATTATAGGACATTTTACTAAATGTTAGCTCATCCTTATACTTATCCATAAAGATATCCCTAGATATATCCTTAGAAATATACCTTGGGATCTCACTAAAGTTTTATCAACCTAGTTTCTAAAGTTTGACTAAAAATTTACTTTGATACCAACTATAGCAACTCATGATCACAGATATTACATCATTTTATATGAATATTCAGTACATTACAAAAAATACATGCCCGAGTAAAGTAATAGTTTAGTGTCTTTGGAAAATTGGAAATAAAATATTCTATCCAGGTGAAATATCTTCAAAATCTTCCAAAAAGATCTCTAACTTTAGTACTTTTACCTAAAACCTTTCTTTATAACCTAGGGAAAGGAAACTTAAGATAGGGGTGATATCAGATGCTCAATAAGGGTAAATAAAGGAAATTTTATAATCATAACATGAACAAAAGGGTATGGAACTTGAGAATCACATTTGAGGATCATACCCTGCATATTAGATATCAAAATAAAGATTGGAAGTTCATAATACATGAATTATAAGAGAATTAAGAGCATAATTAATGAAATAATAACATAGGAATATAACATGGAATTGTGGAACACACATAAGAATATAAAAAAACTTATGTCATGGTGGCCTACCAAGACCTTTGTAACATGTTAGGCATGGGATAATCACTTGTGTACATGCTTCAAGCTTGGGATTCCCTCCTGTGTACCCTCCTCTTTTGGTATTGATATTTCCTCCCATGTACCCTCTTGTTTTAGGATTGTGATGTCCTCTCATGTACCCAATTTTTTGGGGCATTGGATGTCCTCCCATGAACCCTCTTTTTTGGGCTTGGGATGTCCTCCCATGTACCCTCTAGTTTCAAGCATGCGATGTCCTCCCATGTACCCTTTGAGATCATAAATCACTTATAATTACCCAATGCATTGGAGTGATATATATTTCCCACCCATATCATAATTAAATCACACATACATGTTCCAAAAAGTCATAAACAATCATATCATAACACATGAAATGAAATAGGTGTCATAAACATGTAATCATATCTTAACCTATGTAAAAGGATAGGTTTCATAATCATTTCATCAAAATAATATCTCATGGAAAGAAGAGGGATTCAAAAGCATATAACCCATGGAAAATAAATGGGTTTCATAAGCATCATTATATCAAAACATAAACCATTCATAAATGAATATGAATTTAAACTTTTGATCATTTCTTAGAAGGGTGAGAGTAACATCAACAGATGTAATCTCAGATAGAAAATAACTTGGAAAGATAATTTAAAAACATCTCTTGAGTAAAATATCCTTTCTTCTTTGAAAATGGATCTTTAAAACATAAAAAACTTTTTGGAAACTATTTTCTTGAAAACTAATAAAATGAGATTGAAAACATTTTGAAACCCATTTCTTTGAAAATAAATTGAAAACTTATAAATAAGGCTTGAAATAATTTTGAAAACTATTTTCCTTTAAAAATTATAAAATAATATTAAAACTTTTGAAAATAATTTTCCTTGAAAACTAATAAAATATGCTTGAAAATATTTTGAAAACCATTTTCCTTAAAAACTTATAAAATAATCTTAAAAACGTTTTGAAAAATACTTTACTTGAAAAATAATTTGAAAAATTATAAATAATTCAAGAAAACGTTTTGATAACCATTTCTTTGAAAAAAAAATTCTTAAAAATTAACCTTTTAAACATGAAAATCAAGCTTCGTAGAAATGATGGTGGGTAAATTTGTACATGTTGTATGAGGTAAGAAGAACATTTCTTCTACATGGTAAAAGGTTATAAAATGCGTTATTCAAAAAGAAACAAAAAGATTCATTTAAAAACATTAGTGAAAGAAAAAAGGGAAAAAATATCTTTTAAATATTATAGTATAATTGTAAAATATTCTTGGAAACACTATATAGAAAACATGGTTTTTAAAGAATATAGATTTTCGACTAAAGAGAGGGTAAAGTCGGGATTTATTAAAAAAAATATCTTAACAATATTATGTACCAAAGAGTAATAAAATGGTACTAATACAAGAATATACCATGAATAAATATAGGATAAGAAAAGTCATGAATGTTCTTGAGATATGGATTATAATATTTCAACAATGGATGTATAATCCTAAATAATCTTGAAAAGCGATGAGATTGTTTCAATAAACTCTTATCACTTATTAACTTTGAACCATACCCCCAATGTAAGAAATTGAAATTTCATGAAACTTAAAATATCATGAAATTATTTAGATTAAATATATCACATGTCAAATGGATTTATATATACCTCAAAAAATAATGTAGGTGCATAATAAAACATGTGTCTCAAAGAAGGAAATTTGAGACAAATCTTTATTACCGATTTGGTAACCATTGAAAATTTAACACCATGATATAAATATCATAGAATGGATATATAAATACCCATAAATTTAAGTATAGGAATTATTTAATACATCCATGGACAATATACACACCACATAAAAAGAATGGGTGGTGAATAAATCATGTATCTCAGGGAAATAAAAAGTGAGATTAAATCCCCTCACCTTATGTATTGAATTTAATCTTAATCAATAAAACCACTTGTATGATAAGTATAAGTTGATTATAAATATATCAAAGAAACATATTCATATATATAATACCATATATTATTCTCTTAAGGTCTTATATTACCCGTTTATCATTAACTCTATGTTTCGGGTGATAAACGCCTTGTTACTACTACTACTGAATGGCCCGAAGGCCGGTATTTTTATTGATTTTGGATAATCCCCTTTTAAGGGTAAAGGGGGAGTAACTAAGACTTCAAAGAAATGAGGACATTAACAAGATTCGAAAAATAAAAGGGTTTCAACCCAAAACAAGACTACAAGGAAGTGCCTCCACCCAACATCAGTATCATTAAGGCATGCCTCCACCAAAGTACGGCTAATCAGCAAGTTGTCTTGTGAAAAGATGCACAGGCCCGGAACCGATGGCTACGCCATACCCTCTCAATCGTCCAAATCTGAAAAGCCATGAATGATGAAGATGACTATCTCTATCCTCATCCAAATCAAATCCTTGTAGAATTTCTGGATTCCCCAACAAAACCTTTATTTCACCTCCAACGACAATCAAACAATAAGTAACCAGCAGATTCATATCCAACCACGTCATCCGCACCATCGAGATACCACCAATTTCACAGCCAATTAAACAAAGTCCCACCTTAACCAAATCAAAACTTGGAAGAAACTTACAGGAGCACCAAAATGACACACTTCCCCCCTCCAAATCAATGGATTGGACCCTAAGCACACCGGAGTATTCCAGAACCGACGTCGAGTTGGGAAGAAGCTGAGTTGAGATCTTGGAGCTGGAAGGCATGCCATGGCTAGCATTGAACACAACGTAGTACACGCTGAGCACACCACAGCCGCCACGGAATCCCGAATAGCCAGATACTAGCACAGAGGATCCGACGATGATCACACCAAATCTGCGACAAGATCCCAAATCCAAAGGCACTTCGAAGCCGTCACCGAGCACAACGCCACCACTGAGCTAAGGATCCGACGCCGGACCACTGGGATTCGACGCACGCCGAGGCCGAGTAGATCCAAATATACGAAAAACAAATCTATCGATGAGCGTACCAGAGACGGCGCCGATCACACCAAAATCTAGATGAGATCCTGAAGCTGAAAGGCGCAACGGATCCACCACCAAGCCAAAAACAGAGCCAAAGGTGGTAAACGAATCACATGCTTTAAAAGAAATGAATAAAATGAAATATATGTGTGTCTGTGTATATATTATAATTATATTATCATTATTATTTTATATATATCATATACTTTAACAAAAATCATCCTTAGTACATTCCATGTAGTATGTGAATGAATCACATCACTTTGAGGGGGCTATAGTCCACACTTCCTCAAACGAAATTATTGTATTTACACCAAGTGGAAAGTATAAATATATTTTTTGTAAAAGGATTAAATAATATTAAATACATAAAAAAATAAATATATGTATATATATATATATTATCCATCATAATGTCCACCATGATAGTTGGTAAATGAAAAAAATGAACAATCATCATTTCATGAGGTGGTAGTTCACCGTACATATAAATAGTATGTTCATTACCCATTATATGGAGGTTTGTTTAAATGTAGGTCAAAAATTTATCATAAATAAATCCTATTATATTTGGGATATTGGTTTTGTTATATAGTCATGGAATAAATAGAGTGGAGGGGTGGAGAAAGGAAATAAAAAAAAGATCTTGAGATAAGGTGTTACCCTTAATCAGGTAACTCCTTTTGGTTTGGGTCAAAAGGATTCCATGGATTAATTTCTACCCAAATAAAGGATTCAAGGAGTAAGGGAGATATTTTGGGAATTTTATTGGTCAGATATTGTCCTAACATATGTTTTTTTAAAGGTTTGTAGAAGAGGGAGAGTCGGTGGCCTTTTATGGGGAAGGAAAAGGACACACTTGGCGTTTTTTAAAATAAGTTTGGTGTACCCAAATTTTTATATAAAAAATTAATACCAAACCAAAAAAAACTCAATAATAGAAGGATAATTGCTGAATAATGTCCATATAATGGGTTCTGGACAAGTGTCTGGGTCTTTTTGAGTCTTAAATGTAAGGTTTAGTACTTTATTAACATAATTTTTCTCTTAATCGTTGTAATTAATTTCAATCAATTTCACTAATATTTTTTGGTAAAAAACTAATTTGACCATAAAAAACATTCTAAATTATTCTATTTCAAAATATGGAATCCATATTTCCAAATTATAATCACATAATTAGAAAATTTTAATTTAAAATTAATCCTGTTAATGGGACAACACTAAGGGTTTTTAAAGTAAAAACGTCCAAATGTTTACGGAGTTTTTATACCCAATTTCAAAGTGAAATTGATTAAAATGACCTATATTAGATTAATAGATAAAAATATTATCTAATTAAACTTTTAAACCAAATTAAAATATAATTCATCCTCATTAATAAATTAGATGAAAAGACAATTTTGAATTAAAATCTGGTATTTTTCCCTATGCATCCAAAAATGAAGTTTCTTAGAAAAATAAAAAAAAATCACCTTAAGATAATTTTGACTTTATAAATTCAAAAATGTATTTTATTTTATATAATTAAATTTATATATTTTTATAAAATAAATTTTATTATTTTTCACAGAATGACATTAAAATCAGTTCATTTGAGAATGTAGTATTTTTAAAAATATAAGGACTTTTCCAAAAATTATATATTTCATTATAAATATGTTTTATTTCAATAAAAACATTATAAAAAATATTTGAAAAGTATTTTTTACTATTCATATTACTATGTTTAACTTCTAAGTTATAATTATCACATTTAAATAATTATAACAATAAAATGATGCTTTGTAGAAACTTAGTGTTATGTGTAACGTATGACAAGTCAGTGTGTGTCTAGAGCAAGCATAATTGGTTTCATGTGAAATAGATGTTTGAATTTGTGATTTAATATATAAAAAACTATCTTTTGTGTTTCATGAAATGAAAAATATCAAAAGATTAAACTAATTCAAAAAAAATATTTCAAAAAACCTCAGGGTGTTGCAAAACATATATTTTTGTGCAGAACTCCCTTGGGTAAATTCCAAGACTTCAATATTATTTCCTCTTTATCACTTGAATAGCCTTATCAAGGTGATTTAAGAAATAACTAATATTCCATATTTTTATGTTTCATTATCCAAATTATTCATTAAAACCTGGTAAATTATTTTTTATAATCAATAAATATATATTGTGTAACTACTCCAATAATATTTTTATAAATAGTATTGAATCATGTCTTGAATAAGCTTCATGAAATTTTAAACTTTAAACCACAGTATAATGCCCTGACCCTAGATGCCCAGAGTCATTGGATTATTTTATTATATCATCATGATTATAAGAAATTGTATCCCAAAGGGTTGACTATTTTAGCAGTTTTGGAAGACCATATTACATACATAATACCTATAGTACATTTGGAAAGATAGAAAAAAACATGATACATAATAAACTAAAATAAACTTCCTACTTAAAAGCTTATTCAAGGTTCTCTTCTTCATATATTGGGGAAAGTAAACATAATAAGGGTGAGATCAAATTCTTTTTAAGGGTTACACATAGTGAAATCATGAATCAATAATAATTGGATCATAATCAATTAGACATAACTAATATGTAAAGGTGGATAAATGAAAACATGTGCCATCAATAAGCTGAGAATAAAAAGTCATCCATAGATTTTTTCAGAGTGAAAACCTCATGGAAAGTAAAAATTAAATATAGAATAAATAGAATTCTTATTATTTGGAAATCATGTATCTATAACAAGAACCATTATACTGTCGAGACAGTTTAAGTCTATGGGTATAAATCTATCTGTTTTTTTAAAACAATCTTGAAGGGTTTATCGCCAATTGATTTATCTCAGGAGACATGTCAATCGATTGAGGGGATATAGTGATCCCTTACTAAATATTTCATTCCAAATAATTATTTACACAACAATTTAATAACGGAACAATATTCCTTTGTAATATCAGTATTGAGTAGAGGATACAGATTCATCAATATTTCCACAGTTAAAGCAACATTCCACATAAACACCATATGTAAAATGGTATACAGCTATGAAAATAATCATATCAATTTAATGAGAATATGGATATATAATTTAATTAAAATTTAAAATTAAAAATTATCTCAAAGGATAAGTAGTTACACCACATAAGAATAATTAGGTGTACAATAGCAAGTAAATCACAATGAAATGGAAATCGAAACAAAGTTCCTTACAACATTATAATAAATCGAGCTAATAATCATAAATTGAATAACTAAATACAAAGAATATAAATAGAATCATGATATTATAGATCATATGTAAGTAAACATACACCACATACAATAAATAAGTGGCGAACAATGGAACTCTCATGGAAATAAAAGTGAGATGAGAAACCCCTTACCTTATGCCTGAATGTGTTCTTCCTATGATCTTAATTTCATGGATAGTCAAATTAGATTCATTAATTATGAATTAAATAAACTTATTTACATGTAATTTATTGATTATGTCTTCATTAAATTCATTTATGTCCTTTTATATGGGTTAAGAGATTCAATTTCATCATTTGGGAGAACAAGTTTTCTTAGTTTTTATGATCATTTTACTTGTATAAGAGTATGGAAGTTCATGTAAAATGGAAATTGAAATATAGAATTGAAGTTATGAGTTATTATTATCATACAGAAGGTTAAATGATAATATAAATCATTTGGTTATTTTGGGATAGGATGAAACATTATATAAAATTTTAATGATAAACGCTTTGATTATTTTGATGGTTTTTTATCACTATGAACTCATTTTGGTTTATAATTAAATAACATGTGTAAAAAATGATTCTAGAACAATAAATAGGATATATAACATATATAATTATCTGTTTCAACCATAAAAATAGTTTAATGGCCATAATTGAAGATATTAATAGAAATTCAAAACTCGTCGTCCTTGAATGTGATAAATTAACACATCTCGGATGGTGTTTTCATTTTTAGTATAAGAGGAGTGGAAAAGAGAGATAATGATGAAATATTACATTAGCATAATAAAATTAAAATAAATTTAAGTTAATATAATTATCACATAATTTTGATGAGGTTAGGTGAGGTGAGAGAAAAAAAAGAATGGAACTTGTAGAAGGAGCTGAAAGGAAACGAAAAAGAGGTTTACCTCTTAAGTGCTCCTCCTTTAGAATCTCCTCAAGGTCTTTATTTTTTGCCTTTTGGTGAGACCATAAGGTCTTGGACGTGGGGAGGATGGATTGGGAAGATTATTTTTTAGAACTTAGGTAAGGATAAAATCTTGAGAGGTGTGAGAGGAAGAGGGGGTGAGGGGTGGTTTATATAGCGGAGGAGAGGAGTGATTTCTCAATATTTTATTCATTATTTTATTATTTTTCTCAAGAAAAACAATAGTATTGATTCTTGTGACCAAGAAAAGAAACAAGTGAATGTGATTTATAAATAATGGCTTATTACATCATCCATTATTCAAGGAATTTTTTATTTATATCATAATGTATTTATACCGTAATTACAGTATTTTACTATTCACCAAAAATTCAAGTATTTCAGAAAATTCCCAAAAATTCACCCTAACTATTTTTTTATGTATAGAATCCAAAAATGAACTCCATTTTATGAAAATAATTTTCTGAATATGATAAATTTAATTTTTAATTAATATCATCATTTACATGAAAATACCAATTTTAATATTATAACTGAATTTATGATACTTTGAAAAATTAACTAGGGTCTCATAAAATTATCTTATATCATAGGAAAAAAATATTTATTCATGGATAAAATTTATGAAAATTAATTAAATTTTTAAATATTTTATTAATTCTTAAAATTTTAATTAAATATTTATTACTCAAAAAAATATCGACACTTAATTAAAAAATATTGACCTTCATTTATGAGGTTTCTAAATTTTATTTATACACTCATGGGTGAGGTCACTATTATTTTGGCTGATTTACTATTCATAAGGGTCATATTACCATTCATAAGGGTAGGTTACTATTCCCCAAAAATTAAGTTGATCCTATCAGACTCTAAATATCATACTAATTGCAACCGTGTATGTCCATTTTTTGAAATTCAAGTCACATAAGTGGAAAAATTAAGATTAATGGCTAGATTATAAAAAAGTGTCCATTTCACAGAGACTTAGTGTAGTGTTCATTGCAAGCTATCTAATGAGTTAAAATTATTTAAGAAGGACATACCATTAAATATTGGGGTATTAAATTATTCCCACCTTCGGAAATTTCTTCCCCGAAATCTTTCATGTATATTAATCCCTAAAAAGATATGTGTGGTTCTTCTTCATAACATCCTCTAGTTCCCACATTAATTCCTCCATTTTATGATTTCTCTATCAAGCCTTTACTAATCGATTTGTCCAATTTTTCAATACCTACTCCCTTGTGTCAAGAATCTCAATAGGCTCTTCACAGTATGAATATTCAGGTTTGAGCTCTATTCCTTCATAGGTGAGTACATGCATTAGGTCTATCATGTATTTCTTTAACAACGACATGTGGGACACATTATGAAATTTGTAGAGACTTGGTGGCATTACTAAAGGGTGAGCTACAGCTCCAATTCTTTCTAGAATTTTGAATGGTTTGATATACCTGGGGGTCAGTTTCCCTTTTTTACTAAACCTTAATACACCCTTCCAAGGAGATACTTTTAGAAATACATGACCTCCTACTTGAAATTCCAAATCCTTTCTCTGGTTATCAGCATAACTCTTTTTCCTACTTTGGGCTACTTTAATACGGGCTTGAATTTTCTTTTCCTTTCCAGTTGTCTCTTCGATAAGTTCTGGGCCTATAAGTTTCCTCGTGCCAACTTCATCCAAACAAGTTGGAGTTCGAAACCTCTTTCTATATGATGCTTCATATAGTGCCATTTGAATATTAGAATAGAAACTATTATTGTAGGAAAATTCCACGAAAGAAATTATTGATCCCACATAACTTTAAAGTCAAGAGAGCATGATCTCAACATGTATTACAGTGTTTGAATAGTCCTTTTAGACTATCCATCAGTTTGGGGGTGATAAGTAGTACTCATATAAAGCTCAAAATACAAAGCCTTCTGGAGACTTTTCCAGAATTTTGATGTAAATTGGGGATCTTAATCAGACACAATTGATAGAGGTGCACCATGATGTCTTAAAACTACATTAATATAAGTTCATGTTAGGCACTCAAGTGGTAAATCCTTTATTATAGCAAGGAAATGTTCTGATTTTGTAATACAATCAAAAATTACCCATATTGCATCATTCCTTCTAGATGTCCTCAGTAGTGCTATGACAAAGTCCATCATAATGTGATCCTACTTCCACATAAGAATAGGTATAGGTTTCATGACCCCTCTAAGATGTTTTCTCTCGGCCTTCACTTGTTGAAAAACTATACACCTTGATACATAGTGAGGAATTTCTCACTTCATGTTATCCCACCAAAAAAATTTCTCCAGATCTCTATACATATTGGTGCTACCGGGGTGGATAGAGAAATTTTAACTATAAGCATCATCTAACAGTTCCCTTTTTAGCTCAAGTACAGATGGAACACATAACCTCTTTCCAAATTCCATAACTCCATCCACATACACAAAGTCTTCCAATCTTCCATCCTTAATAGATTTAATTTTCTTTTATATATTCTTATCATAAAATTAAGATATTTTTATCTTCTCTAGTAAATATGGTGTAGAAATAATTTGAAAAATGAAAGATTTCTCCCCTTTATTAACAATTCTCATATCCATCTTTAGGAAATCCATGAATATTGGATCTCTCTCAATCCTCATTTGGGTCAGAAGTCTATGATCATTCCTGCTTAATGCATCTTCCACCTTATTTGTCTTTCCTGTGTGGTAGTGTATTGAACAATCATAATCTTTGAGTAACTCGAGCCATCTCATTTTCCTAATTTTGAGTTCTTTTATGTAAAAATGTATTTCAAACTCTTGTGATTCGTATATATCTCACATCTTTCAGCATAGAGATAGTGTCTCCATATTTTTAAAAAAAATATTATGACTACTAACTCAAAATCATGAGTTGGATAATTTTTCCCATGAGTCTTAAACTGCCTTGATGCATAAGAAATAACTTTATTATTTTTCATAAGGATGTAACCCAATCCATTCTTTGAAGCATCACTGTATATCACAAATCCATTATTTCTAGAGGGAAGATTCAAAATTGAAGCATTGACTAATCTTGTTTTCAATTATTTAAATCATCATGTACATTCTTTCTTCCATACAAATTTAACCACTTTATATGTGATATTGGTTAGCAAGTTAGACAATTGGGTGACATTTTAAAAAAAAATGCTGATAGTAACCTACTAATACAATAAAACTACGTACCTCGATTACGTTTATTAGTGTGGGTCATTCTTGGATTGCCTTTTTCTTCACAGGATTAACTAAGATTCCATCCTTAGAGATAATATGGCCATGAAAATAAACTTATTAAAGCCAAAATGCACACTTGCTAAATTTTCCATATAATTTATTTCTTCTAAGAGTTTTCATAATGATCCAAAAGTGATTCTCATGGTCTTCATATCATTTAGAGTATACCAGGATATCATCAATATATACCACAACAAATTCATCAATATGTTCCTTAAAAACCCTATTCATTATATCCATGAAAACATAAGGTGAATTAGTTAGTCCAAAAGTAATTAGTATAAATTCGTAATGCCCATACCTAGTTCAAAATGATTTCTTAGGAACATCTTCCTTACTCATATGAAACTGATGATATCCAGATTGAAGGTCAATCTTTGAAAAAATTTGGGCTTCATAACGTTGATAAAATAAATAATCAATGCGAGGAAGAGGATACTTGTTCTTTTTTTCAATAGCATTGATCTCCCTATAGTCAATGCATATCCTCATAGATCCATCATTCTTCTTGACAAAGAGAATAGGGGGACCCCATGGAGAAACACTAGGGTGGATAAATACATTATCACTCAATTACTCTAGTTGTTTCTTGAGTTCTATTAATTCAACAGTGTCCATTCTATAAGGAGTATTTGATATAAGTCTTGCACCAGGAATTAAATCAAAAGAGAACTCAACTTCCTACTCTAGAGGGTTTCCATTTCACACCCACCATTTTTAAATCATTTATTTTATTAATTTTATTGGAATTAGGTAGTTCGGGTTGAAGCTCGATTTAAAACTTTTTGAGTTATTATTTAAAGAAACACACATTTTGGCCTTGACACGCGACCTCAATGAAGCCGCGCGACCTCGCCCAACTCATCGAGGCTTGACAGCATGTGACGCATGGGAAAAACATAATTGTGAAGTCGTGCGACTTCTCCAGCACCGCCGTGTGACCCTCCCATCATTCAATTAACCAAATAAAAAAATTAATTAATAATATTTAAATAAAATTAAATGTGTGGGTGAAAAAAAATAGAATGAGAAATATTTGTTAACAATTTAGTAAGATTTGTTTTTAATTATAATAATATTATTATTATTAATTAGTGTTATCATTATTATCACTACTATTATTAATATTATTATTATTATTATTAGTTTTCTTTGTTTTCGTTTTTTTCTTCCCCCCTTAGGGTTGGATCGGTTGCACCTCCCCCCTTCCATATTCTTTGTAACCCAACATCGTGCTCCCCCCTTCCTCTTCTCTACTCATGAACCCCCCCCCCCCCCCCCCCCCCGCGGCCTCTCCTCGGTCCGCTACACCCCATGGTCGGTGGGCCCTCTTTCCTCTCCTGTCCAGCACCGCCATTGCGCACCTCGCTCGCCGGACTAGCCACACCCCGTAGCTCCCCAGCCGGTGATGTTATTAATATTTTCATGACTTATTATATTCCCCCTTTACTGATTTTATATGAAATGTGCATAATTTGTGTGAAATATTAATGTTTTAATATTAAGTATAATTTTTGAGCATTTTTAGAAGTAGTCCAATTGAGTCAGTTTAATGTTTTAATAATAACTGTCACTATACTGATCCAAATTGTGTGGTTCTTGTTTTTTAGGATTCTCCTTTCAATATAAAACATTTCATTAGAAGGTACCATGAGCCAATTCTTCCATTTGAAGGGTCATATTGTCCTCACAAACAAGACCAAAGAATCTGTGAACAAACTGGACCAGCCTTGAAGATTGATTTACTGGGCTCAATCCAGAAGTCCAAAAACATTAACTCTCCACCATAATTCGGGGGACACTACATGTTATCTTGGATAAAAATTTCAAGGCCCAAATCAAAGTACAAGGAGCCCAAATAAAACTTTGAAATCCAGCCCACTATTCTGTCCGAGAATTAAAATTAGTATAGTATGCATGACATATCTCATTATGTAAACATCAAATAGAGCTGAGATTTTTCATTGTGAAAGAGGAGATATATGCGGCCTACTTTGTTGAAGAAACCATTCGGATTTGAAGTCATATTCATATTCAAAAACCCTTTCACATTATGGACTTCAAAACGACTGGATTCAAATGGACAGTTTAAGTTTGTTTAATCAACCGGCCATAACTTTTGATCCTTACTTCCAAATGACTCCAAATTTTGAGAGTAGTCGGCCAACATTAATTTATACAACTTTAAAGAAGGAGATATTTGAAGATTCGGCTTTCTAAATATCCAAATTGGCGATTCAAGTGGAGGGACAGATTGGGAATGCAAACAGTCCACTCCTTGGGCTATAAATACTATCCCCTTCTCTCCTTGAGAGGGGTTGGCATTTCAGAACAGAGGAGAAAATATTGGCACAAACAAGTCCTTTCAAAAGGCCTGGGAGGATCTTCCATACTCAAGTTTTTACTTGATATACCTTTCCTCCTCTATTTGTTTTCACTTAATTTCGTGTTCTTCATTTTTGTAATTTTGTAAGTCCTTTCTTTTATAATTCTGTTTTAATGCAAGTTTCTTCTTCAATATCTCTTATTATCCTCCACCTTCTGTATTTTAATATTAATGTTATTAAAATAGTTTAAATTCAATTGAATCCCCTTCCCTTCTTTTGCTTCCTCATTCAATCGAAAATCTGTTTTTAATTATCATCATTGTTCGTGTGTGTGTGTTCAACGTACCACTCTTTTATAATCCCTTTCTTTTTCTTCTATTATTAATTTGTCATCATAAGTATTATAACCAGAATATTAAACACCCAAATGTCTGAGTAAATATCTCATTGGGGTGAGTCAAAATTTAGGGATGTTAAGTGATTGAGAGTATTTTCTCGATGAGTATTCGTTAATTTAACATTGTGTATGTTGGACTTAATATGTCATGGATTAATGACATATTTTGTTTAGCATGTGGTTTCCATGGATTATTGGAACCATAAATACACTACCATAAACAAGTACTGATTGATTTTATAATCCTAGTTAAGTTAAGGCTTGGATTAAAGCTTTAACACTTAGGAATTCTAATCGACGTCAACTTGTGAAGTGGGTGTTAATTTAAATGCAATATAAAGCAAAGCTCAAGGATATCACAAGCTTAACTCCCTAATAATGAACTCACCCCAATATTTATCAATTTTTTAAATCAATTATAGTCAATAAATCATTTCAATTAAGCTCTACAACAAACCCCCCTAATCAAAATACAATCAACTAAAAACAAACAACTACTACAAAGTATCATCGCCGAGGATTCGACCCGAGTGCTGCTATACACATCAGCAGAGCATCGGAACTTTGACAGGTTGATAGGCGACAATCGGCCGTGCGTTTCAAATGGCGCCGTTGCTGGGGATGGTGATTTAAGTTTTCATTAGTTTCTGGTTATTGTAAAAAAAACCAAAAAAAATCAAAATTTTTGAAAAAAAATTGAAAAAAAAATACAAAGAAAAACCCACCTTCCTCTTTCTTTCAAAATCTCTCTGAATTCCCCGTAGCCTCCCAAACAATCCCTCGGATTTGTTTGACCCTAAAATTGATATAACTCTTCGTCGACTTAGGAGGACCATTAGGGATAACCAAATCACCCAAGAACCAATCATTGCCCTACCAATTGAATTAGATATGGCCAATCCTAGGGAACAAACATTGAAAGAACTTGCTGCCCCTAATATGAATTACCAACCTCTTGGTATTCAATATCCAAACATAGAAGCTGACTTCGAACTCAAATCGGGTTTGATTCATCTTCTCCCTCATTTTCACGGGCTAGCCGGTGAGGATCCACATCTCCACCTTAAAGAGTTCCAAGTGGTGTGCTCTACCATGAAGCCTCAAGGGGTTTCTGAAGAAAAAATCAAACTCCGAGCATTCCCTTTCTCCCTAGCTGACTCTACCAAGTCATGGCTCTACTACCTCCCTCCTGGTTCCATAACTACATGGAATGACATGAAGCGTCTCTTTCTAGAAAAATTCTTTCCTGCTTCTCGTACCGCTTCCATCCGAAAGAAAATAAGTGGTATCCGTCAATTCCCAAATGAATCACTCCATGAGTACTGGGAGAGGTTCAAAAAGCTTGTTGCAACCTGCCCACACCACCAAATTCCTGACCAACTCTTGATCCAATACTTCTATGAGGGGTTATTGGCTATAGAGAGAACTCTCATAGATGCCGCAAGTGGCGGTGCTCTTGTTGATAAAACTCCTGCAGCTGCAAGAGATCTCATAAGTAACATGGCTGCAAACACACAACAATTCCATACTCGAGCACATGCTCAAGTCAAACAAGCCCAAGATAATCAATCCATAGAGCCTAACAAGATGACTGAGTGGATGAGTGAACTTACAGGTCTTGTGCGTCAACTAGAAGTGGCTACCAAAGCCCCAACCTCATCTTCTCCACAGTCACTATTCCCTGGACCTATCAAGAATTGTGGAATCTGTAGCTCCCCAGCTCATCCAACAGACACATGTCCACAACTTCAAGAGGATCAATCTGATTCATCCGGACCAATGGAGCTCAATGCAGCATATGCTCAGCGGAACCCCAATCCTCAACTATCAGGTCAGTTTGTTAGAAACTTCAACCAACCTCACTCTGAGCCCTTATCTTCTTCCTATAACCAAGTCCTTAGGTATGGTAATCCCATTTCTCATCCCCCTCAATTCCCTCCTCAAAACCCAAACCAGTTTCAATACAGTCAAGGTGTTGGTAACTTCCAACAACCTTACCCTTTTGTCCCTCAACCTCAAAGGATCAATCCTCCTATTCCTCCTCCTGGATTCCATTATCCTAGTGAGCCTTCCCAATTCCAAAACCAATGCAATTGATTTCCCAAGAACCAAAATCAAGGAAATCCCAACCCAATTTGGGACAAGCCTCTTATTCTAAACAACCATGGGAAAGTTTTGTAGAGGATCTTGCTTCCTTCACCCGTTCTAGCCTCAAGAAAATTGAAACCCAAATAGGTCAACTTGCATCCCACCTGAGCCAGCAACAACCATCAAATTCTTCCCAACTCCCAGCTCAACCATTACCCAACCCCAAGGGTAATGTAAGTGCAATTGCACTTAGATCAGGAAAGCAACTTGCTATGCCTCAAGATAAATCCTCAAACCCTCCTTTGAATGTTGACCTAGAAAATGAAAAGAAAAAGAAAATTGAAAAGGAATCTGAATCCATTCCATCAACTCCTTCCATTCCACTTAGGAATCCAATTCCTTTTCCTCAAGCTGTTTCTAAGACAAGGAAGTCCTTTGAACCTGATCCTGAAATTCTTGACATGTTTAGACGTGTTGAAGTCAACATTCCCCTCTTAGATTCCATAAAAAAAATTCCTAAGTATGCCAAGTTTCTCAAGGAGTTGTGTACCCACAAGAGGCAACTTAGGACCTTTGAAAATGTTTCCACCCAGCAGTCTATTCCCATAAAGTGAAAAGATCTAGGGACCTTTACAGTCCCATGCCAAATTGGAAGTTCCAACTTTGATGATGCATTCATAGACCTAGGAGTCTCAATTAATGTCATTCCAAAATCCATATTCTCCAACCTTGGTCTAGGTCCCTTGCACCCAACGGGTGTTGTCATTCAGTTATCCAATCGAAGCACAGCCAGTCCTGAGGGAATAATTGAGGATGTCCTTGTCCGAGTCAATGATCTTATCTTCCCTGCTGATTTATATGTCCTTGACATGGAAGGTGAGACGAACTCTTCTCGATCTCCCCTAATTCTAGGAAGACCATTACTCATGACTGTGAGAACCAAGATTTATGTCCATTCAGGCATCTTATCCATGGAATTAGGTGACCAACTGGTCAAGTTCAACATTTTCCAAGCCATGTGATACCCATCTGAGGATCACTCTGCATTCTCAATCCATGCTTTTGAGGACACTTCTAAGATTCAATCGAACCCCAATCCACCATGTTCTTCATGTTCTAATGATAAAGGATCTTGTGAAATATGCACCATGATTAACAAAGTCATAAATGGTGAAGTTGATGTGGACCTCTCATTCATAGATTCCATAAATCTAGAGGAACTTGAAAACTCTCTTGAATCCAACATCAACTCTGATCTCTACTGCTCCACCTTGGACAGCATTGAGAAAAATGAATCTGAAGAAACTGAAGTCCCTTCCTCTATTTCTGAGTTGTCTAGCCCAAAAGTGAAAGATGAGATTGATCTGAAACCTCTTCCTGCACACCTGAAATATGCATTCCTCTTCCATGATCACTCATATCATGTCATTATCTCTGCCACACTTTCTGAAACTGAGGAGTCCCAACTTGTTCAAGTGTTAGAGGAAAACAAAAAGGCCTTAGTTTGGACCCTAGATGACATACCAGGAATTAACCCTGCCCTTTTCATGCATCACATCCATCTTGAGGAATCATCCAAACCAATTAGACAACCACAAAGAAGACTCAATCCACTCATCCTTGAGGTAGTTAGGGAAGAGATTACCAAGCTTCTTCAAGATGGTATTATCTACCCAATTTCTGATAGTGAATGGGTTAGTCCAATTCAAGTCATTCCTAAGAAGGGCGGGATAACAGTTGTCACAAATGAACATGGAGAAGTGGTCACAACTCGAGTGAAAAACAAATGGCGTGTGTGCATCGATTATCGCAAATTGAATGCTGAAACACGAAAAGATCACTACCCACTTCCTTTCCTTGACCAAATGCTTGAGAGATTGTCCGGAAAGTCACACTATTGCTTTCTTGGTGGTTACACCGGCTATTTTCAAATCCCAATCTCACCTCAGGACCAAGAAAAGACTACTTTCACATGCCCCTTTGGAACATATGCATATAGAAGAATGTCTTTTGGACTTTGCAATGCTCCTGCAACATTCCAAAGGTGTATGATGAGTATCTTCTCTGAATTCATTGAACACTGCATGGAAGTCTTCATGGATGACTTCACCATTTATGGTGAGTCATTTGAATCTTGTTTGAATTCACTCTCTATTGTCCTCCAAAAGTGTGTCAAGTGCAACCTTGTGCTGAATTTTGAAAAATGTCACTTCATGGTTTCAAATGGGATTGTTCTAGGGAACATAATTTCTCAAGAGGGTATCCAAGTTGATCCAGCCAAAATTGAGGTGATCCAATCACTTCCTGAACCCAAATCAGTTCGAGACATTTGGTCCTTCCTTGGTCATGCCGGTTTATATCGGCGATTCATTCAGAACTTCAGCAAGATTTCCCTCCCACTCACTCGTTTACTTCAAAATTATGTCACATTCAATTTTGATGAGGCTTGCAAGAGAGCCTTCATTGAACTCAAATCTGCTCTCACATCTACTCCAATAATCCAACCCCCAGATTGGTCCTTACCATTTGAATTGATGTGTGATGCTTCTGATAGGGCCATTGGGGCTGTTATCGGTCAAAGAAGAGAAAACATTCCTCATGTCATCTTTTATGCCTCAAAAATATTGGATGAAACTCAATCACACTACACTGTGACTGAAAAAGAACTTTTAGCTGTGGTTTTTGCCTTGGATAAATTCTGGCCCTATCTCTTAGGTGCCAAAATCATCATCTTCATGGACCACTCAGCATTAAAGTTCTTACTTAAGAAAAGTGATTCCAAACCAAGGCTAATAAGATGGATTTTAATGCTCCAAGAGTTTGACCTTGTGATAAAAGATAAACCTGGAAAAGAAAACCCTGTGGCTGACCACCTGAGTAGAATTTCTAATTATTCTCATTCTGAAATAATTGATCCTGAATTTCCAACTGAACACCTCTCATCTCTCACTCCAAAGTTACCATGGTATGCCCCAATTGTCAATTACTTGGTTTCTGGTGTTTTCCCTGAATATTTTTCAAAAGAACAAAAAGAAAAGATGAAAAGTGATTCAAAGCATTATTTTTGGGAAGATAATAAACTTTGGAAAACTGGGGCTGACATGGTAATTAGGAGATGTATTGATGAAACTGAACAATCCTCTATCTTGGAATTCTACCACTCAATGCCTGGAGGTGGCCACTTTGGACCACAAAGGACTTCTTGAAAGGTCCTAGATTCTGGATTCTTTTGGCCTTCACTCTTCAAGGACTCACACGATTTCTGTCAATCATGTCCCACTTGCCAAAAGTTTGGCACAATTTCCAAAAGAAACAAAATTCCTCAAAAGCCATTAATCTTATGTGAGCTTTTCTATGTTTGGGGCATCGATTTCATGGGACTTTTTCCCCCTTCCAATGGATTATCCTACATTCTCCTTACTGTTGACTATGTTTCTAGGTGGGTCGAGGCCAAACCCACTAGGAAAGATGATGCTCAAACTGTGAGTGAGTTCCTCAAAACCCATATCGTCCATCGATTCGGAACACCACGTGCTTTGATAAGTGACTTAGGAACTCATTTCTGTAATAGAACCATGGAGTCACTTTTGAAAAAGAATGGGGTTGTACATAAAACATCCACTTCATATCACCCTCAAACAAATGGAATGGCTGAACTTTCTAACAGAGAAGTGAAAAGGGTGCTTGAGAGAATTGTAAAACCCGCCATAAAAGACTGGCCTGAAAGACTTGGTGAAGCACTTTGGGCTTATCGAACTGCCTAAAAACACCCATTGGGATGTCTCCTTTTCGGCTTGTTTTTGGTAAAGAATGTCACTTACCAGTTGAAATACAACATAAGTCATTTTGGACAGTGAAAACATGTAATTTTGATCTTGAAAAATCTGGTGAAGAAAGATTGTTGCAATTGGATGAACTGGAGGAGCTTCAACTTGAATCCTATGAGAATTCCAATATGTACAAAGAGAAGGCTAAGGTACTCCATGACAAACACATCCTGAGAAAGGTATTTCATGAAGGTGAAAAGGTAATGCTCTTCAATTCTCAATTTCGGCTTCACCCAGGTAAGCTTAATTCTCGTTGGGATGGTCCTTTTGTTATTACTAACGTTTACCCATTTGGTGCAGTGCAAGTCCAAGACCCCTCCTCCAAAAGGAAATTTACGGTAAATGGACATCGGTTGAAGCATCACTATGAGAGGACAGAAAATCCTGGATCATCATCTACTTCCATTGGATCCATAGTAGACCCACCACTAGATAGATATGGAAACCCACAAAATCCAAACCAGGGGGCACCTCTGTCCCTTTAACTCTCTCTCTATCTCTTCCTCTCTCTACCTCTTTCTTCTTCTTCCTCTCTCTTTCATTTTTTACCACTTTATTCATCAAACCCTTTCTTTTTCTCTTTCTTGTGTGGGTGTGTATTTTAAACAAAACCTTAAAAACTAAAAAAAACCAAAAAAAAACACAATTACTTAAAAAAATTACAAAAAAAGAGTCATGCTTACTCACCATCGAGTTTGGAAATTTTGTCCAACCATTTTGGGGAGTTAACAGACATGTTTTCATCTCAAAAATTTTGTATTTTCATCATGACTTTAGATAAAGAATTTTGTGTCAAAACCAAAACATTTTGAATGCTCATTTTTTGATTTGGAAAATGCTTTTCCCAAACTGTGAGAACAAACAATTGCTTTCATGCCAAGGCCACCTATGGCCATCTTTTCAAAATGTGTGTTTTCACCCCCATTTGTGAGTCTTGAGTTTGTGGACCTTCAAGCTGAATTTCCTACCTTAGTGTGTATTAATATGATAGAGGCATTTTCTGAACCACATGAAAATCACAATAGCCAAATAGCCTCTCATTTCCATTACATTAATCCTCCTTTTGAAAGCCCCTTCAAGCCTATGAAAACCTTTTCTTTGATAGCCACATTACAATCCCAATACCTTATCCCACCTAATATCAACATGGATATTCATTGCATAAGTTTTTGAAATTTAAGTGTGGGGGGGGAATGGATTTCATTTTTGGGTATCATTTCCTTACTTTCTGGTGTGTTATCATATGCTTGAGGGAAAGAATCCATTCAAGTGTGGGGGAGAGGTTGTAATTCTGTGAGCTTTGGGGTGTATATGTGTAATTTTCATTTGTACAAAAGTCATTGAAAAGTGTTCAAAAAAATGAAAAAAAAGGAATGGGTTGTGTCTTGGGTGGGTCAAAAATAATTCATCATCGACCTTTGATCGTGTTATAACTACTAAAATTAGTTCCATGAGGAGATCAATCGTGGGTTGGGAGATGACTGTGAGACTTGTTTCAAGCACAACTTTTGAAAAAAATAGCAAAAAGAGAAAAAAACACTTGAATCATCTTGTATTGTGTCATTATTGGAAGTCTTCCATGTTGTACATATTCCATCATCTCACCCTATTCCATTTTCTATCTCCCTCACTTTTCATTCATCACACATTCATGCCCTTGTAAATATGTGTTTCTATTTCCTTTCAAATCAAATTTCAAAAAAAACGTGCATTGATTTTTCCATGTTGGTGTTCTTAACCCCTCTTTTCCTTTGGACATTATATACCTACCGTCCCATAGCCACTGAAAAACCCCTTAAAAGACCTCTTTATTCTTGTACACATTATATTTGGGAATGGAAGCTGAGAGCTCTTACAAACTCTTGATTTTCACTTTTTGTTGGTGAATGAGTGAACCTCCTAAAATACATTTTTATCATCTTGAGAGGAGTAAGTTTTGAGTGCCTACAATTTCCAATTCAAACCTTGAACATGAAAAAATGAATTGTTTCTGATGCATTATTGTGAACCAAATTTGTGATGGAATTCAAAATGGATGAGTGAAATAGTCTAAACCTCCCCTGATTGGAGAAAACAAAATTTTAATATTTGTTGGTGAGTGAAAATGATTTTGTCATGTTTTTATATTTGTTGCACATGAGGACATGCACAAAGCTAAGTGTGGGGGAGTTGATGTTATTAATATTTTCATGACTTATTATATTCCCCCTTTACTGATTTTATATGAAATGTGCATAATTTGTGTGAAATATTAATGTTTTAATATTAAGTATAATTTTTGAGCATTTTTAGAAGTAGTCCAATTGAGTCAGTTTAATGTTTTAATAATAACTGTCACTATAATGATCCAAATTGTGTGGTTCTTGTTTTTTAGGATTCTCCTTTCAATATAAAACATTTCATTAGAAGGTACCATGAGCCAATTCTGCCATTTGAAGGGTCATATTGTCCTCACAAACAAGACCAAAGAATCTATGAACAAACTGGACCAGCCTTGAAGATTGATTTACTGGGCTCAATCCAGAAGTACAAAAACATTAACTCTCCACCATAATTCGTGGGACACTACATGTTATCTTGGATAAAAATTTCAAGGCCCAAATCCAAGTACAAGGGGCCCAAATAAAGCTTTGAAGTCCAGACCACCATTCTGGCCGATAATTAAAATCAGTATAGTATGAATGACATATCTCATGATGTAAGAATCAAATAGAGCTGATATTTTTCATTGTGAAAGAGGAGATATATGCGGCCGGCTTTGTTGAATAAACCATTCGTATTTTAAGGAATCTTCATATTCAAAAACCCTTTCACATTATGGACTTCAAAAAGACTGGATTCAAATGGATAGTTTAAGTTTGTTTAATAAAACGGCCATAACTTTGTATCCTTACGTCAAAATGACTCCAAATTTTGAGAGTCGTCGGCCAACATTATTTTCTACAACTTTGAAGGAGTTATTTGAAGATTTGGCTGTCTGAATAGCCAAATTTGCGATTCAAGTGGAGGGACAGATTGGGAATGCAAACAGTCCACTCCTTGGGTTATAAATACTCTCCCCTTCTCTCCTTGAGAGGGGTTGGCATTTCAGAAGAGAGGAGAAAATATTGGCACGACCAAGGCCTTTCCAAAGGCCTAAGAGGATCTTCCATACTCAAGTTTTTACTTGAGATACCTTTCCTCCTCTCTTTGTTTTCACTTAATTTCGTGTTCTTCATTTTTGTAATTTTGTAAGTCCTTTCTTTTGTAATTCTGTTTTAATGAAAGTTTCTTCTTCAATATCTCTTATTATCCTCCACCTTCTGCATTTTAATATTAATGTTATTAAAATAGTTTAAATTCAGTTGAATCCCCTTCCCTTCTTTTGCTTCCTCATTCAATCGAAAATCTGTTTTTAATTATCATCATTGTTCGTGTGTGTGTGTTCAACGTACCACTCTTTTCTAATCCCTTTCTTTTTCTTCTATTATTAATTTATCATCATAAGTATTATAACCAGAATATTAAACACCCAAATGTCTGAGTAAATATCTCATTGGGGTGAGTCAAAATTTAGGGATGTTAAGTGATTGAGAGTATTTGCTCGATGAGTATTCGTTAATTTAACATTGTGTATGTTGGACTTAATATGTCATGGATTAATGACATATTTTGTTTAGCATGTGGTTTCCATGGATTATTAGAACCATAAATACACTACCATAAACAAGTATTGATTGATTTTAGAATCCTAGTTAAGTTAAGGCTTGGATTAAAGCTTTAACACTTAGTAATTCTAATCGACGTCAACTTGTGAAGTGGGTGTTAATTTAAATGCAATATAAAGCAAAGCTCAAGGATATCACAAGATTAACTCCCTAATAATGAACTCACCCCAATATTTATCAATTTGTTAAATCAATTATAGTCAATCAATCATTTCAATTAAGCTCTGCAACAAACCCCCCTAATCAAAATACAATCAACTAAAAACAAACAACTACTACAAAGTATCATCGTCGAGGATTCGACCCGAGTGCTGCTATACACATTAGAAGAGCACCGGAACTTTGACCGGTTGATAGGCGACAATCGGTCGCGCGTTTCAGTCGGACTCCCCCTCACGTCGACACCCCGATCCCCAGTCGACACAGCCCTCCCCCCAAAACCCTGCGTGCCATGCTCCCTAAAAAAGTCATCAAACCCCCTTCGGGTCGGCCTTCCCCACTCACACCATCACACAGACTCCCCCGACCAGCTGGCTCACATCGTCACCCTAACCCCCGACTATCCCCCTACCTCATGCACCCCACCGAACCTCCAGGCCACCCTCCTCTGGCAGCATTGATCCCGACCAGTTCCCCCTCCTTGTGCGACCATGCTGCCTTCCCCCTTCCCATCCAGGTAAGGGTTTCCTTCCTCTCATCTTGGGGTTTAGTTTTCCAGTTCGTTGGGTATTATATTTACGATGGAATCATGTTGATTTTGACTTTGTTTTGGATAGAATATGACTCCTTAAGGTTTTCTTGGGGTGCCTATGGTGTGAAATTGAAATTTGCACCAAAACTTGGGGTTCTCTTCATGAAAAGTAAGTCGTTACGTGCCCTAACACCATTAGATGAATTTAATATGCTTAATTGAATTTATTAATGCATTCCTTGACTTGATTTTATGGTGAGAATGGTGTTCTGGTTTTTAAATGGTTGGTGTGTTTTTGTTTTGGTAGGTGTGTTTTTATTAATGTGTTTGTTTTGGAATGGTTGGTGTGTTTAGGTGCAATGCTATCAAAATGGTTTTAGGGAGTATTTGGTTGGTGTGAACTAGGTTTTCAAGGGTATTTGAGATGTGTATGTGTTAAAAAGTGGTTTTCCAATGAGTAGAAAATCATTTTTGATGTGTCGACTTTGTTTTTCAACTATGTATCAATTTATTAGATTGTTTTAGTTATGTGAATTATATATTTGAAAGGTTATAATGGATGTTTCATTTTCAAGAACCATGTTTACATGAAATGGGTCATGTTTTTTATATAAAACCCCATTGAGTTGCTGGGTAGTGCTTTATAGGTTGTGTGAAATGTGTTTCCAAAGTCTTTGAGGTGTGTGTAATAAACTGGATATTTTAAAAAGGAAAAATGAGTCACCTTGGGTGTGTTTTCCTGGTTGTGTACTTTTAAAATTGAATTTTAAATTTTTTTGAAGAATGGAAAACATGCTTTGATATGGTTACCTTGTGTATTTGGTCTTAAGCTGGTATCTCTATATGGAATCGAGTGTTTCTTTTTAGTGTAAATTCGTCGTAGTTTTTCTTGAAATAATTTAATAAATAGTTTAAATTATTTTTTAATTTATTTATATGGTGTGGGAGTGGTATTTTGAGAGAGTTAAATATGCGTTTGTTTTTAAAGTAGTATGTTTATATAAAATTAGACATTTTTCTTGGTGTAAACCCTCTTTGCATCATTTGGTAGTGTTATATTGTGTCGAACCTTGTTGTGTTATTTAATATTGTTTTTTAAGTTGTGAAAATTGATTATTTATTTTGAGTGTGTAAATCTATGAGATACTTTATGAAAACTGTTTCAGTAATTTTAAAGTGTTTTAGGGAATAATGTAAATGCTGCGAAGTATGTGTTGAAAACATGTCGAGGTGGTTTTTACACCATTTGTTCTATTGGATTGTCTTAGGTCAGTGGTTATGGGTTTTTAGTTGCTATGTGTTTGTTTTAGTGCATTTTTGAGGTAATTTCATGAAACTGCAGTCATCAGCTCGCACGTGCTTGTGCGTATATGCGAGGTGTGACACACCATTATGTTTGGACAGCGAGCCGACTTCGGTTCCCCACTTCACTTATCTTTAAATTTAGAATTTTATTAATTTCTTGATATTTTATTAATTTTCATGAAAGAGAAATAGTATTAGATAATTTAATTTTGGAATAATTACTCGATATAAAATGAGTTGTTTATTTTATACAAGTCACTTGAAATATTTTCTTGGTGAATTGATGCACAATAGTGAAAGAATTACCATTTGGCCTTTGAATATAATTCATGGAATTTCAGTGTAGTTTTAGTTTTATGATAAATTATTTCTTTTGATGCATGAGCAAGTGTTTTGTGTCTCTTGAGAAATGAGGTTTTTCTTTAAAGCTGGTTAGGGCCCGTTTGGCACTTTGATAAAATAAATTATTTTGGAAAACATTCTTTGAGGCGACTCAGGGGTGATTCTTTTGTGTACATTGGTTTCATGAGTTGTGTGTGATGTTTTCAAAACGTTATTGGTTACTTGATTGACTTTGTTGAATCACCCCATTTTTATTACACGTATTTACATGGGAACCTGACATAGTAAGTGAAACTTCTTAGAATGATTGATGCACTAGTTTAGATTACGCACTGGCTAGTGGCCCTTAGTATGAATTATAATTTTTTTGGGGATTAGGCACCTCGGTTAGGCCAGGTAGGGCGATACCAAGCATTTGGGCGTTATGACGTCATCGAGAGTAGGCATGCCTTCAGGATGAGTCACATTTAAAGTACATTCTGGATTTTTCATGAGCTCCTAGGTTCGACCCATGATTTCTTTAGTGTTTATTTGTATGTAGTAGATGATTGAGAGGTCTAGTTTGTTTGTTGGCCCCTGTGTGACACTTTTTCCATTGCCCTTAGGGTGTATTGTGTGTTTTGTGTGGTTTTCTTTTTGACTCACTACTAAAATTTGGATTTCTAAATTGTTCACAAAAAAATCTTTTAAAATGCAATGCACATGTTTGTCTCAAACATTAAACATGTTTTTAAATTAAAAAGGGAAATAGACCGTTACTTGTTTTAGAAATGAATGTGTATGTGTGAAAACCCATATTTTATATAATTTAGTTCAAAGATAGAATTAGTAAATTATTTATTTAAAGGTAGTGTTTTGGGGATAGTTTTTTGGGCACGCCTACTGAGTTTTAATACTCACACCTATAGTGTCTTCCTATTTTTAGTTTCGGTTGCAGGTTTGACTTGAGCTTTCTCGTCGTGGGTGAGAGTTGGTTTTTGTTTGGTGAGAGAATCTCGGGGTCGTGAGGAGTTTTTTCCGTGGTCATGTTAGTTTGTTGTTTTTGGTTGTTCTTCCTATTCGTGTCCTTCATTTGTTTTGTGCTATTCTATTTTCTTCCCACTGCTCTATTTATTTTTATTGGAAAAAATCATTCCCATGTTGTTCTCTATTGATTCCCCAGCACTTGTCGCCAGCCCGAGAGGATCGAGAACGCCTCTCAGGCCATGCTGCGGATCTGCTCGGGTGACCGGTTTAGGGTCGACCCAGGTTGGTCCATGAAAAAATGGTATCAGAGGAGGTTTTCTCTCTTGGGTCATGTTCTTTTGGAATGGATTCATGGTATACTGGAGTTAAGGTTTTCGGGACTCGACATCCTAGCTATGAGTAAGGTGCCTGGCTAGAACACCTCGTGGCGGGACTCGAGTTACCAAAGTAAGTTGAGGTTTGTCTAAAATTATGGTCCTTGCGGTTAATCTTGTCTTGGGGGAATGAAAAGGGAGTAGGGTCAGTGGTCCTAGTGTGCTTTTAGGTTCCGACAAACCATGTGGAGCTAGGGACACTATCCTAGAATACTCTATGTGGCGGTGGTGTGATTGGCATATGGTCGCCAACCATATGTCTTAATCACCCGCCGACACTAGTTTCCTATTGCATCATTCCTCGTCCCTTTGTTTTGAATTCATGGAAATATAATTTGTAAGTAAAAATTATTTGGTGTTTTAATAATTGGTGGTTGTGTGGTGTGTCCTTGTATTTTGGAAATGTTGTATGTGAGGTGTTTCGAACCGAGAAACATTTTTGAATGATTTGTGTCCTGAGTTTGAATTCTTATTTGTAAGTTGGTGTAAAAGCCTGCGGTTTGTAGTTTCTTTTAAAAAAACTTCTTTGGGAATCCCTTATAGTGGTTCCCCCTGCACGTTTAGTGGTTTCTTGTGGTATTTCTTGGCCATTGGACCAGTTTGAGTGGGTCTATGGTTTTATCTCTTGACTGGTGTGTGCCCCCAAAAAGTGTTAACATGCGATTGAAGTGCGGACACATGCAATTCATCTTTGGTCGGCCCCCCAGTTGGTCAGAGGACTCTCTTCTTGAATTCTATAATTGAACCCACCTGTCCTTTTTGCAACTAAGTGGATCCTCTCATAGTGGGATGACAGATGTGAGGGGAGTTGGAGGGAGTTTTGGTCTCTTTGAGTTGTCTGAGTCGTCGGGTATGAAGTTTGACATCGTTGTGTCTGAAGATTCCCCCTAAAAGCAGTGAAAGGAATTCCAGCAGGGAAGGGTGAAGGTGATTCAGATTTATCGGTGTGGACTGATGCTTGAAAGGCCTGCAGTGCATTCATCAGCCGAAAGGGTCAAGTTTGGTGACGTCTTGCAGTGTGAGTTCTCATCGAGGTCAAAAGGTGGATTTTGTGAAACCCTCCAAGAATCCATGTTTTCATAGGAGTGCATCCTCCTCTTAGGGAGTTCTAATTCTACTATTAAAAGGTGAGTGTTTATCCTGCGTCTTTCCTTCTTAAGTTTCTTGGTTAAAGTGAAGAGGTTATGCTTGTGCATCATCTAAACCTCTATTTTGGTGGATATGCTGCTACCGATTAGTTAGATGTTGTGGGGTGTTGTGTTTGTTGGTGTTGTCTCATTTGCGGTGTGGTTGTGTATAGCACCCAAAGGAGAAGCATCATTCGGGAGTTTTTAATGTCTGACTATGAGACAGGAGATGCTTCAAACATCAAATCTCCAGCTATAGACCTCGGAGTGAAGCTGGCGCGTGGTCAGGAACCCCGGGAGGGTATGGGACCCCAACCATATTTATGTCATCAATACTGAAGGTGAAGGATGTTTAAATTGTTACATGTGGTTCCATTTCAAATGACATGTTTGGGTGCATGGGGTTTCTCGTGGCTATGAGGAGGTGTGGTCGTCTCGTTACCTTAATGTTTTAGGGGTTGTGTCCCAATGAATGTAATCACTTTTGGTGGTCTGTATGGGAGTCAGTTGTGTAAATTAGTCTCAAATTTGAATAATGATCATCCAGGGATTTAGAGATGTTGGTCTGTCTCTGGCTGTGGTTTTGACGCTCGATAGTTGGGACCGACCCTCCCTACCCCTTGTGGTGGGGTGCTTGGTCACCGTCGTAAAATTTTCAAGGTTTTGTTTCTTCTGTCAGCTAGGGAGATGTGTGATAGGTATCGCTCAAATTTCTCTGGAATGAATCAGTTTTGGTCGTCATAATAATGCGGAGAGTCCGCTCGGGCCTCCCTGTGTCAGTTTTCTAGTCTCTCCTTGGGCGTTGGTAAGTTCTTAATGGTGGGGAGCCCCTTCGAGCTTCCCCATGATGACCTTTTGGTTACATTCCTTTTCTTAATAAATCAACTAGAGGTGTTCTAGCTCTTTGGGGTGGACAACACATATCAGAAAGTCTCTCTATGAGTTTCTTGATTTTGTCATTTTAGAGACTTTCTCTGAGAACAGTGTGTTTGCTTCTTTTCAATTTTTTTCATGGGGATCCTTTTTTTACCTTAAGGGGGGTCACTTTCTACTTTGGGATTCAACCTTAGTTGTGGCTTTCCGTGGATGGAAAGTGCTATGGTGGGTATAATTGTCACACCTTACATTTTTAAATGATTTATTTTATTAATTTTATGGGAATCATATAGTTAGGGTTGAATCCTGATTTAAAACTTTTTTAGTTCTTATTTAAAGAAACACACATTTTGGCCCTGACACATGACCTCGCCAAAGCCGCGCGACCTCTCCCTTCTCATTGGGGCTTGACAACATGCGACGCATGGGCGAAACATAATTGCGAACCCGTGCCACTTCGCCAGCACCGCCGTGTGACCTGCCCACCATTCAATTAACCAAATAAAAAAAATTTAATTAATAATATTGAAATGAAATTAAATGGGTGGGTGAAAAAAATAGAATGAGAAAGATTTGTTAATAATTTAGTAAGCTTTATTTTTAATTATATTATTATCATTATTATTAATTAGGGTTATCATTATTATTAATAATAATATTGTTATTATTATTGTTATTATTATTAGTTTTCTTTTTATTTAGTTTTTGGATTTTTTTTTCTTCCATCCTTAGGGTTGGATAATGCTGCACCTCCCCTCCCCCCCCCCCCCCGATTCTCTGTATCCCGACGTCGTGCCCCCCCCTTCCTCAGCTCTTCTCGTGAACCCCCCTCCCCCCAGCCTCTCCTCGGTCTGTCGCACCCCATGGTCGGCGGCCCCTCCTTCCTATCCCAGCCAGCACCACCATCACCGCCATCACACACCTCGCTTGCCGGACCAGCCACACCCTGCAGCTCCCCAGCCCCCCCCCCCCCCCTCATGAAGACACCCTGATACCCAACCGACACAGCCCTCCCCCTGAAACCATGTGTGCCATGCTCCCTAGAAAATCCCCTGAACCCCCTTCCGGTCGGCCTTCCCCACTCACGTCGTCGCCCCGACTCCCCCAGCCAGCCAGCTCGCATCATCACCCTGACCCTCGGCTATCCCCCTGCCTCGTGCACCACACCAAACCTCCAGGACACCCTCCTCCAGTAGCATTGATCCTAGCCAGTTCCCCCCTCCTTGTGTGACCCTGCTACATTCCCCCTTTCCATCTGGGTAAGGGGTGCCTTCCTCTCATCTTGGGGTTTAGTTTTCCAGTTGGTTGGGTATTATATTTATGATAGAATCAGGTTGACTTTGTCTTTGTTTTGGATGGAACTTGACTCCTTAAGGTTTTCTTGAGGTGTGTTTGGCGCTCAATTGAAATTTGCACCAAAACTTGGGGTTCTATTCATGTGAAGTAAGTCGTTTCATTCCCTAACACCATTAGATGAATTTAATATTCTTAATAGAATTTATTAATGTGTTCCTTAAATTGATTTTGTGGTGCTAATGGTGTTTTTTTTTTGAAATGGTTGGTGTGTTTTGGTGTTGTTTTAGTGAAACACTTTAAAAATGGTTTTCGGGGGAATTTGGTTGGTGCGAACTATGTTTTCAAGGGTATTTGAGATGTGTATGTGTTAAAAAGTGGTTTTCCAATGATTAGAAAATCAATTTGGATGTGTCGAATATGTTTTTCAACTGTGTAACAATTTATTAGATTGTGTTAGTTATGTGGATTATATCTTGGAAAGGTTATGATGGGAATTTAATTTTCAAGAACCATTTTTACATGAAATGCGGCGTGTTTTTATATAAAACCCTATTGCGTCACTAGATAGACCTTTATAGGTTGTGTGAAATGTGTTTCCGAGGTATTTGAGGTGTGTGTAATTAACTGTATATTTTAAAAATAAAAAATGAGGCACCTTGGGTGTGTTTGCCTGGTTGTGTACTTTTGAAACTGAATTTTAGAATTTTTTAAAGAATGGAAAACATGTTTTGATATGGTTACCTTGTGTATTCGGTCTTAAGTTGGAGTCTCTATATGGAATCAAGTGTTTCTTTTTAGTACAAAGTCTTAATATCTTTTCTTGAAATGATTTAATAAATAGTTTAAATGATTTTTAAATTTATTTAGATGGTGCGGGAGTGGAATTTTGAGAGAGTTGAATATGTGTTTGTTTTTAAAGTAGTATGTTTATATAAAATGAGACATGTTTCTTGGTGTAAACTCTATTTGCGTCATTTGGTGGTGTTTTATTATGTTGTCCCTTGTTGTGTTATTTAATATTTTTTTTAAGTTTTACAAATTGATTATTTCT
Source organism: Viscum album (assembly GCA_963277665.1). Lineage (NCBI taxonomy): Eukaryota > Viridiplantae > Streptophyta > Magnoliopsida > Santalales > Viscaceae > Viscum > Viscum album. Next base: position 310,453,975 of record OY728147.1, read on the forward strand.
TTTGAGTGTTTAAAGCTGTTAGATAATTTTTGAAAAATGTTTCATTAATTTTAAAGTGTTTTAGGGAATAATGTAAATGGGGAAAAGTATGTTTTGAAAACATTTCAAGGTGGTTTTTACACCGTTTGTTCTTTTGTAATGTCTTAGGTCAGTGGTTATGGGTTTTTAGTTGTTGTGCATTCATTGCAGCGCATTGTCAAGGTAATTCTGTGAAACTGCAGTCGTCAGCTCATGCGTGCTTGTGCGTCTGTGCGAAGCATGACATGCCATTGTGTTTAGACTGTGAGCCAAGTTAGGTCCCCCACTGAACTTTCCTTTAAATTTAGAATTTATTAATTTCTTGATATTTTATTAATTTTAATGAAAGGTAAATAATATTATATGATTTAATTTTGGAATAATTACTCGATGTAAAAAAGAGTTGTTTTTTTATACACGTCGCTTGAAATATTTTCTTGGTGAATTGATGCATAATAGTGAAAGAATGCACATTTGGACTTTGAAAATAATTCTTGAAATTTCAAGTGCAGTTCTGGTTTGATGATAAATGATTTCTTTTGATGTGTGAGCAAGTTTTTTGGGTCTCTTGAGAAATGAGGTTTTTCTTTAAAGATGGTTAAGGCATGTTTGGCACTTTGGTAAAATAAATTATTTTGGAAAACATTCTTTGAGGCGACTCAGGGGTTATTCTTTTGTGTGTGTTGGTTGTGTGAGTTGTGTGTGATGTTTGTGAAGCATGACTGGTTACATTATTTACTTTGTTAATTCACCCCCTTTTTATTACATGTGTTGACATGGAAACCTGGCATAGTAAGTGAATCCTCTAAGAATGATTGTTGCACTAGTTTAGATTACAAAATAGCTAGTGGCCCTTAGTATAGATTATACTCTGCTAGGGGATTGGGCCCTTCAGTTAGGACAGGTAGGACGATATCGAGTGTTTGGGCGTTATGACGTCATCCAGAGTAGGCATGAATTCAAGATGAGTCACATGTATAGTACGTTCTGGATTGTTCACGAGCTCCTAGGATCAACCCATGTTTTCTTTAGTGTTTATTTTTATATGGCATATGATTGAAAGGTCTAGTTTGTTTGATGGACCTTGTGTGCCACTTTTTCCATTTCCCTTAGTGTGTTTTGTTTGTTGTGTGTGGTTTTTCTTTTGACTAACAACTAAAATTGGGATTTCTAAATTGTTCTCAAAAAAATGTTTTAAAATGCAATGCACCTGTTTCTCTCAAACATTAAACTTTTTTTTAAATTAAAAAGGGAAATGGACCATTACTTATTTTTTAAATGAAAGTGTGTGTGTGTGGAAACCCATATTTTATATAATTTAGTTCAAATAGGGAATTAGTAAATTATTTATTTAAAGGTAGTGTTTTGGGGATAGTTTTTTGGGAACACCTATTGAGTTTTAATACTCACGCCTATAGTGTCTTTCTATTTTTAATTTTTGTTGTAGGTTTGACTCAAGTTTGCTTGTCGTGGATGAGAGTTGGTTGTGGTTTGGTGAGAGACTCTCCGGTTCGTAAGGAGTTTTGGTCGTGGTCAGGTTAGTTTTTTGTTGTTGGTTGTTCTTCCTATTTGTGTCCTTTATTTATTTTTCACTATTCTATTTTCTTTCCACTTTTATTTATTTTTATTGGGCGAAATTGTTCCCCTGTTGTTCTCTATTGATGCCCTAGTGCTTGTCGCCAGCCTGGGAGGATTGGGAACACCTCTTGGGCCTTTTCGCAAATCTTCTTGGGTGACCGGTTCAGGGTCGACCCAGGTTGGTTCATGACAAAATGGTATTAGAGGAGGTTTTATCTCTTAGGTCATGTTATTTTGGGATGGAGTCATTGTAGACTGGAGTTAAGTTTTTCAGGACTCAACGTCCTGGCTACAAGTAAGGTGCTTGGCCAGCACACCCCATGGTGTCACTCGAGTTACCAAAGTAAGTTGAGGTTTTTTTTAAAATTTTGGTCCTTGTGGTTAATCTTGTCTAGGTAAAATTAAAATCGAGTCAGGTCAATGGTCCCAGTGAGCTCGTAGGGTCAAGAAAACCATGTGGAGTTGGGGATGTTGTCCTATAATACTCTATATGGTGGTGGCATGATTGGCATATGGCCGTCAACTATATGTCTCAGTCACCCACCAACACTAGTTTCCTCTTGCATCGTTCCTCATCTCTTTGTTTTGAATTCATGGAAATATGGTTTGTAAGTAAAAATGTTTTGGTGTTTTAATAATTGGTGGTTGTGTGGTGTGTCCTTGTATTTTGTAAATGTTAGATGTGAGGCGTTTCAATCCGAGAATCATTTTTGAATGATTTGTGTACTGAGTTTGAATTCTTATTTGTAGGTTGGTGTAAAAGCATGTGGTTTGTAGTTTCTTTTGAAAAAATGTTTCGGGAAGCCCTTGTAGTGGTTCCCATTTCATGTTCAGTGGTTGATTGTGGTATGTCTTGGCCATTGGAACAATTTGATTGGGTTCATGGTTTTCCCTTTTGACTGGTGTACGCCCCCAAAAAGTGTTAACATGGGATGGAAGTGCGGCCACGGGAAATTTGTCATTGGTCAGCCCTCCAGTTGGTCAGAGGACTCTCTTCTTGAATTCTAGAATTGAACCCACCTCTCATTTTTTCAAATAAAAGGATCCTCTCGCAGCGGGATGACTTATGCAAGGGGAGTTGGTGGAGTTTTGGTCCCTTTGAGATGTCTAAGTCATTGGGTATGAAGTTTGACATCGTTGTGTCTGATGGTTCCCCCTAGAAGTGGTGAAAGGAATTCCAACAGGGAAGGTTGAAGGCGATTCAGAGTTAGTGGTGCTCACTAATTCTTAAAAGGCCTACAAAGAATTCATCGGCCGCAAGGGTCAGGTTTGGTGATGTCTTTCATTGTGGGTTCTCATCAAGGTGCAAAGGTGGATTTCATGAAACCCTCCAAGAATCCATGTTTTCATAGGAGTGTGTCCTCCTCTTAGGGAGTTCTAATTCTACTGTTCAAAGGTGAGTGTTTGTCATGCATCTTTCCTTCTTATGTTTCTTGGTTAAAGTGAAGAGGTGATGTATTTGCATCATCTAAACCACTATTTTTGTCGATGTGTTGTGTGCGATTAGTTAGATGTTGTGGTGTGTTGTTTTTGTTGGTGTTGTCTCAGTTGTGGTGTGGTTGTGTGTAGCACCAAAAGGAGAAGCTCCATTCGGAAGTTTTTAATGTCTGACTGTGAGTCAGGAGATGCTTCAAACATCATGGCTCTAGCCATACACCTCGGAGTGAAGCTGGCGTGTGGTCAAGAACCCCGGGAGAGTATGGGATCCCAGCCTTATTTCTGTCATTAGTACTAAAGGTGAAGGAGGTTTAAATTATTTCATGTGGTTCCATTTCAAACGGCCCTTTTGGGTGTGTGGGGTTTCTCATGTCTATGAGGAGGTGTGTTCATCTCATTACCTTAATGTTTTGGGGGTTGTGTCCCATCAAATGAAATTGCTTTTGGTGGTCCGTATGGGAGTCTATTGGGTAAATTAGTCTCAAATTTGAATAATTCTCATCTAGGGATTTGGAGATGTTGGTCTGTCTCCGGCCGTGGTTTTGACGCCTGATAGTTGGGCCCGACCCTCTCCACCCCTTGTGGTGGGGTGTTTGGTCACCATCAAAAAAATTGCAAGGTTTTGTATCTTCTGTCAGCTAGGGAGACCCGTGATAGGTCTCGCTCAAATGTCTCTAGAATGAATCATTGTTGGTCGTCTTCATAATGGTGGGGAGTCTGCTCAGGCCTCTCTATGTCGGTTTTCTAGTCTTTCCTTGGGCGTTGGTTGGTTCTTAATGGTGGGGAGCCCCTTCGAGCTTCCCCATGATGGAATTTTGGTTACGTTCCTTTCCTTGATCAATAAACGGGAGGTGTTCTATCTCTTTGGGTTGGATGACACATATCAGAAAGTCTCTTTATGAGTTTCTTGAGTTTTTCATTTTAGACACTTTCTCTGAGCACAGTGCGTTTTCTTATTTTTATTTGTTTTTCGTGGGGAACCTTTTTGTACCTTAAGGGGGGTCGCTTTCTAATTTGGGATTCAACCTTATTTGTGGATTTCCAGGGACAGAAAAGCACTATAGTGGGGAGAATTGTCACACCCTCTATTTTTAAATCATTTATTTTATTAATTTTATGGGAATCGATTAGTTCAATTTGAAGCCTGATTTAAAACTTTTTAAGTTATTATTTAAAGAAAAAAATGTTTTGGCCTTGAAACCAGACCTCGCCGAAGCCGCGTGACCTCACCCAGCTCATTGGGGCTTGATAGCATGTGATGCACAGGCGAAAAATAATTGTGAAGCCATGCGACTTCACTAGTGTCATCGTGTGAACCGCCTTTCGTTCAATTAACCAAATAAAAAATAATAATTAAGAATATTGAAATGAAATTAAATGTGTGGGTGGAAAAAAATATAATGAGAAAGATTTGTTAATAATTTAGTAATCATTGTTTTTAATTATAATGATAATATTATTATTAATTAGGTTTATCATTATTATTTCTACTATTATTGTTATCGTTGTTGTTATTATTATTATTATTATTAGTTTTCTTTTTTATTTTTTTTGGTTTTTTCTCTTCCCCCCTTAGGGTTGGATCGCACTACACCTCCCCCCCTATTCTCTGTAACCTGATGTCGCACTCCCCCCCCTTCCTCGGCTATGCTCGTGAACCCCCCCCCCCCCACCTATGGCCTCTCCTCGGTCCGCCGAACCCCATGGCTAGCGGCCCCTCCTTCTTCTCCCAGCCAGCACCGTCATCGCGCACCTCACTCGCCGGGCCAGCCACACCCCGCAACTCCCCTGCCAGCCTCCCCATAGCACCGACACCCCGAGCCCTAGCCGACCCATCCCTCCCCCCGAAACCATGTGTTCCCTACTTCTTGGAAAAGTCATTGAACCCCCTTCCGGTTAGCCTTCCCCGCTCGTGTCGTCACCCCGACTCCCCCGGACATCCGGCTCGCATCATCACCCTGACCCCTGGCAATCCCCCTGCCTCACGCACCCCACCGAACCTCCAGGCCACCCTCCTCCAACAGCATTGATCCTGGCCAGCACACCCTCATTGTGTGACCCTGTTTCCTTCCCCCTTTCCATCCGGTTAAGGGTTTCCTTCCTCTCATCTTGGGGTTTAGTTTTCCAGTTGTTTGGGTATTATATTTAGGATGTAATAATGTTGATTTTTCCTTTTTTTATGGAACTTGGCTCCTTAAGGTTTTCTTGGGGTGCATTTGGTGTGAAATTGAAATTCAAACCAAAACTTGGGGTTCTCTTCATGAAAAGTAAGTTTTTTCATGCCCTAACACCATTAGATGAATTTAATATGATTAATTGAATTTATCAATGCGTTCCTTGACTTGATTTGTAGTGTTAAAGGTGTTTTTTTTAAATGGTTTTTGTGTTTTCGTTTTAGTAGGTGTGTTTTTATTAATGTGTTTGTTTTGGAATGGTTGATGTGTATTGGTGTTGTTTTGCTTCAACACTTTCAAAATGGTTTTAGGGAGCATTTGGTTGGTGTGAACTATGTTTTAAAGGGTATTTGAGATGTTTATGTGTTAAAAAGTGGTTTTCCAATGTGTAGAAAATCATTTTGGATGTGTCAACTTTGTTTTTCAACAATGTAACAATTTATTAGATTGTGTTAGTTATGTGAATTATATCTTGGAAAGGTTATAATGGGCGTTTGATTTTCAATAACCATGTTTACATGAAATGGGGCATTTTTTGGATATAAAACTCCATTGCGTCGCTAGGTAGTGCTTTATAGGTTGTGTGAAATGCATTCCCAAGGTCTTTGAGGTGTATGTAATTAACTAGAGATTTTAAAAATAAAAAATGAGGCACCTTGGGTGTGTATGCCTGGTTGTGTACTTTTGAAACTAAATTTTAAAATTGTTTGAAGAATGGAAAACATGTTTTGATATGGTTACCTTGTGTATTTGGTCTTAAGGTGGCGTCTCTATATGGAATCGAGTGTTTCTTTTCAGTGTAAAGTCTTCTTAGTTTTTATTGAAATTATTTAATAAATAGTTTAAATGGTTTTTTAATTTATTTAGATGGTTCAGGAGTGGTATTTTGAGAGAGTTGAATATGCATTTATATTAAAAGTGGTATGTCTATATAAAATGAGACATGTTTCTTGGTGTAAACCCTCTTTGCGTCATTTGGTGGTGTTTTATTTTGTCGGCCCTAGTTGTTTTATTTAATATTGTTTTCTAGGTTGTGAAAATTGATTATGTATTTTGAGTGTGTAAAGATGTGAGATACTTTTTGAAAAATGTTTCATTAATTTTAAAGTGTATTAGGGAATAATGTAAATGGTGTGAAGTATGTTTTGAAAACATGTCGAGGTGGTTTTTATACCGTTTGTTCTTTTGAATTGTCTTAGGTAAGTGGTTATGGGTTTTTAGTTGTTTTGCATTTGTTGCAGTGCATTGGTGAGGTAATTCTGTGAAACTGCAGTCGTCAGCTCATGCATGCTTGTGTGTCTGTGCGAGGAAAGAAACGCCATTTTGTTTGGACTGTGATCCGATTTAGGTCTCCCACTTCACTTGCCTTTAAATTTAGAATTTATTTATTGCTTGATATTTTATTAATTTTTATTAAAGAGAAATATTATTAGATAATTTAATTTTGGAATAATTAGTCGATGTAAAAAAGAGTTGTTTATTTTATACACATCACTTGAAATATTTTCTTCATGAATTGACGCAAAAAAGTGAAAGAATGCCCGTTTGTCCTTTGAACATAATTCACGGAACTTCAAGTGTAGTTTTAGTTTGATGATAAATGATTTCTTTTGATGTGTGAGCAAGTGTTTTGGGTCTCTTGAGAAATGAGGTTTTTCTTTAAAGATGGTTAAGGCCCGTTTGGCACTTTGATAAAATAAATTATTTTGAAAAACATTCTTTGAGGAAACTCAGGGGTGATTCTTTTGTGTACTTTGGTTGAGTGAGTTGTGTGTGATGTTTGTATAGAGTGACTGGTTACTTGATTGACTTTGTTGATTCTCCCCCTTTTTATTACACGTATTGACATGGGGACCTGGCATAGTAAGTGAATCTTATGATAACGATTGTTGCACTAGTTTAGATTACGCACTGGCTAGTGGTCCTTAGTACGGATTATACTCTAATAGGGGATTGGGCCCCTCGGTTAGGCTAGGTAGGGTGATACCGAGCATTTGGGCATTATGACATCATCGAGAGTAGACATGCCTTCTGGATAAGTCACATATATAGTATGTTCTGGATTTTTCACGAGCTCCTAGGTTCGACCCATGTTTTCTTTAGTGTTTATTTGTATGTGGCGGACGATTGAGAGGTCTAGTTCGGTTTCTAACCCATGTGTGCCACTTTTTCCATTTCCCTTAGTGTGTTTTCTGTTTTTTGTTTGGTTTTCCTTTTGACTAACAACTAAAATTTGGATTTATAAATTGTTCGCAAAAAATAAGTTTTAAAATGAAATGCACTTGTTTCTCTCAAACATTAAACTTGTTTTTAAATTAAAAAGGGAAATGTACTGTTACTTGTTTTAGAAATTAAAGTGTGTTTGTGGAAACCCATATTTTATATAATTTAGTTCAAAGCTGGAATTAGTAAATTCTTTATTTAAAGGTAGTGTTTTGGGGATAGTTTGTTGGGAACACCTACTGAGTTTTAATACTTACACCTATAGTGCCTTCCTGTTTTTAGTTTCTATTGCAGGTTTGACTTGAGCTTTCTCTTCATGGGTGAGAGTTGGTTGTGGTTTGGTGAGATACTCTCGGGGTTGCGAGGAGTTTTGGTCATGTTCAAGTTAGTTTGTTGTTGTTAGTTGTTCTTTCTATTCGTGTCCTTTATTTGTTTTTCGCTATTATATTTTCTTCCCGCTGCTTTATTTATTTTTATTCGGAAAAATTGTTCCCCTATTGTTCTCTGTTGATTCCCTAGAACTTTTTTCCAGCCCAGGAGGATCGGGAATGCCTCTCGGTCCTTGCCGCGGATCTGCTCGGGTGACTGGTTCATGGTTGACCCGGTTTGGTTTGTTATAGGCCAGGTAAAACCTCTGTAAATACATCAATGTATTCTTGCACAATAGGTAAATATTAAATTTGAATATCCATATATGATGTTTTCTCTTCCTCCCTAAGAATTTCAATTAGAAGAGCTACTGAAGGTGGATCTAGATAAGATCCAGATGAAAATTTTTCTTCTCTAAAGATAAGGGATTCTACATCATTCTCAAAAATAGTAACTTCTTTATTCTTCCATCTAATAGCCCGAAGGCCTTTATTTTTTTTATTGATTTTGGATAATCCACTTTTCAATGGGTGAGGTGGAACCCTTAAAAGGCCCATAGGTGTAAGTATTACATGGCTCGTAGGCCTTAGAAAAATTCATTTGCCCGTAGGCTTGAAGCATTACATACAACCCAGACTAACTACTTAGAACTGCTCCTACCCAGCTTCTTCATCATGAAATCATCTCTATACCTTCACATGGTTATTCAAATAGGCATTCCCATGCATGCACAGGCTTGTCCCGATGTAAGTTTCCATACCCTCTCATTATTTCAATCTGTTTAGCTTCTGCTATAGTGAAAGCTCATTGCTCATCCTCCTTGTATAGCTTGTTCCTTGTAGGTCTTCTGGTTTGCATCAGCACTTAAGGTGGCCCAAAGTCCTTGAGGTGGCCTGAAGGCCTTGAGGAGGCCCAAATTTTTTACTGACCCGAAGTCCTGGGTGGCCCGAAGGACATAAAGGACTCGGGGACCAAATTGGTGGCCCGAAGGCCCAAACAGGGGCATATTTTCGGCTGCTACAGTGCCAAACAGTACCTGCTACAGTTCCCATTGCAGTACCTGCTACAGTACTACACAGTTCCTGCTACAGTACTACTATAGTACCCCATAAATAATGTCTCTAGCTCGATTTGATCTCGGGTCTCCCGGTTGCACTTACGGAGTACTTCTACAGTGCCGGCTACAATGCCTGCTACAGTAACATCCTTATTCTTGAAATATATTTTCTCATCATAATTTTAAATCCAATTCATACCAACAATTAAGTCAAATTCCATCATAGGTATGATGATAAGTTCAGCAACTAGAGTATGTTTATGTGTCATAAAGGGGACCGACATACACATCTTTGTTGCAATAATACTTCCCTTAGGAGTTTTGATTGAAAAATCCTTTATTAAATCAAATTAGAAATGTCTAATTTTCTTGGAAAACTAGGAATATTTAAAGTAATGTGATGATAAAAAATCAAATAATTAATTGGATAAGTTTGAGGAAACAATTAATGTACCTGCCACTGCAACATTATGAACTTCAACCTCCACGGTTGTAATCGCACAAGCTTTCCCTTAATCTCATGGCCTTTTCTGAGGCATGTTTTCTTGGTTCTTAGGACACTCATTTTCATAGTGTCCCATATCTCTACAATCGTAGCATTGAACTTCATTGACTTGTTTCTTCCCCTTACATTCATTAGATTGATGAGCCTTTTCTCTACACTTACAGAAAAATCCCATGCCTTTCAAGCATTTCCCAGGATGATTCTTTCCACAGTTCTCACATAATGGGAATTATTTCATTCCCTTCTTCTTCTTTGGTACTTCACCTTTTCCATAGTTATCAGAGTATTTCTTTTTATCTTGGTTTCCCTTGAACTAATTTTATCTAGAAAATTAATTCTCTATTTTTATGGAACTTAATAAAATTTCATCATATGATGAAAATGTTTGAGAATCCATTTTCCTTCAAAGACTTGGATTAATACCTTCAAAGAAATGATCAATCGTTTCTTTTGAATCACGTACATAATTTATAGCATACCTTTCTAATCTTTGGAAGGTAGCCTCACACTCTGCAACACTCTCTTCTTCACTTTTCATTAGGCTAAGTAATTTCCTCTTCATTTCAATTCGTTGTTCACAAGTAAAATATTTGTCAAATAATATTTCCTCAAAAGTTCTCCATTCCCTGTCTTCTATTTCTTCTTCCTCTATGGTATTCTGGATCAAGGAACACAATTGATTAGAATCACCCTTGAGGAATATACTGCCAATACTACCTTTTCATTTTCATTAAATCTTAATTCAATAAATATCTTTTCAAGGGACTTGATCCACTTCAAAATACCATTGGATTTGTAGTCCAAATTAAAATATGGGGGCTTCTGTCGCATGAAACAATCTAATATAGGCGTAAAACGTTTATTCGTCATGGCCTGAGTAAGCTTTCACAATATGTTCATGATCTAATCTGATCCAACACTGACTAAGTTGACTTGCTCAGTGGGACAATCCCTATATTTTCCATGGGTATTGATTCCCTTTATTCCATTATACTCCATCACTAAACAATGTAATACACTAAACTAGGTCATAATTCATAATTTATAACTAACAAACACATAACATAATTTGAAAATTTATGCAAATCTAATATCATAATCATAAACATGGTTTCTATTTAATTTTAAATCCTTCATAGTGATTTGTAAAAAAAATGTGAATTATCCTAAGCATATCCCCCAGGAGGGTTAAACTATATGCACATTATGTTGAAAGTGGGTGCCTTAGACCCAACTTGTATTGTACTTTAATTACCACTACATGTATACAGTTTTTTATAATACATGTGTGTTTATATTTCCATAATAGTAAAGATACTTCTGCATCCACTTTGTTTATGGCAATGTCCTTGAATTACATGTCGCATCAAGGGGGTATAGCAGATCCCCAACTATAATGATAACCCTGAGATACCCTGATAGTAATCTTAAAATAATGTCCTATGGTCCAGTTACATCATTCTGATAGGACACAGATGATGTGTGACCATCATGTGTTGGGGGGTCATAAGCATTGAGACTTCATCTCATGAAGTTCTCACTTGATGATCTCTAGTATTTGAAATAATGAGGACAGACCTGCATAATAGGAACACCATATGTTTAAGGTGTCATTGGTTGTTCCTATCTATGAACATGTGTAATGGTATCCAGACTTGATATCATTATAAATGAATTCCATTTAATTACATACATTTTATGCAAGGTGAAAACCATGGCGATAAAGTCGTGGAGAAGTAGTTTGTATCGGGTATTTCATTAATGGAATTGCATTGATTGAATGATCGAGAAAGGATTTATCGCTTCCGAGTTCAGGAAGAGATATCACGTGCCTAGTTGATTAGGATGGTTGCACCTTCATTAAATCTATGTCCATGGTAATGGAAGGTAAGACCGTCCGAACAAATCAATAAATAAAATAAAGAAAGATAAAGGATGATGACACTAGTGTGCATTCTGCTTTATTGAGATATCGATGACGAAGAGATTATATTACATAGACTATGTTCGTAGGAAGGTAGTCATTGCTCTGACTTTACCTTGTCTCTATAGGGGCCTCGATGGGTTACAAGACCCCGCTCTTGGTCGGTGGATATTATTCACTGCTATTGAGATAAGGACCTAGAGGGTCACACACAATAGCACTTTGAGAATCTACCATATTCTGTGAATAGGAATGTAGAACTTTGTGGGACCTTCCAAAGTTTCGGAGTACTATCCATGTTCTATGGATCACCAAGTAATAAATAAATTATTTATTATTATTCAATATAAGAATAATATATTGAATTTATTTATAACATGTATTTACAAGTGATTAGTAAATACAAGTATTAATATTATTTGAATGGATGTTAATATCCTAGGTTCGTTTAAAATTAACTGGAGGTGTGAGTCGAGTTAAAGACTCAAGTTTATCAGGTAATATATTTAATATATATATATATTACGAGTAAGTGATAAATTATAAATATTATTTGTGGCATAATTTTATTTGTCATAAATAATTATTTATAACACTTATATGGCAGACGTTTATTACACGGGGGCTGGGAGTGCACACCATGTGTTTTAAACATTCCCAATATAAGTAAAAGAAAGGCTCTTCCCATGTAACTATTCATGTGTTGGGATTGAGAGGTTCTCTCTCCTCCTGGAATCTAGAGAGAGAGTCTCTCAATCGAAGGAAGATCTTCAAGTTAATCCATCTCGGATTGAAGTTTCTTGCCTTGCGGTGATTGTTGTTGCACTAAAGTGAGCATTGAAGATCCGTGATAGCACCCGGATCTTGACGAACGGTGCGCGAGAAGATTCGAGATGCATGTGTGGATGATCTATAGGGCTTCGACGTCGGAGTCTTAGAGCCACGATCACCGGCGTCCTGCGGCAGACTAGCACACGTCTGATCTGAACTAGGTACATGTTCAATGTATTTTGTGTGCTCTGACAAATAAACGCGTGGTCCTCGAACCATACCAGCATAGCTCACCGGAGTCGATGTCGTAAAGTCGCTGCGGTGATGTGAAAAATTTTAATTTCCCAACCCACTGGCTTCCGTTGCGCATCTCGGTACCTAACAGTGGTATCAGAGCAATGCATGATTTTTTAGAGTCAAAAGAAAAAATTAAATTGCATAAAATTTAAGTATGGGGAATAAATCACTTCCAACGCAACCGACCGCGTGTTTATCCATTTTCGAATGGCCAAGTTATGGCCATTTAAAAATTTAATTGGATCGACTCATCGGTTTAAATTTTCTTCGGATTAAATTTTGAGAAGAATGCCTTTTAATTTTATTAATACACTCTTCAAAAATACCGAAATCCGGCCACGCTATGGCCGAAATCTGGTAGCAGGAACTAATCTGGTAAGTTAATTTTTAAGATATAAATAATATAATATTATAAAATAATATTTTTATTTTTCTCAAATAAAATATTATTTCAAGACTTGGGGTCAAGTCAAGTCTTTCTTTTATTTCAAAATAATAATAATTTTGGGACCAAGACCCCAAAATGGGTCTTCTTCCTTTAGTTTTATAAAAAAAAGGGAACGAGAGGTGTAATTTTTGTCTAAAGAAAAATTAAAAAAATAGAAGACCCAAAGAGGGTCTTCTTCTTCACGCGGGGCGCGGCTCCCCTTGAGGGAGAAAACCCTAGTCATGCAGCTCCCTCTCCGCTCGGAATGCACCTCCCCACCCGCATCAAACTCCCTTGTTCCAGGCCGCCGGACCACCGCCCCGAGCCACCCCTCTGCCTGGTCACGCCGCCTCAGACCGCCGCCTTGAGCCGCACCCTCTGCTTGGTCGCGCCGCCTCGGACCACCGCCCTACTCAGACAGTCACCCCGTGTCGCTTCCTACTACCGCCAGACCGAGGTACCAAACCTCCTCCCTTTCTCCAGAACCACGCCACCCTGCTTGCCCCATGCCACTCGCCCCTGCCCGACCGCGGCCCTGCCGGAGCAGTGGGCGGCTGCCCATGCGGTTGTCCAGAGCAACGGGTAGTCACTCTTACAGCTGTCCGGAGCGGTGTCGTGCTGCCTCTGCCCCTTTCAGAGGAGTTTTCTGCTGGCCGTAATTTGTTGACGTCGTGAGTACTACTAGACTGCGTGGTCATGCCGTGGTCACACTGTGGTCACGCCACAATGTGGCCCTACTCTAGTATGACACTCGCGGTGATTCGTAGTCATGATGGACTCTTCCCCGACTAGAGGTAACCCCATATTAAATTAATTTTAATTAATTTAGTTTTTTAAATTAAATTAATTAGAATTAGTTTGGGGTTTAAATTTAATTTAATCTGAAACATTAATTTAATTAGAATTAAAATTTAAATAATAGTTTAATTTAATTTTAGAATTAAAAGTATATTAATATTTTAATTTAATTTTATAGTTAAAATTAAATTTATGGTTTAATTTAATTTTGGAATTGATATTAAATTAAACTGTTGGAATTGATAAAAATAAATTAATTGAATTTATTCAAATTCATTTAATTTATATGGACCCCCCATACTATTTAAATTTCATTACAGTTTAATTTTAATCATGCTTTATATTTACCGACTGGTCTTGAGCAAGCGACTGAACTGTGTATGTCTGGTGTTTATTTTTTTATTTAATTATTTATTTAATGCGTGCGATAATTGTAATAATTAATTAGATAAATAACGGTCTGTGAATCATCCTTTTAACTTAAAATTTGTATAAGGGTATGCGTGTCTAACGTACAATATGTATTTTGTACCCCTATACCCCATCGCCTGCGTGCGAGTAAATTTGTAATTAAATGATGATGATCCGAGATGCAGACCCCGACAAGTCGAGGCAATAAACCAGACGAGAGCCGAGCACATTTCACTGGGTATGACTATGATGTGAGTCAGTTGTCGACTCAGGTATGAATGCCCCTAGGTCAAGATTGATCCATTATAAATCGATCTTTATAGAATTTTCAAGACTAGTCGGATTTCATGATTTACTTTATGCATTTTTTATTATTTTATGTGAGGGCATGATTATTGATTGATCATATAGAATAGTAAACAAGATAAAAAATTCATAAATAATTGACGAATTTATTTCTATTGCATGTTCAATTGTGAGCGCGATAATATATATTGAACATATAGATAGAAAAAGGATTACTCATCAATAAATATTAAAATCCCTAAAAGAGATATTAAGTCCAAATGCCTTAAATTTCTCACATATAAACAAAACTGGCTGTTTGGGGTGCTCATTAGCCGTAGTTGAGAGTGCATATTACTACCAGGGCGTTTTCATGAGAGAACTGGTCAACGTAACTAAAGTGAGTAGTCACAGATTAGTCATAACTTACTTGCTATCACTTTAGAGGAAATATGTTTAGGGAATCAAGTTCATATTCCAAAAGGCTAGGACTTTACTCAACAACACAAGGAACCACAAGTTAAGTGGTTGGTCAGTCTAGTGTCTACCTTGAAACCCTCCAAGTAGTGGCTTAGCCATAGATTGTAGACTACAAGGGAGGTTTCGAGGATCCTTTCCACTAGAATACTCAAGCAATAGAGTATTCCAAATCTAATAGTGAGGGCTATTAAGGTTCGCTAAAATAGTGAGAGACATTAAAATGATATAATATTTTATTAATTATAAATGTCAAAAGGTAATCAAGACAAAGTATTAATTTCTAAATTTTTATCTGATGGAGATTTAAAATTGAAATCACCAACACCACAAGTACTTTATCACTGTGATCGATCTTGGATAAAGAACATATCCTGACCGGAAATAACTTCCAAGAGTGGTATAGGAACTTGCACATAGTACTACACCAAGAAAGGAAGTTATATGTGCTGGAATCCCCGATTCCTATTGAGCCTCCTCAGGGAGCAAGCAAGAAGGAAAAATATAAATGGAGAAACCATGTAGATGATTTACTTGATGTACAATGCATCATGTTTTCATCCATGTCTATCCAATTGCAAAAATTGCATGAGGATGAGGATGCCTACAAGATTCTTTCACATATCCAAGAATTATACTAGGAGAGGGCCAGATAAGAAAGGTATGAGATCTCAAGTGTGCTTTATAAGTGGAGGCTAGTAGAAGGGTACCAAGTCGGTCCTCATGTACTCAAGATGATTGGGTATATTGAGAGGCTTAAAGCCCTTAGGTTCAAACTGAACCAAGAACTAGTAGTGTATATCATTCTTGCCTCTTTATAGTCAAGTTTATTGACTTTTATTGTCAATTATAATATGAATGATATGACAAAGTCTCTCCCAGACCTTTTGGATTTATTTATCCAAGCTGAAAGGATATGAAAAATACCAATTCATCTTTCCTTATGGTGAACAGGAAAAGAAAAGTTAAGGAAAAGGGGTCTAAGGTCAGGTTAAGGCCAAAGACACCAATGCATCATCCTACAAAGAAGCCAAAGATTCAGAGGAAAATTAATGAGCAGGAAGATATCTACTTTGGATGTGCCAAGAAAGGCCACTAGAAGAAGAATTGAAGAGCTTGGAAGAAGGAGTAAATTGATGCTTCTACTTCAAGTATATTTTTTCATTGAATTCAATCTATCTTTATCTACAAGTTGGGTATTGGATACAGCATGTGGATCACGCATTTGTATTCATATACAGGAACTAACTAGGTTCAAGAAGATTTCAAAAGATCAAGTTGATATCTAAGATACAAATGGTGCAAGTCTAGCAGCCTTGGCGGTGGGAGACTATCACTTAACCTTGCCAACTGGTTTGGTTCTAGTTTTAAACAATTTCTATTATGTACCTTTTATTACCAGAAACATTATCTCTGTGTCGAGTCTAGACACTATGGGTTTTTATTTCATGTTTAGAAATAAATGTTGCCTCTTTTATAGGGATAACATATGTTATGGTATGGAACATCTTAACAATGGTTTATATATGCTGGAACTAGAGAACTTAGTAATGGAAATAAATGAAAAAAACAGCCAAAATGACTCAAATATCACCCGCCTATGGCACTTCAAGCTTGTTCAAGTAAACGATAAGTGATTACGAAGATTACATCAAGAAGGGTATCTAGACTCAGTATAGTTAGAACCCTTAGATGTATGTCAAGCTTGTTTACAAGGAAAGATGATCAAAGCACCTTTCTCAGGAAATGGAGAAAGAACCAACGCAGTACTGGAATTAATACATACTGATGTATGTGGTTCATTTCTAATAGAGTCAAGGGGTGGTTTTTTATACTTTATTACTTTTACCGATGACTATAGTAGGTATGGATATATCTACTTAATGCAGTATAAGTCACATTCCTTTTGTTTTTTAAGGAATTTCAAAATGAAGTAGAAAACCGACTTGGTAAGAAGATAAAAGCACTTCGCTCAGACCGAGGTGGAGAATATCTTAACCAATCTTTCATTGATCACTTGAAGGAGTGTGGGATAGTATCCCAACTCACTCCTCCTTATACACCACAATGGAATGGTTTTAGTGAAAGGAGGAATATGACCTTGCTTGACATGGTTAGATCAATGATGAGTCATGCAACCCTTCCATTATCCTTTATGGGATACACCTTGCAGACAATAGCATATACCCTTAACCGAGTACCAACTAAAGTTGTAGATGGGATTCCATATCAGTTATGGTATGGAAAGAAACCGAGTCTGACACACATACATGTGTGGGGGTGGGATGCATTTGTAAAGACTTTACCAAGTGACAAATTGGCATCCAGAAGAACTAAGTGCATCTTTATAGGTTATCTAAAGGAAACTAGATGATATTACATATATATACCTTTAGATATAAAAGTCATTGTGGAAAGATATGCCACATTTCTAGAAAGGGAACACATTTATATTGGAAATAGTGGGAGCAATATTGACTTTGAGGAAGTTAATGCTCCAGAAGCACAAGAGTTGGTAGAGGAACAATCTCCACAAGAACAAGTGGAAGAATAAGTTGTTCCTGAGACACAGACACTACATAGGTCTACGCAAGAGGTTAGAGAGCCAGAGAGTTATGGTTTTCTTATCACCGAGTCAGGTGACACATTATTCCTTGAGGTTGATGAACCTCTAACCTATAAGGAAGAACTAGAAGGCAAAGAAGTTACTAAATAGAAAAATCCATTAATTCTGAGATGGAGTCCATGTACCAAAATCAAGTTTGGATTTTGTTAGACCCTCCAGCTGAGGTAAATCCCATCGGAAGCAAATGGGTATTCAAGAAGAAGCTAGACATGGATGGTGATGTTAATACCTTTAAATTAAGACTAGTTGAAAAGGGTTTCGGGCAATGTCAAGGCATTGACTATGATGAAACCTTCTCACCAGTATCAATGCTTAAATTCATCAAAATATTGCTTGCAATAGTAGCCTTTCATGATTGTGAAATTTGGTAAATGGATGTCAAATCTGCTTTTGTAAATGGGAAGTTGGTTGAAGACATCTTTATGACTCAACCTGAAGAGTTTTTCAAGTCAAAGAATGCCAATAAAGTATTCAAGCTGCAGAGATCCTTTTATGTATTGAAGCAGGCATCAATATCATGGAATGTTCATTTTGATGATGCCATAAGAGATTTTAGTTTTGTCAAAAATTAAAGAGAGCCTTGTGTCTATAAAAATGTTGAATGGAATATCGTCATTTTCATAGTATCATATTTTGATGACATATTAATTATAGGAAACGAGGTGCAAGTCTTATAGTTAGTCATGACTTGATTAAATGAATGCTTCTCCAGGAAAGACTTAGGTGAAGTTGCCTACATTCTAGGGATTATGATCTATAGAGATAGATCGCAAAGGCTACTTGGGCTAAGTCAAAGTATATATATTGACAAGGTACTTAAAAGGTACAATATGGAACAATCCAAGAGAGGATTGTTACCTATGTCACATGGTATAAATCTCTCCAAGAAAATGTGTCCTCAAACACAGGAGAAAATTGATAGAATGAGTAGAGTCCCTTATGCCTCGACAGTGGGTTCTATCATGTATTCCATGTTATGTACTAGGTTTGATGTCGTCTTTTCTGTAAGCATGCTATGTAGATATCAATCCAATCTAGGAGAGCTGCATTGGACAGCTGTTAAAACTATCCTAAAGTACTTGAGTCATAATAATGATATGTTCCTGGTGTATGGAGGAGATGAGGAACTAGTTGTGAGGGGATACACTGATGCTAGTTTCTAGATAGATCTTGATGATATGAGATCGCAGTTAGGCTACATATTTTTCCTGAATGGTGGTGCAGTGAGCTGGAGAATCTTGAAACAAGATGTGGTTGTCGATTCTAAAGCAGAGTCCGAATATATTGCAACTTCCGATGCAGCAAAGAAAGAATTCAGGATATGTAGTTTTATCTCAGACATTGGTGTTGTTCCTAGTAGTGTAGACCTTGTTCTAGTATATTCCGATAATACTATTGTAGTGGTGCTTGCCAAGGATCCCAGGTCTCACCAGAGGACAAAGCACGTTCTTTGGAAGTTTCATCTCTTGAGGGATTTTACTCAAAGAGGTGAAGTCACAGTTATCAGAGTAGCCACAGAGGACAATGTATTAGAGCCCCTAACTAAATCCATTTCTCAGCAGAATCATGATTCTCATGTGAGAGCTAGCGGATTGAAAACTGTTAACGGTTATCTCTAGTGCAAGTGGGAGTGTTGAAAGTGGGTTCCCTAGACCCAACTTGTATATTACTTTGATTACCACTACATTTATGCAGTTTATTATAATACATGTGTGTTTATATTTCTATAATAGTGAAGATACTTTTGCATCCACTTTGTTTATTGAAATATCCTTAGATTACATTTCATATCAATGGGGTATAGCAGATCCCAGTCTATAATGATAACCCTAAGATATCATTACACTAATCTTAAAATAATGTCCTATTGTCCAGTTACATCATTCTGATAGGACACGGATGATGTGTAACCATCAGGTGTTGGGGGCTCATACACATTGAGACTTCATCTCATGAAGTTCGCACTTCATGATCTCTAGTACTTGAGGTCATGAGGAAAGACCCACATAATAGGAACACCACATGTTTCAGGTGTCATTGGTCATTCATATCTATGAACATGTGTAATGGTCTCCAGAATTGAGATCAATATCAATGAATGTCATTTAAATACGTACATTTGATGCAAGGCGAAAACCATGGTGACAAAGTCATGGCAAGGTAGTTTGTATCGGGTACATCATTAATGGAATGTCATTGATTGAATGATCGAGAATGTATTTTTCGTTTTTGAGTTCAGGAAGAGATATATTGGGTCGGGTTGATTAGGATGGTTTCACCTTCAATAAATCCATAGCCATGGTACTGGAAGTTAAGACCGTCCGTACAAATCAACAAATAAAATAAAGCAAGATAAAGGATGATGACACTAGTGTACATTCTTCTTTATTGAGATATCGATGACGAAGATATTGTATTAGATAGACTGTGTTCGTAGGAAGGTATTCGTTGCTCTGACTTTACCTTGTCTTTATAGGGGCCTTGATGGGTTGCTAGACCCCACTCTTGATTGGTGGATATTATTCACTACTATTGAGATAAGGACCTAGAGGGTCACACACAATAGCGCTTTGAGAATCTTCCCTATTCTGTAAATATGAATGTAGAACTTGGTGGGAACCACCAAAGGGTCTGAGTACTATCCAAGTTGTATGGATCACCAAGTAATAAATAAATTCTTTATTATTATTCATTCGTGGAATAATATGTTGAATTTAATTATAACATGTATTTACAAGTGATTAGTAAATACAAGTATTAATATTATTTGAATGGATGTTAATATCCTAGGTTCGTTTAATATTAACAAGAGGTGTGAGTCGAGTTAAAGACTCAAGTTTATCATGTAATATATTTAATATATATATATATATATTACGAGTAAGTGATAAATTATAAATATTATTTGTGGTATAATCTTATTTGTCATAAATAATTATTTATAACACTTATATATTATACATTTATTACACAGAGGTCAGGAGCGCACACCGTGTGTTTTAAACATTCCCTATATAAGTAAGAAAGAGGCTTTTCCCATGTAACTATTTATGTGTTGGGATTGAGAGCTTCTCTCTCTTCCTGGAATCTAGAGAGAGTGTCTCTCAAGCGAAGGAAGATCTTCAAGTTCATCCATCTCAGATCGAAGTTTCTTTCCTTGCAGTGACTGTTGTTGCGTTGAAGTGAGCATTGAAGATCTATGCTAGCACCTGGATCTCGATGAACGGAGCGTGAACGGATTCAAGAGGCGTGTGTGGATGATCTAGAGGGATTTGACATCGGAGTCTTTGAGCAATGATCGACGGTGTCCTGCGGTGGACTTGCACACATCTCATCTGAACTAGGTACATGTTCAATTTACTTTTTATGCTCGGAAAAATTAGTGTGTGGTCCTCATACCATACTGGGATAGCCCACTGAAGTTGACATCGTAACGTCACTTCGGTGGTGCAAAAAATTTTAATTTCCCAGACCACCGGCTTCCACTGTGCGTCCTGGTACCTAACACATTAAGGCCCCTTTTCGTGTATCAGGATGCCCTAGTTCAAGCTCGAAACACCTTGTGATAGTTATTACTCATAGGTACATTTGTGCCAGAACCACGTCCACTTGTTGTATCTTGACAGGGATGTATTTTCTAGAAAGATTTGTATAGTCTCTACCTTACCAAAATTCTAGGATGTTACTCTATGCTTATCCTCAAAGTCTATCTTAGGGTTATGCCCTCTAAAATATATTTCCTAAATCTAGTTTCCAAGGTTATTACTAAACTTCCTCTGATACCAACTGTAACACCCCGACCTTGGAATCCCAGATCCGATGCATTATTTTATTATATTGGAATGATTACAAGAAATAAAATAATAAAGGTCCTATTAGTTTAGTAGTTTTGGAAGACCATATTATATACATGATACCCATAGTACATTTGGAAAGATAGAAAACAACATGATACATAATAAACTGAAATAAACTTCCTCCTTTAAAGCTTATTCAAGGTTTTCTGATTCATATCCTGGGGGAAGAAAACATAATAAGGGTGATATCAAATTCTGAGTAAGGTTTACACATATTTGAATCATGAATCAATAATAAGTGTATCATAATCAATTAGACATAACTAATATGGCATGGTGAATAAATGAAAACATGTGCCATCAATAATATAAGAATAAAAAGGCATCCATAGATTTTGTCATAGTGAAAACCTCATAAAAAGTAAAAACTAAATATATAATAAAGAGAATTCTTATTTTTTGTACATCATGTAACTAACAGATGAACCATTATATCATTGAGACGGTTTAAGTCTGTGGGTAGAAATCTGTCTATTTTTTTTGGAAACAAACTCGAAGGGTTTATCACCAACTGATTTGTATCATGAAACCTATAGATGCATATAGGGGCTATAGTGGGCCCCTGTATGTCACTTATAGTATAAATAATTCTTCACAAAAATATTTCATACAAGAACAATAAGTCTTTTTCATATCCATATTGAGTAGATGATACGAATTCATCAATATTTCCATAATTAAAGAAATATTACACATAAACACCGTATGTAAAATGGTATACGACTAATAAAATAATCATATCCATGTAACAAGAATATGGATATATAATTTAATTACAATTTCAAATGAAAAATTATCTCAAAGTGGTATTAGTTACACCACATAATAATAATTAGGTTCACAATACCAAGTAAATCACAATGAAATGAAAATAGAAAAAAAAATTGTCACAACATTGTAATAAATTGAGTTAATAATCATCAAGTGAATCACAGAATACCATGAATATAAATAGAATAATGATATGATATATCAAATGGAAGTAAACATACACTACATACAAGAAATAAGTGGCGAACAATGGAAATCTCATGAAAATAAAAGTGAGATGAGAAACCCCTTACCCTATGCTCGAATGTGTTCTTCCATTGACTTAACATCCTATATAGTCAAATTCGATTCATTAATTACAAATTAAAGAACCTTATATACATGTAACTAATTTATTATGTCTTCATTAAGTTTATTTATATCCTTTTATATGGGTTAAGAGATTCAATTTCATCATTTGGGAGTACACATTTTCTTAGTTTTTATGATCGGTTTTCTTGTATAAGAGTATGGAAGTTTGTGTAAAATAGAAATTGAAATCCATAATTGGAATTATGATTCATTAATTACCATACAAAATTTTAAATGATCATACAAATCCTTTGGTTATTTTTGGAAAGAATGAATCATTTTATAAAATTTTAATTATAAACGCTTGGATTATTTTGATGGTTTTTTGATCACCACAAACTCATTTTGTTTTATAATTAAATTCCATGTGTAAAAAATGATTCCAAAAACTTAAATAGAATATATTACATATATAATGATCTAGTTCATCCATAAAAAGTATTTAATGACCATAATTGAAGATGGTAACAGAAATTGAAAACCTATCGTCCTTGAAAGTGATAAATTAACACATCTCGGGCGGTGTTTTCATTTTTAGTATAAGAGGAGGGGAAAAGAGAGATGATGAAGAAATATTACACTAGAATAATAAAATTACAATACATGTATGGTAAAATAATTATCACATAATTTTTATGAGGGGAGGTGGGGGGAGAGAAACAAAATAATCGAACTTGTAAAAGGAGTTGAAAGGAAAAGGAAGAGAGGTTTACCTCTTGAGTACTCCTCCTTGAGAATCTATTTAAAGACTTTGTTTTTCACATTTTTGTGATACCAGAAGGTATTGGGAGTCAGGGGATGGCTTGGGAAGATTATTTTCTAGAACTTATACAAGGATAAAATCTTGAGAGGTGTGAGAGGAAGAGGGGGTGATGGGTGGTTTATATAGTGGAGGAGAGGAGTGATTTCTATATATTTTATTCATTACTGTATTATTTTTCTGAAGGCAAGAAATAGTAATTATTCTACTGACCAAGAATAGTAATAAGTTCATGTGAGTTCAAACTAATGGCTACCTACATCATCCATGATTCAAGTAATAGTGTATTTATCTCATAATGTATTTATACCGTAATTACCTTATTTTACTATTCAACAAAAATTCAAGTATTTCAGAAAACTCCCAAAAAATAACCCTAATAATTTTTTGATGAGTAGAATAAAAAAATGAACTCCATTTTAGGAAAATAACTTTCAAAATATGAGAAATTTAATTTTTAATTAAAATCATTATTTACTCGAAAAACACCAATTTTAATATTATAACTAAGTTTATGACACTTTGAAAAATTAACTGGGGTCTCATAAAATTATTTTATATCATAGGAAAATAAAATCTTGATTCATGAATACATTTTATGAAAAATAAATTATCTTTTAAATAATTTTATTAATTCTTAAAATTGTAATTAAATGTTTATTACTCACAAAAATGCTAACACTTAATTAAAAATATTCACCTTCATCTATAAGGTACCAAAATTTTATTTATACACTAATGGGTGAGTTTACTATTCATTTGGACAATCTACTATTCATAAGGGTCATATTACTATTCATAAGGTTATGTTACTATTCATAAGGGTAGGTTACTATTCACCAAAAATTAAGTTGATCATATAAGACTCAATATATCATACTGATCGCAAACCTGTATGTCTGTTTTTAAAAATTAAAATTATAGAAGTAGAAAAATTAAGATTAATGGTTATGTTATAGAAAATTGTTTATTTCACAGAGACTCAGAGTTATGTGCATTTTGAGCTATCTAATGGGTTAAAATTATTTAATAAGTACATACCATTAAATATTGGGGTGTTATACACAACATCATCATCAACATATTTTTCATTATTTAGAATCTCAAAATTCTAGATTCTTAAATGTTCCTTTACATATGTCTAAATGAAATTTACATAGATCTATGTAACCTTAGGCAGACTTTATGTAGGGTTTAGTTTATAGTTACATGGACTTTAGGTTTCCTGAGTTACCATTATTTAGTTTAGATGTTACCTTTATGTAGTAACTCATTTTACCCAAAGTCATCATGTTTTTCTTCGATCTTATTCCTTCCAACCTCAAAGATTAGCTCATATATTTTTATTTTATTAATCACACACTTTTTAAAGTATTTTATATTTTTAAATCATGATATAAAAACTCTTTAATATTCCTAAAAAAAATCACAGTCATCACATTTGAAATCTGGAAACTCAATTTTTTATCTAGCGGCAACTTCAAAAAAGTTGGCTCCGTGTTGAAGCTTTACACAGAGGAATTTAAAGTATTACACTCACCAATTACTTTGGTGAATACTTATTTCCAATTTTATAAGTATTTCATTCAACTCTAATAGAATTATAATTAGTGCCTTTTCACTAGTAGAAAAAATGATTTAGCATCAGAGTTTTAACATCGGTTTTTTCATAACAAACATTAAAAGTCACATGGGAAGCTTTTTATATCATTTTAAAAAAATTAATCTTTAAATTCATTCTGGAGAAATTTTAACATATATTTTTTCTAAAACTGATGGTAAAATAATTTAACAAATCCATTTTTCCCAACCATCTCCCCAAATTCTCAACGTAATCTTTCAGAAACCCTTTTCTTCTCAATTCACGATGACACCGGGCCCATGCTTGATGCTCTACATTAATTCTATTTTCATACATATTTTTTCTATTTTTTCCCCCAAACATCCATTATTCATCCATATTATATATCCCTCTACATCATTCATTCCATAAAAACCCTAATCCACTCAACTAGTGACTGCACTCCTAGGTTTTTGTTGGATAAATTTTCTACTTCATTTTTTCAAACGTTTCTCCTTAATCTCGCACCATTTCCCCTACTTCCACCACCCTGAGTAAATTTTTTGAATTTCATTATTTATTTTCCATCTTTGACATCCATATTTTGTTACTAAGTTTTTTAATTTTTTTAAAAAAATAATTATTTTTTAGTTATAAATTGCATTCATTCATTAATTATTTTTATGCATATTATTTTCAATTATAAATTTTTATAGTTAAAATTAGTTTAAGGTTATAAAATTTTTTTGATTATAATTTTTTATTTTTATTTTATTTTTCTTTAATGATTTGTATTTATAATTATTTTTATTTATAAATTTTATATTGTTATAATTTTTTGTGGTTTAAATAATTTTTTTCTTAAAAAAATAAGTTGTAAATTGTTTTTATCATTATAATTACTTTTTTCATAATTTTTTTGTGGTTGTAAATTGTTTTTTAGTTATAATTTTTTTTATTGATATAATTTTTTTAATAATTTATGCATTTTTATATATTTATATTCTTATTGTTTTAATTTTGTAATTTTATATATATCTTTAAATGTTTATATGTGATAATATATCCATCTATTATACTGTGACATTAGGTAATTAATTGATCATAATTAGATAAATGCATGAATATCTAGTGATTAATATGAGAAAGGGGTTTTCAATTTCTAGGGCTTTTATAAATAAGATCTTGAACATAAATAATGGATTTTCTTTATATGCATGAAGAGTTTTAATATGAGAAAATTTGGGTATAGAAGAATAAAATACCATCTAATTTGTGATGTTTTTAATCATAATTATACATTTTGGACTTAGAATGGTGAAATAACAAAGAATTTGAGATCAAATGATGACGAAGATGTTTATCAAGAGATATAGGATCATCTTGAAGAATTAATTCATGATGTAGGTGTTAAAACCATTGAAACATTAAAATGTGTCAAACAAATGTATCGAGATATAGAGAAACCATTATTATCAGGTTGTGCTAAATTTATTATTTTATCAGCTATGCTAATATTAGTTAACTTGAAAGTAATAAATTTTTAGACTGGAAAAAAATTAATGAATTGCTTGAAATTTTAAAAGGGATGCCTCTAGAAGGAAATGGGATTATATATTCTAATTAAGTGTCATAAAAATAATATATACAATGGGATTAGGGTATAAAAATATCCATCATTTCCCCAATGAATGTGTGATTTATAAGAAAGAATATGAAATTTTATCAGAAATTCATAAATATGGGACATCAAACTATAAAATGCGTGACAAATCCAACCATGATTCATTATCAAGAACATGCACCAAGCGTACTAAAATATAAATATAATATCTTCTAATATTTTATCATTTTAAGTGTGTCTTTTCAAATTCAAATGAAACAAAGAGGCTAATATGGAATATATATTAGAATATATCTGATAGAAGGCTATGTCACGCTACTGATTAACCACAATATAATAGATTTCATCATAAATTTTCTAATTTTGTAAATAAAGTTAAAAAAACTCATAATGAAATTCTATATAGATGAAATTAATCCATATTAAGGCCTTAGTAGCTAATATAGTTTGTGGCCTATTATGTTGGTTGTTATACTATGTGATTCATACCAAAAAGATCATTTAATTTTATGTGTTATGATAATTTTCAATATAAATTAATTTCCTAAGTATATGAATTTATCTATATGTGGTGTTAAGGGACATAAATCTTGACCAGTTTACTAAGAGGGGACTTTGAATCATGAATTGAAAAATGGAAGAAAGATAGTATACTTGGGACATCAGTGATTTTTGTGAATGGTTCATCCTTACCATAGATTAAAAATGGATTTTAATGGATTATAAAAGTATGATTTTATCCCATAACCCTTTTCAATTAAAGAATATTATGATGAGGTGAAAAATATCGATGAAAAATTTAAATGAAAAGGAATTGTGGTCAAAAAAAATAGATGTAATAAACAATCCATTTATTTGATCTATCTTATTAGATATTTTTTGACGTAAAACATAACATTGATGTTATGAATATCAATAAAAACATTTATTATAGTATGATTGAATAATTTATAAACATATAATGAAAGATAAAATATGGATTTCATTCTAGACTAGAATTAATAACCATGGGAATGTATTTAGAGTTAGCTCCTACAATAAAATGAAGTAGAACATATTTACCTCTATCTTTTTACACATCAAGAAAATAGTGAGAAGATATTTTTTTTCAATCTATGCATGTTATTAATATCACTAGTGGGTTTTCTTCAAATGTGAAAATTTTGGATTCATTGAAGTATTTAATGTTAGTATTTATGAAATCTCAGAACTATTATGTATTAATATAATAGTTAGTACCAATATAATTGTATAGAATATTATCAGTACCTCTTAGAAAGTCTATCATTAGGTTGTGATGAATTTTCAATTTTTTTATAGGAAAGTCATTGATATAAATTTGGTATATGGGTTAGATAATAAATTTATGCTCATACTTCTTCAACTAGAAATATATTTTCCACCATCATTTTTTGATATAATGGTTCATATATGGATTCATTTGGTTTGAGAGATAATAATATGTGGTCCTGTTTATTTATATTAGATGTATCCTTTTTAAATATATATGAAAATTATGAAATTATATGTTAATAATAATCATTGAAAAAAGGCCTCTATTATTCAAAAATACATATCAAAATAGTTGATTGAGTTCTATGTTGATTATTCGTCTGAAGTGGAGCATTTTGGAATCCATATATCTCGATATTTGATATTTTATAGTGAAGGTAAAGGGTTATGTGGATTAAAAGTAAATTTAATTCCATGTGATGAAGTGATTCATGCACATTTATACATTTTAAAAAATATTGGTTAGGTTTAACCATATATATTATCACATATTGTTATATTAATGTTGTGTTGTCTGAGGATAAATGAAAATTTGTTAATGAATAAACATAAAAAACATTTCTTTCATGGTTTAGGGAGAAAGAAAAAATTTATTTATCCATATAATAAATATTGAATTAGTTAGTAGGTGAATGAAGTCTTAATATGATCATATGGTCTGGTTTTAATATTTATGGTTATATATTTTACACAAAAAACTAGGAAGAAAATAATACCGCTTAAAATAGTATAGTAATGTTCATTACTAAAGAACAAAAAAATTTACTTCCAAATATAAAAAACTAATTTCTTCATAAAAAATATATTTTGGTGTTATTGAAGATATATGAGATATTTATTATACTAAATTTTAGATTACAGTATTAAAGTGTAACTAGGATTATAGTAACAGTGGTTTGAAATAGGAGGAGTATAGATTTTCACTATTTAAATATAAAATATTTAGTTGTAAAGAGGGATTATTTATCATGGTGATGCATGAAAAAGAATATTTTATGTTGTTTACTCATCAAATGACAATTGGTTTGTTGTTTTATAAGGTAATAAAAATCATTTGAGTAATGATAATGCTGAAGATGTTAAAGACTTATGTGAAATTTATTTATCTATTACATTATTTCCAAAGGATAATAATGATTGTGATGTAGAAATAGTCCATACAACATGAAATGATCACATAAAGTGAATATGTGAAAACACTCCATCACTCTCCTAATTAATCAAGTGAATATCTATTTTCTATGAAACTATCATATCTATAAACTTTATTTTTTAACATTGATATTTAAATATATATATATTTAAAATATCTACCATTTTTTTAATATTTTGTATATTTATTAGATTCAAATATCCAATTTTTAGTTTAAAAAATTCCTTCATCATTTTTTTTTACTATTTTCTTTAAATTCTCCATTTTAAAGTATACACTTTAATTCAAAAAAATTATAATTTCTTCTAATTATGAACAAAAAAAATTAATTATAACATATATTTATTAATATTCAAATAAAGGTACATAAAATTTCACATTTTTAGATGATAATTATTTCCTTGATTTTCCTTATTAATTTTTATATTCATTATTTTTTAGTTACATATTTTTTGGTTGAAAATTATAAAATTCAATATTTTTTTCTGATTATGAATAATCAATCATTTATTCATTAAAATTATTTAATTTTAATAAAATGTAGGTACATAAACTTTCATTGAAGCAGTATATATCTTTCAAAATGACAGACATTGAGGGAGGGGAATTGAGGTATGCACATTTCTTCATATAAATATATTTATAATAATTAAATTATTTAATGAAATTAAAAATATATTTCTTGAAATTATGTGTATCTCTTCTTTTTCTCTAGAGTGGATGGTGCCTAAATATGGTATTAATGGGATTACACATTTACCAAAACATTTACATTCATGTGGAGAGAAGAGTTTGATCATTAAGTTTAATGATAAAGACCACCAAACTGGCCCATATGCCACGGAGTCTAGGAGTTACTTAGTTATGCAGAGTTGTAATAGGATAAATATTTCATTCCATAATTGAAGTAACATTGAAAAATCTGTGAAATAATAGTTATGGGATTCCATAAAAATAAAATTTACAAACTTATTTATTTTTTCCCCTAATTAGTTAGATATTATATATTTAATATAACTAAAATTTAGTCTATTCAGTCATAAATGACATGTGACTTTAAAGAGATGAAATAAATAAAGAAAAGGTGGTTTTTAATAACAAAAACTAGATGTAAAAAATTTAATACAAATTTTACTTAATTTTATGTTTTTATAAGTGAGCATAATTAATACAAATTAATTAAGAAATGGTTTGTAGATATAGAGACATGGAAAAATTTTGTCTCCGGTTGGAAGGAGGAGGCCTTTATAGTATGTTTTTTGTAAAACTTATTTGTTAAATTAATTTTAATTACTTGATAAATTATAAAATTTTCTTATGTAACAATACTTAATTAAAAAACACCAAGAGATATAGTCTCTGAATTGTTACCCGCATACGTTTTCATGTGGAGGGTATCCTTTATTAAAGGAGAAAATGATAGCTTAAAAACTAAATGAATTAATATCCTAGTAAAGTAACGTCTCTAAAAAGGTTCAATGTTACCCTTCATCCCGTACCCCTCATAATGAAAAATGTAAAAGGGTGAGAATGTCAAAAAAGGAGAAGTATATTAACGGTCCAATAAAATATGTAACTGATAAGATTATAAGTAATTGATTATTAATTTTCATTTATATTATTATTTTATAGATTTATGCCACTAATATAACATTTAAAAATATTATTTTAGAATTCCATTTAGTGGAAAATGACATAGGGGGCCTTTATCTCTATGGTTAGGATGGATATTATTACAATTGTTTTACGAACACATAGGTTGTGTTAGAGGGTATGAGAAGGGTATCAGATTTAGAAAAAAAAATCACCACACCCCTATTGTTGCCTCGATATGGGGAAGAATATAAGAGAGAAATAGACTCTTGGATTCTGATATTTAATAGTTGAATAAGTTATTAAATGATATAATTAAATAATCTATAACGATTATACTTGTAGAAGTGATGAGATAAATGCATCATTTGAACCCTACCTACCTAGATCCTCCACCTCCTCATTCAGACCTGACCATGTACTATGAGTTGTATGCTAGTATCCACGTATACCTATTTTATTACACTGAATTTTACATCATCTAATGGATTGTGTACATCATCAACTTATGCATTTATGTCAGGTAAGAGTATCAAAAAATGATATTATTGATCCAACTTCTATATTATCGTTTCATACTGAGGAGGTGTCCATAATTAGAAAAATTATTAGTCAATTTTTAATTTGACTAGTTATTTTTTATCATCACTAACATATGAGGTATATGATATTTTTATTTTTTTATTTATCATTAAATTCTAAATTGCTTTATATTCATTATTATACTTACCTTATATAAGAATATTTAAAATCTAAGGAATCATTGCAAAAGAAAGGAAAATTTTGGGAACCATTACCTTAAAATACTCCTCAAGATGTTGTTGGGATAACAATGCTAACACAATTTTATACTCTATTATATATTTATTAAAAACTTTCAACGAGTTCTGAAATTTTTGAAAGAGATTAAAAATAAAATTATTGATGTTGTAAAGGGTGATTATCTCACTGTACCCATGTTGTATTTGTGTTCTATTTAATAATATTTCAATTATGAATTTAATTTCTTTAATTAAATATATGACATATTGTCTTATGTTTTTACTTTTCTAATTAGGTACCTACATACTATTTTTATACAATATGATTTCACTTCTATTTAAAGTTTTATGGATCTAGAATACATTTTAACAGTTTTTCAATACTTAAACTAAATTATAGAATAGAATATATATCTGAAAGATTAAAAAACAAAATGATTAAACATTGGTTTTTTATGTTCCTTTACTAGTAAGAACACATATATAATTATGAACCATTTTTCTTTATACTATTATTAATGATATAATTTTTATATTTAAGCAGGAATTTTACTTTATCATATTTTCCCAAATGATTGAAAAGTATATTGGGTGTTCTCATTTTTTGGTGGTGTTCAAAAAATATTTAGTAAGTTTTTAAAGAATTAATTCTTATTATATTATTTTAGTTCTTTAATATTAATATTTTCGTTTTACATATGTTTTTATAATTAACATTTTAAATTAAAACAGGTCATGGATTGAGTACAACAGGGCTCACTTTTCAATAGTGGAACCAGACAAAATTGAATTTGTGAAAGTTTAGGTAGATATAGTTTATATCAATGTATAATTTTTTTTCATAAATATAGTGTTTCAATTTTAAAAATATTGTTTCATAAACACTATTCCATTATCAAAGATGGAATAATGGATGTGGGTATTATGTTGTATGATTTATTTATAAGATAATCCTGACTAGAAAAAGAAAATATTTTGAAAGGGTTAGTTTCATTATAAAAACTTATAATTTAAACAAATATATTGAATTTTTAAATTAATGAAACATTATATTGAATATTTTTTTACTATTTCACTTTATATGCCAAACTACTTAAACCACCTTCAAAATTTATTTACATACTATTTTCAAAGTCTGAAAAAATAGTTGTAGTTTCATTTAGGTATATATTTATAAAATATATTTTGAAAGTATTAAATGAGTTCTATTGTTGTTGTTTGTGCTATTTTTTTAGTTGTTTAGTGATGTGGTTTTCATTTACAGGTCTGGAATCATGTATTTTAGAATTTTTTTTAAAACAATATTTACTTTTATTGTCATTTTTAGGAAAAAATAAAATTTAAATCCTCTACAATAGATCTTTTGACATCTATGTTAAGAATAACTAGCATTAAAAGCTATATTTTCATCAGTTTTATAGAAAAATGATGTAGAAATCCAAGTATAATTGATTTTAACATCATTTTTCTATAAAACTGACATTGAAATTTTTATTTATGTTGTCCTTTAAAATGGATTTCAATATTAGTTTATAAAAACTGATATTGGACATTTCAATTTTTACTCATCTATATTAGCGTTTCTTTTTAAACAATATTGAAATGAAAAGAAACTAAAATTAAAGGTGTTTCCCACTAGTTTTTTCAAATTCTTATATGATCATAAAGTCATAAAATCCAATGAAGTATTACAATAAGTTCAAATAATTATGGTAAAGTCTTATGATAAAGTTGTACACAACTGTTGAAGTTATATGATCATGCCTTTTTCAATTATAATAAAACTCCAATGTCTTATGATGAGAAGGAAATACATTTGATGTAGTCATATGGTATGCAAAGAATTATGATCATTAGAGTTATATGATAGAACTCAAATTATTACGATTACCTAAAAGTCTTACATTCATCACCTGAAGACTTATGATCACAAAAAAATCGTACAATTCAATGGGTAAAGTCATATGTTCAGAACTTATTCATTTTTTAATGAAATCCAAAATCCCAATTTTTTTTAGATTTCTTTGAAATGAATTCAAACTGCTACATGGCTCCTCCAACTTCTTTAAATAATCTTAGAACGAACTCAAATGATTATTATAATAATTATAATATTTCCAAGTTATTTAAAAATCATTCTTAGGGTGTTACAACATATAGAACAATCATATAATAGTATTTTGGTGTATTTTTATACCAGCATAGGTATATTTTCTCTCAAACCAATCTTGGTCCATCTCTAGTAACATTTACCATCATCCAATGGTGTTGTATAAAACTAATTTTCAATATCCTTCATGCTTTTTAATCCTTATATAGGTTCACCACTTTAGCTATATCTCCTCCAAGAACTTTGACCATGACAAAAACATTTTATTTACAACTATACAATCATTACAATATAGATTTATAAGAAAATTCATCTTTGTATCCTTCATTCAAATTGTTGAAGACAAGGATTATTCACCTTCAATGCGTTTCATATACATAATGACCAGTGTAACCAATAATATGATTACATAGACACTACTCTGAAGCTATTTAGATATATATTATTAGGTTCTAGTAGCTTCCACTTCCTTTGAGAGGATCTATTCTCCATCACCCAATATATCTTTTTTTTGTTAATCACATCGAAAATATTCTTGACAACAAACTTAAATGATAAAAAATAAAACTAAAAACATTTGTCCACAAAAATATCTCATATTGTAATAGTTTTCAATTCCAAATATTATAAATAAGGTACATGTGTCAATGAAAATTTTCTCCCCCTAGATAAAAATAAATGAAAATGAGAAAATTAGTCTCCCCCTTATTGACATATTAGGTTCATGCTTCAGTTTTTTCTCCCCAATCAGTATCAGATACAACTTTTAATTTAAGGGAAGATTCTTCATCAAATTCATATCCCTTTTATTATTTCCATATGGGATGATTTCAATAATAAATCCTAATTTTAGAAACACATTTCTTCTCAATATTCTTCCTCCACTTAAGATAAGGGTATCATTTTCTGATATATATTATCATTTAATATTTCATGATACTAACTAATAATTAAGACTATCACCCGATATAACATTTATATTCTTTATAATCTATCCATAAATTCCATATGGTAAATGATTTAGTAATAATAACTTCTTACCAATTAAAAGTTATTATAAGAGTTATAGAACAATAAATAATCATTTTATTTTTCTTAAAATCACATTTATCTTAGAAATTTTCTATCAAATAATGAACCTTAAGTCTATGTGGGATAACCTTTTATAGAAAACAAGAGAGGTGATTTTAAAAAATAAGGTTTTCCATAATTTTACTAGATGTAATACCAATTTTTATTTTTCAATTCATAGGGGATACACATAGAAATTTTTAGAAATGTTTAAAAAATTTCACTGACTTTAACAAATGTATAAAAACATTTCAAGTTTCACAACTTCCCTATTTGGTAATATAATCACTCCCCCTTTATAAAGTGAAAAATTAAAAAGTTATAACAAATATGGGAGAATGATATAATACCTCATCCTTCATATTTTGAAGGGACTATCTAGATTTATATATTTAAACAAAAAATCATAATTATCTATCATCATGCTAATTTTTAAATCCCCTCTTATGTTTTTCTCTAAAACCTTATTCTTCATTAATCATTAGCTTTGAAACAAAAGTTTAATAAACTAATTATTGAGGTGGATCTTCAATACATTTTAAATTTTTGTAACATGGATGGTATATACTTTTCAACCTAGAAACTCCTTTTATTATATGTATAAATGATCTAGAATTCTTCATGATCTATTCACCCTTCATTTTCTAACTTTTTTCACCTTTTGGACGTATGGGATTCTATCCTTTTTCTAATTCCTTTATAACTATATTAGTTTCATTTATTTAGAAAACAGAGCACTAGATTTCTTTTCAACTTGATCTAGATTTCTAGAAAAATAAAATTTATCTATCCATATGGTTAAAATATCAGTAGGTACATGATCATCTTTCCCCTTGGGTTTTGTTTTCTTCTTTATGGTAAAAGATGTTGAACTTTAGTGCATAGGTTATTTCCCATTTTGTTTTATATATATTTTAAAAATATTCATACATCTGATAACCATGTGTCCTAGCTAGTTTCTCCTTCGAAACACTTCTTAAAAAAAATTCACTTCTTGGTTAGCTTCTCAAACTCTTTGTAAGGTGTACTAACAATCATGTCAATCCTATTATCTATTTCTTAAACTAACTCCATTATTTCAATTTTATCCCATTAAATTTTTCATTCATGGGTTTCTTGAAATGTTCCATGGTATGGCATCTCTTTTCATAATATAATCATTTCTTCTATGTCAGCTTAAAATCCTTCTTCATTGTCTTCTTGGATAAACTCCCTTTTATTTACTTATAGCATATGGTAGAATTATCTTAATTAATTACCTTTTACATATCTAGTTTTTGTTGTCTCTATTTTTAATTAATTGGGTGATACTTTGAAGGATTACTCCAACATTCATCAGAACAATGACCATTGATGTTTCAACTCTCACAATAATTATTCAGACTTTAAAATATTTTATTCTAATACATAATCTTCCCTTTATGTGGGGTCTGATTATTTATAGTAAGTTTATTCATTTCAACATCCCTTCCCACCCCCCATTAATTTTAGACTCTTACTTTTACCTCATATTGACTTATTGTTCAATAAATATATATCACTATCCCGGAATTTCCAATGGCTCCAAAATCTTCCAATAAACCTTCTTTTAAAAATTTTAAGTGCAATCTCTCTAAATTTTGTACCTTTATAATTTTGGGCTGGAACCCTAACCTTTTGGGATTATTTTTGTAAATATTTATTCAAGTACATGATGACCTCTATACTTTACATATTGGTTCATGTTCTGTTATTTTTATTCTTTTTATTTTGTCTGTATTTTTTCTTTTTTCCTACAATTAAAGAAGAAGAAATTTAGTGAAATAAAATTTATCAAAACAGTTGGTTATAACTTTACATGATCTAGAGGTGGATGCTTCTCCATATTATCTTAGGATCAATTTTACACAATTTAGAGTCTTCTTTAATATAAGACTATCCCCAAGAGTTTGTATTGAAATATATCTCTTCTTATCTTGTTAGTATGTTCAATATTGTATTTCTTATAGATTCATCAACTGGATTTTCAAATCTAAAAATTTCATGTTGAAAGCATTCTTACTTTCTTCAACTAATCATAACATGTCCTCTGAATCACTCTTCAAATACTGAAATTGATCCTCATTCATTTTCCTTGTCTCTACTAGAGAAGTTTCAACCTCTTGTGCCCTATTTTATTTTAATTCTAGTTGGGAAGACTTAACATCCATGGAGATTTTATGAATATTCTATAATTCATGGAATAATTCCTTTACAAAATCCTTAAAAGCTTCTTTCTTATAAAGAACTATTTTCAATATTTCATCAACTAAATAAAATATTTCATTGAAAAGTGTGAAATATTATTCCTTGTATTTTTTAAGATTTCTAAGAGTATTTTAGGAACTCATTTTCTTTATGAATTATTATTCCATTTCATCAACCTATTTCTCTATATATATAACATTGAATTATCCCTAAATATATGAGAACAGATATACAAAAAAATCAATGAATACATTTTTAGTTAATATTTAACATTAAAATAAAATTCACTAAGTGGATCATTAAAATCGTCTTATTAATATATTTTGTAGATTCACTATAGGAATCATTATCAATAGATTTATCAAGATACTTATCACTACAACTAAGTTTAGTTAGTGGTTGTTTTCTTGCTTCATCAAACACTTATCATTATTTCCTCTTTCTTATGTCTATTTACCAAGGTATTTATTGAGACCTCTATATATGTTTAGGAAGTAATGGAAGTATATTATTCCATTTATGTTACTTCTTAAAACATCATAAATATTCTATTCATATGTTTCAAATAATCACAAAAAATAAAAAATTAAAAATCAGAAGATATTAAGAGAACCGTGTGCCTAATAGAAATTTTTCTAACTGATTAAAATAAAATTAGAGGTAACTTATCACTTTGATACCACTTGTTGTGGCCCAATGATTAGTGAAAACACACCTGAGAGGGGGTGAATTAGGTGTGGTCAAATTATTTTTTCCAAAATTTAATTCTTTAAATATAGCACATATAACTCCATCTCTGTATGTACCTAGATTTTAGTTCTTCGTAATAATTTATTTCTCTCCACATAAAATCAATCTTCCAAAAAACTCAAATGATACTGATTATTCATAATATCTTTCTAATAGTAAAAAATTACCAATTCTTTGATTCTTATTCAATTTTTTCAAACCCTATGATTTATACAGTCTCAATTATATCATCTTTTTAGTCGCTACCAGTTGAAGTGAATTATCCTTCTTTATTATCTATGAGAGATTTGGTTTCTCTTAGCTTCTTATCATCACTTCCACATACACACTCACAAGTATATTTATTTTTTATACTTTTCGTTATATAGATTCATAGAAGCTTCATCTATACACTCCTCAAGATCAAAACTACTCACAAGAATAATAGGATAATTAAATAAATTATTTCCTTTTCAAATACTGTAAATGGTATGTTAAGAAGGAAAAGCAGAGGATAACACAAAACCACCATAATATAATAACCATTTTAGGTTACCTTTCATTATCATGCACTTCTTTTCACACTCAATGAGTATTCCAAGATTACCCTTATTTAATATTTTTTTTTGAAACTCAGCTAATAAGATCTTTAGAAAATATATAAATCAAGATCATTTTTATCCCCTTATTTAACATAAAAATTAATCACAAAAATATTCATTTAAAAATATCGATAACTATATAAGAAGTACATAGAAATCATATCTTGTGGTGTGGAACTCTTTTGGTAAAATTCCCATACTTCCATCTCAGTTCCTCTCGATTACTCAATCAGACTCTTATAAATATTATATAAGAACAGATGTATAACTTGAGTTTCAATATTTCTTTATCTGTGTTGTTATTAAAAGCCTGATAAATTCATTTTTAGCATCAAAAAAATATACAATGGAAATACACCTGAAATAATTTTCAAAAAAAGCTGAGATCATGTCTTGAATAAGATCCATGATATTATGAACATAAAATCACAAAATCAGCTTTATCATATTTTTCATTCTTCAGAATATAAAAATTATAAAACTTGGTTTTACCCTTAAGTAAGTCCATATGATCTTTACATATCTCTTTGTAAACTTAGTCGACCCTTAACTAGATTATATTTTACCATTATATATCCTTCGGGTTTCCAGAGTTACTTTTATATAGGTCAGAGTTTACATTTATGTTGCAACTCATTTTCTATAAATTAGCATGGCTTTCATTGATCTTATTCCTTTCATCATAAAAGTTCATCTCTTATATTTTTATCACTTTAATCACTCACTTTTTCAAGTTTTTTGTGGTTTTTTAATCCTAGTTTAATGAATCTTGAATTATCCTAAATAATTTCATCTTCATCATATATGAAATCTGAAAAAATAATCTATTTTTCGTCTAGTAGAAACTTCAAAAAAAATTAGTTTTGAAGTCTTAAAAAAGGGAATTAAAAGTCTTATATTAATCTAGAATTATAGTAATGACTTATGATCTATGGAAAAAAGATTATACTTATCTCCAGAAGACTTATGATCATCTCCTTTACCAAATTCTTGAATCATCAAAAATTCATACGATCCAGTGAAATATTACGATGAGCTTAAAAACTTACAGTAAAGTATTAGTATTAAGGCATACTCTATGGATGAAGTCAAAAAATTATGACTCTCAATTTTTAGAAAACTACAAGGTCTTATGATGTGTAAGGAAATCGTGTGAATAAGTCTTTCACTAAGAAATGATTTATGATGAACATGTTTGTATGATGGTACTTAATGTATTATGATCTCCTCAAAGACTTACATTGAAAACCTAAATACCAAATATCATAGTGAAATCATATGATCTAGTAAGAAAAGTCATTTGTTCAAGGCTTATCCATTTTTTGTTAATCTCCAAAATTCCATTTTTCTATATATAGATTTGAAGTGACTTTAAACTACTTCAAGGATTATATAACTTCTTTAAAACATCATTAAACTACTTTAAAATATTAATATAAATATTATAATAATTCAATACTCCTTCAAAAACATTCCTGGGGAGTTTTAAAATATAAAACACGTGTATAAGAGTTTTTAAGTGAGTTTTTCTACTAGATCGGCTGTAAATTCTCCCAAATAAATCCTTATCCATTTGTAGTCATGTATACCTTCATCCAAGAGTGTTGTATAACATTAATCTTAAGAAACCTCCAGGATTTTTTCCCCTATGAAAGGTTCATCACTTTATCTATCCCTCCTCTAAAAATTCTAATCCTGATAAAAACACATTATTTAAAGCCATACAAATTTTCTTGTCCAGGTTTAACAGTTAGCCCGTCATATTTCATCCCCTTTATTCAATCTATTCAATACAAGGTTTCTTCACCTTTATAAATATTCATTGACATGATAACCTAAAAAACCAATCATTGGATTACTTAGCCAGTACCTAGAAGTTATATATCCAGATCTTCTGTGGGAGAAATAGCTTACAATTCCTTTGGGTGGATCCATTATCCATCATCCTAAATATATCATTTTCACTAATTGCATTGGTAAGATTCATGACAAAAAAACTTAATTAAAAACAAATAAAACCAAATAACTTTTACCAAAATAGATAGCATGTCCATAAATCCTAGACCACTACGTGAAGATATATGGTAGTTTCATATATCCAAGTATTTAACTCACATTATCACTCAAGGTAGTCCTGTAAATACTTTCTCACCCAATGTGATTTCATCGACATTATGAACACTACCTTATACCTCAAGGTAGGGTCTACTATCCATGTCTTGCATCATATCATACCTTGACCAAGACCTCTAACTCAAGGCAGTGTTGTAACACATCCCATTCCATCTTAGTTAGGACAAGGTCACAACCAGTTCACTCCCTTCTACTAGGGTTCATCCCATATGCACTAGTGGACCAATACCATCTCACTCAGGTAATTCCTTATGAGTTCCCTCTCACTCAAGGAAAGACCATACCTTCTGACTACTACCCTCCAACTTAGGGTAGGGTTAACATGAAACACTTCTTGGACCCCATATCACACATGGAAGTCCTGTTAATTCCATCTCACCCATGTCAGAGCCAGGCATCAGGACCTATCATCTTGAAATATATCACCAAACACGTACATATTGAACACTTAGAATAAATATCAATTAGGGCCTTCATCTCATTACACAATCTCACCACATCATCATCAAGGAACTAGTCACTCGAGACTTATCCCATCATCCCCAATTATTTTCATGAACTTGAATTCATCACCCATTAATGACCTCATAGACCATAGTCTCTATATGATCCTAGCCTCATGTTTAGGGTCTAATTTCAAATAGTTTTTCTATAACCCCATGGTAACCCAATGTCGAGTTCTCCTACCACACTCTCAACCCATAATTGAGCCTCATCTCACATATTTTAAGGGAGACCTCTCAACCCATCACCTATAGGAAACCTCTCTCCATCAAACTCATTAATTCCTATGGGAATTATTTTACTCATCCCATAAACCACAAATCTCTTCTAACCTCAATAGGGAGTTTCTCATCATACGTGATATGTATGATCATCTCACTGATTTTCACACAGCCTTAAGCCTCTAATGTCTATACATTAACTCTAAGAACCCAACCTAGGCTACCCAAGTCATGTATCATGCCTCAAAACATACAAAAGGACTCTCATTATCTCATCCTACACTCTCTCCCCTTAGAAACATGGTTTTTGGGTGATCTCAATTTACCTAAGTGTCAAAGAACACTTATTTCCAGCATAGGAGGCCCAATTTCATCCTATCTATTTTTCTAGGGTTCTCTAAATCCCAAATCCTTGTACCCAAACCCATGAAATTGTGAAGGCATGAATGTTCATGCATAAAAAATTATAGTTTTACATTATAGGAACCACCTACCTCGATACTAGATTTAACACCTCAAAGATCTCTGCTAAGCATCGCTCAAGATCTTATAGGATCCTGAGAACCTATCTCATTCCATAAGACATAGATTATTAACTATTAAAATTTATAAGTATTTATTCAATTTAATTGAAATAGGAATATTTTTCTAAAACTCACCATTTGTAACACCCCAATACTATACGATATATTTCATTTTAAATAAATTCAATCACCTTGATAGCTTGTGATACAAGAACCTTGAGAATCAATTTTAGTAAGTGAACATTCAATTTTAATAAAACCATCATGCACTGCACATTTTTATATTTCATGGAAAAAAAATATAATTTTATAGGATGAATATAAATTTTGAACTTACTAGGTCAAGATAAGCCTATATTTAATTTTTGAAAGTTTCCCTTAGTAATAATCTTTTATTATTAATTTAAAATGTACTATTTAACTATTATTAATTTTAAATTAGATTTTTCTACTTCTGTGAGCTGAATTTGATAAAATGAATTCTATATATTTATTAATAATAATTAATATTTGGTAAAAATTACAAATTAATTTTGTTCCATAATGATTAGTAAAAATAGAAATAAATTAATAAACATGGTTATGGTTAAAATAAAGTTTTCTCCATTAAATTAACTTTCATTGAAATTAATTTTCCCCACATATAGATTTTTTTTTAATAAATTTAATATAATATTTAGAATCTATTGGTCCAAATTATCTAATAAGGGTTATTTTATTTTAGTCTTAATTGATAAATTACCAATGTTAAAAAACTAGTTACCATGGAGGAAACTAAAATGGTAAAAGTATGTAAACTTAGAGAATAAGGTAATAAATTTTTTAAAACATGATTATTTTTATGATTTGTATCTGTTTCATGACTTTACATTCTCCACACTCTATTATTTATCAATTTTTGAGGCACCAAGTGTGATAGTGACTTCCCATTATTGAATAGTTTTGGGTATTTTCCAAATTTTCACTCCTCCAAAATTATAAAAGGTAACTTCCTAACCTCACTTATTCACACCTATAAATAAATTTTATCAAAAAAAACCT
Organism: Viscum album; assembly: GCA_963277665.1. Classification (NCBI taxonomy): domain Eukaryota; kingdom Viridiplantae; phylum Streptophyta; class Magnoliopsida; order Santalales; family Viscaceae; genus Viscum; species Viscum album. The sequence goes on from OY728147.1 coordinate 310,496,237, forward strand.
ACCAAAATATCTCCCCATAATTCTTAAACACTTTATAGAGATTTTGGTGTTCCAAAAATATTAACCCCATACTCATTGTCACAAACCATCCTGGATACCCTGGTACCCTAATAACTGAGATGACACTCGCATAAGATGAGGGACGTTCCTAATCCCCATGATTTATAGAATAACACCTTTTATAATAAAAGATAAATTAGAGAATGGTTTTTCCACATAAATAACAGAAGAAATAAATTCAAGTCATTTTTCTCAAAAGAAAACTCTATAGGGAGAATAGATCTAGAATTCAAACAGGTATTTAAACCCAAAGTACAAACCAAAAGTACCAAAAAGAACAAGATAAAATATAATAAGTCCCAATAGAAACATCACTCCAAAATAAGAGGATCAAAAACACTTCCACCTCTAAGTGGTGCTTTCTCCTTACTCAAACCTGGCAAGAGGAAATATACAAATGCCAGATGGAAAAGGTACGGTGTGAGCTGAAATCCCAATAGGGTCTCACCAATTTTTTCATATATAATTACAATAATTAATAAACTAAATAATGATTTCAATTTCAAATAAAAGAGGCATGGAAGTATAATTGAATATTTAAAAGAAAAAATTATTTTCATTTTAATCAATGGAAACATTTCAAACAATGTCTCAAGTAAACATTTTATATAAAATAGTTTATATAAATCCACAGGAATGTGTAAATTATTTTTACAAAAAATGGCATATATATCAAAATAATCACAAATGAGAAACATGGTCAGCTTCTTAGTGGTATGATAGTTCCAAGTTATGGGACCCTCACACACTATTATGGGTGATCACAACAATATGTTTACACACATCCCTCAAACACTAGTCAAAGAGGACTAATCAGCATCCCATCCAGGATAAGATATACTACACTATTTTTTTAGTGATGTAATGCATCAAAACTAGACTATTTTTTCCAAAATAACTCACTAACTAACTGGGATTTTATGTTCTCAAACAATCAATCAATAATTGGAAATTACTTTAAAACTATTTAAAATACAATTTCCCCATTTTCAGTTTTAAAAAGCCAATTCCCACTTAAAACCCAAAACACAAGTTTTTAATCAATTAATTCCTTTTTCAAGATAAAACCAACCCTAGGTTTCTATCAAATCAATTTATGCCATTTTTTCAAAAAATCAATTATTCACAAATTTCAAGTCATTCCCCAATTTATAATTCAATTGGAATTGGGGGTTTTCCCAAAAATCCATGCCAAATCAATTCAAATCCAAATCCAAAAAAAAAATCTTTTTCACAATTTAATTAAAATCAATCAGATTAATGGTATAACATGAAAAATTTAAACAAAACTATATACCTTAATATGGAGATCATGAAACAAAATGCCTACAATTGGAAAAACCAATGAAGAACATCGGCAACAGAGATCAAGGAATAAAACCTAGATTCAATATCCCAATACAAGTGAATTCATATCCTTATTTAATGAGATGATATAAAAAATCCTAATGAGGAGATAGAGATAGAGAGAACAAGTGAATAACTCTTACCAGAGAGGAATCATAAAACATTATCCTATCTTTTATCCACTTCAGAAAGGATTTAGAGGATCCAAAATGGGACCTTGAGATCCCTCACAACCTTTAAAATCGAAATATGAATATTTATGTTTGATTAAATGATAAAAATGGGTTTTATTAAATTTTTAATAATTATTCAGAATTAAAAAACACCACTCACACGGTCTTCTTGGCAGGGGTTGCATGGGTTTTCAAATTGTGTGTCCTAACCATGAACCCCTCTAATGGGGTGTACGATTGATACTATGTGGGAGCATAGTTTTTCAAACTATGTTACATCTATCCAACCCCCCTCCCCCCTCCCTCGTGTGGGTTTTCACGACTTAACCTGGGTGGGCGCACGGTTTGGGAAAATCGTGTTCCAACCATGCACAACCCAAAAGTTTCAAAAAAAAATAAAATTTATTCCAAAAATAACCTAAGACAAACACTACTCAATGCAAAAAAAAATATGGGTTGAGGGGTAATGGAAAATAGTAACAAGATGTTACAACCACCTCAACATAGAAACTGTTTAACCATATAAATCATCTCAATAAGTCTCCATGTCAAAAATATGGGTCAGTTTCTCTCTCATTAGTTCGTCCCTCTCCCACTTCCCATGAGTATCATAACTATGATTCAATATCACTAAAACCAAAGGTATTTTCATCCCATGAAGTAACTTGGTTTTATAATCAACTATCCTAAATGGATGATTAGTCAGAGATAAATCAAGCTCAACATCAAGATCAGCCCAACTTAGAACATGAGATGGATCAGAAAGATATTTCCATAGTTGCGATACATGGAACACAATATGTATCAATGTCAACAGTGGAGGATGTTCTAAATTTCAATCCACCTTCCCCACCTACTCAATAACCTTAAAAGGTCCCACAAAATGAGGATAAAGCTTCCCTTTCCTCCCACACCAATGATGACCCAAGCGGGGTGAAACTTTCAAGAATACATGGTTACCAACTGAAAATTACAACAGTCTATGGTGATGATCAGAATAATATTTATACTAGTTATATGCATTTAACATTATCTAACAAATCAACTAAATCTTTGATGTCAACTCTTGATCCAATTTTAGTCCAACCAAGGAACATTCACTGATTTCTGACCAACACACTGGATATTTACACGGTCTTCTATATAAGGCCTCAAAAGGATCCATTCTTATTGGGGACTGGTAACTATTGTTATAAGAAAACTCAACTATCCCCAAATAGTCATCCCAAGATCCACCAAATTCGATAATGCAGGAATGAAGAATATCCTTAAGAATTTGTATATCTCTTTCTATCTGGCCATCTGTCTACATATGGTATATCATACAGAAATGGATCTAAGATCCTAGTGCCTCCATAAGGCCTCTCCAAAATAGATAAGTAAAATTGGGATCTCTATTAAATACAATAAAATATAGAACTCCATGCAAACCAATAATAACTTTAACATATATATTTTATAGCTTCTAAACTTTTTTTGTATCATGAATGGGTAAAAAGTGGTCTGATTTGGTCATCCTATCGATCACAAACCGTACCACATTCTTCTTTTTCTAGGTACGCAGCAACCCAAACAAAAATTCCATAGAGATTCCATCCCACTTAAAAATCGGCATTGGAAGTGGATGAAGCAAACACAAATATATCAAGTGCTCATCTTTGACATGTTGGAACATATAACAGTGAGAGACAAAATTAGAAATACCCAATCTCATGCCTGGCCACTAGAATTTCTGCCGCATGACATAGAACATCTTTGTGGTTCTTGGGTGAACTTCCCACTATGAATTATGAAAATCCCCTATCACATCTTTCTTTATAGTCAAAGGTACGGTGTAGTGATTCTAAAAACATAGGATACCCTCCAGGGATAACGACCACTCAGAAATGGTCTCCCCACCATAAAGAGAGTTACAAAAGATATGAAACTCATCATCAATCTATTTTTCCTAATGAATTGTCTCAAGAAAAGTGGATTTTAACTAAACATTGTCCAAAATAACCTCGATCCCCATTTCCAAAACTCCTATATGAAACTGTGCAAAACATTCCATAAACTTCCACTCTTCAGATGATTCTTTCATGGATTGGGTTGGGAGTTTCCTGCTCAACACATCTACAATGACATTCCCTTTCCCTGGGGTATAGGAAATATCAAAATAAATGGGTTACAGGTACTCCACCCAATGCCTATTGTGGAGATTCAAATATTTTTGAGAGAAGATATAACTCAAGCTCTTGTTGTTGTAATAAATTGTAAATCTTTCTATAAAAAAGTAATATTGCAAAATATTATAAATGTGAATCATAGTTTTTATTTCAATGCCATGGGTCAAATAGTTCTTCTCATGTGTCTTAATATATTTATATCCATAGGCTACCATGTGATCACCCTATAAAATAATAAAACCCAAACCTAAACTCGATACATCACAAAAGACCATGTATCCCTACCCAGCCTATGGAAGAGTCAAAATTATCACAATTTTCAAAAGTAATTTCAACTCAATAAAAGAACTATAAAATTTATCATCCCAAACAAAATTTACTCCATTTTGAGTTAATGCATTCATCAGATAACCTACATTTGAGAATCCCTTTACAAACTGTCAATAATATCCAGCTAAACCCAGGAAGATCCAAATATAAAAAACATTGCATAGTTTCTATCATGTCATAACTACTTTCACCTTCTAATGATCAACTGAGATACCATGTTATGACACTATGTGTCCCAATAAATTCACTTCTTAAATCCATAAGTTACATTTTTATGGATTGGAATTAATTCAGTGATTTCTCAACAATTCCATAACTTCTCTCGTATGATGTTCATGATCCTCCTCGATCACAGATTAAACAAGGATGTCATCCAAAAAAACCACCAAAAAAGTTTCAAGATACTCATGGAAGATCATATTCATCAAGGATATAAAAACTTTTGGAGCATTAGTTAGATCAAATGGAATGAAAAGTTACTCATAATAACTATACTGACTCCAGAATGTGGTTTTCAGAATGTCAAATTTTTTTATTCTCAATGGCTGATAACCAAATCAAAGATGAAACTTTGAGAGCCACTTTTACCCTTTAAACTAGTAAAATATATAATCAATTTGTGGAAATAGATACTTGTTATTCATCATGAATTGATTTAGTTTTGGTAATCAACACAAAGATGAAGTGACCCATCAACTTTCTTAAAAAAGATAATAGGCATCGTACAAGGTGACACTCTCGGGCATATAAATCCTTTCTCTAATAGATAATCCAACTAAGTCTTCAACTATTTCTTTTCATCTAGTTCCAAGTGGTAAGAAGGAATATATACTAACTCAGTATCAAGTATCAAATCGATAGAAAACTCTACCTCCCTTACTGGTGGAAAACTAGATAAGTCATAAGAAAAAACATTGGGAAACTTGATGACAACTGGAGGGAGATCACCACTCAAAGATTAAGAATTTTCCATGAATCATCATAGATACCATGGTACCCTAATAACCGAATTTACATTGATATAACCTTAGGTGAATTCTCAATCTACATGGGTTGGAGACTAGCAGCTTGAATCATGAAATATAAAGGTGGGAATGGTTTCACCACATAATCCATAGAAGAAACATATACAAGTTAGTATGCTCAAAAGAAGAATTTACATAGACAAAAGTAATAGAATTCAGAGAATTATTTAAAACCAAAGTAAAATTACAAATTATTAGAAATAAAAAGATAAAACAACCTAAGTCCCAATAGATATAGCCCTCTAAAACAATATGATCAACAATAACCACCACCTCCAAGGGTCACTTTCCCCTTGCTTGAACCTGAAGGAGGAAATATGAAAATACTCAAAGGAAAATCTAATTTGTGAGGTAAAATCAAAATAGGGTCTCACAAAGTATTCCATATAATATTTCAAAAAATAACAAACCAAATATTTCTTTCAATTTCAAATAAAACAGGCATGGGAGTACTAGTGCATATTTAAAACAAAAAATTCTTTTCAATTAAATTGATGGAAACATTTCAAACAATGTCTTAAGTAAACATTTTATATAAAAAATTATATAAATCCATAGGCATGTGTAAATTAGTTTTATAAAAAATGGAATATATATAAAAATAATCACAAATGAGAGAAATTTCCATCTTTAAAGAGGTACGGTAGTTCTAGGGTAATGGATCATCACAAACTCTTATGAGTGATCATGGAAATATGTGTACACACATCCCTCAGACATTTGTAAAAGCGGATTAGTCAACATTCCATCAGGGATAAGATCTATTGCACTATGTTTTTGTTAGTTTTGTAAAGCATCAAACCTGGCATCTTTTTCCCAAATAACTCATTAACTACCTAGTATTGCATGTTCTTAAATAATCAATTAGTAATGGGGAAAAAATTAAAGATGTTTAAAATACAATTGCCCCTTTTTCAATTTTCATATGCCAATTTCTACTTAAAAACCAAAACATGGGTTTCTAATCAATTCATTAATTTTTAAAGTTAAAACCAATCCTAGGTTTCTATCAAATCAATTTAATCCATTTGTTCCAAAAATTACTTTTTCAAAAACTCCATAAAATTAAAATAATTTCCTAATTTCCAATTCAATTGGAATTGGGGGGGTCCCCCAAAATTCGTACCAAATCAATTCAAATCCCAATCCACAAAGAATTAGTTTTTTAAAATTTAATTTAAATTAATTTAATTTAAATAATGAAAATAAAAGTTTTATAACATATAAATCTCAATGGAACTGCCTGCCATAATACAGATATCACACAACACAACACCCATAATGGGAAGAACCAGTGAAGAACATTGAGATGGATATCTAGGAATAAAAAATAGATTCAAGATCCAAAAAAATTAATTCTCATCCACAAAAAATAAGATGATATAAAAAACCCTAAGGAGGAGAGATAGAGCGGGGGAGAAATAATAGGAGATGAACTCTTACAGAATAGGAATCGGATAATATTCGCCAAGCTTCAATCAGCTTTAAAAAGGGTTTAAAGGATCTAAAATGGGTCTTTGAAATCCCTCCCAACCTTAGAAATTGAGGTATGGTATATTAGGGATGATTAGGTAATAAAAGGGGGGGTTTGAAAATTTTTAACAATTTTTCAAAATTAAAAATAATCGATCACACATTTAGCTAGGAAAGGTTGTACAATTTCTCAAACAGTGTTCCCTAACTGTGAACCCCTATAATGGGGTGTATAGTTTCTACTAGGTGGGTACATGGTTTTATAAACTATGCATTATCCATTAAAATCCTCACTGTGTGGAATTTTATGGTTTTTCTTGGGTGGGCGCACAGTTTGGGAAAACTGTACGACAACTATACACATCCTATAAATTTCCAAAAAAAATGACTTTCTTCCCAAAACAACCAAGACAATATCTACTCAGAGAATAAATATAAATAAGGTTCAATAAGTACCTAATAACAGTTTTAGGATGTTACAACTTCTTCACTATAGAATCTTTATATCCCCAAAAAGTCTATCAGGAATTCTCTATGTCAAGAAGATGGGGCCACTACTCTCTCATTAGTTCCTCCCTCTCCCACGTCTCATGAGTATCATAATTGTGTTGTCATAGCACTCAAACCAAAGGTATAATCATCCCAAGAAGTAACTTAGTTTAAAAATAAACTATCCTTATGGTATGCTCAGTCATAGATAAATTAGGCTAAACATTAAGATCACTCCAGCTCCTAACATGAGATGGATCAGAAAGATATTTCTGTAAATACGATACGTGAAACACATTATGTATCGATATAAACTATGGAAGAAGTTAAAAATGGTAAGACAACTTCCCCACCTCATCAACATAATCAAAATTACCAACAAAACAATGATAAATCTTCCCTTTCCTCCCAAGTTTTTGATGCCCCAAACAGGGTGAATCTATCAAGAACACATGGTCCCCAACTAAAAATTCCAACAATCCATAGCAATGATAGCATAAGATGTATACTGGATCCATGTTTTCAACATTCTCTAATGAATTAACTGATTCTTTTCCATCATCTCTTGAACCAAGATCGGTCCAACTAAAGAACATTCACTGATCTCCGAAAAACACAATAGAGATTTAAAAGGCTTATCATACAAGGAATCAAAAGGATAAATTCTGATTTTGGAATGGTAAATATTACTATTAAAAAACTCAACCATTCCCAAATGGTCATCCCAAGATCCACCAAAGTCAATAACATAGGAACAAAGCATATCCACAAGAATATGTATAGCTCTTTCTGTCTTTCCATCCTTCTGCGGATGGTATGTCGTACTCAAATTTGGTAATATAATGAATGGATAAAAAGTGAGTTGATTTTTTCATCCTATAGATCACAAACCAAATCACATTATACTTTTTATAGGTATGTAGAATCCCAACAATAAAGTCCATAGAGATCAAATCCCACTTACAATTCAGCATTGTATATGGTGAAAGTAAACCAAAAGGTCCTCTGGTGTTCATCCTTGACCTATTGGCACATATAACAATAAGAGACAAAATCACCAATGCCCCATATCATATATGGAAACTAGAATTTTTGTCACATGACATAAAATGTATTTTTGGTTACTAGGTCCACTTCCCACTAGGAATTATGACAACACCCCATCATATATTTCTTTAGAGGTAAAGGTACAATGTACCAGTTCCAAAGACATAGAATACCCTCTCCAGAGAACGACCACTCAGAAACGGTCTCCCCATAATAAAGAGAGTTCCTAATGCTACAGAACACATCATAAATCTATTATTCATGAATAATCATCTCAATAAGTTAAGAGGTCAATTAAACACTCTCTAAAATAACCTCGGACCCTACTTCCTAAACTTATATATGAAACTCTTAAAAAAGAGCCATCAAGTTCCACTCTTATGATAATTCTTTCACAACCTAGGTTGGGAGTTTACTGCTCAACACTATTCAATGAAATTCCCCTTCCCTAGGGTATAGGTGATTTCAAAATCAAATGATTGTAGGTACTCCACCTGACACATCTGGTGGATATTCAAATATTTTTGACAAAAGATATAACTCAAGATCTTATGGTTGAAATACATGATAAACCTTTCTCATAAAAGGTAATTTCACCAGCTCTTAAGTGAATTCATCAAATATGTTAGTTTAAGTTCATTGATTGTATAATTATTCACATGTGGTCTGACCTTCTGAGATCCATTAGCAACCATGTGATCACTCTATATAAGAACACAATCCAAACCTGAACCTAATGCATCATAAAAGACAATATAGCCATTCTTGGCCTCCAGAAGATTCAACACTAGCATGGTTTTAAAAAGGCATTTCATCTCAATAAAATAACTTTGAAATTTATCATCCCAAATAAACTTTAATCCCTTCTGAGTTAAATTAGTCATCGAAGAATCCAACTTTGAGAAGTATTTTACAAATTGGAAATAATATCCAGCTAAACCCAAGAATCACTAAATCTTAAAAACATTACAAAATTGTTCCCATGTCATAACATCTTTAAAATTCTTATGATTTATTGAGATACCATGTTCTAAACCCACATATACTAAAAAACTCACTTCAAAAATCTATAAATTACATTCCAATGTCTTAGCATAAATCTTGTGATTTCTCCACAGTTCTGGAACTACTCTCAGATGACACACATGATCCTCCTCAGACTTAGAGTAAACAATGGATTCTTCCACAAATACCACCACAAAAGTATCAAGATACTCATGGAATATCCAATTCATCATGGATATAAATACCTATAGATAATTAGTTAGATAAAATTGCATGATAAGGTACTAAAAATGATTGTACCTACTCTGGAAGGAAATTTTCATAATGTTAGATTCTTTTATTTTAAACTAGTGATAACCAGATCGAATATAAATCTTCAAGAACCAATTTAACCCTTTCAACTAGTCAAAAATATCATCAATACATGGAGATGTATACTTGTTATTTACCATGACTTGATTTAGTTTTTGTTAATCAACACAAAGGTGAAGTGACCCATCAAATTTTTTAGAAAAGAGAACATGTGCCGCTCAAGGTGACACACTCAGGAATATAAATCATTTTTCTAATAGATCATACAACTAAGTCTTAAACTATTTAATTTTTAATGGTTCCATACAATAATAATTAATTGATACTAATTAAGTATCGGGTACTAAATTGATAGAAAACTCTACCTCCCTTACTGGTAGCAAATTAGAGAAGTCTGAAGGAAAAATTTCGGGAAACTCGATGACCACTAGAGGGAGATCACCTCTCAAGGATTATCACTCCAGGTTAAAACAAAACACATATATTATTTTCCTCAATTCGTGATAACAAGGTCTGACTCTACTCAACCAAGGTTCCCATTCTCCCTGAAAGATACAACACACCCCATGGGATGCTATAAAGAAGACCCACTGATGATATCAATTAATTCAAGCTTTATTAGAAATGATCTAATACATCCCAAATATTATTTAAAGAGTTTTTATGTAGAGAACCATAAAATACCAAGTAATGTCAATCTTTGATAAAGAGAATACATAAAAAAGACAACAAATACAATGCTCTCTATTTGTTCTGATCGGTGTGGTAATATCAATTACATAAGATAAAGTCTTCAAAGGAAGATTTAGTAGACTCGCAATACGGGTTGAAACAAATGAATAAGATTCAACATTATTAAATTAATCTATCAATAAAGATAAATTTATAGTGATGGAACCACTTAGGTTCATTGGACATGTATCTTCTTCCTCTGGATACTCTTCTATTGTGTGAAGATGCTTCGTTCCAGATGCCTTTGGCTAGAACCCATTACTTCATGAAGCATATAATTGCACCACATTTCCTTTTTGTGATTATGATCCCATACCAATATGTGGAGAATAATATGCATGAAATAACTTATATAAGTGACATGTGCAATTGTAGGAACCCTATACCTTTGGTTCCTCAGTGCAAATCCATTTTGAGTGCCCAAGCTTTCCACACTAGTAGAAAATAAATGGGCCTCTCATAGAAACTATAAGAGGTCTAAAAGAACCCTGTTGTTGAGAACCACCATGAGAATTATCATGATTCTTATTTACTTTGAAGGAACTCAAAAAAAATACCACTTGAAGAAAAAGGAACTCCCAGAAGATCTAAATTACCAGCTAGATCAAGCTCAACCATCAAGCCTCTATTCAGCTCCTCATCAAAAGAAAAGTGATTCAACAAGAAAAACTGGGAATGAATATCATATTGAAGTACCATGTCTAATCATTGAGTCTTTATATTCTTATTTTATATATTCTTAAGTGAAAACTGAACAAGATTAGAAAAATGATTTTCATATTTTATCATGGTCCTATCAGCCTGCTTGAGTTTGAAAAACATGATAGCCTTATTCAACACCATTGATTTGGATAGAACTAATATGTTAAAATAACTTTAAATTATTTCCACTCCAATACCTTGTGCTTATATGTGGTCACCATAATGTCTCTACATATTTTATAGGGATCTTCTAGCTTGAAGGTGGAACATTTCACCTTGATTGAATCAGCCATCTTAGATAACTCAAATAAAAGTTCAATTCTTCAAAACCATCCCTTGTCCTCCTGAGGACCATTTGAGCATTAAAATGTTGGTGGCTTCTAGAGAAGGAACTTCTGAGAGAAATTATGAGAATAATCCCTCTAAGGTTCCACAACTAGAGCCTGGATAGGAATGGTTGCAGGTGCATGTCCCAAAGCTTTGACAACATGCACAATAACCTCAACAAAATTCGAGTCCACTAGAGGATTTTCTCATTGTGGATCATAAAAATATTCCTCCAAGATCTAATTCACATGTCTTCTTGGATGCATGATGCTAAAAATATCTAAAGATAACATTGAATAAATTAGAAGAGATACATATATTGATACTCAAAAAAGATAAATAGGGAAATTAATCCCATCAGATAGATAAAGAAGATTTGGATTTCAACCTATCTGAATCAAAATCAAGGAAAATACTTGAACTAATTCCCACAAAATCTTTACCAAACCACCCCTAGTGACTTAAGGCTTATTTAAATGAGATATTTAGAATCACTTAATAGAAAATAACTCCAAATTCCTGACAAGATTACACAAATTCACGTTGACATCATAGAAAGAATCTCAACTTGGAGCTCTGATACCACTTTGTCATGAACCATCTCGGATACCCTGGTACCTTGATAACTGATCCAACACTACATAGCCTTAGGGGAATTCCATATCACCATGTTTTGGTGGCTAACACCTAGAATCAAACAAGATAAATGGGGGGATGGTTTTTTCACATAAACAATGGAAGAAACATATATAATTCATTATGATCAAAATAAAACTCCATAGGAAGAATAGTACTAGAAGTCAAATAGGTATTTAAACCCAAAGTACAACAAAAAAGTACCATAAATAACAAGATAAAATATTCCATGTACCAATTCACACAACACTCTAAAATAAGATGATCAACAACAACTTCCACCTCCAAGTGGTGATTTCCATTTACTCGAACCTAACAGGAGGAAATCTACAAATCCCAAAGGAAAAGGTAAGGTGTGAGATAAAATCCCAGTAGGGTATCACAAAGTTTTCCATATAAAATGAAAATAATTTATAAACCAAATCATGCTTTCAATTTCAAATAAAATTGGTATGGAAGTACAAGTGAATATTTAAAAAAAACATGATTTTCATTTCGATATATGGAAACATTTCAAATAAAGTATCAAGTAAACATTTTATATAAAACATTTTTTATAAATCCATATACTTGTTTAAATAAATTTTACAAACAATAGAATATATATAAATATAATCAAAAATGAGATACATGGTCATCTGGAAAGAGGTGTGATAGTTCCAGATTATGGGACCTCACACACTCTTATGGGTGATCATGATAATATGTATATGTACATCCCATAAACACTAGTCGAAGAGGAATAATAAACATCCCATAATGGATATGATATATTCAACTATGGTTTTTTAGTGTTTTAAAGTTTCCAACCTAGCATGTTTGTCCTAAATAAATCACTAACTATCCAGGATTTCATATTCTCAAACAATAAATCAACAATCGGAAAATTAATTTAAAACTGTTTAAAATACAATTTCCCCTTTTTTAGATTCACTATGTCAATTTCCACATAAAAACCAAAACATGGGTTTTTTAATTAATTCATTCCTTTTTTAAGATAAGACTAATCCTATGTTTATAAAAAATAAATTTAATCTATTTATTACAAAATCAATTTTAAAAAAATTTCATTAAATTCAAATCATGCCATAATTCCCAATACAATTGGAATTAAGGGCTTTACCCCAAAATTCATGCCATTTAAATTCAAATATAAATCCATTAAAAATTGGTTTTCAAAATTTAATTGAAAGTAATTTAATTAAAATTAATAAAATAATAGGTTTATAATTAGGAAAATCTAAATGGAACCACCCACTGTAATACAGGGATCATGCGACACAATTCCTTCAATAGGAAGAACCAATAAAGAACTTAGACAATAGTGATCAAGGAATAGAACCTATATTCAATATCCCAATAAAAATTAATTTAGATCCATTAACAATGATATGATATAACAAACACAAAGGAGGAGAGAGAGGTAGAGAGATAGCGAGAGAGAAATAATGGGAGAAAAACTTTTACCAGATAGGAATCAGAAGACATTCACCTAGTTTAAATTTACTTCATAAAGGGTTTGGAGGAACCAAAATGGTTCCCTAAGAGACCTTACAACATTGAAAATTGAGATATCGAAAGTTAGGGATGAGCGGGTGATAAAAATGGGGTTCTAGAAAATTTTAATATTTTTTTGAATTAAAAATCATTGATAGCACGATTTTTCAAACTGTGAACCCAAAATGTGCACCCCTACAGTGGGGTGAACAATTTATAATACGTGGGAACACTTTTTTTCAAACCATGTGTCATCTGTGTAAACCCCCATTGTGTCGGTTTTCATAGTTTACCCTGGGTGGGTGCATAGTTTGGGAAAATCGTGCGCCAATCGTGCACAACCTAGAAATTTTAAAAAATAAACTTTCTTCTTGAAAAAAACTAAATTTGAACCCTAATACAAGCCTAGAAAAAAGGGTTTATGAGTACCTGAAAATAGTAACAGGATGTTATAGTCCTTAAGATGATATCCAAAGGCGGTTTCTCTAAGAGAAGGTAATTGTCTTAATGAATCTCTTTATTTTTCTTTCTTATTTTACAACTTTTAATTATGTGTTAAAACTTAAATTATAATAAAACCAATATATATCATAAAATTATATGCTATTATGTTTATGGAATAATATTTATCTATATATTTCTCTATAAAATTGGAAACAGAGCCATCTCTCATGTGTACAATGGACTACCACCTCGCGAACTAATGTAATTTTTTTAATATCAACTCACAATGATAGTTATTATAAAGGAAATGATGAATTTATATGATATATATTAAATGATATTAATTATTTAAAATTAATGACTCATCTAATTCCTTAACCTTTCACCTGTTAAAGGAATGATATTGTTACTTGTGCGTACGTACGATCTACCATCTCCATGAAGTGATGTGGTTCATTTTCCATATCCAACTTTCAAAATGATTATAAAAATGAATAAAATGAGTAAAAAATATATTTATAACATTGTTATCATATTTTATATGATTCATGTATATACTATTCACGTGAACTAGGACTTTCATTATTAAAGACATGTGAGAAAACTAGGAAATTGACATCATAAACAATGAAAATAATGAAATATTATTAACAAACGGGTGGTAAAATGTTATAAAAGAATAACATATGATATTATAAATATGAATATGGTTTTTTTATAAATTAATACCATGATTAAAACCATTATAAATGAGTATAAATCATGTTCAAATAAAGGAAAGTGTGAGGTAATGGATTTTATCTCAATATCCATTCCATTGAGACATAGTTTTTTATATGAACCTATTCACTTTTATGTGGTGTAAATACTCCCCCTTTAATTTATTTAACATGAATACCTATTAATTATATTATATTATTTTAATGGTTTATAATTTTAAAGTTTCCAAATATGTAAGAATCTATTTTACAACCTCTCTTTCTTTTGGGATTTCTTTCACTCTCATTAAAGGAATCTTATAATTTATCCTTCATAAACTTCAATAAGATTTTTATCCACTAAATATTTTATGATTTTCTATATTTTCTTATAAATTTTCCTCTCTTTGGTACTTGAATCAAGCAATTAAATTTTTAAAATAAAAACTAATTTTATTTTTCCTTAATTTAGATGTGTTTTTCTTTCATATCCATGTTCTCCAATTTTGTTTACAAAAGTCCTTTTGTTTACTCAAATTATTTATTAAGGTAATTTTAAGTTATCCTTGACATTTAAAAAAAATTTAAAGGAATATTTATACTATTTTTAAAAATATATGTTTTCAAAAAAAAATCAAAATGAATGTTCTTTTTTAATATATCTCGTGATAACAGACTTGCCTATTAACATTACTATTCTATGAAATGTATCTTTTTTAACATGTTTTAAATGGATTTAAAAAGATTTTTTTATTAAAGATTATTTTAATATTTCACATTCATTCTCTTTATTATTCAAAAGGGAATGATTTTATAGTAAAAACCTAACCTGATGGTCACCTCTCATCTCTTTATTAATTTTATGATTATTAAATTTCTCTTGTGACAATAACTTTCATCTGATAATTTTTCATTAGAAATTATATTTTACATAAATATAAAAATTATTTGTATCATGGATATTATTATTACCTAAACCATATAAAATTTTAATATACAATGTTTATTTTGATATTTATTTGATTAACAGGAGAAATATTGATAAATCCATATTATTTTCTCAAAATGAATATTTATTGATAAGGAATATTATTCATGAATTAAATAGATTATTAAATATATGATAAATTCTTTTGAAATAAAGTGATGGGTGGGTAACATAATTATATAGACCCTATATAAATTGGTAGGTCTCATAAAATAAATTAGTTAGCCAAATTAAATGGTTTTTTACTCATATATTTAAACTAACTTGTGTTTTTTCTTGATAGTATATATATCATGATGTATGAGATCATAATGTACAAAATTATTCATTTCCTTAATTGTGAATTTAATTATTGTTAACCATGTGATTATTAAATTTATATTATCTATGGATGCATTTTTTCTCATGTTATTGATTAAATGGAATGTACTTTCAATTATTAACCATTCCACATTAATTATGCATTATCTAATTATAATAGTAAAGTCACTGATTAAGTGGACTGTGTGATAAATTATTTACCTTTACATATTTATTATTCCTTATTTATTTATGATATATTCCATTGTAAGTATCCCTTGCTGAGTATTTTAGCTCACCCTTATTTTTTTCCTTTCCCCAGGATATGAAGAAGAATTATTTTAATGAGTTCAAGGGTACTAAATTTTTTTCCATTACTATGTTTTATTTTTTAGTTACAATATAAAATGGGTATCATGTATGAATATGGTTCTCCAAAACTGATAAATTTATTGGTCCTTTGTAATTTTCCCCTTGTATCCATTGTAATAAAGTAGACACTAGCTCTGGCTTGCTAGATTTTTGGTTGTTGCAGTTGGTATCAGAGCAAGTTTAGTAGAAACCTTGGGAACTAGATTAATAAAAACATATCTTAGGGAACATAACCTTATGGTAGACCATTAAGATAAGTGTATATGAACATTATAATGTTTTGGTAAGGTATATATTATCTAGTTTCTTCTAGCAATAAATCCATATCTGGATACTACACATGGATGTGGTTTTGGAATTGATGCATCTAGGGGTAATAATCCCGAATAGAGTTAGTCAAATATATCTTGGACATAATTCTAGAGAATTGTGAGTGTTCCATTATTGTGCACTTGGTTTGACACTCCCTAAGAATATTCGTAGGATAATTCATATTTTCTTTACAAACCAATATGAATTATTTTAAAATAAAATATATCTCTAAATAAACCAAGTTTAAGATTCTACAATTAAAAATTAATGAATTTTTTATTTATGTTAATTGTTACACAAAATTTATAAATATATATTATTATTTAAAATTAAAAAATTTATAGTATAATCCAATGTATTCCATTTTTTAGAAATGGGTCTTGGAAGAAAGAAGGGTATCAATAATCATGGCCTATATAGATATTGCCCTGCTGAGTAAGCCAATATAACTAGTATTGGAACTGAGTAGATCATGGACATATTAGGAAACATAATTAGGTTATGATAAATAACCTTTATTGAATGGAGAAACCTATTATTACATATTGTGATTATACTATGTTGGATCACTTCATGATATAGAATTCTACATCATTTAGTGGGACTACTAATCCAGTGGTAGCTGAGTAATGGATTATGTCCCTTAAGAATATATTTCTAGCCATGGGATGTAGTGAAAAGGAAAAGTTTACACTTTTATTGTATTTTATAAAAGGAGATATTTATCAATGGTGTTCATTGATCCAGAATAATAGGTAGGAATAGGAAATAGAACACGTGGAATAGAAATATTTTAAAGATACATTCTTTGAAAAATATTTACCTCAATATCAATGAATTAAAATGAAGAGAAATTTCGTTGTATTAAAGAAAAAGGAAGAAGAAATTTTTATAGAGTATGAGGATACCTTTAGAAGACTATCTAGGTAATATATGGATTATATATGTAATATCAAATTTAATATTGACCATTTATTTAAAGGGATTAATCCAATTCTTCAAAGGCCGCTGGTCTCTCAAAAATTTTCATCATATGATGAAATAGTTTTATGAACCATCAAAAAATATAATTAATTTTATAGATCCTATAAGTTCAAATGGAATCAATAAAAGAATATAATGGAAGATAAAAAAATAGATAAGGGGAAGAATAGGAATAATTATTTTACCACATGTGATAATTGTGTAAAGAAATGCCCTACTACTTAATTTAAGAGAATGGAAGTTTTCTACAAGTGTTGAGAGAAAGGAAATCAAGTTCATGAATGAAGGGGTAAGAAATAAACCTTTAATGTTAATTGTTTAAACTAAAAGTATATGGGGAACTATGAAAATGAAATCTCTAAGTGTCAGGAGAATATACCTCATAGGAATATAAGCGATCAAGGTCAATATTATATTATAACTATAACTGAAGTGGAATGATTAAAGTGTTTGTGGATTTGTATTAAATAATTATGTTTTAAAAGTATTTTATCAGTGATATTATAGTTATAAGAACCATGAAATGTATAATTATTATACTATTATATATTTTCTTTAATTATTTGAAATAATATGTTGAATGGTACAGATAACCAGTAAAAGTGATTTAGTGTTAAGGTGATATTTTTAGAGAACACATGTTTAAGGGAAAAATAACCCTTAAAATGTTCCTAATTTTGAGTTAATGATGTTTAGGTATTACTAAAATTGGTGAAATAAATGGGATATTATGGATTACCTTGTAACTAAGTAGTGTATTGATGGGAAAAAGGTTTATGTTATCTTTGATATAGTTTATAGTATTTTTTTTATTTATGGAATATATTCAATAATCTGTTATTTTATTTAAATAATGAAGATAGGTAATTTTTCAAATTAATCTAGTTTCAATTAAGTTTTAATGGTAATTTAGGTTATTAACTACTTTCAAGAGAATATATAATCACAGTTTTCACATATTCAATATGTGACATATAAACTACTTTATATTGTATGTGGATATAATTTTAATCAAATGTTTCTAATTTATTGGTTTTGAATTTTTTTAGACATATTTTGGAGGATTATTAAGTATTCATATGTAATTATGTTAAGCATTATATATAAATAGAATTTTTACTCCAAGATGTTGGGATGAAGTTGGTGAAAGTAATCTTATAAGACCATAATTTCAAGAGGACACAATAGAAAAGGTAAATACTATTAAAACACATATAAAAAAAAGATAAAATTAGGAAAATAGTTATTATAACAATAAAAATAAATATTTTTAAGTTCAAATTATCTTCATGGAAGGGTTTTATAAGGTTTCATTAGAATGTAAAGTTGATCCCTAGGTATATCAGACCCATTGAAATTTTGGAAAGGATTGGAGCTTTTGATTATCGGTTGGAAATGCCACCAAACCATAAAGAAGAACATTCCATACCCATTTCATGTTTTCACCTCAAAAGAACTATAATTGAAACCCATTCTATCTAACTTTTAAGATCCCATCTAGATTCTTGATATTATAGAGTAAGTATTGAGAAATCAGATAACTCTATTGGTAAAGGTACTTAAGAGAAATCATAAAATGGAAGAAGAAATATGGGAACTAGAGGATATTATGAAAAATAACTATCCTATTTTTTTAGAAGGTATAATCCATGAAATTTTAAGGATGAATTTTTTTTAGCATGGAATAATGTACACCCTGATACTTTACAATATATTTCTTTTCAAATAAATTCAATCTCTTTGATAGATCATGATAAACGCAACCCCAAGCCTCAATTATAGTAAGTGAACAATATGATTTAATAAAACTATAATAAAATTTACATTTTAATATTTCATTTCACAAAAATTCTAATTTTATAGGATAAATATAAATTTCTAACTTACTTGCTCAAAATAATCCAAGAATGAGTTTTTGGAAATTTCCCTTAGAAATAATCTTTTAGGATTAATTAAAAAGGTAGTATTTAATTATTACTAATTTTATTATTATTAATTTATTATAATAAATTTAATTAAAATTATATTAAAAATAAATTTTATATAAATAAGATAATAACATTTGGAGATAAAGAAGGGATATTATTTAGAAAACTAGTTTTTTCATAAAATTGGTTTTGTTTAAAAAGGAGCAATGTATGTCCATTTTAATTAATTAAAATAATATTTAATAATGAATGATTAAATTAAAATTTACAGAAAATAAATCAAACTATATTAATTTAAAACCATCTAATTATTATTACTAGTCATATAGTTAATATAAAATCTTCTTGTGCTTAAAAATTTCATTTCTTGAAAAACTATTGTTTAACATTTTTTCAGGTTTATTTTAAATCAAATTTTGACACATATTTTAGTTTAATTTATTAAAATGGATGAATATCTTTAATAATAATAATTAATATTATTTAATAATTTCACCATAATTTTTTGTCATAATGATCAATAAAAATAGTACTAAATTAATTAACGCGGTTAAGGTTAAAACAAGGTTTTACGCGTTACATGTGCTTGTGTTAAAATTAATTTTAAAAACACATAGAATTTTTATTTTATAGATGGGATTTAATATTTATAATTACTAGGACCAGATTATATAATAAGGGTTATTCTTTTAGTCATAATGGATAAATTACCAAGGTAAAAAAACAAGTTATCATGGTAGAAACTAAAGTGGTAGAAGCAAGAAAACTTAGAGGATAAGAGAATAATGTGTTTAAAACATAATTTTTTATATTATGGATCTCCAAATAGACCTTAAATTCCCTGAAATACATTATTTGTCAATTTTAAGCACTTGGGGTGATAGTAACTTCCCATTATTGAATATTGGTTGGTATTTACAAAAATGATACTCCTCCACAATTATAAAATGGCGCTCTATCCCCTCAATTATTCACACATATAAAGCCATTTTTCTTGAACAAACCCTAACATAATCACCCCAAAAAATACTTATACACATTTTAAAGCTATTTTTATTACAAAAATACCAACCTTATAGTCTTTAATAGGATATCCAATGGAGTTTTCTCTAAGAGAAGGTAATATTTTTAATGAAGCTTTTTATTTTTCTTTCCCCTTTTACAACCTTAAAATTATGTATTAAAAATTATTATATAATAACATTGGTATATAGAATATAATTATATGTTAATATTTTTATGTAATAATATTTATCCCTCTCCTTTTCTATCAAATGGGAAACAAATCCATCACTCGTGTGTACGGCGGACTACCGCCTCGCGAACCAATGTAATTTGTTTTCCATCACTTGCTCACATGGATAGTAATAATGTTAAAAATAAATTATTTATTTGATACATATGAAATGATATTAATTTTTTAAATTTAATATATCATCTCATTCTTTACCCTTTCACCCATTAAGGGAATGATATTATTTCTCATGCGTACGTACAACCTACCGTCTCCACAAAGCGATGTAATTCATTTTTCATGTCCAAAATTAAATAATGGTTATAAAAATGTATATAATGAGTAAATATGATATTTATAAAAATATAATAATTATTTATATGACTTAATTATATCCTATTCATAGGAATAAGAACTTTCATGACAAAAAACGCATGAGAAAACAAAATAATTAACACCCAAAATAATGAAAATAATGAAATATTATTAATAAATGGGTGGTAAAATGTTTTAAGAGGATCATATATGATATTATAAATATTAATATAAACCTAATATAATTTAATAAAATTAATAAAACAATTATAAAATATGATAATTGAATTCAATAAAAGGAAAGCGTGAGGTAAGGGATTCCGTCTCAATTTCCATTCCATTGAGAAATATTTGTTATTATAAACCTATTCACTTTTATATGGTGTATATATATCCCTTTTAATGTATTTAACATTAATTTATATTTATTAATTATGTTTAATGTTTCAATTCAAGTATATTCTTTCAAGGGTTTACAATTTGATTGTTACCAAACATATAAGAATTTATTTTACAATATCACTTTCTTTGGGGATTACTTTTACTCTCATTAAAGGAATCTTATAATTTATCCTTAATAATTCCAAATAATTTTATTATAAACTATAAATTTAATTATTTAATATATTTTCTTCCATATTTTCCACTTTTTGGCAATTCAATCAAAAAATAAATGTTTAAAATAAAAATTGATTTTATTTCTCTTTAAATCAAATATATTTTTATTCCATATCCCTGTTTTCCAAAATTGTTTTTAAAAGTACTTTTATTTAATAAGATGATTCATTAAGTACATTTTATGTTGTCCTTAAATTTTAAAAATGGTTTTAAATGAATCTTTCTACTATTTTTCAAAATGAAAATTTTCAAAAAAAACAAGTCAAAATGAATTTTATTTTTTAACGTATACGGTGATAAAGAAATTCCCCAATATCATATGGATATTTATTGATAAGAAATATGAATTAAATTTATTATTTGATATATGAGGAATTATTTGTACATGCAGTGATGGGTGAGGCCTAGAATTATATAGCCCCTCGATGCATCGGTAGTTCTCATGAGATAAATCAGTTGGCCATATTAAAAGGGTTTTTACCCATAGTTTTAAACTATCATGTTAAAGTTCTTAACAATATAGATATCATAAAGTATAATATCATGAAATCAATAATTAATAATTTTATTCATTATGAGTTTAATTATTATTAGTCTTGTGATTGTTTCATTGATATTTTACATGGATACATTTTTTACTCAAGTTATTGACTAAATGGAATGTGTTTTCAGTTATTTAATTTACCATATTAATTATACATTATATAATTATGATAGTTAAGTTATTTATTAAATGTAATGTTTCTTAGTTTTTAACCTTTTCATATTGATTATGCCTTATTTATTCATGATATACTCTATTATAATTAACTCTTACAAACTAGTTGAGTTCACCCTAATTGGGTTTTCATTCCCCGATATATGAAAGATAATTCCATGAATGAGTTTAAGAGTGCTGAATTTTTTCAATTAATATGTTTTATTTTCTATACCCAATATAAAATTGGTATCATATATGTATATTATTCTCTAAAACATGTAAACTAGTCAGTCCTTCAGGATTTGACCTCTTGTATCCATTCCATTATAATGAAGCAGAGGCTGGATCTAGGTTACCAGAGTCAAGGTTATTGTACCATGCATCCTCACTGTAATTAAACCATACCTGATGACATGTGATAAACCTCTTAGGATCTCCTTTATCCATCACCCATGAAATTTTGATATTCATCACCCAATTACAATATGTATTTATCAAAAACTTTATAGACCATATCAAAAATTACACTAAAATCAGAGGGATTTGACAAGAGGAAATTCCAAAGGAATAAATGGAATAACATTCCTTGAATAATCACTAAAATACCACAAAATGTCCTCTCACAAAGGTGAAACAAATAGGGAAGATGCGAGGGGGAGATCTAGTGGTAATGGACCTACACAGAACCAAGTTCTACCAAATAATGATTGGGAAGACTATGAAATTATGGGTTTCCCCCTCTAAAAAAAGCTGGCCAATGACCCCTTGCAATGTGGATATAAGGATTGTGGTACCCGCCCCTACTCATCCTCCAATTGTAGGGTAGAGCAGGTATCCATAGCACAGTCCACCTAGGGGGAATCCCAGTCCTTTTAACTGAGGACCCTCTAAGGAATCTCCCCTATAGGCTACATCGTGGTCTACTTCAACAAATTCCATGTTGTGGTGTGGACCCTAGGTTGCGGCGCAACCACCCTTAAAGAGGTAGTGGGTCCAACCCTAATCACCTCCCCTCTAGAGTGTATCCCTTGAGGATCATATCATATAGAATCCACCCCTTTAAATCCATCTAAGATATTTCCTTTGTGTTGTAGTATGTTACTTCTCCCCAACAACCACCATGGTGTATCCCTTCATCATTGAGTTGGGGCCTTCATAACTATAGGCCACCACACTACAACACCCTTCACTACACCATGGTACCCAGCCTGCAGCCAAAATTTTAGTTGTAGGGCCACCCTATATCTTCTCCAATGATCACTCATTCACCAAAACCACCAATGGGGCCTCGTTTTATTTCCAAAAACATCTCTTAGAGATGTTAAAATTCTCATAATCTTGATCTGAGTTCCAATTCATGTAATAACCCCTAATCTGGCCCATAAATTCAATTTTTCTATGAATTTCATAATCTAAAATTATTTTATTCATTAGAATCATCAACAAATTTAATAAGGTATACATATTGAAAATAAATAACTCAAATGGAAAGTGTTATTAAGTTCAAAATTATAACACTGATTAATATTCACTGCATATGCTGAAACATACTTAGAAATAAGACCCATACTTTCAAAATGTTCAACAAATATGTTAAAAAAAACCCTTTCATAAGAGGTTTGGAAATCATTATATTGGTGATAATATGTTCAATTGATACTTTATGTTCCAGAACATTATCCTTAATAGAAAATTATATTTATTCAGTTTTGTTAGCACATTTGGAATATTTTTCATTTTTTAAAAATAACACATTTTTTATATTGTTATAATAAATGTTTTGGGTCATGGAAATACTATCAAAATTTCCAAGTCTTAAATTAAAATTCTATAATCACAAACCTTGAACTATAACATCAAACCCTACAACAACCATACATGGTTGAAGGAGAAATAATTGACTCTTCCATACACTTCCAGGATATTGTTCTCCAAATAAAATATACACATCACCAAAAGTAAAAAATTTATATATTAACACAACCAAAATATTATGAATCGGGATATACAATCACCTCAAACTGATTAAATTTATAACAAGTTAGCATGTAATCATTTATTCATTGATGATATCATATGACTTTGATTACAGATCATTGACAGCCTAATTCAAGATTGGTTTGGTATCTTCCTAATATAAAATCAAAAAATCTAAAATATATCCATGTTAATGTTTAATCATATATCAATCATTTAAAAACGGAATAAAATGGAAGTCCTTCTATCTAAATTTATTCTATATAATTTTTGGGGCAATGATTGAGGTTAAATTTATCTCCTTTGTGAATTGGAATAGGTGATGCTGAACATTTGTTCATCCTAAAACTATTTAAATTTATGTTAATATACCCAATACATTATAATACCAATAAACCCTTGGATCAATTATAGAATAATTATATTCCAATCATATATATTTATTATTCTATATCCTCATTTCAAAATTATTAGAAATAAATTTCAAATTTCACTTAATAAATCAATATCATTCATGGTAAGAAAAATATAATCTATAAAAACCCAAGTAATGAAAGAATAAATTATTTTCAAGTTTTAATATTAATTTGACAGTTTTATTCATTATAAAAATATTAAGTTATTTTTAAATCAAAAAGGAATTAGTTTTAATTAAAATATTTTCTTATAAGGTTTTTTGTAAGTTTAATTTCTAAATTATAGAATTTTAATTTCAAAATTTTAATTATAGTTTTTAAATAAATATATCATAATTAAATTTGGGTGAAATTTTGGGATTTCTCCAAAAAATATTAATTTTTTAGTGAATAGTAAAAAATACTGAATTTTTTAAAACTATTAATTATTTTCAATAAATTAAGTAATTTAAAAGATCCATTATTATTTTAATTTTATTGAAAATAATATAAGTATTATTTATTTATATTTAATCCCCTTAATTACATTTAAATCATATTTATATTATATTTTTGTATAAGTTTATTTTTGGGTTCAAAATGGGTTTTTTAACTCTTTTAAAGTGCCTAATGTTTCTCTATTTTATTTAATAAAAATATTCATAATGAGGAATGATTTAAATGAAATTTATAGATTATATATTAATAAATATTAATTTAAATTCATACAAGGATGAATACTTATCATAGAGTTAGTATAAAATCATCTTATGCTTTAAAAGTACACTTCTTGAAAAACACTTTTTCATCATGTCTACGGGTTTAATTTTAAATTAAATTATTCCACTAATATAAATTTAAATTGGTAAAATGGATTTCATATTTTTAATCATCATAATTTATATTAAATAATAATTTCAACTTAATTTTTTTTAAATACCCCAACCCCTATTACCCGAATCTAGTGGTTACTTTATTATATTAGCACAAGAGACAGGGTATCACATCTCGAAGAACCAAATATATTATCAGTCTAGGTAAACTATATACATAATTGAATTTTTAAATTCATTATAAAAAATAAAATAAAATAAAATAAGTGTTTTATTTTTTAACACCATTATTTCTCATAGTGTACCCTTGTATATTAATCACAAAACATATCTTCATATCCTAGGAAAATAAAATATAAGAAAGGGGTTATATTTGATGGTCAATGAGGGTAAGTGTAAAATAGAAGATATCATTAATAAATAAGAATAATCAATATGGAAATTTAAATACTTTGAAAATATACCATTTCATTAATAAACTGAGCATAATATGTAAGAGATAAATGATGATCAAATAAATCTATATAAATGACCACATGAGCTTGAAAATTATCCGTGGATATTCTAACACATAGAACAATCGTATATAAATCAATAAATGATCTCATAATGAGGGAATAAATAATTTAAAATATCTTAAAAATAGTATAAAGACCTTTCATAATACATTTTCAATATGTGGGTAGAAACTCATCTAATTTGGCTAATTGATTTGACTTATAAGACCTGTCGATGCATCGAGGGGATATCTATAAATGGGCCCCACCCATAAACTAAAAATTCCAATGCATTACCCATATGAAAGAGGTGAAAAAAATCAAAATAAAAATTCTTATTAAAAAACTAACATATGAAATGTTAACACTTACCCCAACCATTCAGATTAATATGGTGAATGGTCATAAAATTGTACATCCTCAGTTGAACTGTTCGTAAAACATCCAATTAAATAATAAGGATGATCTAAATACAACATATCCCTAATATATCACAAGTAAAAGAAATTTTTTATGTCGTTTTTGAATAGAAATACCATAAAAATAAAAGTAAAATATTTTTGAGGAAAACAAATTTTTCACTTTGAAATTTTTTTAAAATAAAAGTTCAAAAAACATTTTGAAAATAATTTTCTTTTAAAATAAACTTTTAAAACTAATAAAATAATCAATAAAAAATTTATTGGTCATTATGACATAAAATTACATTCATTCCATACACTTTTATATAAATATTCCTTTCAAATTATTAGTAAAAGCCAAATTGACCTTCTTTTGAAACCAATATAAAGATTCCTTTAAAAAACATAAAAGTAAATAAATGGGTAAAATTTAATTAATAAATAATTTGGAAAATTTTAAAAACTTTTTTGAAAACTTTTTTAGAAAAACATGGATTTCTATGAAAAAATATTTTCAATCGAAGAGTGAAATAACGTCGAATTTTCTTAAAAATATTTTCTTGATCATTTTAAGTACCAAATAGTGGTAAATGATAATATTAAATGAAAAAATTCATAAATAAATAGATAAAAATAAAAAATATATATATTTTAATATATAAATAATAAATAGTTCCCCCAAGGGGGACTTTAACAAAAACAAACCTGAATAATGATGAGATTATCAAATAAACCCTTACCACTTTGGTAACTTTTGAATCATAAGCCCCATGAATTAATTAAAATCAAATGATACTTTAAATACAATGAAAATATATTTTTTTCATGATATAACATTTAAATTGTTGTTTTATATACACCCAAAA
Organism: Viscum album; assembly: GCA_963277665.1. NCBI lineage: Eukaryota > Viridiplantae > Streptophyta > Magnoliopsida > Santalales > Viscaceae > Viscum > Viscum album. The sequence continues at coordinate 310,523,422 of OY728147.1, forward strand.
AAAGAATAAGTGGTGAATATGGTGTATGTCTCACAAAAGTAAAAGTGAGACTAGAAAACAATTACAACATGTTTGACTCCCTTCATATGTGTATAAAACTCCTGTATAATAAATATAGGTTTATTATAAATATATTATAGAACTATAAAAATATATATCATTTCATATATTATCCTATAATAACATTTTACTGCCTTTTTGTTGATAAAATTTCATTATTTTCATTGTTTCGGGTGTTAATTGCCTTGTTTTTTCATGTGTGTTTTATCATGAAAGTTATGGTTCTTGTACATAGGATATGGTTCCAAAAAAACATAATTATATTAATTTCAAAAAAAAATTATTCATTATATACATCCTTATAACCATTCATTAAAATTAGACATAGAAAATGAATCGATTCGTGGAGACGGTAGGTCGTACGTACGCATGAACGATGATATAATTCCATTAAAGAGTGAAAGGGTAAGGAAGAATATGATATATTAATTTTTATACTTTATATAATTTCATATATATAACATATATTCATTAATTATTTCCTTATTACTTTTCTTGTAATTTATAACTGAAAAATGAATCACATCGCTTCGGGAGGCGGTAGTTCGCCGTACACATGAGTGACATTATCTTATTTTAAATGAAATGGAAAGTAAGAAGATATATTTGATAATATAACTTTACAAGTATAATTATATTATAAATATTATATATATATATTTAGACATTAAATCCATAATTATATCTAATCATGAGAAGTGTTGATGGAAAATGAGTTACATCTGTTCGTGAGGTGGTAGTCTTCCATACACAGGATTGGCGATTTCCTTTCCTATTTAATGGAAGTAGAGATGGATAAATATTATTACATAAACATAATAACAAATAATTATATATTATATTTTTTTTATTATATTGTAATTATTAATACATTATTTAATTTTGTAAAAGAAGAAAGAAAAATAATGGTCTTAGTGAAGACAATTATCTTCTCTTAAAAAAACCTCCTTTGGATCTCTTCTTAAGGACCTTAGGGTTGGATTTTTAGGAATAATAGAAGATCTTTAATGTGTATAAGGATTTTGAGAATGGATTTTTTTTGGGTTTTCTCCATAAAAATTGATTAATATGTGTAAATAATTGAGGTGAGTGAGTGTCCTTTTATAATTGAGGAGTGGCATTTTTTTTAAAATCCCATAACTATTAAATAATGGGTAGTCACACTCACCCCAAGTGTCTCCAAAATTGATAATTAAATGTGTTTAAGGATGATATGGTTGAAAAATAACTCTACCACACACAAAAAACACATGCTTTAAACATGTTCTTTCTTAACTTCTAAATTTCCTTACTTTTACCATTTTAATTTTTCACTACAGCAAGTAGCCTTTTTAACCTAGGTAACATATCCTTTAAGAATAGTATAAAATGAGACTTATTATGTAATTTGGACCCACTTATTATAAACATTAAATACAATTTATCAAATAAAAATCATATGTTTTATGAAAATAAATTTTAACATAAGTGCATGTAACGTGAAAAAATATTATTTTAACCTTAACTACGATAACAAATTTTTTACTCTTTAGAAGTCAGCATATTCACTATAAAAGAAAAAATAGTCCATAAAGGGACTATAGTTGATATTTTTAAGCATTTAAAAATAAATTTATAGAATATAATATTTTTAAGGGTTTTAAATCATTTAATAAAATATCATTTATTATAAAATAACATTAATATCAATTTTGATATTATTCATTTAATTTGAAGTTTAAAAATATCAATACAATGATGGAATCCAAATATATTATGTTAAAAAATGTATAAAATTATATATTTATCAAAAACATTAATGTAACACAATAATTAATTCAATTTATTTTACTATTAATATTTTTAGTATCATTTAATTTATTTTTCTATTAATTAAATAATTATTGTATGGGCATTGCTTAAGAATTTAAAGTAATTATATGATCATTAAAAATAAAAAAAATTATCCCTATGAAATAAATTTCATCATTCTCAATATTACTATCCATATTCATTCAAATATTACTTTTTCCCATATGTGAAAACATATTTGAAATTTAAAAGCAAGAGGGTGACATTTTGTCTTTTTCTTTACTTAAATTATTATATAGGTCACTTTCATGGAAAAGTGTCCTAACAACTCATAAAAATAAATCCTAAGGTAATAAGGGTCAAAATATGGACATAAAATAGGATTTTGATAAGTGTTTAGGTCATTTTATGCCTTATCTGTTTTAGTTTAACCTCACGGTAAACTTGTTTTAACCAAAACCCTAGTAATTAATTTTTTATATTTTTACTATTAATTAAGATAAAAAATTAAGTTGAAATTATTATATTATATTAATTATTCTAATTATAAATATTTAATAAATTTTCTAAAATTCAACTCATATAATTGGTATTATTTAATTTGAAATTATACCCACTGATATGATGAAAAAGTGATTTTCCAAAGAGAAATTTCTCAAATGTATAGAAAGTTTAAATATAAAAATTTAATATGAAATTAATTTCACTAAGATAAATTGTATTTATTATAATATAATTGAACTAATTTTACTTTCAAAACAATTTAAATAAAAATATAAACTTTAAACTATTTAAACAAAAAGGTAGTTTTTAATAAAAAAATATTATTTTTCACTATTCCTCAAAAAATTAAACTTTTCCAAAAAATCCCAAAAACTATCCCTAAGAAAATTATTTTATTATGATTTCAAATATTAAGTTCATTATATAATATAAATTTTCTAAAATTGGTAAAAATCACTTTTAAATTATGTGCGCCAAGCGCAACTAAATCATCTTTTAGAAAAATACATTTTTTCAAAAAAACATTTCTTTTCCTTTTAAATGATTCTTATTTTATTTATAATCAATGTATATCCATTGAATTGATTTTAAACATATTTAATCCATATAATTTTCATAATTTAGTTATTACTATTCATACCTGCCAACTTAATGGCTATGTTATGAAGGTCATGTTTAAATAGTGTATCATGTTTCATTCAAACTTGATGTTGTGTGCATCGCAAGCTATAGAAAATATTAAATTTACTTAAAAATAAATTTATCATAAATTCATGGGGTGTTACATTATCTTCTGAGCTTGATGTTTCATTTCATATATGTTATCAAATATGATGTTCCTCTTTTAAAATATCAGGGTGTTACATTCTACCCCCCTTAAATAAATTTTATCCTTGAAATTTAATCTTAATCTTGGTAATATAGAGTTTGAAATTTGAAAATACCTTGGATGGAAACCCAAACCATTAAAAGGGGTTAATAAAATTTTCATTTGTTAAGAGAGAAATGGAGGTATTAAGTTCATCTATAATAACACATTACTAGGTTTCCAAGTAATAAAACATGGGTGGGAAGTGAAGATATTGACATGGAATAAAAACATAAATAATTATGGATAGTGATATAGATCATTGATCACAAGAAATTGAGTGATCTAGAAAATTTAATAACTGCCAATCCATAAATTTGAAATGAGTTAAAAGACTACTGGATTATCAAAAATAAAAGTACTAGGATAACAATTTTGTTCGAGTTCCTTTTCTTATAATTAAGAAATTATTTTACCATCTAAACTATGAACATAAGGAAATATACTTACTTGAAAAGTATAATTTCATCCTTTAATCATTTCCCAATATAATATCATATTTTTACCCAAACTATGAGTATTTAAGTTTAAATTTTCATGTCTGAAGCACTAAAATTAACTTTTAATGGGTTATATGATCCATAAAATAATAAAAAGTCCTTCCTGTTATTTTACAAAAAAAATGGTTATCTTGAGTTATCCAGAAACACCCAAATTTCAACTGAATCCATTCCATAAATATTTAACATTAATAACTCTCTAAAATATGTCTTTCCAAATTAAAAGTCCCAAAATTTATAAGGGATGTTACTAAATTTATTAAATCAATATAAAATTATATTCCTCAAATAGCATAAGGTATCTCTTAATGTCACATACCATATATGTGAGTACCTTGGTCACCATAAAATATTAATGTAAACATTCTTGATTCCAAAAACAAAATATTAGGTTGTCAAATATATTCAATAAATCCAGACATTTAATAAACTCCAATAAAGATAATAAAAATTGCTAACTAAATTCAATTTTACCAATACTATCCCATAAATATATAGTTATCATCATTATCTCTAAATCAGCCACATATTAAGGGTTATCCTCCCTCAATCATGTGATTTCCCACAAGATTGACTTTCCACTCTGTCAGTTTTATTAGTCTTTTGTACCATTAAATATATGTATTCAAATCTTTAAATAAAAAATACTTTAGAATAACCCTTTTACATTATGATTATTAGAATTGATAAAATACATATAAAATATTATTATTGAGTCCAAATACACAATCACTTTAATCATATCACTTTGGTCGTAATAATATCATAATATTGACCTTGATCTCTTAGCTTCTTATAAGGTATATTCCCTTGAAGCTTGTGGAATTCATTTTCTTAGAGTCCTATCTCCTTACAGTTGAAACACTAAACATATAAGTTTTATTTCTTACCCATGAAATCATGAGAATGGTGGCCTTTCTCTCCAAACTTATAGTAAAATATCATTCCCTTCAAGCAAGTACCAGGGTGTTTCTTTCCACAAATATCACATGGGTAAAAATTATTTTCCCCTTATTCCCTTCATCCGTATTTTTCTATATCATCCCCTTCTTCTCTTTCTTCCCTTTTAAGACATAAGACTTGGAGATATATTTCTATATCATGATAGAATATGATACTATTTCCTCATATGATGAAAATTTTTTGGAGACTAGTTCCCTTTAGATTATTAGATTAAGACCATTAAAGAAATGACCATTCTTAATCTTTTGATTAAATTTATTGATACAGTTCTTATTTTTCATGACCCCATCCCCACAAAGTGTACCCCTCTTGGGACAGGAATGTGAGAAGATAGATAGTAACCCCCGAGTCCTGCCTCCAATAGGCCCTAGTTTGGCGACTAGCACTGAGGGTATAATAAACATGTAGATGAGAGGCATTACCCTTTAAGAGAAAAACACGTGCAATAGAGAGATAAGATAAACACAAAAAAACTCATGCTCAGTATAAAATATAAAATAAAACTCAAATACATAAATGTAATTTCATGAAATAACTACTACAACTGAAAGGGAAAACTAAAAGTACCAAAATAAATTAAAGATGGTAGGGACCATGAAACCCAAACAGCTCCAAAAAAACCCCAAGCTAGTAGTAACCAGCTTGATCTCCAGCCTACTCCAACTAAACTGAAAAATAGTTTATATATACATAGGTTTATTATAACCATATAATCAGTAGGATCCTACCTAGAGCCTCTTATGAAAAGGTAAAGAAAGCATACTAAAGCACAGTGAACAACAAGTGAAACTAACTCATCACCAAAATAGATATACTATGTTCCCAGCCTCACCATGGATAGTATCACCAAGTATCGTATACAAGATCATATAATATAATAAATAATATCAAGGGTACCCCTCCACCACTTCCCCACTAGTTTTCTTCTCTTCAACAATATCGCATGTCCTGAACATCACTCTCTAAAAAGGCTTGCACGCAAACACCTGGGTGAAGCACCATAACACACACCTCATGTGTCAACAAGAACCTCATGCATCACACATCCACATCCATGTAACCAAAGTAACTAGGTATTTTTTGGGAGACACCACAATCCACACAATTTATATCATGCATCAGGTATTATACATCAAGCTATCACAGCCCATACATCGATTAAGGATCCTAAATCCATCACATCCTATACAGGTTATACCTATAATATCCCTTATGAAACAATATCCATAATATATGTGTGTGAAATAAAAAAATCCATTAAATCCCTCTACACACATATATGGGGAAAACTAACCATCATGCATACCAGCACAAGTAACTATCAAAATAAGAGAGTGGGGTCGAAGGGGGTAGTCAGCCATCCATCCTCCCACCAGGATGATGGGGAAAACACCCCCAGGGCTCATAATCCATGGGGTGTTAGTTTCCTTAACTGAAAGGGTGGAGTAGCATATTGAAACACAAGATTACAAGATATAATATAGATCTCAACCATACTATGGTCATAACCTAGTCTTAAAACCAATTGAAGATAACATCTCTCGGACTCCCGACTGCCACTTCTAAGACCAGATATACTAGAATTACACAACCATTTAAATAGATATATTAAATTAATTTGTCAATTTTTCATCAATTTCACTTTAAATTAATTAATTCTTTAACCATTAATTAACCATTAACAATTTTCACATTACATTTCATTATCATCTCAACAAAGATCCATGCCCTTCAGGCATAAGCAAACTGAGTCCATAGCTTCTCAGAATTGCAACCATAGCATTGAATCCTAATATCCAACCCCATGGGTTAAACATTATTCATTTATTAACAACATTACTTTCCATATTACCAATTACTCTATGAAAATATTCTAGGCTATGAAACACAAGGGGATCAAAATGATGATTAGATGAGATACTCGTCAAGTATTTTCCACAATAGCAAGAGCATATACTCATACAACCACAAGAAGCTAAACACAAAAAACACATTGTGTACCTTGTGCATATTCACCTCTCTTAGAAAGAGGGTAACCAAAACCATCAACCTCAAGTAGTGGGAAAAGGAAAGAAGATAAACAAAAACATGTCTATCGTCCAAGCAACTGATTCAAACAAGAATACAGCTTTCATAACAATGAGTAAGCCTAGCTTCAACCCTTTCCACCATCTTTGGCATCCTTCTTAACACCCACATGCATATACAGATGCATATCTTCACTCTAGGCATCAAATTATGCCACAACAACTGGGCCTCCCCTCCCCCCATACCACAACAACCCTCTAGGATCATCCATCCCAGGCTCACATCACTTCATAATAAATGGGAAACAAACATAGAAACTAGGCTCTTAGACCCAAATCAAGGCATCCATACTTCACACATAACAATCTCTCATGGCTTCAAAGAACAATTCACTTAACCTTTTTAATAAATCGATAAAATCAGGCCCTACAAAGAAATTATCTTTTATCACACAACTAGTTCTTTATTCCATCTTGAATTAACTAATTCATTGATCACAAGTTCCAATTACATGAAACCTAAGAAACAATCTATCTCAATATATCACAAATTAATTAAACAATTAATTTAAAATTCCTTTAATTCTTTTATCAACAAACATCATCATTCTTCATGTTCATTAACCAATTCAATTAAACATGTATACTTTCATTAATATGATTAACAAAAAATTACAACAACAACAACTAGATTTATTAAACATGCATCTTCAATATTTTATCCAATTAATTATCAATTAATTCTAGATTTATGTTCTTTACCAATTTCATATTCTAAACCAATTACAAAAATCACAGCATAGATATCAGACTATCTAGAAAATCAAGAGGCAAGTCGTTATCACAGTAAAAAACGAAAACATCGTTATGTGATTGATATCAATTATTTGATCTGGTTCAAGTATTTAATTAAGTCAATTTCATTTTGATCCAAGGTGATAAATCATGATTACTATATGATTTCACGTAAATAAATATAGAATCAATGAATCTCCAACTTCAAAAGGTTGTCGACATTCTTTGCACAAGAACAAAGTACGCAACGGATCTCTGGTCACCTCTCCCATAAGATCTGTATCAATCTGGGGATGCCGCGTCACCACCGCACCAACACAAACCGAGATAAATCCCATTATAACTATGGGTAAAAAACCGCTAAATCACAATGAGAAAAATGGGAGGAAAACCATATCAAATTGGGATAACCCACTATAAAGTGAAGGAAACACACACCTTAGTTCAATCTGGGTCCCCAAGGATCGAATATGGAAACCCAAGGATCGTTCATCATCAAAGGGATCTCCAAAACACTAAACATGGTACTTTTAGGTCACCTGGGATGATATATAGGGAATCTATAGTTGTAGATTTTGACAACCCATACAGCTATAAAAACACTTAAAACATTATATCATTGGGGGATTACATGGCATGTAATCCCCTTTCATGTCATGTAATTCCTCGAGTACATTTTTCACTGAAAACCCCATTTCCTTTAGGATTTATTTTATTTTGGAACCCCTAAATATTACACGATGTGAATCCCACTTTCATGTTGTGTAACTCTTCATGACGTGAAATCCATCCCTATTTTCATACTCTTGAAACCAAACTACTCCAAGCTTCCTCTAAGCCTCCTCCAATCTGATAAAGCCTTGGGAACACACAAGGGGGCCAATCCATGTGAATTTGGTCCCTTACATTAGATACCTCTCAAAACATTCTCATCCTTGAGCCAACCTAGAGAGGAAACAGAAAAGGGGTCATCCGAACAGTCACCCCACAAGATACCTCTCAAAGATCTCACCACCATAGGAGCTCAACCACCACACTAAAGGAACAGTTCAAAAGAAGACAAAAACCAAAACCAGATCATAAACACTCTCCTATGAGAGATACCTCTCAAAAGATAGCAATCCACAATGAGTAATAAGAGAAAGCCATCCTAAAAACTAGAAAAGGTATACAAACACTATAGGGTCCTAAAAATTCTGCAAGGAGGATATCCAATTACCCCAAGACTTGGTAAAGGACCGAACCGGTCTGTGTACCAGCTCCCAGCAACAGTACGTGGCCGGTTCGACAAACCGCAATTCTGTGAACCAGCTTTGTCTGTGAAATGGAGGCGGGAACCCCGACGCGGGCGTGGAGCAGGACGAACGCCAGGCCGGTCCACCGCCGCGAACTGCGCCAACCACCCCATGTCGTGCATGCTGTCGTTCGTGAAATGGAGGCGGAGTGCCTAAGAGGCTGCGGACCGCTTTCGTTCGCGGAATAGAGGTAGAGTGGTGCACAACCGTGGAGAAATTCCACAGATCTCGGTTCCAAAAATCCCCAGTTGACCGAGTCATCCATGGGTGGGGATTCCTTCATGGGATTCCGCAGAAAGTGTCATGTGCCCCATCGATACAGCCTCCTTCGTGACCCTATAAATATTCATCGAGGGTCACCAAAGAAAAAGAGGAGGAAGGACGGGTGAAAACCCATGGGGAGACGCTGGAGAAATCGCTCCCAGTGGTAAAGTTCCGCGACCATCTGCGGACTCTATATCATTCGCGGATGCACTCTTCCACAAAGAGGAGAAACCAAACCGCGAACCACACGTGTCCATCTCCTCCACGGACACACCTTCATGGCCATATCCTCCGCGGGCACCCCTTCGAGGTCGGTCCACTGCCGTGATTCACTCCCTCCATGAACCAGCATCGTTCGCGAAATGGAGGCGGGAACCCCTCCATAGGCGCAAAGTAGGACGGGTACCAGCTCCTTTGCAGACACCCTTCGCGTCCAGTCCCTCGCGGACAACTCCTTCGTGGGAAGCTCCTTTGCGGCCAGTCCCTCATGGTCCCTCGCGGATAGCTCCTTCGTGGGAAGCTCCTCCACGGCCAGTCCCTCGCGGACAGCTCCTTCGCGGGCATCTCCTCTGTGTCTAGTCCCTCGCAGACAGCTCCTTCGCGGCCGCCTCCTATGCATCCAGCCCCCATGTGACTAACCCCATGCACTCGCTGGTCCATACCGTAGGGGCGCAGCCCCCACACCCCCACTCGAGGTCAGTGAAGGCCTGCGGTCCCGGCCCTCCGGGCCGGTCCCTTCGCTACCATCACTGACCCCCATCAAAAATGGAGAGTTGCACCACAAACTTTTCGGCCCGGGTCAACAATATTTTACATTGTACCCTTGCGTCGCCCCATCATTCGTCCTATACATTCCATGAGTCGAGCTACTCCTCATGACTATCCTATAACCCCATTACCTAGCTCCCATGCTAGGTTTATCTTGAAAGGGCCGCCCTTGCGTAAGTCCCACACTAACCACTGCTAGGTATCTCCTACCTAGTCGTCCTCACCACATTATGTTAAAATGTATGGCCCTCGTCCTATCCATATGACATTAAACTATACGGAAACAGTCCTATCTACATGACTTTAAAATGTAGTATTCCCTATTTTCCAAACGTAGGATGCCTCTTGCTCCAAAAAAGAGATGCCTTATGCTCCAAGAATAAGATGCCTAATGTCATGATCACAGTGGCATACCTTCAAGAGCATTGGAATCTGTTCAAACATTCCATCACTCTACCGCATGCTTTGCGTGTCCTTCATTTGGATCTCCATCCTCTTTCATGTCTGAAGGGACCCCCTAACGGCCTGGCCTCATGCCGCACCAGCTCACCTACCGTCCTGGTCTAATGCCCCCGAAAGACTTTTTGACAACACTTTGAGTCAGGTCCTGTGTTTCGAACACGGTCAACAGTCGACCCTCATTTGTTTTTCCCCATTTCAGGCTAATGTGATATGGATTCTGTGTTTCAAAAATGGTCAATAGTTATCCTCCATCTCCATGCCACCCTCATTGCGTTCCGAATGTCAGGCATGTAATTCACACTTTTCATCTCCCTTTGTTCGGACTGATTCCAACGCCCTTGGCATTATCCCACTTGTGCACTTGTGCATAGGCATTGTCCCCCATTATATTCCTCAACCCACCAATGGGTTGGGATTCCCTCATGGCCAGACATGAGGAAGACACCTCGGGCCTCCATCCTGGAGTAAGTCTCGATCCCCATTCCTATGGGAGTCCATCCCGGAGTAAGCCCCGACCTTATGGGCTGCTCCATGCGTAAGCCCCACTCCACTTCTCACGGAAGTGCCTTTCACGACGTGATCGTCTGGTCCCTGCTGCCTCTTGTTTCTAACACCGGGCATGACTCACATGGGATTAGAGTAAGCATCAACCATGAAGTCCTCTTATGGGCCTCCTCAGAGTGTAAGCCCCAATCCATTACTCTGGGCCTCCTCAGAGTGTAAGCCCCAATCCATTACTTTGGGTTGCCTCAGAGCGTAAGACCCATGCCAATGCGAACTACGAGGACTTTGATTCCCTACCACAGGGATACATAGGAAGCCTCCATGAGGTTCAAGCCTGATCACCATCGGACCCCCGGGTCCACATTCACGTCGGCTCTCTGACACTCCCGAACGAACTATGTGGACTTTGATCCCTGTCTCATAGGCAGGGTATGTAAAAAGCCTCCCTGAGGTTCAATCCCAACAACCGGTCTATCTGACTATCTTCATGCCAGTTCACCGCACCACCCCTGGTGTCACCTTAATGAGTCCAGAATCCTCGAGGTCATTAATCCAACGAGGGATGGTAAACCTCGGGCATAAATTATTTTGAGTCCCTGCGTTCAGCTGACCATTGCCAACCAGGATAAATCTGTGGATACAATTCTTGGGTATAAACCAAAGGTTCACAAACATATGAATACATCTTAAATCTATAAGAGAGTCCCGGAACAGGCAATAATTCCCCCCAAAAGGGTTTGATGAGCCCGACTTCCCATCCTCTCAACCAATGTGAGTTCTTAAGCGTTACTGGCCAAACCACCGAGCGGATGGCTTCCTTTGGAAAGTAAGTCCACGTATCATTGGATATAGAACCATTGCACATTTCGAAACGAAGACCGGTGTACCCGACTTTAGAAATCGAGCGGGGCTCAGCCATCCGTGAGATCGACAATCGGGCGCATTAGTCCTCCATTTCCTCGAAGGGAAACAGTTCGAAACAACCACAAAACAAATAGAATTACTATAGAAGATATAAACATAAAATATTTCAGGATAATGAGTGTGTATTTGTGAGTCACATTCCCAAGTACTCTCCTCCACACCACCATGCCACCACAAGACATGAACCAAGGGAATAGCATGCTCATGCAATACCTTATCTTGGTGGTCCTATATCTCTACAGGCCGCTCCATGAAGGTCACATCATCTTCAACTTATATCTTTACTCAATCGATGATGTGAGAGTCATCATAAAGATAATATTGGAGCTGCAACAAATGAAAAACATCATCTATCTGTCTCATCTATGGGGGAAACACGATCTTGTATGCCACATCTCCAATATGATCCAACACCTTGAAAGGACCAAAAAACTGAGGATAAATCTTACTCCAATGACTAAACCTTCGCTACCCACATTGAGGAACCACCTTTAGGAACACATGATCCCCAAATTCAAACTCCATATGTCTCCTTCAATAATTGGTGTAGGATTTATGATGATCCTATATTGCCTTCATCCTCTCACGAATCACCAGAACCATCTTTGTTGTATTCTATTCCCATTCTAGCCCGAGAATTACTAGCTCTCCAACCCCAGTCCAGCACAATGAAGAAAAGAAAGTTCATCCATATATGGATTCAAATGGAACCTTATCTATGGTGGAGTGAAAAATATTATTGTAAGAAAAATCTACCAAGGTAAAGTGCCTCATCCAAGAACCTCCAAAATTCAGGACAAAACAGTTCAATATGTATTCAAGAGTATAGATGGTCTGTTCTATCTGACCATCCATCTACAAATGAAAAGAAATGTTAAGGCATAGTTGATATCCAAAAACATGTTGGGGGCCTCTCCACAAACTGTAGGTAAAACTGGGATCTCAATTAGAAATGATCATCCTCAAGACTCTATGGAGTCTCACCACCTCCTCTAGATACTGCCTCGATAAAACCTCCACTGATCTCAACTCCTTAATCACTATAACGTGGGATGATTTCATCAGAGGATTCACTACTACTAATATAGAGCCATATACTCCTTGACCTTGAGGTAAACTGGTAGAAAATTCCATTGAGATGTCCTCTCACTTCCACTGAGGAAAAAATAAGGGCTAGAGGAAACCACTGGGAACACAATGCTCGACATTCAACTTCTAGAATATCAAACATCAAGACACAAACTCTGCAACTGCATGCTTCAACCCAGACCACCAAAACTAACCTCTCAAATCTCAGTACATCTTTTTCATGCTAACATGTACAACCAAAGGTGAACTACGGAACTCCTTTGAACTATATCATGCATCACCTAAGGAATAAAAATCCTTCCATGAAACAACACTCAGTGTTTTTAATCCTCAGACCAACAATCAGGGGCCACACCATAAACAACTCGGTCTCTCCAAACCTCCACCTCAAGATCCCCCAACTAGGATTCCTCCACCTGATGTACCAGATATGATTACACCATTATCTGAAAAAGACAACATTTTCTCCCAACATCTCCCATATCTTAGTGCAATACTGAAAGTTCTTCCATTACTCTCCATGAATCACCTGATTCAGGCACTGCATCACTATGTGACTTCCTGCTTAGTGAATCGGCTACAACATCCCCCTTTATAGGTGTATAAAAAATCTCAAAGTCATAATCCTATAGTAACTCTAGCCACCAACATTGATGCAAGTTCAAGTCACGCCTGGAGAAAACATACCTTAGGCTCTTATTATCAGTGAAGACCACAAATTTCTCACTAATTAGGTAATGTCTTCACAACTTCAAGGAAAACACCGCTTATACCAACACGAGATCATGGGTGGTATAGTTACTCTCATGGGGATATAACTACTGAGACCCATAATAAACAACTAATATATGCTATATCAGAACATAACTCAACCTAAGATGTGAAGTGTCATAGAAATCTTCAAACAAAACTTCTTCTGGTGACAGAAAAAGAACTGGAGCACTGACCAAATTTTCCTTCAAATACTCAAAATATGTCTAACATTTACTATCCCACAAAAAACACCAGATCTTTTATAGTAAATTCTATTAGAGGATTCTCAACCTGGTAGAAATCAGCTATGAACCTCTTGTAATAGCCTAAAATACCAAGTAAACTTTTCACCTCTGCAACTATATTGGAGAATTACTAAGACACAACTACTTATATCATAAATGGATCCATAGATACTCCCTATTGGGATACAACATGCCCTAAGAAAATGTAATTATCGATCCCAAAACTCACACTTTGAAAACTTCCCAAACAGCTATTCACAATAAAGAACTCCCAAAATGGCACGCAGATACTCTACATGCCCATCCTCTGGCGTGGAGTACACAAGGATGTAATCAATGAAAAACTCCACAAAATTATTTAGGAACTCACGGAACACAACATTCATTAACCCCATGAACACATATAGAGAATTTTTCACACCTAATAGAATCATAACAAACTCATAATGCTCATGACAATAATAGAAATCAGTTTTTGGGATAACCTCATCTTTTACATGAATCTAATGATATCCTAACTGCTAATCAATTTTTGAGAACCAACTTACACCCTTCATTTGATAGAATAAATCATCAATCTATGGAAGTGTATATCATTTCTTCAATGTCGCTTGGTTCAAGAGATGATAATCGATACAAAACCACAAACTTCTATTGGCCTTCTTTACGAACAAAAATGGTACACCCCATGGTGACACACTTAGTTAAACAAAACCACACTCCAATAGACTGTCAATCTATATACATAGCTATAACAACTCATAAGGCACCATCCTATATGGATACATAGATATAGGAGACATGTCTGGTTGTAGTTCTATCATGAACCTGATCTCTCATCGATGGGGTAAGGCTACAACCTCCTATAGAAAGACTTTAGGGTACTCTTCTATAACCATGAAAAATTTTGGTGACTTAACCTTTGAAAAACCTTGTATCAGCTCATCCATCAAGGATGACAAGTACATAACATACCTCTGACCCATCTAAGGTTCTCGCTCGCCGACAAACACCACTGGCTCTCTATCAGCATTAAAGAACACAACCTACCTCCTAAAGAAATATATGATAGTCTACACCAAATACAACCAATCCATGTAGAGGATGATTTCATATAGTTATATTTGTACCCATAGAAAATCTCCCTAAGAGTGGTGCTTCCCCAGCACTAGCTCAAAGTTTCTACATAATTCATACAAGTTAGATCGATCTCCAACTGGTGTAATCAACAACAAGGGAACTAGAAGTCTCTCTACCTTAAGTCCAAAATTATGGAAAAGGGTATGTGATATGAAGGAGTGTGTATCTCTTGGATCAAAAAAATCATTCAACCAAGTAGAAAACAATAAAAGGGTACCTTGAACAACTTCTTTCTCACTTGGAACTGGCAATTCTAAAGCATGAAGCTAACCATGACATATTCCAAGGCCTCTCTAGCCATACCGATGACCACCTATATGGAATCAGTCTAATATATGAGGACGAGGAGTATCTTGGGGCTTCTCTCTTTGTTCCCCATAAGCTCTCTTCTGATCAAAAACTAGAGAAACCTACTGCTACGGCCTCGGATGAAACTGCCTTAAAAGAGGAACCTAAAGTGGAACAACTGGCGCACACAGACTTCTTAGAAAGTTCAGACACTCTTATAAATGATGACCTCAACCTCAACAAGAAAAATATGTGTTTGATCCCTTGGCATAGGCTTTATAGACACTAACCCAAAATAAATGATATATTTATGGTTGGGACCTACTCTCAGCTAATCATAAGATATTATATCCTGATAACTGGGAACCTTGGACCACGGATCTACTTCATGTGGAATCCTGATGAATCCTACCTCATGATTATCTGATTCTATCTAAGATCCTCCCAATGACCTCTTCTCTTGATAGAACCTTGAGATATGTATTCGTCATAAACATGGTGTCCATATGCTGGATCTCAAGATGCAAATCCTCCTTGAAATTTCTTTCCCAAGACTCCTCATTCTACAATAGGTCTAATGCATATTACAGAGGTTCCTAAAGTGGATTCTAAACTCTCGAAAACTGGATCTCCCATTCCAAAGGGTAATCAGCTCCTGGAGACAATCCACCTTTTTGGTTGAAGAAATAAACATGGATTTGAATTGGTCTTGGAACTCCTCCCACGATACTATCGACTCTTAGTGATATATAAGGAAAAAATAACCACCACTTCCTTGAAGCCCCATAAAGCATCGTCAAAGCCAATGACACCCAGTGCTCCTTCCAAGCATTGATAGAAATAAAGTTTATCTCAACCTCCTTCAACCAGTTTTCAGTGACTTCATATGAAATGGATCCCTCATACCTCAACAAACTCTAGCACTGAAACTCTCAGAGTTTCCTCTTATAAGTGCCATCTTCATCAACCTCTACTCTATGGATATCTGCTGGAAAAACCTTCTAAACATATTCTGTGCGAACTTGATGAGGAAATTGACCTAGACCCATACTTGAAAAAGAACAACCTATAAGAGATCCTAAACCTATAATATGGAATAATCTAACATTAATTAATTATTTTCAGTTATTTGTTTTATGTTAACATATCCCAAGGTCTACCCATTCAAACACAGGTGCAAAGAAGAATGATTCATGATCCTTTCCTAAGTCTCCACCCTGCAACTAGTATCACCTCATTTAGTAGCTGTTATAAGCTTTAAAGTTCCATGAATCAGATCATAGGGGGTCCTAAATATCCATGCATTAGCAAGTATCTTGTGTTTATAGGGCTTACGAAACTTATCTGACACTATTTCCCTACCAGCCCATGAAACCTAATATGTGCCTAACTCCAAACTCCCTCATATCCCTCAACCTGGCCTATGATACCACTATGTTATGACCCCCTCCCCAAAAATTGTACCCCTCTTGGTCCGACAATGGGAGAAGTGAGATAGTGACCCCCAATTCTGGCCTCTAGTAGTCCCCGGGTTGGCAAGTAATATTGAGGGTAAAATAAACATTCAGACATGAGGCATTATCCTCCAATAGAAACACATGTGGAAGAGATAGATAATGCATACACTAATCAACTCCTTCTTAGTAAATAATATAAAATAAAACCTAAATACACAAATTTAATGTCATGAAATAACTACTACAACTAAAAAGGAAAACTATAAATATCGAAAGAAAGTAAAGATGGAAGTGACCACAAATCCCAAACAACATCTACAAAAATCCAATCTAGTAGTAACCATCTTGATCCCAAACCTAATCTAACTAGCCTGAAATGGTTTGTATATAAATAGGGTGATTATAACTATATACTCGGTAGCATCCTCCTTGGATCCTCTCATACAAAGGTAAAGAAATCATGATAAAGAACAATGAACAACAAGTGAAACTAACTCATCACCTAAATAGGTATACTAAGTTCCTAGCCTTACCATGGCTACTCTCACTAAGTATCACATACAAGAAAATATAATATAATAGAGAATATCAAGGGTACACCACTACCACTTCTCCACTAGTTTTCTTCTCTGCCTCAGCGTCGCAAATCCTGGGCATCTCTCTCCAAAAATGGTTATCTCATAGACACCTAGGCGAAGCACCAAAACATGCACCTTGTGCATCAACAAACACTTTGTGCATCACACCTCCACATCCATGTAACCAAAGTGTCCAAGTAGTTTTTGGGATCCACCACATCTCGCACAATGTGTATCATACATAAGGTATTATACCTCAAGTCATAATATCCCATAAACCAAGTAAAGATCCTCAATCCATAACAGCTTATACACGTTATACCTATAATAACCCTTAGGATACTATATCTAGAATATATGTGTGTGAAATAACCACAATCATTTAAAAATCACGAAACATATATATGGGGAAAACTTACTATCGTTCATATCAGCACAAGTAACTACCAAGGGAAGAGAGTTGGGCCAAAGGGGGTAGTCATCCATTCATCCTCCCACTGGGATGTTATGGAAAACATCCCCTAGGGCTCAAAATCCCTGGGGTGACAGTTTCCCTAACTGGCAGGTTGGAGTAGCATATGGAAACATAAAATTATAGGATATAATATAGCTATCAACCACACTATGGGCATAACCTAGTATAAGACCCAAATATAGATAACGTCTCTCAAACACCTGACTGCCACTACTAAGATCAGATATCCTATAAGAACACAATGATTTAAAGAGATAAATTAAATTACTTTATCCCTTTTTCATCAGTTTCAATTTACATTAATTAATTTTTAACCATTAACAATTTCCACATTATAGTTCATTTGTATCTCAACAAAGATCCATGCCCTCCAGGCATATGTAAACTGGGTCCATAACATTTCAGAATTACAACCTCAGCTTTGCATCCTAGCAAGCTTCAACCCCATGAGTTAAACATTATTCATTTATTAACAATATTACTTTCCATGTTACCAAGTATTATAGGAAAACATTCTAAGATAAAAAACATAAGGGGATCAACACATTGAGTAGATGAGCTACCGACTGAGTCTTTTCTACCTATAGTAGGATCATAGACTCGTCCAACCACGAGAAGCTAAACATGGAAATAACATGGAATACCTCATGCATATTCACCACTCTTAGAAGGAGAGTAACCAAAACCATATACCTCAAGCAGTGTAGAAAAGAGAGTATATAAACAATAACATGGTCATCGGATAATCAATTGATTCAAACAAGAATCCAGCTTTCATAACTACGAGTAATCCTAGCTTCAACCCTTTACATCATCTCTAGTGTCCCCCTGACACCCACATTCATATACTGATGTATATCTCTACTCCTGGAATCAACTGCTGCCACAAAAACTGGCCCCCCATTCCCCTCATTCCACAAAATCCCTCCAGGATGAACCATCCTAGTTTCACATCACATCACAAGATGCAGGAAACAAAAATAGAAACAGTGATCTTGGCCCTAAAAAAGGCATCTATCCTTCACACATAACAAGCTCTCATGGATCCAAATCACAAGGCACTTTTCTTATATAATAAATCGTTCAGGTAATTATCTATAAAGGAATTATCTTTTATCGCACAACTGGTTCATTATTCCATCTTGAATTAATTGATTCATTAATCATAGGTTCAACTATGGGAAACCAAAAAAACAATCTATCTCAAGAAATCCCAAATTAATTAAACAATTAATTTTACAAGACTTTAATTTATTTATCAACAAAAATCATCATGCTTAAGGTTCATTAACCAATTCAATTAATCATTCATACTTGTATCAATTTGATTAACATAAAATTACAACAACAATAACCAGATTCATTAAATATACCTATTTAATACTTAATTAAATTAATTATTAATTAATTCTAGCTTTAGATTATTTTCCAATTTTATATGCTAAACCAAGAATGGAAATCATAGTATAGATATCACACTATCTATCAAATCAAGAGGAAACTAGTTATCATGCACTACTAGAAAATAAGGCTATAGCCACAGTTTTAAACAATGTCTATAGGCCCAAAAATCATGGTTATAGGTCATAGCCATGGTTTAATCAATAGTGGATGGTATTGGAATGGATATAGGGTAAACCCTATAGCCATGGTTTGAAAACTGTGTCATAGTCTAAAATCACTCATCGTCTATAGCCACGGTTTTGGACCGTGGTTATAGACCTATAGCCATGGTTTTGAACCATGGATATAGGCCTTCACATTCCCTAAAAAAACTAGCACTATTCTACTGTTGCTATCCCCTTTCACCCCCTGCACACCCATACCCCCCTGCACCCCCTGCACAACCCCCTTGCACCCCCTTACACACCCCTTACACCCCACTGTACACCCCCTGTCCTCTTTCACACACACCCTTGCACACCTTCACACCCCTGTTTCATACCCCCACTACACCCCCCCCCCCCACTCCTGGACACCGCCTAGATATACCCCCTTCCCCCCCACCCCCTAGATAGACACCCCCTAGACAGTATCCCCCCTTTCACCCCCCCCCCATACACACACACACTTCCCTTGAACCCCCCCCCCCCCCTACACACCCCCTTTCACCCCTCGGTCCCCTTTCACACACCCCCTTTCACCCCCTTGCACACATGCACACCCCTTTCCCCCCTACTGGACCCCCTTACACCACCCCTATTAGACCCCCCCCCACACACACACACACCCCTCTAGACCCATTCCCCCTTGCACTCCCCCCACCCACCCACCCACCCCCTGGACAGTATCCTTTCCCCCACCACCCACATGGACAGACACTCCCCCCCAGAAAGTACCCCCCACCCCCTGAACACCCCCACCCCACCCCCTGGATAGACCCCCCCCCCCCCCCCCCGGACATACCCCCTGGATAGTATCCCCCACCCCTAGACAGACACCCCCATGGACAGCACCCCTCCTAGATAAACACCCCCCTGGACAGACCCCCCCTGGATAGCATCCCCCACCCCTAGACAGAAACCCCCTGGACAGCACCCCTCCTGGATAGACACCTCCCCTGCACAGCACCCCCCTGGATAGCAGCCCCTGGACAGACACCCCCCTGGACAACTTCCCCCCCATGAACAGACCCCTCCCTTCACACCCCCTACACACCCATGCCCCCTTGCACCCCCCCCCCCACTACACAACCCCCTTACCCCCCCCCCCTACAACCCATGTCCCCTTGCACACACCCTCATGCACACCTGCACACACCCCTGTTAGACACCCCTTGCACAACCCCTGTTGGACACCCCCCCCCCCCCCCCCGCACACCCATTCCCCCTGCATAGCCCCCCTTTCACCCCCCACCCCCCCTACACAGCCCCTTGCACCCCCCCTACAACCCCCCCCCCCAAAAACATCCCTTGCACACCCTTGCATCCCCCTTCCTGCACCACCCCTACTAGACCCCCTTGCACCACCCCTGCTGGACACCCCCACTACACCCCCCCCCCCCTCCTGGACACCCCCTAGATAGACCACCCCTCAAACACAAGAAGAACTTAAAACTATTGAGAAAACTTAAATTTTGGGTTCTATGGGGAATTTAGAGCCTTTACAGATGCAGTTAAAAGAGTATAAAGAGGTATTTGAACTAGTACATGATCCTGCTAAACTGACTAGGCACCAAGATCTATATTTTTCTTCAAAAATGTAGTCTGAGATAAAAAAATGGTGCGAAATAGTAGATGGATATAGCTACATCAATGCAGGTTATTGCTATATTTTCTTGTTTTTATGCACATATTGGATTATTTATATGTATTGTGGGGTGAAAAAGGATTTCATTTCAAGTATGAAATTGCAACAGGCTCTTGTGGATTTTCCATTCCAATGACCAACATCTGAATGTATGAAACCTATTTGGTTGAATAAATAACCTATGGGAGATATATATATATATTTATATAAACATCTTAATGTAGTGGAAGGATGCATGAAGGGACGTGAATCTAAAAAGTATATAGTAAGGTTCTTTAAATGTTTGTGTGGTGAGAATGAAAAGGCTTGGGACCTAAGGGAATGTATAGAGGATTAAGACAAATGCACTGAAAAGAGTTTCATTGTATTTATAAATTATTTTATATGGAATAATGGTATTTTCATTTTACTTTAGTTTTTTACTAGGTTCCAAAATAATTTAAATCTCTATGTAAATATGTATAAAATTTTATCAATTGGTTTTATTATCATTTAGATCCCAATTGCCTATTTCTTTGGATAATATGACCACTTTGGAGGTTTTTTGTTGCGGTATTAACTACTCTAAGAATCCAGATATACATTTTTTTGATTGTATTGGTGATTTCAACAATAATTACAAGAAATTGAATATCCTTTCTAAACATAAGGCTGTTAAGTTAAGTGATTCAGAATAAGCCAGTCTAGTTTTTTAGCTTTGGGAAACCACTATTCAAAACCACAGATCCAGTAATAAATATTTGAAATTACAAATATAATATTCCTCATTAGTAATTCTATTTTGAAAAATAAAATGGTGCATACATATTTGAAATCTCTAATAGTTTAAGAGATAACTCACTCTGAGAATAAAATAAGAGAAATATTCTAGAAATATCACTTTATATGCCTATAAGTTGACAAATTTTGGAATGAATATGCAATTATTGATGAGAAAAATGTACAATTTAAACATGGATGTTATGGTTTCTCTATGAATTATAGATATAATACCTCCTAATTTTTCTAATCCTATTCTCTATGTCAAATAAAAAATCTGATTGAATTGTTTGTTTGTTGAGTTTTTCCATAAAAACACTACTAGAGGTGCATGTTTGGTTGTGGGACCGGTTCAAATGTCGAGGGGAAACTTGAAATGAAATTAAAATTGGGGATTATTAGGGCACTGGTTGATTTTTTAGAAGCTAGTTGAGGAAGAAGTCAATTATAATAAGATAATATATCCTCTAAAATTAGTGATTAAGAACAACATTTCCAATGTTAGGCTTCAATAGGTATGACAAACAAAACATTTCTTAAAATTCATATTCTCATTGAGTACTTTTTTCCTCTATCTTGGAATGAAATGTGAAGAGGAATGCCATAATGTTTAAATATCATCAAAAAATAAATAGAGGAGGTCAGGTTTTGTGATGTTCTAAAGTGGAAGGTGGAACTATATTAATCAATTTATAATCTATGACAAGGTGGTAGTTCTATTTGAATTATTTTGTCTTTAAAACTTGAGTAAAATTTCTAATTTTAAGAGAGTGGTGATGATGGTAACATGGGATTGTGTTATAGATTTAGAGAATAGTGTGGGGTGGTGTTGTGTTGGGGGTAGGTGAGTGTCTAATAACTGCTAAGAAATTATTGTAAATGGTATTTAAATGTTGTTTTCTATTAGATGAGAGTAGGTTGGGGCTGATGATGTGACTCTATTGGAACTGTTGACTTCCATATTCTTCATCATATACTAATTGAATTGGTCATATCCCACATTTATTTGACACATCTTATCTCTCAATGAACACACCAATGTTGATAGAACTATAGGTCAAAAAATATTTTCCAAGAATATTTTCATTTCAATTGTTACAATAATGTATTTGATTACATGATTTATGTATGTGAAATATATTCAAATAAAAAATAAAAAAAATCTTTTCTCAAGAAAAATATAGGGAGAGTAGAGAAGAATAAGATAACTCTCATGGTAATATCTCAGGAGCCTTATCAACTACAACTAGCATTGGGTGGTCAATGAGGAATATAATTCTAGTACAAAGCAGTTCTGTGATGGGGAAATAATAACCTAGTGAGATGTGGAACCAAGAAGTGTTCAAAAATTAGTGGGTTTGGTATAGGTTAGTACCATGGGACTTCAAAGGTGGTATATGTATCATATTGAGTGATAAAATAGTGGATGTCTTCACTAAAGTCTAATGTGGGACTCAGAAATATAGTGTCAACAAAGAGAGGAAGACCACCCCATGGAGGATATGGACCATGCTCATAGTGGATAGAAAATGGATAGTATTTTTCACCATTTCATGGTAAAACTAATGAATGTAATGTTTCATTTAAATGATTTATAAAATAGTGTAATTGTGATCATTTTGGAGTCCATAGTTGAAGGAATAACAATGAATAGAAGATTCATAAATCTCTTAGATGGCCTAAAGATGCCAAAATAAGCACCTAGAAGAGACCCTTCTATGGTGAACACCATAGTACATTTCTAAATTACCTATGGTAAATAGGGAGGCCAAGTATGGGAATGTTTTTCACCATGGTAGACTATTGTAAGGTGTGTTAAAGAGAGATGTTGAAGGACCCATGCATTATGGCATTGGGTGTGCTGGGAGTCAGATGTTTTGGATCTACAACCAAAACCACCTAATGAGTGTGGTGATAGAAATTTCAATAGGAATATTTCTGGAAAGTGTGGTATGTTGTGATAAGTGAAGCATTGTTCCATGTTCAGATATTAGAGTAACGATGTTGAAATTTTTATGAGAATTAAATATGATAATTAACAAAATTTCATGGATATTTTTATTGAAAAAATACCATCCATTTATAATTAATATATGTCCAAAATTATAGATATGGTTATGTTTTGAAATAAAGATAAAAGGGCATGATCGGGGTGTTGACCTAAACCTTTTTTGGAAGACCACACAAGAAATATCGTCACAATGTAGAGGTAAAAAGTATCTCTTTGTGAAGAAATATTTTGAGAATTTATGTGAATTAAAGGAAGATGTTTGACCATACTAAAACCATTTAGAATGCCTAGAATTATTGTGAAAAATCTAGATAAGTTGAATTGATGCCATCTCTCAGATAAAAGGGGTTGGTTTCTAATATCTATATAACTTAATAGAGTAGTTATAGAGATTATATATGAGACATATCAAGTTATATATCTTAATCAAGAGTAAAGAGACCAAATAATTTCATTACTAGATATTGTTTAATTCTATAAGTGGTGGCTTGAGATAAAAATTCTTGCACTACTTCATCAAAAAAAATAAAGTAAAAATACTATAATGTAATTCCATCTTGGAATTATCAACATCTAGAGAAGAGGAGTTATACATCTATGATTTTTGGGGATTCATAAATTCAACCCTCACACTATAGAGTTTTTATCATCTAGAATAGAAGGAGTAAATTATATTAAAGTGAAGGGAAAATGATCATAAAATAAAAACCATGATGAAAGTGAAGTCTCATGCTGATTAGAGAGAGATCTACATGTCACTAAACTATTAAAGAAGACCCTGAAATCTATAAACTTTCCAAAATTATCTTAAAGTAGTGGTTTGGTAGATAAGAAGTGGGTGTGACCCAGGAATGGAAATTCACCTTTCCATACCTAATTATAACACATAAAGTGATTAATTTTATAATATGTTATACCAGCACAATGTCATTTGTATGCCTAAAATTTGGGAATAGCCTTTTCACACTTTTCATGAACACCCCCTCCCCCTACCCCCTCCCCCGCACACCCCCTTCCCCCTTCCACCCCCCTGCACACCCCCCCCCCTCCATCCCACCCCCCTGTACACCCCCCCCCCTGCCCAACCCATGCACCCCCAGCACACCCCCTCCCCCTGTCCCCAGCACACCCCTCTGCCCCATACCCCTTACCCCTCCCCTGCCCACCCCCTACCCACCCCACACCCCCTACCCGCCCCATGAACCCCCCGTTCCACCCTCCACATTTCATTCCACTTAAACTACTTAATTAAATGAAAATCATATCAAAACACTCAGAGACATGTCACTTAATACAAGCATAAATATTCATTTTATTCTAACAAGGTCCTCTCAATTTAAACACTCAATGAATGGATTTACTCCATGAAAATTTATTCCATCCAAATCATGTTATTCACTTAGTAGTGACTTGGTCATTACAGCACTTGCCTACTTGGGAAATACCATCTTAAAAGTCTAATGGTACTTAAAGGTTGGTTTGGTTCAAACAACTATTTTAATAAAAATAAAGAAACCCCATACATGGATATAAAAAGGTTCAAGTATGATGTGTGCTTTATGAATAACAAAAACATCAAGTATAAGGAAAAAATCAATGCAATAATTTCAAGAAATGTATACCACTATGAGTTTTCAAAGACAGCGCACCTTTATTAGAGGGGTTTTATTACAAAAGCATGACTTTTTTATCAAATGAAACAACTATCTTAACTAACACTTATTCAAGAATTGAAATTTAATATAAACATGCAGAATTAAGAAGAAAAATAAATTAAATTTAAAACATTATTGAATTAAAGAGGCTAAGAGAGGGACCATACCTCAACCTCAAGGCGCCTTTGCTTTTGATGATGATAACTCAAATCTTTCTTTTTTCATCTTGCACGCATATGCAACTTCACATATATATATAAGGACACCTAGCCCCTATATACATATTTTTATGGCCAAATATGCACAAGGGGGTCCTTAGATATATGTTTATACTTGCATATACTCCTTTACACTTACACATGTATGCATTTTTTATATCTACATATAAGCACGCCTAGACCCAATATATATATTCATACTACAATGAGTCAATATATATAAAGGGGGAACTTATATATGTATATGCCTACCTATGAATACACATGTAATCCTTTGTCAAAAATGACTCGAATCCACCTAAAAAATCCACTAAAAACAATATCAATCAATTTACCCTTTTATCATGCTTTCATTTAATTCAGAATACAAAGAATAATAAATAACATAATCATTCAATATTTCCATCTTACAAGTTTATTTCCAACCTTAGGTGATTCTTGAAATATGGTAGGTGTATCAAATACTTCCACAACAATAAAAAATTTCTATATATCATAAATTTCAATCAAGAATCATTGACATATATCAATAACATGAATTCATATTCTTCTCATATGATTCACCTATTTTAAATTAAATTACATTGGTTTAATTAATTATTTTTATTATGTTAATCCATAATATCCTCTTAATAAATACAAATTATTACTAATTACATAATTTAAAATAATAATAATGGATGATTTTTGAATCCATTACCTCAAATGATGCTTTAAAAAATCACAGCATGAGAGCAAGGAATGAAGAATGGTCACACTGCCAAGAACATGAAGATCCTTATAATATGTACAAAAAAACTCTTGTCGACTACAAAACCTAAACACATAAAATGATAAGGAATCCAAATACCATATACTCTCTAAGAAGATAAAATAAGAAGTAATGAAGAGTAAAAGTAGATGGAATCACATTGGATCTCAATGAGATTGATCACTTGAAGCTGAAAAATAAAGAGGATGATTACGGATTGGGAGAGGATGGAGGGGGAGGGAGACACCATGAGAGGAGTGTATCGTATTGGGGGATAATGGAGAATGAGGGTGCCGCCATGAGAGGAGGGTCTCAGATCGAGAGGATGGTCATCATGAGAAGAGGTTCTCCATGAGAGGTCGAGGGTGGAGGGTTGATCGGGGGAGGATGGAGGAGGAGGGCACTGCCGTGAGAGGAGGGTCTCCATGAGATTAGGGTCGCCTTGAGAGGTTGAGGGTGGAGGGTCGATCAGGGGAGGATGGAGGAGGAGCTCGACGTGGGTGGAGGGTCGATCAGGGGAGGATGGGGGAGTTCGAAGGGTTTTTTAAAAAAAACTGAGCACAAACTTTATCCATGGTTTTTTAATTAAACCATGGCTAAAAAGAGGCTATATCCACAAACCTATAAAATTGTGGCTAAATGTCCATGGCTAGAGCCTAAATTCCTAGTAGTGATGGTACAAACAACAACATCACTATGGGATCAATACCAATTCTTTAATCCAGTTCAAGTATTTAATTAGGAAAATTACATTTCTATTCAAGGGTCTAAATCATGATAACTATATGATTTCATATAAATAAATAGAAAATCAACAAATCCCCTACCTAAAAATATCTTTGACATTATTCACATGAGAAAAAACCATGGAATTGATCTATGATCACCTCTCCCACAAGATCTGCATCCATACAGGGATGTTGCAGCATCACTGCACCAACAAAAACAGAGAGAAACCCCATTAGAACCCTAGGTAATAAAAAAATAGAACTGCTAGAATAATAGGAGTAAAACAAGATAAAACTGGGATAAACTACTAGAAAACGAAGGAAAAACACACCTTGGTTAAGCTGGGTCACCACAAATCAAAGATAGAAACACAAGAATTGATCCTTATCGGAGGGATCTACAAAATGAAAAAGAGGGGATTGTCGGGTCTCTTGGGACAAGATAGAGGGAAACTGTAGCTGTAGGGTTTGATAACTCATACAGTTGGGAAAAAACTTAAAACATTACAGCATTAGGAGATTACATGATGTGTAATCCCCTTTCACATCATGTTATTCCTCGAGGTCGGTTTCCACTGAAATAACTATCACATTACTCATTTATTTTATTTTTGAACCCCAAAATATTATATAACATGAATATCACTTTCACATCGTGTAACTCTTCATGATGTGAAATCCTTCCCAACTTCCATCCTCTAGAAACCAAACTATTAAAGGCTTCCTCCGAGCCTCCTCTAAGCTCTACAAGCCTCAGGAACACGCAAAGGGGTCAATCCACATTGATCTGGGCCCTTATATCATTCCTTCTTCTAGGATAAATTTCTAAATAATGTAATACACTAGATTAGATCATATAATTATGAAACATAATGTATAATCCCAAAAATAGTGAAACACTTAGCATAAATTGAAATTTTTATGCATGGTTAATCTCATAATCATAAACATGGTTTCTTTAGGAAAGTTTTCAAATCATAAAAATATTTTCAAATCCTTTATAATGTATTGGAAATAAATTTTAACTAACAAAATAATATCCTTTGGGAGAGTCAAATCAGGTGTATAGTAAGGATAATTTTAGAGTACTAGGTATTGCTCGAGTCAATCCTCACACACCTTTTTGGAATTTATTTTCCCTATATACATCTATTCCAAAACCATGTCCACTTGTAGTATCTAGGCATGGATGTATTTATAGGAAAACCATATAAACCCTACCTTAACAAAACATTAGGATATTAACGTATACTTATAATTATCCTTAAATTAATTAATAGGTTATATTACATAATTTATGTTTTCCTAAATCTATTTCCTAAGGTTTTTATTAAACTTCATATGATATCAACTATAAAGAATCTAACCTCGGTAGCATAAGTCGGTGGTTACTTTATTACATTAGCCCTAAATAAAAGGTATCTCATCCCAAAGTACCCAATAGTTTAGTAGTATTGGTAAACTAGATAAATTCATGAATTTCAGTTAAATTTTAAAACATCAAATACAAAAAAAAAATCTTAGAGAACACCATTATTCCTCATAGAATACCACTTCATATCAATCATAAAATAATTTATAGTATACTGGGGAAAATAAAACATAATAAATGGGTGGGATCAAATTCTTAGTAAGGGTATGAATACAGTGAAATATATCATGAATAAATAATCATAATAAGTATAAAAAGGTAAATAACAAAAAAAACATGCCCTTTAATCAATAAATTGATCAGAATATTGTATAAATAAATGATGATCAAGTAAATATATATAAATAATCACATGATCTTAAAACTTATCCATGGATATTATAACTAATTTAATAATCAAATGGACATAAATAAGTAATCTCATAATTAGGTAATTCATAGTTTTGGACATCTAAAAAAATTTCAATACCTTCCACAATAAATATTAAATATAGGGGTAGAAACTAGTCTAATTTGGCCAACTAATTTGTATCATGAGACCAATTGATGCATTAAGGGGATATATATAATCAAGATCCAGCTATCACTTACTAAGTCTAATACATTCCTCATATTAAAGTTTTGAATCATAATCAATATAAACTTTTTTATTGAAAAACTAACAAATAAAATTTTAACACTTACCCCGATCAAATAAACATAGTCACAAACCATTCAGAGTAATATGGTGAATGGTAATAAAATTGTACATCTTTAGTAAAAATGATCATAAACCATAAAAATAAATAATAAGGATAATATCAATACAAAATATCCTCAATGTATCATAATTTATCTATATGTTTTATGTATTTTATGAATATAAATACCATAAAAATGCCATCAAAACATTTTTGAGGAAAATAACCTTTTCATTTTGAAAATATTTTTTCAATAATAAGTTAAAAAAATATTTTGAAAATGCATTTCATTTAAAATAACCTTTGAAATTTTTTAAAAAAAATATTTAAGATATTTATTGGTCATGGATGAATAAATTTTTTCATGTTGTTCGTGTTAAAACAAAGATTCCTTTCACATTTTCAGTAAAAGCCAAATAGGCCTTGTTTTGAAAAATACATGAAGATTCCTTTAAAAAAATTAAAAATTAAAAATGGGTAAAAATTTATTTTATAATTCATTTGTAAAATTTTAAAAAAAAAATTGAATTTTTTTTATAAAACATGTATTTTAATGAGAACGGATTTTTGACCGAAGAGAGGAATGAAGTCGAATTTTCTTTAAAAAAATATCAATCATTTTAAGTACCAAAGAGTGGGAAATGGTACTATTACATGTAAAATTTCATGAATAACTATATTAGAATAAAATATATTTATTTTAAGATATAAATATCAGATAATTCCCCCAAGGGATATATGAACAAAAAGAATCCTAAATAATGATGAGATTGTGAAATAAACCCTTACCACTTTGGTAACTTTTGAATCATAAGACTCATGAATAAATTAACATAAAATTAAACTATAAATACTATGAATTTAAAAAATATCATGATATTACATATCAAAAATTTCATTATATGCACCATAAAAAAGAATAAGTGGTGAATATTTTGTGTATTTCTCACGAAAGTAAAAGTGGGATGAGAAAACCCTTACCTCAGGTTCAACTCTATTAGTATGTGTCCTAACCTATTTTATAATAAATTTAGGTTTATTATATATCTATTATAGAACCATAATAATATATATAATTCCATATATGATCCTATTATAACATTATACCACACTTTTGTTGATAATATTTCATTATTTTTATTGTTTTGGGTGTTAATTGCATTGTTTTCTCATGTGTGTTTTGTCATTAATGTTCAGGTTATTGTACATAGGATATGGTTACATAATAATCATAATTATATTAATATTATTAATATTATTTTATTTCATTATATACATCCTCATAACCATTATTTAAAATTCTATATAGAATATGGATCACATCGCTTCGTAGAGACAATAGATCGTATGTACGCATGAGCGATGATATCATTCTCATAAAGGGTGAAAGGGTAAGGAAATATATAATATATTAATT
The DNA here is from genome assembly GCA_963277665.1 of Viscum album. Classification (NCBI taxonomy): domain Eukaryota; kingdom Viridiplantae; phylum Streptophyta; class Magnoliopsida; order Santalales; family Viscaceae; genus Viscum; species Viscum album. The sequence goes on from OY728147.1 coordinate 310,554,072, forward strand.
ATCCATAATTTATATAATGTCATATATATCACATATATTCATTAAATTTCTCCTTATTACTTTCCACATAATTCATAACTAAAAATGAATCACATCACTTCGAGAAGTGATAGTCCGTCGTACACACAAGTGGCGTTGTCATATTTTAAAGAGAATAGAAATTAAGAATGTGTATTTGATATTATAAGTAAAAGAGTATAATTATATCATAAATATTATATATATATATATATATATATATTAAATACATCATTATATCCAACCATGATATGTTTTGATGGAAAATGATTTGCATCAGTTCGCGAGGCGGTAGTCCACCATACACAAGATTGATAATTTCATTTTACATTTATGGGAGTAGATATGAATAAATATTATTCCATAAACATAATAAAATATCAGTATATGTTAGAAATTTTTTTTTATATTTTATGTTTTAAGACAGAATTTAAGTTTGTAAAATAAGAAAGAAAAAGAATGGGCTTAGTGAAGACAATTACCTTCTCATAGAGAAACCTTCATTGGACTTATTCTTAAGGATAATATTGTTGGTATTTTGGGAATAAAATAATCTCTATAATGTTTATAATGATTTTTGGGAGGGATTGTTTTAGTTTTTTTAGGGATAATGTCTTGATAGGTGTGAAGAAGTGAGGGGAGTGAGTGCCCTTTTATAATTGAGGAGGAGTGACATTTTTGTAAATACCCAAAACTATTAAATAATGGGAAGTCTCTCTCACCCCAAGTGGGTCCAAAATTCATAATTAAAGGGTTATATGTATGATATGGTCATTAAATACCTCCAAAAAACACAAAAAAAAACAGGATTTAAACATTTTTTCCCTTAACATCTAAGTTTTCTTACTTTTACCATTTTAATATTTCACTACGGTGAGTAGTCTTTTTAACCTGGGTAATTTATCCTTTAAGCCTAAAATAAAATGATAATTATTAGATAATATGTACCCATTGATAAAAAATATGAAATCCAATTTATAAAAAAATCATAAGTTTTTTGAAAATTAATTTTAATACAAATGCATGTAATGTGAAAAAAACATTGTTTTAACCTTAATTGTGGTAACAAAGTTTTTACTCTTTAGGGGTCAATATAGTCACTATAAAATAACAATTGGTCCATGAATGGAGCATAGTTTATATTTTTAAACATTTAAAAATAACTTGGATGAATCTATTATTTTTATGAGTTTTAAATCATTTAACAAAATATTATTTATTATAAAATAACAATAATATCAATTTCGACATTATTCATTTAATTGGAATTTAAAAAATATAAATAAAATGATGGAATTATAATTAATTACGTTAAAACGTGTATAAAATGATATATTTATCTAAAAAAATAAAACATAATAAATCATTCAATTTATTTTACTTTTAATAATTTTAATATATTCTATTTTTTTATTAATTAATTAATTATTGTGTTGGCGTTTCTTATAGAATTAAAGTAATTATATAATTACTAAAACTTTAAAAAAAATCCTCATGAAATTAATCTCATTATTATCTAAATTAAAATTATATTATTTCACATATTACTATTGTCTCTATGTGAATACATAAATGAAATTTAAAAGTAAGAGGATGTTATTTTGTCTTTTTCTTTACTTAAATTATTGCATAGATCACTTTCATGGAATTGTCCCAAAAACTCATAAAAATAAATAATAATGTGATAAGGGTCAATATATGTCCATAAAATATGAATTGGAAAACAATTAGGTCATTTTAACTCTTATCTTTTTAGTTTAAACCCACAGTAAACTCGTTTTAACCTTAAAAGTGGTAATAAATTTTTACTATTTTTACTATTAATTAAGGGAAAAAATTAAGTTGATATTATTATATAATATTAATTATTTTTATTCTAAATATGGAATCCATTTTAACAAATTCAAATCACATAAGTTTCAACATTTAATTTAAAATTAAACACACATACGTGATGAAAAAATAGTTCTTTAAAGAAAAAATTCTCATAAGTATATAAAGTTTTAATATCAAAATTTAATATAAAATTGATTCCACTGAATTAAATTGAATCATTTATAATATAATTTTAATTATTTTATTTTAAAAAAAATTAAATAAATATGTAACCATTATTTTTCATTATTCATCAAAAAATGAAATTTTCAAAAAAAATCATAAAAATTCACCCTAAGATAATTTTGATATGGTGATTTAAAAAATGAATTAAATTTTATCAAATAAATTTTATAAAATTGCAAAAAACTTAAATTTTTTGCTCCAAACATGACTAAACTGCCTTTTAGAAAAAAAATACATTTTTTCAAAAATATTTATTTTTCTTTCAATTGATTCTTATTTTATTTCCAATTAATAGATATCCATTTAATTTATTTTAGACATGTTTAAACCATATAATTTTTATAATTTATTTATTATTATCATACCATCCAACTTAAAAGCTAGTTTATTATGGTTATATTAAAATAAAGTTTTGTGTTTTGTTCAAACTCGATGCTATGTGTATTTCAAGTTATCGAAGAGATTGAATTTATTGAAAAATATATATCGTAAAGTTTTAAGGTTCTACATTATATTCTAAGATTCATGATTCATATCACATATGATATATAATATGATTTTACTCTTTCAAAATCTTAGTGTGTTTAATTTTTTGTCATCATGAATAGTGAAAATGATAAAATTCTTTTACTGTGGTTAAGGTAAAAATGGATTTACCGGGGGTTAAACTAAAAATATTAGGGTTAAAATGACCTAATAACTTATCTAAAATATATTATATAGTAATATTTTGACCTTATCTCATATAATTCTTGATAATGGTCCATTTCATATTATTGTGTCATGTGAAAAATGTGGGTATACCTTTTTCTTTTCAAAAATTACAAGTGTTCCACTCAATTCACTTTTAAAAGACCACCCCTATTCTCTCCATTCACACCTTCAAATCCCTTTTTCATAGACAATAACTAATCAAATAAATTTCTTTATTACCTCAAAATTACCAATATTCTCTAGTTTCATCATAAATCCATACTAAGAAAGTTTTTTGTGCTAACCTAAAGAGGTTGTCCGAAAAGAGGTATTGTGCTTAACAGAATGTTTGTATATTATATATTCTTCTAAATCCATAAAATATTGTTAAATTTTTATGATATAATAAAACCAGTATATATGATATACTAATATTTTATTACATTAATTTCATAACCTAAATTCATCTCATCTTCTATCAATTGGGAAACAAAACCATCATTCGTGTGTACAGAGGACTACCGCCTTGCAAACTGATATAATTTGTTTTTTCAACATCGCATCTCATAGATTGTTATATTGATATATTTAAAGTATATATATGCTATTTGAAACATAACTATACTCCTTGAGTTATTAAATAAACATATACCTTTTTACTTTCCATTTCATGGGGGATATGATAATGTCACTCATGTGTCTGGCGGACTACCGCCTCACGAAACGAAGTGATTTGTTTTTCACTTATGATTTTCATGGAAGGTAATAAGGTTAAATTTAATGAATATATGTGATATATATATATATGAAATAATTATAATATTAATTACATATTTATCATTCTAAAAATATAATATATCATTTTCTTTCTTACCTTTCTATTCATTGAGAAATGATAACGTGGTTCGTGCGTACGTGTGGACTATGGCCACAAAGAAGTGATGTGAATTTTTTTTCATCACCACATCACATATATTATATATATAAGTTTATATAAAAAAATAATATGATATTTTTATCATTATATAAATATAAAATATAACTTAAATTCTTTCTATAATGATCGTTGAAAATGGAAACATTACTCAAGTGTGCATATGACCTACCATCTCCATGGTCGTAACATAGTTCATTTTGAATAAAATTATTTATGGATAATTTTAAAACTATAATTGATTTATAAAAATAGTAATTAATTAACTATTATTATTTTGGAGATGATGTAATAATGACCACTTTGACCATGCTCAACACACCATATCCTTTTTTAAACAATGAACTGAATGTCCTCAAAACACCCGACCTAGATGTAACTAATTAAGTATTTAAATATGTTATTAAAAAGGGATAAAGTAAATGATTTAAATATAATTTATTAAACTAGGAAAAGGATCTCAATAAATCAAATAATTTATATAAAATTATTATATAAGTGTTAATGGATATACATGGAATGTTTTGACTTGAACTAAGGGACTTCATCTCAGTTTCCTTTCATTGAGGAATATTTTGATGTTATACACCTATATTTTTTTATGAGGTGTATATACACACCCTTTAAAATTTTATATCATGAATTTATTTATTATCATGATATTTAATGTTTTTTTAATGATATTTTCTCATGGGGATTACATTTCAAATGTATTCAAAATGGTAAGGGTCTTTTATTTAAAAAAATCATCTTTTTAAGTTTTCCTTATAACTCTCATTTTATTCCATGCCCAAGTTTTTAAAATTATTTTATGAATTTAATTATATTTAAGATTTTTATAAAGGTATTTTTTCTTTCTTTATGTTTTTTCAAAAAAAATAAATATTTGTACAGAATGATTGACTTTTTTTACAAACAAAAAATAAAATATTCTATTTTAACATATATGATAACAATGAATTTTCATAACACCATAACCATCATTTGATGTTTGGATTCATTCATTATTTATTCAAAGAAAACCCCTCTTTCTGATTATTTTGGTATTAAAAATGGGTTTTTAAAAACAAAGGGTATTTTGATATCTAAAAGTGATTTTCATACGAGTTTGAAAGTGTTTTTCATGAGTTTTATGATGAAAAAGTACAAGAATAAATTTTTTTATTCTTGAAATGGAACTAGAGCATTATAAATTTGAAATTAGTGATCCCAATACATCTTATAAAAATGTTTTAACCCCATTATAGATCATTGGTGAACCCTATATAACTTATATGATGGGTGTACCCAGATATAACTACAATACATTGGATAATGTTCCCTATCTTAACAGGAAAGAAGGAGGGAGTTACCAGATGTTTTCTCATATGTATATAACTAGGGTCCATTAATTTTTTATATATGTTTAAAATGAGTTATTAACATGATTATATAAGTTTCCAAAAGGGGGTTTTAAAAAAGAGTGTGTGTTTCTCATGTAAAAATGGTTTATTTTGTTTACTCAAAGAACATTGAGATAAAAGTAAAAATTTCTTGGGTTTTCATGTATTTGACTATAATGATGTTTTTCCTTGTTTTTATGTCCCTTACTAAGATATTTTTCTAATCCCTTCTTTTTAATATGTTTTTTACAAGGTTCAAGGATGGGTAATGTAAATTAAGAGGCTAAGTTGAAAGTTGTGAAGATTTTTCATAAAAATAAATCATTTTTTTATTTTAAAAGCTTTATATTTTGGGGATATGGATATTGATCAAAAGTTTCCACTTTTTATTATATGGTTTTGTTATATATTATTTATAACCAAATTCTATAAAACTCTAAACTTTAAAATATCCTCAAATGTAATAGAATGAATTCTTGAATTAAAACCAAAGATTATGTCATGTTTAAGTATGGTTTCATATAATTAGTATAAAAGGAAAGTTTTAGAGTTTAGGATAATATTAATATCATACCCTTGAAATGTTATACTTTATTATTAAGCTGAAATGATATAGAATTTGTATATTACTATGTTTCTTCATCTAAATGATGTTTATTTAGAAGGTGAAGCTGTTTGATTATGGTATTTGTTTAAGAATACCAGAGATAAAGGTGATCTTGATTCCATGGAATGGGACACATTTGAAAATATTTTTCTTGAAAAATATTTTTCCAAGGTTGTTCAACTAAGGATAGAGAAACAATTTTTGGATTTGAGGAAAAAATATGATGATTCCATGGCCACGTATGAAGAAAACTTCACAATATTGGCTAGGTATGTGTCAGATTTTATTCAGGACACCGATTATAAAATTAATATATTCTAATCAGGGTTGAAACATGTTTATGAAGATATTTTACTACATTAGAATTTAAATTTTATGATAAATTGGTTCATTATTCTGAGAAATTAGAGATTGATTTTTCCAAAACTTATGTTCCTCAAGATAAAAATATTAAAAAAAGGTCAAGGTGTCCAGATATAGAGAATAAACCTGCTTATAAGTATAGAGGTAATCCCCCAAAATGTTCTAAGTGTGGTAAAACAAAATTTAAAGAAATGATTGATAGGATCTGTAGAGTGTTTCTAATGTGGTCATTTTGGTTACAGGGCTCATGACTGTAAAGAAAAGAGTCTTAAATAATCAAAGAGTGTGGTAATTGATAGATGTCCAATGGTGAGATGTTTTAGTTATAATGAGTAGGTTCATTATGCTAATATTCATATGAAGTTAGTTGACCAGGATAGATTTCATCATAATCAGAAACAAAAAGTTGCATCAAAGTTATTTTCTACTACTATAGTTAATGTTGGAACATTAAATTAAGTGGTGATAGGTATGATAATTGTTTATTAAAATTATTTCAATGCCCTATTTGAATCTGGTTCTTTACATTCTTTTATTTTTTAGAAATTTTCATGTAAAATGAGAATATCACCACATAAAAAGAAGATATAACTTTTTTTGAAAACTTCAAGTGGAAATATTAAAGAAACCAAGGTTTATAGAAATCTTAATATTGTTATCAGTGGAGTGTGATTTCCTACTAATCTTTTTTAACTACCCATAGTATATTTTAATATCATTTTTTGTATGGATTTTCTTTTAGTTCATCGTATAAATATAAATTTCAGATCTAATACGGTTTAATTAAATGATTTCATACCTTTTATAACTTACCAATAGAATAATAAATTAATTCGAGATGTAAGTGAAAGATACCAATCTAATATTATTGAAAAGAAAAAAAATAATTCAAATTATGTATGTGATAGTAGTAAAAGAATACAAGGATGTTTTCCTAATGACTTACCTAGTGTTATTCTGGATCGGGAGGTCGAGTTTACTATTGACTATGTTCGTGATGCTAATCCTATTTCAAAACCCCATTATTGAAGGGCATAATTAGAACTTGAGGAATTAAAAAAGAAGTTTTAAGGATTACATGATAAATGTTTCATTTATCCAATAAATTCAGTATAGGGAGCTCCATATTTATTTATTAAGACGAAATATGGTTCAATGAGACTTTGTATTTATTATCAAGTCTTGAACATAATCACTATTAAGAACAAGTATCATTTTCCTTATATAAATGATTTGTTTGATTATCTCCAGAGAGCTCAGTATTTTTTGAAGGATGATCTGAGGTTCGGGTACCTTCATCTGAAGGTGAAGGAGCATAACATTTTGGAGATATTATTTCATAATAGATATGGGAATTATGAGTTTGCAGTTATTCTCTTTGGGTTATCTAATGCACCTACTATATTTATGGACCTTATGAATATATTTTTCCATGAGTTATTAGAATTTTTTTTTCATGTTTATAGATGATATTTTGATATATTCTAGAAGTTAGGAGGAACATTAAAGATACCAAAGGACTTTTTTTCAAACCTTACAAGAAAAGAAACTATATGGATAATTTAGTAACTTTGAATTTTGGTTGCAGAAAATTTCGTTCCTTGTAAATATTATTTACAAAGATATAATAACATTTGTCCCTAATAAAATAGAATATTTTAAAGATTTTACAATATTAAAAAATCTCATAGATATTCATAGTTTTATTGGTTTAGCAGGTTACTATTGACGGTTTTTTGAAAACTTTTCTCGTTTATTTATCCCACTGAATAAGTTAACTTAAAAAAAGTTAAATTTATCTGGAGAAAAATATGATGATTTTTTTAGGAACTAAAAATAATATTTGTGAGTGATCTAGACTTGGAAATTCCTTCAAGAAATGGATAATTTTTCACCTAAAAATATTCCTCATTGAAGGGGCATGGTTGTGTCCTGATGAATAATGATCCTGAAATTTCTTATTCTTCATGTTAGTTGAAATATAATGAGTTAAATTACCCTATACAAGATCTGGAATTAGTTCTATGGGTTTTTCTTTAAAAAATTTGAGGAATAATATATATAGAGTAGTGTTTGAAATTTATAACGATAACAAATGTTTTAAGTATATATTCACTCAGAAAGAATTGAACATGGAACATATAAGGTGGATGGAACTGGTCAAGGATTATGATTTCACAATTTATTACCAACCTGGAAAAGTAAAAAAGTAGTTAATTCTTTGAGTATGAAAAATAATGCTACATTAATCATGTTATACTTGGAACATGACCCTTTGGTTAATGATTGGATGAATTTTGGACTAAAATTCATGGATGTGGGGGAATACTCTATTTTGTTTCATATTTTAGTGTATCTTAGTTTGTCAAAAAGAATAAAGAAATATTCAAAGAAGGATCATGTTTTTCATGAAAAGGTAAATCAATTAATAAGGTTATGTTGCCTAAGTTTAATTTTGATGAAGAATTTGTTATTGGATTTATAATAAGATTATGTTTCTCTTCTGATTTCTAGTTGAAGAAAGAGTTGTTGATTGAATCTCATAGTTCACTATTTTCCAATCATCTTGGAAGCACAAAGATATACCGAGAACTTTAGAAGTATTATTGGTTATATGGTATGAAAATTTATATTTTTTAATTTACCATGAAATGTTTTCCATGTTAGTAGGTTAAATAAAAAAAGAAAATTACAAAAGGAAATGATTCAGCCTTTTCTAGTATTGATGTAGAAATGGGAAAATATATCAATGGATTTCTTGGTGGGATTTCCAATGACATATCAAAGTAACAATGTGATATGGGTTATTGTAGATCAATTAACTAAATCTACACATTTCCTTCCCATTTGAGATATTATGTCTCAGGATCTTATTTATTCACCATATCATAAGGGGATAGTGAGGTTGCGTGGAATTCCTCTCTCCATTGTCTCTTATCATGATCCCATATTTACTTTTAATTTCTAGAAATGATTTAGAATCTATTAGGTAATAAATTAAATTTCACCACTACTTTTCATCCTCAAACTAATGGTTTTTCTAAGCGGATGATTCAAACCATTGAATATACGCTTTTTTCAAGTTTAATGGATTACCATGGAAGTTGGGATCAACATCTTTCTTTGGTTGAGTTTTATTATAAAAACAGTTTTCATTTCAGTATACAGATGGAACCATTTGAGGAATTATATGGAAAGCGTTACCAGATGCCAGCTTTTTTGGGATAATGTGGAGGAAATGAAGTTTATGGGACTAGAGTTTGTAGAGGAAATGGATGAGAATGTGTTTTTGATTCAGAAACATATAAGTATGGCTCATATTAGGAAGAAAAGTTATTCAAATAACCAGAGGAAAAATCTTTCTTTCAAGGTATGTGATCGTGTATCTCTCAAAGTATCTCCATTGAAAAGTGTTATGAATTTTTCTAAAAAGAGAAAGTTAATTATATAGTTCATTGAATAGTATAAAATCCTAGATAAAGTGGGATTAGTTTCCTACTAATTGTATTTTTCTCTCATTTTATCCCAGGTACACAATGTATTTCCCATTTCAAAGTTAAGGAAGTATGTGTCAGATTCATCTCATCTTTTTGATCCATAAAGTGGTTAAATTAGAAGATAACCTTTATTATGAGGAATATCCTATTTATATTCTTTAAAATAACGATAAATTGTTTCATAATAAGGTTATATACTAGGTTAAGGTTTTATGGGGAAATCATATGGTTGAAGAAGCAATATGGGAATATGAAAATGTTATAAGGGAAAGATATCCCCACTTTCTTAATAAGAGAATAAAATTAGGCTGACATAATTTTAAAAATGGGGGAATAGTGTAACAACCTAGTTAATGAAATAATAAATAATATTAATTATTATTAATATATATTACATAGTTATATTCATTATAAAATTATTAATTAATTTTTAAATAAAAAAGAAATAGTTTTAATTAAACTATTTTCTTTTAAGTTTTTTAAGTTTAATTTATAAATTATAGAATTTTAATTTCAAAAAATAAATATAATTTTTTAAATCAACATATAAAAATTACCATATGGTTAAATTTTTATATTTGTTAGAAAATAATAATTTTTTAGTGAATAGTGAAAGATGTTGTTTTTTGTAAAATTACCATTTATTTTCAATAAATTAAGTAATTTAAAAGTCACATTATTATTTGAATTTAATTTCAAGTAAAATAATTATAAATTTTTTATATTTAATCCAATTATTCAAATTTGGATCATATTTATATTATATTTTAATATAAGTTTATTTTTTTGTTTTAAAAACTGGTTTTTTCTGATTTTTTTTAAAGTACATAATGTTTCTCTATTTAAATTAATTAAAAAAATAATATTTATGAATGATTTAAATGATATTAATAGAATATATATCAATAAATATCAATTTAAATTCATAAAATGATTATTACTATTCATATAGTTAATATAAAATCATCTTATGCTAAAAAAATACACTTCTTGAAAAACTATTTTTCATCATGTCTACAGGTCTAATTTTAAATTAAAACCTTCCACTTATGTGAAATAAATTTAGTAAAATGGATTCCACATTTTTAGTTATAATAATTTATATTATCTAGTAAGTTCAATATAAATTTTTTCATAATGAATAGGGAAAACAGTAAGAAACTTTTACCCTGATTAAGGTAATAACAAATTTACAAGGGCTAAAATAAAAATATAAGGGATAAAATGAACTCAAAAATAATCTAAAATCTATTATATGGAAATATTTCGACCTTATATCATCTAATACTCAATAATTAACCATTTTTTCCTTTTTTCAAGTGAAAAATGTGGTTACGCCTTTTTTTTTAAAAGTACAAGTGTGCCACTCACCTCGCTTATAAATACACCCACTCTCTTATCATATTCACACCTTAAAATACCTTTGGATCATCCAATACCTACCCAAATAGCTTATTTAATTCTATAAACACTACCTAGATCCACTTTTTTATAATAAATTTATCCCATTAAGTATTTTGGTGTCAACCTAATGAGGTTGTTTGATGAAGAGGTATCATGCTTAACAGAGTGTTTTTATATTATTTCTTCTTCCACCTCCTTCAAATATTATTCAATTATTATGATATAATAAAAATATTAACTCCCATATAATTATGTGTTATTATATCAATTTAATAACATAAATACATATCATCTTCCATCAAATGGGAAACAAAATCATCATTCATGTGCATGGCGGACTACCACCTCACGAACTGATGTGATTCATTTTCATAATCACCTCTCAAAGATTGTTATAATGATGAATTTAAAGTATATGTATGATATTTGAAACATAATTATACCCCTTTAATTATCATAAAACATATACCTTTTTACTTTACATATTATGGGGAATATAATAACATCACTTGTGTGCAATGCGGACTACCGCCTCGCGAAGCGATGTCATTTGTTTTTCACTTATTCTTTTCATAGAAGGTAATAAGGATAAATTTAAAAAAACAAATCTGATATATATTAAATAATTATTATATTCATGACATATTTATCATTCTTAATAGATAATATATTATTTTATTTCTTTCATTTCCATTCACTAAGAAATGACAACGTTGTTTGTGCATATGTGTAGACTACCACCTCCATGAAGTAATGTGATTCTTTTTTTAGAACCATATCATATTGATGATATAAATAAGTGTATATAAAGAAATAATTTTATATTTATGATATTTTTAACATTATGGAAATATAAAATAAATCTTTCCTTCTTTCCATAATGATCATTGAAAAATAGAAATGTTACTCATGCGTACGCACGGCCTACCGTCACTGTGATCATAACGTAGTTCATTTTTCATAACCATTATTCATGGATGATTTTAAAATTATAATTGATTTATAAAATTTTTATTTATTTAATTATTATTTTTCTTGATATAATGGAATAATTACTTCTTTGACCTCAGATAACACATTGAATCCATTTTGAAATACTGAACTGAATGTCCACAAAACACTCGACATAGAATTAACTGATTAAGTATTTAAATATGCAATTAAAAAGGAATAAAATAAATAATTTAATTATAAGGTATTAAACCTGGAAAATTTTCTTGAGAAATAAAATAATTTATATAATATTATTATACATGAGTTAAGTACATAAATGTAAAGTTCAGACTCGAGGTAAGAGACTTCATCTCAATTTCATTTCATTGAGGCATATTTTGATGTTATGCACCTATATTATTTTATGAGGTGTATATACTACCCCCTTTAAAATTTTATATAATGAATTTATCTATTCATTATATTTAAAAAAAATTAAAGATATTATTTCATGGGGCTTATGTTTCAAATATTACCAAAGTGGTAAGGGACTTTTCTTAAAAACCATATTTTAATGTTTTCCTTATAAATATATTTTTATTACATGTCATTATTATTAAAATGATTTTATGAATTTAATTATATAGATATGAGAGTTTTATAAACGAAATTTTTTAATTTAATTCAAAAAAACTAACAAAATGGAATATTTGTAAGTAATACTTGAATTTATTTACAAACAACCAAAGGAATATTATACTTTAAAATATATGATGAAAATGAATTTTCCAACCACCATAACCGTTATTTTAATTTTGGATTACTATACAAGATTTCATTTTTTTCAATTAAAATCCCTCCTTTTGGGTATTTTTATATTGAAAATGGGTTTTTAATAGAATGGGTTATTTGGATATTTGAAAGTGATTTGAATATGAGTTTGAACATGTTTTTCAAGATTTTTATAATGAAAATATGAAATCATAAAATGTTTTAATGTTGAAATGATAGTTTAGAATTATACATAAGAAACAAGTGAGTCAGGTACAACTTATTAAAAGGGTTGATGCCCATTATAACTCATAGATTACCCCAATATATCTTATATGATATCTGTGCCTAGATAGCGTCGGTTGAGCCTGATATATCTTATACAATGGGTTCACCCATATAGCACTCTAATGCATTGGGTAATGTTTCTTATCTTAATAAGAAAGAAGGAGGGAGTTACTAGAGGGTTTCTCATTTAGATTTACCTAACTTTGGTTATTTCTCACACTATTTTAAAATAGTTTATTGATATGATTCTCTAAGTTTCTAAAAAGGATTTTAATTTTATTGCTAAGGGTTTTAATGATTTTCTTTGAGAAAAAAGTTTTTTTTTATCATGTAGAATTTTTTATATCATTTTCTCAAATAACATTGAGATAAAGTAAAAGGAATTAATGGTTTTTCATGTTTTTTAATCAACTAATGGTTTTATTTATTTTTATATCTGTTACTAAGATTTTTGTGTTCATCCCACATTTTTAAAATATTTTTCACAGGGTTTAAGGATGGGTAAAGGAAATAAAGAGGTCGATTTGAAATTCGTGAAGATTTTTCATGAAAATAAATAATGTTTTATTTTTAAAAAAGTATATTGTGGGAAAACAAATATTGATTAGTAGTGTCCACTTTTTATTATATGGTTTTGTTATGTATGAGTTCTGAGCTAATTCTGAAAAACTCTAAATCTGAAAACATCCTCAAATATAAGAGAATGAATTCTTGACTTAAAACTCAATATTATCTCATGTTTATGTATGGGTCCTTATATCATCAATATAAATAATCACAAATATAATCTTTTCTCACTAGTTTTAAAATATAAACCAATAAGTTATGTTCTACTTAAATCCAAAGGAAATAATGGTATCATTAAACCTAAGGTACCAATGTATGGGAGATTTTTTAAGTCTGTATATTAATTTAAAAACAATATATTCCATTCATAAAATATAAAAACACAATGTTTGATCTGTATATATATATATATATATATATCCTTATATATGTTTCAATTTGGAAAAGGTTGTTCTCACATTCATTTTATGTAACTCTAAATCATAATGAGTGAACAACACAATATAATTATAAAATAATATTTATTAAGAATCAGTTAGAATGTTTCTTTATAGACTATTTCATCCTTTTGCGTAAATTCCTTAGCAACAAGTTTTTCCTTGTGACATTAAAGAATTCCATGAGAGTTGTTTCTCATTCTAAATATTCCCTATAACACCCTAATATTTTATGAGAGATATTTTTTTATGTCTTATGTTATACGCAACACCAAAGGAAGCTTTCACTACACGTAATACTAGCTTGGCTTGCGTTACACGCAAGAGCAACCTTCCTCGATAGCTTGCGTTGTACGCAATACCGAGTTTCACTAAACAATGATATTTAATTAAAATATTATATAAACTAGACATTATAAATAGTATTAACCATATTTTTAATTTTATATGAGAAAAAAATCAAATTTTCAGATAAAATAATTATTTTTTAAAAAAAAATGCAGTTTTTCCGCCTTTTGATGGAGCACCCATTTTAACTCTAATTATTTAAAAGTTTATGAGTTAAATTTAAAAAAATAAACTCCTTATTTTGAATCAGGATATAAAAATTTACATTGGATAAATTTTTGATACTTTTCTGATAACTTTCATATTTTGATAAATAGTAAAAATATGCTAAATTTTTCCTAAAAACAACTTTTTTCATGAAGATAATTTATATGGTTAAATTATAAAATTTAATAGTTTTAAATTATAAATAGAATATATTTTTACCATTTAATATAATGTATTTAATTATCATTAATTTTACATTGAATTCATATGTATAAACATTTCAATCTTTCGCAATGTTTTAAATTTTAAAACTCGTTTTCTCAACAACAGGATTAATTTTTAAATTAATTTCTGCAACTTTTGTGTATTGAATTTGGAAAAATGGATTCCATATTTGGAATCAGTAGGTTCAAATTATGTTAATAGGCTACTTTTTATTTTTGGGCATTATAAATAGTAACTACGGTAAATTTTATTTACTACAGTTAAAGGTAAATCAGGCAATTAAGGGTAAAAATAATATTATAAAATTATCCTAACACCTGCAAAAATTCTATTGGATGGATATAAGTCGACCCATATCACCTAAGGGTCTTAATAGATTCATTCATGGACTTTTGACCATAAAAATGATGTAATTATTATTAAAACCAAAGAAAGTGATCACATGTCACTCTCTTATATATTATAAGTGTAATAATTTTAATTTAGTGATAAACTTTATAAAACATCAAAAATAAGTAGTATCTATAAATAAAATAAAATTATATACATAATTTAAATTTATTTATAATTTTTAATGATTAAATAAATAACAATAATGATGACACAATAGTGATGTGGAAATTATTTTATTGATTGAAATATCAAATAAATGTTTTTAAAATATTAAAATAAATATTATATAAACTATTTAATGTGATCCACAAATTTTATAAACAAATATGACATGTTATGAATCTATTAAATATTTTTTTATGAATATATCCTCTGTTTGGATTTTATTTAAATTCAAATAAATGAATAGTGTCAAAATTGGCACTATTGTTATTTTATAAAAATAACATATTATTAAATTGTTTAAAAATCACAAAAATATTTAAAAATTATAAAATGAAATTTATATAGTCCACAATGTCATAAAGTATCCAATTATGGAAAATTCACAACACATAAGTATTTATTTATAACAATTTAAAATTTAGAATATTATTACCACAAATAAAATTAAATAGATTAAATAAGGATAAATCAAGTTGATAAGGTTTAAAATAAACTTCCAACATGTCTAAATTTTATTGGAAGATGATATTACAACCCTATCTCATCTCATATTATAATTTGAGTCATTTTGGAAGCTTTTTAGTGGGGTTTGTGTTTATTATAAATTAATATTTTAGAGGTTTCCAAAAGTGCCCCTCTCTTCTCTTATAAAAAGGCACCTCCTCCCTCTCCTATTGAAAACATTTTGAGCCTTCAAGCTCGGATAATCCCTATCCATTTATCTTCTCCACTTCCCTAGAAACATACTAGAGGTCCTGGTCCTCTTCAAAGACTAACTTTAGTGCCCTAATAGGAGGTTTAGAAGAGGCGCGTCAAAGAAGAGGTAATATCCTTTACCGATTCTTTCAGATTTATTTCTTCTTCTACTTCATCTTATTTATTTGTTTCTTTATAAAGTAATAACATCAGTATCACTCATATAATGATATATTATTATAAATATGAAACAAACCCATTTCACCTTTTATCCATCCTACGTAAAATGAAACCATCGCGCGTGCGTGCGTACGGAATACTATCTCCACGCCGTGGTGTAATCTGTTTTCCACCACCAACTTACTTGGATGGATATAATGGTGTAAAGAATAACTATATATGGTTATTATAACATGATTCTAATTCTTATATATTCTATCATCCACTCCAATACCATTCAATAATTATGGGAACGATATCGTCGCTCGTGCGTACCTAGGGCTTACCGTCTCCACGGTGCGATGAGATTCTTTATACATGATATTCATTAAACCATGATTATATAAACGAATTGAATGAATAAATATGATATATATTATACTAATACCATTATTTAAATGATATAACTATAACCTAAAAATAGGAATATGAACTTATCTGACAAAACATACGTATGAAAATAAAGTAGTTAATACCCAAACAATGAGTAACAATAAAATGTTACTAACAAACGGTTGAAAATATGATCATAAATGTCATCATAAAAATAATTATGATTATTTAATAGATCTTTAACATTATTTAAATCATTATACATGAGGTTCGGATACACAAAAAACATATCAGACCTAAGGTAAGGGATAATTATTCCAATCTCGTTCTTAACCAAGATGGTTTATTCGTAAGTATTTACTGTGGTTATATTAATCATCCATGTACATGTTTTATAAAAATGTTTTCATGTATTTTTAAAGTCATTTTTACCCATTTTTTGACTTTTTCTACATGGTATGTAAGTAATCTTTCTTTTGTTTACCATATGAGGAACTTTTTGACTTTTCTGTAAAAAGTACAAGGAGAATGTTTTTTTAACTTATACGGCATGAACATGTTTTTACGGTTTCATAACACCTTATTTACAAGAATATTCCTATGAAATAATTCATGATTATTTTCAAAAAAAAATTATTTCTTTTAAAATTTTATTTCATTTTGAGAAAAGAAAATGATTTTTATGAAGAAATGATATTTTCTTCAAGAACTGAGTTCAAGTGTTTTATCAAAATTATTTTCCATATAAGATGATATAGGGTTAGGTTTATATCCCTATTATTACATTGATTTTATTATTTTATGATGGAATTATTTTTATTAAGTCCTTTATCTTATATGGATTATGTTATGATGGAATGATGTTTAAGAATCCCATTTTTATTACATGGGTTATGCTATAATGTATGATTTATGATTTTGTGGCACACATAAGAATGGTTTCATTATGAGATGGGTGGGACCTATATCTACCTATAATGCATTGGGTAAAGATTTATATCTCATGATATAGACATGGCTGGAACAGAAAGTTAATCTGGTTTAGTGATACAGGACTGGAACGAGGAGTGAACTCAGTTCAGTAATGGACTTTGTCTGCTATGATGGACTTCGCAATGAGTATTGACTAATATGAAATGATTTTTTATGATTATGTGTGTATGTAACAAAGTTTCATGTCTTATGTTATGATTATTGGGATTACATTTCACTACTATGACTTATCCCATGTCATGATATTATGATCTCTTATGCAGGATAAGATTTTCAAATTGTTATGTTCTTATGAATATGATATGATTGATATTTCCTTTGTTTTCCCTTACTGATCATTTGATCTCAACCTTGGTATGTTTTATTTTCCCCAGGTTAGGAAGAAGGGTATTAAGTAGGATATGCCAAAAGGGACTCTAGATATGGTGAAATAAATGGGAGACAATGTAGATGATTTATAAACCAGTTGTTTATGTTTCCCAATTTCTAAAGACACTATACTTATACGGTCCTATCATGGTTCTGTTAAATGTTGTAATAAATATACTTCAATTCTAAAGTAATAACAATGTACATAATGTATGGTTCATTATAGTTGGTATCAGGGGAAAGGTATAGTCAAACTTTGGAAACTAGGATGTGAAAGCCTTGGTAAGAACCCTAAGGATATGTCTAAGAATAGGACACAATCTTAGTGTTTTAGAAATGGCCATGAATAACCTATGATAAGACCTAAAGTGTGAAATTTTATTCTTGATTATGTGGTTTTCCTGTTATGATTAGTGTTTCTCACACTATGCTTCTTGATTTTAGTCAATGGATGTAACCTAAAGGAACCGTGTTAATTCTGAATGCGACGGGAAATGCAATGATTGTTCCCCTGAGCGACCAAACGTTATGGGAGATGGAATGAAAAATCTTGTAGCCATGCTCACACAACTTTCTCAAGCTATGAATCAGGTAAGACTTCCAAACGATCAAAGGAAATAGCAACATCTTGTTGAATCCTTAATGAGGCAACATCCACCTTCATTCAACGGTTCTTCTGATCCATTAGTGGCTGAACAATGGATCAGTACCATTGAAAATATATTTTCAGTCCTGCAATGTTATGAACATGATAAAGTCATCTTAGCAGTATATCATTTGGAAGGTGAAGCTGATCAATGGTGTAATCTTTTCAATAATACAAGGAAAAGGGATGAAATTGAGTCCATAGAATGGGATTAGTTCAAGAACTTCTTTTTCAATAAGTACTTCCCTCATATTCTTTAAGAAAAGATGGAGAAGGAGTTTCTTGAACTGAAGCAAAAGGATGATGAATCTGTTGGTACCTACAAAGCAAATTTTACAAGACTTGCAAGGTACGCTTCTAGGATTATTATCCATCCTGAGAATAAGATCAATCGATTCTTTAGTGGCTTAAAACCAAGTCTCTAAAGGTCGTTAGAGATAAGGGACTTCAATAGCTACGAGGAAATTGTTCGATGTGCTATCAAGGTTGAGATGGATATTGGAGTAACCCATCAGTTATATGACTTTGATAAGAAGAGGAAAATGGAATTCAAAGGAAAATCTAAAGACCGCATTGAAAAGAATATGAGTTTTCCTTTATGCTCAAAGTGTGGAAAGAAACATGGAGGGATTGTATTAAAGGGACAAGTAAATGTTTTAAGTGTGGAAAATAAGGTCATTGGGCAATTGAATGTCAAAGTAATGGGAAGAAGATGTCTAATGATGCGAAAAAAGAAAGGGACACACAGAATGCACCTCCTATACTTCAATGTTACAAGTTCAAGGAAATGGGGCATTGTGATAATCAATGCCCTAATCCAAGGGTTATGTATGATGATCAATGTCAACAAACTATTAAGTCCAAAGATAAAGGAAAGTCACATGCAATTACTATTGGTGATTTGGAGTATGATAATGAAGTGGTGAAAGGTACACTTACCATCCACTCTAATGTAGAAAATATTTTATTTGATTCTAGATCCACCCACTCCTTTATTTATGAAGAATTTTCTAATGGTATCTCCATATTACCTCAGCAATTACATATTGAGTTAGCTGTGACAACTCCTAATGGCACAATAGTCGTATCAAAAGTTTATAATTCTTCTCTGATTGAATTTTGTGGGAAAGAGCTTCCTGCAAATCTTGTGATCCTTCCTATAGTGGAATTTGATGTGATTCTTGGCATGGATTGGGTTTCTTTATATGGAGATCATATCAATTTCCAAAGAAGAGAAGTCACATTTCATATTCTTGATCAATCTAGGATCATTTATCGATGCAAGGATGAATAATCCTTCCAGTGGAAATTTCTTCCATCTTATGGGTCTTGATTCCATTAAATGAAGGTTATTTATCTCAAATGGTTGGAGAGAAACTCATGATTAAGAATATTACCATTGTATGGGAGTTTTATGATGTCTTTCCAGAGGAATTTCTAGGTCTTCCACCAAATTTTGAAGTTGAGTTTTCAATAGAACTCATACCAGGTGTTATGCCCATTTCAAAGACACCTTATAGGATGGCCCCAATTGAGTTGTAGGAATTGAAGAAGAAACTCTAAGAGGATCTTGATAAGGTATTCATACACCCTAGTGCGTCACCTTGGGGAGCACCTATTCTATTTTTTAATAAGAAAGATGGATCAATGAGACTCTAAATTGATTATCGAGAACTTAACAAGATCACTATCAAGAAAAAATATCCTCTCCCACGCATTGATGAATTATTTGACCAACTATGCGGAGCTCAATACTTTTCCAAGATTGATCTTCATTCATGGTATCATCAATTAAGGGTCAAAAAGAAAGATATACCAAAGACGGATTTCCATACAAGGTATGGAAACTATGAATTTATAGTGATTCCTTTTGGTCTAACTAATACTCATTCTATCTTCATGGATCTAATGAATAGAGTCTTTAGAGGCTATATGGATCGGTTTGTGGTAGTATTTATAGATGATATTCTTGTCTATTCAAAGAGTAAGGAAGAACATAAAGATCACTTGAGAATTTTATTGAAGACCCTAAGAAAGGATAAGCTTTATTCCAAATTTACCAAGTGTGAATTTTGGCTTCAAAAAGTTTCATTTTTGGGTCACATAATCTCAAAATAGGGGATATCTGTGGATCCAGCAAAAACTGAGGTTATTGAAAGATGGTCAAGACCAACAATAGTAACTGAAATCCAAAGTTTTCTTGGTTTGTTTGGGTATTATAGATGTTTTTTGAAAGATTTTTCAAGATTATCTAACACACTCACCAAATTGACTCAGAAAGGAGTTAATTTTGTTTAGACAGAGGAATGTTAAGAGAATTTCAAAGAGCTAATAAGAAGGTTATCCAGTGCACCTGTGTTCACACTGCCTTGTAGTAGATAAAGGTTTGTGATCTACAGTGATGCATCCAAGAAGAGGTTGGGGTGTGTTCTCATGCAAAATGATATGGTGATAGCTTATGCCTCACGATAGTTGAAAATCCATGAGAAAAATTACCCAACTCATGATTTGGAGTTAGCTGCAGTAATATTTACATTAAAGATTTGGAGGAATTATATTTATGGTGAAAGGTGTGATATTTATGTTGATCATAAAAGTTTAAAGTGTATTTTCACACAAAAGGAGCTGAATATACGCCAAAGAAGATAGTTGGAGCTGATTAAGGATTACGACTCCTCATTTCATTACCACCCTGGGAAAGCAAACAAGGTGGCAGATGCATTAAGTAGACAAGACCATGCTAGATTATCCACGATGAGGATCACAAAGGATCCAATATTTATGGATTTACAAAGTATGGATCTTGGAATTTTAATGAAACGGGAGATATCTTATCTTTCTCAAATGAATGTTTCAACCATCTATACCAGTGAAGATTAAAGAGGCATAGAAGGAGGATGTTGGGATTCAAAAGAATGTGAGAAATGTTCCTGTATTCAACCTTGATTGTGATGAGATAATAAGGTTCATGAACCGTGTCTGTATTCCTCCCATATAAGAATTAAATAAGGAGATGTTGGATGAGGCTCATAGTTCTTCATTCTCTATTCATCCTAGAAGTACAAAGATGTACAGGGACCTAAAAGAGTACATTTGGTGGGATGGAATGAAAAGAGATATCACTGAATATGTCTCTCGATGCTTGGTTTGTCAGAAAGTTAAAGCTGAGAGATAGAAGTCTAAGGGGATGTTACAACTATTACCCATACCATAATGGAAATGGGAAAACATCACTATGGACTTTGTCATTGGACTTCCCAAAACATCCAAAGGAAATAATGTTATATGGGTTATAGTTGATCGTCTTACGAAGTCAGAACACTTCATTGCTATTAGAGAAGATTTCTATCTTGATTAGCTTTCTAGGATATATGTAAAGTAAGTGGTAATATTTCATGGAGTACCACTTTCCATTATATCTGATCCGGATCCGAGGTTTACCTTGAGGTTCTGGCAAAGTCTTCAGCATACTCTCGATAGAGAGTTATGTTTCTGCACTACCTATCATCCTCAGACAGACGGTCAGTCTAAGAGGACAATTCAAACTTTGGAAGACATGTTGAGAGCTTGATCTATGGATTTCAAAGGTGGTTGGGATCAACACCTACCTTTGGTGGAATTTTCTTATAATAATATCTTTCACTCTAGTATTCAGATGGCTCCTTATGAAGCTCTATATGGAAATAAATGTAGAACTTCTACTTTTTGGGATGAAGTTGGGGAAAGAAATCTATTAGGGCCTGATCTTATTGATGAGATGGTAGAAAAGGTCAGATCTATTCAACAATACATAAGAGCAGCTCAGAGTCGAAAAAAAAGTTATGCTGACAATCGAAGAAAGGACCTAGAGTTTGAAGTGGGTGATAAAGTGTTCCTACGAATATCTCCCTGGAATAGAGTAATGAAATTTGAAAAGAAGGGAAAGCTGAGCCCCAGGTATATCGGTTCTTTAGAAATAATGGATCGTGTTGGGAAGGTAGCTTACTGATTGGCACTTCCACCAAATCTCTCTCAAGTTCATGATGTGTTTTATGTATCTCTCCTGAGAAAGTACATACCCGGTCCTTTATATGTACTAAGATCAGAAGTTTTACCGCTAGAGAAAGATCTTTCTTATGAATAACAGTCGATAAATATTCTGGATCGTAGCGAAAAAGTTCTAGGAAACAAGACCACTCGCTTGGTTAAAGTTTTATGGAGGAACCACCAATTAAAATAAGCTACATGGGAACTTGAGGATATGATGAGGGAGAGGTATCCTAATCTGTTTGTTACAAAGTGATGAATTTCGAGGGAGAAATTCATTTTAAGGGGGATATAATGTAAAACCTCGAGATTTTGTGAGAAATATTTTTTTATGTCTTATGTTTTACGCAACAACAAAGGAAGCTTTCACTACACGCAACACTGGCTTGGCTTGCATTACACGCAAAAGCAACCTTCATCGATAGCTTGCATTGTATGCAATATCAAGTTTCACTAAAAAATGATATGTTATTAAAATATTATATAAAATAGCAGTTATAAATATTATTAACCACATTTTTAATTTTATATGAGAAAAAATCAATTTTTTGGATAAAAGAATTATTTTTTAAAAAAATGCATTTTTTCCGCCTTTTGATGGCGCACCCATTTTAAATATAATTTTTGAAACATTTATGAGTTAAATTTGAAAAAATAAACTTCTTATTTTGAATCAGGATATAAAAATTTACATTGGATAAATTTTTTATACTTTTCTCATAACTTTTATATTTTGATGAATAATAAAAATACGCTAAATTTTACTTAAAAATAGTTTTTTTCATCAAGATAATTTATATGGTTAAATTATAAAATTTAATGGTTTTAAATTATAAATAGAATATATTTCTATAATTTAATATAATTTATGTCATTATCATTAATTTTACATTGAATTCATAGGTATAAACATTTCAATATTTTGCAATGTTTTAAATTTTAAAACTCATTTTCTCAGCAACGGGATTAATTTTTAAATTAATTTCTGAAACTTTTGTGTATTGAATTTGGAAAAATGGATTCTATATTTGGAATAAGTGGGTCCAAATTATGTTAATAAGCTACTTTTTATTTTTGGGCATTATAAATAGTAACTACGGTAAATTTTATTTACCACAATAAAAGGTAAATCATGCAATTAAAGGGAAAAATGATATTATAAAATTATACTAACACCTTCCAAAATTTTATTGGATGAATATAAGTCAACCCATATCACCTAAGGATCATAATAGAATCATTTCATGGACTTTTTACCATGTAAATTATTTAATTATTATTAAAACCAAAGAAAGTGACAACATGTCACTCTCTTAAATCTTGTAAGTGAAATAATTTTAATTTGGTGATAAACATCATTAAACATCGAACATAAATAGTCTACCGAAATCCAATAAAATTATCTACATCATGTGAATTTATTTATAATTTTTAGGGATTAAATAATTATCAATAATGATGACACAATAGTGATGTAGAAATTATTTTATTGATTGAAATCTCAAATAAATGGTTTTAAAATATTAAAATAAATATTATATGAACTATTTAATGTGATCCGAGAATTTTCTAAAAAAATATGAGATTTTATAAATCTATTAAATATTTTTTTTCGAATATATCCTCTGTGTGGATTTTATTTAAAATCAAATAAATGAATAGTGTCAAAATTGACACTATTGTTATTTTATAAAAATAACATATTATTAAATTGTTTAAAAATCACAAAAATATTTAAAAATTATAAATTGAAATTTATATGGTCTAAAATTTCATAAAGTATCCAATTATGGACAATTAACAACACATAAGTAATTATTTATAATAATTTAAAATTTAGAATATTATTACCACAAATAAAATTAAATAGATTAAATAAGGATAAATCAAGTTGATAAGGTTTAAAATAAATTCCCAACATGTCTAAATTTTATTTTATAATGATATTAAAACCGTGTCATCTTTGAATTTGAGTCATTTTGGAAGTTTTTAAGTGGGGTCTGGGTTTGTTATAAATTAATATTTTAGAGGTTTCCAAAAGTGCCCCTCTCCTCTCTTATAAAAGGGCACCTCCTCCCTATCCTCTTCACAATATTTTGAGCCTTAAAGATCGGTCAAAACCTATCCATTTATCTTCTCCACTTCCCTATAAACATACTAGAGGTCCTGGTCTTCTTCAAAGACCAACTTTAGTGCCCTAAGAGGAGGTTTTGAAAAGGCGTGTCAAAGAAGAGGTAATATCCTTTACCGATTCTTTCAAATTTATTTCTTCTTCTACTTCCTATTCTTTATTTGTTTCATTATAAAGTAATAACATCAGTATCAATAATATACTGATATGTTATTATAAATATGAAACAAACCCATTTCACCTTCTATCCATCCTATGGAAAATGAAATCACTGCGTGTGCGTACGTACGGAATACCGTCTCCACGTCGTGGTTTAATATGTTTTCCACAACCACCTTACTTGGATGGGTATAATGGTGTAAAGAATAAATATATATGGTTATTATAACATGATACTAATTCTAAGATATTCTATCATCCACTCCAATACCATTCAATAATTATGGGAACAATATCGTCGCTCATGCGTACGTACGGCTTACCGTCTCCACGGTGTGAGGAGATTCATTCTACATGATCTTCATTAAACCATGATTATATAAATTAATTTAATGAATAAATCTGATATATATTATAATAATACCATTCTGTAAATGATATAACTATAACCTAAAAAGTGGAATATGAACTTATCTGACAAAACATACGTATGAAAATAAAGTAGTTAATACCCAAACAACGAGTAACAATAAAATGTTACTAACAAACGGATGAAAATGTCATCATAAATGTTATAATAATAGTAATTATGATTCTCTAATAGATTTTTAACATTATTTAAATCATTATACAGGAGTTTCGTATACACACGAATCATATCGGACCTAAGGTAAGGGATAATTATTCCAATATCGTTCTTAACCGAGATTGTTTATTGATAGGTATTTGCTGGGGTTATCTTTATCATCCATGTCCATGTTTTCTAAAAATGTTTTCATGTATGTTTAAAGTCATTTTTACCCATTTTTGAATTTTACTACATGGTATGTAAGGAATCTTTATTTTTTTACCATACGAGCAACTTTTTGACTTTTCCGGCAAAAGTACGAGGAGAATGTTTTTTTAACTTATTCGGCATGAATGGATTTTTACAGTTTCATAACACCTTATTTACATGAAGATTCCTATGCAATATTTCCTGATTATTTTCAACAAAAATTAATTTCTTTTATAATTTTATGTCATTTTGTGAAAAGAAAATGATTTTGAAGAAGAAATGATATTTTCCTCAAGAACTGAGTTCAAGTGTTTTATCAAAATTATTTTCCATATTAGATGATATAGGGTTAGGTTTCTATCCCTATTATTAAATTTATTTGATTATGTTATGATGGAATTGTTTTTAATAAGTCCTTTATCTTATATGGATTGTGTTATGATGGCATGATGTTTAAGAATCCCATTTTTATTACATGGGTTATGTTATGATGTATGATTTATGATCTTGTGGCACACATAATAATGGTTTCATTATGAGATGGGTGGGACCTATATATCCCTCCAACGCATTGGGTAAAGATTTATATCTCATGAGATAGACATTTCTAGAACGAAAAGTTAATCCGATTCAGTGATACAGGACTGGAATGAGGAGTGAACTCGGTTCAGTAATGGAATTTGTCTGCTATGTTGGTCTTGGAAATGAGTCTGGAATAATATGAAATGATTTTCTATGATTATGTGTGTATGCCAAAAAATTTCATGTCTTATGTTATGATTATTGGGATTAAATTTCACTACTATGACTTATCTCATATCATGATATTATGATCTCTTTTACAGGATAATATTTTAAAATTGTTATGTTCTTATGAATATGATATGATTGATATTTCCTTTGTTTGCACTTACTGAGCATTTGAGCTCACCTTTTTATGTTTTCTTTTCCCCAGGTCAGAAAGAAGGGTATTAAGTAGGATATGCTAAAAGGGACTCTATATATGATGAAATAAATGGGAGACAACCTATATGATTTATGAACCATTTGTTTATGTTTCCCAGTTTCTAAAGACACTATACCTATATGGTCCTGTCATGGTTATGTGATATGTTGTAATAAATATTCTTCAATTCTGAAGTAATAAAAATGTACATAAAATATGGGTACTTATAGTTGGTATCATAGGAAAGGTATAGTCAACATTTGGAAACTAGGATGTGAAAGCCTTAGTAAGAACCCTAAGGATATGTCTAACCATAGGACACAATCTCAGTGTGTTAGAAATGGTCATGAATAACCTATGATAATACCTGAAGTGTAAAATTTTATTCTTGATTATGTGGTTTTCATGTTATGATTAGTGTTTCTCACACCATGATTCTTGGTTTTAGTCAATGGTTGGAACCCGAAGGAACCATGTTAATTATGAATGCGACGTACAATGCAATGATTGTCCCCCTGTGCAACCAAATGTTATGGGAGCTGGAATGAAAAATCTTGTAGCCATGATCACACAACTTTCTCAAGCTATGAATCAGGCAGGCCTTCCAAAAGAGAAAAGGAAAGAGCAACATTTTGTTAAATCCTTTATGAGGCAACATCCACCTTCATTCAACGGTTGTTCTGATCCATTATTGGCTGAACAATGGATCAGTACCACTGAAAAACTATTTTCAGTCCTAAAATGTTCTGAGCCTGATAAAGTCATCTTAGCAGTATATTGTTTGAAAGGTGAAGCTAGTCAATGGTGGAATCTTGTCAAGAATATAAGGCAAAGGGATGAAATTGAGTCCATGGAATGGGACGAGTTCAAGAACTTGTTTTTCAAAAAGTAATTCCCTCGTATTCTTCAAACAAAGATAGAGAAGGAGTTTCTTGGACTGAAGCAAAAGGATGATAAATTTTTTGGTACCTACAAAGAAAATTTTACAAGACTTTCAAGGTATTCTTCTAAGATTATTATTCAACCTTAGAGTAAGATCGGTCGATTCTTTAGTGGATTAAAACCAAGTCTTTGAAGGGCATTAGCCATAAGGGACTTCAATAGCTATGAGGAAATTGTTCGATGTGGTCTCAAGGTTGAGATGGATATTGGAGTAACCCATCAGTTATATGGGTTTGATAAGAAGAGGAAAATGGAATTCAAAGGAAAATATAAAGACCACACTGAAAAGAATATGAGTTTTCCTTTATACTCAAAGTGTGGAAAGAAACATGGAGGTAATTGTCTCAAAGGGACAAGTAAATGTTTTAAGTGTGGAAAAGAAGTTCATCGAGCAATTGAATGTCGAAGTAATGGGAAGAAGATGTCTAATTATGTGAACAAAGAAAGGGAAACACAGAATGAACCTCCTACACTTCAATGTTACAAGTTCAAGGAAATGGAGCATTATGTTAATCAATTTCATAATCCAAGGGTTATGGATGATGATCGATTTCAACAAACTCTTAAGGCCATATCGGCGATTTGGAGTATGATAATGAAGTGGTGAAAGGTACACTTACCATCCACTCTAAAGTATCAAATGTTTTATTTGATTCTGGATCCACCCACTCATTTATTTCTGAATAATTTTCTAAGGGTATCTCCATATTACCTCAGAAATTAGATATTGAGTTAGCTGTGACAACTCCTAATGTCACAACAATTGCATTAAAAGTTTACAATTCTTCTCTGATTGAAGTTTGTGGGAAAGTGCTTCCTACCAATCTTTTGATCCTTTCTATAGTGGAATTTGATGTGATTATTGGCATGAATTGGCTTTCTTTATATGGATCTCATATCAATTTCCAAAGAAGGGAAGTCACATTTCATATTCCTGATCAAACTATGATCATTTATCGATGCAAGGATGAATATAACCTTCCAGTGGAAATTTCTTCCATCTTATGGGTCTTAATTCTAATAAATGAAGGTTATTTATCTCAAATGGTTGGAGAGACTCTCACGATTAAGAATATGCCCATTGTACGGGAGTTTGATGATGTCTTTTCAGAGGAATTTCCAGGTTATCCACCAAATCGTGAAGTTGATTTTTCAATAGAACTCATACCGGGTGCTATGACCATTTCAAAGACACCTTATAGGATGTCCCCAATTGAGTTGCAGGAATTGAAGAAGAAACTCCAAGAGAATCTTGATAAGGGATTCATAAACCCTAGTGCATCACCGTGGGGAGCACCTGTTCTATTTGTTAAGAAGAAAGATGGATCAATGAGACTCTGCATTGATTATCGAGAACTTAACAAGATAACTATCAAGAACAAATATCCTCTCCCATGCATTGATGACTTATTTGACCAACTATACGGAGCTCAATACTTTTCCAAGATTGGTCTTCATTCAGGGTATCTTCAATTAAGGGTCAAAAAAGGAAGATATACCAAAGACAGCTTTCCATACAATGTATGGATACAATGAATTTATAGTGATGCCTTTTGGTCTTATTAATTCCCCTGCTATATTCATGGAATCAATGAATAGAGCCTTTAGAGACTATCTTGATCAGTTTGTGGTAGTCTTTATAAATGAAATTCTTGTCTATTCAAAGAGAAAGTAAGAACACGAAGATCAATTGAGAATTGTATTTAAGACCCTGAGAAAGGAGAAGCTTTATGCCAAATTTACCAAGTGTGAATTTTGGCTTCAAAAAGTTTCATTTTTTGGTCACATAATCTCAAAAGAGGGGATATCTGTGGATCCAACAAAAAGTGAGGTTATTGAAAGATGGTCGAGACCAACAACAGTAACTGAAATCCGATGTTTTCTTGGTTTAGCTGGGTATTATCAACGTTTTGTGAAAGATTTTTCAAGATTATCTAACCCACTCACCAAATTGACTCGGAAAGGAGTTAAGTTTGTTTGGATGGAGGAATGTGAAGAGAATTTAAAAGAGCTAAAAAGAAGGTTAGCCAGTGCACCTGTGCTCACACTGCCTTGTAGTGGAGAATATTTTGTGATATGCAGTGATGCATCCAAGAAGGGGTTGGGGTGTGTTCTCATGAAAAATGATATGGTGATAGCTTATGCCTCACGACAATTGAAAATCCATGAGAAAATTTACCTAACTCATGATTTGGAGTTAACTACAGTAATCTTTGCATTAAAGATTTAGATGAATTGTCTTTATGATGAAAGGTGTGATATTTTTACTGATCATAAAAGTTTAAAGTATATTTTCACACAAAAGGAGATTAATATGAACCAAAGAAGATGGTTGGAGCTGATTAAGTATTATGACTGCTCAATAAATTACCACCCTAGGAAAGTAAACAAGGTGGAAAACGCATTTAAGTCGACAAGACCATGCTAGCTTATCCATGATGAGGATCACAAAGGATCCAATATTTATGGATTTATAAAGGATGGATCTTGTAATTTTAATGAAAGGGGAGATATCTTATCTTTTTCAAATGAATGTTCAACCATCTATACAAGTGAAGATTAAAGATGTCACGTACGTAACCTATTTTAGGGTTATTTTAAATTTATTTTCCACTCATGATTTGTTTTGGTGGTTTCCAAAGGTTTTATTGAGAATAGGTGAGTTTTCATGAATTGGGCCAAACTGCGAGCCCAATTCCAGATTTAAAAATAAATTTTGTTTCATTTATAACTTTTTCAATTTTTAATATTTTTGACTCATTCCAACTCATAATTGTTCTCCCCTGATATATTAACCCCAAATGTAAATTTGGGGCCTTTATAAATCCATAAGCATGGGGGATTTTTGTTTTTATTTGAGAATTGGGCCAACCCGAAGGCCCATTTTCCAGTTTTAAATTGTTTCATTAATTTATTAATATCTTATTCATTAAAATGTATTTTTCGGTGATTCCACCTCCCTATCGACCCTAAGAAGCCCAGGCGCGACCCCATGCCCTCCTCCCACAATTTGGAGCTCGATAGAGTCGCGAAAATAGTCGAAACTTTCTGGATTTCAGAAATCGTCCAGATTTTGGAGAGGTAAATTGATCCTTTCATAACTACTTCTATTCTTAATCTTTTACATCCATTCCAATTCCTAAATGACCTAATAATTCTTGTGAGACCATCCCCTGAGTTTTGGCCGTTTTAAATTTCAGATACTAGTGTTTTGGGGAGATTCATTATAGATTTCTCAAGTAAGTTTGTCCATTTCTTTTCTCCTTTCAAATTGATTAGGGTTTCATTCTATTTTTTTAGGGTTTCCTCCATTTTTATTGAAGTGAACAATGTCCAGTGGGTAGGGGTTCGAACCTAAGGTTTAACCTTGGGTTTTATTGGTCCAATTTTCTATTTTTAGGTTTGATCTACCCTTCTTGAGGTGCGGCGGTGGTGCGTTTGTGTTTTCGCACAAAGGATTCAATGGTTTCATTTGATTTGGTAGGTGATTCCAATATTGATGAAATCTTTGTGTATTAGCATGTTGTATTTACCATATTTTCAGATTTATATAATTTTATTATTTCTACAAAAATTGGTTCTAATGATGTTTTCATTGCAATTGAATTTAAAATGCCAATTTGGTGTGAAATTGGGGGTTTTCCAAAGAAGTGTTTTGTTTGTTTATTTGGGGATGCCCTATAAATACTTAGTTGTTTTTATTGATCTGTAATAAGGCATAAAATACTGTTTATAATGTTTATCCCCTTTGGCAATTGCTGCAAATAATGAGTTTTAATTGTGCTTGTAAAGAAAGTGAAGTTTTGGTTCCACTTTTGTGTGAAAATGAAGGTTTTACAAAGAGAACACTTCTTGTTTAACATGAGGATGCCCAAAAATTGATTTTTTGTTTTAATTGATATTTATTGGGCTGCCTTTACTATTTTGGTAACTTAAAATTGTGAACATCGTGTACAAGTGGGTTTCTTAAGGGGTTTTGTGTGCAAAACTACACGAGATTTTGTGAAATTGATTTATTCAAATTCAAAGAGTTTGTTGTGTGTTTTAAGTGGTAGAAAATGAGATAGCTACTGTATTTGGTGTATGTGACCAGTAGTGGTGTTTTACATTAAAATGGATGTGTGTTAAATCCTGGAATTGTTTGAGCACAAAGGGGGAAGCCCGGGTACCTAGGTGGGGCGGATTTGTACTAGTACGGCTAGTGGACCGGATGGGTTTTGTCCTTGTTTCACTTAGCATTTGGATAACGACAACTCTAACTAAACTATGTGGATGATGATTGGGGACCACTAGGTTATGGGTATGTTCCCTACTAGTGGCTCATGCACGAGAAAGGATTTTACTATGGTTACATTACACTGAGGTACGAGGTACATGGGGCCTGAGACTATCTAGTTCCTAGGGGTGTTCCCGGTTTTGTTGCTCAGTGGATTTGTGGTATTTGTCCTTGTTTTTGGGTGTCTTTGGAATTATAATGCAGTATCTAATATTCCTATTTAAATTTTTTAACATTATGAAAATTTTATCTTGAAAAATGTTTTCAATTTAAAGTTTCATTTCGTGGAATTTGTCACCGCTTTTAATTGCATATTAAAACTGCTTGCTTTTTCACCTTGTATTGCATGCACCTTGGAATCATAGGGTGGTATCCTATTGGGCTTAGGCTCACACCCTACTTACACCCCTTGGGTGTAAGTAGACCTTTTTTTTTACCCAGGTAAAGGAAAGGCTAAGGGTGTTGACGGTTCAGGGTGTTAGTCCTCATCCTTGGGGAGGAGTAGTGGAGACGAATTGGGGGTGATGACCCCTTGTCATGTGGAGTCCATGGGGCTGTTTTGTTTCTGTTACATTGTGTCTTTGGACCTTTTGTATTGACTCTAAACCTATGTATTCAGTTCTGGTTTTTGTTTAAACATCGTTTGGTATAAATTTTTCAGATTCAGTTTATTGATTGTTTTTAATGGTTTATGCCTTCATATTCGGGTAAATCGTTCCCAAACCTAAATAAATGATACCCGGGCACTTGTGTCAGCCCGTGGGGATAGGGAAGGCCCTTAGGGTCATGTCACGGGCTGGGTTTGGTGCCAGTTTTGGCGGTGACCAGATTCGGTTCGTGACAAAATGGTATCAAAGGAGGTTCATGTTAACTCTTTGGGTCATGTTATTTCGGGAAGAGTCAGGATATCATGGAGTTAGGATTATAGGGACTTGGTATTATAGTTATGGGTAGTGTGCTTGATCAACACACCTCATGACAGGATTCAAGTTTCCTAGGGAAGTCAGGATTTATCTAAGTCCTTTGGTTTTCTTGTTTTAATGATGGTTAGGGGAAATGAAAAGAGGGTTGGGTTAATGGTCTCCGTAAGCTCACAGGGCCTGGAAAGCCATGTGGAGCTGGGGATATACCCTAGAACACTCTCTGTGATAGTGAAGTGATTGGAATATGGCCGCCAACCATATGTCCAAGTCACCCACTGAAACTAGTTTCCTATCAGATTGTTTTGTACTATAGTTTTGCAATCTTGGAACTTTGGTTTTAAAAGGACTTGGTTTTAAGAATTATAAAGTTTTTTTGAAATTATTTTCAAATAAATAAGGAATGGATTGATTTATGAAATGGTGGAACTGAATTTTTAGAATTGTTTTGAAATGGAAAATGGTGTTTTTACACCTATTTTGAAAGCAAGAACTATATTGAAGTTGGTTTTGAAAAGTGTTTACAATAGAGTTTTCTAAACAATCAAATAGTGTTTTAATGGGATGAGATGTTTTTAAATTGATGTGAATATATTGAAAGTGAGTTATTTTTTTTTAAATGGTTGTGCATTTCTGAAAAGTTTTGTAAGATGTGAGTTGGAATTTGATCTCGTGGTTAGCGGTTTTGAGAAAAAGGATGTGTTGGTTGACCATTTTGGTTTTGAAAAGTGAAAAGAATTTTTGTTTTAACCTTTGGTATTTTCATGAGCAACCACATGCATGGGGTTATATGGGAAGAGGGATGGTTGATGACATGACTGGATGAGTGTCGGGATGGAAATGAGGAGGGTGCCTGGTGTGGCATAGAAACATGCATGTGTAAGGCCCATGGGGTACCATTGGTGGATGCGCTTACCGCTGAAACATTTGTTTTCAAAGAAATGTTTTTAAATAAAAAAAAACATTATTTCTTGATGATTTTTTTGGGATGGTGTATATTATGTGTTTTCGGAAAATGTTGATGTTGTGGGATGTTATGAGTCCAAGAACCCCTCCTGTTTGAACTGTGTTTTGGGTTTGGGTTTGGTCAGTAAGTTGTGTTGTAGAAACGATTAGTGGTCTCTTTTGAAAAATGTTTTGGGATGCCTTTACTGTGGTTCCATTCATGTGTTTGGATCTGGTTTGAGGCATGTTTTGACTAATGGACCAGATTGGTTGGGTCCTTGGGTTCTCTCATTGGATAAGGTATGCCCCCATTAAGGGTTAATGCACAGCTGAAGTGCAATCCATATTGTTTCGCTATTGGAAACACCTCCAGTTGATCAATATAAGGAATATTTTATTGATCATTGTTGATTGAGTCTACACCCATTCATTTCGTTGATTTTTGGATCCTCTTGTAGTGGTAAAGTTATTGTGGAAGGTTGAAAGAAACCTTAGTTTCTAATGTTTCATGATTCATCGAAGGTGGAAGTGTTCTTTGGTTGTAAGTGTGGATGAGTGTCTCGATGGTGTCTAAGAGGACCTTTGGGTTCTTCAAAGTTTCTTTGATGCATTAATTCATGTTAAACCACCGATGTGGGAAATATGGTCACGATAGGATATTGTGGCCACTTTCTAGAATTGTGTGTTGTTTGGGGATGTTGTATAAGGTCCCTCTCCATGAATTGTTTATATCAGTTGAAATGGTCATGTTTGGTGATGCCTTATGATGTCATGTACTCGATTGACTGTATAGGTGAAAGTAGTGAAATCCTCTGAGAGTCCCTGTTATGTTGGGCAAATGTCTCCCTTGGAAAAACTTCAAAATCATCTATTTTAGAGGAATGTGAGTGTAGGTGTTCTTTACTTCTATTGTTTCTCACTTGAAGAAACAAGTTGTGATGTGTGTGTATCTTCTCAGCCCTTGTTTCAGTGAAATATCGGGATAAGGTAAAGTGAGTTTGGAATGTGTTATGTCTAGAAAACTTATTTGGGACTACGGTGTAGTTTTTGGTGGCACTGAAAAGAAGAATTCTCATTCAGTGGGTTTCCAAATATTAACTACGAGGCCGAAGATGCTTCAATCATTTGAGCTCCAGCCATAGGTCTCGGAGAGAAGCTGGCTCGTAGTCAGGGAAAATCCCAGGGCCATTTAAACCCTTGTACAAAGTCCTATCCTTAGTATGAAAGATGGGAATAGTTCAAACCTATGGTTTCGTCATGGTTGAGCACATAGTTTGTGCACGTTTAGTAGTGGTCGTGTGCTAGGAAGCCATGTAGAAAGAATTATATTCATAGTTAGTGCACAGTTTCCCAAAGCATGCAGACTAATCCTGCGCCCTTCCTAAATCTTTGATTTCTTTTTGGGTCTTTCTGTGTCGGCCCATGCTGGTCGGTTAAGATGGTCAGTTCTTATGGTGGGGAGACCCACTATGATTCTCATGAATATTCCTTCATAAAAATTTAATGGAAGTATATCCCTTTTACTAGAGAGTATGTTTGGGCCTCCCACTATTAGTGTCTTGATTCTGTCTCGGGAAAACAATTTAAGTTGTCTCTTATGGTGGGGAGCCCATTTGTGTCTCTTCATACGAGTAACTCATATTTTTTTTTCTTTGGACTTGTCTGGGAAGTAGGTATTATCATTCGAAGATATCTAACTACCTACATATTCATTGGGTAAACATTGATATTGGAGAGTTTCCAATGGTTTAGTTATAGTAGGGAAGTGTAACCTTGTTCAATGTTGTTGTTTTTTTTTGGTAAATTGATTGAGTATTGTTCAGATTGTATTTGAGGAGTTTTCATTTGGGATAAATCCTGAATGTACTTTATTGTTTCAGGAAAGTGGTGTAAGTTTGGTTTGTGACAGTATTCCTTCCATCATTGATCACTGGAGGTGTTTTGACCTTTGGGGGTGAAACCTGGCAAGGGTGTACCTATTGGTTTCTCAGTTGGGTTTGGTTGTTGCTTTGACCTTGCTGTGACTTTCCAGGGCGGAAAGTTTTCAAGGTGGGTAGAATTGTCACATACGTAACCTATTTTAGGGTTATTTTAAATTTATTTTCCACTCATGATTTGTTTTAGTGGTTTCCAAAGGTTTTATTGAGAATAGGTGAGTTTTCATGAATTGGGCCAAACTGCGAGCTCAATTCCAGATTTAAAAATAAATTTTGTTTCATTTATAACTTTTTCAATTTTTAATATTTTTGACTCATTCCAACTCCTAATTGTTCTCCCCTGATATATTAACCCCAAATTTAAATTTGGGGCCTTTATAAATCCATAAGCATGGGGGATTTTTGTTTTTATTTGAGAATTGGGCCAACCCGAAGGCCCATTTTCCAGTTTTAAATTGTTTCATTAATTTATTAATATCTTATTCATTAAAATGTATTTTTCGGTGATTCCACCTCCCTATCGACCCTAAGAAGACCAGGCGCGACCCCATGCCCTCCTCCCACAATTTCGAGCTCGATAGAGTCGCGAAAATAGTCAAAACTTTCTAGATTTCAGAAATCATCCAGATTTTGGAGAGGTAAATTGATCCTTTCATAACTCCTTCTATTCTTAATCTTTTCCCTCCATTCAAATTCCTAAATGACCTAATAATTCTTGTGAGAACATCCCCTGAGTTTTGGCCGTTTTAAATTTCATATACTAGTGTTTTGGGGAGATTCATTATAGATTTTTCAAGTAAGTTTGTCCATTTCTTTTCCCCTTTCAAATTGATTAGGGTTTCATTCTATTTTTTTAGGGTTTCCTCCATTTTTATTGAAGTGAACAATGTCAAGTTGGTAGGGGTTCGAACCTAAGGTTTAACCTTGGGTTTTCTTGGTCCAATTTTCTATTTTTAGGTTTGATCTACCCTTCTTGAGGTGCGGCGGTGGTGCGTTTGTGTTTTCGCACAAAGGATTCAATGGTTTCATTTGATTTGGTAGGTGATTCCAATGTTGATGCAATCTTTGTGTATTAGCATGCTGTATTTACCATATTTTCAGATTTATATAATTTTATTATTGCTACAAAAATTGGTTCTAATGATGTTTCCATTGCAATTGAATTTAAAATGCCAATTTGGTGTGAAATTGGGGGTTTTCCAAAGAAGTGTTTTGTTTGTTTATTTGGGGATTCCCTATAAATACTTAGTTGTTTTTATTGATCTGTAATAAGGCATAAAATACTGTTTATAATTTTTATCCCCTTTGGTAATTTCTGCAAATAATGAGTTTTAATTGTGCTTGTAAAGAAAGTGAAGTTTTGGTTCCACTTTTGTGTGAAAATGAAGGTTTTACAAAGAGAACACTTCTTGTTTAACATGAGGATGCCCAAAAATTGATTTTTTGTTTTAATTGATATTTATTAGGCTGACTTTACTATTTTGGTAACTTACAATTGTGAACATCGTGTACAAGTGGGTTTCTTAAGGGGTTTTGTGTGCAAAACTATACGAGATTTTGTGAAATTGATTTATTCAAATTCAAAGAGTTTGTTGTGTGTTTTAAGTGGTAGAAAATGAGATAGCTACTGTATTTGGTGTATGTGACCATTAGTGGTGTTTTACATTAAAATGGATGTGTGTTAAATCCTGAAATTGTTTGAGCACAAAGGGGGAAGCCCGGGTACCTAGGTGGGGCGGATTTGTACTAGTACGGCTAGTGGACCGGATGGGTTTTGTCCCTGTTTCACTTAGCATTTGGATAACGACAACTCTAACTAAACTATGTGGATGATGATTGGGGACCACTAGGTTATGAGTATGTTCCCTACTATTGGCTCGTGCACGAGAAAGGATTTTACTATGGTTACATTACACTGAGGTACGAGGTACATGGGGCCTGAGACTATCTAGTGCCTAGGGGTGTTCCCGGTTTTGTTGCTCAGTGGATTTGTGGTATTTGCCCTTGTTTTTGGGTGTCTTTGGAATTATAATGCAGTATCTAATATTCCTATTTAAATTTGTTAACATTATGAAAATTTTATCTTGAAAAATGTTTTCAATTTAAAGTTTCATTTCGTGGAATTTGTCACCGCTTTTAATTGCATATTAAAACTGCTTGCTTTTTCACCTTGTATTGCATGCACCTTGGAATCATAGGGTGGTATCCTATTTGGCTTAGGCTCACACCCTACTTACACCCCTTGGGTGTAAGTAGACCTTTTTTTTTGACCCAGGTAAAGGAAAGGCTAAGGGTGTTGACGGTTCAGGGTGTTAGTCCTCATCCTTGGGGAGGAGTAGTGGAGACGAATTGGGGGTGATGACCCCTTGTCATGTGGAGTCCATGGGGATGTTTTGTTTCTGTTCCATTGTGTCTTTGGACCTTTTGTATTGACTCTAAACCTAT
Source organism: Viscum album (assembly GCA_963277665.1). Lineage (NCBI taxonomy): Eukaryota > Viridiplantae > Streptophyta > Magnoliopsida > Santalales > Viscaceae > Viscum > Viscum album. Next base: position 310,592,126 of record OY728147.1, read on the forward strand.
GTATTCAGTTCTGGTTTTTGTTTAAACATCGTTTGGTATAAATTTTTCAGATTCAGTTTATTGATTGTTTTTAATGGTTTATGCCTTCATATTCGGGTAAATCGTTCCCAAACCTAAATAAATGATACCCGGGCACTTGTGCCAGCCCGTGGGGATAGGGAACGCCCTTCGGGTCATGTCACGGGCTGGGTTTGGTGCCGGTTTTGGCGGTGACCAGATTCGGTTCGTGACAAAAGAGGCACAAAAGGGGGACGTTGGGCTTCAAAAGAAGGTGAGAAATGTTCCTGGATTCAACTTTGATTTTGATGGGATAATAAGGTTTAGTAATCGTGTCTGTATTCTTCCCATACAAGAATTAAAGAAGGAACTGCTGGATTAGGATCATAGTTCTTCATTCTCTATTCATCCTGGAAGTACAAAGATGTACAGAGACCTAAAAGAGTACTTTTGGTGGAATGACGTGAAAAGAGATATCGCCAAATATGTCTCCCGATGCTTGGTTTTTCAGCAAGTTATAGATGAGAGACATAAGTCTAAGGGGATGTTACAACCATTACCCATACCAGAATGGAAATTGGAAAACATCACTATGGACTTTGTCATCATACTTCCCAAGACATCCAAAGGCAATAATGCTATCTGGGTTATAGTTGATCGTCTTCCGAAGTCATCACACTTCATTGATATTAGAGAATATTTCTCTCTTGATCATCTTTCCAAGATATATGTAAAGGAAGTGGTAATATTTTATGAAGTACCACTTTCCATTATATCTGGTCGGGATCTGAGGTTTACCTTGAAGTTCTGGCGAAGCCTTCAGCATGCTCTGGATACAGAGTTATGCTTTAGCACTGCCTATCATCTTCAGATAGACTGTCAGTATGAGAGGACAATTAAAAATTTGGGAGACATGTTGAGAGCTTTATTTATGGATTTCAAAGGTGGTTGGGACCAACACCTACCTTTGGTGGAATTTTCTTATAATAATATCTTTCACTCCAGTATTCAGATGGCTCCTAATGAAGTTCTCTATAGAAAGAAATGAAGAACTCCAACTTGTTGGGATGAAGTTGGGGAAATAAAGATATTAGGTCCTGATATTATTGATGAGATGGAAGAAAAGGTCATATCTATTCAACAACACATAAGAGCAGCTCAGAGTCGACAAAAAAGTTATGTCGACAACCGAAGAAAAGACCTAGAGTTTGAAGTGGGTGATAAGGTGTTCTTACGAATATCTCCCTGGAAGAGAGTAATGAGATTTGGAAAGAAGGGCAAGGTGAGCCCCAGGTATATTGGTCCTTTCGAAATACTGGATCGTGTTGGGAAGGTAGCTTATCGATTGGCACTTCCACCAAATATCTCTCAAGTTTATGATGTGTTCCATGTATCTCTCCTGAGAAAGTACATACCTGATCCTTCACATGTACTAAGCTCAGAAGTTGTACCGCTAGAGAAAGATCTTTCTTATGAAGAACAGCCGATAGATATTCTGGATCATAACGAAAATGTTCTATGAAACAAGACCACTCGCTTGGTTAAAGTTTTATGAAGGAACCACCAATTAGAAGAAGCTACATGGGAACTTGAGGATATGATGAGGGAGAGTTATCCTCATCTGTTTGTTATGAAGTGAAGAATTTCGAGGGATAAATTCATTTTAAGGTGGGTAGAATGTAACACTCTGAGATTTTATGAGAAATATTTTTTTATGTCTTATTTTATATGCAACACCAATGGAAGCTTTCACTACACACAACACTGGCTTGGCTTACGTTACACGCAAGAGCAAACTTCCTAGATAGCTTGCGTTGTACACAATACCGAGTTTCACTAAACAACAATATGTTATTAAAATATTATATAAACTATCCTTTATAAATATTATTAACCACATTTTGAATTTTATATGAGAAAAAGCACATGAGCCTCAGCCTAGTTGGTGAGGACTCCTTAAGTGCATCCAAGAGACCCAGGATCAAATCCAGGTGGGGGATAATTTTCAGTACTGTAGCAGTACTATAGCAGGTACTGTAGCAGGGACTGTGCAGAACTATAGCAGGTACTGTAGTAGGAATTGTAGCAGGCACTGTTTGGCACTGTAGCAGTTGGGAATATGCCCCCGTTTGGGCCTTCGGGCCACCGATTTGGTCCTCGAGTCCTTTAAGGTCTTCGGGCCACCCAGGACTTTGGGTCAGTAAGGCCTTCGGGCAACCTCAAGGCCTTCAGTCCACCTTAAGTGTAGATTCAAACTAGACAACCTACAAGGAACAAGCTTCAAAATGAGGAGGATCAAGGAGATTTCACCATAGAAGAAGCTAAACGGATTGCAAGAATGAGAGGGTATGGCACCTGCCATCGGGACAAGCCTGTGCATGCACGGGAAACCCTAGCCAAACATCCATGAAAAGGTGGAGAGATGATTTCACGATGAAGATGCTGGGGAGGAGTAGTTCCAAGTAGTTAGTCTGGTTTATATGTAATGTTTGAAGCCTACGGGAAATGAATTCCTCTAAGGCCTATGGGCCATGTAATACTTACGCCTACGGGTCATGTAAGGGTTCAACCTCACCCCTTGAAAGGTGGATTATCAAAAATCAATAAAAAATGAAGGCCTTCGGGCCATTGGAGGATATGAGAAAAAAATCATTTTTTCAAATAAAAGAATTATTATTTTCAAAAATGCAGTTTTTCCGCCTTTTGATGGAGCGCCCATTTTAAATCTAATTTTTGAAAAGTTTATGAGTTAAATTTGACAAAATAAACTTATTATTTTGAATCATGATATAAAAATTTACATTGGAAAATTTTTTGAAACTTTTCTAATAACTTTCATATTTTGATGAATAGTAAAAATACGCTAAATTTTTCTCAAAAACAAATTTTTTCATCAAGATAATTTATATGGTTAAATTATAAAATTTAATGGTTTTAAATAATAAATAGAATATATTTTTACCATTTAATATAATTTATGTCATTAGCATTAATTTTACATTGAATTCATAGGTATAAACATTTCAATCTTTTGCAATGTTTTAAATTTTAAAACTCATTTTCTCAACAACGGGATTAATTTTTAAATTAATTTATGAAACTTTTTTGTATTGAATTTATAAAATGGATTCAATATTTGGAATAAGTAGGTCCAAATTATGTTAATAGGCTACTTTTTATTTTTGGTCATTATAAATAGTAACTACGGTAAATTTTATTTACCACAGTTAAAGGTAAATCAAGCAATTAAGGGTAAAAATAATATTATAAAATTATCCTAACACCTGACAAAATTCTATTGGATGAATATAAGTTGACCCATATCACCTAAGGGTAGGAATATATTCATTTCATGGACTTTTGACCATGAAAATGATGTAGTTATTATTAAAACTAAAGAAAGTGACAACATGTCACACTCTTATATCTTATAAGTGTAATAATTTTAATCTGGTGATAAACTTCATAAAACATCAAACATAAATAGTCTCCAGAAATAAAATAAAATTATATCCATCATGTGAATTTATTTATAATTTTTATGGATTAAATAATTATCAATAATGATGACACAATAGTTATGTAGAAATTTTTTATTGATTGAAATATCAAATAAATGGTTTTAAAATATTAAAATAAATATTATATCAACTATTTAATGTGATCCAAGAATTTTATAAATAAATATGACATTTTATGAATATATTAAATATTTTTTTCGAATATATCCTCTGTTTGGATTTTATTTAAATTCAAATAAATGAATAGTGTCAAAATTGACACTATTGTTATTTTATAAAAATAACATATTATTAAATTGTTTAAAAATCACAAAAATATTTAAAAATTATAAATTTAAATTTATATGGTCTAAAATTTTATAAAGTATCCAATTATGGAAAATTCACAACACATAAGTAATTATTTATAACAATTTAAAATTTTGAATACTATTACCACAAATAAAATTAAGTAGATTAAATAAGGATAAATCAAGTTGATAAGATTTAAAATAAATTCCCAACATGTATAAATTTTATTGGATGATGGGATTACAACCCTATCTCATCTCATATTCGAATTGGAGTCATTTTGGATGTTTTTAAGTGGGTTTTGGGTTTATTATAAATTAATATTTTAGACATTTCCAAAAGTGCCCCTATACTCTCTTATAAAAGGGAACCTCCTCCCTCTCTTCTTCACAACATTTTGAGCCATCAATCTCGGCAAAAACCTGTCCATTTAGCTTATCCACTTCCCTATAAACATACTAGATGTCTTGGTATTCTTCAAAGACCAACTTTAGTACCCTAAGAGGAGGTTTAGAAGCGGCGCGTCAAAGAAGAGGTAATATCCTTTACCAATTATTTCAAATTTATTTCTTCTTCTACTTCATCTTATTTATTTGTTTAATTATAAATTAATAACATAAGTATCAATCATATACCTATATGTTATTATAAAAATGAAACAACCCCATTTCACCTTCTATCCATCCTACGGAAAATGAAATCACCGCGCGTGCATACGTATGGAATACCGTCTCCACACCGTGGTGTAATCTGTTTTCCACCACCACCTTACTTGGATGTGTATAATGGTTTAAATAATAAATATATATGGTTATTATAACATGATACTAATTATGAGATATTATATCATCCACTCCAACACCATTAAATAATTATGGGAACGATATCGTCGCTCGTGCGTACGTACGGCTTACCGTCTCCACAGTGCGATGAGATTTGTTCTACCTGATCTTCATTAAACCATGATTATATAAAAGAATTGAATGAATAAATCTGATATATATTATACTAATACAATTATGTAAATGATATAACTATAACCTAAAAATAGGAATGTGAACTTATCCGACAAAACATACGTATGAAAATAAAGCAGTTAATACCCAAACAACGAGTAACAGTAAAATGTTACTAACAAATGGCTGAAAATATGATCATAAATGTAATCATAAAAATAATTATTATTATTTAATATATTTTTAACATTATTTAAATCATTATATAGTAGGTTGGGATACACACAAATCATATCGGACCTAAGGTAAGGGATAATTATTCTAATCTCGTTCTTAACCGAGATTGTTTATTCGTAGGTATTTACTAGGGTTATATTTATCATCCATGTCCATGTTTTATATAAAAAATCATGTATGTTTAAAGTCTTTTTTACCCATTTTTTACTTTTACAACATGTTAGGTAAGGAATCTTTCTTTTGTTTACCATATGAGTAACTTTTTGACTTTTCCGGAAAAAGTACGAGGAGAATGTTTTTTTTACTTATACGGCATGAACGGATTTTTACAGTTTCATAACACCTTATTTCCATGGAGACTACTATGCAAGATTTCGTGATTATTTTCAACAAAAATTCATTTCTTTTAAAATTTTATGTCATTTTTAGAAAAGAAAATGATTTTAAAGAAGAAAGGATATTTTCCTCAAGAAATAAGTTCAAGTGTTTTATCAAGAATATTTTCCATATAAGATGATATAGGGTTAGTTTTATATCCCTATTATTAAATTGATTTGTTTATGTTATGATGGAATTATTTTTATGAAGTCCTTTATCTTATATAGATTATGTTATGATGACATAATGTTTAAGAATCTCATTTTTATTACATGGGTTATGCTATGACGTATGATTTATGATTTTGTGGCACACATAAGAATGGTTTCATTATGAGATGGGTGGGACCTATATCTCCCTCTAATGAATTGGGTAAAGATTTATATCTCATGAGATAGACATGGTTGGAATGGAAAGTTATTCCGGTTCAGTGATACAGGGCTGGAATGAGGAGTGAACTCGGTTCAGTAATGGGCTTTGTCTGCTATGATGGTCTTGGAAATGAGTATTGACTAATATGAAATAATTTTATATGATTATGTCTGTATGCCACGAGGTTTCATGTATTATGTTATGATTATTGGGATTAAATTTCACTACTATGACTTATCCTATGTCATGATATTATGATCTATTTTGCAGGATAATATTTTCAAATTTTTATGTTCTTATGAAAATGATATGATTGATATTTACTTTGTTTTCCTTTACTGAGCATTTGAGCTCACCCTTTGTATGTTTTATTTTCCCCAGGTCAGGAAGAAGGGTATTAAGTAGGATATTCCAAAAGGGACTCTAGATATGGTGAAATAAATGGGAGACAATGTAGATGATTTATGAACCAGTTGTTTATGTTTCCCAATTTCTAAAGACACTATACCTATACAGTCCTATCATGGTTCTGTTATATGTTGTTATAAATATGATTTAATTCTGAAGTAATAACAATGTACATAAATTATGGGTCATTATATTCACATATACCTAACTCTCTTGAACCCTTATAAAAATTTTACAAGATCTCATTCTTTACTATTCTCTATGTAATTTAACTCATTTTTGATGAAGTTTAACCCTTTTTCAAAATTATCACAATAAATATACTTTGATTGTGATGCTAGATCATTTTCTAGTTTATATAGATATTATTTATTAAAAATAATTCTCTTTATTTATTTATTTCTAATATTATTTCTTGTAGTTATTCTAATATAACTTCATTACATTTTAGGAAATGTTTTTTATGTTTCCTTCATGATTTTTTTGTGAAAAAATTGGATTTAGGAAAAATAATATATGAAGTTGGATCATATTATAATAGAACATGAACACTTTCTACCTCAATTTCTATATTTTTTAGAACTGCACTCCTATCGAGTTCACTATTTTTAATAAATATAGAATCTCTGATTACAATGATTCATTACTATGATTATCGAAATAAACTCTATGAATATTTTATTTTTCAGAATAATCAATGAAATATCAACTGATTATTCTTAAATTTAATTTTGACTTATGTGGATTATAATATCTTATTTCTACCTGAAAACTAGGTATGAAAAACAAGAAGGTTGTTCCTAAATGGTCCAAACCTTTATGGAATTAGACCTATTTTGGGTGTGCCTATTTTATCTCATTTTCTGTATGGGACAAAATTTACAAGCTTAACCTATTTTTTATATAGAATTGGAAATATCATAGATAATCATGCTTATATATATACACATAGTAACATTATTTATATTATTTTTAAATAATTAAAAACATTTTATATATATTACTTATTTAGAAATTGGTGACATCAAAAAAAAGTTAACCATGGATCAAGAATTACTCATCATAATTTCACAATTATTTTCCCCCATGTGTAGATTAACAACAAATTAAAAAAAAGACACTTATGGGCTTGTGGGTAGGTTCACCCACATCATGATAGGTTACTCAAACCAGCAGCAATGGGGAATACAATAATTTGATGCAAAAATATTCTGGGGGAACTTGTTTCCTTGTATATGATCCTGTGACCTAACTCATGACTGGGTAGGCTATCCCATTACTAGGTAGGACATCTCACATAGAAACAAATTTATTTTCCATTATCCATTTAGGCCTAATTTAAAAATAGGTGGAAAATCATATACCTAACCCGCACTATATCTATGGGTTTTTCAACAAATCCTATAGTTTCAGGACTATTTTTGATTGTCTATTGACAACTCTATATAATAATATGTATCAATAAAAATTTATAACTATCCTAAAGCTAACAAAATTCCTTTGTAATTTCATTCCTAAGAATAAGATTCAATAAATACATGGAACTTTTTAAAGCAAACATACATAATTATAAGGGTAAAGATGAATTTCTCAACACACTTCTAACTATATCCATTGATAGTCTATTACACCTTATTTATATGCTATTTTTTAGTGTACCTTTCATAGTGTATTGAACAATAATTATAGGTATTTCAAAGAACATTTCAACTAGATTACAATTTTTTCCAGTGTTTTTAAATCTTTTATAATATTTACTACCTCTACCAAAACTTATGATTTTCAACTTTAAATCCAATTTCTTTTCAATTTCATTTAAATAAACCTATTAGGAATTTATTTCTTGAGATATTTCATATAATAAGTATACATATCTATAATGTGAATAACCATTGATTAAATTGATGGAATGTTTTACCTTAACAAATTAATTCATATAAAATTGTTCACATATATCAATATATATGGTCTCATGGAGTTTAGTTCTTCTAGAAGTAAATTTATTTTTTTGTTTAATTTTTTTACTTCAACAAAATCCACACAAATTTTTAGGTTAGTGAAATCAAAATCAATAATATTTTCAAAGAAAATCAACCTTTGAAATATTTCTTTGGAAATATAACCTAAAACTTCATGTCAAAAAAAGTAAATAATTTATTTACTAAACTTAATTTAGTAGCAACATTATTATGAATATGTATAATTATTTTAATAAATAAATTATCAATATTTAATTTGAGTAAGTCATCAAATAATATACTAGATCAAATCATGTGAGTATGTTTAAATAATTTAAAACATTCATTCCAAAAATTAATAGTATCCAATAGCATAAAAGTTTTAATAGGGAACAAAATTAATATATATAATTAATACATAAAAGGTAGTCTATATGTACAAACATTATCCATTGTTTAGGATTTAATGATAAGTCCCAACTACTTCCATGGAATCATTCACTCTATCACCCCATAAAAAAGAACTTTTTAGTTAGGATTATGAATTGGATAGTTATAAATACCTGAATTATATTAGAAACATTATTTATACAACCAAAATAAATCTAACATGTATTATATAGATCTTTAGTTAAGTTTGATTCAAAATATACACATAATTTTTTCTTGCCTTATTTTTTATCCAAGATTTTTTTTCAGAAAATCTCTCTATAAATTTTAGTTTTTCCCAAAAAAATAGAATCTATCTTTATTTTTATTATTATATTTACCTCTATAGGACTCCTTAACTTTCAATATTAATTTTACTTTATATTATTCTTTATACCATATCTCATACCTTATTGATGATTCACATAATAAATAGAGTGGATTCCTTGACTCTATTGACTAATTTCCAATTAATCTAGCATATTGTTCAATTCATGCACATTATACTCATATTTTATATTATTATTGTTTATTTAGAATATTAAATACTCAATAGGTAATAATTTTTTAAAAAATAATGATACCTTCATCCACTTCCATTGCCAATAAATTTAGTCTCACTGCAATATTTATCATTTTAATGACATGTTGTGTAGATTATAAGAATAATCAAACTTCATAGTGGTTAAGGTACACATTTGGGAAGGTGGATTCTGATAGTATTGTTTTTATTGCTAGGGTAGATATTTTTCTTTCATTTTAATTGGATTGTTTTTGTTCTTGAGGATCTTGGAGTTTCTATTGACCATATATATTGAAGTTATCTTCCATTATAAATGTTGATGGAGATCTATTCCCATATTGGAAAAGTTGGTTACATGAGATAATACTTTTTGTTGTGAAATCAGACTATATATTTGATAATTATTGAGCTAAACTTATTGGGAATCAATGAAAAGTGTTGACTTTTTATGAAAGTATTTTCTACACCATATCTTGATGAGTTGTGAAGACTAAGAAAATGATTGTTTGAAGTTACCCGTGTTATAGAGTTCGATACTAAAATATATTATCTAGAAGTTATATAATGAGGTGTGAATATCCTCTGTTAAAGAGAATTTAGATGATAAAATATGAAGACAAACACACATTCGAAAGCTATATTGATACATAGATGGAATATAAGTTGCAGATACCATCGGTGTGTATATGAAATAATAATACCTCAAAATTTTTGAAATGGTTCTGATTAGATTTAAAGAATATTAGATTTCATACATAATATATTGTTTTTCCTTAAAATAGATTAATTATAAAATTGATTTATGATGCTATGATATGTAAGTTTTAACCAAGAAGATATGTAAGAAGCATTATGTGCTTAAGTGTGCTGAAATTGGAAAAGGAAAAGATCTTATGTTTATATATAAGATATTTGATGCATATGTAAGATATTTTATGGAGTGAATACTAGAATTCAGTAAAGGAAAGAATTTTTCATAGTACATAACATATTTGAATGCATATAGAATATATTTTATGAATCATTTTGAATAAATCGATAAAGGGAAAAAAACCATATGTAAGGGTTCCTTTTCCCAATACGTATGAAGCACTCTAAAGTATAGTTTAAAATTGGTAAAGGCATGGACTCATGGTGATATGTAATATGTTTTGAACCATAAAAAATATATTTATTTAGGTTCATTTATATTTTTTACGTAGGGAAAAATCTTCTGTTAATACATAAGTGTTTATAGGAGCATAAGTAAGAAACTTTCTACAATGCCCACTAAAATATGGAAAAGGAAAAAAATAATATAAGGATACATAAGTGTTTTCACATTAGATTCATAAATGTAATCAAAGGGATGAGGATTTGATAAAGGAAAAAAAATGTGTTAATATATAAGATATTGTAGAACAAAACGTGGAAAAGTGCATCTCCTCACTAAGATACATCAGAGTAAAAAAAACCTCATATAAGGGTTTCTTGCTAGAAATTTGACAAAGCCTCAGACCCATTATAATAGTTAATATACATTTAGTTCATACATAATATATTTCTAAGTGTAAAAATGTAAAATCATAATGAATCACTATGATACATGATATATATCTCATTTATCAATTTTCAATTTGTGTAAAGAGGCACTTTGATATGTAATATATTAAGACTGATATGTAAGATATTTTTTTTCTTATATAAGTATTTTCAAGTTGAAAAAATTATGGATAGATATAATTCATACAATGCTTTACTAATCCTCAAGATAAAATATTATTATTCTTTTAATATCTTTGATTCTAGCTAAGAATCATGGAGGTGAGAATTGAGGAAAAAGGTTGTGTTGTGATGAGGGTTTCCACTCTGTGAATAGTACTATCATGCTACAATGATTTTCATGCAAGTGAAAATGAATTCTAACATTGAGTAAATTCCTATAGATTTCTAGGAGAAGAAAATTACTTGAATATTATGGGAATTTTTAAGAAGAACGATAGTTGAGATATATGGAAATTCATATATGGAGATCTAATATTCATTAATAAATATGCTACGATTGTTATTGAATATTTAAAGACTGATAATTATGAATAAAATAATGCTACTAAAATTTAATTGATTTTCTCTGCATTCAAATATATAAATAAATTTATGTGATTATAAGAAGATAAAAAGTTGAATATGAAGATAATTGAAAGTGTATGTAGAGATATGAACCTTTAAATGTATCATATTTATAAATATCATGTATATCAAAGAAAGAGAATAAGGATAAAATAGATACCACATTTCAAGAGAGGGATGTTTGTATCAAGATAAAATATATGATTATTAAGTAGATTATATCTTATCAATTGAGAAATAATAAGAAAATAATAAGAAGGATAATCTAGATTGAATACCTTCCTTATGATATTCCAATATCATAGAAAATTATTTGGAAGAAAAGGTAGAAGAACTGAAGACGGCTGAAATATTTGTTGATTGTTGATGATCTTTGTATTGAATCACTTTAAGAAGAATGGGGAAGAGGGAAATATAGATTAATATTTTGACCATAAACATTGGTCATTATGATATTTAGTTAAGAATAATACTTTTTTATTTTTATACTACTTACTAGAAAATATATTAGAAGTAAAATACCTGATGTTGTGGAAGAAGATATCAATGGTTGATGTAGTGAAATCTTGGAGCAGATTGGAGACTGTGTTTAGGTATTTTAGAAGGAATCATTGCACATTGGTGGAATCTGATATAAGAATCCAGTCAGTATATAGTAAACTAGACTATACCTATATAAATAAACTATTAAGAGATAGTTATTTTCATAGATAAGTTGATGTCAACCATTTTATAAGGTTTCACCTAGATTAAAAATCATCAATGTGGGTGTTGGGTTAAGAATGATACCATTCCATCCATTTTAATCACTTTTCTATACTAGTGTAAAATTTGTGTCTCAAAAATTTACATGAAAAAGGTAAGGATTAGATTCCCACATCATGGTTGAACCTTTTAAAATGTTGTTCTATTTTTTTATTTACTTGTCTTCATATGGTAATTATGTGTTGGGTAATCATAAGAATATCTATATATATATATATAAACTGATAACAAAGGTTTGAATATTGAGAGAATAATTTACACATAAATTGTTATTAGATCTGATCTAGTTTTCCCTTAATCAAATCAATTTTCCTTCCTTTTTTTATTAGACAGATATGAAGTTTATATTTGAATAAGGTTTATAGTTTCCTTATATGAAAAATATAGTTCTCGTCCTTTTAAATCCTAATATAAAGGTTTTTTCCCAAACCCATAAGAATATTATTAAAATAGATTCTAATAATTTTATAATGAATTTAAAATAGAAAGATAATTCACCCCTACTTTAAGGTAATCCAAGTAAAAATTATTATAACAAATCTATTGAAGTTAATCCCCTTAAAGTATCAGGTTCAGACAGTGAATAAGATGGGTCTTTTGAATCAATTAAAAATCACTATATTGAAGTTAAGAATTACTAGACTATGGTTCTAGGTGAAGTGGTCACTTTATATTTGATTTTATCTAGGAACTACATGATGAGAAAACAAATCTGGTAGTAGATTTTGAAACTATGAAAAAAACATTAAGAAGTTTCAATAGTGTAACACTCTCATAAAAATGTGAAATAAAAGGAACAAATTTTTTTATTTATTTTTAGAAATAGATCCCCTAGTTGAATAAGAATTGTAAAAATAATTTGTTAAGAAATATGAGATAAAAAACATGTTAAGATAAGATATATGATTTATAATAAATTCACAAAGATATTATGGATTTCAAGGATTTCCAATTAGAAATCAAAAACAAAAATTAAATACCATGATAATTCTTTTTTAGAATGTAGAAAAAATAAACAATGTTAGATTGAGATGTTACCTAAACAATGGAAAGATATATTGAGATCAGGTAAGGTTGATAAAAATACCCTAAACATGAAGTGTCTTAAACAGATATTCAAATTAAGAAACATGAAAGTGACATAATTATAATATTCCCAAACTGTTGAGAGGATATATGGTTTGATGAAAACTTTTGATGAGATTATTGTCTCTAAAAATACTCACTCAAGTATAAATAGTGGCTTGAGATCATCTATTAATATATATACTACAATATCAAGGTAATAGCTAATCCAAGTTCTATAAGTTTCTATTTATAATAAATGTTTTTTTATCTACAATTATAGGTTAAAAATAAAATTATGTGCAAATATGAGTAAAAAAATGTTGAGAAATCCTCCATAACATCAATGGTGGATAATATCTTGTGCAAGAAGATCATCAACCCATGAAGAGCTCACTAGGATGGTGATTGTACCCAAAAATAACAATCTATAAAAGTTGGACGGATTACAACCAAAGGAAAGAAAATAAGATTTATTGTCCATTATTGGTGTTATTGGAGGTTTGGTCATAGGGACATTGAATATTTGAATAGTATGTTAATTTATTTATATTATATAATTCCTATATTGAGGGGGTCTAAATAAAATAAAAATTCATAGAATAATCAAAGGAGGAGAAAACATAAAGATTTATCATAAATTTGGAGTTGTAAAGAAAATAGTTTCCAGTTTGAGAATAAAATCCAATCTGTATTTCAATAATTAATAATAAAAGGAGGATCCAACTTATTCCTATATATATTTTGTTTTTTATTCTTTATAATATTAATTGAAGGTAATTCATGAAGGGGTAATCGAAATGTTGTGAAAAACTTACAACATAGATTTATTTGTCATAGTGTGCTTTGATTATTTCATCATAATAACATTTCAAAGTGGTATCATAAAGAATAATATTAGAGTAAATTATATAGAAGAAACCCCATGTTAAAGAATAGTATAGTTTATCCCTTGAGGTGGATCTGATAATAGGATAAGTTTTTATATGATATTATTTCATGTGAATCTAGAAACATATACAATACTTAAAATAAGTTGAGGTTGAGTTATGGTGATCACATTTTCCCTTTTCTATTTTGATTATATAAAATTTGGTCATTAAGGGGGAGTGTTTGTAAATATATAAGATAGTTGGAGGGGGTATTTCTTACAATTTAATGTTTTATGTGTTTTTTGAGTTGATAGAAGATAATAAAGTTCTTGAAAATATACTTGAAAACCCAATAAAAAGAGAAAAATGAGTTGGTATCACATGATGAATAGTTTAATGAATATATTTGATGACTAGGTTATTTTATTTTATTGTTTACACTAAGCTAATTCAAGTAGACTTGAATTTTATTAATTGATGTCTCATTACATAGATAAATGTGATTCCACCCTTCTCTCAAGTGGATCAGGTTTTACTAATGGGAACAAGGTGATATTTGAAGTCATGATTTAAGTATGATATGAATAGTAATTTCCCTCACCCTTAAACCTTTGTATTTATTATCAATAAGGTGGATAGGAAATGAGAAATACAGAAGACATATTAATAGTAATATATGTGAGGTGGTTAAGGGTATTTACAACAAATCCAAAGGGGGTGATTGAAGAGACTAATGGATTGTGATGATTGTATTTGTTTTAAATAAGTAATTTGGATATAAATATGTGTTGGGTGATAGAGGAAGAGACAAATTAATGAAAAGGTTAAGCTTTGAGATATATCTTGTGGTTTCTATAGATCATGTGTATTAAAGTTTTTTTTCACTATACATATTGATGAATATCTATTCCTATGTTGGAAAAGGTGTGTGATGGAGATATTTCTTAGTGTTGTGAAATAATCCTTTATATATGATGATTGTTTTTTTAAAATTAATGGTAATAAATGAAAATTATTGATGATAAAATAAATCATTGTCTACAATATATCTTGATAAGTTTTGAATGCTGATAAAATGAATGTCTAGAAGTTACTCATGATATAAAGATGAGGCCCAAAAGCTATTATCTAGAAGTTACATGATGAGGTGTGGATTTTGAATAGAATTAAACAAAAAAGATAACAGATGAAGGTAGATACATATCCATAATATATGTCAATACACTATTGGATGATAATTTATGGGTACAGATTGTGTGCATTCAGAAGAAGAATCTATGAGAATGTTTGAAAAGGTTCTTAGTATATTTGAAGAATTATAGATTTTATATATAATATATTTGTGTTTTATATAGAATAAAATAATTATAAAAGTGTTATATGACATTTTGATACATATGTTTTTATTAGGATGGTATTTAAGAATCACTTTGAGGTAAAGTATTCCGAAACTAGGAAAGGAAAACATATTACATAGATTTGTAAGATATTTGATTCATACATAAGATATTTTGTAAAGTGAATACTAGAATGTGATAAAGTAAATAATATTATATAGTACATAAGATATTTGAATGTGTATTTAATATATTTTCCAAATCATTTTTTAGAAATTTAAAAGGTAAAAAACCTCACATAAGTGTTCCTTTTCCAAATATATAAGAAGCACTCTCATGCGGAATTGAAAATTAGAAAATTCATAGACTCGCTATGATACATAATTTACATTGGATCTTACATAATAAATTTTTTATGGATCATACAGAAATGTGCAAAAGTGAAAACATTATATTAATATGTAAGAGTTCAAAGGATCATACATAAGAGCCTTATTGCAGTGCCCACTGAAATATGGAAAAGGAAAAAACCTTATATGGATATGTAAGGGTTGTCATAGTGGATGCATAAAGGTACTCAAATGTTCGAGGGTCTATAAAAAGGAAAAAAATTACATTTATACATAAGATATTATAGGGTGAAAATGGAAAAATCTATATCCTCACTGAGATATGTTACAATAACAAACCCATATATAAGTATTTTTCACTGGAAATTTTACAGTCTCAGAACCACAGTGATACATAATATACTTTTATTTGATACATAATATTTTTTTTAGTGGAAAAATGAAAAATTATTGAGAATCACTATGATATATAGGATATTTCTTAAATAATGTTTTTCAGTTTGATTAGATATTTTGTAAAGTATTAGAAGCACTTTTATACATAATGTATTAGGAATTATATGTAAGATAGTGTTTTTTTTTTTTGCATAAGGATTGTTAGTTTGAGAAAATTTTGGGGAGATGGAATTCAGACAATTATTTTCTGAAATTTAAGATAAAATATCGTAATGATTTAAATAGCTATGATTTTAGACAATAATAACAGAGGTGATAATTAAGGAAGAATATTTTGTTGTGATGAGGGTTTCTAACCTGTGAAGAGAAGTATCATACCACAATGATATTCCTTTAGTGAAAATGAATTAAATAATTGATTAAATTCCTATATATTCTATAGAGAATAAGTACATAAAGTTTTTGAGAATCATGGGGAGTAAAGGATGTTGAGAAATATTGGTAGTCAAGTATGGAGGTCTAGTCTTGGTTAATTGATAATCTATATTTGTCATTGAATATTTAAAGGTTAAGAATTATAGATAATATTACACTGCCATAATTTAAGGTTGTTTTTATATATTCAAATATGGAAATAATATTCACATGAATCTGAGAAGATAAAAAGTATATGAAGAAGATAATTGTAAAAGTGTAGTGATAATGAAGAACTTGATATTTTATCCTATTATTGAATATATTTTATATCAAAGAAAAAGAATAAGAAGATAACTGATATTGAATTATAATATAGGAATATGTGTATCAATGAGATAGGAGTCGATGATATTCTATATATCATATCTTGTGTGTTGATGAAAAAGGATAAGAGGAGGAGGAGGAGGAGGAGTCAAGTCCTACCCTACGATATCCCTATATGGTATATTGTGATTTAAAAGAAAAAATAGAAGAATATAGAAAGGATGAAATTTTTTCTTCATACTGATTATATTTTTTTTGAATCATTTGAATAAGAATGCGGAAGAAGATAATGTGGTGAAATCTATTGTTCAAACACATTGATCATTCTGAAATTGAGTTGATAAGAACAATACCAATGTGCATGCTAATGTACCAAAAGAAATAATTGTAGTCAAAGACATGATACTAAGGAATAATACCTCACTAGTAGACATAGTGGAATCTCGGAGTATATTGGACATCTTGTTCTGGTATTTCATAATGACTCATTGTAAACTGGTGGAAACTGGTAAAAACAACCGTTAGGGATGCTATAAACTAGCGGGATTTTGTATAAAGAACCAATTGTGAGATAGTGATTTTTCTAGGGATATATATGTATACTATGACCTCGGGTTTCCTCTATATTAAAGAACCTTATTTTATCTTCTTGGATAGGAATGATACCTTCACACCTATTGTAATCACTTTTCTATACTAGTTATAAATTTGTGTCTTGTAACTTGATCTGAACATAGAAAGAAGTGGATTATCACATTAGGGTCAAACCTTGTAAAAATATTTTATAATTATCTATGTATTTATTTACTGCTTTTAATTTTATAGTTTTTTGTTGGGTAATCATAAGAATATCCATGTATATATTAACTAATAACATATATTTTAATATTGAGAGGGGAATTTACAAAGTAAATAATTCTATAAAATTTTCACATAGATTCCCCCCCCCCTCTCAAAGTGACTACAAGATCTAATAGGATCTTCACTTATAGTAATGAATTTCAATTTATCCATAAATATATTTATTTTCATGTACTAGCCTATATACCCGGTACCTTGATAACTGGGTCGATCCTAACATGGCCCGAAGAGAATTCCTAATTCCCATGGGTTGGAGACTCGTACCTAGAATCATACAAGATAAAACTGGGAATAGTTTTTCCACCTAAACAGTGGAAGAAAAAAATTACAAGTCAGTATTCACAAAAGAAAACTCCACTGGGAGAATAGTACCAGAAGTCAAAGAGGTATAAACAACCCAAATCACATCTAAAAAGTACCATAAAGTAAGATTATAACAACCCATGTCCCAACAGACACAGCTCTCCAAGTCCCAAGGATCAATTACAAGAACCACCACCAAGTATAACTTTTCCCTTCCTGAAACTTGGATGAAGATACTATAAAAACGCCTGAAGGAAAATATAGGGTATGAGATAAAATCCTAATAGGGTCTCACCAAGGATTCCATAAACACATTCCAAATTGATCAACCAAATAAATATTTAAACTTTAAATAAACATAAATGACATTTAAAATCAGATTTAAAAAGAATCATGATTTACATTTCAAAGGATGAAAATATTTCAAACAATTTCTTAAATAAAAATTTTATTTAAAATAGTTTATATACATTCATAATGAATTTTAAAAAAAAATTAAAAACCATAGAATATGTATCAATATAATCAAAAACAAGATACATGTTCATCTTCTAAGAGGAATGATAGTTATAGGTTATGGGATCCTCACACACTCGAATAGGTTATCATAGAAATATGTGTACACATGTCCCTCAGACACTAGTAAAAAAGGACTCATCAACATCCCATTAGGGATGTAACATGCGGCATATGTTTTATTAGAGTTGCAATTCATCAATAGAGTGATGTCCCGAATAACTCACTAACTACCTATGCTTGTATGTTCTCTAATAATAATCAATAATAGAAAATTTATTTCAAAATTGTTTCAAATACAATTAACTCATTTCCCATTTCAATTTCCAATTTCCATTTAAAACCCAGAACAGGTTTTTAATCAAATCATGAAATTTTTAGGATAAAACCAATTGATTTTTATCAAAAACAAATTAATCCATTTTTCTCAAATACCAATTTTAAATCAATTTCACAAATCAATTTCAAAAATTAAATTCTACAATTTAATTTCACAATTTTTCAATCAAATTCCACAAACACACCCCAATTCAATGGAATTTGGTTTTTTCCCCAATTTTCATGAAAAATAAAATCCAAACCCCAATTCACAACAAATTATTTTTTCATAATAAATTTTAAAGTAACTTAATTTAAATCAATAAATTTATGGTCAAATAATTTTTCCAATCATAAATGGAACCACCTATCATAGATCACAGGATCACGTCTCAAAACACCTATAATAGGAAACTCCAAAGAAGAATATTGATAAATGAGATCTAAGAATCAAACCTAGATTCAAGATCTAAAATAATGGAAATTATATCCTCAAAAAATATAGATACCTAACAACCTTAAAGAGGATAGGAGAGAGTGGGAGATAAATAATGGGAGAGGAACTTCTACTGGGGAAGGATCTAACAACAATCACCACACTTTGATTCTCATAGGAAGTGGTTTAGAGGATACAAAATTGGTTCATGGGATCCCACAAATACCTAGGAAATTTTCCAACCCTAAGTAAGGGGAAATATGGGGAAGAAATTGGGCTTCATGAATTTTTATGTTATTTTTTAGAATAACTAAAAGCCACACGCATGGTTTCCTAGAGGAGGCCACATAGTTTTTCAAACTATGCACCCTAACTTTGTTCCCCTATGGGTGGTATTTCATGGTTTATCCTTTGTAGTCACATGGTTTTTAAAACTATGCACCAACTACACAAAATCTCACTACCTGGGTTTTTATGGTTTTCACTAGTAGGGTGCACGGTTTGGGAAAACTGTGTGCCAACCATGCATAGACCAAGAGCCCTTAAAATTTTCAAAAATTTCACTGAAAACACCCATAAAATAAACCAATAAAAACCATTATCAAAATAGGGGTTTATGAGTACTTGAAAATTGTAACAGGATGTTGCAACCTCCTGACCATAGAAAATTTATGTCCCCAAAAACCCTCTTAAGAAGATTCCATATCAAAAAGATGAGGCCATTATTCTCTCATAAGTGCCTCTCTATCCCAACTCTCATGAGTATCAGAACCATGATTCCATATAACTTGAACCAAAGGTAACATTCTCCCACAAATTACCTCGGTTTCATAATCAACTATCCTAACTGGATTTGCAGACACAAATAAATCAGGATCAACTTCAAGATCACTCCAACTTGAAACATGATGTAACAATCCATATTTTAAAAGAAGGTATATACCATTGTTTTTTCAATTTTAATACCTTAAATGGACCCAATAAAGATTTATAATCAATCCAAGGAGGTCACAAGAGCGTCTGAGACTCATTCATATCCCGGAGCTCTGAAATGGGAAAAATAGACAGGGTTGCACAGTTTTTCTGCAACCATGCAACCCAGGGCGCATGACCATGAGACCGGTTGCAGATATAGAATAGAACCATTCTATATAGTTTTCACATGGTAAGTCAAACTTTTCACCTAACCATGTGGGTTTCCCCTTCCTACAAAAAAAATCATTCATGGTTGGCGCATAGTTTAGAAACTGTGCACTGAAACCTTATGCTTTGATATTTTGGGTGAAAAGTCTATTTTTCCTCCATGTAAACCTTTTTAACCTTTTCCTTTTTCTTCTTATCCCTCTAGTGGATACCCAAATTTCTTCCTCTCCTTTTTATCACCCAAGATACTCATATAGGCATTGATCTAGTTCCTCCATTTGATGTTAGTTCTTCTATCTATTGGAAGCATTGGATTCATCTCAGTAAGCTCCCCTAGTCTCTCAACTCCTATCAATGTTTATCTTGCCATCCATTTCACTATTTAGGTGTATGATCATATTCCATATTTTCATATAATTTCATTGTTTCTCATATCTCTTCCAACTTACTCATAATCTTAGGTCGATACTGAGCGAGGAGTTGACTACAGTTGTGAGGTAGGTGGTCACATCATTTTACCTTTTAGTTTTGTCATTTCATAATAATATATAAGTTCCACATGCCATATTTTACTGATCGTCTCCTTTATATTGATTTTTAATATCAAATTGACCCTTAAATCCTAATATTCACCTATTTATCCTTGTTTTGTAGTTCATAGATTGTATACACCATATATGGTCAACCCATGGATGTAAAAAGTGAAAATGACCATTTTGGTCAATTGGATTAAATGTCCAAAATGTCAAATTGGCTTCCGGCTAGGATTCTAAATCAAATAGCCCTTTATATATGAATTCTTAAGGAACTCAAGGAACCTATTAGGTGTTTGGTTCATCCTATCCTTGAAATTTACCAAGTATGAAAGTTCCTTATATGATCATGTTATCTTCTAAATGACCCTTTGAGCCTTATGACTTGATTTACATGTCTTAATGAATTAAATAAATTGGTTATAGTGAATGGATTATATAGGATTACTTATTCAATATGGTGGAATATTTTTAATGAATTTACCATGACACCTTCCAATTTATACTTGAGCCTTATAAGTTAATTTGTTATGTTTTGATAAATTTAATGGGTTGATTAAAATTAAATAGCTAATGCATGATTGAATGCCTTTTTTAAATTTAATAAATTGGTTTTAAATGTAATGTCCCTAAGGGGTGGTATGTCCATGCACCCTTTTTATACCTTTAAATGTTTATCATGTATTGTAATGTATTAAATGGAATTAAACATGATTAATGGAACAAATGAGAGGTAATTCGTCATTTTTTATATTATAAAGATGATTATGCCTCTTCTATATATATGGGATATATGAAGGAAATGGATGGGAGGTAATTCCCCATGATAGTTATACTTATAATATTCCTTTGTATAGGTTGTTTATTATGGTAAGGGATCATTGAGAATGGTGCATAATCACACTCCCTTACATTGGGTGGGTAGTATGGCATCTCTCACTAGTGATACTATATAGGCGTAGGGATTTACGAGCCACATTCCATGATTAGAGTGGTGTGATAATGGCTCTCTCACTATCCTGATTGTTGTTGCATGATGTCTCTCAATCTATTGTGATGTAGGGAATGTACCCTATTGAAAGAGATTATAAGCTCTTTAGACTAGTCATAGATGTCTGAGTTATGTCCCATTCTAGCCATCACTATTATTCTAGGTATATGGACATTAGGCATCGAAACACACTTGGTTATTATAGGTAGATTAGATAAATAATTATACTATATATATAGTGACTCTTCAGACATTCCTTCCATCAATGAGACGAAGCAGATAGAGCTATCAGGTGTCCCTTAGGGACCTGAGTGGCCTGGTTATTTATTTCAGCATTGCTTTACTTATTATAGTGTACCTGCACACTGTTTAGTTATGATCACTACTTAGATTACACATAGACACCTTTGGTGGTGGCCTATTGAGATTTATCTCACACTCTACTCAGACTACCTTTGGTACCTAAGAAGATCATCTATCTGTAGGTATTGATAAGGTAAAGATCCCTTGTTTGATATGTTGACATGCTTACCTTTAGTTGGAGCTTAAGAACAGAGGGTCGGGAATAGGCTCGAGATGATTGGAGCTATTTTGTCTTTTTTTATTTTTGTATTATTTTATAGAATTCTTGTATCTGTTGGTTTTATTTTTTTTTTATTATAGCATGCCATGTATTTGTGCATTATACAATGCCTTAGAGAATTTTGATTATTATCATTTATTCAGTTTATTATATTTCATTTCTTGTTCATTTAGTAATCTATTTAAGCTTTCACATTAGTTTATTTATTATATCTATTTATAATTGGTTTTAGATGTTTTTTATTATTGGTTGTATCTGTTTTGATACTCTGACATTAGTATATAGTCTCCCCACTATACCACATTTACACCCTCACTATTAGTCGGTAACCTCTAGCATACAAGGAGGCACGCTTGAGGCCATGTGACCCACTAGCTTGGGGAAGGGGTTAAGTGGACCTTGGGTTGGGATGTTAAAAGCGGTATCAGAGAAATTCCATTCTTGGATTACTCTTTGGACACAATATATTGGAGATTGGTAAGGCTTGGAACATGGTCATAAGTCATGCTTGGGAATCATGAACCCATGTTCAGGGTAAAGGCCAAGTTTCCTGAATTATAATTGTTGTTCTATTTTGTTCTATTATTGTTGATATCATTTCACCACTGGGTGATGCACATGTTGTGTTATGGTTATTATTATTGTTCGGATTGAGGATGTATTTCATCCTTGTCCTGATGATATGAGGGAAAGGATAATTGTTACATGCATCATTAATAGGAAAAATATGACTTATAGGCCATGCATCTTTATATGTCACATTTATTTTTAGCATAATTTTTTTTGTCACATATTATCAGTGACTTGATTATATTGAATTTTGCTGACACTTCTTGCAGGGACTAGAAAACGTATTTGATACATAAAGTTTCTTCCTTAAGATGACAGTGTTTTCCTGAATAAGTTAAATTATATACCTTCAGTAGGAAATTATGGAATGTTGATCTATGGGACATTGGTTTCATGATCTATAACATGTTATGGTGTGGGTCAAGTGGATTCCATGTTTTCATTGATAAGGTGTATGGGCCCTTATGGATTCAAAAATGGTAGACCATCTGATTCAACCATTCTAAGTGATTTAAATGTTTAAACGAGCAAAAATTAAGAATGAATATGACTTTTAAATTGAAAAATACATCTTATATATGTCATACATAGAGACGTGGACTAGTTCCTTTCTTTAGTAGTGGGTGGTGGGTATCTCTTATGTTCTTATAGCCTGTTATGGTCTCTTTATATCATCTAAAATTAGCTTTTGAATTAGTTAGAGAGGCGTGATTTTTATCATAAGAAAGATTTATACCAGTCCTTGTTCCTTAAATGAAATATTCACAATTGATTTAATATCTTATGATTCATGTGTTTGGAATTGTAGTGTCATGCCTCCATGAATTCCTCCTATCATATGCCTTGAAGGTGGTGAGGATCATGCTCCATAGGTGGTGGTCCCTAAGCCTCCAATGATTCCTCCTACATTTACACCTATGGTAGAACTTCCTATTTCTGATATGGGAGTTGACACCTAGTTCTAAGAGGGTTTACTATGTATATTTCAGTTTATGCAAGGTGTAGTTTGGCCTACCTCGAGCATGGTAGAGTTGACTCATGAGTTTCAGTAGCAGCATCCTCCCATCTTCTTGGGTGATGGAAAACAACATGTTGCGGAGTATTGGATAGAGTAGATCTTATCTACATTTGAGAATCTAGATATGAATCCATAGATAAGGGTCAATTTAGCTACGTATATGCTATGAGATTTATCCAATATGTGGTGGTATGTTATCTCTCAGTTAGATCGACATCGTGATATGGTCTGGGTAGATTTTCAGACCATCTTCTATGAATATTTCTTTCCTTGACTCTAATCACTAACAGAGCTAGAAAATTAAATAATCTACCTCACTATAATATGTCATTTATGGAATACTCCAATCATTTTACATAGCTACAGAGATTCACTCCTACTCTAGATGTTGATGGTCTTATGAGAACTAAATAATTCAAGTATGGGATGGTTTACACCATCTGATCATAGATCAATGTTTTCAAGTTGACTACCATCTCTAAAATCATCAACCAAGACCTTATCACATAACAAAATTTGAGGGATATTGATGGTATGACTCAGGGTGTCTCAGCACCTAGAGCTTCCAGTGGTTCTTCTTCTAGGAGAAATAGGCACCTTGAGTCTACTCATGGAGGTAGCAGCACTACTACAAATATGGCTTTTATCAGTACTAAAAAAGGCCTTTAACAGCACTAAAAAAGTGTTGTTAATGTTGGCGAAGATAAAGGGGGGTCCCCTTTATCAGCGCTCCAAAAAGCACTGATAAAGACCCCTTTTATCAGTGCTAAAAAAACACTGATAAAAGGGGTCTTTTATCAGCGCTAAAAAAAGCACTGATTTTTATCAGCGCTTTTTTTTAGAACTGATAAAAGTTAAAAAATTAAAAAAAATTAAAAAAATCTGTAAATCGGAGGGGGCTTTTAACAGCGCTCCCCCCCCCCATTTATCAGTGACCCGGCCCCACCCACTCCCCCACAAGACCCGGCCATGACACCCCACGTTTTATTAGTGCTCTGTAGACCCCTTTAACAGCGCTATATCCCCCCCCCCAATTCACCCATGCGCGCGCCCCTGCCTGCCTCTACCAGGTTTTGAACTCAAGACCTCCCCCCATGCGCGCTAAGTCTTTACCACTCCTCTAATTTGATTTTTTATCCAACTAATGATATATCTATATATATATATTTATTTATTTAGTTATATTTATTCATGTATTAATATAAATTTATATAGTTGTATTAATATATATATATATATACATATATAGTTAGTTATATTTATATATTTATTCGTAAATTAATATTAAGTTATATCTATTTATTTATATATATTTATTTATATTTTTTATCCATATATTTATTCGTATATTAATATATATTTATAAGATTAGTTTTCAATACAATTATAAAATATGTTTTGTTTTGTGTGTGTGTAAATAAGTACATATATACAACACACATGCACACATATATATATATGTGTTTCTATAAGTATAATTATACATATTTATATATATATATATATATATATATATATATGCATATACATATGTTAGAATATATATATATATATATTTAATATATCAATTTGTTAATATATAGACACACACACATTATATAGGTACATATATAGTTATATTAATATATAGGTATATAAATATTGATATATTGGTATTTTAAATAAAATGGATATTAGTTATTATTTAGATAAATCTAATATATGTTATATGTAAATATGTTTAATTATTTATTTAAAAAATTAATTTTTATGTGTGAATATATAAAAAAATATGTATATATTGTTATATATTTGATTATAAATAGCAGTGCATTATAAAAAATGATAAAATTTCAAAGAAATAATATAAATATGAATGTAATACCTTGGAATAAATTCACTTCCCACCAAAAAAAAGGCAATAATACCCCCTAAAACGAGGCTGAAAATCCACAAAATGTTAAAAAATCGGGGTACCCTGACTAAAAACTCATTTTTTGAGACCTTATGAGCCTTTTTGGCCTCTAAAAAACCTTTACTAGGGTACCCCCATGTCACAACGACATAGAGATCATCGCAGGCTTCGATTTGATATGTGGTAGAGCTCAAACGGACACCCGGATCAAAAGTTATGGTCGTTTGAAGTTCGAGTTGTGTTTCCAACATATTTTGGATCTTTTTTTATTTTTTTTTTATTTTTTTAGTCTTAAAATTGTTATTAAATGACTATTACTTCATAATAATTAGCAAATTATTAATTAAAAATATTTTTTTAATTTTTTTATAAGCCAGTTTCACTAAATATCTTATATATTAAGTGTAACTGTATATTTATACTTATCTAAAATATATTTAAAATTATATTTAAAAAATATATATTATATTTATATCAATATAACTATATCTATATATTTAAATATTAATATATATTTTTTAATGATTTTTTTTTTGGAAGCAGATCCTTTATCAGCGCTTTTAAAAAAAATCGATGATAAAGACCCCCCTTTATCAATGCTACTAAAAAAGCGCTGTTAAAGGGGGTACCTTTAACAGCGCTTTTTTTAGTGCTGATAAATGTACCCCCCTTTATCAGTGCTTTTTCGTTAGCGCTGATAAAGGCTGGTGCTGGCCTTACCCAGTTTTGTGGTAGTGCAGTAGTCAGGATCCTCACATAGATAGATTTTTTGTTTTTTTCCAATGTGGGAAGATGGGACATACAAAACCCCAGTGCCCATGTGATCCAATTGAGTGAAAAGGCTACGGTTGGATGGGCCATATTCATCATTTCTATAGGACTTTCCCTTCAGTGCCTAGCAAGAGAGGATCTAAACCAACTCCTCATTCATGAGCTGGACCAGTAAGATCGCATGAAGTAGGTAGCTGGAATGCCACCGTCCGATTAGGTTGGGGTGGAGATTGAGGAATATATAGTCATACATATGATTCTTAGCACTAGGAGAGCAGTCTTTCATAGATAAGTCAGATAGTGACTCAGGGCTATGGTATAGTCTAGTTACATACAGTCCATCCTATATTGGAGGAGCAGAGTGCCACACCTTTTACTATATGAGGTACTATTCTAGTAGCCTCAAATTTAGTGTCTACTTTATTTGACACAGGATCATCTCACTCTTTTTAATTTGATACTATTATGGGAAGTCTATGCCTTTATATTGATCACTTTCATGGAGTTATGATGATAAACACACCGTTAAGTATCCATTTAGAGGGAATTCTTCATTGTAGGAATTTTACCCTTAAGATAGGTGGTTACCTTTTTGTGTGGGATGTGTACGTCCTTGACATGATGAGATTTGACATAATTATGGGGATGGACTGGTTAGTTCCCTATCAAGCCCATATTGACTTCTATCATTGGAGGGTGATGTTTACATCAATAGAGGTCATTAGGAATATGCATAAGGGAGAATGGGATGTTAGTGTGACATGAGAAGGAATTAAGCAGTAGAGGTTGGGTAATGTGATAGCTTAGATCGCCAATCTTTTCCTCGATGACCAGGGGTTACGACCCACTATTTTTTCCACCTATGGTGGATCATTTCATATAAATATTTCTTGATGACTAATATGGTATACCTCTAATGTGATAGGTAGAGTTTACTATTGGTCTTACATTAGGAGCAGCACTAGTGACCATTCCTCCTTATAGGATGAAACCTGAGGATATTTTAGAGCTTGAGAAGTAGTTGGAGGATCTTAAGGATAAAATATTTATACGACCCAACACTTCTCATTAGGGTTCACTAGTCATTTTCTCTAAGAAGGTGGATGACCCCTTAGGATTTTTTGGATTATCATCAGTTGAATCAGCTCATAATAAATAATCGGTATCCAATGCCCAGAATAGACAACCTCTTCGATCATCTCTGAGGTGTGAAAGTGTTTTTAAAGATAAATATGGGTTTGGTATGTCATCATGTGTGTGTCAGGACTTCATACATACTTATCATAGCTTTCAGGAGAAGGTATGGTCTATACAAGTACCTGGTTATGTTGTTCAGACTCATGAACAGACCTATAGTCTTCATGGAACTTATGAATCAGTTTTTTCACCTGTATCCTGATTCATTTATGATTGTATTTGTTAATGATATTTTGGTGTATTCACGCTCTAGAAATGACAATGAAAATCATCTTGAGATCGTGTTGAATACACTGAGAGAGCACCAGATCTATGATATGCTCAGTAAATACCACTTTTGGATCGATAAATTCCACTTCCTGCGTCACATCATCTCAGAATCAGAAGTTTCAATAGACCCATAGAAAGTGAGATTTGTAGTTTCTTGGAATCATCCCAAGAACATATTTGAAATTTGGAGTTTATTAGGTCTATTTGGATATTAAATATGCTTCATCTACGATTTATCAACCCTTTCAGTGCAACTTACAATCTTGAAAAATAAGGGTGTGAAATTTTTTTGGTCAAAATCTTGTGAAGTATCCTTTCAGGAGATGAAGGGTCATTTGACTTTAGCACTAATACTAATTCTTCCAGAGCTAGGAAGAAGATATCTTATATAATATGAAAAATCATGTATCAGTCTAGGAGTTTTTCTAATGCAGGATGAGTGAGTCGTCATGTGTGGGTCTTTTCAGTTGATGCCTCACGATCAGAATTACCTAACGCATAACCTCGATCTCATTTTGGTTGTTCATACCTTACATTATTGGAGACACTATCTAATGGTAGAGTGTTTTGTGGTATTAACTAATCAAAAAATCATCAAATACATATTCACACAGTGGGATCTGAATCTCAAACAATGTGAGTGGGTTGAGTACCTACAGTCATTTGATTTCAAGCTTTCCTACACGCCTGGTATTGGAAATTTAGTAGCTGATGCTCTGAGCTGAAAGACTCAAACACAGGTAGTTACAGAATCTAGTGGTGAATGGTATATTACGGACTTATTCATAGAGATTCATGTTTAGGTTCTGGAGGACCATGGTCAAACTATCCTATCAGCCTTAGCAGTGACTTCTACTCTTCTAGAAAGGGTACAAATGAGGAAGTTATCTAATCCCAAAGGCCCTTACCTAAAGGAAAGTGTTTCAAATGATGATACAACTTCAAGTTGGACTATGGATAGTGATGATACATTATTATTCCATGGGAGTGTATGGATCCCAATAGACATCAGAGAGGAGATGATGTAAGAATTATATGCATCATCTCTGGCAGTTTACCCTAATGTCACCAAAAATGTATAAAGATATACAATGCAAGTATTGGTGTCCTGGTATGAAACGTGAGATTTCCGATTTCATCACTCGGTGTTTTACTTTTTAGTAGGTGAAGGAATAACATAATTATAGAGCAAGGATTTTACATCCATTGTCCATTCTTGAGTGGAAATGGGATGGTGTATCAATGGATTTTGTGACTGGTCTACCTAGATCACCTCATGACAATGATATGGTGTGGGTTGTCATTGATAATTTGAGGGAGGTCGCACCCTTCCTACGTGTGAAAGAGACATTCTCGATAGACGATCTAGAAAGGTTGTACATAATAGAGGTTGTATGTCTTCATAGAACTCATCATTCTATCATTTATGACAGATAAGCTCGTTTCACATCACATTTCTTGCAGGGGTTGTAGAAGTCTTTGGGTACGCAGGTACTTTTGAGAAAGACCTATCACCCATCAACCCATGGATAGATGGAGTGTAAAATTATGGTGTTAGAGGACATTCTCTATTCATTTGTCCATGAATTTGGAGGTTCTTAGTAGAAACAGATCCCTCTTTTTGAGTGCGGTTATAAAAACAACTTTTAGGCTACCATCAAGATGGCTCCTTATGAAGCCTTATATGGTAGGCCTTTTCACTCACCTCTATGTCAGTATGAGGTTGAGGGGGCAATTGTACTTGAACCACATCTTTTCTAGGAGAATAAATAGCATGTCCAACTGATCAAAAAAGTGTATATTGATAGCTCAATCAAGATAGCATTTATATACCAATAGACGTCAGCAACCTCTTGAGTTCAAGGTCAGAGACCAGGTTTCCTTGCAAGTCTCACCCAAGTTAGGCCATAGATATATTCGGAAGTAGTTTAATCTATCACCAAGGTTTGTTGGACCCTTAGAGGTTGTGAAATGGGTCAAACCAGTGGCTTACCAGGTGGCACTTCCTCATAGATACTGATCTATGCATGATGCCTTTTATGTATCTCAACTTCACTGATACTATCTAGATCCATCACACATCTTTCAGCCTGATGAGGTTAAATTGGATGTGGATTATTCTTTTTAGGAGTATTCAGTGCATATAGTGGATCGAAACATGAAAACACTCTGAGGTAGGTCAGTTCCTCTAGTATGGGTGTTATAGAATCACATCTAATTATAGGATGTGACATAGGAGTAGTAAGACGATATACAATCTTAATGGTTGGAACACTTTGTCGATGATACATATTTACCTTTAGAAGGCCAACTCAGGGATGAGTTTATTGAAGGATGGAAATTTGTAATGACCCATATTTTCAACAAAGATATGGATCATTGGTTTTTAAATTTGAATACCTTAAAAATCCCTAATAAATATGTCTAATCAATCCAAGGAGGTCATGGTAATGTTTGGGGCTCATTCGGAGCCTGGAGCTCCAAAATGGAAAAAACATACTCAGTCGCATAGTTTGTCTATAACCATGTGACCCAGGGTGCATGACCATGTTCCTTGTTCCAAATATGGGAAAAATCGATTCTGTATAGTTTTCACATGGTTAGTCAAATCGTGCACCTAACTATGTAGGGTTCCCCTTCTCTATAGACAATTTGTCATGATTGGCACATGGTTTGAAAATGGTGCCCCTAAACCATGTTCTTTGATATTTTGGGTGAAAAGAAACTTTTTCTATCCACTTAAACATATTTACCCTTTTCCTTTTTCTTATTCTCCCTCCAGGGTTCATCCAAGGTTCTTCCTCTCTTTTTTATCACCCAAGCTCCTCATCTTGGCATTGAGCTAGATCCTCCATCTGATGTCTGTTATTCTATCTTTCAAAAGCATTGGATCCATATCGGTAAGCTCCCCTAGTCTCTTAATTCCTATAAAAGATTATCTTTCCATCCATTGTGCTATTCAGGTGTAGGATCATATGCCCTATTTTAATGTCATTGGACTTTTTCTCAGATCTCTTCCAACTAACTATGAATCTAAGGCCGAACCTGAGCGAGGAGTCATCTACAACCTTGATCTAGGTGGTCACGCCATTTTCCCTTTGAGTTTCTTCATTTCATAATTATGTCATTGTGTCATGCACTAAATTTTATTGAGCATCTCCTTTATATTGATTGATTCATATCAAATTGATCATTTCATCCTAATATGTGCCTCTTGATCCTTGTTTTGTAGTCCATAGGTTGTATACACCATATATGGTCACCCCATAGGTGTGCTAAGTGAAAATTACCATTTTGGTCAATTTTCTTAATTGTCCAAAATGTATAATTGGATTCTATCTTGGATTCTAAATTGAATGGTCCTTGATATATGAATTCCCATGGAACCTGATGCACCTATTAGGTGTTTGGTTTATCCTGTCCTTCAAATTTACCAAGTAGGCAAGTTACTTAAATGATCATGTCATCCTCTAAATGACCCTTTGAGCCTTATAAATGGATTGATGTGTATTAATGAATTAAATTAATTGGTTATAGTGAATGGATTGTATAGGATGGTTTATGAAAGATGGTGTAATCCTTTAAACAAATTGACCATGACACCATCATATTAACACTTGATCCCTATAAGTGGATTTATCTTGTTTTGAGAAATTTAATGGGTTGATTAAAATTAAATGGATAATGCATGGTTGAATATCTTTCTTAAATCAAATCAGTTGGTTTTAAATGGAATGGACCCAAGGGATGTTATGTCCATGCCCCTTGTTTATTTCTTTAAATGCTAATCATGTATTGTAATTTTTTAAATGGAATTGAACATAACTAATGGAACATATGAGAGGTAATTCATCATGTTTTATATTATAAATATGATTATTCATCTTATATATATATTCTATATGAAGGAAGTGGAAGGGAGGTAACTCCCCATGCTAGTTATACATATAATATGCCTTTATATAGGTTGTGTATGATAGTAAGGGACCATCGAGAATGGTTTATAATCATGCTCCCTTACATCGGGTGTGTAGTATGGCATATTGCAACAATGATACTATATGGGCATTGGGATTTACGTGCCACATTCCATGATTAGAGTGATTCCATAACGGCACTCTCGCTATCTTGAGTGTTGTTTCATGGAATCTCTTACTCTATTTGGGAGGTAGGATACGTACCATATTGCATGAGTTTATAGGCTCATTGGACTGGTCATGGAAGTCTTAGTTATGCCCCAGTCTAGTCAGCACTAGTATTCCGTGTATATGGACATTATGAATTAGCACACACTTGGTTCTTATAGGTGGATGAATTATAAAATTATACTATATATATATATATATATATTACTACTATATATATACTAATTGTTCATACATTCCTTCTAGAAATGTGCCAAAAAGGTAAGGTTATATGGTGTCCCTTAGGAACCTTAGTGGCTTGGTTATTTATTTCATCATTTCTTTACTTATTCTGTTGTACCTGCACACTTTTTAGTTATCATCACTTATTAGATTACACATAGAAACCATTGGGGTGGCCTACTAAGATTTATCTCACGCCATACTCGGGCTTCCTTTAGTGTCTGAGAAGATCATTTGTTTGAAGGTATTAATAAGGGAAATTTCCCTGTTTTAGGATGTTGACATGCTTACCTTTAGTTGGAATTTAAGAGAAGATGATTGGGAATGGGATCAAGATTCTTGAATTTGTTTTGTCTTTTTTTTCATTTTTTATTATTGTATAGCATGTTTGTATATTCTTGTATCCTTTCTATATTAGAGTATTACATGCATCCATGTATCATACTACCTTATAGTCTTTTTATTATTATCAGTTGCTCAATTTATTATCTTCTATTTCTTACTTATTTAGTTATATGTTTATGCTTCTGCATCAGTTTATTGATTATTTCTATTTATATTATGTTTCTTCTATTGTTTATTATTGGTTGAATATGTTTTACTACTCTGACATGAGAGTATAGTCTCTGAAATGTACTGCCTTTACACCCTAACTACTATTCGGCAGCCTCTGGCATACGGGGAGGCACTCTTGAGGCCATGTGACCCACCAGATTGGGGAATGGGTTATGTGGACCCCATCTTGGGATGTTACACATGAGATGGATCAAAAAGATACTTTCATAGTTGTGATAAATGGAAAACACTATATATCAATGTCAGTTGCGGTGGAAGTTCTAAATAGTAAGCCACTTTCCCCACCTTCTCACAAACCTAAAAAAGTCCCCTAAAATGAGGAGAAAGTTTCCCTTGCCTCCCAAGCCGTCGATGACCCAAACAACGTGATACTTTCAAGAAAATCTGATCACCAGCTGAGAATTCCAATGATCTATGACAAAAATTATTATAAGATTTATACCATCTCTGTGCCATAAAAATTATTTGAATAATCAAATGAATATTTGATGTCATCTCTCGAATCATGCTCAATAAAACCAAGGAACTGTCACCAATATCTGACCAATACAACAAAGATTTACAATTTCATCCATATAACGCCTCAAAAGGATCCATTCTAATCACAGACTAGTAACTATTGTTATAAGAAAAATCAACCATCCCTATATGGTCATCATAAGCCCCTACCAAAGTTGAGGACGTAAGAATGTAGCATATCCTCAATAATTTGTATAGCTCTTTTGTCTGGCCATCCAACTGTGGATGGTATGTCATACTCAAATGAACTTGAGATCTCGGTGCCTCTTGAAGGCCCCTCCAAAAGAAATAAGTATACCAAGGATCTCTATCAGCGACTATAGTAGATGGAACTTCATGAAAATGAAAAATCTCTTTCATATAGAGATTTTCCAACTCTTCAAATTTGTTTGTATCATGAATTCATATGAAGTGAGATGATTTGGTAAGCTTATTGATCACAACCCATATCGCATTCTTATTTTTTTGGGTATGTTGAAACCCAACCCAAATTTCCATATAGCTTTCATCCCACTTCCAAGTTGTCACTGTAAGTGGCTGAAGTAAACCTGAAGGTCTCTGGTGCTCGACCTTGACTTGTTGGAATGTATAACAATGAGAGACAAAATTAGAAATTCCCCATATCATACCTGATGACCAGAATCTATACTGGATTTCATAGAAACTCTTCATGGTTTCTGGGTGCACAGAACACTAAGAACTATGTAAATCCCCCATCATAGATTTTCTCACAGGAAAAGGTACAATGTATGAGTTCTAAAAGAATAGAATACTCTCTGAGGAGAACAGACACTCATACACGGTATCTCCACCATAAAGAGAGTCTCTAATGGTTCATAATTCATTATCAAGATCCTGGTCCTAAAAATCATCTAGATAAGAGTGGAATTCAACTGAACACTGGACAAAAAAAACTTAATCCCCTAATTCCTGAACTCTGATGTGAAACTGTGAAAAAAGGTCCATAAAGTTCCACTCTTCTGATGATTCTTTCATGGTCTAGGTCGGAAGTTTCTTTCTCAAAGCATCCAATACAAAATTCTCTTTCTCCATGGTATAGGCAATGTCGAAATCAAAATATTGTAGGTATTTCACCCAACACCTCTGTTGTATATTCAACTCTTTTTGAGAGAAGATACAACTCAAGCTATTGTGGACATAATAAATGATATACCTTTCTCAGAAAAGGTAATACTGCCAACTCTTAAGTTCATGAATGACAGCTGCAAGTTCAGAGTCATGGGTTGGGTAATTAT
The DNA here is from genome assembly GCA_963277665.1 of Viscum album. Lineage (NCBI taxonomy): Eukaryota > Viridiplantae > Streptophyta > Magnoliopsida > Santalales > Viscaceae > Viscum > Viscum album. The sequence goes on from OY728147.1 coordinate 310,626,953, forward strand.
TCTCATGTGGTCTAAGCTGATGAGATCCATAAGCAATGACATGATCACCATTTATTAGAATACAACCCAAACCTGAAATAGATGCATTGTAAAAGACCACATAGCCCTGACCGGCCTCTAGAAAAGTCAACAACAATGCAGTAGTCAAAAGGCATTTCATCTCAACAAAAGAATTATGAAATTTTTCATCGCAAGAAAACTTTACTCCCTTATGATTTAGAGATGTCATCAAAGAAGCCAACTTTGAGAAGTCTTTTAAAAACCGGTGATAATAGCCATCCAAACCCAAGAATCTCCAAATCTGAAAAACATTTCATGGTTGTTCCCATGTCATAACAGACTTCACATTCTCAATATCAACTAATATATGATGTTCCAACACCACGTTTCTAGAGAACTACACTTACCAAATCCCGAAATCACATTTCAATAGCTTGGCATTAAGTTAGAGATTTCTCAACAATTCCATAACTACTATCAGATGATGCACATGATCCTCCTCAGACTGAGATTAAACAAGTATGTCATACACAAAGACAACCATGAAATTATCAAGATACTCATTTAAAATCATATTCATTAAATTCATAAGGACTACAAGATCATTGATTAGACTAAATGACATGATAGAGAACTCATAATGGTCATACCTACTCTGAAAGGTGGTTTTCTGAATGTAAGATTATTTTATTTTCAACTGAGGGTAACCAGAACGAAGATAAATCTTTGAGAACCAATTCTCCCCTTTAAACTAGTCAAAAATATCATCAATTTGTGGAAATGTATACTTGTTATGTACTGTAACTCGATTGAGAATTCACTAATCAACACATAGGTGAAGTAACCCATCATCTTTCTTAGCAAAGAGCATAGGCGCCGCCCAAGATGACACACTCGGGAATATAAATCCTTTCTTAAAAGGTTATCTAATTGAGACTTTAACTCTTTAATTTCAGTAGGGTCCATGTGGTAAGAAGTAATAGATAGTGGTTGAGTACCAAACACTAAATTGATAGAAAAATATGCATCCCTTACTGGTGGAAATACAGAGAATTCAGAAGGAAAAACTTTAGGAAACTCGATGACAACTAGTGGGTTGGACACTACTCAAGGATTCTTGATCTAGGTCAAAAGAAAACATAGATATTACTTTTCCCAACATTGGATAAGAATTTCCAACTCTACTTAGCCTCAAGTCCCATTCTCCTTAAAAGATATAGAAAACCCCATCGGGTGTAGTAAAGGAGACCCGCTGAAGATAAAATTCAATATGGGATTTATTAGTGATTATCCAATCCATACCAAATATGTAATAAAGAGGCTTTATGTTGATAACTAGAAAATCCCAAGAAATATCAACATATGATAATGATAAAATGGAAGGACTACAGAGACCCTACTCTCTCTTCGTTCTGAGGGGTGTAGTAATATCCATCGCATGAGATAAAATATCCATACGAATATTTAGAAGATTGAAAATTCGGGTTTAAAAAAATTAATGAGATGTATAAGTATCAAATAAAGTAGGCACTAATGATGGATCTATAGAAATGGTACCACTCACAGTCACAGGACCCATATCAGCTTCCTCTAGAGAATCTTCCACTGTATGAGGAATCTTCATTCAAGATGTTTGTGGCTAGAACCCCTTTGTTCATGAAGAATCTGATTGCACCATAGTTTTAACAGGGGATGATAATCCCATGCCACTACGTGGAGTATTATAGACATGATAGAACTTCTTCAGGTGACTTAATCATCCACAGGAACCACGTATCTTGGGTGCCTCAATGAAAACCCGTTTAAAATGCCCAGGCATTCCATACTGGTATAAAATCAAAGGGACATTTCCAATAACTTCTAGAGGTCTATAAAAAACTATTTTCGAGAACCACCATGAAAATCATCACACTTCCTCTTCCCTTTATAGGGACTCACACTGCCACTTGGAGAAAAAGGAACTCCCATCAACCCTAACTGAGCTGCCATGTCCATTTCAACCATCAACGCTCTATCCATCACAATAGCATAATAAGTAATCTTCGGAAAGAATACAATAGAAAAATATCAAATCAAAGTCCCATATCAAACTGTCAAGTCCTTATCTTCTCATTCATCATAATATCAGGTGAAAACAGAACAATCTTGGCAAGGTTATTTTCATATTCTATCACGGTCATGTAAACTTGTTCGAGTTTGAAAAGATCTAACGCCATGGCTAACACCAACGAATCTGGATAAAACTGGTTAGTGAAAATATATTTACATTCTTTCCACTATAAACCCTCATTCTTATTCATCATAATCTTCATGTCCCACTATCTCCTGCAAGGTCTCTCTAGCTTGCAGGTGGAACATTTCACCTTGATTTCATGAGGCATTTCCAAGAACTCAAATAGAATATTGATATTTCTAAACCAATCCTCAACATTTTGAGGATCATTATATCCCAAAAACACTGGTGGATAATGATGAAAGAACTCATGAGAACAAATCCTAATGTCATCCCTCTGAGGTTCCACAGTTGGAGCCTGAACAGGAATGGGTGCAGGTGTTTATCCCAGAGCTTGGACAAAATGCACAATAACCTCAATCAGGTTCTGGTCCATGAGAGTATTTTCTCACTAAGGTTCATTAGAAGCTTCCTATTGGATCTAATTTTCATGTCTTCTTGGAGGCATGATGCCACATAACATTGGCAGACATCATTGAATACATTATATTAACACTCAAACATAATAACAAGGGAAGTTAATCCCAACAAACAAGAAGAAAATACTTGTATTTCAACCTATCCAAATCAAAATTAAGGAAAAGACTAGAACTAATCCTCAATATTCATTTCTCAAACCACCCCTGGTGACTTAAGGCTCATTGTGGTGAGAGCTGGTCAGGCACTCAATCACAACTACCTCCTAAGTCCTGACAAGATCACTCAACTACATACTAACATCAAGGCACGATGCTTAACTAAAACCTTCAATAGCACTTTTTCATGAACCATCCTAGATACCATGGTACCCTGATAACTGATCTGGTCCTAACATGGCCTGAAGGGTGTTCTCAATCCCCATGGGTTGGAAACTAGCACCTGGAATCAAACAAGATAAAACTAGGAAAAGTTTTGTCTATCAAAAGTGGAAGAAATAGGTACAATCCAGTATAAAAAACTCCATAGGGATAATAGTACCATAATTCAAATAGGTATAAACAACCCAAATAACATCCACAAAGTACCAGAAAACAGGAAGATTTCATCCCAATTCCCAATGGATATAAATCTTCAAATCCCAAGGATCAACAATAAGAACCACCTCTGGATCTTATACGGTGAAGTCAGGGTACATGCTTGCTCTCGATACTCAAATCAAGGAAAGGGGAGGGCTCTGGAAAACCCTTTGGAATCTTAAGGTCCCCCCAAAAAATCTATTTTTTCTGGTGGCAGGTTTGCACAGGTATTCTTCCCACCATGGACTTCCTCGCCTTCTGACATGTCACAAATGACAAGCAATGTCCCATCTGCTCGGGTGTACTTGAATATCCTCTGCATGCGATCACCCAGTGCCCGGGGGTGGAAGAGATCTGGACATTTTGGGGCTCTGATTTGGAGCTTATGCTGGATACGGCGTCAGACCTTCCGACACTGCTGATGTTGTGGTTGTCTTCTTTCACTGCTAACAAAGTTGCTTCATTATGCATTGTGGAATGGATTATCTGGGAACAACGCAATGACTTCACCTTTAATCACACAGCAAAGCCCCCCAGGTTTTGGATTGAACGGGCTACATCCTGGATTGAAGGGTGGAATCGGGACTCTGACCGTCATGGGCTTTCTGGCACTCACACAGCTGCATCAAGATGGCACCCCCCCCCCAGAAGGGATCCTCAAGATCAACGTTGATGCATCTCTCTCCATGGATGGAATTGTAGGAATTGGACTTGTGGCACAGGATTTTCATGGTCAAATCATTGATTCCAAGCATGAATCAAACCACGCTCTCTGGGAGCCCATTGTTGCTGAAGCCTTCGTTGTCCTTTCCGAACTAACGTTCGCAAAAGATCATGGATGGGAAGCTATTCACATTGAATCTAATTGCCTCACTATCATCAATGCTATTGGTCTTACTGATGGCGACTTCCATTCTTTTGGCCCCGTTATCAAGAACATCCAGTCTCTCAGTCAAAGCTTCACAACCTGATCCTTCTCCTTCATCAAAAGGGACGGAAATGAAGCAGTCTGTCACCTGGCTTCTTTCAGCACGTCTGGCGCGAATCATCTCTGGCTTGATCACTTTCCTTCTTGGTTGCAGGACTTTGTAACTGCTGACCTTCATGATTAATATATCATCTTCTTTTGTCAAAAAAAATCTACAAACACCAAAAGGCATAGGTAGGGTGTAAGATAAAATATGAGTAGGGTCTCACCAAGGATTCCATAAAAAGATACCAAATTGATCAACCAAATAAATATTTCAACTTTAAATAAATAGGCATGATGTTTCAAAATCATATTTAAAACAAATCATGCTTTACATTTCAAAGGATGGAAATATTTCAAATAAATTCTTAAATAAACATTTTATATGAAACATTTTATATAAATTAACAAAGCATTTATAAAATAGTTTACAAACAATGGCATGTATATCAAAATAATCACAAACGAGCAACATGGTCATCTTCCAAGAGGTATGATAGTTCCAAGTTATGGGATCCCTGCACACTCTAATAGGTGATCACAGAAATATGTGTACACATGCCCCTCGGACACTGGTCAAAGAGGACTCATCACCATCCCATCAGGGATGTGACCTGATGCATTTGTTTTATTAGAGTTAAAAAGCATCAATAGAGTGTTGTCCTGAATAAATCACAAACTACCTAGACTTTCATGTGATCTAATATCAATCAATAACGGGAAATTTATTTCAAAATAGTTTAAAATACAATTAACCCATTTCCCATGACAATATGTTAATCTCCATTTAAAACCCAGAATGGGTTTTTAATCAAATCATTCCTTTTCCAGGATAAAACTAATGGGTTCTTATCAAAAAAATTAAGATATTTTTCACAAATAATAAATTGAAATCCATTTCAAAAATCAATTTCACAAATTAAATTCCACACTTTAATTTCATAATTTTTCCATCAAACTCTACAAACACACTCCAATTCAGTGGAATTGGGGGTTTTCTCCAATTTTCATGCCAAAGAAAATCAAAACCCCAATACAATAAATTAGTTTTTCACAAAACAAATGAAATAAACTTAATTTAAATCGATTTATTTAGGTTGAAATCAATTGGACAATCATAGATGGAATCACCTACAGTAGATCATTGGATCACATCTTACAACGCAAATAATAGGAAACTCCAATGAAGAACATCAGCAAAGGGGATCTGAGAATCAAACATAGATTAAATATCTAAAACAATAGATATTATATCATGTAATAACATAGAGACCTAACAACCCTAATTAGGATATAAGGAGAGAGTGAGATATAAAGAACAAGAGAAGAACTCTTATCGGGGAAGGATCGAACAACAATTTCCATTCTTTGATTCACTTAGGAAGGGGTTTGGAAGATCTAAAACTAGTTCTTGGGAGCTCTAGATTCCTAGGAAAATGCCCAACCCCGAATTAGGGTTGAGAGGGGGAAGAAATAGGGGTTCATTAATTTTTATGTTATTTTTTGAATAATTAAAATCTGCGCACATTGTTTCATAGAGGGGGTTGCATGGTTTGTCTAATCATGCACCCCTGCCGGTGGGGTTGCATGGTTTTTCAAACCATGCGCCTATAATGAAAACTGTCACTTCTTGGGTTTTCATATTTTTCACTATAAAGGCGCACATTTTTGGGAAAATCATGTGTCAACCGTGCATAGCCCAAGAGCCCTTCAAAATATCCAAAAGTTATCCCGAAATACCCCTAAAAAAACAAACCAAAGCATGATCAAAAGAGGGGTTTAAGAGTACCTAAAAATAGTAACGGGGTATTGAATTTATAGTATCAAATTTATGAGAAAATGATAAATTATTTTCTTATAAAGTGAAAAAATAACTTTATGACTTGATCACTTTAGTGATTAACAAATATCACACATTAATATTTTAAATATAAAACAACATAATATAACATGATAATAAATACTAATAAAACTTAATAGTTATAAATTTAAATAAATCATAATTTCAATATTTATAATTTTATAATGAACTTTAAATTATATTTGAAATCATGAAAATTTTCATTTTATTTATTTCTTTATAATAAAAAAAATTAAAAATTAAATACATAATATTATAATTAAGAATATTTATTCATCTATTTATCATCATAATTTTTTTAAATAGATAAAATATTTAAAACATAAAATAGTATTTAAGAATAAAACATAATCATATAAAATATTGTAACATGGATGATAATTTCTATTTATTGTTTAAAAATGAAGTAAACTAATCCACTAAATGTGAAAATAATGGGAACAATGACCCACATAATGTTATCGAATTTTACACATTATTATTTAAATTTAGAAACATATACTTTGTTAGTTTTATTTTTAATTCTACTAAACTAAGTGACCCCATACATGCATTTCATGCTCTCTTTATTCCATTTCTCTCTCCTCTCCTTCTCATCCTCCCCACTTGTGAACACCATCATCTTTATTTTCTCTTTGTTTTCCCTCTTCTACTGGCTAAGTTGAAACCCTGCTCACTCATCACACTAACTCCCATAAATGGATCTTCCATGAGCATCCCTAATTGATCATATAATTCAAAACCTTTACTCTATCTCAACTCGGCATATGAAGAAACTTACCCCTTATGTTGACTTCCTTCTTCCTGTTTTTTCCTCCGTTCATAGTATATATTCCTAAATATGTTCATCCACTCTAATCGAACTATTGTATCTTCCTTAGCCTCACATGTTCAATTTTTCTCTTTCCCTTTTTATTTCTCTATCTAGAAACCCTAATCTATATGATTCTCTTTGAAATATATTTTTTTTCATATGCTCCCCCTCTAATTTTTAATCATTAATCACCACTCCAATTTCTATAGTATTGGAATTTTACTCTTTTATATATTTTATATTATGTAATTCCATTTCACAATGAACTCTTTATAGTGAAACATACCTACTCAAGTAAGTATATTCTATCAATGAATTGGGTACTAACAATATGAATAATGAAACTTATAAATTGTGAAATATATTCTTCCACTAAATATTTTTTTCTAAAAAAATCAATGAGTTGTGTTCTCTGATAATATCTCTGTGCAATTTTCTATAGGTTGTGGGAATTTTTTCATAAAACCCACACGCGATTTAAGATAGAGCCTCAATTATTGTAGATTTTTAAATAATCATCTAATTATTCACCATGCATTACTTAATTTTATTTAATCTCAATGTTTGATATTACATATACTCCAGTTTTTTTATGATTTAAGTGAAACTTAAATGTTATGAATTACATTTCTTTATATACTCTTTTATCTTACCATTACAAATATGTAACAAATGTATGATAAACAAAAATAGTATTGTAAAGAATCTAGGCTTCGATGGAAGTAAACAAATGTGAAAAAAAGTTACCACCTCTATAAGTTTTGGATGCATTCATTTCTTCTCATTATATATTTGACTATTTGAATTTTAAGGTTTTATTTTAACGATATACTTATTTAGTTTCCATATTGAACTACAGGTTCATGTATTTCCTCCATCTATATAAATTCTAATAAGAAAATATTAAATTTTTATGACATAAATCCAATGAATGGTGTTGAAATAAACACACAAAGATTGGTTCTCTTCTATTATCGAAATTTCTAGTATATGGTTTGTTTAACTATATCTCTTTCATTATCTAAATTTTCTATTCATTTTGAATGTTTTACTCCATCAAATTAATTCTTTGTTATATTTTTTATAGGTAATTTTCTTAATTACATAAGAAGAATACATTCTATTAAGAGGGTCAAGACCCATCTTATTGAATGAAAAAGAGAAGGAACCCCTTTTGAAAATGGGTTTGGGAAACCCAAACAAATAATTGGCATAAATTCCAAGAAGAAAGAAAACCCAAAGGAATGACATGGTACATAATGATCAAAGGAAAACCAAAATCAAACAAGATTCAATTCAAGCCTTGTTGACCCCCCTACCAGACAAATTCAACATCTGAGTCTGTCAATGGTGATATGTCGCCCCCTGCTAAGAAGTTTAGTTGTGCTAGTTGCTAAGAAGTTAAGTTGTGCTAGCAACACAATCTGGTAGAGAACCCCTCCTTACCCAAGGATGAGGAAGGAGGGCTAGATGACATGTTCCAGCACACCTATCCCTCTTTCGAGTCGCCCGCCCTAGAAGAACAAAAAAAATATCACTACAATGCCAACATGATGCAACAAAATCCAGACAGTCCAAACTGTGCAAGATGTCAAAAGTAGGGTGCCCATTTATTGAGAAGAACAGATGGCTGATGATGGCACACCCATCCCTTCTTCAAGGTCGCCCACCCAGCAACACCTACATATAACACACCAAATGCAACTAGACAAGGAACAAAGCATGAGCTGATTTCATAAATACAAATAGAATCAAACCATCCAAGACCATTGCACGTTCAGAAACACCCAAATTGAAAACACAATGGAGAAAAACGATATCCACACGAGAACATCGTCATCTCTTCCTGCCGAATCCAAACCAGATCCACACCAAGCATCTGAGTGAACCCAACAACGTCAGCCAAAGTAATCCTCAAACAGCTGAACCAGATCCATCCCCAAACCTCGGCAGCAACGCGACATAGGAGCAGCAACGAAATAGAGAAGCGCGTCACAGAGTGAAATGTGGCAGCCAAAAGCGCATCACGGAAATCACTGGAGCAGCCGGAAGGCACATCACAGAGCACCGAAGCAGCCAGAAGGCACATCACTATGTCAAAGGGACGAGATAGGCAACTTGACGGCCAAGTCTCCACCTCCTCTAAAAATGAAACCACAAGCTATGTTGTGAAGAGACTAGGTCGAGGGACCAGATCAGCAGAGCAGTAGAAAGGAGATCCACCACCAGAGAACTTCAAGCAAATCCATGAGGTTCTTGACGACAGAGACACCATCATCACAGCATCCGATATGGTGAAAACTAAAGAGATATGAGCCGTGAAAGAGGATAAATAGGTCGACCAAGGGAGATCGTACCCGGACGAAGATGAAAATCTGGAAAATCCACAGCAAAGCTCCATTCCAGAGAAAGAACCGACCTTCGAAGACCTAGTTTTTGGGTGATGGGTGGAGGATTTGAGTGATTGTTATAGAGAAACCTGAGGAACGCGAGGAGGGTGAGGAGGGTGAGGAGGGTGGGGAAACCCTAGTGCTCCTTCGGGTTATTGTGGAGCCATCAAACATAATAATTAATTAAATGTTATATATATATATTAATATTAAAGTTGATTTTTATAGTTCTTCGGACACATTAACCGATGTGACTAAGAATATTACTCCACCCTATACTGTAGCTACTCCTCCTATATTGTATAATAGTTCTCATTTCATCTTTAACATTATGAGAGAAACCACCCATTTATTGTACCATTAGGTTCATTTTTTACCAATATTTTATTTCTTTTCATAACTTATATTTTGACACCATAATACTAGATATGTCTATAATGTATGAACCATTTTGTAACAAATATTATTCGAAAATTCAACTCAGTTGGTGAATATGTTATACCTTCAATTAACATGTACTAAATTTTATTGATATTGATTTTATATACACCAAATTTTGTTTTCAACCCTGCTATTACATATGAATTGTGTTCATTAAACTATTACTATATTTTTTTCCTACTATATGGAACTCTTTGTATTTTAATTTTAAAAAAAATGTAGATTAGAAGTGGAAACATTGGTATATATAATTACATTATAATATTTAATAATTTTATCTTTTTTAGTAGTTTCCATTTTATGTTACCTTTTTTCTATATCAGTAATGGAAATACTAACTATATATCATTTTCTCTCAGACATGACTAGCACTTTACACCTCTCAAACATGAAAGTTATAAATATTCATCCTTTAACTAATCATATAAAACATGGAAGATATATAATATCAAGACATTTCATCCATTCCTCCTTAGATCCAAATTTTATGATTTTCATTTTTCTTATTGAAAACTATGTTGTACTATTTGATACAAATAATATCACTGCAAAATTACTCTACTGTAAAATTATTTTCATTTAAATATTTTTTAATTATATCTTTATATTTCCTATAAAATATGATTCCATATAAATAATTACAAGTATTTTTAAAAAAAACTTTATATATTTTTTAAAAATAAATCTTAAGTGGAAAATGGATTGTGTAAATATCTATCTACAATTCATTATATTTAAATAAAAATAATGTACTCAATATATATTGCCCTTCTGGAACACTTTTATAACATGAAAATTTACTAATATACATGATCTAACTCTCTCATCATACATTGAACATACTTTTCTATAATTTTCCTACTATATTTTTCAAATGTATCTTTCTTTTTTACATTAACATTGATAATTCAACTAAATTGTATGTTCTTTATTACACTTTTCATGCACTCGATCTTTCATGTCCTACTTCTCCTATACTTCCCATTATCCCCACAAGTAAAACCCATCATCTTTCTTTCATATTCATATCTTCACTTCCATTGTATCCATCAAATCCCTAATATCTAGTCACAATAACACTGATAACTGGATCTCCACCTAATGATCTCTAATATAGCTCATAACCTCCACTAATATAGCTCTATCTCATCTATGTGTGCACATATAACTGTTGAGTCAAAAGTTCTCTTTTGAATTTTATGTCTTGTTTTGGAAATCACAAATGTATTCATATATGCTTATCGTACTCACTATGCTTATCGTACTGACTATGCTTATTGTACTGACCATGCTTGTCATACTGACTATGCTTATCGTACTGACTATGCCGATTGTACTGACTATGTTTATCGTACTGACTATGTTTATCGTACTGACTATGCTTATCGTACTGACTATGTCAATCGTACTGAATAAATCGTACTAACTATGTCAATCGTACTGGCTCTGTCAAACGTACTGACTTTTGTGCATCGTACTCTCTTTGTATCATATCAATACATTACACTATGTAATACTTATAGTACTCATATTTTTATCACATGCTTGTTTTTATCCTTTGTCAACACATGTCAATCATACCCATGTTTATCATCTTCATATATCTTTTTTTTAACCAAAACGATGTCATGAAGTTAGTTATAAACTAATCAAAACGATGTCGTGTTTTATGTTTCAATATGACCGTTATAAATTCCAGGTGTCCAAGTCCCTCTGAGTTTTCCGGAGAAATATGACCATTGGAGAGGATATGTGACCTTTGGAACCTGAAGCCTATAAATAGGAGGTCATTTGAAGCTGAGAAGAACAACTGAGAGACTTTGATCATTCTTTGCTACTATCAAGTTCTAGAGAGAGATGTTGTGACTTCTCTCTTGCTTCGTGCGAAAGCCTTGAGATTACAAAACGTGAATGACTCGTTCTTAGTTTTTGTATTTCAATAAGTGCTTCATTTTGCTTTGTACGACCGATCAGGTGATAACGATCGAGGGCTGCTGAGGATAGACAGACGGTGCTACCGATCTTCGTATCGAGAGCTTTCAAGTGTTTGAAAGACAGAGGTGTCGATTACCTGCAAAATTGAGGGCTTGTAGGGATAGCAAGACAGACGCACCGATCATCGTATCGAGGGCTTACCAAGGTGGTGGTAATACAAACCTCTTATCCTAGGTGAAAGGATACCCTTCTCTTTGGGATAAAATAATTGTAATACTTTTACATTTCCACTACTGTTTGTTTTAGAAAGGGAATTGTATTATTTCCTTTCTTCATTTCATATTCATTTGTAATTGTTTCAATTACAATCATACTGTCACATAGTGTATCGATTGATTCTATATGCTTTATGGTAGAATCTTTTACTATTGTATTACTCTGATTATTGTATTCATTTTGAATACAATTGCTTTACACTTCTTATAGTATTACATCATATCATACCTTTATATACAAGACAATTGTGGTTAATTGTATTTATTGTGAATTGTATTAGTTTAAGATCATTTAAACTAATTTATTAAGTGTTTAAACACAAAGTTTTTAAACCTACAATTCACCCCCCTCTTGTATTGTTCCATCTAATATACATATATATCTATATATCGATCCAAAAGTTTACAACAACTAAGATTCCGGAAATGAAACTTAACAAAAGTTTACAACAACTAAGATTCTACCTTAAAGCATATAGATTCCTATATAATCAGAGTACAAGTCTAAGGAAGTATAATAAGATTATACTTTCCTCAACAACTAAAAGTACATCGGAAAACAGAATATAAATACTACAAGTATTAAGTAGTAACTCTTTTAACCCAAAGAGAAGGGTATCCAACAACCTTGGATAAAGGACCCTTGATTTATACTTTCAAGAAAGTCTGTCTTACCCACACCAGGGTAAGCCCTCAATACGAAGATCAGAGTCTGTCTTGCTATCCTCGCAAGCCCTCAACTTCAAGGTAGTCTACACCTCTGTCTTCCTCATCAAGGAAACCCTCAACTTCAAGGTAGTCGGCACCTCTGTCTTCCTATCCTCGGAAGCCCTCGATTGTACACAACAACAATCGGAGTCGCACAAAGAAAATCTGAACAAGTAGTTCAGTACGCACTAAGCAATAAAGCTTCTCTTTCTAGAAATCACTTCAGCAGCATGTAATCTCTAGATTGATCAACTTGTTTTGAGCTCTTTCAAATGAGCTTCTATTTATAGGCATAGATTCAACGGTCGGCTCCCTCCTCCAATGGTCATATTTTTCCTTGAATTTCGGAGGGACCTGTACACATGTCACTCAATTAATGGTTAGTAAATAACTGAAAGCACGACATCGTTTTATAACAAAACAAGTGTTAGCAAAAATATGGTTATATAACTAAAATACAATATTCGGAATGTAAGAAAATGAAAGTTCGAAGTCTAACCAAAATTGGATTCAGAGTCTATAATACAAGGATATTTGGATTCTGTTTTGTAGGAATTTAGAACCTGAATTCTATAGAATTCCAGAGTCTGAATTTTAAGGAAATTCAAAGTCTGGATTCACAAGAATTTGGAACCATAACTCTATAGATTTCCGGAGTCTGAATTTCAAGGAAACTCGGAATCTGGATTTATAAGAATTTGGAACTAGAACTCAAAAAGTTTAGAGTTAGAGTTCATGAGAATTCAGAGTCAGAACTCATAAGAGTTAGGAGTCTGTATTCAGAGAACTCGGAGTCCGAACTCAGAAAGTTTGTAACCAGAATTCATAATCATAATTTGGAGTCAGAACTCAGAAAGTTCGTAACCAGAATTCGTAATCAGAATTCGGAGTCAGAACTCAGAAAGTTCATAACCAGAATTCTGATTCAGAATTCGGAGTCAGAACTCAAAAGATTTCGTAACTAGAATTCTGATTCAGAATTCGGAGTCAGAACTCAGAAGAGTTTGTAACCAGAATTCTGATTCAGAATTCGGAGTCAGAACTCAGAAGAGTTCATAACCAAAATTCTGAGAATTTGGATCCTAAAACAGAATGCTTCATATCTAGGTAATTATAGGATTTCGAGGTTTTGGTTTCAAACCAAATTTTACACTTAGGAAAATTATGATATAAGAAATGAAAACATGATAGGGATAAATTTCCTTGGAGAAGGAAATCTTTCCTTATAGAAGTAAAACATAGGGTAAAATGAGTTTTTCCTTGAGATAAGGTGTTTGTGATTTTCAAAACAAGAAGGAATAATAAAGTCATAAGGAAACCTTAATGTCTTAATAATCTCCCCTAATTATGAAGGAAGTTGGTACGTTTAATAAAGAAAGTTCTGAAAAGTCATTGTTTTTAATAAATGAAGAGAAGAGAAAAGTAGCTCATTTATCTCCAGATAACATATTTGTGGTGCTTTGGATGCAAGGTTTTCTTATCCCAAGAAAAGGGGATAGATAAACTCTTAAAGTCTCTGATATTTTTATGCTAGACTATCTTCTAAACATGAGAAAGGTAAATCTCATGGGATACATTTTTTAAATAGTCAAGAATGTCAAGTCATGAGCGATCAAGTCTCATTTGATTATGTATCCCTCTATTCTTACAAAGTTCATTATTGAGAGCTTGAAGTTTTGTAATATTCCTTTGAAAGGGCAATTGAAAGAGCTGAAGCCTTCTTGGATAAGTAAGAATACGTTGAAGAATTTGTATGTTTGTTTCGATGAAAACTCAAAGCTCTTTGTCAAAGATATAGAAGCTGAATCGGCACAAAATCAATCGGCACCAAATCAATCATCACCTTTTCCAATCAAAGATAATTCAACTGTTGTTGCTCCTCAAAAGTCAGATCCGAAAACTAGTTCTAAGCCAAAGAAGAAACCTAAATACAACAAGGAGGTTGTAGCCAAGTGGAGGAAAGATAGAGAACAAAGAAAAGAAGGTGATACTAAGTTCGGTCTTGATCCAGCTGAAGCTTTTGCTGAGAGGATAAGGGTAGAGGATACCCTTCAGGCTGAAAAGAAAAAGAGTACTCTTTTGAAAAGGAAAGCTCAAGACTTAAATGTTTCTAAAATCATGAAAATGGTTGAGGAGGCTAGTGCTCAACAAACATAAGAAGTGAATCAAGAACCAATCGTACATAGTCTTCCAGAGAAATAGAAAGGGAAACAAATTTTGAAAGAAGTACAGAAAGTTGAGGAAGTTGAAGAAGAGGAAGAATATTTTCTTTTGTAATTTCTCCAAAGTTCAAAAAAGAGTATAGAAGAATCGTTTCAAAAGTAAAGTGAAGGTATTCAACAGGTTCCTCATGCCGATCAAGCACCAGCTGAGTCTCTTACTCCATATAGAATTCCTTCCCAAGTAAAGCATGGTGCTCAATATTCTCATACCAAAAAAGTAATCTTTATCAGTGACAAAGTGGAAGAAGAAAGAAAAGGAGAAAGAAAAAGAAAAAGGAAAATAGCCAGTTGAAGACTCAAGTTGATCAAATGAACTGGATTCGTATGATGAGGATACTGATTCAGAACAAACAATTTCTCTCAAGAAGAGTGATTACATTGTTCATGTTTTGAGAAGGATTGAGAAGACCATTCCTTATTTTCCTAGACTGGAAGGGAAACTTGATTTCATCACTGACAATCAAAGGAAGAAGTTTGGTTCTCTAAGAGAACTGAGAAAGAGAGTTTTTTCAATTAAAGCCTATTTAAAAGTACTATCTGAAAGTTAGACTGCTCATAAGAAAGCTTGCAATAGAATGACTAAGTGGTCATAAAAAATAGAGAGCTCAGTGAATGATCATGAAATATCAATAAAAGATTTAAGGAGGCTTTCAAATGGTCTTGCTATTTCCTTCAATAAGCTTGAAAAAGAAACCATTGAAAGGCTAAATTAGATGTCAACAACTCATAGAGCCGATATTCCTTCAGTAAAAGAGTTGAAAGAGAGAATGAATGGTTTTCAGACAGAGTTTTCAAAGGTTTCATCTTTCAAAGCTGAAATAGTTATGTTGAAGAAGCAAAATTATGTACTATCTAAAGACAATAAGAATTTGCAAGATAGAATTGATACTCTTGAAGAAGTAATCAGAGTCCAAGAAGAGACTATCAAGAATCAGGATCAGATTTTTGCCGATCAACAAGAGCTTCTCAAATCTCAGGGTGATTCTATCTCTGAAGACAAGAAAGAAATCAAAAAGATGAAATCTGTTCTTCATGATCTGATCAAGAAAGAAAAGTAAAGAGAAAACAAATGAGTGTTTTTGTATCTTTATTTTCTCATTTCTAGAATTCTATAGACCTTTTTTATCTCAATGAGATTTATGTTACCTTTCCCTTTGCCTTGCATTTCTTTTCTCTAACTCTTTCAGGCAACTCGAGATTACCCCATTCTTTTTTGTAAATCACAAAGGGGGAGAATGCTTTATAAGGGGAAAATGTTTTAATCAAATACTTCTAAATCAAGGAAAATCTACGAATACAATCCTTAGGAAAGTATATACCTAAGGGGGAGTTAGTTGTATTCAATTTCTTATTCAGAATAGTTTCCAATAACTCAGGGGGAGATAAGTTTTTCTTTTTGTTTTTACTTTATGTTTTGTGATTTCCAAAAAGGGGGAGATTGTTGAGTCAAAAGTTCTCTTTTGACTTTTATGTCTTGTTTTGGAAATCACAAATGTATTCATATATGCTTATCGTACTGACTATGCTTATCGTACTGACTATGCTTATCCTACTGACTATGCTTATCGTACTGACTATGCTTATCATACTGACCATACTTATCGTATTGACTATGCTTATCGTACTGACTATGATGATTGTACTGACTATGCTTATCGTACTGACTATGCTTATCATACTGACTATGCTTATCGTACTGACTATGTCAATCCTAATGAATAAATCGTACTAACTATGTCAATCGTACTGACTCTGTCAAACGTACTGACTTTTGTGCATCGTACTCTCTTTGTATCATATCGATACATTACACTAAGTAATACTTATAGTACTCATATTTTTATCACATGCTTGTTTTTATCCTTTATCAACACATGTCAATCGTACCCATGTTTATCATCTTCATATATCTTTTGTTTTAACCAAAATGATGTCGTGGAGTTAGTTATAAACTAATTAAAACGATGTCGTGTTTTCTGTTTCAATATGACCGTTATAATGCCACATGTACAGGTCCCTCCAAAATTCAAGGAAAAATATGACCGTTGGAGGAGGGAGCCGACCGTTGAAGCCGTGCCTATAAATAGGAGCTCATTTGAAAGAGCTCACAACAAGTTGATCAATCTAGAGATTACACGCTGCTGAAGTGATTTCTAGAGAGAGAGGCTTTATTGCTTAGTGCGTACTGAACTACTTGTTCAGATTTAATTTGTGCGACTCTGATTGTTACTGTGTAAAATCGAGGGCTTCCAGGGATAGGAAGACAGAGGTGTCAACTACCTTGAAGTTGAGGGTTTCCTTGCTGAGGAAGACAGAGTTACCGACTACCTTAAAGTTGAGGGCTTGCGGGGATAACAAGACAGACTCTGATCTTCGTATCAAGGGCTTACCCTGGTGTGGGTAAGACAGACTTTCTTGAAAGTATAAATCAAGGGACCTTTATCTAAGGTTTTTGGATACCCTTGTCTTTGGGTTAAAAGAGTTACTACTTGTTACTTGTAGTATTTCTATTTTGTTTTCCGCTGTACTTTTAGTTGTTGATGAAAGTATATTCTTATTATACTTCCTTACACTTGTACTCTGATTATATAGGATTCTATACGCTTTAAGGTAGAATCTTAGTTGTTGTAAACTTTTGTTAAGTTTCATTTCCGAAATCACTTTTCCAGAATCAAGAAAGTTATTAGAGCTTAGAGGTGTTGTGAATTTTGGTTATGTAAAATTTCCTTAGGGATTTTTAAAGTATACAATTCACCCCCCTCTTGTATTTGAGCATATCATTATTACATATTCAATCCTACATTTGGTATTATAGAGTATATCATACTCACATACCATCTCAACAATAACACCCTTATCATGGTGTTTGTGGGTTATAATAGTTTATAATGCCTATAAAAAGGTGGTTATATAATTGAGAGAGTGTTTGGATGTTTATGGGAGGTTTAAGGAATTTTTTTATGTTTTTCTTGGCTTATACTGGCTATTGCACAAGTGTGTAGGATTTTAATTCCATCCCCCCATACAAGATAATGTTTTCCTTTACTCGGTACTTCACAACTTTAAAAGTCCTGTTATAGGGGGATAATTACCATGTGATATTTATATCATCACATGGAATCCCCCTCACCCCTAGTGGTACTCAAGACTCGGCCTCACAGAATGGTTTGTTATGGTCATGATGTGGTTCCTAACAGCCACACAGGAGGGAAGTTAGTCCCATGTCTTGAACCTTGGAGAGTATTGTAGTACATCATTCCTACAATATCTCCCTCAATATTACTCGAGTGGTTTGAACCCATTTCCTACACTCTAATACCATCCAAACATGATATTGTCTACTTTCTCTCACTACACCTTGTCTTTAAAAGGCCTCGTATGGGGGGTTATCATATGATATTTATACCAGGAAATGGAATCCTCTTCTCCTCATGTGGGACTTAAGACTCGGTATCATGACTTGAACTTTTAGGGTCACAGTGTGATTCATAACATCCACATGGTAGGGTGATTAGTCTTATGTAATAAACCTTAGGGAGAATTATAGTATTTCATTCCAATAGATTTCCATTGGATATTTTGAATGCATAAATATAGAATAATATTTTATCAGTGCGTGTTTTTATATTTATTAGCATTAAAAGGTGATGATGCTTTCAATGTTGATAAAATATGGGAGCTTTTACCACCACTAAATAAAGAACTATTAAAATAATCTTTTATCAGCACTATAGTTAGTGTTGATAAAATTCACCAGCTACTAAAATTTGATGCTACATTAGAAGCACACTATAACATCCAAATCAATGAAAGAAAATAAATTTTACATTATAATAATTTATAAATAAAAATAAATTTACCTTTTGAATATTTCAATATATTACAATTACATAGATTTTTATAATCTATTACAGTCATTTATGATTTAAAACCCGACTTAAAAACAATATGAAATATAATAGACTAGGTGGACCTGTATTCTAATACCCTTTGGACCTCCTTCCAATAAAGGATGATCATGCTACCAAATGTCGAACACACAACCCCCAGCTCAAAAGAAGCACGTACCTATAATAAAAAACAATTCTTATTTTTTTGATACTGTAAATAAATAAATAGTATATAAATATGATTTAATAATGTATAAATAAAAAATAAAAAATGAATGATAAAATATAATTACATAACTAAAAACATAAAATAATACATAAATAAAACATATTACAAAGTAATACAACATTCCCAACACATTTTCTCTATTTTTGAGAATGTGACACATTTTATATCATATTGGTCACACCACATGTAAAATTGATGAGAGTTTAATTACTATATTGAACATATGGATAACCAATCATTTTCCTAAATTATCAAAAAAAATATGAACACATTGTCTCTATTTTGACTATATAAAGCATGTTTTTAACTGAAACGACATATTTAAATTTAAAACATGTACTTTTAATATACCAGCCACACCAAATGTCATATTTATGTGAGGTTAATTCCATCACATCAAAAATTTATTTTCAATGATTTTCCTACAGTATCAAGGAAATATTAATTTTATTTCTCAGTTTTGAGTATGGGATACACGTTTTGAACTAGAATGTCACTTTCAAATGAAAACACACACTTTCAATCACAATAACCACACTATGTATCATATCGTCATACAGTTAATTTCTATAATAAAAAATTATTCCTAGAACTTTATCCTAATGTATCATGATAGTTCGAGTGGTATTTATTATTTATGAGTATGTGAGATTTCTTTTTAACTAAAATTTAACTTTGAAATGAAAACATGCACTTTCAACCATAACAGAATCATCGTGTGTCACATTTATGTGAGGTTAATTCCTAATAATAAAAAAGGAATTATCAATATTTTTCCTAAAATTTGAGGGAAACTGAGTATATTTTATCATTTTAAGTACGTGACATGCATTTTGAACTAAAATATAACTTTTAAATGAAAACATGTTCCTTCTATTATACGGGACACATTGTGTGTCAAATTAACACGAGGTTAATTCCTAAACATAAAAAAATACCAATATTCTTCCTAAAGTATAAAAATAATACAAGTTTGTTTTCCTGATTTTAAGAATGTGATGTGCATTCTGAATTAAAATGCCACTTTTAAATGAAAATGCACACTTTCAGTCATAACAACCACACTATTTTTCAAAATGACATGTGGTCGATTCCTATACATACAAAATGAATTATCAACATTTTTTATAATGTTTCAAGAAAATATAAGAGTGTTTGATCAGGGTTGAGTTTTTGATATGAGTTTTGAACTAAAATGTTACTTTTAAACTGAAAACATGCACTATCAATTATACCAACCACACTGTGTGTTAGATTGGAATGAGGTTAATTACTACACATCAAAAATGAATTATCAATAAAATCTAAGAATATTTTTCATTTTTTAGTATGCGACACGTGTTTTGAACTAAAATCTCACTTTTAAATGAAAATAGTCACTTTTAGTCATAACATCCAAAGTATGTTTCGAATTAATGCGTAGCTAATTCATACACATCAAAAATAAATTATCGATAATTTCCCTAAATTATCAAGAAAATACAATAAAATTTTCTCAGTTTTGAGCATGTGATGTGCGTTTTGAACTACAATGTCACCTTTAAGCTGAAAACATGATCTTAAGTCATATCAGCCACACCATAAGATGAATTGATGTGAGGTTAATTCCTACATATAAAAAATGAATTAATGATATTTTTTCTAAATGATTAATATAATCTGGGTTCGTTATCTATGTTTTGAGTATGCGATATGTGTTTTGAACTAGAAATTTACTTTTAAATAAAAAGATTCACTTTTAATCATAATGGAAACACCATGTATTGGATTGAGATGAAGTCAATTCCTATACCTCAAAAATTAATTATCAATATTTTTTATATAAGTATGAAGAAACCCTAACTGTGTTTGCTTGACATTGAGTATGTGGTAGGAATTTTGAACTAAAATATCACTTTTAAACTAAAAATAATAATTTTCATGCATAAAAACAACATCATGTATTAGATTGATGTGAGGTTATTTCATACATATAAAAAATGAATTATAAATATTTTTATTAAAGTATCAATACAATTTAAGTGAATTTTCTCAGTTTTGACTATATGACATGCATTTTATCTAAAATGTCACTTTTAAAATGAAAACATACATTTTCAGTCATAATGGTCACACTATGAATCAGATTTGAATGTAGTTAATTTTTAAATTTCACAGTTAAATCATGGATTTTTTTCCTAAAGTATCAAGACAATTTGGGTGTGTTTCCTTTATTATGAGTATGTGATATTTTTTTGAACTAAAATTTCCATTTAAGTATACCTACTTCTTTTAATAATAAATTTTTCATTAGGATTAACCTATTAATAGGTGTACCCTAGGTATTCTTATAGTATGTCAAAACCATGTTAAACTAGTCTCGATCATCTTCTTGTCAATCAAAACCACTCCAATTTTCTCTCAAAGGCATTCATTTCTAATCTTATGCATCTTATTTTTACTACATGTCCAACTTATCATTTTCATTTATAATAATAGTTTTTTATAATAATAATCTTATAGAATTTACTCTTCAATTTAAAATTAATTTTATAATCACAAAGCACCCCAAAAGTATATCTTCAATTTACCTATACATTTTGAATCATATGAGAGACATATATATTAATATATCCATCACATTGAATAAATAAGGAAAAATATCAAAAATTATCAGATTTTAAAATAAAATGGTCTCTCAATATCACATCCATAACATTACCATACAATATTATTTTAATGGTCCAATCCATCCCATGATCATGATATTCTCCAGTTTGGGCATATCCTGCATGGTTTTACTTTCCTTGGGCTCTAGCCCTTAGGCATCCCCCAGGAAAAGGCATCATGATGGGAGAGGTATCCACACCACCTTATAAAGGTGTGCTTCGTGATCCTCCTCCTTTGATGTGGTATTTCCATAATCCACCCCCTAGAAGGGCCCCATGTCCTCACTGGCACATCAAATAGACACCGGCTCTGATACCATTTATAATGGTCTAGTCCAGCCCACGATCATGATATTATTCGCTTTGGGTCTAGCCCGCACGATTTTTCTTTCCCTGGGCACTATCCCTCAGGCATCCCCTAAGAAAATGCATCACGATGGGAGAGTTATCCACACCACCTTATAAAGGGGTGTTTCTTTCTCCTCCTCCTTCGATGTGGGATTTCCTCAATCCCTTACATGCGATACCCAAGACGGACTCATAGTTACCATACCATGAGAGATAATTGGACATTCAAAAGGATCTCCTTGGATAGGCTCAGTGGCGTTGGATATTTTTGAATGGATGTACTATAGTGATACCTCATAGATCGGCTCAGACTCCACCTATAAAATTGATAGTTTTTAATGTAAATGCTTGAGATGCATCCTTATTTATTGTTATGTATTTTTATTTCACTTAAGATGTTTCTCTTACTTTACTAGCTTACTTATGTGATGACATGATATTTAGACCCCCGAGTTAAATAAAAAGCTTGGGGATCTGTCTTCCTTGGTTTTCCATGATACTATTGGCCCTTATTTACATATTATTCATACTCAACTATAATTTTTAGATTTCTGGCTTAGGATAAAGCAGGTGGTATAGGATGAGTGTCCATTTAGAAACCTAGAAAAATTTGTTATTATTAATTGTTATCACTCTGCATTTATTTTATATGAAACATTTCTGAATTTATATTGCATTTTCTGGATTGGGATAGACACTGTGGGTGCCGAAATACTGAGATTTATATCCCACACCCTGCTCAGATACCCTTGGTATCTGAGTAGACCTTATATATTTAGGATCTAGGTTGTTTTTTGTATTTATTGTACCTAGGGGTTAGGATAAAAGGACTGAGATGGAGCTCGGGATGCTCATGGAGATCGCCCATGGGGCTTGCTGTATTTTCTTTATTATTATACTATATTGTAAATAATTATATATTGTTTACTATTTTTTGTCATGTATCATTACCATTTCATGCATTCATCTATCGTATAAACTGGTATTGTCCACTTTTATTAAATTTTTAATTATTGTCTTTTATTGCTTTCTCAATTATTTATTACTATTTTTGCTATTATTTGTTCTTTTTATGATTCCAATATCTATTAGATATTGTCAATCGTTGTTCATACTATAATATATGAGGTTATAGTCTCCCCATGGACACACCTAAGGCCCTCACTGCTAGTCGACATCCTATAGCGTTTGAGGAGATGTTCTTAAGGTCATGTGACCCACTAGTCCGGCCACCGTCTTAGAGGTGATCCGGGCTGAGATGTGACAATTTTTTTTAAAACAACACTCTATATATTCTATCTTATTCATACTAAGATAGAAACCTTTGAATTATTAAGTCTCTTTCCATAAATATAACTTAAAATTACAAGAAAATTAACTAAATAAGCATTATATAAACCAAATCTTCATAATTTATATGAAATAAAAAAAATTACAAACATTATAGGAAATTACCTCTTCATGATGTTTATAAAAATTATGACACCACATATGTTTCCTACTCATTATGAAGAAAATATATCTCCGTATTTAAATATGTGGATTGTTGACATTCTATGTAGTACTGAAAAAATATAGATAAAAAGTGGTTTATAAATATTTTAAAAGAAATTTTAATTCTATTCAGAAATACTACTTTGTGGATGATAGTGTGTGGATGGAATATAATATATTTCATAAATTTACAAATTCAATAACCATAATTGATTTCATTTCTTAGTTTTATACATTTTATAAACATTAATAAAAATAGTTAATTTGTTTTGATAGTGAAATATTATTATATATACACTAATAATTATCCAGTTGTATAAATCCACATGATTATTCTATGAATTGGTAATCCTCATACCATGGTTTTAATGATACATAAAAATTTCCCTATAATAAAAAAATTCATGACAAAAAATTATATTAAAAATATATTTTGAAGTTTATTTTTAAAATAATTAATATAGTGTATTACAAATTCATTAGGTACATTATGTGTAGTTGATTTTTTGGATATATATACATTGGATTAAAAAAATATCTTTAGAGTACCTAAATTGATCAAAATGTGCATCCAGTGATTCTTGTAAATTTTTTTATGAATAATTAATTAAAAAAATGAAAATATATTTTATATGATTAGATTATAGATTTTTACCACATGAATTTTTGGTATTAAGAATTCCCTATTGTTTTTATTTTATTTGAAAATTCTACTTCTACTTTGTGTTTTTACACTAAATTTTATCATCCTCCAATGAAGTATTATTTGTAGAAGTGACATGAGGGATAAAAAATCCAAAAAATTTACACAGGGTCTTTCTGTTACATTGGTTTGATATATACACATATAGAAAATATATATAGCATTAAAATAAAATTAATATAGTATATAAATTATTTAATGGACATATTATAAAAATGTACCTCATGTATACATTCACGAATGAGGCTCCTAGATATTCATGATTGAGAATTTCATTTACATTATCAAGACCAATCATGTCAATAATGGACTCTCCATAATTTTTTTCTAAAAATTCAATGAAGGAAATATATTTATCTTATAATTTTTTATCTGAATGAACTCATAACATTAATAAACATTATAGTGTAATTGGTGGGGTAAAGGTACTCTCGGAAGGTCTTTTCAATATATTGGTTGGTCCTTTATATTTTCATGACTCAAGCTTTTGTTTCCCTGTATTTTTCTCCTTATGTAATAACATACCTCAATTTATAACTTCTTAATTAATTATAAATTATTTTTCATATAAATTAAATTTGAAAGTATATACCTCATTATCATAATTTTATAAGATAAAAATCCATGTTATAAAAGTTTTAACAGTAATTTAGACCATGTGAACTTTATGATCTTTAAGGGGAACATGTATCTTGGTGCTCATCTCATGAGCTACATGAATCCCTAATATCACATGATTTTATAGATGTTATTTATTCTATCAAATATCACCATATATATTGTACATTATACCTCTCACAATAAGGTGATGAGTGGGTGCTGATAGATATAAATCAAAATCAATTTTACCCTCAGAATTTTAGTATAAGAAATGTATCAGTAATTTTTTCATTCACAATTAATAGAAAATGTTATGAAAAAATCAATTACCTGGGGTAAGGTATCCCTTTTAGGGGAATAATTAGCATTAAATATTAGGTTTTCACTTTGTGTTGTGGTTTCTGATGCGTCTAATCCTCTCATTGGTCCCTTATAAGAAACTAGTTTATCACATCATCCTACTAAATATTTTTTTTGTTAGAGCATCTCTATGTTCCTACATGTTTTTATTTTCTCATATATATCCCCTAATGTATTTTCTTTATCAAAGTATTATCGGGGTAACACTCTAAAACCTACACCTTTAACATGAAATACTATTCCAACTGTTTCAAATCTACTGAAATCAAATTTTATCAGGAACAGTAGATGATAATTTTTTTGTCTGAACCAAATAAAAAATATATAAAAATATGTATTCCTTATTATGAAATACTTTTTAAATTAGAAAAAAATTACATTATATCACACTTAAACATGATTCCCATACTTTATATGTGTTTTAATATACTATTTTTCTCTTTTTATTTGTATGAGACTTCTTTCATAGCACATTACATGGGATAGAAGTGGCTTGAGATTTTGATTCATGAATCTATATATAAACAATGGGAAATAATTATGTTGTAGTTTTATATCATATAAAAGTTTTACTATAGATTTAAAATAATTTTTTTTTGTTCAATTAAGGTATACCCCATCTATTCTTTACTATAGGGGTGTGTTGGTTTTTTATGCATGTAGTTTATTTTCTATACTCACCTTTTGTTTCATAAATTACCAATTATGAATCAAAGTGATTGATACAAATAATATCAAATAAAATAATACAAATTACAATTTACCTTAAATGATTACTCCTCTCGATGTCTAATGAAATCACCCCAGGTTTCTTGGTTTATGATGTGTTCATATATAGCTTGTGGGCGGGGTTTTACTTTCCCCCCAATATACTTAAGATGATATTTTATAAGAATTTTAATAAATAATATATTATCCTTTATATTGACCATCAATATTATTTTAATCTAAAATTTATATCATATAAGTATACTCTACAAGGGATAATGAAGAGTAAATAAATGTTTCATTATTTTATTTTTCTATAAAATATAGAAAGTGTACCATAATGTTACCCTACAACAACATGCCA
The DNA here is from genome assembly GCA_963277665.1 of Viscum album. Taxonomy (NCBI): domain Eukaryota; kingdom Viridiplantae; phylum Streptophyta; class Magnoliopsida; order Santalales; family Viscaceae; genus Viscum; species Viscum album. The sequence continues at coordinate 310,653,141 of OY728147.1, forward strand.
CATATCTATGTTAATAATCATGTGCATTTGAGTATTGTCCCTAATGTAACTAATGAGAATATAATTTTTGGGGGTTAATAGGTTGACCATGTGCATTCCATCAAACATCTAATTTGATACATTTACTTATTACCTTAATAATTTTTTCTAACACAGTTTTGATATGTTTGTATAGTATTTTTTTCAACCATAAGTAATTTACCTTCTAACATTTTCTAATTTTCTACATCACCACTATGTTTTTCCTTGACATTGTTAGCATCAGAATGTGTAGAATACATTATCTACACATGTATTTAAACATTTAATTTAGATAATAAAAATACAGTAGTGAACACATAATAATTTTAGGAATCCCATTATATATATATATATATTAATCAGATACATTTGACCTATTCATTAAACTATTTTTTTCCTTTAAAAATTTAAGGGATTTTTCCCCTCTATAGAGTATCCAAATTCTCTCTTTATGGTCCCCTATGACATACAATACACCATCTATATTGGGACCACTATGTAATGATTTTGACGTCCTAGTAAAAGGTTCATCCTTATTGGAATTCACATACCCTGTATTTGTTTTACTTGTTAACAAAATAATTAACCATTTTTTTAGAATATAGGGGATAAAATAATTGTATTTCCTATGATGGATTTATGAATGGTTCATTCATGTACCCTTCCTTTTTGATATTTACTTTCATAAATCCCAATTCATCAATTTTAATTTTAATCTTGTTATCAACCCATTTTTATAAAAAATCAGCACTTTCAATGTTTTATAATCCAACTCCCATATTTTTTTGATGATTCCAATGTATGAAATATTAATATAAATTGGATTTCCACCCTTGGTACAAGATACATTCATCGATTCCACCACAGGACTAACTCCACTATTTTTCATCATACTATGTTCGTGTTATTTATTTATATAGACATATAACTATTAATTACAAAACCATTATATGATAATACTTGTATGCTTGATATTATGGCTATTTATTGAAGTTGTTTTGAAATTGAATCCATATTTTCAGATAAATCCTTAAAAATATGGTCTTAAAACATTCCTAGAAATTATTGATCATGTGTATTTTATATCCAACTTTCAACCCTTGATGGAATAATAAAACTAAGATTTTCTTTATGAGTTTCAAAATATGTCATAACATATATCATGTTATGTAATACGTAAAGGTGATCTTACTCCCACTCTATAATGGTAATTATGACAACATCTTTCCAAAAATTCCTTCACACAAAAGGCTTCCACTACGATGAGATTTTGGGTGACCAATATTATCTACATCAGATAACTAGTCAGTACAGAATTCAACGACTTCCTCAACTATATATCACTCTTAAATACAACCTTATACACAAATTTTATTTTTGACATACCCTTTTAAAATTACCATATTCCATTCAATGGGGTACATCCATCTATAATGTACAATACCACATGGTTGAATCCCACAAACCAAGTGAATAATCAAGTGAAATATAAAATAATGATTATGGGAATAACTTCTTAAATTCTCATAATATGATAGTAATTTATTTTTCCATAGTTTAAAACCTTTTTGGTTATATAAATTTAATATATTAATATTTGAAAAATAAGTAAAGAATGCTTAATGAGTTTCATAAATTTTTAGGTTGCATGCAATATAAATCTATAAGCACTAAATCTTTCACCAAAACATGAAAATCATGTAGTTTCAATCCCTTTAACTTCAAATAAATCATTGATATGATATTCATGATATTTCATGAATACTCCTATAGAACCTTTACACTATTAAGAAAGTTCTAAAACTAAAATCTCTATTACATGGAAAGAGTGTAAGTAGCTTATGGAATACAAGTCCATCATTCTCCCTTCAATAGCACTGACACTTCCTATATTCCCATATCAATCATGTCTAACCTAGCCTTAATATCATATTTTGTTTTTTCAAGTGCATTTATTAAAATTCCAATGACATTACCACATAATTTTTTTCTATATACATGGCATCAATAAAACTTATAATGTACAAACAAGTCCAATATGGTAATTGAAAATAACAGATATCTTTTTCCAATCTATTTTTGTGAGTTTTTTTAAAAGGTTTTAACAAAAATAATGATAATATCCTTTACTTTATCAAAATTTTCAACACCTATTAATGGAGAAGTCACTGTTCCTTCTTCTAAATTTCTATCTAATGGTGTTTTCTAAGATCAAAATTTATATAATCAGGGTAAAAATTTAGGAAGTCCTAAAAACATTGTCTTCAAGGAATGTTTCTACCTAACTAATTGTATACCTTAATAAAAAATGGGGTACCCTAATATTCCTATAATTCTATATCCTGACTAATTTCTATAAGTAGTAAAGTCATTTTTCATCCCAAAAAACATGGATCTCAACATTAACTCTTCATTTCTATGAGAATCATACAACGTAACATCTGAATCTCACATCAATTTTGGATTCTTGATCAATGGTTCCAAATAAAAATCTATATCATTACTAGATTATTTTGGTCCCAATATTAGTGGATAAAATATATTGTATTTGAGCTTCATACATAACCATAGTGTAAATTTATAATTTACCAACATAACTAGTCATATACTATGATTGTAACCTTGTACACTAAAAGGATTTACTCCATCCATAGATAACAAAAAATGGAGGTTTATCATTTTATTTCCAAATTCAGGATACTCATAATTAATTTTCTTTCATTAAGGAGAGTCATCTATGAGATAAAGTTTAATATATTGAATTATTGTATTTTCATGTCATGTGAATTTCCTTTAAATCTCTTCACTTCTATATAGTCTTCTAAACGTTGGAATGATCGGAAAGTACCATAAAATTTGTGTATGAATTGATTTATCTTTCTTGTATTGAGTCACACCATGCTTAGAGAATTTTTTAAGTGGTTCATGGTCCTTATGAAATAATATACAATAATTTATACAGACATTTATTCTTTTAAATATCATACCCATTGAACATAACACTCTTTTAGCATCATATGTTTGATAAGGAATATAATTATCTTCTAAAAATATAATATTCAATATTGAAAGTATTTATGTAAAGCCGGTATCACTCCATTCATTTCCATATTTAAACTTATATAGCTATAATAAAATATATAATGTTGTATTTTACTATAACTATCATACAATGGAAACATTACATAAATCTTAACTACTCAAATAGATTTTATGTTAAACTATCATTGTCATTTCCTCAATATGATCTCTATCATCATTTATAGGTGTAATCATATCAAACAATCCATAAACTATAGTGTTATCTCAATCACTAGCTACATTAAGTATTTCCCAGTATTGTTTCCAACATTTATAACTTTGATATATTCTATGGCAGTGTTCTTACAACTCATCTAAAAAAAATCATCTTGAATAAAAACAACCTAAAAAACACTAATGATTTTAAAATGGCCATTTCCATGCTCTGTTGCAAACTTGATGAACTATTTAGCCCCATCCACATACTCTTTTTCCATAAAATTAACATCCATACATTTTTAATTAATATTTATCTTATTCAATTCAACAATATTCATATTTAACAAAAAATAAATAAATACACATAACATGTTCATATAATGTATCATTTTTTACATCTATAAACTATATAAAGTATATATTAAAAATATATAAATTATAATGCATACATATGTGATATATTTTGTATGTCCAGCTTGATTTAAAAAAATAATGGGATTTAAATAGTTTTTTTCAATAATATTTTGACACTTCATGTTATAGGTTTAAAATGGACTTTTACATGAACCTATGTGATGGTTTTTTATTTATACTTTATTTCTTTAAAACATTGATTTAGATCCGTGTAAAAAATTGGTTTTTTTTGTAAATTTTATATTTTTTATGTTAATATTTAATTTGAATATGTAAATTCTATCATGTTATAATGGTTTGTTTATATTAGTTGGTAAATATATCTTATCAGGTTATTATATGGATTTTAGAATCTGTTAAAGTATTGTTGTCCATGGATAACTTGTTTACATTATGTGTTTATTCTTCTTTTCATATGTAATGTAAATTAATCATGTTTTTTTTATTTTAGAATTATAAATTCCATGAATTCATAATGTGGTATAGTTTTATTTAATTGCTTACAATCTTCCATTTATAGATTTCCATGCTTAAAAATGTTAAAAATCTCCTAATAGTTTTAAGATCCATAATCATTGGGTTTGAACAAGTGAGAAGGAATGATTTGGTTCTTAAATCTATTGGGTTTCATTAACTAGGTTCTTTTCCTATACTAAACTTAAAACAATATAAAAACTAATGGTGTTTATTTTTTCGAAGTGTTGATTATTGAATTGATTTTAAAGAAATACATTAAAAAATTGGTGTTCTTAGTGAATCCAGAATCTTGGGAATTTTTTTTATTTAAATTGGTTTTAGAACCTATTTCCCACTATGAACTAAATATATTTCATTTATATTATAAAGTTCTAAATTGTAAATATTTCCTCTATTTAATTATTGGAAACATGGGTCAACATTAACTTGATATAGAATATTTTATTTATTAAAAAAAATCTTTTATAAATTAAGTTTCAAATGCAGAAAAAATTTCTGGATAATAAAATTTTACTTTTATACTTATATATCATAAATGGAGTTTATTTCATATCTTATACTTTATTTATATTGTTAGTACTATGCATTGGTTATGAACAATTATATACTAGATACCTTACTTGGTTATCTAGTAGTATGAAAACATCATCAAAACAAATCCCAATATGCCTATTTGGGAATATCACACATGTTTCAAACATCAATTACAAGTTTTGAATTCATGTTCAAATCAGAAAAACATATAACCATAAAAAATTATAAAATTAGTCTAAAATAAACACTTCCATGAAACACATACCAAGAAAATTAATCCTTAATAACCAAAAGAGTTTTAAATCATTTAAATCAAACCAAAATTAATCCCAAATCCATTGTTACACAACTAGAGAAATTCATTGTGAAAATAAATAAGTTTTTAATTAAAATGAAAACCAAATAATACCTTAAAAACCTAAAATGTCACGTCTATTTTGTTATTTTGAGGTAGTTTATCTTTTATTTTTTGTCAAAATTTTATTACAATGCTTTCCCAAAAGTTTTTGAGAAAAATAGTGGTTTTTGGGCTAGACAGAAGGAGGCACACGATTATAGCATGGTTAGTAGAAATCGTGTTCCAACCCTATGTAAATTGTGCACCCTAGATAGTTTTACTATCCACGATGCATGGCTAGGTTCATGGTCTTGTATCCCTCCTAGGATAACCATGAGACTAGGACAATGGTACTTTCCAAGCTGCATGTCTAGGTGCATGAGTGTGTTCCCCCTTCAGGAAAACCATGCATCCAACATTCCTATTGGACATAGGTGCCACGTAGTTGGTGCCATTATGGTAGATCATGTGGAAAAACCATATAGCCTCCCAGAACATAAATAATTTTAAAATACCTAAACTACCCTTCCCTTATTTTAATACCCTAACCCTCCTTTCATACCACATTCAACCCCTCCATCCCTAGGCGCACCTCCCTCTACACCTCTCCTCCATTAGGCTATAATTTTTGGGTGGATTTAGTTTGAATATTCAAGAATAATTCAAGTAAGTCCCTACTCTTCTTATCCCTTCTATTCTTTTCATCTATTCTCCCTTTATCCTTGATTTCCCTTTTCCCTAGAAAGGTTTTCGACCTATTTTGGGTTCAATCTCTCTTCCTTGGGTTGAATCTTGTTGGTTTTTGTGTTCTATTGCCTTTATAGGATTTCCCCTTGGTGTGGCTTGTAGTTTCAGCTGAATTTGTGAATATTTCAAGGAAAAGGTAATTTGTTCCATTTCTTTCTACAGTTTTATGACTTTGATATGCTTGTATTCTTATTAGATGATTTATAAAATAGTTTTGGTGAGTTTAAAAATGCTTAATTGGGGATTTTTGATGTGTGTATAGTTTAAAATAGGATAAAGCACCTTGAAAATGACATGTATGAATTATGTGAAGGATTTTATTATGAAATAAAAGGATTTCATTATTTTATAAGTGGAAAGGACATGATAATCCTGGGGTCTATGTCTGAAGACTAGGAAAAGTATGATAGGCATGACCCACCTTACTTAGCTGGTTCATGAAACAACACTATATAAACATTTATGATGGGGACTAGTTGGCTCGATCAGGAGATGAACCTTCACATCATGGTTTGATCACTGGGAGTATGAAGATCCTAAGTCCCTTCTAACCCTAGTTACTTATATATTCCCCATGGTTCTTATATTATTATTTATCAATAGGTTGAGGGTAAAGACCCCTTTATTAAAATAAAATCAAGAGAAACCCTTTTGAAAAATTAGAAAATGGGAAACCCATTACAAACAAGACAAAATTCCAATTAAATCCACACCCAAAGGAGAGATAATGTAATTGAGTGTCTATATTGTATTCATATTGTTTCTTTTGATTTTTTTCCTTTTATAAAAAAAGAACGTTTTTAGTTAAATTGTTTTATTTATTTTAAAAAAACTAGCATATTTAATTATCTTATAATAGATATGCATGGAATCATCTACTGGTAGGAAAGTAAGATCAAAACTTATATACACCCTCAGTTGTATGTATATATTGTTTTCACTACTGGAAATCGGATCTTTCCCAACACTTATATACACCCTTTCCCAACGGTTCTCCCAAACCGTTGGGAAAGGGGGGGTCTTTCCCAACGGTTTGGGAGAACCGTTGGGAAAGGGGACTCAAAACACCCCTTTCCCAATGGTTCTCCCAAACCGTTGGGAAAGACCCCCCCCCCTTTCCCAACGGTTTGGGAGAACCGTTGGGAAAGGGAGGTTTTGAGGCCCCTTTCCCAACGGTTCTCCCAAACCGTTGGGAAAGAACCCCCTTTCCCAACGGTTTGGGAGAACCGTTGGGAAAATGAGGTTTTGAGGCCCCTTTCCCAACGGTTCTCCCAAACCATTGGGAAAGACCCCCCTTTCCCAACGGTTTGGGAGAACCGTTGGGAAAACTCAGTCCCAAAACCAACATTCACCCCCTGGAAATTTCCAGCTATCCCAACAGCTGTGAGAACCGTTGGGATAGGTCTATCCCAACGGTTTTGAGAACCGTTGGGATAGATTCTTTCATTTCTTCCAGGTCTGCTACCCGAGAACATTATATAAATCTAAATTTTAAATAATTATGATAATACATATATATATTTATGAAATTATGTTTACAAAAGTGATGTTAGCTTAGTGGTTAAGTCGTTCGATTATAAACAAGGGGTTGTGGGATCAAATCCCAGCACATGTTTTTTTTAAATACATTTACCAACGGTTTTATATCCGTTGGAATAGATTTTAATATTACTTATACCAACGGTTTTGTAAACCGTTGGGATAGGTCTATACCAACGGTTTTGGGAAAACCGTTGGTATAGACCTATCCCAACGGCTTACTTCGCAACGGTTCTCCAAACCGTTGGTATAGGCTATACCAACGGTTTGGAGGCCTATACCAACGGTTCCAAACCGTTGGTATAGGTTAGTATTCTACTAGTGTTTGTTTAACTCAGGAAAAGGAAAGGCATCTCGTGGTGGTGATGGTGGTTCTATGTTCTAGTTGTTCTTTTAGGGATAGGTTTTATTGGTGGTGGAATGTGGGTGTTGACCCACATGTTTCATGGAGGATTTTTGGTTTAGTCGGCCCCCTCCCCTTTTTGGTTATTTGGGTTTTTGGTCATAAATGGTAAAATTTAAACTCATGTTTTTCAGGTTTACTTTGATCCTTTATGTTGTGGTTATTATTTATGATGTGATGTTCTATTTTTTGGATTGTTCATAGTTGATTCTCATTGGAGAAACCATTCCCAGTGGTGATACTCGATGCCCAATCACTAGTTTCCATCATGTGGGGATTGGGAACACCCTTCAGGACATGCCACAGATCGGGTTGGATGTTAGGTTTCATGGAAGCCTGTGATAATTCAATAAAAAATGATATTATAGATAGGTTTTTCCCTTTCTTTGGGTCGTGCTATTTTTGAGAGTTTGTATAGATCGGATCTAGGAATGTCGGGGCTTTAGTTTCAAGTTATGAGTGGGTTATTTGGCCAACACACATATGACAGACCTTAGTTCATCATGGGATTTTTGGGATTTAGTTTCACTCCTCCTTCAGGTGTGATGCATAGGTTAAATACTGTACGTGGACACCGAGCTAGGATGGAGTGGTTTAATTTTTTTTTTCATTTTTTAAGGTTTCATTTCAATTTATGTGGATTATTACATCATTTTATTATTGAAAACCTATATGGATGGTGTATTGATGATTTATTTTTTCTTCTTAAATGATGTAGCATTATTCCTCCCTAGAGACTTCATTTGTACCTATAGGAAGAGGTTGGAGAGAATTCTACCTCACTATTCAATCATAGATTAGTTGAGGTAGTAGTTTAGGATTTTGAGCTTTAGATTAGGGAGCAAGCTCTGGTCCTAATCAAGCAATGGAAACCAAATAAGGTTCAGAAAATGATAAAGACTAGGAGTTCCTCAAGAACAAACCTCCTTTATTTTGGGGTATCATGGACCCTCTGGAAGCTGAGAAGTGGATTAAAAAGTTTGAGAGGATATTTGGGTTTCTAAAGACACCTGAAAGTGGTCAAGATAAAATATGCTTCATTCATGTTGGAAGATCCCAGTACTAGGTGGTGGGACTCATTGGTTCAGTATAGGAAACATTAGCAATTGGGATAGAAATATTTTGAGTCTGTTTTCAATGAGAAATATTTCTCTAATACCTTGGTCCTTTCCAATACCCTATAGTTTCTAGATCTCTATCTGGTGGATCCGACTGTGTTGTAATATGGTAACCATTTTGTAGAGTTAGTTTGTTTCTCACTCTAAGTGGTTTCTAATGACCAATTAAAGGCTCAGAATTTTGAAATGGGGTTTCAGATGGATATATGATCCCAGGTATTCATGTTCAAGATAAAGACTTATTCTAATTCGGTTGATTGATCCATGATGGTAAAAATTCACCAATCTGGTTTGTCAGGTTTCTTTGTTATGACTCTACCTATGGACCAAGGTGGAATCGACACATGTAAGAAGAAGATGAAGTGTGAGGAGTAAGTAAATAATAATGGGGGTAGCTCCAAATACTTCTCCCGATCACCCATGTTAGCAGTTTTAGGTGGTGGATATATTGTGTGCCCCCAATGTGGGAGATATGGGCATACGTTATCCATGTGTCCAGATCCACATACACCCTTCCATCAATGTGGGAATTTGGGTTAATTATAAAGGTTCTATAAAAATATACCACCTACTCAGATTGGTGTAGGATCATTAGCGTACAGAGAATTTTCATCTTAGTCTGGGGCCTCGAAGACTATGGGTTCTCTAACTTCTGGGTGAGGTGGAAAAGTTTGATCTTCCTATTTTCAGAGTTAGCTCAAGACAGAACCATAAGTTATTAATAAACCTTAGTAATTTTTTTAGATGAAGAACATTCAAGGTATGGACCAAGTGGTGATAGAATCAGATATAGGGTATGTGACAGTTTGATGTACCATTTTTATTGTATCATCCATAGGCATCACCTTATTTGATAAGGATGATTCTAATTATTTTATTTATACTTATCTTATGGAACTGTTGAAATTAAAAAACTGAGATTAAGTCATATTATATGGAGTTGGTTACTAAAATTATCATGAAGATAGAATATGGTTTTAGATTTTTATTTTATGCTCTCACTCTTCCAGGATTTGAATTGGAATTGGATTTCTTAATTCTGAAAATGGAACTTTTTTACATGATCCTCAACATAGATTGGATGGTGTGTTTCAAGGGGTCAAGGTGGTTTTCAAATATTGACCAACACTCTGAGTATCATCAGTTTAGGGTTATAGAGTCAGAAATTCCCAATACATCCTTCTGAAGCAGGTACAACTTCTTTGAGTATTTGGTCATGCCATTCTGGATGAAAAATGATCTGACGGTTTACATGGATATTATGAACCAAGTATTGAATAACTACCTTGACTCCTTTTTCATGGTGTTTTTGTATAACATACTGGTCTACTTTGGGATAGAATAAGAGAATGTGCAGCACTTGAGGATCATTCTAGACACTCTGTGGGATCACCTCCTTTATGATAATCTCTCCAAGTGCACTTTCTAGATTCGATAAGTTAAGTTTCTAGGTCATTTGATCTCAGAACTTGGAGTATCAGCAGACCTTGATAAAATTTGGGTAGTGATGTCATGGGATTAACCGAGAAATGACTTCAAAATACAAATATTCTTGAGTTTTTTAGGATATTATGGGTAGTTTTTCAGTGATATTTTTCAACTCTCTTTTCCCATTATCGTGCTTACCTGAAAAGGGGTAATGTTTGAATGGATCCCAAGGTGTCATGAATATTTTGAGGAGATCAAGATACATTTTAACACCACTCCTATTTTGATCCTACCTAAATCCACAAAGGGATATGTGGTGTAAAATGATGCTTCATTTATGATTCTTGGGTGTGTGTTGATGTAGGATGACCATGTGGTGGAATATGGCTCTCACCAACTCTGACCACACAAAAGGAATTATCAACCCATGACCTAGAACTAATAATGGAAATTAATGCCTTAAAAAAGTGGATCCACTCTCTCTTTGTGGAGAAATTTTTGGTTTACTCAAATCATAATAGTTTGGCCTACATTTTCTCTCAAAAGGATATAAATTTAAGGAAGCACTAATGGGTCGAGTATCTTTAGGGTTTTGACTTTGATATTATCTACAACCCGGAAAAAGGTAATGTGGTTGAAGATTCCTTAAGTAGGAAGATGTCGGTGAGATATATAAGGGATTCCTATGATGAATGGAGTTTAATGGGACTTTTTCCCAAATTCACATGAAAATCAAGGAGCATATTGGAGGCATATGTTATTGTATAGAATTCAGTTAATTCCCTCTTTTCTAGACCTAATGTAGGAAGAGAAGCCTAATGATTATTTGTGTCAGTGCTCTAGGTGGATTCTAAATAGTGCGGAGGTACCAAAAATGAGTGGTTGTTATATTCTAAGGGAATCCTTTGTTTCAAGGGTCATTTTGTGGTGCCGCTATCTGTGTGGAAGGTGGTGATGAAGGATAGACACCATTCTCAGTGGTTCGTTCATCCTAGGACCCCCAAGATATTATACAAAATGCAAATATAGTTCTGGCATCCAGGTATGAGATGAGATATATCTAACTTTATTTCAAGTTACTATACTTGTTAGTAGGTTAAGGCAGAGAACTAGAGGACCTCATGTTTTCTTTATCCACTCCTCACTCCTACCTATAAGTGGTATGATGTCTCCATGGACTTTATCATAGGGTTTCCATGTACACCCTGGGGAAGGAATTCCATTTGGGTGGTTATTGACCTACTGAAAAAATCATCCCACTTTAGTCTAATCAAGGATTCAACCAGGGTGGATGCATTGGGCTGGTTGTATGTTCAAGAAATTGTGAGGCTTCATGATGTTCCGTCAGCTACCATTTCAGACAGGGACCATTGTTTTACCACTCAGTTTTGGGAATTCCTTTAGAAGGATATGGGATCTCAGGTCAAGCTTAGTATAACATATCATCCTCAAAAGGATGGTCAGATAGAACGAGAAACCCAAATTTTATAGGACATGCTATGTGAATGTGTGTTGGATTTCAAAGTATTATGGGATAATGATTTGGGTTTGGTAGAATTTTAATATAATAATACTTACCAATAATTAACCAAAATGGATCCCTTTGAGGCACTCTAAGATCATCCATGTTAGTCACCCTTGTGCTAGAAAGAGGTGAGTGAGGCATATTTGTTGGAACTGAGTCTTGTGTAGGAGACATCTGATAAATTTCATGTCATCTTTTTTATAGTACAAAGTCACCATAAGTCTTATGTTGATTAGAGGAATTAATCCTTGGAATTATCAATGGGTGACCAAGTGTTTCTAAAGGGGTTTCCTCATCCGGGTCATTGTTGACTTAGAAAATAGGAAAACCATATGTCAAGGTATGTTAGACCTTTTGAGATTACCAAAACAATTGTAAAGGTGGCATAGTAATTGGATTTACTATCCCAATTGAAGTTTATCCATGATGTTTTCCATGTCTCACAGTTGAAGAAGTATAAACTGAACCTATCTCATGTGTTGAACTTGGAATATATAGATCTAGAATCATACTTATCCGTGTTCGAGCGACTAGTGCAGAATGTGGATTCCCAAGTGAATGTGCTTTAGGGGAAATTCACACTGTCATTTCAGATCCTTCAGTATCAAAACAATGATGAAAACAAGATATGGGAAGAAATTTCTTGGGTGGATGATTAGTATCCTCATTTATTCTCTTATCATACTTTGGTTTGACTTTCCAATGGAGGAATGTTTTCATAGTGGGAATAATTATCACATTCATGGTGTTATTTTGAGTTATTTTCTATTTTTTGTCTTTATTTTATTACATAGATTTCCCAATAGTTTTTTAGAAATGTTATGGTTTTTAGGATGAATAGAAGTATGTACATGGTTATTTCATGGTTAATATAAACTATGCACCCACCCAGTGTAAAGCGTGCACCCTAGATAGTGGCATTGTCCAGGTTGTATGGCTAGGCGCACATGCATGCGTCCCTCCCAAGATAATCATGAAACTATGATAGTTTCACTGTCCAAGCTGCATGGCTAGGTGCATGGTTCTGTTCCCCCTTCAGGAAAACCATACAGCTAACTTTCCTCTTAGATAAAGGTGATGAATTGTTGGCACAAGGTCTGGAAGGTCATGCAGATAAACCATGATGCCTTCTAGAACTTTAATTTTTTTAAAATTCTTAAACTACCCTTCCCAAATTTTAATACCTTAACCCTCATCTATCACCCATTCAATTCCTCCAACCCTATACACACCTCCCTCTCATACTCTCCTCCCTTAGGCTCCATTTTTTGTGTGGATTTGGTTGGAATCTTATTGAAGCATTCAAGTAAGTCCCTCCTCTTATTCTCCCTTCTCTTCTTTTGGTCTCTTCTCCCTTACTCATTATGTTCCCCTTACTCTAGAAAGGTTTTTGACATATTTTCGATTCAATCTCTCTTCCTTGGGTTAAATATTGTCGGTTTGGTGTGCTCTTGACTTTATAGGGTCTCCCCTTGGTACAACTTGTGGTTTCACCTGGTGTTTTTTAATATTTCAAGGAAAAGTTAGGTGCTTCCATGTCTTGCTATTGTTTGATGATTTCTATATGATTATATGCTTATTATATGAAATCTAATTTTTTTGTGTGTGTGAAAATGATTAATTGGGAATTTTTTGTGCGCATATGGTTTGAAAGAGGATAAACCCACTTGAAAATGGCATGTGTGAATTATTGATGGCTTGGCTTGTGAAAGAAAATGATTTTATTATTTAAGAAGGGATAAATTACAAGGGGATCCTGAGTTATAGGTGGAACGACTAGGATAAGTATGATATGCATGAACCGCCCAACCTAGTTGGTTCAGGATACAACACTAACTAAACATTTATGATGGGGATTGGTTGGATCGAGTAGGAGATGAACCTTCACATCCAGGTTTGATCACTGCGAGTATGAGGATCCTAGGTCCCCACTAACACCAATTACTTAGGTATTTCTAATTGTTCTTATATTGTATTCATCTTGATTCTTTTAACTATTTCCTTTTATAAAAAAAAATCTTTTTTTGTTACATTTCTTTCTTTCTTTTAAAATACTAGCATTTTTAACTATCTTACAATAGCTATGCATGGAATCATCTGGTGGTAGCCTACTAGAAAAGTGAATTCACACCCTACATACACACTTGGGTGTGTTTAGATCTTGTTTTATTTGACTTAGGTAAATCCAAGGCATCTCGTGGTGGTGATGGTGATTCTATGTGCTAGCAATTCTTTTGGGGATAGGTGGTCATGGTGGTGGTGTCATGAGAGAATCAACCCACATATTGCATAGAGGCTTGTTTACTAAGTTATCCCCCCTCCCCTTTTTGGTTATTTGGGTTTTTGGTTTTAAATGCTAAATGTTTAACTCATGTTTGTCGTGTTTCCTTTGATCCCTCTTGTTATGGTTATTGGTTATGATGTGATTTACTATCTTTGTGGATTTTTTGTAATTTATTATCATGGTTGAAACTGTTCCCAAAGGTGAAGCTTGATGCCTGAGTACTAGTTTCCTACCTGTGGGGATCAGGAACTCCCTTTGGGCCATGCCATGGGCTGGGTCAAGTGTCCAGTTGGATGGCATCCCAGGACAGGTCATGACATAAAATACACTCCCTCTCATCAAAACTAATTACACTTAAATAACAATTATAGTAGAAAACTATACATTCTAAAAATAGTTTCCTTGTTGAAAATACCCCAAAACCAAACATGGACCTATTCTTTAAAAACCATTCACATTCAAATAATTATTTAAAACAAACAAGAAAATGATATCCATTTTCAAACCTTCCTATAGAAACCATGTGTTTTTATTTAACAAAACCTTTTTAATTTTTTTTCATTTGAAACAACTCTACCCAAACACAAACCAACATGTAATTTTAGTTAAAAATGTATATCTACAACAATCTGTGACTCATTTCATGAAAAATTTGAAACAAAAGTCACCAAAAACTTAAATTGTATAAAGGATTATTACAAGGGGTGTGGTAGAGTGTGGAATCATTTTACATGAAGAAAAATCCAAAGAAATTCTAAAAATGCATCATGATGGGAAGAGATTTCATACCTAAGATTCAAGAAGTGGAATCATTAACAAAATGATGTGAGGGGGTGTAGCAGAGTATGACTCCCACAATAGATTATAAGATAGGCTTGATACGTAAGGGCAACCACCTAATATGAAAGGGTTGACCCATATGTATCAGGTTCATATCAGAGCTGGCATTAACACAGATATATGTAGATTTATCAATGATAAAGTTAGCGTTGATAAAGGTAAAAATATAATTATTTATATAAATGAATAAATATTTTTTAAAATATATCACTAATTACATAAATGTATAGTTATATTCATTAATATTTATATGTGTATATACAAAAAGATAAATGTGCAAGATAAATGTATATAATATTAATAATTCTATAAATTTATATACAATAAGTAAAATTATA
This sequence comes from Viscum album, assembly GCA_963277665.1. Classification (NCBI taxonomy): domain Eukaryota; kingdom Viridiplantae; phylum Streptophyta; class Magnoliopsida; order Santalales; family Viscaceae; genus Viscum; species Viscum album. The sequence goes on from OY728147.1 coordinate 310,668,386, forward strand.
TATAAAATATTAATACGGAAGAAATTTAATTAATGCGTTGGATAATTCTGATAGGTAAGGTCTTTCCCTTTAAAAATAGTCAAAATATAAGAAATGAATATGAAAAATTAAAGATTACCTTAAAAATTAAAATAAATAACTAATTCTATAAAAATGAATCTTAAAATTTTCAAAATTACTTTATAATAAAAATGAATATATATTAAAAAGGAACAAATTGCAAAAAAAATTAAAATGAATAGATATGAAAACAAAAATGATAAAATATTAAAAATGATTGTTAAATATAAAATATTTATAATAATTAACTAATTAAAAATATATAAATAATAGTTTTATAATGATTCAAATACAAAAAATATTAAAATAAAAATGAATAAGTACTAATTATATAAATTAAAAACATATTAAATATATTAAAAAAATAATAAATAAAAATGAATAAATAAAAAAAATTAGATGAATAAATATTAAAAATGAATAAATAATAAAAATGAATAAAAATAAAAAATATATATAAAGATGTTTAAAAAATGAATAAATGATATTAAATATATAAATTACTAAAATATTAAAAATTACATTTAAATAAAAAATATTTACAATAAATTATTAGTCATATAAATGTATAAAATATTAATTATATATATAATATTAATTATAATTGTAATTAAAAATATTTAATAATATTTGAAAACATTTATTAATTATATAAATGAATAAATATTTAGTATTATAAAAAAATATACTTATATATATTAATTAATATGCTTAAATTTGTAGAGGATTGTTATCAATATTTCTTAAATTAATATTAAATTTTCTATCAACTATACTCAAAATAATCCTAAATTATTATTATTTTAAGAAAATATATAAAAATTATCATCATCATCATCATCATCATCATCATCATCAACAACAACAACTACATGAAAAATATAATTTTATAAATGTTTTTCACAACAAATTAATAATTAAAAGCTATAAATAGAAATGTAAGAATTTGAATAATTATATTTAAATATATTTACAATTGAAAATATATAGATATATTATTATTACTAATTATAGATGAATATATTTTATTTATTTATTTAATAAATATATAATGAATTATTAATTATAATTAAATATGTTATTATTTATATAAATAAATAAATATTTTTAAAATATATCATTAATTATATAAAGAATTATAAAATTCATAAATAATTATATATCTACATACAAAAATATTTAAAATATACATTATTTAAATATAAGTATTAATTAATAATTTTAGTATTATAAATATAAAGAATAATTATAAAATTACTACAATTCTATATATAAGTTCATTTCTCAAATTCATTGAAAGATTTAAAGTTTTATTTATTTCAATTACTAATTTACATATATAAGGTTGATTACATCCATCACGACAGAACACGGTGCAATGAAAGAAATTACGGTAAACATGCAGGCTCGATGACTTGACATCACGACCTTCCTCTCACCACTCCAAACCCTACCCACCCCACCACCAATGGTGGGGCATTGATTTATATATATGATCATTCTTATTCATATATAAATATATGAATCAATGTGTGTGCGTATGTATAAAAAACCCTAAGGACATGTGTGTGTGTTGATAAAGTCAACACATACATGTGTATATCCAACTATATAAAATGCATATAATATTAATTTTATTATAATTCCTATGTAAAATAAATTAAAATTAATTACTAATATATAAAAAATATTATATTAATTAAAATTGTTATATATATTAATAATTACTGATTATATAAATGAATATAATATTATTAGTATTATACATAAAATTTATTAACATATAAGTGTGTGTGTGTGTTTGTGTTCGTGTCTGAAGAACCCAAGGATACGTGTGTGTGTGTGTGTGTTAGGTGAATTCAACACATACGTGTGTATATCCAACAATATATACTATACATAATATTAATTTTATTATAATTTATATATATAATAAACTAAAATTAATTAAAAATATTTAAAAAATATATTATTAATTAATATTCTTATATAAATATTAATAATTACTAATTATATAAATGTATATAATATTATTATTATACATGATAAAAAATATTAATTGTTATAAATTGTATTTAAATATTATTAGTTAAATTTTCAAAAATACTATTAATTATATAAATGAATAAATATTTCAGACTAAATGAAACATATAGTTATATTTATAAATATTATAGCTTTATTTTATTTAAATACAAAATATTTTCAATACATTTTACTAATTAATATTAAAATATTAGATTTATTATCAATTGTAGTTAAAAATTATTCTATTCATTATTTTTTATATTTAAATTATAAATTTTACAAAAAATAATAAATTCCTTAAACATATATATTTTTAATATTAAAATTCATATATATATATATATATATATTATAGGTAGAGGGGATTACAAGTAATCAAACACACACACCCAGGAACCCCAATGTGTCAAGTGTCATCCCTCCCTCATATATATATATATATAATTACATTATGTATTGGTATTATAAATGATGACATATATATAATAATATTGTTATTGTTAATGTATTTAAATATGAAAATTTTCAATGTAATTAATTTTTTATAAGTAAAGTTCAATTTTTTAATTCATTTAATTAAATTAATGATATTAGTTTCATTGAAGTGTAAATTTATATTGATAATAATATGTATTCAAACTATATATATAATATACATATATATTATTATCTAGACTCAAATGTGACTGATTGTGTGTGTGTGTGCTAAATGAGGTATGTGAAATAGAAAAACCAAATGAATTTTTATGTTATATAATGATATATATATATATGTATATATGTATGTATGTATAAATATTTATATATGTATGTATGCGTATATGTTTAATATATATATTTATATTATGAACTATATTTAATGTGTTTTTATATATATATTATAAATTATAAAATATTAAAATAAATATATAAATTTAAATATGAACTATATTTTTATATAGTTCATTTTATTAGATTTTATGCATTTATATATATATATATATATATATATATTGTATCATTATATTTTATATTTGATATGTGTAATTATAGTTATATATATAATTATAAATTAATATAAAATAATAAACATAAGTATAAATGATTAAATATCTATATATATTGTATTTATATAATTATATATATTTATTTTTATATAAATCAAGTTTTAGAATATAAAAATATGTATATATAAAAATCTATCAAAGTTAAAAATGATGACAAAGGGCGCACTATTATCAATCCTAATAAAAGCGTTGATAAAGAGTACCCCTTTATCAATGCATTGTTTAGCACAAATAAAGGTTACTTTTATCATCATTTTTAGTGCTAATAAAAGTGTGTCATTTATCAACATTTTTTTAGTGATAATAAAACATAGTGCTCTATTTTTACAAATCTGTAGTAGTGATGGGTGCCTACAGAGGTAGTGAGTTGCATGAGATTCAATATTGGTGTGCAATATTTGCATGGGCTCCCTCAGGGAGACCTCACAAAGGGAAGTGAGTTGCATGGGTAGGGTGCACGAACCCTCTACTCATTCATAGTTCCCATGAAATGATTTAAATTCTTAATTTTTTTATTTTTTAGCATCCAAATTTATTTCCCAAGGCCTCCCCTTCCTTCCTCATTTTGTGAGGAAGTTTCTAATGCCATCCCAATGGAAAATCCCTCTCCTCCTCCTCTTCTCCTTCAATTTTATTCATCAAATCTTTATGAATGTGAGGTATTTCTCCATGTAAGTCCACCAAAACCTCATCCTCTCCTCTCTTCTCATCTCCTCATTCCCTCTTCCTTCATGTTCGATCCTTAATATGGCTATGGTTTCTAAGGTTTCTTCCAGATTGATTCTTATTTAGGTTTTTTGTGTTTTTAAGGTTTCTAGTCAACATCAAAGGCTCTTTTTCCCTCTTTTGTGGGCATAAACACCATTAGATGATGAGTTTGAAATTTTTGATAGGCGACTTTATGCATTTACCCTTACTTATAAAACCATGGGTTATTTTATTCTCTGAATCATGTTTCCAAATTTAATATATGTGGAATTAATTATTTATAAGGATTTAAATGAGATTTAAATATATTTATTCAATTCACTTTTGACATCAAACAGAAGTTATAATCTTAAATGTTCAAGAACCTATTTCATGAAACTATTGCACATATGGAGTTCTTAAAAAGTTAAACCTTAATTTAAATTTAAATAGTAAAAAAGGTTTTTATGGATTAAACTCATATGATTTAAAATTATTTAATGTCAAGTTTTTAATAATTTTTTCAAGAGTTGAGGGCTTTTTTGGTTACTTATAAGCAAGGTTACAATATAAGAAACTCTATATGTCAAATTTAATTCAAGAAACCATGAATTCTTGGAGTTTTAACATGTTTTTTATACAAATGAAAGTTATTTAGTTATATTTTAGGGATTTTATATCATTTAATATTTTTTATTTCAAAAGATAAAGAAAATATCTTTCTTAAAATCTATATATATTTTTTAGAACATATGATTCCCATAAGGTGTTTGATGAAATTCCACTAATGATTTTCTTTGAAATATTTAATAAAGTTCTATTAAAACTATTTATCTTGATTTATAATTATTTATGAAAATGATTTATAAAGGAAAACCATGAGCTAAAGTGTTGTTTGGACCAAGTAGTATATGTGATTAAATTTATTATATTATACCTCTATGACATCAAAGTGAGATCGCAAGACTTATTTGGTTGAACATAGTGATTTATTAAAATTGAATTATTTTTTCTTACATTGTTTTGAATTACTAAATCTATTGAATTTAAATATGATTCATGGGCAACCGTTGGTACATAGGTGGGACCCTTGGAAAAAATTTTATACTTCATGACATGACTATTAAAGGGACTTAATTCCCATTTAGGAATATAAAATATTAATTATGGGGGAATTATATTCTCTTTGATCTATCACCTTGTGTCCATGGAACTCCTATAGATATCAAACCAATTGGACAAGGAAATACCATGGAAATAACCTCTTAGGGACATGATGATCCAAAGGAATTTTTAGGTGTCCCTTATTTAGTTCCTAGGTTTTCTCCCATAATTGTTTTTACAGTTGATGTTTGAGATTTACCTCTTTAAATTTGTTGTTTTTTTAATCCTTTCATTTAAAATTAATAAAATATATGAAATTTTTATGTTTAAAAGATTATTTTATTTAAATAATACATCTAATTTTTATATTTTTCCCTGAACCTACCAATGCCACTTCCCTAAAATTATATTGTTTTTTAAAAGTATTTATCATTGAAATTTTTATATTTCCTTGAAAATGAGATTATTTCACTTTCAAATTATTTTAAAATAATAGTTATTTTATTCCATTAACTTTTCTTAATAAAGTAAGGGCATGTTTGACATAAAGCATGTATGAATTATTTAATTCTAATTAAATGTTTTACTTTCTATAGTTATTAATTGTTCTATTTAAATTATTTATTTCTTCATTAATGTTATAACTCAAACATATACTATCCTATTTTATAACTCTGAGAATATATACCCATGTTGATTATTTTTTATTTAAAAGACATGTGTCAATTTATTTTTTTTGTTTTAAACTAGTATAAAGTGGTTTCATTTCTAAAGTTTGTGCATGATTCATAGGGAGGATACCTACTGGGCTTATTAGATCACACCCTACATACACACTTTGTGTTTATGTGGAACTTGGCAGTATATGGTGAAGGTTATAAAAAATTAACACATTAATATAGAAGACAATCTTTAGCATTGGTTTAGGTGTCAGATGGTGGCAAGTGGAATCATTTCACTTATCTTGAGAAGATAGGTTTTTTGGATTTATTTTTCATTTTGGTTAATCTTAGGATGAATCTCTTATATCATTCCATTTCGAACTTATCCTCTCTTTTGTTATCTTCATTGTTCTTATTTTTCATTTACAAAAATATAGTATGATTATATGTAAATTTAGATAACTAGGTTAGGTTTAATACTTATGTTTTCCACTTTATTGATTTTTTTTAAAATGTAATTATGACTTATTTGAATGAAATTAATTTAAAACATTTCATTTCATGTGGATGACTTATCCAAAATATGGAATGGTAATTTCATATTTCCAATAGGAATCCTTCATTCAGTTTTACATTTTATTAGGTAAAATCATTCCCAATGAGTATTATTGATGCTATTAGCACTTGTTACTAGATTTTGGAGATTAAGAATGAGCTTTGGGTCTTGTGTGTGGCTAGATCTGGTACCAAGATATGGTAGGTTAGGCTGGTTCTTTATAAAATGGAATCCAATCCTATTTTTGGTCTATCTTATTTCAAAAAATCTAGTAGACAAGAGATAGGATCATTGGGACTCAAAAGGTCGATCACAAGTAAGTGTTCAATCAACACTTCTTGTCACAAGACTTTGATTACCAAGGAATTTCAAGAAAGTGCATCTTTAATTTGAGTTTTAATTTAAGGTAATTTTCAAGGTTACATGTTTGGGGTGCACAATCTCTAAACTATGTATCAAAACCATGCAATCTATTTAAGAAGTTCCATTGTTATTTTTGTTTCAATTTTTTTCTTCTTTGTTTTCCCATTACATTATATGATGATTATGAGACATTTATTGTTTAAACAATGGTTTTCTATATAGTTTTAGTATATATTTAATGTGTTTGATAAATTTTCTCTTATAAATATTCTTGAATAATTATTATTCGATTAATTTTTGATTGACATAGTCATTGATTCTTCTTGGAATATTTTTCTTATTTATTATTCGATCTATATTTTCATTGATTTATTTAGAAATTTTATTGAGGCTAAAAAATATTTAATTCACCTATAAATAAATTTTATTCCATGTTCTATGTATAATTAATAGATTCCTAAATGTGAATTTTGAAATTATATAGTGTAAATGTTTTGATTTGCAAATTCTTATGAATTAATTTTTGGGAAATTGATTTAAAATTAAAGGTTTTTGTTCTCCTGGTTTTTAATGTAACGAAATAGTGGATTTGAAATGGTAAGATATAATGTTTAAAACCCAAAGTAATTTAATTATATGCTAAAATGTTTTAATTAATTCTTAAAGTCTTTATGTACATGTATTTACTCAGTTAAATGGGTTTTCTTATAGCCTTCATTATTCAAAGTGGATTGCCTCGTGTACTTGGTTGAGGAATATATAGATTTTGAATAATGTTGGTCTTGGTATATTATATTATTTTTAATAGGAGGGTGTAAAATGGAGTGGATCTTATGTCAATCTAACCATCACTAAATAATCTTAATTACTTATTTCCATGGAAAACTAATTGACTAGTGATTTTCGGTTAGTTTTGTGGATACATTTTCCTTACAATTGTTCAATACATATTGTGGGTGTGTTTTTTATTTTTATTTTTTATTTTTTTGTTCTTCATGGTTTCTTTAAAAAAATTAAGGCATATGAGTTTATTTATTTAAAAACCTTACATTTTGAAGTCGTGTTTTCCTTAAATATTTTTTGTAGGGTTGTATAATTATTTCCAAAAATTCTTTTCATACATAATCATGATTTGATTGGTACTTAATTTTGGTTTAAATATATAAGAAAAATATTTCTTTTAATATCTATATATTTTTCACTTTCATCATTAGAAATATGGTTTCCAAAAATTTTAGTGTTCTAATGGAAGGATAAACTTTCATGGGTGATTTTTCAAAAATGGTTGGCATATTTTTTTATTAACACTTGTTTTCACTTCCTATAAATAAGATGGTGTGTGTGTGTGTAGTTTTAATTTAATATTATTTTTTCAAATCATACCTTGTAAAATAGGTATATTTCCCTAGTTGGTTTTGTCATGACCCGGCCCACTAGGGCCTGCCTGGCTGGTGATAAGCTGAGTGTGACTACCCTAATCCTACCTCCAATAGTCCAAGGGCTATAGAGCAACTCTAATTAGGCATAAAACTCACATTGGAGGCCTTAGCCTAAGGTACTTGTACTTACACACACATCTCCAAGACCATACAATGATAAAATGTACAATAAAACTAATACCAAATTCATTTACACATTTAAATCCCATAATCATAGCATTCAAAATATTGTAAAGTGATAAGGGACAAGTACAATTCCATAAAAACTATAGATAAGTCAAACCTGATAAAAAGTGGGGACTACAGTCAAATGTGACTCTCAGTATGAACCATTGTTTGTCTCGCACAAATCTAAGATACGTCTTCTCCTAGTCCACTAAGAACCACCTCAAATAGTCAGTCATCTGCATAAGACATGACATGTGTGGGAAGATCCCATGCATGGGTGAGTATATCAATACCCAGTAGGACACCTTGAAATCACTAAGCATATAGCATTAAGAATAGTAGTCAATTAATCGCATAGATAGGTCAATATCTTACATAATAATAAAAACTAGATATAATCATAGTATATGCACAGTATCAAGGTAAGTTCACAATCATATTTCTATCCTCAGATTCATGCTTGAAGGTTCCATATAACACTCATCTGAGATAACACACTCCACAAGTCAGATAACACTTATGGCATCCACCCGAGATTCCATTCTTGTCGGGTATGGCCATAATAAGTACGTGCTGGAAGTCTGAATAGATTGATACCAACAACCCAAATTGTATTAACCCACTAATTATGGGATTGAATCTTGTGTAGTGTTGTTCATAACTATTCCAAGAACCCCACCTTGGAAAAATGATAATGATAGAGGATCTCACTTTGGGCCTCATAGCGAGATTCCACCAACTCTATCTAAGACTGAAGTTCCTCAGAGGGTATCACCATCTTAGGCACAAGATGTGATTTCATAATAAACACTCAGGGAAAGGATAAAGGGAACTCACCCTAATTAAACCTTTTCATGTTGAATGGAACAAGATATATAAGCCATCTTTGAAGAAGTACACAAACTATACTACAATTACACAGTGTGTCACTTCGGAACCGAGTCTACCTATGTATCATAGCCCGGGCAAATTTTCATATCTGTGTACACCTGTCTGTGTCCATGTACTTGGTTGTGTCTAAGTACATGGATCTTCCTATGTACCCTTATCCTAGTCATGTCCCTGGCCATGTTCTCCCAAAAAACACACTAAATATCCAGGTTGGGTAACACATCATGTGAATCATGTCACACACTATGTGATACTTATATTCTCTGTGGGAACCCTAGAACCATAACCAGGTCCCCATATGGTGTGTATTCCTTTATTATATGTTGTGTATATCAAGATTTTATAGAACCCGCAAATCTGTTTCATGCATCTTCGTCCACTCCTTCAGCCTCTGATCTGGTCATGAATCACACAAGTAAGAAAGGGACTAGTTGGACTGAGCCTCACCATAATCACTCACCAGAATTCATCCACTGATTCATATAGAAAAAACATTTTTTGTAAAATCTCCCAGTTTTCTCATGCCAAAACCCATGTGAAGAACTACAATTCGGTCTTGATTCATCATTATAGCTCAATCCCATCTCTAAACTGAACTTCGATTTGCAATATCAATTTGTTCTACCAAGAAACAGGTGTGAAATGATTGATTACTGGATATTTTTCAAACCACTAGCTAAAGTGAACGTCAGTGGTAAATGAATGAAGAACGAGGGAAGAAATTTACAAAACACAAACATATGTAACAGACCTCATCCAACGTTCATGTTGGCCTCGATTTATTTCTCTTCGAATGATGAAAAAATAGATATAAATAATCAAAAATAGAAATCTCCAATACCAGATAAATATAACCCATACCCAAAATACCCTCGATCCTAGAATCAATTCATACTTTATTAATCCACTTCATCATAGGAAAAATCAAATGAGGATAAATACACACAAAAAATATAACAACCCTTCTCTTTATTACACACATAAACATGATTTTTTACATAAAATTTCACTTAAGAAAACTCTGAGGATTAAGAGTTCTAGTGTCTTGTAAAATTAGGAACATTACATAACAACTTAGAGCATAAAACACAATATCTTTATTGAAAACTTTTTTTACATGACCACAACATTCCTTCGTACTTAGCATTGCATGGGATAACCTGAGGACATGCATAAGAAAAGGGTGAGATATAAATCCCAGTAAGGGAGTAAACAAGGTATAACATGAATAATATAGTACATGTTAGTCAATATTCATATCAATGTAGAACAAGATAAACACAAACATAAAGGCATGATATAGGATGATTATCACAACATAGAGGTGTGGCAATAACATTTAACATGATATTAGCATGAGCCAAGGCTCATTGCACATAGAGCATGAGTAAACCCTCATTGCACTTGAATTAGCATGAGTAAACCCTCATTTCACGTGAATTATCATGAGTAAACCCTCATTTCACATGGCGCATCATGATACTATTCTTTACCCAATGCATTGGAGCGCTATCAAGGCGCACCCTTTATAAACATTTCATTTCATGCATAAGTGTGCCACATGGATCATATAACATTGAATTATTCAAAATCATAATTTATTCCATGATAAAGGAATGTTTAATACATACATGAAACTCTATAATCAATAAGTATATGTGCATAAAAGTTAATACCCTTGATAGAGAAATGGGTATGGTATTCACTTACACGATGATTTTGGCATGGGAAATTTTGGCAGCATAACGACGTCAAATAGAAATTTTAAAATGGGTTGATGAGAGACAAAGGAGTATCTCATTATTTATACATTAAATGGATATTATGGGGGTAATAGAACATAATATCCCAACTTATTTAATGGAATTTAGATGCATTATATAAAATAATTTCTTGAATGAAAATGAGAAGAGAGAAATCCCTTACGGAATTTCGGCATGGTAACAGGTGTACATGGGAGGAATTAATGAGAGAGAAAGAAGTATCTCATCATTAAAACAAAATTAGTGAAGTATGGGGGAGGTATGAAGTCATACCCTAACATTTTTAATTAAAAATTAAAGGTTATAACAACATAAAGAAATTTGGACAAAAATGAGAGAGGAAGAAATCCTTTACATGGAAGTGTGATACCAAAGGCTTGGGAGAGGCTTGAGAGAGGCTTCTAGAGATCTTGGGGTGCCTTGGATGGATTATAGAGAGATTAGGGAAGAGGTTTGTCGATCTCAAAAGGTTTTTATTGAGGAGGAATGGGAGATTGAGTGGGTTTATATATAAAAGGATAGGGAATTCTTTATTATTTAGGTTTTGGACACTACACATTAAACTAATCAAAAACACAAACCATCCCATGGTTTTTTCCCATGGTTTTTAAAAAAGTGGAGTGGAAAACATTATTTTATAAGTCAAATGGACAAAATTATTAAAATATTGGGTTTTCTTATGTGGAGATGAGTCACACTCTCAAGGAAATAATTTTAAAAAATTAAAATATTTTATAAGTCTTGGAGGATCAACTAAGGCACCATAAAATTAATCAAAAAAAAAATCTAAAATCACATTATTTTAAATATAAAACAAATATTGGCCGAGAATACTTTTTATATTATTTTATTACATCACTATTAGGTCATTATGATGTCATAAAACACATTATATATTTAAACGGTATTTAATTTTTACCCAAAAATTCAACTATCTCATAAAATTATGAAACATTAACCGTTAGATAATTTTGACATAATGAATCCAAAAATGATATTAATTTTATCTAAATAATTTTCTAAATATTTGAATTTTCAATTTTAAAATAAAAACTGACATTTCTTGAAAATTCATGGGTTTTGACAAAAACAGTTTTCAAACCTGAATAAAAATTACAATTGTATTCCTAAAAATTATATGATCATTTATATTTAATAAAAATTAATTTAGTAATAATATTTTTATTAAAATATTATTTAATTCAAAAATCCATTAATTCCTCAAAATAGATTTCTTAATTAAATTTAAATATTAACTAAAAATACTATTTGTGCATTAAAAACTATTTACAAAGTAACAATAATTAAATGAATGTATTTTCTTTATAAAAAAAATAATGAACATAATCATGGTGCTAGGGTAGTGTTACATAACCCCTTATATCACTCGCATAAAACATATGGGTAAGGTGAGCGATGGTGACAGACTCTTGGGGCATCTTAGATAACATCGCTCAGGTGGTAATCTCTATTAACTTCCACTTCTCCTGTAGAAGGTTCCATTCATGCTTAACGTGTTGAAGCTCAGCTTGGGCCTGGTAAATAGCAAAGCCTAGTGATGCTTCCTCCTTTTCGAGCTTCGATAAATGGGCTTCGTATGGAGCAATTCTATTGGATGAGGCCATCACTTCCTTTTTCTAAGTAATTGGATTTGTTAAAAGCCTATATTTATACTAATTATGTGATCACTGTTCAAAGGCTACATTAGCAACGGTAACAATTATTAATGGTATTTTAAAATCCAAAAACATAAAACCAAGGAAGTGAATATTTTTTATATAACAATTTTACATAATAAGACATTTAATTATATTAAGAGTAATTTTCATTAATAAAAGTTTGGGTCATTACAATCTTCCCCCCTTAAGAAATTTTACCCTAAAAAATTCCTTTTCCCACACTAAAATAGATGAGGGTAACTCTACTTCATCACTTCCTCTAATTCTCATGTTGCTTCTTCAAACTTTTGGTTTCACCACAACACCTTGATGAGGGGCATTGTCTTATTTCGTATAACTGTTTCCCTACGATTTAAGATCCTCACCAACTTCTCTTCATAGGAGAGTTCATTTTCCAATGGTACCACCTTTGGATTGAGTACATGTGTTGGTTCAGGTATGTACTTCCTCAGGAGTGATACATGGAATACATAATGTACTTGAGATAGGTTCGGTGGGAGTGTTAGTCGATAGGTCACTGCTCTAATGCGATCAAGGATATCAAAAGGTCCAATTTACCTTGGACTAAGATTTCCTTTCTTCCCAAATATCATAACTTTCTTCCATGGTGATATATAGAGGAATACCATGTCTCTAACATCAAACTCTAGGTCTCATTGATGATTATCATCATAGCTCTTTTATCGACTCTAAGTAGCTTTAATGTGCTCCTGGATGGTCATAACCTTCTCCACCATTTCTTAGACTATTTATGGACCTAGGAGTTTTCTCTCCCCAACTTCATCACAACATGTCAGTGTTCTACACCTATTCCCATAAAGGGCTTCATAAGGAGCCATTTGGATGACTGAGTGGAAATTGTTATTATAAGAGAACTCAACTAGAGGAAGATGTTGATCCCATCCGCCTTTGAAGTCCATTGGAAATTCCTTCAACATGTCCTCAAGTGTTTGAATAGTTTTCTCATATTGGCCATTATTTTGAGGAAGATAAGTCGTACTGAAGTTCAACTTAGTATTAAGAGAATGTTAGAGACTCTTCCAGAACTTATAGGTGAATCTTGGATCTCGATCATATACAATTGATATTGGTACTCCATACAGCCTCACCACTTCTCTGATGTATATCCATTCAAGTTGATCTAGTGAGAAATACTATCAAATTTAAATGAAGTGTCTAGTATGTGTAAGATGATCCATAATAACCCAGATAGCATTGTTTCCCTTGGATGTCTTCAGAAATTCGGTTACAAAGTTCATGGTGATGTTCTCCAATTTTCATGTTGGTATAGGTAATGGTTGCATCATTCCCTTAGACTTTTTTCTCCCAGCCTTCACTTGCTGACATACCAGGCATGTTGATGTATACTCAGCGATCTTCTTATTCATGTTATACCATCAATAATTCTCTCTAAGATCTTGATACATCTTTGTGTTTCCTGGGTGAATAGAGACATTTGAAATATGTGCATCATTTAGAAGTTCATTCTTTATCTCCAGATTTTATGGAACACATAGTCTTGTCCCAAATCTCAAAATTCCTTCTTCATTAACATTGAACTACGAGGATTTCCCTTTTCTAATAGTTTCTATTTTCTTATGAATACCCACATCATACTTTTGAGAATCCTTTAACCTTTCCAAAAGTGATGGTTGAGAAATCATTTTTGAAAGGATTGATGATGTTCCCTTCTTGATGATTCCCATGTCAATCTTCATAAAATCTAAGAATATTGGATCCTTTTCAATTCTCATCAATGATAGAATCGCTGGGTCTTTTCTACTTAGAGAATCTGCCACCTTGTTTACTTTCCCAGGGTGGTAATGGATTGAGAAGTCATAGTATTTGATCAGCTCTAACCATCTTCATTGGTGCATGTTCAACTCTTTCTATGTGAATATATACTTGAGGCTTTTGTGATCTGTATATATTTCAAACTTATCCCAAAAGAGTTAATGCAGCCAAATTTTCAAAGATAATCTTACTGCAACCAACTCTAAATCATCTGTTGGATAGTTTTTCTCATGAAATTTCAATTTACTTGAAGCATAGGCAATGAATTTGTAATTTTTCATCAATACACAACCCATGCCCTTCTTCTAAACATCACTAAATACCAAAAAATTTATCCAATTATAGGTAGTTTGAGAACGAGAACAGTGATAAGCCTCATTTTCAACTCCTTGAAGTTATCTTCACATTCATCACTCCAAGAAAACTTGACCCCCTTCTGAGTTATCTTGGTAAGAGGGTTTGAAAATCATGATAAATTTCACACAAATCGTCAATAATATCAAGATAACCCTAGGAAACTATGGATATCCATCATTGATTTTGGCCTTAGACATCCTTCAATTGCAGTTGTCTTGGAGGGATCCAGATATATCCCATTGCTTATGATGATATGACCCAATAATGAGATTTCCTTCAACTAAAACTCACACTTGTTGTACTTTTCATAGAGCTACTCCTTTCAAAAAGTCTCTAGTACAATGATTATATTCTCCTCATACTAATCCTTGGTTTTGGAGTATATTTAAATATCATTTGTAAATACTACCAAAAATTTATCTAGGTAATCTCTAACACTACTGGAAATGCAGGATTTCCCAATGGTTCTGAACCATTGGGAAAGGCTGCAGAACCGTTGGTATATCTTATACCAACGGTTCTGCAAACCATAGGGAATTAAGCCGTTGGGAAAGCTTTTCCCAACAGTTTACATTGAACCGTTGGGATAGGTTAGAAAAAATGAACCTATCCCAATGGTTGTGCCAAACCGTTGGGATATCTTTTCCCAATGGTTTAGCTCGAACCGTTGGGAAAACAAAGCAAAGGGATTCTTTCCCAACGATTTCTAAACTGTTGGGAAAGGATATTTACCAATGGTTCATAGAACTGTTGGTAAAAAAATACTCAGAGAGGTTATGCCAACGGTTTCAAACCGTTGGCATAGCCTATGCTGTGCAAATTGTACAGCAGCCTGCAATTTGCACAGCAGCGACCCTCTCATTTTTGTGCAATTTTCACAACAGTCGGTCCATTCCCTCTCATTTTCAATCATTTCCAATTATTGTACCTACAATAAACTCAAACATACATATAAAATTATTGTACCTGTAATAACCAACTAACACATACATGTAGAGAACAAATTCATACACATTTAACATATAATGCATCCTGGAACTATACACATCCAGAATTAAATCATAATTCATAACATAATTATAAACATACATAATTCATTTAGAATTCAATTTAAAATTTAGATGAAAATTATATATGGAATCTGGAATTCAATTCATAATTTGATCAGTTTTTCGTATACCATATGTTTTTACTAGAAATGATGTCCATTTTAAACAAAATACATACACCTGGAGTGATACCAGCCACACCGTGCCTCAGATTAAGGCGAGGTTAACTCGTACACATCAAAAATGACTCATGGATCGTTGTCCTAAAGTATCAACATATTCTGAAAGCGTTTGGTCGGTTTTCCGTATGTCAGTTGTTGTTTTCACTTAAAATAAAGTGCTTTTTAAATAAAAGAGAGACACTTTTAATGGTGCCGGCCACACCGTGCCTCGTATTGAGGCGGGGTTGACTCGTACACGTCACAAATGACCCATGGATCGTTGTGCTAAAATATCAACACAATCATAATCTGTTTGGTCGGTTTTTTGTATGTACTTAAAATGTTGTCCATTTTAAACATAAGAGAGACACTTTGGGTGGTACTAGCCACACCGCGACTTGGATTGAGGCACGATTGACTCGTACATGTAACATATGACCCATGGATCATTGTCCTAAAGTTTCAACAGATTCCGAATGCATTTGGTCTGTTTTTTGTATGTCAGTTGTTCTTTTCACTTATAATCCTGTCCATTTTAAACAAAAGAGACACAGTTAGAGTGGTACCGGCCACACCGCATCTCATATTTAGACGAGGTTGACTCATACACATCTCAAATGACCCATGGATCATTGTCCTAAAGTATCAACACAATCCGAATGCGTTTGGTTGGTTTTACGTATGTCAGTTGATGTTTTCACTTAAAATGATGTCCTTTTGAAACAAAAGATAGACACTTTGAGTGGTGCTGGCCACACCGCTTCTCATATTGAGGCGAGGTTGATTCGTACATGTCACATATGACCCATGGATCATTGTTCTAAAGTATCAACACAATCAGAATCCGTTTGGTCAGTTTTCCGTATGTACTTAAAAAGTTTTCAATTTTATACAAAAGAGAGACACATAGAGTTATCCCGGCCACATCGTGACTCGTATTGAGGCAGGATTGACTCGTACACATCACATATAACCCATGGATCTTTTTCCTAAAGCATCAACACATTTCGAATGCGTTTGGTCAGTTTTTCGTATGTCACTTGTTGTTTTCACTTAAAATGATGTCCATTTTAAACAAAAGAGAGACACTATGAATGGTATCAGACACACCGTGCCTCGAATTGAGAAGGGTTTGACTCATACGCATCACATATGACCCATGGATCATTTTGCTAAAGTATCGACACAATCATAATCCGTTTGGTCGGTTTTCCGTATGCTAGTTGATGTTTTCACTTAAAATGAAGTCCATTTTAAACAAAAGAGAGACACTTTGAGTGGTGTCGGCAAAACCGCGCCTTGGATTGAGGCTAGGTTGACTCATACACGTCACATATGACCCATGTATCGTTCTCCTAAAGTTTCAATAGAAACCGAATGTGTTTGGTTGGTTTTCCATATGTACTTAAAATGTTGTCCATTTTAAACAAAAGAGAGACACTTAGAGTGATCCCAGCCACACCGCGACTCAGATTGAGCCCAGGTTGGCTCGTACACGTCACATATGACCCATGGATCTTTGTGATAAATTATCAATAGAATCCGAATGCGTTTGGTTGGTTTTTCGTATGCCAGTTGTTCTTTTCACTTATAATCCTTTCTGTTTTAAACAAAAGAGACACAATTATAGTGGTACCGGCCACACCGCACCTCGTATTTAGATGGGATTGACTCGTACATGTCTCAAATGACCCATTTATCATTTTCCTAAAGTATCAACACAATCTAAATGCATTTGGTCAGTTTTCCGTATGCCATTTGATGTTTTCACTTAAAATGATACCATTTTGAAACAAAAGAGAGACACTTAGAGTGGTGTCGGCCACACTGCATCTCAGATTGAGGTGGGGTTGACTCGTACACGTCACATATGACCCATGGATCATTTTCCTAAAGCATAAACACATTTCGAATGCGTTTGGTCAGTTTTTCATATGTCATTTTTTGTTTTCACTTAAAATGATGTCCATTTTAAACAAAAGAGAGACACTATGAATGGTGTCGGCCACAACGCGCCTCGGATTGAGACAGGGTTGACTCTTACATGTCACATATGACTCATGGATCGTTTTGATAAAGTATCTACATAACCAGAATTTGTTTGGTCAGTTTTACATATGCTAGTTGTTGTTTTCACTTAAAATGAAGTCCATTTTAAACAAAAGAGAGACACTTTGAGTGGTGTCGGCCACACCATGCCTCTAATTGAGGCGAGGTTGACTCATACACATTAAATATTACCCATGGATAGTTCTCCTAAAGTTTCCATGGAAACCGAAGGCGTTTGGTCAGTTTTCCGTATGTACTTAAAATGTTGTCCATTTTAAACAAAAGAGAGACACTTAGAGTGATCCCGGCCACACCGCAACTTGTATTGAGCTCGAGTTGGCTCGTACACGTCACATATGACCCATGGATCGTTGTAATAAATTATAAATAGAATCAAAATGCGTTTGGTCGGTTTTCCGTATGCCAGTTGTTCTTTTCACTTATAATCCTGTCCATTTTAAACAAAAGAGACACAGTTAGAGTGGTATTGGCCACACCGCACATCGGATTTAGACGGGGTTGACTCGTACACATCTCAAATTACCCATGTATCATTTTCATAAAGTATAAACACGATCCTAATGTGTTTGGTCGGTTTTCCGTATGCCAGTTGATGTTTTCACTTAAAATGATATCCTTTTGAAACAAAAGAGAGACACTTAGAGTGGTGCCGGCCAAACCACGCTTTGGATTGAGGCGGGGTTGACTCGTACACGTCACATATGACCCATGGATTGCTTTCCTAAATCATCAATACATTTCGAATGCGTTTGGTTAGTTTTTCATATGTCACTTGTTGTTTTAACTTAAAATGATGTCCATTTTAAACAAAAGATAGACACTATGAATGGTGTCAGCCACACCGCGCCTCGGATTGAGGTAGGGTTGACTCGTAAACGTCACATATGACCCATGGATCATTGTTCTAAAGTATTGACATAATCAGAATCCGTTTGGTCAGTTTTTCGTATGCTAGTTGTTGTTTTCACTTAAAATGAAGTCCATTTTAAACAAAAGAGAGAAACTTTGAGTGGTTTCGGACACACCGTGCCTTAGATTGAGGCTATATTGACTCTTACACGTCACATATGACCCATGGATCGTTATACTAAAGTTTCAATGGAAACCGAATGCGTTTGGTCGGTTTTCCATATGTACTTAAAATGTTGTCCATTTTAAACAAAAGAGAGACACTTAGAGTGATCCCGGCCACACCGCGACTCAGATTGAGCCCGGATTGGCTTGTACATGTCATATATGACCCATGGATAGTTGTGATAAATTATCAATAGAATATGAATGCGTTTGGTTAGTTTTCCATATGCCAATTGTTCTTTTCACTTATAATCCTGTCCATTTTAAACAAAAGAGACATAGTTAGAGTGGTATCGGCCACACCGTGCCTCGGATTTAGACGGGGTTGACTCATACACATATCAAATGACCCATGGATCATTTTCCTAAAATATCAACACAATCCAAATGCGTTTGGTCAGTTTTCCGTATGCCACTTGATGTTTTCACTTAAAATGATATCCTTTTGAAACAAAAGAGAGACACTTAGAGTGGTTCCGGCCACACCACGCCTCGGATTGAGGCGGGGTTGACTCATACACATCACATATGACTCATTGATCGTTTTACTAAATCATCAACACATTTAGAATGCGTTTGGTCAGTTTTTCGTATGTCACTTGTTGTTTTCACTTAAAATGATGTCCATTTTAAAAAAAAGAGAGAAACTATGAATGGTGTCAGCCTCACCGTGCCTCAGATTGAGGCGGGGTTGACTCATACACGTCACATATGACCCACGGATCATTGTGATAAAGTATTGACACAATAAAAATCTGTTTGGTCGGTTTTCCGTATGTATTTAAAATGTTGTCCATTATAAAACAAAAGAGAGACACTTAGAGTGATCCCGGGTACACTGCGACTCAGATTGAGGCGCGGTTGACTCGTACAAGTTACATATGACCCATGGATAGTTTTCCTAAAGTTTCAACATAATCCTAATGTGTTTGGTCGGTTTACCGTATGTCAGTTGTTGTTTTCAAATGAAGTCCATTTCAAATCGCGGTCTACTATCTGATGCACTGGCATAACAATCTGTTGTGGAAGTAACCATAACACCATCATGTTGTTTTCTCATGTTCTTTGCTCATTCAGTGACAATAAATTTGTACCCATTATTAACAATTTATTTAAAGTCACAAACCATGGTATTAGGACCAAAAGCCAAAGATCTTATTTCCTCAGAGACAGAGTCGGCAGACAAACTCAATACCTACAATATAAATGACTATTAAACTTAATTAAACATTGATATAATTATTTTAAACAGTAATATTTTTACCTTAAATTTTAACCAAGCATAAAATTATTTACTATGCAAGGTCTCTCTTCTTCTCAAAGATAAAGAACGATGCTTCCTATTTATCATTGTTTTATGTTCCTTGTAGATAAAAAATATGAATAGTTTAACAGATATATATGTAAGATATACATATTCAATTTAGTTACCTGATATAGTCATCGAACAAATCAAAGTTGAAAAAAACTGTGCGATGTGCCATCTCCATCTCTTCATGGCTTAATGTATTCAATGTATATGATCCAGGAATTCCTCCTATTTAAGAAAGTGATGGAAAACTGGGTTCAATTTGCTCATACTATTCTTCCTCATTTCTCATTGGTCTGTTCATTCTTGTAGTAAGATCAGACAAATACATTGAGAATAAATCCATACATTCTTGAGCCAAGTAACCGTTCATGATAGAACCTTCGGGATGATTCCTGTTTTGGACATAAGACTTTAATGTGTACATATTTATTTCAGTTGGATACATCCAACGAAAAGAAACAGGTCCTTCGAGAAGTATTTCAGTGGGAATATGGACAGTCAGATGCAGCATGCATGTGAAAAATGATGGAGGAAATATTTTCTCCAACTCACACAAAATTAATGGGGCATCTGTCAACATTTTTTTCAAGAAAGACTTGGACAAATTCTTAGCACAAAGATCTCTAAACAAATGGCACAACTGAATAACAGTCACCCTTACATTATTGGAAAAAAGATGACATATTGCTATTGGAAGAAACTCGTGCAGTAAAACGTGATAATCACGAGTCTTCAAATATTTTAGCTTCAACTCTCTTCTGTTGACCCATTTAGATATGTTTCTTAAATAGCCATCAGGAACTCTAATAGTATCTAATACTTCCAAAAATTGTTTTTTTCCATAGGTGTCATCACATAAGAAGCACATGGAAGTTTCCATTTATTTTCACTGATACGCACATGATGCAATTCTGGTCTAATGCCCCAATCCACCAAGTCACGCCGAGGTCGCAAATCATCTTTTGTCTTCCCCTTGACATTTAGAAGAACCGAAAGCAAATTTTTTCATATATTCTTTTCAATATGAATTACGTCAAAACAATGACGTAACAAATTGGTTGACCAATAAGGAAAATCAAAAAAGATACTCCTCTTCCTCCAATTGTAGCAGGTTTCAGTGGAAACATTCTTTCTCTTTCCAGATTTCATTTGACCCTTCCCGAATGAAAAACTGAAATCTTTCAATTCATTAAGCACATCAGTTCCAGACATATGCTGAGGTGGATCATCGGTCTCTATGGTGTTATCAAATCTTCTACTATCCATTCTATATGGATGATCATTTGGCAAGAATCGCCGATGTCCCATAAAACTGAAACTACAACGATGTTTCAGTCTTCTGGATCATGTATTCTTCATAAAAACTGGGCATGACAGTTTTCCCTTCGTGCTCCATCCAGACATCATTGCATAAGCCAAAAAATCATTGATCGTCCACATAAGCATAGCATGCATCTGAAATATGTCTTTCGAACATGCATCGTATGTGTGCACACCCACATCCCAAAGAAGTTTCAACTCTTTTATTAAAGGTTTCATGTATACATCAATATCAATGCTAGGATCAGAAGGACTAGATATGAGTATACTCATGAAAGTGAAAGGTTTTTTCATACACAACCATGGGGGAAGATTATAAATGTGTATAAAAACTGGCCATGTGTTTTGCGAAGTAAGTATCTGCCCAAACAGATTAAAACCGTCGCATGAAAGACCCAGCCTCACATTACGCATGTCAGCTGCAAAATCAGGATGTCGAGCATCAAATCTCTACCATGCAAATCCATCTGCAGGATGAACCAACTCATCATTAGTCTTCTTTCTCTCGGTATCATGCCATCTCATTTTTATTGATATATCATCAGACATAAAAAGATTCTGGAGTCTGGGGATCAATGGAAAGTGCCACATTACTTTCTGTGGAACGTGGGATGGTTTTCCATCAGATTTTGACTTCCAGTGGTATGTGCCACATTTTATACAATCATTTCGTTCAGCAGTTTCCTCCCAGAATAAACTGCAATCTTTCAGGCAAACATGAATTTTGTTTCTTGAAAATCCAAGTTCCTCAACTAACTTCCATATCATATAGTGGTTTGAGGTAATATCTGCATCATCTAGAAGTAAATCCTTCAAGAGGGTAAGAATGTAATCGATTGCTGTATTAGAAATCTCATACATAGTTTTCCCATGAAACAATCGGATTAAAAATTCCAGCTTTTTCATTTTATCGCATTGTCGATATACTGGAGTCTTGGCAGCATCATTCAATTTTTTCACCCTATCAATATCATCATTTTCACTAGATGCATCAGCTTTCCTCATATCGAAGTCTTCTTGAGTTGAAATCCTTTCTTTTTCATGATGACGAATAAACGAAAACCGATCATCTAACAAATTCTCCATTCCGGTCCTTTCATTTCAATCATCACCAATTTGATATTTCATTTTCTCCCCATTGTGATACCACACAAAGTAGTTTGCTTGAAAACCATTTTTGGTTATGTGGTAGCTGACTTATTCACGGCTCAACCAAGGTCTACCAACACAATTGGAACATGGGCAGTGTATGCGACCACTATCTGAAGCATTGTGAAATGCAAAATCTATAAAGCTCTCCAAATTGTTTTGAAAATCTCTTGAGATCTGATCGGTTTCATACATCCAACTTCTGTCCATTTTGTAAAAAGAATTTATTAAGTCATTTTTTCATAAAAAATTCAATAGGATTGAACTTTAATAGAAAATACATTTAAGTAAACGATAAAGGAAGAAGTTTCAACTCGATGTAGTGAACTATTAAAATAATGTAAAGAACAAGTACTCATAAATTAAATTAAAATTTATTTATATTCATTTTCATTAGGTCTATAAGAGGAACATGCCTCAGGTCCTATTATGTGTTATAGGCATCCCAAATCAGTCACTCATGTTCAATAACTCATTATTGGCACCTCTATGGACATACCTTTCATTACCTAATTTCTTCCCCAAGTCAAGTGCACCCCATGGGTGAATAAATTTTAGGATTATACACTAATAGGTTGTTCATGGCTTGTAAAAAGATTTAATTTCATTAAGTATAGACAAAAACATTTATTTTTAAAATTGAGATTAATAATAAAGTATGTCAATGATAACAACATTACTGAATTAAACTTGTGACTTATCTAACATTTTTATGGATGTCTACACATGACAACATGGGTAAAAGCACCCCACCCACATAAAAGTGAGTATTGGCCAAGAAGGACACATAATATACAACGTACAATGAGAACCATATTTAATTGACCCTAAAGTTATATTAGTACAGTCATCTTGGGGGAAATGGGATATATGATCCTGGTTAACTGATGAACTCAAAAGTTCGTATTCCATATGTTGGACACTATCTAAGGTAAGAAATCATGTGAGGATGGGTTTATATCATTTAATTTCTTACATACTAGTGATAATGAAGGCTTAAATTAATGACTTGAGTTCACTGATTAAATGAGGGTAGAGGTTGCATAGACTGTGTAAACAGAATGATTAAATAAGGGGTAGAGGTTGCATACCACTACGGGAAAAATGGGTATTTGCGACGGAGATAAATCCCGTCGCAAATAGCCCCGTTAAAAACTTATTTGCGACGGGGGTATTTGCCCGTTACAAATAAGTAGCCTTTTGCGACGGGTTAGCTTTCCCCGTCGCAAAAGAACTGGCGCGCTTTGCGCGCCAAATCGCGGGAAACATATTTGCGACGGGCGGTTATTGCCCGTCGCAAATAACCGGCGGCGGTAAAAGGTATTTGTGACGGAAATATTCCCCCGTCGCAAATAGTATGTCGGCAGGTGGTTATTTGCGACGGGTCCCGTCGCAAATAACTATTTAACCGTTGACCGTAATAAATGATGGCTAAGGTATTTGCGACGGGTATCCCGTCGCAAATGGACCCGTCGCAAATAATCTAACCTATAAATACCTCCATCCGTTTTTCAATTCATTCTCAAACTCCATCTTCTCCTTTTCTCAAAATTCTATTTCTAGAGTTCAGCGTTTCTCAAGTTTAATTTTTTTCTCCGGAGTTGATATTGAAGTTTTCAAGAACGATCAGAGATAAACCTCAGATCAATTTTCAAGGTATTTATGTTCATTTTAATTTAATATTTATTTTAAATTTTTTATTAGTTTAAATTATTCTTAATTAGTTGTAATTTAATTATGTTTACATTGTTTGGTTACTTAATAAATTTAAATTATTAGTATTGTTCATAGTTAATGGTAATTAGGAATAATTAGTAATAATTTTCAATAATTAAGAATAAATATTAATAATTAGTAATAAATACCAATAATTAGGAATAATAACATTATTACATTATTAGTATATTTTATTATTAATATTAAAATAATATAATTTTTTATATTATATACAATTCTCCTTTCATCTGTGTGTTTTCTGTCTCCACATTTATTATTTGTATGTGGAAACAGAAAACACACAGATGAAAGAAGAATTGTATATAATATAGAAAATTATATTATTTTAATATTAATAATAAAATATACTGATAATGTTATTATTCCTAATTATTGGTAATTATTCCTAATTATTGGTAATTATTCATATAATTACCAATAATTAGGAATAATTACCAATAATTAGCAATAATTAGGAATAATTAGCAATAATTAGGAATAATTAGTAATAATTAGTAATAATTACCAATAATTAGTAATAATTACCAATAATTAGTAATACTTACCAATAATTAGTAATACTTACCAATAATTAGTAATAATTACCAATAATTAGTAATAATTAGTAATAATTATCAATAATTATCAATAATTAGTAATAATTAGTAATAATTACTCATAATTACCACTAATTAGTAATAATTAGGAATAATTACCAATAATTAGTAATAATTAGTAATAATTAGTAATAATTAGTAATAATTCGTAATAATTAGGAATAATTAGTAATAATTACCAATAATTAGTAATAATTACCAATAATTAGTAATAATTACCAATAATTATCAATAATTACCGATAATTACCAATAATTAGGAATAATTATCAATAATTAGGAATAATTACCAATAATTAGGAATAATTACCAATAATTAGTAATAATTACCAATAATTACCAATAATTACCAATAATTAGAAATAATTACCAATAATTAGTAATAATTACCAATAATTCGTAATAATTAGTAACAATTAGTAATAATTACCAATAATTAGTAATAATTACCAATAATTCTTAATAATTAGTAATAATTACTAATAATTACCAATAATTAGTATTAATTACCAATAATTAGTAATAATTACCAATAATTACCAATAATTACCGATAATTACCAATAATTAGTAATAATTACCAATAATTAGTAATAATTAGTAATAATTAGTAATAATTACAATAATTATTAATAATTAGTAATAATTAGTAATAATTAGTAATAATTACCAATAATTAGTAATAATTAACAATAATTAGTAATAATTACCAATAATTAGGAACAATTACCAATAATTACCAATAATTACCGATAATTAGTAATAATTAGTAATAATTAGGAATAATTACCGATAATTAGTAATAATTAGTAATAATTACCAATAATTAGTAATAATTAGTAATAATTAGTAATAATTACCAATAATTAGTAATAATTACCAATAATTAGTAATAATTACCAATAATTACCGATAATTACCGATAATTAGTAATAATTACCGATAATTAGAAATAATTACCAATAATTAGTAATAATTAGTAATAATTAATAATAATTAGTAATAATTACCAATAATTAGTAATAATTACCAATAATTACAGATAATTACCGATAATTACCAATAATTAGGAATAATTACAAATAATTAGGAATAATTACCAATAATTAGTAATAATTACCAATAATTACCAATAATTAGTAATAATTACCAATAATTACCAATAATTACCGATAATTACCGATAATTAGTAATAATTAGTAATAATTAGGAATAATTTGTAATAATTAGTAATAATTAGTAATAATTAGGAATAATTTGTAATAATTACCAATAATTAGTAATAATTACCAATAATTACCCATAATTACCGATAATTACCAATAATTAGAAATAATTACCAATAATTAGAAATAATTACCAATAATTAGGAATAATTACCAATAATTAGTAATAATTACCAATAATTAGGAATAATTACCAATAATTAGTAATAATTAGTAATAATTACCAATAATTAGTAATAACTAGTAATAATTAGTAATAATTACCAATAATTAGTAATAATTAGTAATAATTAGTAATAATTACCAATAATTAGTAATAATTAGTAATAATTAGTAATAATTACCAATAATTAGTAATAATTAACAATAATTAGTAATAATTACCAATAATTAGGAATAATTACCAATAATTACCAATAATTACCGGTAAATAGTAATAATTAGTAATAATTAGGAATAATTACCAATAATTAGTAATAATTCGTAATAATTACTAATAATTAGTTATAATTAGTAATAATTAGTAATAATTACCAATAATTAGTAATAATTAGTAATAATTTGTAATAATTCGTAATAATTACCAATAATTAGTAATAATTAGTAATAATTAATAATAATTACCAATAATTAGTATTAATTACCAATAATTAGTAATAATTACCAATAATTACCAATAATTAGTAATAATTAGTAATAATTAGTAATAATTACCAAATAATTAGTAATAATTAGTAATAATTAGTAATAATTAGTAATAATTACCAATAATTAGTAATAATTAACAATAATTAGTAATAATTACCAATAATTAGTAATAATTGCCAATAATTAGTAATAATTACCAATAATTATTAATAATTAATAATAATTAATAATAATTACCAATAATTAGTATTAATTACCAATAATTAGCAATAATTACCGATAATTACCAATAATTAGTAATAATTACCAATAATTAGTAATAATTAGTAATAATTACCAATAATTAGTAATAATTAGTAATAATTACCCATAATTAGTAATAATTAGTAATAATTAGTAATAATTAGTAATAATTACCAATAATTAGTAATAATTAACAATAATTAGTAATAATTACCAATAATTAGGAATAATTACCAATAATTATCAATAATTACCGGTAAATAGTAATAATTAGTAATAATTAGTAATAATTAGGAATAATTACCAATAATTAGTAATAATTAGTAATAATTACTAACAATTAGTAATAATTAGTAATAATTACCAATAATTAGTAATAATTAGTAATAATTAGTAATAATTAGTAATAATTACCAATAATAAGTAATAATTACCAATAATTAGTAATAATTAGTAATAATTAATAATAATTACCAATAATTAGTATTAATTACCAATAATTATTAATAATTACCTATAATTACCAATAATTAGTAATAATTAGTAATAATTAGTAATAATTACCAATAATTAGTAATAATTAGTAATAATTAGTAATAATTAGTAATAATTAGTAATAATTACCAATAATTAGTAATAATTAACAATAATTAGTAATAATTACCAATAATTAGTAATAATTACCAATAATTACCAATAATTACAGATAATTAGGAATAATTACCAATAATTAGGAATAATTACCAATAATTACCAATAATTACCGATAATTAGTAATAATTAGTAATAATTAGGAATAATTACCAATAATTAGGAATAATTACCAATAATTAGTAATAATTAGTAATAATTACCAATAATTAGTAATAATTAGTAATAATTAGTAACAATTACCAATAATTAGTAATAATTACCAATAATTAGTAATAATTAGTAATATTTAATAATAATTACCAATAATTAGTATTAATTACCAATAATTAGTAATAATTACCAATAATTACCAATAATTACCGATAATTACCAATAATTAGGAATAATTACCAATAATTAGTAATAATTAGTAATAATTAGGAATAATTACCAATAATTAGTAATAATTAGTAATAATTACCAATAATTAGTAATAATTAGTAATAATTAGTAATAATTACCAATAATTAGTAATAATTAGTAATAATTACCAATAATTAGGAATAATTACCAATAATTAGTAATAATTAGTAATAATTACCAATAATTAGTAATAATTAGTAATAATTAGTAATAATTACCTATAATTAGTAATAATTAGTAATAATTAGTAATAATTAGTAATAATTTGTAATAATTACCAATAATTAGTAATAATTACCAATAATTAGTAATAATTAGTATTAATTAATAATAATTACTAATAATTAGTATTAATTACCAATAATTAGCAATAATTACCGATAATTACCAATAATTAGTAATAATTACCAATAATTAGTAATAATTAGTAATAATTACCAATAATTAGTAATAATTAGTAATAATTAATAATAATTACCAATAATTAGTATTAATTACCAATAATTAGTAATAATTACCAATAATTACCAATAATTACCGATAATTATCAATAATTAGGAATAATTACCAATAATTAGGAATAATTACCAATAATTAGGAATAATTACCAATAATTAGGAATAATTACTAATAATTAAGAATAATTACCAATAATTAGGAATAATTACCGATTATTAGGAATAATTACCAATAATATTAGTACTATGAAAATAATAAAAAATTTATATAATATTAAAATTATCAATATTTGTAACAGGTTTTGCTTTATTCTCGAAATATTTAATTCTTAAAGGGTCAATTTTTAGGTCTATCTCAATAAAAAGTTTGCGTCAGTCGTGTATGATGTAAAATCTATAATTATCCTTGCTTGAGTGTTTTTTCTAACAAATTATTCAAAACCAGTAATGCTTTTATATTTTATAGAAAAATATAGAACAACGAGGTCGTCAACAATCATTATTAGGTGAACGCATATGGATAAATCAACGTAGAAATCCAAACGGTTCTGGTTTAAATCCAGTATATGTAGAGGGTGTGGAGACTTTTTTATCATTTGCGACATCAAATCCAGAATTTGTTTCAGAAGGAAAAATAAAATGCCCTTGCAGAAAATGTGCATTGAGAACGTTTGACACGTTTGACAAAGTGGGGGAACATCTCTTGCGTTTTGGTTTTCAACCAGATTATGTTTTTTGGTATCAAAACGGTGAACGCAGTTCCAGAGCAGGTGATATCAACTTGATTCCGGATCCATCCTGGTTTCAAGATTTAGTACATGATGTTGCAGGTTCATCTGTTCAATATACAGAAACTCCGGCTGATATAGCTTCAAATCCTGAGTTGGCACTGTCTGAATTTTATGAGTTGTTGAGGTCTGCTGAGGATGCATTATATCATGGCTGCAAGATGAGCAAATTAGAAGCAGTTCCAAAATTTATGGCTATCAAATCAGATAACGGAATGTCAAACACCTGTTTTAACCAGATATTTTCTTTGCTTAAAACACTGTTACCCGAAGGAAATGTTTTGCCTGCAAATTACTATGAGAGTAAGAGGCTGGTTTGAAATTTGGGACTTACTTGTCAGAAGATTCATGCATGTTCAAATGACTGCATTTTATATTCTGGGGAAAATGAGTCGTTGGATAGTTGTCCCACATGTGGGAAACTGAGATATAAAGAAGGAAAACATGGGAAGTCTGGTTTGATTCCTGTAAAACAGTTGAGATATTTTCCGCTTACATCCAGACTTCAGCGTTTATTCATGTCTAAGAATACAGCGACAATGATGTCATGGCATAAAGAGAATATTTCAACTGATAAAAGCTTGAATCATCTAGCCGATGGTGATTCATGGAAACATTTTGATAGAGTGCATCCATCCTTTTCTTTAGAAGCTAGAAATGTTCGACTAGGCCTTTCCACTGATGGTTTCTGTCCATTTGGATCTTATGGTAGTCAATATTCATGTTGGCCTGTTTTTTTAACTCCGTACAATTTACCTCCATGGATGTTGATGAAGGATCCATATATCTTTTTGGCTCTACTAATTCCAGGACATCTGAAGAAAAATATTGATGTTTATTTGAAACCATTGATTGATGAATTAAATTTATTGTGGAGTACTGGTGTCAGTACATATGATGTTGCAACGAAACAGAATTTCATACTGAGAGTAGCATTGATGTGGACAATTAGTGACTTCCCTGCTTATGGGATGTTATCTGGCCGGAGTACACATGGTCAGAAATCATGTCCTTACTGTATGGGAGATAACAAAGCATTTATGCTCATTCATGGAAAGAAACCTTGTTATTTTGACTGTCATCACAGATTTCTTCCAGCTGATCATCCTTTTCGCAGAAAAAGATCTCATTTCAGAAAAGGAACAGTTGAAAGGGATGGACCTCCGAAAATGATATCAGGTTCGGAGTTAAAATCAGTTGTATTTTCATTACCTCCCATCACTTTTGGTCCCACAATAAACCAACAGAAAATTTCTGGTTTTGGGAAAGAACACAATTGGATTAAACGTAGCATATTTTGGGATTTTCCATATTGGTCTGATTTGTTGGTCCGACACATGTTAGATGTCATGCATATTGAGAAGAACTGTTTTGATAATTTGTTTCATACAGTTTTGGATACGCCAGGAAAGAGCAAAGACAATGTAAATTCATGTTTAGATCTTGCCCAAATTTGCAGGCGTCCAGAATTGGAACTGTTTGAGAATGTCAGAACAGAAAGGTTACTGAAACCAAAAGCATCTTATACACTTTCTAAAGAAAACCGTTTATTATTTTGTCAGTGGATTGCAGATTTGAGACTTCCAGATGGATGTGCTTCCAATTTGGGTAGATGTGTAAAGAATAATCATATTACTGGATTAAAAAGTCATGATTGTCATGTTATAATGGAAAGACTTCTACCCATTGGATTAAGAGGTCTGTTGAATTCTGTGATTTGGGATTCCATAACAGACATGTCTCATTTTTTTCGGGAAATTTGTGCGGCTACAACAGATTATGATGCTCTAGGCAAACTTGAAGAAGATGTTGTTGTAATTATATGTAAACTGGAAAAAATATTTCCGCCGTCTTTATTCGACTCAATGGAACATTTGATGTTACATTTTCCATATGAAGCCAAATGTGGAGGTCCAGTACAGTTTCGATGGATGTACCCATTTGAAAGATGCATGCAAAAATTGAAAAGAAAAGTACGTAACAAAGCATCTGTTGAAGGATCTATTGCAGAAGCTTATTTGCAAGAGGAAATATCTTTTTTCTGCTCCCATTATTTTGAATCTGAGTATCCTTC
This sequence comes from Viscum album, assembly GCA_963277665.1. Lineage (NCBI taxonomy): Eukaryota > Viridiplantae > Streptophyta > Magnoliopsida > Santalales > Viscaceae > Viscum > Viscum album. Next base: position 310,699,942 of record OY728147.1, read on the forward strand.
AAAACACAACCGAATGGGATGGAACGAGAGGAATATTGATGAAATCGACAATCAATTATCTGTTTTCAACCAGCCAGATCTTGGTTTTGGTGGAGTTTATGAACGCTGGCTTTCAGATGATGAACATCATAGAGCTCATACGTATGTTCTGCTCAACTGTGAAGAGATGACATCAGTTGTACTGTAAGTGTTTATATCACTTATTCTATCATTTATGTTATAGTAAATAACTTTGGTTTTTATAGGTTGTATGATAATCATATCAAGAAACAAATTCCACAAATTACAGTAGCTGCTCTCGAAGAACGTCAATTGAAAAATTTCTCTCAGTGGTTTTAAAAACTGGTAACATAAATTCTTTATCTTTTAGTAACTCATTCAATGTATAGTTTACTATATTAATAATTATTTCACAAATTTTCAGGTGTCTCGACATGCTGATAAAATTGACAAACGGCTGTGTGTATTGTGTAACCCACCTTCCAAACTTGTTAAAACTTATAATGCATATGTGGTGAATGGATTTCAATTTCACACACATGCATATGGGGAATCGAAAAAAACAATGAACAGTGGAGTTAGCTTGAGAGGATCTCATCATCGAGAAAATGAAGTTGACTTTTATGGCATACTTGATGAAATCATTGAAATCTGTTATCTTGGACAACATTACATAACCATGTTCAAATGTCGGTGGTTGGATACAGAGAGAGGCATGCGTGTTCATCCGACTCATGGAATCATCGATATTAAATGTAAAAGTGTTCTCGCAGTAAATGAACCATTATTATTGGCTCAACAGGCACATCAAGTTTATTACGCAAAGTACTGTTCTACATCAAGAGACTTGACTGATTGGTGGAGTGTAATAAAAATCAAAATTCGAGACAATCAGTTTAGTCAAAGTGAATGTTCTTTCACTGATGTGCAAAGAATTGAAGTTTTTCAAGAGAGTACTCAAAATCAATCTTTTTTACAAAGAGAAATGAGTATCGATGACGACACCCCACATTTAAGAGTCAGTGATGACGATGATGTTAATGATGTCATATATGAATTTGAAATGGTAAGAGATGAAGCAACTGTAACTCGAATGGATATCGATGATGTTGAGGAGGAATATGAAGATGAAATTGACATATATGAAGATGATGATGAAGATGAACACTGATATAATTCAATGGTATTTATATACAATCATAATATGTATATATGTATATATAATAGTAATTATCAATTATTTGCTAACAACATTAACATTTTCTGTTTCAGATGGATGACGCCACATTTCGTGAGTTGGCGGATGCTGACCTGCCTTTCGATGCGGATGAGTTGCTGGCAGATGAACCTCAGCCTGCAGGCGCTCCAGGGAGTACGTGGAGGGGGCGCGGTCTTGCACGATTGATGATTCCTGACCCCGTCCCCAAGCGACGTCCACGTCTTGGGTTTGATCCACGCACACGGAGGTGTGATAACCTGTGTGATAACCTGTGGATTTGACTAAGATTTCATTAATCTATTTACATAATAAATGTTTATTATTTTTACAGTTTTCCGCATATAGTAGTCGGATAGGGCAACGCTATTTTGCGCAACTATTTCTCTCAGCCGTGGACCACATGGGAGCAGATTCCCATTGATGTGCAGCAGGCCATGTTCGGCCATTGGTTGGTACGTACGTAAATAAATAATTTTTATTTTGAAAATTATTTCATTTCTAACTTGATATTTTGATTTATTTGTAGGGTTTATGGTATCCGATCGAGGATACCATGCGTGACGCCATCCACGAGGCATGGGAGGTGGCCATGTGTGATCGCCTTCGTCAGTTTTTGCACAATTTAAGAAAATCTTCCATGAAGAAAGCAGGAGTGTCAGATTTTGACGAGTCATGTAGAGCACACCGAACAGAGTACATTTCATCCCATGTATGGGATGGATTATGTGCGCACTGGTTGAGTGGTGCCTTTCAGAGGAGATCATCGGTGGGGAGGCAGAATCGGGGGAGACAGGAGGTGACTCATCGAGCTGGGAGTCGTTCTTTCTGTACTCATAGATAGCATCTGGTAGGTACATTATTTATAAATATTTTATATAACTATAAATATTAACAGTTTATTTTTTATTCTTATAGGCTGTCGAGCACCCCGATATTACGGAGTACGACGTATATCGGAGGATGTATAGTGATTCTGCTACTGGGGAGCTCAGAGGTGATCTTCAGCATCACATCATGGTCAGTATTATTTGTTTTCAAGTTTAAAAATTAACTGCATATATTATATTCACAATTTTAATTTTAAATTGCAACTACAGGAGTCATATGAGGCCGCAACGTCACAGGCCCGGCCTGAGAGTCAGGCCGAGTCATCAGATCAGACCACTAGCCGTTAGTTTGATGAGGCGGTATGGATGCAGGCCACCCAGTATGCCTTTGAGAAGGGACAGGTAGTTGGTATCAACTCTCGACTGACTCCTGGAGATTATTATGGCAGTGCTGCGATGTCAGCGTCCAGCTCAAGAGGAGCTCGTGCATCTTCTTCTGCTACACAGTATGAGGATCAGTTGTAATCTCAGACTGCACTGATAGAGAGTCTCTGACAGGAGCAGGAGCAGATGCGTCAGCAGCATGAGGAGGAGCGTCGACGCCAGCAGCAGCTGTACGAGGAGCAGACGAGTCGGTGGCAGCAGCAGCATCAGGAGCAGATGGAGTACATGCGCCGACTCACTAATGCTTTAGGGATGGAGTTTCCTCTACCACCATCTGCAGATCCCCCCTCCCCCCTCCTTCAGATTAGAGTTTGTTTTTATGTTATAAAATTTATGAAATCAAAATATGATTTTTTTTCTATTCGTAGTTTCTGTCTCATTATAAAATATTAATAATATTATATTTTGAAATAACAATATTAATATGAATAATAATATTATTTATATTTTATAATATTAAATTTTATATATATATTAAAATTTTATAATATTATAATTTAATTATATTTTTTTGTAATACTTGAATTATTTTAATATTTGAATGTAAAATAATTCTATTATTTTTATATTAATTAAAATAACTTATTAATATTTTTTTATTTATGAATTATAATTCTAATATTATTATATTAATTAAATCATTTATTAATATTCTATTATTTTTTATTTTTGAATTATAATTATATTATTATTATATTAATTAAAATAATTTATTAATAATTTATTATTTTTATTTTTGAATTATAATTCTATTATTATATTAATTAAAATCATTTATTAATATTTTATTATTTTTTATTTTTTAATTATAATTGGATTATTATTATATTAATTAAAATAATTTATTAATAATTTATTTTTTTATAGTATTTGCGACGGGATACTATGCCCATCACAAATAGTATTATTATTATATGCATTAAAATAATTTATTAATAGTTTTTTATTTTTTTTAAATAGTTTTTGCGACGGGTCCCGTCGCAAAAACTATTTGCGGCGGGCCCGTCACAACAGGTATTTGCGACGGGGCCCGTCGCCATTACTATTTGAAAAGTTTTTTACAAATATACGGAGTACTATTTGCGAAGGGGAGAATCCCCGTCGCAAAATATGGCTTTAGCGACGGGCCCGTCGCAAATAATTGTTGTTGCGACACCGTTTTCAGCAACGGGCCATTTTCGACGAGCCCCCGTCGCAAAAAGCCATTTGCGACGGGATCCCATCGCAAATGACCTGTCGCAAATACCTGTTGTTCTAGTAGTGTACACTATGCACGGTGGAGGAGTCTCAGCCGATTTAGAAACTAAAATAAATTCCCATCATAGATATCAATAAGAAACATCAGCATCAAAAGAAACTCCAAATAAAAAAGGACTAAAAACATCAAACATTTCAAGAATTCATTACTATGCATGGTTTATCCACATGTTTAGCAGTAATTATATGTCTTAATCATAAACCACCTCTACAGCTCCCAGTTTTCACCAATAAACATAAGGTAAATATCTCAAAATATCTTTAAAAAAACTCATTAATAGGCTCAAAACGTAAATATAATCTTGAACCAACCATGGAATATCTTTCACAACACATTCTCACACACCAGTTATCTCATGTGTTACTAAATACCAAACATAGTCGCATAGTGTACTATAACAAATTACATTACACAAGCCTTATTAAAAAAAATTCAGTTTAATAAAACACTTTCCTCAAGGAATTTTAAGGAAAACATTCATAAAAACTTTGCTAAAAATTAATAAACACATATAAATAAATTTCCAAGTAACAATTAATTACAACATGAAAATAATAATAAAAACACATACTTAGAAAATCTATAATCCAACCACAATAAATTTGAGATGCTTCTTCTTCGATGGAGGGTTCAAGATTTAATTAATTAAATGGATTGGAATGGATAAAGTCTAGATTAAATCAAAACACAAAAAAATATATACACATCAAAATCAAAACTTAAAACTAAAATATGAGATGAATAACAATAAAAAAATGGTAGCACTTAAATATTTTATGTGTATGAAGAAGAGAATACCTGATTTGAGATGATTCAGATAGAGTTTCACAGGTTCAGATGGGGGAAGTCACGAGAGGAGTCGAGCCTGCATAGATTTAGGGTTCTTTTGCGAATGGGGGAGAGCATCGACTGATTCTGTATTTGGGGTAAACATTTCCCAATGGTTTTTAAAAACCGTTGGGAAAGGGATTCTTTACCAATGGTTTAAGAAAACCGTTGGTAAATAATCGTTGGTAAAACCTGCATTTCCAATAGTGTAAAGACTCTATTCATCAAGTACATGAAGATTGCTGGAGCATTAGTGAGTCCTAAAGGCATTACTATGAATTCATAGTGACCGTACCTTGTAAGAAAAGTAGTCTTGGGGATATCCTTCTTCTTCACCATTACTTGGTAATATCCTAACTGCAAATCCACCTTAGATAAGTATTGTGCTTCACATAGTTGATCAAACAAGTAACCAATTCATGGTAGAGGATACTTGTTCTTTATCGTGATTTTTTTTTGAGCTCGCGACAATCAATGAAAAGGCGTATTGACCCATCCTTCTTCTTGACGAAGAGGACTGGTTCACCCCATGGTGAAGCACTTGGGCGTATAAACCATTTATCTAGATTCTCCTACATTTGTTTCTTTATCTCCTTAAGCTTCATAATATCCATTCTATATGGAGTCTTGGATATTGGAAACACCCCAAGTATAAGATCAATCAAGAATTCAACATCTCTTCTAAGAGGAAGAACAGACAATTCCTTGGGAAACACTTCATTGAATTCCCTCACAATAGGTATGCCTTCAAGGATGGTTGCTTCCTTAGAATCAATCATCTGATCAAGATATGTGTGTTCATAGGTCAGTAATATCCACCCTTGAGATGATGGTTCTAAAGAAAATTCATCCTCCTCCTTGCACTTGTACAGAATCAGGGGACGATTCTCTATATGGAGAGTGATTTCCCTCTCACAATAATTTATGTTGGCTCTATATAGGAAAAGTCAATCCATGCTAATAATTGCATTAAATTCTATAAGAGGGAGTATGACGACATTTGATGGGAAGTTCAATCCACAAATTGTGACAGGGGAGGAGTTATATTCATGGGATGCAATAATTGACCCATTTTTCATTCTCACCGACATCTCTACTTCCATGATTTTTGCAGTATTGAGATTGTTCTACTAAACTTTTGGGATACAAAACAATTCGTAGAACCAGAATCAAAAAGTACATTCACAATTATTGAATGAATAACAAGTGTACCTATCACCACTTTGTTGTCGGGCTTTGCTTCAGTGGTAGTGATAGAAAAGTTCTCCCTTGCTATCTTGGAGGTTGTTGGTTGCTTCCAAAAACCCATGTCTTAGGGAACTAGTTTGAAAAGTGCCCTAGTTCTTTGTAGTTGAAGCAGTGAACAATGTGTTGAGGGTCTAATGGATCATTCCTCTCCTTTGTCACAGCAGTGGGTTTTTCTTGTTGGTAGTTAATGGCCAGGTTCCCTTCTCTTCCATACCTAAATCATTTCCCCGTCCCCTTCAGGAAATTTCTAGGGTGCTTCTTTCATACCTTTGGTAAGTGGGGTTCTAGAATTTCTTAGAACTATTGGATTTATCCATCGGACCGCCCGAATTAAAGTCTAATTTCCACTTCTTATCCCCATGATACCCCTGAAATTTGTCGATCTCCATTTCAACTTTGAGGGAACACCAAAAACTTTACTCATAGCTATCGAAGTCATGGATCACCAAGGATTTCTGTAGGCTAGGTTTTAGCCCACCAAAGAAGTGTTTAGCCTTGCATTTGGGGGTAATGATAAAGCTGGAGGAAAATCGTGCAAGCCTTGTGAAGTTTTCCTCGTACGCTCTGATATATTCGTCATTTTTTTATTGAGGAAAAATAAGTCTCTTTCCATCTTAAGTCGGAGGGTGCGGGGAAAATATTTATCAGAAAACATTTTCCAAAAATCCATCCATTCCAACACCTCGATCTCTTCCTCAGGCTTCATATTTTTGATCAATTTACACCATTGATCAACTTCACCCTCCATACAATAATCATTTAGAATAATCTTCTATTGTTCAAAACATTGAATGATGGAGAATATCTTTTCAATGGAGTTGATCCATTTCTTGGTAATTGAGGGATCAAATGATCCATTAAAAGTAGGAGGCCTTTGTCTCATGAAGCTCTCGATTGCAGCTTGTTCTTTCTTAGGGAGGGTTGGAAATTCCTCTTGACCCATGTTTCTATTTAAAAATTTAGTTAACTAAGAGATTATCATAACAAAGTTTGCAATTCCCACTCTCATCGGATTAGGAATCTCATTATAACAGTCATCAAATTGATTTTCGCATCATTTGTTAGCCCGAGTCCTCATATTACTGGACATTGGTGTCACAACCCATCCCCCGGGGCCTATTTCGTGATTACCCCAAGCCCACCTTTCATAGGCTAGGGGCTGGCGACTGGAAACAAAAAGGTATATCCCAAAAGGGACGACATTTCCTTTAAATCTATACACACACAGACAGGGCATACTACACAAAGAAAACTACAAAGGAAAGAAATTAGTAAAACCACCACAAAGTACCACCACTGAGAGTAAATGGTGTAAACTGAAAGTAAAGGGGACAAAATACAATACCAACTAAATGGAAAATACATCAAAAGAAGTACAAGCTTTGGAGGTCGTCCGCCAAGGATCATACCTGAAGGGTAGGTACAACTCGCTGTCAGATGTCACTGCAGTACACCACGTCTATCAATACACCTTTGAGAACCATCTAGCCCTGGCTCCCTAAAGTCCCAGTCAAAGATGTCTGTCACCTGAACATGACAAAATAGGTGAAAGAAAATCCCGTGTAGGGTTGAGTATAACAATACTCAGTAGGGACCCTGATACCAACTCTGTTATCACATAAATACACAAAAAAAACACAACGAAGCAAGATCTCAAGGTAAATCACAAAGAAAAAGACACATCTCACACTAGATATAACATAATTATAGAAGTAAAGATGATTAGTTGTAAAGATAGATCATCTTATTCTATTGAGAGGCTCTACTGCTGATCCACGAAGGGTCTCTCTGCTACGGATCCACGACGGGTCACTCTATGGTTGATCCACGACGGGTTGTGCTACTGTAGATCCACGAAGGGTTGCTTTTTTGCTGAACCATGAAGGGTATCTAGTATGTTGATCCACAAAGGGTCTCTAGTATACGGATCCATGAAGGGTCTCTATTATGTTGATCCACGAAGGGTCTCTAGTATGCTGATCCACAAAGGGTCGCTAGAATGATGACCTATGAAGGGTCGTTATTATGCTGATCCATGAAGGGTCGCTAGTATACTGATCCAAAAAGGGTCACTAGGTGCTGATCCACACATAGTCACTAGGTGCTGATCCACATAGGGTTTCTAGGTGCTGATCCACATAGGATCTATAGGTGCTGATCCACAAAGGGTCACTAGTATGATGATCCACACAGGGTCACTAGGTTCTGATCCACAGAGGGTCGCTAGGTGATGATCCACACAGGCTTGCTACATGGTGATCTACATAGGGTCACTAGGTGTTGATCTATATAGGGTCACTAGGTTCTGATCCTCATAGGGTCACTAGTATGATGATGCACACATGGTCACTAGTATGCTGATCCACAAAGGGTTTCTATTCATTCTTTACCTCACAAACAACCACTGGATTCCCACACTTAGCATGCTTGATTTCAAGAGTATTTGATCCTAAAGACGTTATTCATACATCAACCGCCACTAATTCCCACATAGAGTAACCCAAAGGACTATCGTGTCATAATGGTCCCAACGCAACAGATGGTGCATCGAACAGATGCTCGATCTGTAAGAGACGATATTTTTTGTAAAAGGGCCCGGTTGGATTCCAATCTGATCCAACCCATCCATATTCTAATATTCTCTAAAACTCACTCATATTATCTTCTAAGGAACTATTTATCGAAAGTGTCTGAATGCCACTGGAGGTGCATCAATTAGACACCCGGTTTGAGAGATATAGGTATTTTTGTAAACAGGGGTCTGTTGTGTCCAGGCCCAATCCGACTGGTTCATACTGACCTGACCAACCCGACTCGGAGACCCATATAACCCGTTCTATCTGCCTGGCTCATTGGGCCCTGCTAAACCCAGATTAGGCCGACCGTGGTTCCAAACCGCCGAGTCACTTAGTGACCCGGGTTTATTCGGCCCAGCCCATACTGGCGGGCCGATCTCTTTTTCCAGCCCAGGCCCCATGGTGGCCTAAGCAGCCCTGCTTTAACTTGTCAGCCCAGTCCACTAAAAAGGACCAGCTCAAGGAACTGACTGGGCCGACCGATATTGGACTGGACCGGTTTGGCCAGTCCAACTGGGGGCGCACGCGGGTGGTCAATCCGGCCGCCCCTCCTGTCTGTATGCGGCCCGCATGAGCGACCCCCTCTTCTCACGGGGTACCATGATGGCGCCGCGTTCGCCCACCACTGCGGCCAACGGGTTGCGGATTTGCTCAGCTGTGGTGCGCCATAGGTCACGACACCCCCTCCAGTGCGGCCAGTGATGGTCGGCCGCTATCCTCTGCACGCGGCACCCGAGTGGCGCCACTTACTGCATGCGGTCTCCGCCATGCCGATGGTGAATCACCAACAACTTCTTCTTCGGGCCACCGGGTCTGCTCCGGTGGTCCGATCTCTGATCCTTCTGCACCCTTATCCTTCTACGGTCATCACCATCACTACAACAACCTTGGGCCGCATTTCCATCATCCCAAGGCTTCATTCACAAAGAACACAAGAACACCCGATTATGGGGGGATCCGAACCTTGTTCGTGTTGGCCTAAACCCTCCATATTAAAATTTACAACAGATATCCATGGGATTTAAGAATTCTAACACATATTTTAAATCACGAAACTCCCCGCAATCATTAATTCCAAACCGGCAAGAACAACTGAGTTGCGGGTCAACCTTTTCATGGGTTGATCTACATTATTCATTTGGAAAGAAGTATGGGGGAAAAATAAATACACCAAGGCAACCCCTATCTAGTTTGAGGATCCATCACTAATGAGGGATAAAGCCTCGATCCATTGTCGATCCTCGCTCTGTTAGCATTCGTCGCCGTTTTCCATCTCTCGCATTCGTCCCATAAGATTTCTTCAATAGAATTTTTCATCAAAGGGAGAGGGAGAGAGAGGTTCCATGTTCATCGTCAGAGAAAATTCCACCAATTGATTTCCCCAACATGTCATTAAAAATAAAACACGTCGCAGTGTTTCTGTTATGTTGTGACATCAATTCATTATGCTATTTCATTTATGAAACAATGTAGTTGTTACACTTGCACAAAAACGTTCCATTATGAGTTTCCTTTAATGTTCCTTCTCACAACACTACAGTTTCGTCATTCGCCTCTCAACAGTGAGAAAAGAAATAAAATAACTTTTAAATTTATTTTATTATTTTTTCGAAAAGTCTGAAAATTATATTTTCTGTCCAACTCTTGTCGGTCGAAGTTCTTTCCTTCCTAGGTGAATCCCGACATTCCAATTTCAATGGTGCTCTCATATTTTGGATCCGATCAACTATTCAAAAGTTAGAAAACCCCACTTGCACGTTTATTTAAATGAACCTTAAAAAAGTTCAAAAATTAACTTCCACCCTCGACCCGTGCTGGTCGAGATTAGGGTCCTCCTAAGGGGAAAACACCATAAAGATCTCAATGGTACTCTCATATTTTCAATATGAGTTACTGCTTAAGAGTTATAAGAATTTGACATTAAAATATTTGTTACTTAATTATTTTATTTACGACCAAAAACTAACTTCCAATATTGTCCTGCACTGGCCAATGTTAGGATTTTCCTAAGGAAAGAAAACCCTCATGATATTATTGGTGGTCTCAGATGTTTAATCTAGGTCATATTTCATGAGTTATAATCATTTGAAAAATAAAATAATTTTATTTAATTATTTTATTTACAGTTATTCCAATTTCTAGTTTTCTCACTAGAGGCCTGTGCAGACTAAATTTAAGTCGCACCTAAGGTAAACCCACCCTCCTGAATGCAATGGTACACTCAGATTTCTGATCTGGCCACCTGTTTAAGAGTTATTTCACTTTTTCAGGAAAACCTCTTGCGCTCACTATTTACAGATTAACCTTTTCGACGGATCATTTTGGGCACTCTAGGCCTCGGATTCGCACACTATCTTAGTGCCTAGTCTTGAAATAATTCCATATAATAAAAAAAATACATGGGATTTATGAGAAATTACATTACTCCCTCCTTTTTGGGCTTCACATCCTTGTAATTCAAAACAAGTCTAAACAAATAAATGGGGGTACTGAGCATAAATATGAGCCTCCCACTCCCATGTTCTCTCATGGATATTCCCGTGTTTCCACCGAACATGTACCAGAGGAATCGACCCTCCACAAAGGACCCGCTCCTATTTATCCTCTATCTCCATTTGGAATTCCACAAATACCGACCCATTGTCAATGTCCAGCTCACCTGAGTTAATTTATTTGTGATGGATCATGAACATACCTTCTCAACTACAACAAAAAATCTAGGACACAAGCATGAAGCATGTCCTCCAAGTTCTGTATGGTTCGATCTGTCTGTCCATCTGTCTGGGGTGAAAAGTTGTGCTCAAGCACAACTAAGTCCTGTATGTCTCCTGCAACCCCTTCCAAAACTTGTATATAAAGCATGAATCACGGTCTGAGAAGATATTTGAAGGTACCTCATGAAGCCACACTATCTCCTGGATGTAGAGACGACCCAATCCCTCTACCGATCCCTGCTCTCGGATGTTTATAAAGTGAGTCGACTTGGTGAGTTGGCTAACGATCACCCAGATATAATCGTGGCCCTTATATGTACGTGGTAATCCCATCATGAATTCCATAAAGATACCATCCCACTTCCACTCTGGTACCTCAAGTGGTTGTGCCAAGATTTCTAGAACCTAATGCTTAGCTTTCACTTGCTGACAAGTGAGGCATCGTGAAATGAACACTACCACCGCTTTCTTCATCCATGGACACCAGTACTGACGTCGGAGGTCCTGGTACATATTTTCTACACTAAGATGTACCGCCAAGAGGGGTGTATGGAACTCCTTAAAAACATCCTCCATAAATTCCATTGGTACTATGGTGCATCCAATAAAAATGGGTGACGTGCTCCCTACCTATCGAAAATCCATTTGGAGCTTCTCTTGAGGATAGTTGAGCATGTCGGGCCTCACAGTCAGCATCCACAAGTTATGCCTCCCTAACTCACTGTAAGAGCAGGGGAGTGACAATAATTGACTAAAGGTAATCTTCTCCATCATCATTCATGAAGGATATATTCATCACAGCTAACTGCTCTGTCGCTTCACTCAGCAATTATAGGCCAGACCTTCTGCTGAGCGTTTCTGCCACCATATTCCCCTTCCTAGAAGTATAGAATATCTCAAATTCATAGTCCTAGAGGAAATCCATCCATTTCCACTATCTCAATTACTGAAAATCCTATGATCACCTTTCCATCCACGCCAAAGGCTACACTTTTTAACTGATTGATGTTCCCATCAACCCTTTGGTAGTGGGTACTCATTCTCCATAGCCACTTGGTTAAAGTTCTAGTAATCCACACATAACCTCAAACACTGGGTCTTACTAAGACCTTACTCTAAAATTCCCCCACCTATGCCTCCCTACTTGTGAAGCTCTAGGAAAGCTCTCTGATATAATGATGTTGATATCAGTTCTATATCGGGGTGTAGAATGATGCAGAAGTCCCTCTCCCTATGGGGAGGTAATCCTGGAAACATATTTTGGAAGGACGTTTCCGCACTCCTCCACTACCATTGGGAATTGAAAACTCAAAACATCCACTACCATGAGTGTAAGGCTGACCGACTCAAGAGTGATTGGCTGCACCCTCCTACGCATGAGTTTATCCCGTGTTGTCTGGGTTTCCTTTTTTGCCGACCAAGGAAAACCCCATTCCAACACTATAGATATACCAAATCCTTTTTCCTAAGACTGTCAATCTGAGCATGAACGGTGGATGACCATTCCATACACAAACTAACTTCATAAGGCCTCGACACTACCACCAAGAGGTTCCAACCAAAACTCTCACCTCAAGATTTAGATCACACCATCGGTATAAGTGACCTATGTCTATTAATATAGAAGCTATTAGTAGATACAGACTGTAACTCAAATAATTCATGGATCCCTTGGGTCATACTTCTTAACCTCATGTAGCTACTCCCTTCCCCTATCCTCCAGCTCCCTGAGCTCGGTGGGGACCACATTGGGTTGGTGGTTGTAAAATGTTGAAATGTATACCACCTATTACTGCTATCCTAGATCCTCTTCCACATCTTCTGCCCTGCAGATTCATCTGTCCTTATCACTTCCTCTTCCTGAAATATTTTACACGTCCAAGTCTCTGAGACTGACATAGGTTTCCTACTTTCCCACTGCTAACATTCACTGGCTATATCTTCTCATCCAAATAAAATTCAATCACAAAGGTTCTCTCTAGAACCATAAAATAATTAAGAATCCATAGAATAATAGTGATGGCTCAGATGTCCCTAAAACCAACTTGCTCGGAGGTCTGAGTCCTTAATAACTGGTCACATCATATTCATCGAGTACCTAGAATGGTCGGTACGCCTTGATGAATACTTATCTACCGACATGTCCTCCTTCTGAATCAATATAACCTCTTGGGAACACATACCCCTTAGATTTTTATTGAAAGAGACCCCTTTTTTTAGAAAGGTTATCAAGATCTATCCACGGAAAAGTCACATCATCATAAGATTGGGGTAATCTAAACCCTAACATTGCCCTACTGAGCCGCGTAAAAGTCTCACTTCCAGGACTTCTATCTGATCTAATGGTGCCCTGGCTAGATGGAAACTCGGTCACCACCTCAAGCTAGTCCTTATCTGCCTATGAGTCAGGCTTTCCTTGGAACCTGAGGGGTATTTGTTGCTGAAACTCATGTAAGGCACTAAGCCTACATGTGTACTCTGCCGGTAGCACTGGTAGTAACTACTGACCAACTGGCAGTGGTATTTCTGGGACACAACCCTAAAATACCATCTTAGGAAATGATCCCTATACCGAAGTCTAATCACTCTGTGAACCATCCTCATTGTCACGCACTGGAATCCTAGATGGATGTCTGTGTGGAGCATATTGAAAGAGAATCAAGATGAACCACGATCAATAAGTTATACCTGGTGAGCTGACTCAAAATATATTAAGAGAAAAACATTTCCAAAACATATGAAACCAATGTTTTTGTATACCTAGTTAGAAAATAGAATTCAAGGTCCTGGTGTATGGATACGTTGGCTGCCACACCAACATAGGACTCCTCAGACTGAAATATGAACTCAAGACACGTAACATTATTGCCCCCATCGAAAATACAAACTTTTATTTCTTCTGGTAGAACTGACTACCCTTTGATACCACTTTTTCACGACCTGTCCCCCGGGGCCCATGGCGTGACTACCCCAAGCCCGTATTCCATAGGCCAGGGGCAGGTGACTATCACCAAAAAGGCATATCCCAAAAAGAGAAGGCATTTCCTTTAAACCAGTGCACACACAGACATGGCATACTGCACAAAGAAAACCAAAAAGGAAATAAAGTAGTATAACAATCACTGAGAGTAAAAGGTGTAAACTGAAATTAAACAGGCTAGAATACAAAACCAACTGAAAGAAAAGTATAGAAAAATAATTACAAGAATCAAAGGTCGTCCGCCAAGGATCCTACCTAAAGGGTAGGTACAACTCACTATCAGATGTCACTACAGCACACCACGTCTATCAATCCACCTCCGAGAACCGTCTAGCCCTGACTCTCCAAAGTCCCATTCAAAGTTGTTCGTCTCTTTCACAAGACACAATAGGTGTGGGTGAATCCCATGTAGGGGTGAGTGTAACAATACTCAGTAGAGACCCCAAGACCAACTTGGTTCTCACAGAAATCCGCAAAGGAAAACACCACAAAGAAAGATCTCTAGGTAAATCACAAAGAAAAAGACACAACTCACACTAGGTATAACTTAAGTACAAAAGTAAAGATGATTATTTGTAAATCTAGATCATAATATTCTGTTGAGAGGATTTATTGTTGATCCACGAAGGGTCTCTTTACTACGGATCTATGATGGTTCTCTTTATGGTTGATCCACAACGAGTCATGCTACTGTTGATCCATTAAGGGTCGCTTTTATACAGGTCCACAAAGGGTTGCTAGTATGCTAATTCATAAAGGGTCTCCGGTATGCAGATCCATGAAGGGTCTTTATTATGCTGATTCATGAAGGGTTTCTAGTATGTTGATCCACAAAGGGTCACTAGTATGCTGATCCATGAAGGGTCACTATTATGCTAATCCATGAAGGGTCGCTATTATGTTGATCCACAAAGGTTCTATAGTATACTGATCTACGAAGGGTATCTAAGGGATGATCCACACAGGTTCTCTTGGTGCTAATCCACACAGGGTCGCTAGGTGTGGATCCACATAGGGTCTCTAGGTGCTGATCCACATAGGGTCGCTAGGTGTTGATCCATAGAGGGTTGCTAGGTGTTGATCCACAAAGGGTTGCTACGTGGTGATCCACACAGGGTCACTAGGTGATAATCCACAAAGGGTCACTAGGTTTCTAATCCACATAGGGTTTCTAGTATGATGATCCACACAGGGTCTCTAGTATGCTTATCCTCAAAGGGTTGTTATTCATTCTTCACGTCATATCCAACCACTGGATTCCCGCACTTAGCACGCTTGATTCTGAGAGGAGATGATCCTGAAGTAATCAGTCATACCTCAACCACTAAAAAGTACCACATAGAGTAACCAAAAGGACCATCTCATCATAAGGGTCCCAACGCAACAGACGATGTGTTGAACGAACAACCAGTCTGTAAGATATGGGCATTTTTGTAAAAAGGACCTGGTTGGATTCTAGTCTAATCCAACCCAACTCTATGATAATATCCTCCAAAAATCACATAGAGTATATTCAAAGGACCACCTCATCACAATGGTCCCAAAACCACTAACAACGCATCAATCGGATGCACGGTTTGAGAGATATAAGCGTTTTTGTAAATTGGGTCGGTTGAGTCCAGGCCTAGTCCAACTGGTTCGAACCAACCTAACCAACCCGGTCTAGAGTCTCGTATAACCTGTTCTATCTGCCTGAACCATTGGGACCCACTGAACCTGGACTAGGATGACCGTGGTTCCAGTCCACCGAGTCACTTAGTGACCTGGGTTTATCCTACCTGACCTGCATTGGCGGGCTCGTCTCTTTTTCCAACCCGGGCCTCATGGCGGCCTAAGCAGCCCCGATTTAACTCGTTGGCCCAGTCTGCTAAAAAGAATCGGCTCAAGGAACTTTCTGGTCTGGCCTAGATTGGCCTAGACCGGCTCGACCGGTTCGACTGGGGGCACGTGTGGGTGGTCAATCTGGCCGCCCCTCCTGTTCGCATGCGGCCCACATGAGTGGGCCACTCTTCTCACGTGGGGCCATGCTAGCACCGCGTTCGCCCACCACCGTGACTGACAGGTCATGGATCTGCTCCACCGTGGCGCTCCATGGGGCGTGCTGCCTCCTCCAGTGTGGCTAGTAATGGCCGACCACTGTCCTCCATATATGGCGCCCAGGTGGTGCCGCCTGCTGCATGTGGTCACCGCCGCGCTGGTGGTGATGCGCCAATGGATTCTTCCACGGGCCATCGGGTTTGCTCCGGTGGTCTGATATCTTATTATTCTATTCCCACAGCCTTTTAGGTTCACCACCATCACTACAAAAACCTTGGGGTCTCATTTTAGTTGTCTCGGGGTTTCAGTCATGAAGAACACAAGAACGCTCGATTATGGGGGGATCCAGACCTTGTTCATGTTGGTCTGATCCCTCCACGTTAGAATTTACAATAGATATCCATGGGGTTTCAGAATTCAAACAGAAATTTTGAATCCCAAAACTCCCCTCAATCATCAATCCCTAACCCACAAGAACAACCGAGTTGCGGGTCAACCTGTTCATGGGTTGATCTGCATTTATCATTTGGAAAGAAGAACAGGGAAAAATTAATACACCAAGGTAACCCCTACCTGGTTTGAGGATCCGTCACTGACGAGGGATGAAGACTCGAGCCATCATCAATCCTCTCTCAGTTATAATTCGTCGTCGTTCTCCTTCTCTCAAATCCATCCCATCGCAGTTCATCGATAGCATTTGTTGTTGGAGGGAGAGGGAGAGAGAGGTTCCACGTTCGTTGTAGGAGAAAATTCCACCAACTGATTTCCCCAAAGTGTCATTAAAAATAAAACACATCGTAGCATTTCTATTACATTGTTTCCTTTATGAAACAACATAGCTATTACGCTTGCACTAAAATATTCCATTATGAGTTTCCTTTAATGTGCCTTCTCACCGCACCGAAGTTCCATCGTCCGCCGCTCAACGGTGAGAAAAGAAATTAAATAACTTCTAATGTTATTTTATTATTTTTTTGAAAAGTATGAAAATTAACTTTTTCATCCGACCCTTTCTTATTGAAGTTATGTTATTCCTAGATGAATCCCACCATTCCTAGTTCAATGGTTCCATCAAAGTTTTAATCCGAGTAGTGGTTCAAAATTTAGAAAAACCCACTCGCACATTTATTTAAATGAACCTTAAAAAAAAGTTCAAAAATTAACTTGCACCCTCAACCCGCGTTGGTCGAGGTTAGGATCTGCATAAGGGGAACACTCCCTAATGATCTCAATGACACTATTTTATTTTCAATCAGAGTTACCATTTAATAGTTGTAAGGATTCGACAATAAAATAATTGTTACTTAATTATTTTATTTACTTCCAAAAACTAACTTCCATTGTTGGCCCACGCTGGCCAATGTTAGGATCTACCTAAGGAAAGAATACCCTCACGAGCTCAGAAGTGGTCTCATTTTTTTAATCTAAGTCACCATTCATAAATTATAATCATTTAAAAAATAAAATAATTCTATTTAATTATTTTATTTACAGTTATGCCATTTTCAGGTTTTCTTGTCGGAGGCCTGCGCCGACTAAACTGAAGTCGCACCTAGGGTAAACCTGTCATCCTGAACACAATGATGACCTCAAATTTCTGATCCAGGTACCCATTTAAGAGTTATTCCATGTTTTTAGGAAAACCTCTCAAGCTCGCTATTTAAAGCTTAATCTTTTTCGACGGATCATTCTGGGCACTCCGGGCCTCAGATTCGCATGTCGTCTCAGCGCTTGGTCTTGAAATAATTCCATATAATAAAAAACATTACATGGGATTTCCAATACATTACAATTGGATAAAATAAATGGAATGTTAGGAGTAACACATAAAGGGGGATCTAATGAAAAAAAGGGATAACTTATAAATTACATTTATTTCCTTAACTTATGAATTTATAGGCTTCAATCTATGTTATCCATGATCTACTTCCCAACATATATTCTTAGGGGAATTTTTTATATTCCCTTAATAATGGTTCATACTAAGATTATGAATTTACAAAATCATATACCCCGGGAGTGTCATAACCATGAGTGAATCAGGGCCCGTTGTCGTGCACCAGTTCCCGTTCAAGTCTAGCTCAAAGAGGTGTTTTTGGGTTTTACCCCTAGATACATATGTGCCAGAGCCGCCTCTACTTGTTCATATCCAGACAGGGATGTATTTTCTTGATAAACCACTTAATTTATATTCACCAAAATTTAGGTATGTTTTTATTATACTTAGTCTTATCCCTAAGGCTTTCACTAGGGTTTTCTAATCCTAATCCCAAAAATAACTAAACCAATCCTCTGATACCAACTATAACAACCTTGCTCTTTATTACACACATAAACATGATTTATTACATAAAATTGCACTTAAGACAAATATAAGGATCAAGAGGTCTAGTGTCTTGGTAAATTAGGAACATTACATAACAACTTAGAACATAAAACAAAACAACTTTATTGAAAACTTCTTTTACATGACCACAATGATCCTTCGTACTTAACATTGAATAGGATAACCTGAGGACATGCATAAGAAAAGGGTGATCTATAAAGCCCAGTAAGGGAGTAAAAAAGGTATAACATGAATAATATAATACATGTCATGAAATAGCCATATCAATGGAGCACAAGAGAAACATGAACATAAAGGCATGATATATCATGATTATCACAACATGGTGGTGTGGCAATAACATTTAACATAATATTAGCATGAGCCAAGGCTCATTGCACATGGAGCATGATTAAACCCTCATTGAACTTGAATTATCATGATTAAACCCTCATTTCACTTGAAATATCATGAGTAAACCCTCATTACACATGGCGTATCATGATACTATTCTTTACCCAACGCATTGGAGCGCTATCAGGACGCACCCTTTATAAACATTTCATTTCTTGCATAAGTATGCCACATGGATCATATAACATAGAATAATTCAACATAATCATTTATTTCATGATAAAGTAATGTGGAATATATACATGAAACTATATAATCAAAAATTATATATTCATAAAGGTGAATACCCTTGATAGAGAAATGGGTATAGTATTCACTTACACGATGATTTTGGCATGGGAAATTTTGGTAGCATAACGACATCAAATAGAAATCGTAAAATGGGTGATGAGAGGGAAATGGGTATCTCATAATTTATACATGAAATGGAAAATAAGGGGGTCATGGAATATAATATCCCAACATATGTAATGGAATTTATATGCATTATATAAAATAATTTCTCGAATGTAAATGAGAAGAGAGAGATTTCTTATGGAATTTCAGTAAGGTAACAGGGGTACATGGGAGGTATTAATGAGAGATAAAGAGGTCTATAATCATTAAAACATAATAAGGTAAGTATGGGGGAGGTTAAAAATCATAACACAACATTTTTAATTGAAAATTAAAGGGTATACCAACATAAAGAAATTTTGAAAAAATGAGAAAGGAAGAAATCCCTTACTTGGAAGTGTGATCCCAAAGGCTTGGGAGAGGATTGAGATAAGATTATTGAGAGATTATGGAACCTTGGGAGGATTATAGATAGAGGAGGGAAGAGGTTGGTTAAGATCCAAAGGTTTTTAGTGAAGATGAATGGGATATTGAGTGGGTTTATATAGGAAAGTAGAGATAATTCTTTATTATTTAGGTTTTGGACACTACACATTAAAATAATCAAAACCACAAACCATACTATGGTTTTTACTAATAGTTTTTGCCAAAGTGGAGTGTAAAAAATTATTTTATAATCCAAATGGCCTAAATTATTAAAATATTATTCTTTCTTATGTAGAGGTGAGTCACACTCTCAAGGAAATCATTTAAAAAAATTAAAATATTTTATAATTCTTGGAGGGTCCACTAAGGCACCATAAAATTAATCAAAAAAATCTAAAATTCACAATATTTTAAATATAAACACATATATTGGCCGAAAAAACTTTTTTATAGTATTTTATTATATCACCATTAGGCCATTATTATGTCATAAAATACATTATATATTTAAATGGTATTTAATTTTTACCCAAAACATTGACTGTCTCAGAAAATTATGAAAAATTCACCGTTAAATAATTTTGACATCATGAATCCAAAAATTATATTAATTTTATAAATATGTGAATTTTCAATTTTAAAATAAAAACTGACATTTCTTAAAAATTCATGGGTTTTGACAAAAACAATTTTCAAACCTTAATAAAAATTACAATTGTATTCCTAAAAATTATATGATCATTTGTATTTAATAAAAAGTAATTTAGTAATAATATTTTTATTAAAATATTATTTAATTAAAAAATCCATTAATTCATCAAAATAGATTTCTTAATTGAATTTAAATATTAACTAAAAAAACTATTTGTGATTTAAAAACTATTTACAAAGTAACAATAATAAAATGAATGTATTTTATTTATAAAAAAATAATGTACATAATCATAGTGATAGGGTATTGTTACATAACCCCTTATAACACCCGTATAAGACCTAAGGCTAAGGTGTATGATGGTGACAAACTCTTGGGGCGGCTCGGATAACACAGCTCGGGTGGTAATATTTATTAAATTTCACTTATCTAGTAGGCGGTTCCATTCAAGTTTAACGTGTTGAATCTCAACTTGGGCTTGGTCAAGAGCGAAGCCCAGTGATGCTACCTCCTTTTCGAGCTATGAAAAATTGGCTTCGTATGGAGAAATTCTACTGGATGATGTCATCGCTTCCTTTGTCTGAGTAAATTGGATTTGTTAAAGACCTATATTTATACTAATCATGTGATAACTATTAAACAGATATATTAGCAATGGTAAAAATTCTTAATGGTATTTTAAAATCCAAAAACATAAAACCAAGGAAGTGCATATTTTTTATATAACAATTTTACATAATAAGACATTTAATTAGATCAAGAGTAATTTTCATTAATAAAATTTTGGGTTGTTACAACAAATAACCTACATCAATTTGGATCAATCCTTAGAAAACAAAAATCTAAATTTTTGTAGTTGGCGAGATCCTCGAATTCCTCTACACACCGATCAAAGATCCATGATCTAGTTGTTATTCATCTGAAAATGATCCTACAATTCTCTCTCTAAAATATCTAGTGTATATGGATCACCCTGGTATTTTCCCATAAAATCATATTCATAAGAAGGGTTTAGGTCATGGTAATTATTTTAATAAAATAAATAAATTAAATTTTTATTTATCAATCTATTTGCGACCCCACTCAATCCAAATGTCTGACGCACTCCAAGTTTATATCACTCCTAGAGTAAACTCGATTCTATGAACTCAATGATAGCCTCATATTTTTAATCCGAGTCCCCATTTTGGAGATATTACACTTTTTTAGGAAAACTATATGTACATGCAATTAATATATTTAATATATTTCAAACATAAATTTCAGTATCACCGAGCCTCAGAATCACATTCTATCTCAGCACCCGATCTCAAAAATATTACTAGATATATTTGAAGACTTTATATAGAAAAAAAGAGATGTTACAACATCCTAGCCTTTGGTGTTTACATTTTGTAAAGAAAAACAAAATACTATACAAAGAGATGTGGGTACTCAGCAAGAATCTGGGTATCCCACTCCTGGGTACTCTCTTAGAGATTCTCATGTTGCCACCAGACACACACTAAAGGAATTACTCACCCATAGAGGATCATCTCTGGTCGATCCTCAATCTCTATCAGGTGCTTTGTAAAATTAGCTCCATCATCAATGTCCAACTCTCCCCATTTGATAACATGTAATGGGACTTGCACATACCTCCTCAGTTACAACATGTGGAATACGTCGTGTACTCAATCCAACTGTAAGGGTATATCCAAGCGATACTCCACCTCATGACTCTACACAATATTTAGAAAGTACAATGAATCTCATTGATACCTTTCCACCCTATCCAAATCTCCACAACCCACATCGATGTGATACCCACAAGAACACATGGTATCCCTCCTTCAACTCTAAATTCCTTATTCATTAGTCCACAAAAAACTTTTGACGACACTATGCAGTCCTCATCTGCTCCTGAATGATCTGAACCTTCTCTGTCATGGCTCACACCAACTCTAATACCATAAGTACTGAATCTCATGGGTTGTTATAGAATAGTGGTGACCTATAGGGTTTCTCATACAAACCCTTGAATAGTTCCATACTAATGGTGAAATGGTAGTTATTGTTGTGTGAAAAATCCACTAATGGTAGGTGATCCCCCTGAACTACTGCCAAAGTCTAACACAAGCCCACGAAATGTCCTCCAAGACCTGAATGGTCTGATTCATCTAACCGTCAGTCTGGGGGTGAAAAGACATGCTCAAATGTAATTTATTCTCAAAGGCTTACTGGATTCCCTTCCATAACTGATATGTGAAGCAAGTATTACAACCAGAAATAATGATAGAGGGAACTCCATGGAGCTAGACTATCTCCTTCACATGAAGGTGTCCCAAGGTCTCAGCTGAACTCTTCTCTGAGATAGCTATGAAGTGGGATGAATTAGCAAGTTGGTCTAAAATTACCCATATAGAATCATGTCCTCTATAAATCTATGGTAACCCCATCATGAAGTCCATAGATATTTCATCCCACTTCCACTCTGGAACCTCAAGGGGTTGATCTAAACTCACTGAAACCCGGTGCTCAACCTTAAATTGATGACAAGTGAGGCATTGATAGATAAAATCTACAACTCCCTTATTCACCCCTGATCGCCAAAACTAGCCTCAGAGGTGTTGGTCGATCTTCCCCGTAACTGGATGTACCGCTAAAGGATATGTATTAAAATCAGTTATAACCTCCTCTTTCAATTTCATTAGTACCAACGTGCATCCCTTAAAAAGGATGATGTGATCCCCACCTTCATAAAATCTATCAAGAGCATGACCAGTGGATATCTGAGTACATGGGGTATCATAGTAATTATCTCCATGTTGAGAATACCTAACTCATTGTAGAAGTGGTGGGGTAACAGACATTGACTAGAGGTAAGTTACACCATCCCCATCCACTAAGGATAACTTTATGGTGGCCAATTACTCATACACCTTTCTCAGTAGCTTTAAAAAATATCTCCTACTATGATAATCTTCTACCATGTTCACCTTTCTAGGAGTATAGATGATCTCATAGTCATAGACCTAAAGGAATTATAGCCACAACCTTTGTCTCAAGTTAATACCCTTCTGAAAGAAGATATACTTGAGACACTTTTTATCAGAATAGATGATAAATTTCTCACTCATAAGGTAGTGATTCCACACCTTTAGTATGAATAATACCATTATTATCTCAATATCATGGTTCACATAGTTCTACTCATGTGGTATCAACTGACATGAACCATAGTCAATCACCACGTGCCTCTTCATTCGAACACAAACAATTCTGATCCCTAATGCATTGAAGAACACTACATGCTTAACGCCCTCCTCCAGCAATATCAAGATGGGAGCACTCGTCAAACTCTTCCTAAACTTCTAAAAAACATTCTAAAACCTCTCTATCCACACAAAATGATTCCTCTTTCATGTTAAGATATAAAGGGATCATATATATTGGATAAATTATGTACAAATATGTGATAGTATCTTTCAAACCCAAGGAATATCCACACCTCCGTCATTCACTTAGGTGTATCACATGGTAACACTAATTCAACCTTCTCCTGGTCAAATACTATATTGAGTGCTGATATAACATGTCCCATGAAGTGGACCTCTTGAATCAAGAGTTGTCACTTTGAAATATTCCCATAAATCTAGTGCTCTTAGAGTACGTCCAGGTCCATCCTCAAGTGTATTTAGTGATCTTCTTAAGATGTTGACTTCACTAGGAAATTATTGATGTGGAATACCATAAAATGATCCAAGAATGACTAAAAGATCCAGTTAATGAGTCCCATAAACATTGTTTGGGAATTCATCGCACCAAACCACATCACTAAGTAATCATACTGACTGAAACAAAATTGAAATTTCATCTTCGATATATCCTCATCGTATACTCACAGTTGGTGATAGCCTGATCTAATTCTAATCTTAGAGAATCATCATATATCTATAAAATGATTTAATAGGTCATTTATCCATGGTATTGGATACTTATTAATTACAATAACCTGGTTTAGGTGATATTAATCAATACAAAACCTCAAGATCTTGTCTACCTTCTTGGAGAATAATGCTGGGGCTGCCTGGGGTGAAACACGAGGCCCAAAAAATCCATTCCTCTAAAAGTCCTCCAATTTCACTCTCAGATTTAGAATCTATATAGGAGACATCCAATGTGTTGGTGTAGATATCAAGGTTGTCCCAAGGTGTAGATCAATGCATAAGTCTATATCTCGACAAGAAGGTAATCCAAGAACAACCTCAGGAAAGACGTCCTCATACTCTTCCACCACTATAAGAAACTGAAATATCATAGCATCCACTGCACCAAGATTCATTCTATACAACTAGTGTGTAATCAGCTACACCCTCCTATGAATGATCTCATCCTTCTCTTCCTAGGTTTCCTTTTCACCCACAAATAAAAACATCATCCCATCACTGTGGACACACCGTATCCTCCACTAAAAATATCCTATCTGGGCATGAATTATAGATAACCAGTCCATACATAAGATGATTTTTTAATGCCTCATAGTTGCTACAAATATATCCCAACAGAAACTCTCACATACAAGAGTCAGGTTACACCATCTTCAAAAGTGTATGATCACTAAGTTAGAGGTTTCGAGCATAGTGGAAGCATGTGATGGGTCATTCCGAATGTTAATTTTTTTCCATGATTGATGATCAATATGTGATTTACATGACTATGAACATCGTAATCAATGGAATTGAATCATAGAAAATATACAAGGGATAAAATTCTAAAACCAAGCACCAGATCATCACATATTATTTATAATTAATTTAATCAATTAAATAATCACCTTGCATGAATTATTTCTTCATTGATAGATCTAACACAAAATATACATAGTACTATCATTTTTTTATAGAAATCAAGATCATATTCCCTCTATCGGTGATCCACACATGTTCCAAAAATATCCAAATGTCGCCGTAGGAATCTCTGGGTTCTAGCATGGAAGATCCTATCACTTGCATCCTTCGCCTTTGATCACCATGATAATGGATTCCAACATGTTATCCTTCATATCTCTTTACTTGA
The DNA here is from genome assembly GCA_963277665.1 of Viscum album. Lineage (NCBI taxonomy): Eukaryota > Viridiplantae > Streptophyta > Magnoliopsida > Santalales > Viscaceae > Viscum > Viscum album. The sequence continues at coordinate 310,725,285 of OY728147.1, forward strand.
GAGTGGGAGGTATAGGAATATGGCTCTCCATTCTTGGGAGCATTCTTAGAGAGGTCTCTCTCTAGGTCTTGAGAGGAATCTCCCCGACTGTCATTGTGTACAACACAAAAATGAATTGGTTCTATTGAAAAATTATATAATTGTGTTTAAATACCATTAGTATTTAGAAATAAATATTTTCAAAAGTTCCCCTTAATATTAATTTAACCCCTTACGGTACCCCATGTCTAAAATAACAATATTATTATTATTTACTTGACATGCTCTTAACTTTCAAATTAAATTAAATATTATTTAATCGAATAATATTCAATATATATTATTTCTCACCAGACCTAAAAATGCAGTCTTCCACTCCTCCATAATATTTATTAGGCTTTGAATAATGACTATTTATTTAATAAATAAATATCAATACATTATTCACTAATAAATAAATAAATATTATATTTACTAAATAAAAAAAATATTTATTAAATATTCTCTTGAATAACTGGTGATAGAATACATGAATAATTATTAAATCACATCTAGGAATAATATTTATTTAACTTTTTAAATAATAAATAATAAAATATTATTTAACTGAGACTTTGGATACACTTAGTGTGTGACCCTCAAGGCCTCTTTCTTAGTGGCATTAGGCGAAGCAGCCTAAAGTCCAAGGTTATAATCTACAAAATTACAAGGAACTCATAGGGAAATAAGTTAATGTGTTAATGAAATAATACCTCATATAGAAATTTACAGTGTAATATAATCCTTTTATCATGATATCTCTAATCAAGCAGGTTTCATGCCGGTGCCATCAACCTATGTGCTCGATGTCTCTTTCTTTGACTTCCTAGAAATCAAACTTTCCCATAGAATACCATGGCCATAGATTTATTTAATCTAGATCATTTCCATCAAAGGTCCTAAGATATCAACTTCTATCAAATAAAATAAGGGATAAATCCTTTCTCATGTTATTCATTAATGCAATATTACTCATGATGCACCCAATGTATCCTACCTCACCGTGAACATCTATCATCATAGTTTCCATTAATAAATAAAAGTACATGACTCATAATACTCATTAATAATAATATTAAAGTTTAAGTATCAATACACACATATTTAGATAGGAACATCCAATGACACATATAAATGTGGATTTCCTACAAGTAGGTCTCATTTTCATAATATCCTACACTGAATATTACCAAGGGAATACACCATGAGAAGGTAACTCAATGTCCTGTGAGTATCCACCCCGGATATCCTATTTAATTTTTGTCCCTAAAATGATATAATCTAACTAAAGAACATATATTTTAGAATAGTGTCCTAGAACTTATGGGTTCTCATCATAATAGGGAACTGATATGACCTTTTAGTTCGACAGCTACTCTTAGGAAATTATCACATGCTCTGTTATGTAAAATAATAATGATGATTTGATAAGAAGTTTATTAATATTTAAAAATATGAATATAGGTTATCATAAAGTATATAGAATTTGGTTCAAGGGAACCAACTCCAACATACCCCCACTTGAACTAGAGCCAACTGCTAATAACCTTCAGTATTTTAGCTCTCTCATGATACTCATTCTTCTATTGAGATATTACTTTAGTCAAGGGGTTCACCATGTTTTCTTCTATTATTACTATACTTGATAAAACTTTACTCCTCTGAGAAAAATCCCTCAAGAGGTGATACTTTCAGAGTATGTTCTTTGTCTGTTGAGGTGACCTTGTCTCTTTTGGAAGATCCACCATTGCAGCATTATCATAATACAACGTGATAATACCTTTACTACTAGTCACCATATCAAGATCCTAGAAAAAATTTCATATCCAAATGGATTCCTTGGATGTATTATAATCCACTATATACTCAAACTCTACTATAGAATTAGTGATGAATGGCTTCTTTTTAACTCTTCTATCACATAGCTCCTCCATTAAGAAATAAAACATATCTTGATTATGACTTTAGATCATTATGATCTATTTGAAAAATAGCATCAGTATAACCCTTAATGAACACCTTCTTATCTTCCCAATATACTAGAAACATATCATTAGTTCTTCCCAGATACTTGAGGATAGCCTTAAAATCATACCAATGTTGTTCTCTTGGATTAGCTTGATATCTGCCTACCATTATAAATTCATAGGCAACATCAAGTCTACTACATAATATGGAATACATGATTGATCATATCACTGAATCATATGGGATCTTACTTGTTATCTATTTATCCTATTGTGTTTGAGGGCACATTTTCTTTGAAAGATGTAAATAATGTGACATTGGAACCAATTCCCTCTTAGATTGTTCTATACTAAATCTCTTTAGTATCTAGTAAATTTATGTACTTTGACTTAGTCCAAGAAACCTCTTGGATCTATCACAAATGATCTTGATCCCTATAATATAGGTAGATTCACCTAATTCCTTCATAGAGAAACACTTGTTTAACCAGTCCTTAATAGACTGTAAGACTGGTAATTCATTCCCAATAATTAATGTTTCATCAACATTTACTACTAGGATAATGACGACATTACCACTAAACCTTTTGTAAAAACATGTAAGACATTCATTCTTAATAAAACCAAATTCCTTTTTAGTTTCATCGAATCAAATGTTCTATAACCTAGAAGCTTGATTCAATCCATAATTGGATCTTTGCAAAGTGAAAATACAATTGGCATCACCTGAAGTCACAAACCCTTATTTTTGTGTCATGTATACATCTTACTAAAGTTCACTATTAAGGAAATTAGTTTTGATTTCCATCTCCCAAATCTCATAGTCATGTTAAGTTTCAATGAGAAGTAGAATTTTGATGGATTTAAACATTGAAACTGGTGAAAATGTTTCATCGTAGTTAATCCATTGATGTTGTTTAAACCCTTTAGCAACTAGACTAATTTTATAGTTATTTACTTTACCATTCATGTCCAATTTTCTCTTGAATACCCATTTCACCCTATGGGATTTATATCAACTATAGAATCAACTAGATCCCAAAATTGGTTTTGATACATAGAATCCATTTTAGAATTCATGTATTTTTTCCATCTGGAAGCTTCTGAGATCTCTACTGCCTCTATGTAAAAGAGAATCTCATCATTTTCAAAAAATAATGAACCACTGTCTTCAATGACTATAAAACCATATCTCTCTAGTTCTATTACCTCTCCCATACACCTACATAGTACTTGTGTTTTTGGAACTAATTATTCCATGAGGACCTATGGAATCTGTTCCTGTGCCATCTCTTATGTATCTTGGGCATCAACTTCATCAAAGTCAATATTTCTCCCACCATATTTTTTGAGTATTTTATCCCTATCAATAAATATGGATTTTCTGGAGATAGTAAATTCCTTGTATGAGGGGTTTTATAGGTAGTATCCCTTTGTTTCCTTGGGATACCCTATAAAGATGCATTTGTACCCTAGGGTGCTAGTTTTTTCTGAGAAGGACATAACAAATGCCTTACAACCCCATAGATGGGTATGTTAAAAAATGGGTTTCTTTCCTCTCCATAACATAAAGGGAATTCGTTTTTCCACTTTATTTGTCACATGGTTTAATGTGTATGCCACAGTTTGTAATCTATATCCTCAAAAGGATAATAGAATATCGACATGAATCATCATCTGCATTACCATGTCTAACAAGGTACGATTCCTCCTTTCACTAACACCATTCCACTATGGTGTGTAAGGTGGAGTGAGTTGGGATAAAACCCCAAAATCCCATATAATGTTGATAAACTCTTGGTTAAGATATTCACCACCTTAATATGATCTAAGACTCTTTATCTTCTTTCCAATTTGATTATCTACCTCATTATTTAATTATTTGAATTTATCAAAGGAATTGGAATTATACCTCAACAATTAGATATAACTATATCCACTCAAGTCATCAATAAAAGCTATGAAGTAAGAATACCCACCTCTATATTCTACTAGAAACGATCCAAACAACTCAATGTGTACCAATCCTTTAAGATCTATGGTCCTCTCACTCTATCCACCGATTGAAGGTTTGTTAATTTTTACTTGTAAATAAGAATTAAATCTTTGAAGTGGTTTTAGCTCAGAAGAGTCTAAATAACCATCTTGACATAGCTTTGTTAAACAATTATCGTTTACATGACCAAGATAGTGATTCCATAGCTGGGTGTTATATGAGTTGTGTGAACTTGATTCATTATCAATTAACAATACTTGGTTTTCATAATTTAATACATAAAGACCATTATTTAAATGTTTCATACCATAATATATGTTTTAATTATAAAAGAAACAACTTTTAATTCCAATTTTGAAAATAAACCCATCTGCATCATGGAATGATGCAGAAATTATATTCTTGGTAATAGTTGGTACATAATAACAATCTTTTAAAACTAAAATCATTCTCATTGGCAATGAAAGGTGGTAGTCACCAATATCTAGAGCAGCCATCCTCATACTATTGGTAGTTCATAGATCCACCTATACTCAATCATTCTTTTCAATTCTATTTGGTTCATGTATTTGGTTATAGATGAGACCACCATAAGATGTATCTAATACCCAATATGTAGATATTGAAATATTACATTTGATAATGAATGCACCTTTATCTTCCCCTTTCTTTAGGGTGCACTTCTTCTTCCAATGTCCTTTATTTACACATGCAAAACATGCTGCCTCCTTTTACTTTCCCTACCTCTAGATCTTATTCTTCTTGGAAGGACAGTGCTTGGGAGATTTAGACCTATCATGAGTTTTTGACCCTTTTCCTTGTTCTTCCTTTTATTATTCACCATAAGGACAGTGGGTTTATCATGCCCCATGTCTTTATCCACTTGGAGAATCAAAGTAAGAAGTTCTGAAAATAATATTCTCATTATTTCTCATATTTTAATTAACAATAAAACTAGAGAAGGTCTTGGGTAGTGTAGAAAGTATGACATCTATCTAAAACTCATTCGATTATTTAATCCCTAAGATATCTAAGGGTTTAATGAATCCAATAAACTTAAATACATGAGTCCCAAATGGAACAGACTCTCCAAGATTATTTGTAAAAAAATAATGTGAGATCTCTTATCTCACCTTCTCTTGATAGAGATCATGAAGGTGGGACATCATGTTATATGCACCCATGCCCTCATGTTGCTTCAAAATATCCTCGGTCATGGATGATAGCATGAAACACTAAATATCTATAGCATCATTCAAATGTTTATCATAGATAGATAAATATACATCACTAGCCTCATTACCAGGAACTTTAGGAATAGGTTCTTCTAGCACATATAATTTCTTTTCCTAGTGAAGGATAACAAGTAAGCACCTTTTCTACTCTTGAAAATTCATGTCGGTGAGCATACTATACTTCTCATGTATGGATCATAGTGATATGTTTGATGTCATTTTTACTGTTGTTTCTACAATTAATATGAGAAGATATTTAGTAATTTATCTGATAAAATTTAGACAAATAAATAAATATTATATCTATTAATCTCCCACTATTTTATCAAAACCCAATATCACTCACCATTGGATTTGGAATATCTTGTTGCTTGGTTATTTGAGTGGAAAGGATCTATATTAAACTTATCATTATCCCAAATTTTCTTAGTCAAGAAACTTGAATGGTTTTAGGTAGGAATTCCAAACTCCAATTACATTAACTCACAATTCATTGATCTGATTAGTGGACTCCCTAATACTAAAATAGATCAATTGGATTTCCTCAACCATTTCCTCTCAGTTACACCAAGTTCTACTTTAGTAGTTAACCCTTGATGTGAACTAAGTTAAGTTAACCCAATGCATCATGTTAGAATTCCCCAATAATTGAAAGCACCCCAAATTTGGATGGTAAAGAACTATGAACTATGTTTTGATTTTAACTAAAGTAGTGGAAGTCTATACCGATTTAATATATATTATTGAGAGATTTTATCATTTTGTTCATAAATTTAAAGATATCATATTTATCACATGATTTTTAAAATTAAGTGGATTTCAATAAGTGATTAACCATATCTTAGATAATATTTATGCATAAGATAATTTATTTTAGTTCTATCTTGCATACTTGTTAATTCAATAATTCATGTAATTATAAAAAAACATACATAATGAAATAACCATGAAACTTGATAGAAATAAAATAATAGAATGGTATAATCATGACATTTTACTAATGGTTAGTTTATCTAGGTTTGATAAACTAACTATTGACCTGGGGGAAAACACCTTGAACCAATTAAGGTTCATGTTAAATCTTTCCACCCATCCACCTATGTATCTTTCTTAGATTGGTTTCTCCTCAACTCCAAACTTGATCCTCCTTCACTTTATTGGGAGCTGCATCCATTATATATGTCTTTACTCACATGTAGGTTAGGGGAAAGGGGTTTACAGAAAAGAAACCATGGGTATGCAGGACCACTCATAATGAGATAAGAGATGATGTGTAGGCCACCAATTTAATTTAATAATAAATTAAATTAAACCAATGACATACAAATATTTGGTTTATTCTCATGATCATCCACATGCATGCAATGAATTATGAATTTAATAAAACTAGAATTCAATTATTAATCATTCTTATTTAAGATAAATCACACTCAAATCAATTATTTATCTTCTTTAATTAATCAATTATTTTATCATATAAATTTCCTTGAGATTCTCATCCATAATAATTTTAAACAAATTAAATAAATTTATTTAAAATTAACTATGTACATAAATGTACCTTGGAGGAAACAAGGTGAATACCCATATGAATCTACCCAACATGTATAATAATCATATATTATTTACTCTTATAATATATGGAATACATGACTTATCACATACATTCATAACGTATACTACCAAATTAATGATTTCAATAATTAAATGATTGTTCTGTCACATGTTATGCTTAAATATAAGTATAGTTATAATTGTAATATGACTCATACATGATATGAAGATCTGAAAATTACACAGAAATTAATTAAACACACACACACACACACACAGAGATATATATATATATAATAAAACCCATCACATTGTGTGTCATATCAACTTAATTACCACACACAATAACATGTTGATAACATTTACATAGTATAATAAATTAATTTTAATTACGTGTAATTTGGTATAATTACATGATGTGTACAAGAGAACTACAAAGAGTGTACATATCTCATCGTCTATTTGAGGTGCATACCTAGGGACTCAATGTGTAAACTATGCTTCATAACAAATTGGAGTACAGGGCGTGTATAATGGATACATGGTGTGTGGTCTCTGAGTTATGCAGTCACCATTTAGGTAGGTCGTGTATGAAAATACATGGCCCATTTATGAATTAAAGGTATACATGCCATGCATGTGGGATACATGGCATGTAATCCTGCTGACCGTGTGCCGGGCAGTCCTGGTGAATACATTATGTAAGAAATTAAATGCACCACATATATTCAATTCACATAGTTTAAATTAATTCTGGGTGCATCGAATACTAGTAAATGGCATGTAACTTAGTTTAGACTATGTGTTAACTTTTTTTATCTGGACAGAATCCTCAGAACCTCTGGTAGAGTTCTTCGATTTAATGTCATTTATGAAATTAATTGATTTGATTAGATCTATGAGAAGTGAAAGTGGAAGAATCAGATATTATAATTTGGATTAAGTAATAATTAAACATTAATTGAAAACTAAATTACAAATGCATAAATCAATCAATGATCTTCAAATAATTATAATTAATTATGCGACTGATCTAAGACCACTTGAAGGTGCTGGATGTAGCGGAAGTGTGAGATGAGTCATTCCCAAATTTTCTTTTTATCATGATCGATGATCAATCCAATATTTACATGGTGAAGAACATCATAATCAATAGAATTGAATCAGAGAAAATAGAAAAGTGATATAACACCAAAACCAAGAATGGGATCATCACATATTATTTATAATTAATTTAATCTATTAAGTATTCACCTTGCATGAATTATTTCTTCATTGATGTATTTGACAATAGATCTATGTTGTATCATCATTTAGTTGTAGGAATAAAGAGAATATTCCCTATAGTGGTGATCCAAACATGCTTCACAAATATCTGAATGTCACTGTAGGAATCTTCAGGTTCTAGCATAACAAAACCTATCGCTTTCATTGTTCACCTTTGATCGCCATGATAATCACTTCCAAAGCATTATCCTTGATCTTTCTTGACTTAAGAGTGGTAGATGGAGAAATATTTCTCTTTGTTCTTGGGATCATTCTTAGAGAGAGATATCTCTAGGGCTTGAGAGGATTCTCTCTGGCTGTCATTGTGCACAACATAAAAATGAATTTTCTTTATTGAAAAATAATATAATTGGGTTTAAATATTGCTAGGGTTTAAAAATAAATATTTTCAAAAGTTACATTTAATATTTAATTAATCCCTTGTAGAACCCCATGTCTAAAATAATAATAATAATATTATTTCCTTTACATGCACTTAACATGAATATTAAATTAAATATTATTTAATAAAATAATATTCAATATATATTATTTATCACTAGATCTAAAAATTTTGTCCACCATTCCTCCATAATATTTATCAGGCCTTGAATAACGACTATATATTACATGAATAAATATCACTACATTATTATCCAATAAATAAATAAATAAATATTATATTCACTAAATAGAAAATAAATATTTATTAAATATTATGATCACATAATATTATCTCAAAAAACTAGTGATGGAATATATGTGATCAAGCATACATGAATAATTATTAAACCACGTGTAGGAATATTATTTATTCAACTTGTAAAATAATAAATAATAATATATTATTTAACTAAGATTCTCAATACACTTAGCGTGTGACCCTCCATGCCCCTTTATCAGTGACCTTAGGCAAAGAAACCTAAAGTCGAAGTTTAGAATCTAGAAACATTCAAAGGAACCCATAGAGAAATAAGTTAATGTCATTGCGACATAATACCTCATGTGGACTCTTATTGTGTAATATAATCTTTTTATCATGATAACTCTAATAAAATTGGTTTCATGATGGTTCTATCAACCTATGTTCTAGATGTCTCTTTATTTGACATTCTAGAAATTGAAATTACCCATAAAACACCATGGGCATGGATTTATTTAGGATATGTCATTTCCATCAAAGGTTCTGAGATATCAACTTCTGTTAAAGGACATAAGGGAAAAATCCTTTCTAACATTATTTATTAATGAAATATTACTCATGATACACCCAATGTATCCTAACTCACCACGAACATCTATCATCATGGTTTTTATCAATATATAAAATTACATGACTCGTAATACTCATTAATAATAATCCTAAATTCTAAGGATCAATACACATATTTGAAAATAAGAACATCCAATGACACATATAAATTCTGATTTCCTACCGGAGGGTCTCGTTCTCATAATATCATACACTGGATATTACCAAGGGAATACACCATGAGAAGGTGCCTAAAATTCCTATGAGTCTCCAACCTTGATATCCTATATCATTTGTGTCCCTAAAATGATATCATCTAACTATAAAACATATATTTAAGAATAACATCCTATTACTTATGGTTTCTCATCATAGTAGGGAACTGCAATGACCTTTTAGTGTGACAACTACTCCTATGACATTATCACATGATATGTTACATAGAATAAAAATCATGATGTGATAAAGAGTTTATTAATATAAAAAACTATGAATACAAGTTATCATAAAGTATAAAAAATTTAGTTTTAGGGCATAAAATCCAACATGAGTCACCTCCAATAGGAGTCTCCAAGCACAAGGGCCAGAGTATCTAAAACTCTAACCATAACAGTGGAAAAAAGGAGTGGTTATTACCTATGCATATCAATAATATGGCTAAAGTATAGAAGTCATAGATCGTACCTTGTATCATCCCTATAGCCTCTTTTTCATAAGCCTTCACCACCTACATCCATCATTTCCTCTATCCACCAGCTCCCAAAGCCTGGCGGTGACTACCTAGGGGTGGTGGAGGTAAAAAATCAAAAAACAAATACCACCTATAGCTTCTCTCTAAACATAAATTCCACATATGACACCCTACGGACCAACCTTATCCTATCATTACCTATTCCTATGTGGCTCATCCACCGTCACTCTATCAACCACACACCAGTTCAAGAAAGATCATGAAAGATGTCCCTAACCATCATAAGAGTAGCACTCTGGGCTGACTAAATCCATCATGTAATCCCTAAACCACAGACCTTCTGTCCTGGGATACCCTCATGAAATGTCTCATTGTCCAGGTCCCTACATATTTTATCATCTTCCTATTATTGATGTCTTAGCCTCCATGCACCCACTACTAGCACCAACTGTCTGAGTTTACACATCCATGAAACTCTAGACCACCAAAGTATGCTCTAACACCTAAAAATATGTAATAATTCATAGAGGTATCACACTGAATCATATTTCTCTATGTATAGCTCACTTGAAGGTCTGAACCTAAAATAACTAAACACACACCATATCCATCAAGTACTGAGAGAGGTTCATGAGCCACAAATAATACTTGTACATAGTCATACTTCCAAGAAAAATCTGTAGAAACTCCTAGATGCACATATCCACAAACATATCTAGAGAAAATTCCTCTCTGAAAAGGCGGTTGAACTCTGACCATGCAAGAAGTTGCTTCATCATATTACTGAGTCATTAAGACCCACCATTATCTTGCGGATCCATGGAGAAATATCATTTATGGGACTATCATTAGGTCTATAGGTGTCCTAATGAGACAAAAAACTCATGTCACCAATTCATTCTAGTCCTCAACCACATGGGAGTCTGGATTTCCTCGGAACCTGAGGGGTCACTATTGATGAAACTCATGAATCATACTCAGCCTGTGTATTTCATCCACTGGTATTCTCGGTACCATAATCTACTCTACATGTGTTGGTAAGACTGGTGCACCACCTAGAGGTAAAACTTTGGGAAAATATCCCTTTATCGAAGCCTCATCACTTAAGGGATCATCCTCATGATCCTGTTATTGAATACTGGCTATGAAATTTCATGGAGGCATCCTGAAATAGATAAGATGTACCATGATCAATGAGTATATCAAGAGAGATGACTCAAGAAGGAAATAGAAATCACAACCCATTACTATATGATTCATGTACCAATGTTTCTCCCCACAACTAGTTCCTGTATGTATCTAGTTGACAAGTAGGGAGTCAAAAGTCCTGGTGAATGGATACATTAGTTGTCGCACCAACATTGGAGTCCTTGGACTAAGATCCAAACTCAAAACATTTAACATTGTTTCCATAAAACCCAAACCAAAATTTCTGTAAGAAATAACTCTAAAATTTTGGTCCTAATATGGAACACAACCTGCCTCTGATACCACTCTCTCATGACCAACCCATTAGGGCCCGTTTGGTCGGTGATAAGCTGAGCGTGACTACCCTAAGCCTGCATGTAACAGGCCAGGGGATGGAGACCAGTGTTGAGTAGACATAACACTCACATGGGAGGACTTAGAATGAGTTACTTGTACTCAAAAACACATCTCCAAGATCATAAAATGTTGAAATGTAAAATACAAATGATACCAAATGCATGCACACATATGAATCCCACAATCAGAGTATATCAAATACTAGAAAGAGATTAGGGGAAAATACAAGCCCACTAAAAACTATAAAGTAGTACAACCTAATAGAAAGAGTGGGATATAGTCATATGTGACTCCTAGTACAAACTATATTATTTCTAGTCCAAATATAATTTCTTTCTACTCTTGGTCTTCTGAGAACCCTATCAAAAGACCAGACATCTGCATAAGACATGACATGTGTGGGTACAGACCATGCAAGGGTGAGTATAACAATACCCAATATGAAACTCAGAAATCACTAAGAATATAAAATCAACAATATTATTCATCTCATCATAGGTATATTTCAACAACATACATAATAATAACATCTAGATATACTCACAGTAGACACACAGTCTCAAAGTTAGGTTAAAATCATATTACCATCTTAGGATTCCATCCCAAAGGTTTCATATAACACTTTTCCAGGATAACACAATCCATGAGTCATATAATAATGATGGATTCCACCCGATATTTCATGCTCATCAAGTATCGCCATAATAATTATGTTCTAGAAGTTTGAATAGATTGATACACATACGGAGATCGCACCCAGGGCCATGGGGTATACCAACAATCCAATCTAGATTAACCCTATAAGTAGGGGATTGAAACCCATGTAGTTTTGGTCACCAAAATAATGATAACCCCACCTAGGGAAAATGATGAAGATAGAGGATCTCACTCTAGGCCTCAGGGAGGGATTACACCAACTCCATCTGAGCTAAAGTTCATCAGAGGGGATCACCATTTTATGAAAAGGTTATGATTCCATACTAAACCCTCAGAGAAAGGATCAAGGGAATGAATCCTAATGAAACTTTTCCATGCTGAAGGGAACAAGACATCCAATCCATCTTTGAATAAGTAAATGGTGTATACTATAAGTACATGAAATTTATCTCCATTACTGGGCCTACCTATGTATCACGACCCATTCCCATGTCCATCTTCACCTACATCTAGTCATGTCCATGTACTTGGACATGTTCGATTACATGACTCTGACCATGTACCCCTAGCTTAGCCAGGTCCCTAGCCATGTGTTTATCCATGTGCTTCCTAAAAACATCATGAATCAACAGGCCGAGTCATATGTTGTGTGATATGTGTCACACACCATGTGATACTTATATCCTCTATGGAAACCATAGCATCGTATTCAGGTCCCCACATACTATGTTGTAGAGACCAATATTTTTCATGTAATTTTTTTTAATTATATGGAATTATTAGGAGTCTGTGAAAATTGACGGTGCCTGATTCCGATGCCTAGAGTGTCCGGAATAAATTTCTGAACATTTTTTCAGGTAGGTTCAGTAAACGTGGGAGCGACGTTTTCTAACTTTTAAACCGTTGCTTGGATTAAAAATCCGAGGGCACCGTTGATTCCGCAGTGTCGATATTCACTTAAGGGAGGATTTACTTTGACCGCAGTAGTTCTGAAGAAAAAGTTAAGTTTTGAGACTTTTTAAAAGAAATGAGAAAAATAATTTTAATATTTTATTTCATATCCTCCAACGGACAAGAAAAGGGGTGGGTCCAGTGATGTGTCAAGACAATAAATGGCTTTACTTTCCAACCCTAAGTAACGAAATCGTTGGGGAATTAGGAAGATCCCTAATTGATGAGCCCCATTAAACTCCAATGTTGTTACTTACCCTCCCCCTCTCCTATATTTATGGAGCTTAGGGGAAGGTACCATCATAGCTTCACTAAGAAACGAAGTGCTGAAGAAGCGTCGTGATGCCAGACCCTTAGAGGATGGATCTGAACCCAGCAGGAGGTGACGGATGACACTAAACCACGAACCAGAGGACGACGTATGAGCGGTGTCGTTGGAAGCCTGTTGCGGGAATGAAGAACATTAACCCACCTTCAAGTGAAGGAATTTATTTGATGATTCAAGGTAGGGGGTTTATTAGTTTATGCTTTTTAAATGTTTTCCTCTTCCCCTTTCTTGAATAATACAAAGAACGCGGGTCAACCAACTAACGGGTTGACCCACGATTCATTCGTTTTTGCAGGAGGTTATTGCGGGGTATCTTTGTGGGGTTTATCTTGATTTAAATTCCAAGAGTTTGTTAAACCCTTAACCTCATCATGTTTTTGAGCTAACGTGGAGGGCACAGGCCTAACGAACCCGGCCCGAACTCTCCGCTACTTTGCTAAATTTTCACCACCATGGAACACCGACAACACGAAAATACTGAATGGCTATATTGGAGATAGCGCGTCGACGCACACCGTAAGAAGCGGCCACAACTGTCATCGGAGCGGCCGACATCAGCCGACCGTAGAGGAGGTGTGGTGTGCCATTTATGAACAAAGGAGGTCGTGACTTGTCATCCGTGGTGACTGGAGGAAGGTGGCCAACACACCGTCCAGCTACAAGTGGCGGTGTAGCACGTCGTCGTGCAGCGCTGGAGAGGTCAGCTAGCACCCCGGCCGGCCGCGACAGAACCGGTGGAGCAGAGGTGGGGAGCGCCCCCGGCGGTGCGCCCACGTGGAAGCAAATCCACGACCTGCGATGGATGCAGTAGGAACAGGGGGCCTCCGGTTCAACTGGCAGTCGATGGATGGAGCACACGCCAGTAGCGCGCCCGATGGCAAAGTCGTGGCTCCTCAGCCACAGCACGGAGGACCTGTGGCGCCCCGTGGTGCTGCATTAGCTCAACCCCTGTGGGTTGACACACTGACGTGGCTCCACACCACATCATCCTTACCCGGACACGCTGTGTCTGGGTATCCCTGGCGGCCTGTGCCCCTAGGTGGGTGGCACCGTCGGGTCGGCCCAACAGACCGACCCGCCGCTCAGCGAGCCGACCCGCGGCCCATCGGCCTGACCCGCAACCCAGCTGGGTCGGTCCGGGCCCAGCGGGATGGGTTGAACTGGGTCGGGTTGGACCCGAGTCAGGCTGGGTCGACCCAGGTCGGTCCATGCCTAATCGGGTCGGGCCGGTCCGACCGAGGCGGACCAGACCCGGACCTAGTACCGACCAGTTACACAAAAAAGGACCTAACTTCTAAACCGGATGTCCATTTGAAAAATAATCTATGGTGTCAGGATCCTTGGATCGAGACAATAATTTTGACTTACACCATGAGAGTTTTGTAGAAACTTGGAGTAAAGTCGGGTTGTATCGCACCTGAATCCAACTGGGCCGTCGACACTAAAATTCCAATAACGCACAAAACGGGTGTCTAGTTGACACGCCGTATGTTGCATTGGAACCCTTATGACATGGAGGATAATTGGGTTACTTTATTATGAGACTTTGTGCTGATTGAAATATGACCGATGGCTTGGGGAGTGGTTCTCCCAAGCGTGCTATGTACAGAACCCTACGACTGGATGAGACTTGACGACTGCTGACCGTTTTGACTCAGAGTGACTCAACAGGCCCAGTGGGGAGTACCTCTATGTGACGCGGAAGAACTATAGTGGGGAGTTCCTCTTTGTGAAATGGTAGACCCATGGTACTTGACAGGAGGATTACCTCAGCAGGCCATGAGAGAGAACACCTGTGTGTGACGCAGCAGACCCACAGTACTTGATAGGAGGAGTACCTCAGTAGTCCAAGGTTAGTGGGAAGTGCCTCTGTGTGACGTGGAAGACCTAATGTATTCGTTAGAGGAGGAGTTCTCCAGCAGCTGAGGTGTTCGACGTTGTGACTGGGATTGATACTTTTTACTACCCCTAGAGAATACCATGGCTGGCTATCAGCATTCATTGCGATCCTGTGTGGGTTAGTATCATAATTATGATTCTCTATGTTGTATACCTGGTTTTATTTGTGTCCATTTATTTGTGCTTTTTGATTGAGATCATGCTTTGTGGTTTTCCTTTTTGGAGTTCTGAGAGACATTCAGAGGTCTCGCGGTCTCTACTGTGTATTGTTATACTCACCCCTTCACGGGATACACCCGCACCATGTTGTGTCTTGTGCAGACGATGGGCAGTTGGGTGGGGGTTTGAGAGATCTAGGACTAGGCGGTACATGGAGGAGATGGGTAGACGTGGAGTGCTGAGGAGGCGATCTGTACCTACCCTTTAGGTAGGATCCTCGGAGGATGAATCAGTAGACATTTTTCCTTTTTCAGTTATATTGTTCCTTTCAGTTGTATTTATACTTTTCAGTTGTACTCATACTTTCAGTTGGGCTTGTATTCCGACCCCTTTTACTTTCAACACTCCTTTTTCTACAGCAGTTTTCTTCACAATTGTTTCTTATTGTGTTCTCAGACCATGTGTTTTACAGGTTTAAAATCAATGCCTTCCCATTTTAGGGAATACACCTTTGGTGCTAGTCTCCATCCCCTGGCTTATTTAAGGCAGGCTTGGGGTAGTCACGACATGAGCCCCGGGGGACGGGTCATGACAAAGTGGTATCAGAGGAGTTTGGTTCTACCAGAGAACTATGAATCTGATCTTTTCTGTGAATCAATAGTGTTATGTGTTATGAGTGTGGTTTTCAGTTTGGGGAGTCCAGTTTTGGTGTGGAGGCCGATGTATCCATACACCAGGACCTTGAATTCTGATTTCCAACTCAGCACATGAAAACAATGATTGTGTGTGTTTTGAAAAGTTTTCTTTTTGATCTCTTGAGTTATCTCACCAGGTATAACTTATTGACCGTGGCACACCTGTTTTCTTTCAGGATGCCGCCATGTAGACAACCATCTATAATTCTTAAGAGAGTATGTGATGATGGCCCATCGAGTGATAAGGCCTTAGTGCATGGCCCTCTTATGGCGTTAGCACCTTCGGGTGGTGTACCAGTAGCACCACTACTCGTTGGGCAGCTGATGCCACTAGCCCCACCAGCAGAGGATGCATGCCGACTGAGCGCGTTGCACGAGTTCCAGCGATAGAGGCCTCCGAGGTTTTGAGGTGAGATGGATCCACAGGAGGCTGAGGATTAGATGGAGGTTATGGCTAGAGTTTTTCGCTTAGTTGGGACACTAGCTGATTTTATAGTGATCCTAACAGCGAACCTTTTTCAGATAGCAATAGGGAGATGGTGAAGCCTGATGCTACAGATACATGACAAGGAAACCCTCATCTGGGTGGACTTCGAGGGCATTTACAGGGCAGAGTTTTTCCCAGAAACCTTACGATCTGTGTGTATATAGGAGCTACTGCACTTACAGCAGGGCGACATGATGGTGGCCCAGTACTCAGTGAGGTTCACTGATCTCTCCCGCTACTCCCCTGACATGGTACGAGACCCTTTCTTTAGGGCCTAGACGTTTTAGTAGGGTATCTGATGGGATATCATAGCATCAATGGTATCGCTTAGCATACTGACTCCGGATGGGGTTCTAGAGTGGGCACTTTTGGTGGAGAGCTTCCTAGCTGAGCAGACACCGACAACGAGACCCACCACCAGGCGACACGTGGCAGAGTCATCTGCTAATGGTAGTAGGTAGATGACACATAGGTCCAAGTGTACCAGACCTTCTAGTGACGATCCTGGGATGCAGGTTTGGAAGTGTGGAGCTAATTAGGCAGAGGAGGTATGGCGAGGGACAAGTAGTTCTACACGTGCGGCAGGCAGGGTCACATGGCTCGTGATTGCCTGGCCCGCCATACGGATGACCAGTAGACGGTCGAGGGACCACCAAGGTAGAGGCAGAGGTTCAATCGAAGAGGTCCATAGGCAGCAGGTAGACGTGGAAGAGGAGATGGTCATACAGAAAAAGGTGGACGACATTTCGAGGTTCTACCTCCACCACTGCCAAGTGGTCCACCCCGACCACAGGGAGTAGGAGGACAGGGACGAGCTCAGCTACAGGTAGTTGAGGCCTACGACCATGGTGCTCCGAAGATGATTATAGGTATGATATGTGTCTACTACACCTTATCTATAGTACTTATAGACATTGGTTCGAGTCACTCTTTTATTGCCATGGCCCTCATTTGGAGCTCAAAGATTCCGATGGAGTCGTTGGCTCAATCCTTACAAATAGAGAATCCTACGGGAGAAGATTCGATGATTAGACACTGGTGACAGCAGTGTGATCTTACTCTAGGAGGTGAGAGCTTATCTAGGATCTCCTATTAGTGGCGTCGAGTCCTTACGACGTCATCTTGGGTATGGAAAGGTTATCCAGAGTCTATGGTCGTATTGACTATATTAGGCGCAAAGTGCAGTGTGTCTGCACAGATGGGACCATGTTTTCCTTCACCAGTGAGAAGGGGACCTTTGTAGCACAGGATGGACTTACCCAGAGGAGGGTGTAGCCGATTACTCATTAGTTGGATAGCCTTACCCTCAGAGCAGTTGATGTTGAGAGTTCGAGCTATCCTGTAGTGGTGGACCAGTATGCCGATGTCTTTCCTAATGATGTTTCGAGACTACCTCCATGTAGAGAGGTAAACTTTTACATCAACCTATACCCCAGGACAACACCGATATCTACCTCAGCATATCATATGGCTCTCGTGGAGCTTCTTGAGTTACATGTACGGTTGGAGGACTTTTAGGAAAAGGGGTTCATAAGACCCAGTTTTTCTCCATGGGTAGCCCCGATTTTGTTTTCTAAGAAGGTAGATGGGAGTTTGAGACTCTCTGTGGACTATCGACTCCTGAACTAGGTGACCATTAAGAAAAAGTATCCACTTCTGATGATTGATGATCTTTTCGACCAGCTAAAGGGAGCTCGTTGGTTTTCAAAGATATACCTCAGATCAGGCTATCATCAGCTCAGGATACAAGATGAGGATGTGCGTAAGACGACCTTCAGATGTCGGTATGGCCATTATGAGTTCTTGGTTATTCCTTTTAGCATGACCAATGCCCTAGAAGTGTTCATAGGACTCATGAATAGGATATTTCAGCCATACATAGATCGCTTTTTGGTGGTGTTCATTGATTACATCTTAATTTACTCATTGATGGAGGAGGAGCATGCCTATCATCTGCAGATAGTTCTGGATACACTCCGAGAGAACCATCTTTATGGTAAGCTCTCAAAGTGCCAGTTATGGATACAAGAGGTACACTTTCTAGGACAAATTATCTCGGAGGCTGGAGTTGTAGTGGATCCAGTGAAGATAGAGGCTGTTCTTTCTTGGGATCCACCCAGGAGTTTGACCAAGGTGCAGAGTTTCCTAGGGTTGGCTGGATACTACCAGAGATTCGTGCCGGACTTTTCCAAAGTTTCGGAACCCTTTTTGGGGTTGACAAAGAAGGGGTAGCCCTTAGTATGGATGTAGAGATGCTAGTAGAGTTTCCAGGAGCTGAGGCAGAGACTAAGGAGTGCTCCCATCTTGAGGCTACTAGAAGAGAGAGTTGGGTATGTAGTCTACTACGAAGTATCAGGGACCAGACTTGGGTGTTTCCTGATGCAGGAGCGAGCAATGATTGCCTATGGCTCATGACAGCTGAGACAACATGAGAAGAACTATGCTATCCATGACCTAGAGTTAACAACAGTGGTCTTCCCCTTGAATATGTAGCGACATTACTTGATGGGAGAATGTTTTAAAATCTACTCTGATCACAAGAGTCTCATGTATATCTTCTCTCATAAGGACCTGAACCTGAGATAGTGGCGATGGCTAGAGTTCTTCCAGGACTATGACTTTGAGACATTCTATACTCCTAGGAAGGGGAACGTGGTAGCAGATGCACTCAACAGGAGGTCTGGTCTGCAGTTGCTGAGTGAGGCGACAGAGCAGCTAGCCGCATTGTAGATATCCTTCGTGGATAGAGATGAATAAGCATACCTATAGTCTATTACATTCACTCCCCCACTCCTTTAGTGATTCATAGAGGCACAACTTAGGGACATTGACTGTGAGTCTTGATGTGTTCAGATATCCTTAGGGCAGACACCTGATGGGTTTTCTGAAGGTAGGGAGCACGTCATCCTCTTCAAAGGATGTACCATGGTACCTATAGAGCTAAAAGAGGAGGTTTTGAGGGAGTTCCATATGTCCCCTCTGGTGGTACATCCTAGTGTTGCGATGATGTACCAGGACCTTCCGCATCAGTACTGGTGGCCAGGGTTGAAGAAGGTAGTGGCAGAGTTTGTTTCATGATGCCTTACTTGTCAGCAAGTGAAGGCCGAGCATCAGGTTCTAGCAGGTTAGCACAACCACTAGAGGTGCCAGAGTGAAAGTGGGATGGAATCTCCATGGATTTTGTGACAGGGATTCTACATACGTCTAGGGGACATGATTCCATTTGGGTGATCGTTGACCGACTCACCAAGTCAGCCCACTTCCTACCCATCCGAGAGTAGGGATCAGTAGAGGGCTTAGGACACCTCTACGTACAGAAGATTGTGTGACTTCATGGGGTTCCATCGACGATTGTATCTGAACATGACACACGTTTAACATCCCTATTGTGGAAGGGATTGCAGGAGGTGTTCGGGACTCAGCTGCATTTGAGCACCTCCTTTCATCCTCAGACGGATGGTCAGACAGAGCGGACCATATAGACACTGGAGGACATGCTATGTGCATCCATTCTAGATTTTGGCTGTAGTTGGGAGGATCAATTTCCCTTGGTGGAGTTCTCATACAAAAATGGTTATCACTCCACCATTGGTATGTCACCTTTCGAGGCCTTGTATGGTTGACCCAACAGATCACCTCTATGCTGGGCAGACCCAAGGGAGTCATCACTTATAGGTCCAGAGTTGGTACGGGCTACCACTGAGAAGGTACAGACCATCCAGGAGTGGATGGAGACTGCATAGAGCAGAAAAAAGTCATATGCCAATAGGATATGAAGACCTCTCAAGTTCTAGGAGGGAGACCACATTTTCTTGCAAGTCTCTCCTCATTAGGGACTAAGGAGATTTGGCCGAGGTAGCAAGTTATAACTAAGATTTATCAGGATATTTCTAATACTTCAGAGGATAGGTGGGGTGGCATACCACTTGGAACTTTCACCATAGTTGGAGAAGGTGCACAACATCTTCCAGGTATCTCATCAGAGGAGATACGTGCACGACCCATCTCACATCATCGACCATGGAGAGAAAGACTTAGACGATGGGGAAAAGTTTACGGAGGTTCCAGTAGAGATTGAGAATCGACAGGAGTGGGTCCTTCATGGGTGGTCTATACCTATGGTGTGAATTCTATGGAAGAACGGGAACCTCCAAGAGAGAACTTGGGAGCGAGTGGGTCATATTCGTGCTCAGTACCCCCATTTGTTTTCTTAGTCTATGTTGTGGATTTCAGGGAAAAAAATCCCTAAGGTGGGGAGAATGTAGAGACCCAAATTTTCCATGTATTTTTTTTAATTATATAGAATTGTTACGAGTATGAAAAAATTAACAGAGCCTAATTCTGAGACCCGAAGTTCCCAGAATGAATTTCTGAACTTTTTCTCAGGCATGTTTAGTAAACACGTGAGCTGTGTTTTCTAACTTTTGAACCATTGGTCAGATTAAAAATCTGAGGGCGCCGTTGAATCTATATCACGGAGATTCGCTTAAGGGAGACTTTACTTTGACCACAGTAGGTCTGGAGAAATATTTAAGCTTTGAGATTTTTTAAAAGAAATGAAATAAAATAATTTTAATATTTTATTTCATATCCTCTAACGGACAAGCAAAGGGGTGGGGCCAGCGACGTGTCAAGCTAATAAATGGATTGACCTGCTAACCCTAAGTAATGATGTCGTTGGGGAATTAGGAAGCTTTCCAATTGATGAGCCTCATTAAACTCTAAAGTCATTACTTACCCTCCCCCTCTACTATATATATGGAGCTTGGGGGGAGGTATCGGCACAGCTTTCCAAGCAACGAAGTGTTGAAGAAGCACCACAATGCTGGACCCTTAGAGGATAGAGCCGAACCCAGCGAGAGGTGACAGACGACACTGAACCACAAACCAGAGGACAACATAGGAGCAGCATTGTTGGAATCCTGTTGCAGGAATGAAGAACACTAACCCACCTTCAAGTGTGGGAATTTCTAAGATGATTTGGGGTAGGGGGTTTATTCGTTTATGCCTTTTAAAAGTTTTCCTCTTCCCTGTTATTGAATAATACAAAGAACGCGGGTCAACCGACTAACGAGTTAACCCATTATTCATTCGTTTTTGTGGAAGGTTATTGTGGGTATCTTTGTGGGGTTTATCTTGATTTAAATTCCAAGAGTTTGTTAAACCCCTAACCCCCATCATGTTTTCGAGCTAACGCAGAGGGAGAGTGCCTAAAAAACCTGGCCTGAACCCTCTGCTACTTTGCTAATTTTACACCTCCATGGAACACCAACAACACAAAAATACCGACCGACTACGTTGGGGATAGCGCATCGATGCATGCTATAAGAAGAGGCCATGACACAAAGCCGCGACGGTCATCAGAGTGGCTGACATCGGTCGACCACAGAGGAGGTGTGGCGTGCTGTCACACACTACTGATGAAAAAAGGAGGCCGCGGCTCATCAGCCATGGCGACTGGAGGAAGGCGGCCGTCACACCGGCCAACCATAGGGATGGTGCGGCGCTCCGTTGTATGCCACTGGAGAGGTCGGCCGGCATGCCGGCCAACTGCGACGGAACCAGCAGAGCAGAGGTGGGGCACACCCTCGGCGGCACGCCCGCACAGCAGTAAGGCCATGTCCTGTGATGGATACAGGTGGAGAAGGGGGCCACCGATTTGATCTGCGGCCGGTGGATGGGGGCCGCGCCAACGGCGCGCCCGACGACAAAGCTATGGCATGGAGGATCCGCGGTGCCACGTGGTTCCGCGTTGGGTCAACCCCCACGGGTTCACCCGCTAACGTGGCTCCATGCCATGTAATCCCTACTCGGATGCGCCACATCCGGGTATCCCTGGCGGCCCATGCCTCTAGGTGGGTGGCACTGCTGGGTTGGCCCAGCGGAGCGACCCATCGCTCAGCGGGTCGACCCGCGGCCCAACGACCTGACCCGCGGCCCAGCCGGGTCGGGCCGGGCCCAGTGTGTCGGGTTGACCCGGGTTGAGTTGGACCCGAGTTAGGCCGGGTTGACCCGGGTTGATCCGGGTTGGGCTGGTCCAACCAAGGCGGACCAGACCCGAACCCAGTACCGACCGGTTACACAAAACGAGCCCTAACTCCTAAACCGGATGTCCGTTTGACGAACAATCTACTGAGTTGGGATCCTTGGAGTGAGACGATCCTTTTGACTTACTCCATCAGAGTTTTGGAGAAACTTGGAGTACGACCAGGTTGGATCGCACCCGAATCCAACTGGGCCCTCGACATTGAAATGCCAATAACGCACAGACTGGGCGTCCGGTTGACGCGCCGTCTGTTTCATTGGAACTGTTATGACATAGTGGATCATCGGGTTACTTTATTTTGATACTTTGTGCTGGTTTAAATATGACTGATGGCTTGGGGAGCGGTTCTCCCAAGCGCGCTACGTATGGATCCCTGCGATTGGCTGAGATTTGAGGACTACTAACCGTTTCGACTCGGAGTGACTCTATAGGCCCAGTGGGGAGCGCCTCTGTGTGATGCGGTAGAACCACAGTGGGGAGTGCCTCTGTGTGATGCGGCAGACCATGGTACTCGATAGGAGGAGTACCTCAGCAATCCAAGGTTAGTGGGAAGTGCCTCTGTGTGACACGAAAGACCCATTGTACTCGTTAGAGGATGGGTTCTCCAACAGCCGAGGTGTTTGACGTTGTGACTTGGAATGATACTTGTTACTACCCCTAGAGAATATCGTGGTTGGATATCAGCATTCATAGTGATCCTGTGTTGGTAAGAATCATAGTTCTGATTCTATATGTTGTATACATGGTTTGAGCTATGACCATTGCTTTGTGATTTTTGATTGAGATATTGTTTTGTGGTTTTCCTTTTTAGAGTTCTGAGAGACCATCGGAGGTCTTGGGGTCCCTACTGGGTATTGTTATACTCACTCCTGCACGGGCTACACCCGCACCTTATTGTGTCTCTTGCAGATGACGGGCAGCTGATCTGAGGTTTGAGGGAACCAGGACTAGGTGGTATGTGGAGGATACGGGAGGACGTGGAGTGATGAGGAGGCGATCTATACCTACCCTTTAGGTTGGATCCTCAGAGGACAACTCATTTTCTATTTTCCATTTTTCAGTTGTATTGTTCCTTTCAGTTGTATTTGTACTTTTTGGTTGTACTCATACTTTCAGTTGGGCTTGTATTCCGGCCCCTTTTACTTTCAACACTCCTTTTTCTACCATAGTTTTCTTCACATTTGCTTCTTATTGTGTTATTATACCGTGTGTTGTATAGGTTTAAAGGCAATTCATTCCCATTTTAGGGAATATTCCTTTGGTGATTGTCGCCATCCCCTGGCCTATGGAAGGAAGGCTTGGGGTAGACATGACACGGGCCCCAGGGGATGGGTCATGACATATGTATTCTTAGAAAACATGTCGTGTATATCGGGATTTTACAAAATCATTGGATCCATTTCATGAATCTTTTTCCACTACTCCAAATTCCTATCTGGATAAGAATCTTTCTATTAAGCAAGGATTTAGTTTGTATGAGCCTTTTCATTTCCACTCACTAGAATCTGGTCACCGATTCATAGGGGAAAATTCTTCCATCACATCTCTTGGACACTGAACACCAAAACCCATGAAAATAAATCCAAAATAATCATGACATATCATTGTATCTAAATCACATTTCCAAACAAAACCTATATCTATGGTATCAATATTTTGAACTAAGAAATGGGTGTGAAAAGATTGATTACCAGGTATTTTTTGAACCACTAGATATATAGAACGTTAGTAGTGAACTGGAGAAGAATAGTGGAAGAAATGCATTTAACAAAAACATTAGGAATATACCTCATCCAATGTTAGTTTTGGTATCGACTAGTTTCTATTAGAATGATGAATGAAGAGATATAAAAAATAAATAATAGAAATCCCCAATCTCAAATAAATATAACTTGTACACGCAATATGCTTTATCTGCAAATCAATTCATTAATTGATTGATCCACATTAATCATAGAAAAAATAACATGGGGATAAATCTACATAAAAAAAATTCTTACCACGATTTAGATAAATCCCTAGTGAAGAAAGAATATGTATCATTATCATTGGTGAGATCCTTGATTCCGCTGCACACCAATCGACGATCCACAATCCAGTTTTTGGTCATCTGAGAATGATCCTCCAATGCTCTCTCTCAAATCTCCAAGTTTATGTAGATCACCTCGGAATTTTCCCATAGCAATGTATTTATAACCAGGGTTTAGGTCATAGTAATTATTTTAATAAAATAAATATTTTATTTTATTTATTTATTATTCCATCTATGACCATGCTCAACCTAAACGTCTGATTCACTCCAAGGTTATGTCACAGATAGGGTAAAAAAACACTCTAAACTCAATGGTAGTCTTGTATTTTTTATCTGAGTCCCCATTAGGTATTTATTCCACTTTTTTATGAGAACTTCATGCGTGTGAAATTAATGTATTTAATATATTTCAAACATCAATTTCAGGTTCATTGAGCCTCTGAATCATGTGTTGTCTCAGTGCCTACTCTAGAAAATATTATAAGATATATTCGAAGACTTTACACAGAAAAAATAGATACTTTACAGTTTTATTGATTTTTCTTTTAAAAATTGGTTCTTATCATTATAAATTTAGAGGTTTATTGGTGATTAATAAAATCATAAATGTTTCATATTTTATATATTATTTAATTTACTAACTATTTATTCTATATTCATGTTTTATCTTTACAGTTTCTATGCTTCTTTATTTTGGGTGATAATTTTTTCAAGTTGGGTATAAAGGATTTAGAAAGGGTATTTTAGAATAAGTTTCAGTTAGATTTTTTTTGGATTTTGGATTTTATTATTTTATTAATATATTAGACTATGATTTATTGTTGTGTAAAGTTAGTTTTAGTGGATATGTTTTATTTTTATTTGGATTATAACTTTATCATTAGGTTCATGTTTAATTTGAATAATTGTTGGTTAAATTTGTTGTTTCAAGTTTCAATTTGAAAATTATTGCATGTTTTGTTTTAAAATGACTTAACCCTTTTGTTTCAAAATGATTTTTGGGACTTATAAGGGAATATGATTTAAAATCTATGGTTTTTCCTTTAGTTTTAGAAATTATTTTATATTGAAAATGTTTCATGTTTTCTATGGTATGTTATCTCTTATGATGTGCTTGAAATATGTGATATTGGGTATTTTAAGTTATTTGGTGTTTATTGGTTTGACATGGTTAAATTTTCATAGTGATATTGAATTCTGGTTTATTTAATTAATTATTGAGTTCTATTTGATTATTTTGAGTAAGGAAATAGTTAAATACTAGAGAAAACACCACCCAATAATGAAGGTTTAATAAATTTTTATATTATACTCCATTTGATGTTTTTAGATATGACATTTTTTATTGTATAGAGTATTTCCTTTCAATGTAAGTCTGTAGGACATTCTGAGGGTAGAAATAATTATGGTGGGAGAATTATAACACCATGATACTAGTATTTATGGTTTTTAATTTTTTATAATTCCTATATAAAGATGTTTATATATGTGTAAGAGTGTTCTCGTAAAGTTGAGAGGTCTAAGGAATGTTGAAATGTGTTTCTGGTCTTGTATAGATTGTTTCATGGGTGTGAAGGATTTGTATGGGATCTATTTAATGAATTCCCAGGGAGGTAGTGGGTGGTATGAGTTGTTACATTGATGTGTAAGATCTGAATATAATTTTATAAGTATATCTCATAAGTGGTAGTTAGTTTCACAAGTAGGGTTCATAGGCCCTCCAACCATGTATAGTTCATGTGAAAAATTCCAATTTCTTGAATTTTTAAATTTTGGAGATATCAATTTCATTCCGGAAGACTCCCCTTCCTTCCTTAATTCACGAGGATGTTTCTAGGGTCTTCCCACTAATCATTCCCTCTCCTCCTCCTATTATCATTCAATTTTTATTAGAAAAAGTTCATGAAAGTGAGGGATTTCACCATGTAAGTCTATCAAAACCTCTTCCTCTACCCTCTTCTCATATCCTTCTTCCCCCCTCTTTCTTATTCAACCCTCCCCATAACCATGGAGGCAAGGTTTTTTTTCTAGATTCATTATTATTTTGGTTTTTTTTTCATTTTTAGGGTTTCTAATCAATATATAAGGATATTTCTTCCACTTTTTTTAGTAGATAAACACTTTTTGACTATGGATTCATCATTTAAAATAAGTGAATCCATGCATTTACCCTTGGTTATGAAAAAATGGGTGCTTGTGTTTCCTAAATCATTTCAAAATGAAATATATTTGGTATTAATTGTTTATAAGGTTTAAAATGAGTTTTCAATTAATATCTACAATTTTAATTTAAGATAAATATGATTTTTACTCTCAATTTTATAAGAACTCATTTCATGAAACTAATTCATGTGAGGTGTTCATAAAAATTTCAACCTTGATTTTCCTTGAAATGGTCAAAAATGTTTTTATGTATTTAATCCATTTGGTTTATAATGATTTTATGTCAAGTTTTTAATAAGTTTTTCAAGATTTAAGGGATTTTTTGTTTACTTAGAAGTTGTATTGTTTCGTAAGAAAGGTTATATTATAAGAAAATTTATATTTTATCTTTAATTTTAGAATCTATGAATTATTAGAGTTTTAAAATGTTTTTTTATATAAATTAAAGGTATTTAGTTATATTTTAAGGGTTTATATATCATTTAATATGGTTATCATTTGGTTTTTAAAAGAAAAGGAAAAGTGATTGACTAAAATCTATATACTATTTTTTAAACATATGAGGCTC
Source organism: Viscum album (assembly GCA_963277665.1). NCBI lineage: Eukaryota > Viridiplantae > Streptophyta > Magnoliopsida > Santalales > Viscaceae > Viscum > Viscum album. The sequence continues at coordinate 310,752,794 of OY728147.1, forward strand.
ATAAGGTGTTTGATAAAATTCCTCTAATTATTTTCATTGAAATAGTTAATGAATGTTTATTGGAATTATTAATCTTGGTTTATAATGATTTATGAAAATGATTTATGAGGGAAAAACAATAGCTAAGGTGATGTTTGGCCTAATTAGAAGGTTTTTTTAAATATGTTAGATTATGCCTCTATAACATCGAAGTGGGATAACTAAACCTATTTAGATAAACATAGTTATTTGTTAAAATTGAATTATTTCCTCTTGTGACGTTTTGAATTACTAAATATCTTGAATTTAAATATGTCTCATGGGAAACCTTTGATGTATATGTGGGACCCTAGGAAAAGTTCTTATGCTTCATGGCATGACTATTATAGGTAATTGATGCTCCCTTAGTAATATAAAATTTGGAAATGGTTCTTCTCTAAATATTAATCATGGGGACATGACAATCCTTTTGAAGTATCTCCTTTTAGACATGTCTTTTCCTTAGATACTAAAAAATGTGGACATAGCATGTCATGACCCCCCCATTTCCCCTATTAGGCTAGTATTATATAGAGGAGTATCCCCTAAATCCCCTCTCCAATAATCCATGGGTTGGATACTAGAATTGATGGTAGAAAACATGCACAAATGGGAGGCATTACCCTCAATATATAAATTCCAAGATAAGAGATAATATCCACCATTAAACTCCATAACATAAATAAATATACCATAAATAAATATAAAATCCAAATACACAAAAGTATTGTAATACAATAGAAAACAAATGAAAATACTAAGAACAATGCATAGGTAGCGACCTTTAAATCTAGCAGCTCCTGAATAGCCACTAAGAGCTAGTAATTTCCATCTTGATCACCAGATAGATCTTATAGACATGAAACAAATTATATATATATGGGTTGAGCATACAGGTATACTCCATAGGATTCTCCCCAAATACTCTCATGAAAATTTGAAATAATCATGCTGAATCCTCATGAATAAATAGTGGAAACCAAATCATTTCCTAAATTAGGTAATACTATATCCCATCCTCACTAAGGCTCTCTCACCATGTAGTGAATATATGTAAACAATTCTATATCAAAAACATGTATATAATAAATGTATTACACATCCAACTACCCACTAGTGTGTAACTTTAATTCCACAATACGAAAGGTATGGTTCTTTAATACATTCTATACCTGTGAAATCATACTATATCAAAACACATCTAATGTGGGCTAGGATTCATCCCTACCTATCCCAACTTCTTATAGGGTTTAAAATTCCTTGTTGACATCATTTCTATGATAGCTTCATCCTCATCTCATCTAAAACCTCGTGCACACATGTCTTATCCACATTTCATCACATCCATAACCAATAAGAAGTCTGAAATCCATCACAACCCATGTATCATGCACTTTACTCCATCCATCAAATATCATGCAAGTACACTTGTAGTAACTGAATTCACTACAACTATAAAACATATATATTATATAACCTTAAGCTGATACAACCCACATATAAATGTATGGTAAAATTAAAGGTTTTCATAATGCGTGTGATCACATAACCTATAACTTAGCCATCACAACCTAGAAATTCCTACACATCATGATACATTTTAAGGGATAGTGGGGAAGAGTGATTAGTCACCCATATATTCCCTCTCCAACATGGATATTGGAAAAAACAACAAGAACCCAAAACATTTGAGTGTCAAATGCCCTACCAAATAAAGTGTTAGATCATATGAAAAATTAGAACATAATGAATATATTTCACATAAATAAAATAGGGGAAAATACCTATCCTTAGACTTGAGAACTGTATCTATCATCCCATATAATAACCCGATGCCCACCGCTAAGGTCTAGAAATCTAGATCTCATATAAGTGTACAAATATCAAGGTACACCATCATCCAAATTCATTTAGTAATTATAAATTTACTTTAATTTATTTATCCCTATCCTTAATTTTGTTTTAAAATTTTCATAACATAAAAATACAAAGTGATCTTGAGTTAAAAATTTCCATATCTAGATTCCAACCCATGCTCTTAGATCATTTATTCCAACCCTATATAGGGTTTCCTTTCATTTAATCATTACCAACATTAATTCCCAATACCATGAATTATTCATAATTTTTTACCTTTCTATATTATCATGTATTCTATGACTCAACTTGACCTACCATTAGGAATATACAATCACAGTGCATTATCTTGATTGTAGTAAGAAGAAAATAACAAGACAACCAACAAATAAGAATAATATCAATCAAGAAACAAAGAAAATAGCCAAGCCCATCTCTCAATTCATAACAGTCATCCCAGTGTCATTCCTAAAATTTTTCCACACCATCTATTTCATTCCCCCATTATCGGCATCAAGCCACTTACATAACCAAGCAAACCATCCCATCCCTCACCCAATAATCTAACCATACTAGGTTTCACATATCAAAACAAAAAAGGCTCTAATATCCAATGGAATATACATGGCAGTAAAACATATTTTCATTATTAAAATTCAAGGGGAAATCAAGGCCATCACATTACATCACAAAAGCTTTAGAAAACAATGAAAGGCTATAAAATATCCCCCAAAAATTTAATTCTAGTAAAAAAACTTTTTTCCTTTATCATATTAGATTAACCAATTCATTATGAGAATGTATCATAAATAATAATCCTAATATTCAGCATATACTTAAAGCTAAAATCATCCATAGACTTTCTTTAAGAAACACTTCTCTAATTTAACAGTTTTAATAAAGATGATAAACTCAATTCATATGCCTCATTAATTATTCACTTTTTCTACCAGAATTAAGTTTTTTAACCAATTTTAGTATGTAAAATACAATAGAAAACAAAAACAATCACAAAGATAGTAAATAACATTGTCTAGTACATCACATTAGTCATACATCGTGGTTAAAGAATATACACATTTAAATCATAACACCCTTCCAATATGCTACCATTATTAATTTCTAGATTATTATCTACATTAGGTTAACTTAAAAAAATATACTTATTGAAGATAAATCATGTTAATACCAAAATTTCACAAAAAAAAAGAAGGACCCCAAATCCTTTACCTTGATATGAATATTTGAGTAATTTCCACACATGAATATAAGAATAAAGAATCAACCACAACCAAACACAAAAGGGACCACCTCAGAACCTATCAATAATGAACCACTATCAAACCACACTAAAAAAACCCAAAACCAGAGAAAACTTACTTCAAAAAACCTCTTAAATAAAATGGATTAAGGATGGAGAGGATAAAGGAGTGCCTCAATTCAAGAGTGTTTGGTCCAATGAACCAAGAGGTTGAATCTCTTAAGAGAAATGAATGAGGATCACTAGGAGTGCATGGGGTCAACTAAGGTTTGAAGAGGGAAAATAAAAGTAGAACCAAGTGATACCTGGACCCTCATTTATAGAAAAATCCTAGTAGGCCTACACTATACCATGGTGACTTCAACCACAGTTGTGGTTCCTCTTATCAAAGTGAGATCCAATTATCATATAATTTGAAATAGTCATTCAAACCTCACACTCTTTCCAAAACTATTTTAAGTAAGTTTGACTGATACCATAACATTAACTATGGTGTGTAGAATGATATTTTGATCCGTAGAAGACCATAATGGATTTTTACCATGAAAAAAAATTACAATACCTCACTATTTCATCTCATCATTCCCAAGACTATGGAGTGGTGATATTGTTATTGTAATTTTCACTCCTTCCTCAGATTGACCTTGCCTTAACTCACTATCATTACTATTAACCCAATAATTTCAGTAATAATTGTTTACCATAGGGAAACTATCCATGTGACATGCCTACTAAAATAGATTCCCTTAGGTATGGTGCTTCACACACCAAAAAAGGTAAAATCCTCTATACTTCCAGCGACACCATGCCCTCCACCACAATCATGGATCCCTTCCCTATTTTACACAAGGAATCTCATCACACTCCACACCCCTAATTTTTTTTCACTACCTAAGTTTTACAAACTCCAAAATAATAGCTCTTAATTTCCATAACTATATAACGGGGATAACAATGGCCACCACCATGCCCAATGCCATGGCCTAGTAAACCTTTAAAGGGCCAAAACTTCACTCTCCACCTCTAGAACACCTCCAAACTCTCTCTAGATTCCTCCAAAGACTAGAAAACACAAATGGAGGGATTTGAAAAAACTAGTACCTTATATTAGATACCTATCAAACAATTATCATCATAGATAATATGGGAAGAAAACAATTTGATATCAAATTAACCACCCCATGAGATACCTATCAGGGATATCGCTATAACAAGAAACACAATCGACACATCATAAGAACAAGGTCCATAAAAATGGAATATCATTAATCATATCATAAATCAAAAAATTTCATACATAACATCTCAAAAAAATAAAAATCAAAAAATTATGGATATTGAGTATGTATCAGTAACTCACATTCCTAAGTACACTCCTCTAAGACACCATGTTGTAACAGTACATAACCCAAAATAATACCATGACCACACAAAACCTTCTCTTAATGGTACCGAATCCCAATAAGTTGCTCCTAAAAGATTTTATCATCTTTAGATTCCATCTCACCCCAATCAATTACATGGGAATAATCATGAAGATACTAAAAAAACTATGATACATGAAATATATCATGAATCTGGACCATCTGTAGGGGAAGTAATAACTAATACAAAACAACTCAAACACATGCCAAACCTCATAATTTCGAATAAACTTTGGATAAATATTACTCCCATGACCAAAATTATCTTTATGAGGAGACACCTTCAATAACACATGATCTCCAACATCAAACTCTAGAGTCCTTCTTCAATGATATGTATATGAATTATGATGTTCATAAGCTGCCTTCATTCACTCATTAATAATCTACACCTTATATGTCATGCCCTATACAAAATCTAGTTTGATAATGTCTAACTCTCCAACCTTGGTCTAATATAATGGAGATCTAAAGTTTCATCCATACAACACTTCTAATATGGAAATACCAATGGTAGAGTGATAACTATTATTATAAGCAAACTCCACCAAGGGAAAGTGCCTTACCCAAGGACCTCCAAAATCATAAACACAACCACCCAATTTGTATTCCAAAGTATATATAGTTTAATATTTCTAAATTTAACAACTTGATATTTTATTAAATGTTTTATTTTTCAAATAAATTTAATTTCTTTGATAGCTTGTGTTTCACTCAACACTAAGATTTAACAAACCGTAATATAGTATACTTTTATAACATAAACATTGAATTGGTGGGTATGAATAGGACTAAAAAATTATGAAAATTATATGTTTTACACATGAATAAAATAAATTCATTTTTTATCAATTTATTATAAATTAAAATAAAAATCATTGTAAAGAATAATAATAATTTTTATGAAAAAAAAAATTTATGTGTGCAATGTTTTTTATCTTAATAAATTAAGTTAATACTATTGGAGAATGATTTTGAAGAAATTTATATATTATATTCAATAAACTTTTTATAATTTAGATAATATTATTTCTATACATGGGATAATAATAAATCCAATTTTATGCTTAAAAAATTGTATTTTTTCTAAAAAGAGGATTCATAACATTTTGCGCACATATTTTAAAATTAATTTTTTGACTTTCAAAAAATTTATTTTTAAAAATTAAATTCATTTTTGGAATCAATGTTTAAAAATTATCTTAGAGTTTATTTTTTGGAATTTTCTGAAAAGACAATTTTTTTCCAATGAATAGTAAAAAAACTCATTTTTATTAAAAAATGGAATTTTGTTTAAAGAATTCACAAGGTTAAATATTGTTTTAAAATGGTGTAAAAGTATAGTTTGTTAAATTATATTATCATTAATCCAATTTAGTTCATTTTTATTAATTTCATGTTTAATTTTTATATAAAATAATTTTATACTTATGAAAATGTTTTCTTTGGAAAACTGCTTTTTTGTAGTGTCTATAGGTTTAATTTTAAATTAAATTATAAAAATTGTGAGAATTTAATTTCTTAAAATGGATTAAATATTTTTAATAATACTAATTAATATTATTTAATAAGTAAAACTTAATTTTTTCTTCATAATGAATAAAAAAACAATAAAAAATAATTACAATAGTTAAGGTTAAAATGGGTTTACCAAAGTTAAACCAAAATAAAAGGGAAATTTTTACATTTAAACTTGTAAAAATCCTATTTTATGGACATATTTAAAAATTATCTTATCCTAAATTTGAATATATTTCCATTTTGAAGCATTTTTTTGGGAATTACTTTATCATTTTGGATTCTTTTAGGAAATTTCTAAGTGGATTCCCTCCCCCACTTATAAAAGGCCACCTCCTCTCCTATCCTATCCACACATAAAGAGATATTAGTTTGGAAAATACATGGAAAAATACCTTTATAAAATCAATCCATATAGACCAATTTCCCTTTTTTTTATCATAAAAATATCATAGGGAGGCTTTAGGTATAAACCTAAAAAAGTTTTCTGAAGAAGCGGTATAGTTCTTAACCACGTGTTTTCATTTTATTTCTTCTTCAACATAATTAAAATATTATGAAAACATTATTATATAATAAAATTAGTATATATCATATAATAATATGTTGTTATGTTAATTTAATAACCTATATCTATATCATCTTCCATCAGATGGGAAATAAAACTGTTGATTATGTGTACAATGGACTACCGCCTCACGAACTGATGTAATTCGATTTCCATCACTGCCTCTCACAAATATATTTAATGATATATTTAATATATATATATATATATATGATATTTATGAAATAATTATACTTATTTAATTATAATATCATATCTATCTTCTTACATTACAATCTATTGAAAAACGATAATGTCGCTCATGCATACGTGTGACTACCGCCTCTACAAAGTGATGTGATATGTTTTTCATTTAATTTTAAAATGGATGGTAATAATGATATATTTAATGATTATATTTTATATTTTTGATATAAAAAGTATCCTATAAATTTTAATTATTTTATACCTTTCTTTATTTCCATTCATTGAAAAATGGAAACAACATTTATGCAAATGTAAGGCCAACCATCTCTATGAAAGATGTAATCCATTTTTATATATGCAACATTTATGGATTAATATAAATATATATATATAATGAATTTATATGATATTTATAAAATTATTAAAATTTTGGATATTATGTGATCCTAATATAAGTACAAGGACCAAAACTACCAAACCAAAACATACATGATATAATTAAGTAGTTATCACCAAGAAAAGTGGTTTTAATAAATAATTGTTAATAAATGGGTGGTAAAAGTTTATAATTAAAAAATATATGGATTTATATATATGATTATGATTCTATATTATATTTATAATAAACCTATATTTATTATACATGAGGTTCTAACATGTACTAAGAATTTTGAGACTTTAGGTAATGGATATTCTTCTCACTTTTATTTTTATGGGACACATGTCATATTCACCACTTGTATTTTTTTATGGTGTCTAAACTGCCCATGAAAGTATTTTATGGTTATTATTATAAATATTATGTTATATAAATATCAATCTAAGTTTATTACATTCATGGGGCTTACAATTTAAAATATTTTTAAAGCGATAAGGGATTTTTATCTCACTTTTATTTGTGTGGGACACATGCCATATTCAAAACTTGTTTCTTTTATATGGTGTATATACTAACCATGAATTTATTTTATGATACTTATCATTAAAATTATGGGATATACAAATATATCAAATTTAATTTCTCTCATTGGTCTTATAATTAAATTTTTTCCAAATTGGTAAGGGTTTTATGTTACAATCTCATTTTTTATCATGATTGTTTATGATTATGCTTTGGATGATGAAAGTTTTTGATATAATTCACCAAAAAATCATGAATTTTCTTATCCTATGGTTTTTAATTTAAATTTAATTTTTTCCATTTATTTTCCTCTTTTTATGTATTCAAGATACCAAAATATTTTTTTAAGGAAAACTGATTGTATTTATCTCTTTGGTCAAAAATCCTTTCTCTTCTATGTCTATGTTTTCTAAGAATGTTTTCAAGAATATTTTTACTACTATATAATGATTTATTAAATTCATTTTTACCCATGTGTGATTTTTTTTTTAAAATTGTTTAAAAGGAATCTTCTTGTCATTTTCCAAAAGTGGTACTTTTTACTTTTTATCAAAAATTTGAAAGGAATATTTGTTTTAATGTATACTACCTAAAAGGTATTTCCTACCATCATTATATCTCAATGATTTAAACATTCTTTTAAAAGTTTCCAATGTTATTTTAAAATAAAAAAAATTATTTAATATTTGGGAAGTTTTTAAATTTTAAAAATTAATTTTCAAAGTTGAAAGGGTATTTTCCTCAATAATGGTTTCAATTATATTTTAATGGTATTTCTATTCATTAATGGAAACACCCCTTAATTATACTTATGCTATAATGGGTATATGATCTAATTATACCACTCTTATTTTTTATCAATATGGTTTATGATTATGATGGAATTTTTTTTATGAAACCTATTTTTTTCAAAGGTTATGCTTATGAAATCCATTTAATATCCACTTGTTATGCTATAATGAAATATTTATGAAACCCATTTTCTTTATATAGGTTATGATAAGATGAATGTTTTATTATCTTATGAAACAAATTTTTATGATTTTAATTATGTGATGCATGGCCATGGAATTATGCAACCCTACAATTCATTGGATAAATATGGATATCTCATTAGATGAACTGGACTAGAATGGGGAGTGAGCCTAGTTCAGTAATAGAATTTATCCAATATGATAGTATTGGGAGTTAACCTTGACTACTATGATGGTTTGAGGAGTGAACCCATTCCACTATGATAGCCTTGGAAATGATCCTTGACTACTATGGAAATGATTTTATATACTTATGTGTATGCCAAAAATATATGTCTTATGCCAATGTTATCCTCTCATGGATTATGTTATTTGATTCATTTTTGATTCATGTCTTATAAACTGTCAAGATTTATACAATGACTCAATATTATGATCTATCATATGCAAGGTATGTTTTTCAAATGTTATTTTCACTTTCTAATAACCTTATACTCATTTTATGTTGATATCTCTCTTGTTTACCCTTACTGGGCTTCTGAGATCACACTTTCTTATGTTTCCTTTCCCCAAGTTATGAAGAAATGTATTATATATGATATTCCTAATAAGGTTTCTAGTTATAAAGAACTTAGTGGGTGATGATGTAGTCAACTTATGAACCAATGGTTTATGTATCCATGTTTCTAAAGGAACTTGTCCTATATTATTATAGATGGAATATTATGTTAAGTAATGAATATTCATCTATTTTGATTTAATATATATGTATGAAAATCATGGGTCACTACAGTTTTTATCAGAGAAAGTTTTAGTTAATATTTGTAAAAATAGGATGATAAAATTTTAGTGAGAACCCTAGGGATAATTCAAAGTATAGAAAAATGTCCTGGAATTTTGGTGAAAGATATAGTGAGTGGTTTCAAATAAATTAAATCCCTATCTATATACTAAAAGTGGATGTGGATCTAAAACAGTTTTACCTAGGGTAAATAACTTCGAAAAGGGCGCATTGGGATTTGACTCGATCATCACCCAGTGCACACTAATGGACCTTCCAATACACCTAGTTTTTAAACTCTAGGAGGATATGTTTTAGAAATTAAAAAACTCTTTATAAACCATCATGAAGTATTTGAATAGATAATGATCATTAATAACCTTGGTAAAACCTAAGGTTTCATGGAATGAAAATAAAGTGTCCTGATTTATACATCCTATGAGTGATTTTTCATGATTGATCAATCTAATAAAATATGTTTTATGGATATGATAACTATTTTGGTTTTAGTATGGTATTAAAAATAGAATGACTAAGTTTAGGTGGTAACGAGTAAGCTCAAATATTAAAGTACCCTATTTGTTCTCAGTTTTATGAATTCTTGTATATCAAGAAAAGTATCAATGATTTCTAATTCATATCCTTAATGATTAGATATTGAATTATCAGTGAAAATCCTAATGGAATGATGATTTAATGTAAAGTTCTCTGGTTTAATTTTTTGGAAATTTATTTCCTATAAATCTTATTATGCTCCCTTTGGTTGAATTTTATGTTATCTTATGCATGGAATGGATTTATACTAATAAATCTTACATTAATTACTAATGAAGTGACATCACATTTGATATTCTGATCCGACCTATGATCATTTATCTATGTGATGATATGTATGAACTTATAATGGGAATTGCATCCATTTTAGGGGTCTTGATTCCTATTCAAAATGGATGTTTATCTCAGGTGGTTGGGGATTAACTCAACATCCATCATATTCCTATTGTGAAAGAATTTATTGACGTATTTATAAAATAGTTACCTAGTCTTTTTCTAAATCATGAAGTTGTGTTATTGATAGAAACCATACAAGGTTTTACACATATTTCAAATACTCCCTATAGAATGTACCTAATAGAATTATAGGAATTGAAGAAGCTACTCATTGAGAATATTTTCAAGGGATTTGTTTTTCCAAGTGTGCCACCTTGGAGTTCACCTATTAGTTTTTTAAAAATAAATATGGATCTATGTGACTCTATATTGATTATTGAGAACTAAAAAATATCAAAATCAAGAACAAGTACCCTCTACCCTGTATTGATGACTTTCTTGATCAACAACACAGAGCTCAATGCTTTTCCAAGATTCAAATTCCTTTTGGATATTATAAATTGAGGATTAATAAGGAGTATATACCCAAGAAAACATTTTGTACAAGGTATATACACTGTGAATATATATTTATTTCATTTAATAATAAAAATTACCCCTCTATATTCATGAATTTAATGAATAGAGTCATTAGATATTACCTTGATTAGTTTGTGGTAGTCTATATATATATATGATATTATTATATATTAAAATACCAAGGAATATAATAAAGATCACTTGATATTTTTCTTGAATACCATGAGGAAGGACAAGTTGTATGAAAAATTTACCATGTGTAAATTTTTTCTACAAAAGGTTTCATTTTTGTGTCATATAATCTCAATAGAGGGTATGTATTTAGATCCATCAAAGACTAAAGTTATTGAACATTGTCCAAAAGAAACTACTATGATTGAGATCCAAATATTTCTTGGTTTGGTTGGATATTATTGAAATCTTGTGGATAATATATCAAGGATATCTAATCCACTCACCAACATAACTCAAAAGGGAGCCAAGTTCCTTTGGACAAATGAATGTGAAGAAATTTTCAAGGAAATGAAGAGAAGGTTAGTAAACTCACTTATGCTTACATTACACTATAGTGTAGAAAGTGTTATAATCTATATTGATGCATCAAAGAAGGTATTGGGATTCATTATCATGTATAATGATATGGTTATATCTTATTCCTCGTGAAAACTAAAGGTTCGTGAGAAAAATTAACCAAATCATGATTTGGAGTTAATTATGGTAATTTTTGAATTAAAGACATGGATCCATTATCTTTATGGAGAAATTTTGATTTATATACTAATCATAGAATTTTAAATTATATATTCACATATAATGAGTTGAATATGAACCATATAAAATGGTTAGAACATATTTAATATTATGATTTCTCAACACATTACCACCCTCGAAAAGAAAACAAGGTGGTTGATGCTTTGAGTCAAAAGGATCATGCTAGCTTATCTATGATGAGGATCACCAAATATAAAATATTTATGTGTTTTTAAATTATGTATATAGAAATAATGAATTAATAGGAGAAATATTATCTTTCTCAAATGAGTGTCCATCCATATATATATGTAAATGTTTTAGAGGTAGAGAAGGAAGATGCAGAGCTACAAAAGAAGGTCAGAAATATTCCTAAGATTGTACTGGATTATGATGGAATGATAAGGTTCTAGAACCATGTATGTGTTCCATATATAACATATTTAAAAAATTAACTATTGGATAAGGCTCAAAATTCTTCATCATTTATTCATTATAATAGTTTGAAGACGTATAGAGATCTAAAGGAGTATTTCTAGTGGGACAACATGAAGAGAGGGATTGATGAGTATATATCTCAGTTCATGGTATTTTGGTAGTTAAGGCTAAGATACAAAAGTATAATGTGATGTTATAACTATTACCCATAACAAAATGGAAATGGGAAAGCATCACCATGGATTTGGTCATCAGACTCCCCAAAAATTCTAATGGCCATAATGCTATTTGGGTTGTAGTTGATCACCTTACAAAGTCAGAACACTTCATTGCCGATAAATAAGACTTATTTATAGATCATATTTCTAAAATATACATTATTAAAGTTGTAAGGTTGCATGTTATACAAAATTCTATATTATCTGATCAGTATATGAGGTTTACCTCAAATTTCTGGTGAATTTTTAGCATGCTATATATAAGAAGTTAACTTTCAACATCATTTATCATCCTCAAATAGATAGTCAGTCTGAGAGAACCATTAAAACCGTATAGGATATGATGTGATATTTTTATATGGATTTAAAAGGTGGATGGTATCAACACATTTTTCTAGTCTTGTTTTATTACAATAATAGTTTTCACTCGAGTATTTAGAATGCTTCTTATGAATTACTCTATGGAAAGAAGTATAGAACTCCAATGTGATGGGATGAACTTGGAGAAAAAAATTAGTTGGGACCTAATATTTCTGAATAAATGATAGAAACGTTTATATTCATTCAGTAACACATAAATCAACTAAAATTTTACAATTTTTTTTTACTGATAATCCTAAAAAAGATCTTGAGTTTAAAGTTGGTGAAAAGGTGTTTCTACAAATTTCTTCTTAGAATAAGGTTATGAGATTCAATAAAAAAGGAAATTGTATCCCTAGGTATATTGTATCATTTTATATTCTTGATCAAGTTGGTATTTTATCTTATCACTTGGAACTTCCACTAAACCCCTCTCAAGTACATTGTTTAGTATGTGTAAAGGGCCATATATGTACTTCAACCGAACCTCTCTCAAGTATATCATGTGTTCCATGTATCTCTCATAAGGAAGTACATATATGTCCCTTCATGTGTACTAAACTAATATTTCAAACAAATAGATCACGTTATCTCTTATAAGGAACAACTATTGGAGATTCTAGATCATAGAGAGAAAATACTATGAAACATGACCACTCACCTGATCAAAGATTTGTGGCAAAACCACCCATTTGAGGAAGTTATAAGGGATATAAGGATGTGATGAGGTAGAAGTATCCTTGTATGTTTATATCATAGTTATGGAAATTAGAGGTTGAAATTCATTTTAATAGGGGTATAATGTAACACCATGAAATTTTATGAAATATTTTCTTTTTCAAATAAATTTATTTTCTTTGATAACTTGTGTTATATGCGACACCAAGATTTAACAAACCATAATATAGTATATCTTTATAGAATAGTCTTTAAATTGGTGGGTATGAATAAGACTAACTAAATTATGAAAATTATATGGTTTATACATGAATAAAATAAATTCATTTATTATCAATTGATTATAAATGAAAATAAAAATTATTTGAAAGTAAACGAAATGTTTTTATGAAACAAATTTTTTATGCATGAAAATTGTTTTGATATTAATAAATTCAATTAATCACTATTGGTGAATGATTTTTAAGAAATATATATTATATTGAATAAAAAATTTATCATTCATCTAATATTTTTTCTAGTCAAATGATAATAATAAATCTAATTTTATGCTTTAAAAACAATATTTTTTTTCTAAAAAGCGGTTTCATTACATTTTCCATGCTTATTTTAAAATTAATTTTGAAAATTTTATAAATTTTATTTGAAAAAATTAACTCCATATTTTGAATCAAAATTTTAAAATTATCTTAGAGTCAATTTTTGAGAAGTTTTTGAAAAGGTAAATTTTTTCAATGAATACTGAAAAATGCTGATTTTTATTAAAAATAGCCTTTTAATTTATAATATTTAAAAAGATCCATATTTTTTTAAAATGGTTTAAAAGTAAAATTAGTAAAATTATATTATTATTATTAATCCAATTTATTTCATTGTAATCAATTTCATCATTAATTTTCATATAAAAACTTTTTATACTTATGAAAACTTTTTATTTAGAAAACCGCTTTTTCATCACATCTACAGGTTATAGTTCACATTAAATTCTACCACTTATGTGAATTGAATTTAGTAAAATGGATTTAATTTCATGATTAATAATAATTAATATTATTTAATAATTCTAAATTAATTTTTTTCATACTGAATAGTAAAAACATTAAAAATTAATTAATGTGGTTAAGGTTAAAATGGGTTTACTGAGGGTTACACCAAAATATAAGTGAAAATTTTCCAATTTAAAAAGTAAAAATACTATTTTATGGACATTTTTTTACCCTATATTATCCCAAAATCTAATATATGTCCATTTGGAAGCATTTTTATTTAGAATGACTTTATCATTTTGGATTATTTTCGTAAATTTCCATGTGAGTTCCCTCCTCCACTTATAAAAGGGTAACTCATATCCTCTACTCACCACATTTCAAGAGCCTTTTGGATTAGAAAATAATTGAACAAATACATTAATTTTATCCCTTTACATGACCTATATTCCCTTGTTTTATCATAAAACCATCATAGTATGTCTGTAAATATAAACCTAAAGAGGTTCTTTGAAGAAAATGTATAGTTCTTAACCATGCATTTTCATTTTATTTCTTATTCCAACTCATTTAAATATTATAAAATAGTTATGATATAATAAAATAAGTATATAAATATATTTAACTCTTATTATCTTAATTTTAAACCTATATCCATCTCTTATTTCATCAAATTGGAAACAAAACTGTCGATCGTGTGTACGGTGCACTACCATCTCGCGAACTGATGTAATTCATTTTCCATCACTACCTCTCACTAATGGTTTTACGGATGTATTTAATATATATATATATGTATATATATATTATATTTATGGAATAATATAACTTTTTAATTATAATATCACATCAACTTTCTTAACTTCCAATCCATTGAAAATGATAATATCGCTCATGCGTACGTGTGGACTATCGCCTCCACCTACCGATGTGATAAGTTTTGAATTTTATTTTTAAATATTTGGTAATAAAGATATATTTAATGAATATATATGATATAAAAATCATTCCTTAAAGTTTAATTATTATATACCTTTCTTTTTTTCATCTTTCAAAAAAATTAAAATAGCATTCATGCGTACATACGACCTACCATTTTCATGAATGGTGTAATCCAATTTTCAATATCTTAATTTTATAGATGACTCTAAATATGTATATAATTAATTAATATGATATTTATATCATGATTAAAATTCTATATATTATTTAACCATAATCAAATTATAATTATCAAAACTACTGAACCAAAACATTTATGAAGAAACGAAGCACTTATCACCTGAAACAATGATTTTAATAAAGAATTGTTAATAAAAGGGTGGTAAAGGTTATAAGTAAATAATATATGGTGTGGTATATATTATTATAGTTCTTTAATATATTTATAATAAACTTATATTTATTATACAGTTGGTTTTAATATGGATGAATAAATTCAAGACTTAAGGTAAAGAATTTACGTCTCCCTTTTATTTCCATGGGACACATGCCATATTCACCACTTGTTTCTTTTTTGTGATGTATATACTACCCATGAAAGTATTTTATGATTATAATTATAAATATTTTTGGATATACATATCCATATAAGTTTTTTTTCATGTCTCTTGAAATTTAAAAGATTACCAAAGCGATAAGAGATATTCGTCTCACTTTTATTTCTGTGGGACACATGCCATATTCACCACTTGTTTCTTTTGTGTAGTGTATATACTACCAATGAATGTATTTTATTATCCTTATCATGAAAATTATGGTGTATATATATATATAATGTTATTTCATTCAAGGGTCATACAATTCAAAAGTTACCAAAGTGGTAATGGTTTTATTTTACAATCTCATTGTGTATCGGGGTTATTTATGATTATAATTATAATGATGAAATTTATTGATATAATTCACCATAAACTCATAAATTTTATTATAATATAATTATTTCTTTAAATTACTTGTTTTCATTTAATTTTAATTACTTTTTGTACTCAATATACCAGTATAATGTTCTTAAGGAAAACTCACTTTATTTCTCCCTTTGGCCAAAAATACTTTCTCTTCCATGTTTATGTTTTCTAAGAATGTGTTCAATAATGTTTTTAATACTCCACAATGATTTATCAAATATATTTTTAACCATGTGTGAATTTTTACAAAAATGGTTTTAAAGGAATTCTCTTGTTTCTTTCCAAATGAGGCACTTTTGAATTTTTACCGAAAATATGAAAGGAATATTTATTTTAATATATATGGAATGAATATTGTTTCCCAATATCATGACCATACATTATTTAAATATTACTTTATAAGTTTCAAATTTTATATTAATATAAAAAATTTCTTTGATATTTGGGAAAATTTTAGATTTTAAAAATTAGTTTTCAAATTGGAAATCGTATTTTTCTCAAGAATGTTTTCACTGATATTTTAATGGTGTTTCTATTCATTAATGACTAAAGAAATTGATTAAAATAATTATATACTAGGTATATTATCCAATGATACCATCCTTATTATTTATCTAGATGGTTTATGATTATTATAACAAGATGTTTATGAAACCCATTTGTTTCATGGGTTATACTTATGAAACTTATTCATATTCCATAGGTTATTCTAGGATGAAATGTCTATAAAACCCATTTTTTTACTATGGGTTATGATTTGATGAATGTTTTATGATCTTGTGATAAAAATCTATAATATTTTCATTATGTGATGGGTGGGCCCAAAATTACATTTCCCTCCAATTCATTGGGTAAACATGGATATCTCATGAGATAAACAGGACTGGAATGGGGATTCAACCCAATTTAGTAAGGGACTTTGACTACTATGATAGTTTTAGGAGTGAACCTTGACTACTATGATGGTTTGAGGAGTGAAACCATTCCACTATGATAGACTTGGAAGTGATCCTTTACTAATTATGAAATGATTTTCTATGCTTATTTTTATGCCACAAATAAATGACTTTTTCCAATGTTATCCCCTCATGTCTTATGTTATTTGATTACCTTTTGATTCATGTCTATGAACTATCAATATTTACATCATGACTCAATATTATGATCTATTATATGCAAGGTATGGTTTTGAAATGTTATTATCATGTTCTCATAACCTTATTCTCATTTTATATTTTTATCTCCCTTGTTTACCATTAATGAGCATTTGAGATCACCATTTCTTATGATTACTTTCCCTAGTTTATGAAGAAATTTATTATGTATGATATTACTAAAAAGGATTCTAGTTATGAAGAAATTAGTGGGAGATGATCTAGTTTACTTATGAACCAGTGTTCTATGTATCCAAGTTCCCAAAAGAACTAGACCTATGAGATTATGGCTTGGATAGTTATGTTATGTAATGAATATTCATCTATTAATATGTCATATCTATTTCTAAAAATCTTGGGTTTCTATACTAACTATGTTTTTTCATATGAAAAGTTGTGTTAAGGAATAGATGATAGATAAAAGAATAATGGAAACCTCTCCATACCATGGTTATAAAATAGGGATCGTGACCATATATGATAAAATCTAGAACCCCATAAATCTTAACCATATACAATAGATATTACCGTAATAAAAAATACACTTTTATTGTCTCCTTAATCGCAAATAAATGATCGACCTTCATTAAGTGGTCCTCGATGACTCAAAAATCATCATATCCTACTTGATCTTGGGGAAAACTTTTGATTAATTCCATCATGATATCATATCACTTCTAATAGGTTACATCGAGTGCCTGAAGAATCCCACTAGGAACACAGTACTCAGCCTTCACCCTTTATTAGACTAAACATCGATACATAAACTCTGCAGCCAATATTTTCATCCCAAACCACCAAAACTGAATTCTTGGGAAAAAATGCATCTTATCCACCCCATTATGTACCAAAAAAAAATTAACTATAGATCTCATAGAGATCCACATCACACATCACTAAAGGAATGAATATCCTCCACTAGAATAACACCTGATATTGATCATCCTCAAACCATCCATTCAGGGAATCATGAAAAACACCATGATCTTACCAAATCTCTATCTTAGCATCCCCCAACTAATATTCCTCCACATACCACACCAAATAAATATACACTATCATATGATAAAGACACCATCTACCACTAACTACTCTTATATAAAGGTGTATCATAGAGAGATCCTCCATCACCCTCCAAGTATCTCCTGAATCACTCTCAACATCTCAATGTGACTTCCTCCTTAACGAATCAGCCACAAAATTACATTTCCTCGAGGTATAGAAAATATTGAAATCATAATATTACAACAATTTTATCCACCATATCTACCATAAATTAAAATCATACTAGGAGAATATATACATCAATCTCTTATGATATGTGAAGACTAAAAAGTACTAACCAATGAGATAATGTCTCTACGAATTCAGATAAAACACAACCAAAAAAGATTAATATCATGGGTAGCATATTTATGATCATGAGGATGTAACTGTTGAAACCCATAAGATATAACCAATCTCTATTGCATCATAACACAACCCAATCTAAAACATGAAGAATTATAATGAACCTTGATCATAACACCTTCCTTTGTAAAACAAAGAATATGAGGACTGAACAGATTCTCTTTTAAATACTCAAAATCAACCTGACACTAGTTAGCCCATAAAAAATATTGATCCTTCATTATTAAACCTATTAGAGGATTTAAAATCCAAGAAGTTAAGAATGAAACTCCTATAATAGCCAGAAAGGCTAAAGAAACTCCAAACCTTAGTAACATTCTTAGGGGCTTCCCAATAAACAACCACATCAATCTTCAAAGGATCTATCACTAATACATGTTGATACACAACTTGGACTAAGAAATAGACCTCACTAGATAAAAACTTACACATTTATAGCTTCCAAAATAGATTATGACACCAAAGAACTCCCAAAATATCCTCCATATTTTCTATGTTCTATTCCTATGAATCAAAATAGATAAGGATTTCGTCAATCGACACCATTATAAACTAATATAGAAATTCTTAGAGCAAAAAATTTATCTATCCCATGAAAATTATGGGGACATTAATGACACAAAAAAACATCACAATGAACTCATAATGTCCACAACAACATCTAAAGTTAGTATTTGGAATAACCTCATCCTGTACCTTCATCTAGTGATATGTTGACGACAAATTGATCTTATAAAAATAGTTATCTCCATTAAAATAATTTAATAAATCATTAATCCATATAATAGGGTAGTGGTTATTCATTTTCACCCAATTTAAGTGATAATAATCCATACATAATTGCACACTTCTATCCACTTTCATTGCAAACAAAAATAGTGCATGTGAAGGTGACACACCGTGATGAAAACATCCTCTTTATAAAATATCATCAATATAAATATGTGTATCCTAAAACTCAAAAGGCTCCATCATATAAATGTATATTAATATTGGAGATAAACTCATCTAAAACTCTATCCCAAACTCAATCTCACATTGAATGGGTAGTTTCACAACCACCCCAGGAAATACATCATAGTAGTATTTAGCAACCCTAGGAAACACCACCAGATGACCCTATACTGAAATCATCATCAACTTAGTCATCAAGAAAGACAAGGACTCAAATTTCCTCCAAACCGTATGAGGATCTCTTTTTATAATAAACAAATTATTCTATCCTTCACTATCATATAATATAACCCGTCTCTTGAAGCAATCAAAAATAATATACATTGAATACAATCATTCTATGATGAGGATGATGTTGTGTGGTTGTACCCACAAACATAATAAATTTTCCAAAGAGTGATGTTTCCTTAGAATCATATCACAATATCTACAAATATCATCCGAGTTATCTCAACCTCTTATTGGAATAGTCAACACCATGGTCATTGAAATACTCTCCACCTCAAGTCTCAAAGCATAGAATAGGGTTGGTGAAATGAAGTAGTGAATATTGTATAAATCAAACAAAGCATACAACCATGTAGAATATAAGTAGATTATACCATTCATGATGTATAGATACCTAGTTCTATAATCTATAAGGCATTCATCTAACCATGTCCAATTCCACAACCCATTTATACATGATAATAACAACCTACATGGTTATAATATTCTCTTTATCCCTAAAGAAGAGGGGAATCATGGGGTTTTCCTCTACCTATCGCATCCCCTATATACTGATCAAAGGTTGGAGAACTATATTATTGTTTCATAATAGGATAATTACACAACAACTAAACATGAATAGGGACTCAATCTCTATACTAATTTACAAGTATGGTTAATCACTCAATATTCTAATTTCCATGAACTTTTCATGAAAATAAAATGATACCCAATCCTTTAGTAGTGGTTCTAAGACTCCATCCCTAGTAAAATGGGATGATGAAAGCTAGAATTGGCTCCCTGCTATTTGTGAATTTATCTAACCAGTAGACTAATAACCCCTATCCAAAAATCTACTCCATAGAGTCCTGATGACTACCATATAATAACAAACCGGTCCTAAACATCATGTTCTCAATAATCACTACCTTCTTTAGTACCTCTAGATATTTTAGAAACATGAATGTGGTGACATATAACTAGATATATGGATGAAAAGCCTCCTCAAAATGTATCTCACAAGCCTCCTTATTTGGATAATTGTCTAAATAATAACACAATATGTTCTTATATTGAATATAAAACTCCCACATGTTGAAATTCACTATGAAAAGAATAAAAAACTCATGCTGATAATCTACCTTCATGATCAATGAAAGAAACTTTTCTTGAAACTAATAAAAAAATTTCTCTCATGAAATGGTCATCTCCTCATGATTCCCAAGGAACAAAAATCACCACTATTGAGAAAATCCATATAGAATACTAATAGCCAATGAAATCTAGTGCTATATTTGAGTATGAATCAAACTAAAGGAAATCTCTACCTCCTCCAACCAAGCCTTGGTGTCCTAATTTGAAAATAATATTTCATAATTTTATATACTTTAAAGCTGATACCATCAATGATTATTCCTCCAAGAATAATCATCATCATCCTTGATCTTAACGCTGTAATAATCCTCTGGTGCATCCTTCTGGATATCATCAACACAAACTTGATGGGGATGTTGACCTGGATCCATACATGATAAATTAAAAACTATTATGGACTCTCTAATACTGTAATATGGAATACTCGAGATTAATTAATTTAGATTCATATTATTTAACATTTTCTACCTAATTCAATCACAGGAATAGACAATCATGATACATGATTCATACTTGGTTCTTTACCCTAAAATCTGCATCAATTTTCATAGTATGCTTAGTAAACTTAAGGTCCTTACATTGAATCATAGGGGGATCTAAAATCCAATTTCATAGCTAGTATCCCTTGCTTACTTCTCATACTAAGTCCAACTAATAATTTTTCCTTACCAATCCATGGAATCCTCATCAGTTCTTATCACTAAACTTCATCCTATATCTCAAAAAAAAAGCATCTAAACTACTCTTTCATGACTCCCTCTATCAGTACCCATCTTAGGCCAGTCGTGAAGAGAGGAATGGCCCCCAAATCCTACCTCTAATAGGACATGAATTGGAGACTATCACTAAAGGTATAAAATATGCCCAAATGGGATACATTACCCTCAATATTTAAATTCTAGGATAACAAATAAGATCCACCAATGAAATCTATAAAATAAATAAATGGAAAATCCAAATACATGAATGTAATGTCATACAAGTGGAAACAAATGAAAATACCGACAATAATGTCTAGGTAGTGACCATAAACTATAGTAACTTATGAAAAAATAATATAATCTTTTAATTCTAAACTTTATCACCAACCAACTCTTAAGGACATGAAAAATAGATTATATATATATATATGGGGTGAGAATAAATGTATAATCGATAGTGTTATCCCTAAAACCTATTGTGCGAAGGTGAAAAATCATACTAAATAGTGATGACTAAACTAAGGAAACCAACCCATTATGTAAATAAAGTAAAAAAATATCTCATCCTTATCAAATCTCACTCACCATGTCATGCATAGAAGAAATCAATTCTATATCAAAAACTTATACATAATAAAGTTACTCTACACCCACTTCCCTGCTAATTTGTTTCTCTCACTCCCCAATTCCAAATTTCATGTGCTTCAATACCTTCCATAATTGTGCTATCGAATCATGTAGAGTCACATCTGATGTGTCTTAGAACTCATCCTTATATATACCAACCATCTAGGGGGTCCAACATTCATCATTTCCATCATTTTTTGATAGCCACATCCTCATCTCATTCAACACTATGTGCACACATATCTCAACCACACCTCATCACATCCATAACCAAGAAGAAGTCTAAAATCCATCGAATCCTAGGTATCATTTACTATACCTTAATATATCACATCCTGTGTAAGTACACCTTTAGTAACCATATTTACTACTACTAGAATACGTGTATATGTTTTAAAAATGGTCTTCTACAACCTATACATACATGTATAGTTAAACTGAGATCCATCACATCCCATGTAATCACATAACCTGTACCTTAAGCCATTATATATTAGATATGCCTACACATCATGCCACATCTAAATGGAGATTGGAGAAGATATATTAGTTATTCATACATTCCCTCACTAACTTGGATATTGGGGAAAAACTTGGAACCCAAAACATTTGATCATCAGTTTCCCTATCGACTCAAGTGGTGGAACATATGAAATAGTATAAGATAATAAATATATCTCACATAACAAAACTAGGAGAAATTACCAATAATTATACTCAAATTGAATCCATCATCCCACATAACAATTCTTTAGCCACCACTAAGGTCTAGAAAGATAAATCTTATATAATCATATGAGTACCAAGGTCAAATATCATCCAAATTAATTTAGTAATTAGAAATTACCATTTATTTATTTATTCCCATCATTAATTTTGGTTCCATCATTTCATACCATTAAAATAAAAAGTGCTATTGAGTTTAAAATTATGATTTTTGGATTCCAACCCATGCTCCTAGAGCATTCATTCCAACCTTATCTAGGGTTTCTTTTCATTTAATATTACCAACCTCAATACTAAATCCCATGAGTTATTTATATTTCATTACCACCCCATATTATCATGTATTCTATGACTCGAATTGAGACACCACATTGAAAATTCACTTGTAGTGGATTAAGAAAATTATAGAAAGTAGAAAATAACAAAATAGCCAACCAATAAGAACAATAGCCATCAAGTAACAAAAAAAATTAGGCAATCTTGATTCTCAACCTGTACCAATCATCCTAGTGTCATCCTTGAAACCTTTCCACTCCATCCATTTTATTCCTCCATCACCAACATCAAGATACTACTATAACCAAGCAAACTAACCCATTTCTCACCTAATCATCTAAGAATAATGGGATTCACATATCAAAACACAACAAGGGATCTTATATTTTGGGGAACATGAATGTCATAAAAACATACTTTCAGTACACAAATAAATGGGGAAACCAAGGCCATCACATCAAATCTCATAGGCTTTATTAAACAATGAAAAGATATAAAATAGACCCCCAATCATTTAATTTAAAAAAACAACATTTTTTATTTACTTTCATGGATTAATAGAATCATTATAAATAGGTTTTATAAATAAGAAATATAATATTCATCAGTTATAAATAGTTAAAATAATCCATAGAAATGCTTTAAGAATCACATTTTTATTCAATAGTTTTAATAAGGATGATAAAATAAATTAATATTCCTCATTAATTATTCACTTAATCTTTTTGGATTTAATTTTTTTGACTGATTTTTAGAATGTAAAATATTCTAGAAAAAAATAACAATAATATAGATATTAAATCACACTATCTATAAAATCACAAGAGGAAACCATCATAGTTAAAACATAAGCATATTTGAATCAAAAAACCCTTCAAATATCATCCCATTCTTAATTTCTGAATTATTATATTCCTTAGGTTAACTTTAACCATATAATCATTGAAGATAAATGATGTTAACCCATAATTGTGTATACCAAAAGAAAGGTCATGAATCCCCTTCCTAGATACAAATCATAAATAAATCACCACACAAGAATGGAAGAACAAGGAATCAAACACCACCAAACTCAAAATGGATCACCTTGGAACGTATCCATAGAAAAACACCAAAAAATCAAACTCAAAACCAACCCAAAACTAGAGAAAATTTACTTTATCGAACATATAGATTGAAAGATAACAAGGAATAATATGAGAATAGAAGAAGAGATTACCTAGATTTAAGAGAGTTTGATTTGGAAAACCAAGAGCTTTAAACCATCTATAGAAATAATTGAAGATAACTAAGAGGAATTGGGGTTAGATAGGGTTCAAAAATAGAAAATAAAAGTTTAACCATGGGAGAAATGACCTTATATTTATACAGAAATTCCAATACTCCTCTACCATGGCATGGTGACTTTAACAATAGTAGTGGTAACTTCAGGCAAATAGAAATCCTATTTTATAAGCATTTTAAAGGTCCATATCCCCAAAAAACTTGTACTATTTCCAAAAAAAATTAAGTTTTACTAACACCATGACATGAATCATGAATTGGGGGAAGCCATTTTGATACCCAGATGACCACCATGGCTATTCACCATGACATAGATAAAATTACCCCACTATTTCATCTCACCATGCCCAAGACCATGGTGTGGTGAGGCCATGCTCATCATTTCTAATCATCCTCACTCATCCCAACCTCAAATTGAATCTCCACCATGCCAATAAACCTAGGAATTTCCATATTCCTATTTCCTATAGGGAAACTCTAAAATATCCACACTCACCAAAACTACTACCCCTAGGTGTGGTACACTACACACTGAAAAGGGGAAATGCCTCCAAAATTACAATGAAACTATGACCTCCAAAATGGGTTTGGATCCATTCTTTATTTTACATAGAGAATATCATATCACTGAATTCCCCTAAAAATGGGTGTTTCACTCACTAGGTTCTCTGACCTTCAAAACCCTAGCTCACCATGCCCATAACTATAAAATGGTTCTATCCATAGCCAATAACACGCCTACTTCCATGGCTTGATAATCATAAAAAGGGAAAAAAATCCACTCTTAACCTCTAGAAAACATCTAAACACCCTATAAATACCTCAAAATAAAAAAAAACAAAGTAATCTATTTTAGTAAATCGATCCCTTATATAGTGATCCCATGGAAATAACCTCTTGAGTACATGGTGCTCTAAATGGATTTTAAGGTTTACCCTTCCTTAGTCCCTATGTTATCTCCCATGATGATTATTTATAGTTTATGTTTGAGATTTACCTCTTTAATATTTATTATTTTTGTTAATATTTTCAATTTAAATTAATAAAGTATATGAAAGTGTTTCTTTTAAATGATTTTTTTATTTAAATCATACATCTGATTTGTAAAATTTTCTATTAAACTTCCAATGAATTTTCCCTAAACTAGTAATTATTTCTATGAAGTATTTATAATTTAGGTTGTTATATTTAATTTAAAATGATATTAATACACTTTCAAAAAGTTTTAAAATAATTGGTCTTTTATTCCTTCAAATTTTCTTGATAAAGTAAAGGAATGTTTGACGTAAACCATGTATGACTTATTTAATTCTAATGAAATGTTTTAATTGACTTAGTAATGGACTATTAAGTGTTTATTTTATTTTAAATGAAATAGATAAATTGTATACTATGATATTTTATAAACTTTTGTGTGTGTGTATCGATTTTACTTGTTTTCTCAATTAAAAAAAGTGTAAATTTATTATTATTATTCCAAACTAGCATTTCATTAATTTCTAAAGGTTGTGTAAGGAGCATGGGGTGGATACCTATCGAGCATGTTATATCATTCCCAACATACGCACTCTATGTGTATGTATACGTCGATGGTATATGATGTGGGTTCTAGTAAATTACCACACTAATATAGCAAATGAACCTTAATATTGGTTCAAGTGTTGGTGGTTTCACGTCGAGTGAGTTCACTCATAATGAGAATATAGGTTTTTTGGATTTATTTTTTATTTTGGTTATGCTTGGGATATATCTCTTATATCAAGACATTTCAACCTTCTACTCTATTTAGTTATCTTCATTATTCTCATTTTTCATTTACATATATAAATTATAAATATATGTATCTTTATATAACAAGGTTGTGTTGATTACTTATATTTTATACTTTATTGAATTATTTAGCATGTTATTGTGCCCTATTTTATTGAAATTAATTTATACCTATTTCTTTCATGTGGATGACTTATCTAACATATGAAATGGTCAAGTTATATTCCCTATTGGGATCCTTCCTTAAATTTTATATCTTATTGGTAAAAATCATTCCTAGTGAGTATTATTGATTTTATTGGAACTTTTTTTGGTTTTTATCTATCATGAATGAACTTTGGATCTTGTGGAAGTCCATATCAGATTTTGGGATAGGGTATCTTAGGTTGGTTTGTTAAAAATGGAATCTGAGCCCGATTTTTTTCTATGTTATTTGGGGAAGTCTAATAGATAGGATATATGATTGTTGGAACTCAAGAGGTAGGTCACAAGTACATGCCTGATTAACACTTATCATGAAGAGACATGAGTTATAAAGGTATGTTGGGAAATTATGTATTATGTTTGAGTTTTAATTTAATTGAATTTTTGAGGTTTCATAGGTGGGGTGTGAAATCCACAAATTATGTATCATAAATATTCAAGCTATTTTGGAAGTTTCACAGGTATTGTTGTTTGAACTTTTTTGATTTAGTGATTCTCGATTAATTTATATAATTATTAAGGGAAATTTATGAATTAAATAGAGGTAATATATGTGGTTTTAGTTTAAATTTAATTTATTTATTAAAATTTCCCATTTAAAGAGTTTTAAATAATTCATATTCAGTTAATGTGTGATTGATATAATAATTGATTATTCTAGTCATATTTTTCTTATTTGTTCTTTGACCTATATATTGATTTATTTATTTGTACTTTTGAGTGAGGTTCAAAAATATTTTATTCACATTTTCAAATTGGTATAAGAAGATATTTTCCAAATGGTTAACTAGAAATTTTAAGATTTTTTTTAAATTAAAGTGTTCATAAATAAATGGGTTTCTATGGTCTAGGGTGAAATAATATATTCCTAAATGGGATTTTGAAATTCTATAGTGTAAAGGTTTTAACATTATACTTATTATGAATTAAATTTTTATAGATTGATTAAATATAAAAGGTTCACGTTATCATAGTTTTAAATGTAATACAATTATGAATTTGAATTGGTAAAATATAATATTTAAAAACCAAATGAGTTTCAATGTAATGTAATTTTTTTTCGTTAATCTGAAATATATTTATGTACATGTATTTACTTGATTAAATGGTTTTTACTATACCCTTAATTATTGAAAAGAGGATTGCCTCATTTTCTTTGTTAAGACCCCCTTGTTTGAATAGTGTAGATCATTCCTTTAGATGAATTTGGGTTGATTTTCATTGGTCCATACCAGAAATATTATAGTATAACCTCTGTGGTGAGGTTATTGGGGGTTGTAGGGGCAGAACACCCCTGCTCAGGGGACTAGGATCCAAAGGACCCTAACCAAAAATTTGGGAACTATAGAAACTCTAACTAGAATATAACAAAGCTGACTGGTGACACCGGCATGTAACTATAGTAGTGTGGACTTACTATAGTTGTATGCAAAAACACACTATAGTAGTGTGGAATTTGATATGGAACTGTAGTAGTATGTGACTAGAGATACTGACAAGTCACTATAGCTCTGTAGAGTTCCATCCACCGGTTTCTATAGCATAGTAGACTTATTGTGCAGTTGGTGGCACAATTTCATCCTCTTCATTAAGAGATCATTCAAGTTATTATTTCATGTACTCTAAAAATATCCTTTTAATTCTTCTCCTGAATTAGTGAAGTGATTCTTCCTCTCTATAGATGTAAATATTTTTCCCAAACCACATAAATCGTTTTTTCTTGTGATCTTCTCATTGTTTTTTATTTTACTCTTCTTATGTGAATAATTTATTTATTTTTTCTCCTAGTGTTTCCACAAAAACTGGTATCAGATATTGAGATCAAAAGATCAAGTATCAATTTTTTGAATTTAACGTTGTCTATAGAAGAAGGTAAGTTAAATATCAATCATTTTGATGGAACTAATTTTACTATATGGGGGATGCAAATAGAGGATTATCTTTATCATAAAAATATGCACATACCACTTTTAGGTGAAAACCCAAAGTATATGGAGATAATAAAGTGAGGGATAATGGATCAATAGGTTCTAGGATTAGTGCGGCATATATTGGTCAAAAAATGTCGGTTTTAACTTCATATAGGAGAATATGATAGCTGGGATGATGAAATTTCTCAAGAATGTGTACAAGAAGCCTTCTACATCAAACAATGTGTACCTAATGTGATGAATGTTCAATATAAAAATGATTGAATGGAAGATTGTCCCAGATCATGTTAAAAAATTCAACACTATCACAATTCTGTTATCATTATCACCAATTGTAGTTACACTTTATGATGATGTATGTGCATAGATTTTACTATCTTCATTACCAGATAGGTGGGAAGTGAATTTAATAACCATGATCAGTTCTTTAGGAAATAAAAATATAGTTCTAAAGGATATATAAGACCAGATCCTTAGTGAGGATATTCAATGAATAGAATCAGGTAGATTATATGCTACTGCTCTAAATGTGGATAAAAGAGGAAGTTATGTGTAATGAGATAATTGTAGAGGATGGTCAAAATCAAGAGGAAAGAGTGAGATAAGGAAAATCAGACTATTCTTAAAATGTTGGATTTTTAGGAAGAAAGGGCATGTCAAGGAGTGAAGAGAAAAACAAAAGGCACCTGAAGCTAATACAACATACGCAACAGCTAAAGGAACTAACGATGTGTTGTTACTGAGCATGGATAACCCTATAGAGACTTGGATTTTAGACTCAAGGGAATCTTCCCATTCCATATAACATAAGGGTTTCTTAAAAAATTATGTTTCTAGAAATTTTGGTGAGGTACATTTTACTAATGATGAACCCTTACATATTATGGGGAAGGGATATGTATAGACTAAAACTAGCAGTGAGAGTTTGATAATTCTATAAAATGTGATGTATATCCCTATATTAAAAAAATCATATTTTTATCAAGTAGCTTGATGATTTTGGTTTTAGGGACACACTTATAGGTAGTGCATGGAATATTATCAAGGGATCTATAGTCATAGCTCATGGAGTAAATAATGAAACTTATACAACATATTTGATACTTTCATAGACATGCTTGCATCAATAAATTATATTGGGTATTAAATTTTTTTTCACTAAATACTAGGACACATGCATGAGAAAGGGATGAAGGTACTAGAAACAAGAGTAATTCTAATAGAGTTTAATTTAGTGGAAGTTGGATTATGTGAATATTGTATCTTTGTAAAGTAGAAGAAGGTATCCTTTGCGAAAGGAGGTAGAACACCAATGGATGGAAAGATAGAGTTGGTGAACATTGAAGATTGGTGGCATGTAACATTAAATTCCCTTGGAGGGTAATAATATCATGTGACATTTATTAATGGCTTGATAAGAAATGTATGGGTTTACTTTATGAAATTAAAATATGATGTGTTTAACATGTTTCAAAAGTGGAATACCATGGTGGAGGATGAGTCAGGATCAAAGATGAAATTTTTGAGGTATGATAATAGAGCATTGTATGGAAGTTAAGAGTTAAGAGAATTATATTATAATAATGGAATTTAGTGGGAGAAGACTCTTATAGGTACACCAAAATAGAATTTCATAGTTGAAAGAATGAATATAACACCAAATGAACATGTGAGGAACATGAGGCTGCACTCGAGGTTACCCAAGAATTTATAAGTATAGGTAGTAAACACAATAGCATATCTCATCAACAGGATTTCATATATACCAATGGAATAATATCTACCTGAGGAGAAATTTTCTAGAAAGGAGATAAGACTCTCACATTTACAACTCTTCGGTTGTTTAGGATATGTACATATAAATTTTTATGTAATTTACAATCATGATTCTAAGTCCAAATCATGTTTCTTTATTTTATATGGTTTTAAGAAGTTTGTTTATCGCTTTTGGTATGATAATAACATGATGATCATCATAATATAGAATGTGAGATTTAATAAAGGTGTCACATACAATGATCATCATTCATTTGAAGTTGATAGTGGGGATAAAAAATCATAGTGTTATGAGAAAGTGGAGCTTAAGGTGTACTTGAGCATGTGACACTGATACCAATGGATCCTACTCCTCAAGCAGAGTTTATAAGATCAAAAAGGGTGATAAGGATTGTGTAGAGGTAATAAACATCCTTACGTTATCTTTTATTGACTAATGGTAGATAAATTGAATTTTTTAAATAAGCAATGCAGTTTAAGGAGTCTAACAAGTAGGCACTAGCTATGAAGGAAGATATTTCTTCATTGCATGATAATAGTACTTGGGAGTTGAAACCTTTTACATAAGTAAAGTAAAAATTATATAAAAAATGGGTGTATCATGTCAAGGAATAACATGATGGTAAGATGAGATATAAGGAATGGATAGTAGTGAAAGGATTTTATTTGAACGAATGTGTTGACTTCACAAAAATTTTCTCAACTATAATGAATCTTACCACTATCCGGGTGGTTCTTAGTATTGTTACATCATAGGAATTATATCTTG
Source organism: Viscum album (assembly GCA_963277665.1). NCBI lineage: Eukaryota > Viridiplantae > Streptophyta > Magnoliopsida > Santalales > Viscaceae > Viscum > Viscum album. Next base: position 310,783,973 of record OY728147.1, read on the forward strand.
AGTAGATATATATGAATATAGATTTTATTCATTGAGATCTATAGGAGGATACTTATATTTAGCATCTATAGGTATATGTTGATTCAGGGAAGGAACACCTGGTGTGAAAACTCTATTAGATTATATATAGGTTAAAACAAACACATAGGTAGTAAAACAAAAATTTAGATGCATTAATGATTAAAAATTCATAATTTTTTTTTCATGGATCAATGTTGTTACTTTAAGTATTTTGGTGATGGATAAATTATATTTCTTATATATGTGGATGAAATTATCATTGTGGGATCATGTATAAAGAGGATTTATGAGAAGAAAGGGTTGTTGTCTTAGGAGTTTGAGATGAAATATCTTGGAGAAGCTGGTAATATTTTAGGGATAAAGACTGAAAGAGACCACACAACTAGAAGCTTGATGTTATCATAGGATGACTATATTGGAAAGGTTATAAGAAGATTTAGTATATTGGAAGAAAATATGGTTTTTTTATTCCCATGGAAATCCAATTCAAACTATTAAAGGATAAAGAACCAAATATAGAAGAAGAGTTTGAGTACATGGAAAAAAGTTCCATATGTATCAGCTATTAGAAGCCTAATGTATTCCATGGTCTATACTCAACCCGCTATTGCTCGTGTTGTGGGATTTGTTTCTGGGTACATGGATAACCTTATAAAAAACATTGGGAAGATGTGAAGTGGATACTGAAATACTTGAAATAAAGAAAATAAGTATCTATATGTTTTGGGAAAGGAAACTCATTATAGGGGTATATGGATGCAGACCATGGAGGTGATTTCAATAGAGGGAGGAGTACCAAAAGTTATATATTTACTTATATAGGAACTTTAGTAAGTTGGATATCATAGTTGTATAAGGTGGTGGATTTATTTACCATAGAGGTGTAATACTTTTCTGTAACAAAATTTGGGATGGAGATGGTTTAGATGAAGATATTCTTGGATGATTTGGGTAGAAAGAAGAAGGAAAATGTATTGCACTGTGACATTCGTAGTTCTATAAATCATGTAAATAACCCATTATTTCATACATAGATGAATCATATATAGTTAAAGTACCATTTTATCATTGTCTTGATACAAGATGAGTTTCTGATATTGTAAAAGATTTTTGGAACCAACAATTTAGTAGACATATTGAAAAATATGATGGTGATAGAGAAATTGAGGCATCTTTGTTCCTATGTTGGTATTAATTGATAAATGGAAAGTAAGAGTCATAATTTGGAAGAACATATTGGGACCATGGGAAGGGGAAAAAACTAGTATTTCATGAGATGACATCTTGAAATTAAATTTTTAATGGGAAACATCCAATTAGTGGGTGAATAATAGGAGGAGACCAAATTAAGTATGTTTTACAAGTTAGTAGAATTGAATCAAGTCAATATAGAATATCAGGATCTATATAACAACCTTGCTCTTTATTACAAACTTAAACATGATTTATTACATAAACTTTCACTTAAGAAAACTCTAAGGATTTAGAGGTCTAGTGTCTTAGGAAATTAGGAACATTACATAAAAACTTAGAACATAAAACACAACATCCTCATTGAAAATTTCTTTTACATGATGACAACATTCCTTCATACTTAGCATTGCATGGGATAACCTGAGGACATGCATAAGAAAAGGGTGAGCTATAAAGACCAGTAAGGGAGTAAACAAGGAATAAAATGAAGAATATAGTAAATATTAGGAAATAGGCATATCAATGGAGCACAATAAAATCATGAACATAAAGGCACGATATAGCATGATTATCATAAAATGGAAATGTGGAAACAACATTTAACAAGATATTATCATGAGCTAAGGCTCATTGCATATGGAGCATGAGTAAACCCTAATTTCACTTGAATTATCATGATTAAACCCACATTGAACTTGAATTATAATGATTAAACCCTCATTTCACTTGACGTATCATGATACAAATCTTTACTCAATTCATTGGAACGCTATCAGGTCGCACCCTTTATAAACATTTCATTTCATCCATAAGTGTGCCACATGGATCATACAACATGGATTCATTAAACATAATAATTTATTCCATGAATAAGAGATGTATAATACATAAATTTAATCCCTAAATCAACAAGTACATGTGCATAAATGTGAATACCCTTGTTAGAGAAATGGGTATGGTATTCACTTACACGATGATTTTGGCCTGGAAATTTTGGTGTACCTTCAACAGCATAATGACATCAAATAGAAATCATAAAATGGGTTGATGAGAGAGTAATGGGTCTATAATAATTTATTCATGAAATTGAAAGTAATAGGGTCATGGAACATAATAGCCCAATATATTTAATGGAATTTAGATGCATAATATAAAATAATTGCTTGAATTTAAATAAGAAGCGATACATTCTTTACAGAATTTTGGCATGGTAATGGGTGTACATGGGAGGAATTAATTAGAGAGAAAGAGGTCTCTTATAATTAAAAAATAATGAGGGAAGTATGGGGAGGTACACAATCATACCCCAATATTTGTAATTGAAAACAAAAGGGTATAACAACATAAAGATACTTGGACAAAAATGAGAAAGGAATAAATCTCTTACTTGGAAGTGTGATCCCAAAGGATTGGGAGAGGATTGAGAGAGGATTATAGGGAGCTTGGGGAACATTTGGAGGATTCTAGAGAGAGGAGGGTAGAGTTTTTTCGAGCTCCAAATATTTTTAGTGAAGAGGAATGAGAGATTGAGTGGGTTTATATAGGAAAAGAGAGGGAATTATTTATTATTTAGATTTTGGACACTACACGTTAAACTAATCAAAACCAAAAATAATCTCATGGTTTTTCCCATGGTTTTTTCCAAAGTGGAGTGGAAAAAAATTATAATTATAATGGAAAAAATTATTAAAATATTAGGCTTTCTTATATGGAGGTGAGTCACACTCTCAAGGAAATCATTTTAAAAAGTTAAAATATTTTATAAGACTTGGAGGGTCCACTAAGGCACCATAAAATTAATAAAACAAATATAAAATAAAATTATTTAAATGTAAAACATATATTTTCCAAACATCCATTTTATATTATTTTATTACATCATTATTAGTTCATTATGATGTCATAAAACACATTATATATTTAAACGGTATTAAATTTTTACCCAAAAATTAGACTATCTCAGAAAATTATAAAAAATTAAACGTTAAATAATTTCTACATCCTGAATCCAAAAATAATATTCATTTTATCTAAATAATTTTCTAAATATTTGAATTTTCACTTTTAAAATAAAAACCTTCATTTATTGAAAATTCATGGGTTTTGACAAAAAACAGTTTTCAAACCTTAATAAAAATTACAATTTTATTCATAAAAAAATCACATGATCATTTATATTTAATAAAAATTAATTTAGTAATAATATTTTATTAAAATATTATTTAATTAAAAAATACATTAATTCGTCAAAATAGCTTTCTTAACTGAATATTAACTAAAAATAATATTTGTGCTTTAAAAAACATTTACAAAGTAACAATAATAAAACAAATGTATATTATTTATACAAAAAAAATGCAGATAATCATAGTTCTAGGGTCTTGTTACATAACCCCTTATACCACCAGTATAATACCTAAGGGTAAGGTTTACGATGGTGAAAGACTCTTGGGGTGGTTCAGATAACATCACTCAGGTGGTAATCTCTATTAACTTTCAATTCTACCGTAGGTGATTCCGTTCAAGATTAATGTGTTGAAGCTTGGCTTGGGCTTGGTCAAGACCGAAGCCTAGTGACGCTACCTCCTTTATGAGCCCTGAAAAATGGGCTTCGTATGGATCAATTATTCTAGATGACGTCATCACTTCCTTTGTGTGGGTAAATTGGATTTGTTAAAGCCCTATATTTATACTAATCATGTGATCACTGTTCAATGACTATATTAGTAATGTTAATAAATCTTAATGGTATTTTAAAATAAAAAAGCATAAAACCAAGGAAGTGAATATGTTTTATATAACCATTTTACATAATAATACATTTAATTAGATCAAGAGAAATTTTCATTAATAAAAGTTTGGGTCGTTACAATCTTCCCCACTTAAGAAATTTCACCCTTGAAATTTTATTTTCCCACACTAAAATAGATGAGGGTAACTCTTCTTCATCACTTCCTCTAATTCCCATGTTTCTTCTTCAAACTTGTGGTTTCTCCACAACACCTTGATGAGGGACATTGTTTTATTTTTTAGAACTTTTTACCTGCAATCTAATATCTTTACCAGATTCTCTTCATAGGATAGGTCATTCTTCAATGGTACCACCTTTGGATTAAGTACATGTGATGGGTCAAGTATATACTTCATCAAGAGTGATACATGAAATACATCATGTACTTGAGATAGGTTCGGTGGGAGTGATAGTCGATAGGCTATTGCTCCAATGCGATCAATGATTTCAAAAGGGTCGAGGTACCTTAGACTAAGCTTTCCCTTCTTCCCAAATCTCATAACTCTCTTCCATGGTGATATGTGGAGGAATACCATGTCTCCGACATCAAACTATAGGTCTCGTTAATGATTATCACCATAGCTCTTTTATCGACTCTAAGCATATTTAATGTGATGTTAGATGGTCTTAACCTTCTCTACCATTTCATCGAATATTTTTAGACCTAGGAGTTTTCACTACCCAACTTCATCCCAACATACCGGTGTTTTGTACCTATTCCCATAAAGGGCTCCATAAGGAGCCATTTTAATGCTTGATTGAAAAATTTTATTATAAGAAAACTCAACCAGGGGAAGATGTTGATCCCATTATCCTTTTAAGTCCATTAATTGTGATATGAACACGTCCTCAAGTGTTTGGATAGTCCACTCAGATTGGACATCAGTTTGACGATGATAAGTCATACTGATGTTCATCTCAGTATTGATAACGTGTTGGAGACTCTTCAAAAATTAGAGGTGAATATTGGATCTCAATTGGATATAATCGATAGTGGTACTCCATGCAACCTTACAACTTCTTTGATGTATATCTATTCTAGTCGATCCAATAAGAAATCCTCCTTAATTGAAATGAATTGTGAAGTATTTGTAAGACTATCCACAACAACCCAGATAGCATTATTTCCTTTGGATGTCTTTAGAATTCTAGTGACAAAGTCCATAGTAATGTTCTCCCATTTCCATGTTGGTATGGGTAATGGTTACATCATCCCCTTAGACTTCTACCTCTCAGCCTTCACTTGCTGACGTATGAGGTACTTTGATGTATACTCAGTGATCTCTTTCTGCATGTTATCCCACTAATAATTATCTCGTAGATCTTGATACATCTTTGTGTTTATTGGGTGAATGGAGAAATTCGAACTATGTGCATCATCCAAAAGTTCATTCTTTAACTCTCGATTTTATGGAACACATAGTCTTGACCAAAATATCACAATTACTTTTTCATTAACATTGTACTCAAACTATTTCCCTTTTCTGATAGTTTCCACTTTATTATGAATTCCCATGTCATTCTTTTGAGCATACTTTAACCTTTCCAAAAGATATGGTTGAGAAATCATTTATGAAAGGATTGATGATGTTCCCTTCTTTATGATTACCATGTACATATTCATCAATTATAAGAATATTGGATCCTTTTAAATTCTCATTAATGAAAGAGTTATTGGATCCTTTCTACTTAGAGCATCTGCCACCTTGTTCGATTTCCTAGGGTGTTAATGGATTGATCTATCATATTATTTTATTGTCTATAACCATATTTGTTAGTGCATGTTCAAATCTTTATGTGTGAATATAAACTTGAGGCTTTTTTGATCTGTGTATATTTCACACTTCTCCCTAAATAGGTAATGTCACCAAAATTTTAAAGCGAATATTATTGCAGCCAACTCCAAATCATGTGTTGGATAGTTTTTCTCATGAAATTTCAATTGCCTTGAAGCATAGGCAATGAATTTTTCATTTTTCATCAACACGCAGCTCAGGCCCTTCTTCAAAGCATCACTGAATACCAAAACAAAAGTAATCCACTTATGAGTAGTGTGAGCACGGGCACAATGATAAGCCTCCTTTTCAACTCCTTGAATCTATCTTTGCATTCATTAATCTAATAAAACTTGACTCCCTTTTGAGTTATCTTGGTAATAGGGTTTTACAATCATGATAAATTTCTCACAAATCAGTGATAATATCCAGCTGACCCCAGGAAGCTACAGATATCAGTCACTGATGTTGGCATTGGACATCCCTCAATTGTATCTATCTTGGAGGGATCCACAGATATCCCATTGCTTGTGATGATATGTCCCAAGAATGAGACTTCCTTCAACCAGAACTCACACTTGTTTTACTTTGCATAGAGTTTCCCCTTTCGCAAGGTCTCTAGCATAGTGCTTAGATTCTCCTCATGCTCCTACTTGTTTTTGGCATATATTATAATATCATCTATAAAGACTACCACAAATTTGTTGAGGTAATATCTAAATACTCTATTCATCAAGTCCATGAATATTTTTGGATAATTAGTGAGTCTGAAAGGCATTACTATGAATTCATAGTGCTCATACCTTGTACGAAAAGTAGTCTTGGGGATATCCTCCTTCTTCACCCTTACTTTGAAATATCCCGACCACAAATCCACCTTGGAGAATTATTGTGCTCCACTTATCTAATTGAACAAGTCATCAATTCGGGGTATAGGATAATTGTTCTTTATCTTGATTTTGTTGAGCTCATGATAATCAATGCAAAGGGGCATTAACCCATCATTCTTCTTGATGAAGAGGACTAGTGCACCCCATGGTGAAGCACTTGGGCGTATAAACCCTTTATCCAAATTCTTCTATAGTTGTTTCTTTAGCTCCTCAAGATCTACAACATCCATTCTATATGGAGTCTTGGATATTGGAAATTCCCTAGTTATAAGATCAATTGATAATTCAACATCTCTTCAAGGAGGAAGACCAAGAAATTATTTGGAAAACACTTCAGTGAATTCCCTCAAAATAGGAAATTCTTCAAGGATGTTTTCTTCTTTAGACTCAATCATCTGAGCAATATATGCATGCTTATAGGGCAATAATATCCAAACATGAGATGATGGTTCCAAATAAGATCCATACTCCTCCTTGCACTTATATAGAATTGGGGGTCGATTCGCCATATCGAGAGTGATTTACCTCTCACAAAAATTTATGTTGGGTCTATATAGGGAAAGTCAATCCATGCCAAGAATTACATAAAATTACAATAGAGGGAGTATGAAGAGGTTTTTTGGGAAGTTCAATCCAAAAATTGTGGTAGACGAGGAGTTATATTCAAGGGATTCAATGATTTCCCCATTTTTCGTTCTCACTGGCATATCTACTTCCATGATTATTGGTGGTGTTGGGACTATTCTAAAAAACTTTCAAGATATAAAAGAATGTGTAGAACCAGATTAAAAAGTATGTTCACTATTCTTGAATGAATAATTAGCATACCTGTCACCACATCATTTTTGGGGTTCACTTCGGCAGTAGAATAGAAATTTTTTTCCCTTTCTGCCTTGTAGGTTGTTGGTTGCCTCTAAAAAACCTTTGCTTAGGTAACTGATTTGAAAAGTGCCCTTTTTATTTGCAGTTTAAGTAATGAATAATGCGTTGAGGGTCGAACGAAGAGTTCCTCTCCTCTATTGCAGCAATGGGTTTTTATTTTCAGCAGTTAATGTCCAGGTTCCATTCTCTTAAACACCTAAAGAATTTCCTTGCCCCCTTCAAGAAATTTTTGGGGTGCTTATTCCACACATTTGGAAAGTGGGGTGATGGAATTTCGTAGCACCATTGGATTTATCCATCAGAATTCTAGAATAAAAGTACACTCTACACTTATTATCCCCATGATAACCATGAGATTGTCCAATCTCCATTTTGTCTTTGAGGGAAAATCAAACAATTTCCTCAAATCTATTGAAGTCATGAATCACTAGGGCTTTCTGTAGGCTTGGTTTTTTCTCACCAAATAAGCAGTCAACCTTTCATTTAGGGGTAACAAAAAATCCTGAGGCATATTGTGTAATCCTTGTGTGAATTTTTCCTCGTATTCTTCGATGGATTCATCATCTTTTTTATTGAGGGCAAGGAAGTACCTTTCCATCTTAAGTTGGAGGGTGCGTGGAAAATATTTATCAAAAATTTTTTTCTAGAAATCCTTCCATTCCAACTCCTCGATCTCTTCCTCAGGCTTTGTATTTTTTTATCAATTTCCACCATTGATCATCTTCACCCTCCATATGATAAGAAGCCAAAATAACCTTATATTTTTCATAACATTGAAGGATGGAGAATATCTTATCAATGGTGTTGATCCATTGTTCGGTGATTGAGGGATCATATGATCTATTAAAAGTAGGAGGTCTTTGTCTCATAAAGCTCTCGATTGTATCTTATTCTTTCTTGGGGGGGTGGATGTTCCTCTTGACCCATGTTTCTATTCAAAACTTGTGTAAACCAAGAGATTATTGTGACAATTTTTGTGACTCCCACTCCCATTAGATTGGGCATCTTATTAGAACAGTCATCACATTGATCTTCGTATCGATTTTTAGCCTGATACCTCCTATTACCAGTCATTTGATGGAATAAAAGGAAATTTAAGGGTAACACATAAAGTGGAATAAAAATACAAAAATTGATAACTTATAAATTACATTTATTTCCTTCACTTATAAATTTATAGGCTTTAATATAAGTTATATATTATCTAATTCCAAACATATATTCTTAGGGGCATTTTTTTATTCCCTTAATAATGGTTCATACTAAGCTTATGAATTTACCAAAGCATATCCCTTAGGAGTGTTGTAACCAAGAGTACAACAAGGCCTATTTTCATGCACTAGTTCTCGTTCATGTCTATCTCAAAGAGGTTTTTTCGGGTTTTACCCCTAGATACATTTGTGCCAGATCCCCCTCTACATGTTCGTATCCAGAATGGGATGTATTTTCTTGATAAACCACTTAATCTATACTCACCAAAATTTAAGGATGTTTTTATTATACTTAGTCTTATCCCTAAGTCTTTCACTAGGGGTTTCTGATCCTAATCCCAAAAATAACTAAACCTATCCTTTGATACCAACTATAACAATCCTGCTCTTTATTACACATTTGAACATGATTTATTACATAAACTTTTAGTTAAGAAAAATCTAAGGATATAGAGGTCTAATGTATTGGGAAATTAGGAACCTTTCATAAAAACTTATAACATAAAACAAAACATCCTTATTGAAAACCTATTTTACATGATGACAACATTCCTTCGTACTTAGCATTGCATGGGATAACCTGAGGACATGTATAAGAAAAGGGTGCGCTAAAAGCCCAGTAAGGGAGTAAAAAAGGCATAAAATGAAGAATATAGTACATGTTAGAAAATAGGAATATCAATGGATCACAAGAGAAACATGAACATAAAGGCATGATATATCATGATTATCATAACATGGAAATGTGGCAACAACATTTAACATGATATTAGCATGATCCAAGGCTCATTGCACATGGAGCATGAGTAAACCCTCATTGAACTTGAATTATCATGGTTAAACCCTCATTTCACTTTAATTAGAATTAGTAAACCCTCATTTCACTTGACTTATCATGATACCAATCTTTATCTAATGCATTGGATAGATATCAGGGCACACCCTTTATAAACATTTCATTTTATGAATAAGTGTGCCACATGGATCATACAACATAAATTAATTAAACATCATAATTTATTCCATGAATAAGAGATGTGTAATAAATAAATGTAAGTATTAAATAAAAAATTAAATGTTCATAAAGGTGAATACCCTGGATATGGAAATGGGTATGGTATTCACTTACATGATGATTTTGGCATGGGAAATTTTGGTGTACCGTCGGCAGCATAACGACGTCAAATAGAAATATTAAAATGGGTTTATGAGAGAGAAAGTGGTCTCTAATAATTTATACATGGAATGGATATTAAGGGGGGTCATGGAACATAATATCTCAATATATGTAATGGAATTGAGATGCATAATATAAAATAATTTCTTGAATGTAAATGAGAAGAGAGAAATTCCTTACGAAATTTCGGCATGGTAACGGGTGTACATGAGAGGCATTAATGAGAGAGAAAGAGGTATCTCATAATTAAAAAATAAGTATGGAAGTATGGGGGAGGTGATAAATAGTAACCTAACATTTTTAATTTTAAAAAAATGGTATAACAACATAAAGAAACTTGGAAAAAATGAGAAAGAAATAAATCCCTTACTTGGAAGTGTGATCCCAAAGGATTGAGAGAGGATTGAGAGAGGCTTATAGGGAGATTAAGGCACCTTGGGAGGACTCTAGAGTAATTATTTCAGATGTTTGTTGAGCTCCAAATGTTTTTAGTGAAGAGGAATGGTATATTGAGTGGGTTTATATAGGAAAGTAGAGAGAATTTTTTATTATTTAGTTTTTGAACACTACACATTAAACTAATCAAAACCACAAACTATCTCATGGTTTTTGCCCATGGTTTTTTCCAAAGTGAATTGGAAAAAATTATTTTATAAGTAAAATGTCCTAAATTATTAAAATATTATACTTTATTGTGTGGGGGTGAGTCACACTCTCAAGGAAATCATTTTAAAAAGTTAAAATATTTTATAAGTCTTGGAGGGTCCACTAAGGCACCATAAAATTCATCAAAAAAATATAAAATCAAATTATTTTAAAGGTAAAACATATATTAGACGAAAATAACTTTTATAGTATTTTATTACATCACTATTGGGTCATTATGATGCCATAAAACACATTATATATTTAAACATTATTTAATTTTTACCCAAAAATTCGACTGTCTCAAAAAATAATGAAAAATTCACTGTTAGATAATATCGACATCCTGAATCCAAAAATAATATTCATTTTATATAAATAATTTTCTAAATATTTTAATTTTAACTTTTAAAATAAAAATTGACATTTATAAAAAATTCATGGGTTTCGACAAAAACATCTTTCAAACCTTAATTAAAATTACAATTTTATTCATAAAAAATTACACGATCATTTATATTTAATAAAAATTAATTTTATAATAATAATTTATTAAAATATTATTTAATACAAAAATCCATTAATTCATCAAAATAGATTTCTTAATTGAATATTAACTAAAAATACTATTTGTGCTTTAAAACCCATTTACAAAGTAACAATAATAAAATGAATGTATATTCTTTATACACAAATAATGCACATAATCATAGTGCTAGGGTATTATTACATAACCCCTTATAACACCCGTATAAGACCTAAGGGTAAGTTGTGCGATGGTGATAGACTATTGGGGTGGCTCAGATAACATCGCTCGGGTGGTAATCTCTATTAACTTTCAATTCTCCCATAGGCAATTTTGTTCAAGCTTAATGTGTTGAAGCTCGGCTTGGGCTTGGTCAAGTGAGAAGCCCAGTGAAGCTACCTCCTTTCTGAGCTTTGAAAAATGGGCTTCTTATGGAGATATTCTACAGGATGAGTCCATCACTTCCTTTTTCTGAGAAAATTGGATTTGTTAAAGCCCTATATTTATACTAATCATGTGATCACTGTTCAATAACTATATTTGTAATAGTAATAATTCTTAATGGTATTTTAAAATCCAAAACATAAAACCAATGAAGTGCATATGTTATATATAACAATTTTAAATAATAAGACATTTAATTATATCGAGAGGAATTTTCATTAATAAAATCTTGGGTTGTTACAATCCATATGGTAGATATTGGAATGGTGTAAACAGATCCTTTAGATGAAGTTGGAATGACTGCTAGTGTCCCAGACCGGCGACACCAACATGGCACTATAGTAACTCTAACAAGACTATAGTAAATCTAACCGGTGACACCAAAATTGAACCATAGTATTGTATACATATTGTATCATTACGCGATAGGAAAAAATAGTAGTTTGGACTTTGACATGGTACTATACTAGTGTGTGACTGGAGACACTAATAGGTCACTATATCTATTCAGGATTATAGCCACCTGTTATTGTAGCACAATGTAATTACTATGTGTTTAGTGGCATAGTTTCATAATTTTCATTAAGATATCATTTGAGATAGGTTTTTATGTACATTGAAAAATATCCTTATAATTATGCTCCTGAATTAGTGAAGTGATTCTGCTTCTCTATGGATATAGGGATTTTTTCCAAACCATGTAATTCATTATTTCATGTGATCTTCTTATAATTTTTTATCCCCTTTTACACTTCTTCTATAAATCATTTTTTTTCTCTTGGTGTTTCTATAACATCCCTCCTCCACTGGTACCCTTTCTAGGCTAGAAATAGAGGAGTGGCCCCTGAGTCCCGCCTCTAATAGGCCCTAGGTTTGCAACTATCACTGGGATTATAAATCACTCAAATGGGAGGTATTATCCTCAATATAATGGATATGATTGAGATAAAATATGAATAACAACCAAAAAACTTCATTTAATAAATATAAAAGAAATAAAACCATCCCACAATACATGTCAAGTGATACAAACAAAAACTCAAAAAAAAAACATACTAAAGGTAATTCTAGGTCATTAACTCCACAACAACACCAACCTCCAAGATAGTAATGTATAGATCAATTCCCAAATACCTAATAGAAACTTTAAAACTATTTATATATATGTAGGATAAACATAACATGTACACTCATTTGGATCATGCCTAAGGTATCTCATGAAAATGTGATAAGATCATATTAATGCACTGATGAATAAACAAAAAAACTAACAGGAACCTAAATAAGTCAAATATACATCCTAGACTCACCATGTCTCACTCACCAATTAATTCAAGAATTTAACAAGATAATAAAAAAATAATGTAATAAAAGTCTCCCAACATCCACTTCACCAATTTTTTTTCTCTCACTCTCTAACATCAGATGACCTATGCTCAATCCCTTCCCTAATTAATATGGGTTGGGATACATCCCTACCTATACAATCCTCCCATAGGTCCCAACATCTTATTATGGAATTAGGGAATATCCTCCAGTCACATATCATTTTCACATCATCATTTTTGTACCTCATGTCCATACATTCCATCAAACACATACCACTATCCTAGTATTGTAGGCTATTGTGAACATAAAGGACATTAACCTTATTCCCTCCTCATACCATGCATGACCCCATCATATATTACATCCTCTAATCATTGGGAATATCCACCAACTATGTCATCATTTTTTCTACTCGCCCCCAAATGGGTACCACCGCCACACACTAAAATTAAAGGGAGAGTGGGGAAAAGAGGGTAGTCATCCATCCACCCTTGTCAACCTGAATGTTTGGGGGAAACACCTGAAACCCAAAACCTTTAGGCATCGATAAGGTTATCTGAATTAGATGTGGTGAATAAATAAATTGTAAGAAAATACATTATATAATAGATACAAAAAAAATACGACCTAAGGGTCCATGTACAACACCACTAGAATAGCCTATATCGCTACAACATTATCTCACCTCATCCACTGCCAACTAATTTCACCACTAAATGAAACCTCACATGCAAGACAACCAAATTAAATTCCAAAATTTATCTTTCATTTAAATTTTAAAAAATTTATAGATTTACTATTTATCAACCATATTCCACTTATTTGATAATTCATTTCCATATTTAATGAAAAACCACTCACAAGTACACCCCTCATTCAATTTATCCACTTCCCATTTTCATTCTAATTCATTTATCAATGTCCATTTCATTAATCAATTATCATATAATTAATTCCTGCCCAAAGTTATTGAATTATAGCCCATGTTGTTACCATTTAATCATTATTAGCCACATACTGTAACTATTGGGAAACTATAACACATGACACAACATAACAAAACATCTATCTCACAACAATAATAATGAATCTCATGACCAACCACTACACACCAATAGTTATCAACCAACCTTTACAACTTATCCCTCTATGAATTTCATTCCAAACAACTACATCCTTACTGCCTCATCATATTCCACCTCTGAGTCGATCACTACCACCACTATACAAGCCCAATGAGGTTCAAACAACCACAAAAAAATTTTAACATGCACATAAACACACATAATAATAGATTTAAACTTCTATAAAACATAAAATTTTATCTTTAAATATGGCTTATATAGAATTTTTTTCAACTCCATTATGGGTCCACTCATGAAGAAATTCTTTTTAACATCATTTTTTCTATTTTTATGATGGTTATTATCCCCTGTTATTAAAGGTAGCATCATAAATATGTCTTTAACATCGCTTAAAAAATGAACATTGTAAATAAATCATGGAATCAGTTTTTAACATCGGTTTTCTAGGAACTGATGTAGAAAATCATTTTTAGCATCAGTTATTATATAACCAACATAATAAAACACCATGATAAGGTGTTTTTCACATTGGTTATCCAAAAACCGATGTGAAAAATGGTGTTTTGACATCAACTATAAGATACCTAACATGAAAAAACCTGGTGGAAATAGTTTTTTACGTCGATTATTAAATAACCGGTGTAAAAAATCCTATCCAGATCAGTTACTACATAACCAAGGTGGAAAATCTTCTAGATGAAGGGTTTTTTATATTATTTGTTAAATAACCAATGTAAAAAACTGTTTTGTATGTCGGTTATTTATGAATTGATGTGGAAAACCATAACTAGAGATTTTTAATGTCAGATATAAAATAAAAAATGTTGAAAAAAAATTAAAAATACATTTCATTTAAATCTTCCTCTCCATAGACAACCAAAAAGATAAACAAACTAAAGACAAGAATAATCAGCAACAAAACAACTAGAAAATTTACATTTACAATTACAACATTAAAAATCATAATATTAACTAAAAATAAATTAAATCCAACCAAATCTGTAAAATTATTTTCCCATTAAAATTATAAGTGTGTGAGTTCTTGTGAATTATAAGGTTGAGTGCCATAAAAAAGCTTCAAATTAAAATTAAATCATTTAATATGTATAATGAATAAAATAAATGAAATATTAAGGATTTTTATAAATAAATCTAACCTTCTAAAACTTTATAACTGTCCTAGTTGAAATTATTTCATAGATAAATCTTAACACATAATATATGAATTCTTTTATGAATTCTTTTTCTATGAAACTACTTTTTAAATGAGTTTCTCAAATCTAAATGACATTATTAAGTAATATTTTCAAAATTTACTAATTATCAATGAAAAATCACCTTTGGTTTTACATATTTGATCTTGATGCAGCTTTTCTTTATGTTTTATTGAAATAAATTCCATCCCCTATTAGAAAATAATATTAATAAAATTAATTTAAAATTCATTATAATATAAAAAACTATTAAGAAATTAAAACTTACAGTTCCATTGCATTCATAAAATTTCCGCACACATTGCCATGGATAGAGAATAACCAGCAAAGTATCTTCTCCCTTGAAAAAAAACCTAACATCCAATGGTGATTGATATAAAAGAAAATTTAATGTTTTTAGTTATTATTTTAAAAGATAAATAACACTTTGTGAGATATATGTTTCATACTTATAAAGATAAGGAAACATAAAACACTAAGTAATTATATTCTGTTCAAATCTTTCAGCAATATTAATTGTTATTTCTTATTCAGTCATTGTTCGTGCTTCGGGTGAAATGAATTGTGGGTCTATAAATCCATATACATTTGTCTTTTCATGATCCTCACTCATTTTATAAATATACCTAAAACAAAATAGACATAAGTATAAATTTTCATGAAATTTAATATTGGTAAATATTTATGTTAAGACTTACAAGGAAAAAAATTTCATTATGTTGATGCCCAAATTATCTCTATTTACAAGTTCAATTATATAATTTTATAAAATCCCTACATTAATTTCACAGCCACATATATAAACTTCTATTGGAATCTCATAAACACCTGACAATAAATTTGAATATCTTAACAATCTCTCAAGACTACTAGAATCTGTTTCTAAAGTCATACACCTTTGTATTTTTTGTTGTCTATATAATATTTCCTTACCTTTAAAGTGTTCTTGTAAATAAATAGATAAATATATAAACTTTAAAATTCTAAAAAAAAATTAATAAAAAATTAAATAAAATATAAAATATACACATACCTCTATGGTAATATGTTGTAGAAGTCTAGATGGCCAAACTAAAAAGTGGCCGACACTTTGTCCAACTATCCTCACCTCATCTGTAGGTAACGGTATTCCTGTTGATATATATATATATAGTGTCTTGTAAAGTGACCCTATAAGGATATATCTCTAATTGTTGTTGTTGAATGGTATTCTAAATATAAAATATCACCCCATATGCAATAATATGATATTGTGGATCATAAACACATAACTCACAATAATGAGGAAGTTTTGGAGGATGAGGTGTAGGAGTAGGATAAAAAGTGGAGTATGCAGTTAAAGGTGGAGGAGTGGGAGCTACTGGTAGAGGTGGAGGAGTGGGAGTTGCAATCTAAAATGGTCTTTTCCCTTCAGAAAACATAGACTGTACCAATGCTCTGATATTATCCTCCATCATCACATTAATATTCTGAACATCAGCCTCCAAAGATTCTATTTTTTTATAAAAACCCTCCACTGTAGAAGATGGAGAATGTGGAAATTCTTTTCTCACTGATACACTTGTCGGGCATATTCATACATGACTCGTGTGTTTGGTCTTTCTTAATGTTTCTGATAAAATATCCTTCCTCCCCTTAGCTATAAAGACCCTTTGTGTTCTCTGCTCAAGAGAATCCAGTATGAATTATTTGAAAAAAAAATTAATGATTCAAAATATATAAATAATAAAATTAACTAAAATAAATAAAGTAAACATATTAACATCCTCTTAGTTATAACCCTAGATTCTTCTATAAGATATTTCCCTTTTTTTTCTTATCTGATACCTCTTCCATTTTTCATGTCTAGTTGGGGGGAAGGAAGGGAAACCTCTCCGGAGCTTGAAGACTCAACTCTTAGTTTTTGAAAATTTTCAGCCATCATTCATTCTTCCAATAAAATATACCCTCTATGAGATAAAGTATGAGGGTATACATTTATAGATTGAATCTCCTGATGAGATCTTCTATATTGTTGTAAATTAAGAATAAGAATACATTACTAAGATCATTAATATAAAAAAAATTCTAAAAGTTTATATCGCAGTTAACAAAAATGATTCTCTTATTCTACTTTCAACAAATTTATTTCATGTGTCTTCATATATAAAAAGATATATATCACATGGATTATGATGTTTCCTATATCTAAAAATGAAATTAGATATGAGGGTTTATTTGAAATATCTCCATCTCCTAGAATCTAATGGTAAACACTTCCTACTGACTCCTTTAGTGTCAAGTATATCATATGTCATCTGATAAGAAGTGAGGAAACATATATTAGTATAAACATTTCAAGATTAGTAAAACAATAACAAATGAGCTTACAAAAGCGGTCTCCCATAAGTGAGATAGTGTCTCATTGTCAAAAATTATCCAATATTACATGAAAATACTGAATTTTATTTTAGCCTAAACTAATATAAAACTCTTGAATTTTTTTGAATTAGGCCCGCTTGGAATATCATTATCATCAAGGTTTATCAGTATCCTTTGGTCCTGGCTATGAATATAACAACCCTTATAACAACCCTACTCTTTATTACACACTTAAACATGATTTATTACATAAAATTTCACTTAAGACAACTCTAAGGATCGAGAGGTCTAGTGTCTTGGGAAATTAGGAACATTACATGACAACTTAATACATAAAATATAACATATTTATTGAAAACATCTTTTACATGACCACAATTTGTACTTAGCATTGCATGGGATAACCTAAGGACATACATAAGAAAATTGTGATCTATAAATACCAATGAGGGAGTAAACAAGGAATTACATGAGGAATACAATACATGTTATGCAATAGGCATATCAATGGATAATAAGAGAAACATGAACATAAAGTCAAGATATAGCATGATTATCGTAACATGGAAATGTGGAAACAACACTTAACATGATATTAGCATGAGTCAAGGCTCATTAAACATGAATTATCATGAGTAAACCCTCATTTCACATGAATTATCATGATTCAACACTCATTTCACATGATGTATCATGACACTATTCTTTACCCAATGCATTGTAGTGCTTTTAGGGTGCACCCTTTCATGAATAAGTGTGTCACATCGATCATACAATATGGATTCATTAAACATCATAATTTATTACATGAATAAGAGATGTGGAATACATAAATGTAATTCCTCAATCAATAAGTATATGTTCATAAAGGCGAATACCCTTGATAGAGACATGGGTATGGTATTCACTTACACGATGATTTTGGCATAGGAAATTTTGGTGTAAGTTCGGCAGCATAATGACGTCAAATAGAAATATTAAAATGGGTTGATGAGATATAAAGGGGTATATAACCATTTATAAATAAAATGGATAGTAAGGGGGTAATGGAACATAATATCCCAATATATGTAATGGAATTTAGTTTCATAATATAAAAGAATTTCTTGAATGTAAATGAGGAGAGAGGAATCCCTTACAGAATTTCGGCATGGTAACGTGTGTACATGGGAGGAATTAATGAGAGAGAAAGAGGTATCTCATCATTAAAACATAAGTATGTAAGTATGGGGGAGGTGAGAAATAATAACCCCAACATTTTTAATTGAAAAAAGGGTATAAAAATATAATTAAACTTAGACATAAATAAGAAAGGAAGGAAAGTGAGGATCCCTTACTTGGAAGTGTGTGACTTCAAGATCTTGAGTAGGGGATTCTTGAGAGATTGGGGTACCTTGGGAGGATTATAGAGAGAGGAGGTAAGAGTAGGGAAGTTCTAAAAGGATTTTGAGTGAATAGAGATGAGAGATTGGGTGGGTTTATATAGGAAAAGAGAGGGGAATTCTTTAATATTTCACAAACTTAGGTTTTAGAATCTATATAATTAAATATTCAAAACCAAAAACCAAACCATATTTTTTTCCCATGGTTTTTTCCAAAGGGGAGAGTAAAACATTATTTTATAATCCCAATTGTTGAACTTATTAAAATATTAAGCTTTCTTATGTGGAGGTGAGTCACACTCTCATGGAAATCATTTTAAAATGTTAATATATTTTATAAGTCTTGGAAGGTCCTCTAAGGCACCATAAAATTAATAAAACAAATATAAAATCACAATATTTTAACGTTAAAACATATATTTTCTGAATATACCTTTTATTTTATTTTATTACATCACTATTTGGTCATTATGATGTCATAAAACACATTATATATTTATACAGTATTTAATTTTTACCCAAAAATTCAATTGTCTCAGAAAATAATGAAAATATTCACCATTGGATAATTTTGACGTCCCGACTTGAAAAATAATATTTTTTATCTAAGTAATTTTCTAAATATGTGAATTTTTACTTTTAAAATAAAAACTGACATTTACTTAAAATTGACGGGTTTTGAAAAAAAATAGTTTTTTAACCTTAATAAAAATTAAAATTGACTTCCTAAAAATTATATACTCATTTATTATTCATAAAATTAATTTGATGATAATATTTTATTAAAATATTAATTTTTTAAAAATTTCATTAATTCATCAAAATAAATTCTTTAATTAAAAATTTAATTTCTATTTTATCATATAAAAATATAATTCTTATCAAACTGAATACTTAATCTTTTTTAGAGTAAAAACAATAAATATAATCATCATTTATAATTAAAAGGAGTGTTATTATAACACTACTATAATAAAATTATTAATAAAAACTTAGTTTAATACAATAATTTATATATTTCTAAAAAGTACCATTTTACCTGAAAAGTCATTTTATCTAATTCATTATATTTTAAGAAAAACTATTCTCATAAAGGAATTGATGGGATAAGAATTTTATTTATAAAATGGATTACACAAAAAGTAAATGATATCTTGTTACATAACCCCTTATAACACTCCTATAAGACCTATGGGCAAGGTATGTGATTGTGACAGACTCTTAGGGCGGCTTAGATAACATCGCTCGGGTGGTAATCTCTATTAACTTCCACTTCTCCCGTAGGTGATTCCTTTCAAGATTAACGTGTTGAAGCTAGGATTGGGCTTGCTCAAGAGTGAAGCCTAGTGACACTACCTCCTTTCTGAGCTCTGAAAAATGGGCTTCGTATGGAGAAATTCAACTGGATGAGGTCATCGCTTCCTTTATCTAAATAAATTGGATTTGTTAAGGTTCTATATTTATACTAATCATGTGATCAATGTTAAATGGATATATTAGCAATTGTAACAATTCTTAATGGTCTTTTAAAATCTAAAAACATAAAACCAAGGAATTTCACATGTTTTATATAACCATTTTACATAATAATAAATTTAATTAGATTAAGAGGAATTTTCATTAATAAAAGTTTGGGTCGTTACAATCATCCCCCCCTTAAGAAATTTCACCCTCGAAATTTTATTTTCCCACACTAAAAAAATGAGGGTAACTCTACTTCATCACTTCCTCTGATTCCCACGTTGCCTCTTAAAACTTTTGGTTTCACCACAACACCTTTACGAGGGGAATTATCTTATTTTTTAGAACTTTTTCCCTATGATCTAAGATCTTCTACAGCTTTTCTTCATAGGAGAGTTCATTCTCCAATGGTAACACCTCTGGATTGATTACATGTGATGGTTTAGGTATGTACTTCCTCAAGAGTTATACATGGAATACATCATGTACTTGAGACAACTTTAGTGGAAGTGTTAGTAGATAGGCCATTGATCCAATACGATCAAAGATCTCAAAAGGGTTGATGTACCTTGGACTAAGATTTTAATTCTTACCAAATATTATAACCCTCTTCCACGGGGATATGCGGAAGAATACCATGTCTCCAACATCAAACTCTAGGTATCATCGACGATTATCAGCATAGATCTTTTGTCAACTCTGAGTAGATTTAATGTGTTTTTGGATGGTCTTAACCTTCTCCACCATTTCTTTGACCGTTTCTAGACCTAGGAGTTTTTTATCCCAAACTTCATCCCAACATGTCAGTGTTATTCACCTTTTCCCATAAAGGTCTTCATAAGGATCCATTTGGATGCTTGAGTAGAAACCGTTATTTTAAGATAACTCAACCAACGGAAGATGTTGATCATATCCTCCTTTTAAGTCTATTGAGAATGATCTCAACATGTCCTCAAGTGTTTGGATAGTCTGCTTAGATTGGACATAAGTTTGAGGATGATAAGCCGTACTGAATTTCATCTTAGTATTCAGAGCATGTTGGAGACTCTTCTAGAACATAGAGTTGAATCTTGGATCTTGATCAGATACAATAGATGGTGGTACTCCATACAGCCTTACCACTTCTCTGATGTATATCCATTACATTTGATCCAATGAGAAATCCTCTCAAATTGCAATGAAGTGTATTGTCTTTGTAAGATGATCAACAAAAACCTAGATAACATTGTTTCCTTTGGATGACTTTGGAAGTTCGGTAACAAAGTACATGGTGATGTTCTCACATTTCCATGTTGGTATGGGTAATGGTTTCAACATACCCTAAGACTTATACCTCTTAGTCTTCACTTGCTGACACACCAGGCACTTCGATGTATACTTAGAGATCTCCTTATTTATGTTATCCCACCAACAATTCTCTCAGAGATCTCGATACATCTTTGTGCTTCATGGGTGAATTGAGAAATTCGAACTATGTGCATCACCCAAAAGTTCATTCTTTAACTCCTAACTTTATGGAACACATAGTCTTGTCCCAAATATCACAATTCCTTCTTCAATAACATTTAACTCCAAGGATTTACCTTTTCTTATAGTTTCCACTTTCTTTTGAATTCCCACATCATCCTTTTGATCATCCTTTAACCTTTCCAAAAGAGACGATAGAGAAATCATTTTTGAAAGGATTTATGATGTTCCCTTATTTATGATTCCCATGTCCATCTTCATAAAATCTAAGAAAATTGGATCCTTTTAAATTCTCATCAATGAAAGAGTTGTTGGATCCTTTATACTTAGAGCATCTACCACCTTGTTTTCTTTCCCCAGATGGTAGTGAATTGAGCAGTCATAGTCTTTGATCAGCTCTAACCATCTTCATTGGCGCATCACTACTGAAAAATGGGTCTATACCCACAGTATTGTGAAAAACCGTGGGTATAGGCCCCACCTATACCCACGGTTTCCCAGAACCGTTCCTATAGAGATAGTATAGGGACCTATACCCACAGTTTTCCAAAACCGTGGGTATAGGTCCCCTATACCAACGGTTCTTGGAAAAAACGTTGGTATAGGTTTTTTTTGAAGACCTATACCCACTGTTTTGGCAAAACCGTGGGTGTAGGTGTTGTTCTGCAGACCTATATCCACGGTTTTTTAAAACCGTGGTTATAGAAGGTATTTTTTTCAAAGACCTATACCCATGGTTTTTCAAAACTGTGGGTATAGCTTTCCCACGTTATGGAGGGAAAAAAAATTATGCGGGACAAAAAAAAATTTTGGTGGGAAGACGATCTTGAATAATATAATTATAAGGATAAAAATATTAGATCGCATAAATTTGTTAGGTTGGTTGGTTTAAATATTTGGGTTGCATGAGGAAGTGTAGAGATCAAATCCCGCTACTTTATTTTTTTTCAAATATATGAGTAATATTAATATAAGTAAAGAGACGTATATATATAAACGAATAAAATTATTAGGCTAGTTGATCAGTTCGTATAAGCCTTCCGCACAGGTCGCGTGTTTGAAACCCGCAATTCATTTTTTTAATATTATCGGAGTTAAATTAATATATTAAGATAAAAGTATCTATATATACCAATAGCATCATTGGCTCGGTCGGTTGACCGTGTTTGCATGCTGTGCGAGGTGCGAGTTCGAATCCGCGCGGGGCCGGTTTTTGATTATTTTTACCTATGGTTTGAAAACTATAAAAAGAACCTTATGCCACGCTAGGCCACGTTGTTCAGTTACTGTGCCCACAGTTTAGTAAACCATGGGTATGGGTGAGGACCTCTATTGCGATTCCTTTCTAGCCCACAGTTTCCAAAACTGTGGGTATAGCCTATACCCACGGTTTTGGGGGCTATACCCATGGTTTTGAACTGTGGGTATAGGCCGTTTTTTCAGTAGTGCATATTCATATGGAGCAATTCTACTGGATGAGGCAATCACTTCCTTTGTCTGAGTAAATTGTATTTTTTAAGGCCCTATATTTATACTAATAATATGATCACTGTTCAATGGATATATTAGCAACGGTAACAATTCTTAACGGTATTTTAAAATATAAAAAAATAAAACCAGGTATGTTAATATGTTTTATATAACCATTTTACATAATAAGACATTTAATTATATTAATAGGAATTTTCATTAATAAAATTTTGGGTCACTACAACCCTGCTCTTTATTACACACTTAAACATTATTTATTACATAAAATTGTACTTAAGACAACTCCAAGGATCAAGAGTTCTAGTTTATGGGGAAATTATAAACATTAAATAAAACATATTTATTTCAAACTTCTTTGGAATAACCAACTCATTCCTTTGTACTCCACACTGCTTGGGATAACCTGAGGACATACATAAGAAAGGGGTGAGCTATTAAGTTGAGTAAGGGAGTAAAAAAATCATAACATGAATAATACAATACATGTTAGGCAATAGACATATCAATGGATAATAATAGAAACATGAACATAAAGGCATGATATAACATGATTATCATAACCTGGAAATGTGGAAACGACATGCAACATGATATTAGCATGAGCCAAGGCTCATTGCACATGGATTAGCATGAGTAAACCCTCATTTCACATAAATTAGCATGATTAAACCCTCATTTAACTTGTATTATCATTATTAAACCCTAATTCCACATGGAGTATCATGATACTAAACATTACCCAATGCATTGGAGCGCTATCAGAGCACACCCTTCATAAACATTTCATTTCATGCATAAGTGTGTCACATAGATCATATAACATGGAATCATTCAATATCATAAGTTATTACATGATTAAGTAATGTGGAATACATAAATTTAAGTACCATTAAATTATATGTTAATAAAGGTGAATACACTTGATAGAGAAAAGGATATGGTATTCACTACATGATGATTTTGGCTTGGAAAATAGCAGTGCAATTTTGACTGCATAACATCGTCATATGGAAATTCATAAGTTGGTTTGATGAGAGAAAAGGGGGTAAATCATAATTTATACATGAAATATACATTAATGGGATCACTTAACAAAATATCCCAACATATGAAATGGAATTTAGATGCATAATATGGGAGAAATACTTGAATGGAAATAAGAAGAGAGAAATCCCTTACGGAATTTCAGCATGGTAACGGGTGTAAACAGATGGAACTAATGAGAGAGAAAGTAGTATATAATTATTAAAACATAAGTAGGCCAGTATATGGGAGGTTATAAATCATACCTCAACATTTTTAATTGAAATAAAAATGGTATTACAACATAAAGAAACTTGGATAAAAATGAGAAAAGAAGGAATCCCTTACTTGAGTGTGTGACTTCAAGAGCTTGAAGAGGGGATTCTTGAGAGCTTGGGGTGACTTGGGAGGATTCTAGAGAGAGGATGGAGGATTAGGTATGTGATAAAAGTATTTTTAGTGAATAGAAGTGGGATATTGGGTGGGTTTATATAGGATATTATAGTGGAATTATTTTATATTTCACAAACTTAGGTTTTGGAATCTATATAATTAAATATTCAAAACCAAAAACTATACCATGGTTTTTGCCCATGGTTTTTGCCATAGTGGAGTGAAAAAAATTATTTTATAAGTCCAATGGCCTAACATATTAAAATATTGTCCTCTCTTATGTGGAGTGAGCCACATTATTAAATAAATGAATTTAAAATCATAAAGTATATTATACATTTTGGAGGATTCACTAAGGCTTTATAAAATAAGTAAAAAATTATAAAATAACATTATTTTAATAGTAAAAAATATATTTGTCCTATAATACCCATTATAGCATTTATTACATCATTTTTGGGTCATTATGATGTCATAAAACACATATTTTATTTATACGATATTTAATTTTTGCCCAAATATTTGACTCTCAGAAAATTATAAAAAATTCACCATTGGATAATTCTGATGTCTTGATTACAAAAATAATATTCATTTTCTATAAATAATTTTCTAAATACATGAATTTTTTCTTTAAAAATGAAAACTGACATTTATTGAAAATTCTCGGGTTTTGACAAAAACAATTTTCAAACCTTAATAAAAATTGAATTTGACTTCATAAAAATTATATAGTATTTTTTTATTAATAAATTTAATTTGATAATAATATATTATTAAAGTATTAATTATTTCAAAAAATCATTAATTCCTTAAAATAAATTCTTTAAAAATACATTTTCTATTTTATCGTATAAAAAATATAACTCTAATCAAACTGATTACCTAATATTTACAGATAAAGAAATGATATAATTATCATTTATAAGAATTGTTTTTATAATATTATTAATAAAACCCATATTTTAATATAATGTAAATATTTCTAAAAAGTACTATTTTTACCTGAAAAGAAAATTTATCAAATTCATCACTTTATAAGAAAGACTATTTTCATAAAGGAATTGATAGAATAAGAATTTTATTTATAAAAATAAATTACACAACAAGGAACTAATACCTTATTACATAACCCCATATAACACCCGGATAATACATAAGGGTAAGGTGTGCGATGGTGAAAAACTCTTGGGGAGGCTCGGATAACATCGCCTGGGTGGCAATCTCTATTAACATGAACTTCTCTCATAGGCGATTTTATTCAAGCTTAATGCGTTGAATCTCGGATTGGGATTGGTCAAGAGTGAAGCCCAGTGATTCTACCTTTTTTCTGAGCTCTGAAAAATGAGCTTTGTACAGCCCAAGTATACTGGATGAGGCCATCCTCTCCTTTATCTATTTCTAAAGGATTACTTTTTAAAAAACCTTATATTTATATGAGTTGTGTGATCACCATTCAATGACTATATTGTCAACATTAATAATACTTAACAGTAATTTAAACACAATAATAATAAAAAGAATAAAAAAGATTGTATGTGTTTTCTTTAAGACATTAAAAGAAAGTGAATTTTATTCATAAAAGATCAGGTCATTACAACGAGTTACTAATAATTTTGTTAAATGTGTACTGCCATGTTTACCAACCCTCTAACTCTTCTTTAGCTCTATAGGAGTATATGACTCTTGTAAAGAAATATGGCGATCATCAAGAGGAGAATGTTCACATTACTCCCTTTAGGTATGATCACACTCATCTCTAGAAGTATGTGTTTGATCAATTGATTGATCTATTATTATCCTTCAAATCAAAGCAACAAACAATTAGTAAAAAAATATACAAATTCAACAATTATAATACTAATGTAAATAAAAAATGAATAATTATGAAACACAAAAGTTAACTAAATTAAACTTAATAAATTATTATCCATATTTTTTATAGTTAACTAAAATGCTAACAATAATAGTGATATATGAAATGTCATGTAAATGAATTAAAAAAAATCCAAAAATAGTGTATGAATATTAAAAATGGTCCAACCTAATAAATATTTTTTACACAAAAAAGAATATTTTTTCAATATACTCTTATAAAATATTTTTGTTCTTATTTAACATATTATATTTAAAATAATTATATTTTAAAAAAATCATTAAATAGATAAGTTACGTAAGGGTAAGCCTATTTAACTAATCGAAACTAAACTAATATAAACAAACATTTTAACTTATTGGTTTTAATAAGTTTTTTAATAAAGAAAATAAAATTATCATATCTAACATTTTATGAAATTTATAAAAGTAAATGAGAAATAAACATATTTTACTTGTAATATTATGAATGTATTAAAGGATTTTATTTTTCCCAAATTCCTTCATCATGATCATTTTGTATGGCACAAACCATGTCTATGGCGTGATGATGATTATTATTTGTTAATCTTTCCATGGAAGTATGAATCTCACATTTATCAGCATCTTCGTCAATTTTATCATCACCAAAATATTTTTTTTCCTTGTAAAATAATAGAACACATATCGAATTGATCAATAATATATAAAATTTGGTTTTCATGTGTTTCCATTATAAAATGATCAGTTTTATATTCCAATCTATTCATATTAACAAGTGTCATTCCAAATTAATCATTTTTGAAACTATTGTTACTGATAAACCATTTGTAGCTAAACACTAGAACTTTAAATTTAATGTAATAAAAATCCCATATTCATTAAATGACTCCATAACATACACTTGATTCATAAATTGGGTTTTTGTCTTTAGAAATCAAAAAATGCATTGTTTTTATGAACACCAATACACTATTATTCTGAACTGCACTTCTGTTGTCCTGATCTTTTGTATGAAATGTCTAGCCAGTAATGTCAAACCCAAACCATGTTATCACATTTAAACTTGGACCATCCACTAACCATGTAAATGTTTTCGATGCATATGATCTACCAAGCACGGTCTTTTTCAATCATGGAAAAAAATTCATGCTCGTTCAAAATCCACATATCATTCTTCTTTGGATGACATTGTTTCAACACATTAATATGAAATGTTATATATATTTCAACATAATATATGTTATTAAAGATGTATAAAAGTACATTCTTTATCTATTCACCTAAGAAGATTTGAATTTCAAGCTATAAAATCAATATGACATATTTTCACTTCATACAAAATTAAAGAGATAAGTTGTAAATTACCAATAAAATAGGCCATGAACTATGTGTGATACTTAGTCTTTGATATGGATTCATTCCATTCAGTCATAGTCCAAGTCTAAGATTTCTAACTTTATTTCCAAATGTAGGAAATTGCTAATCAATTTTTTTCCACTATGGAAAATCAGCTGGATATCATAATTTTCCATCACATATCCATTCATCTACATGCCATCTTAACCTTTTTACATCATTTGAATTTGAAAAAAAAATGTCTCAATTGAGGAATTATAGGAAAATACCAAAATTACTTGGAAGGGTTCTCTATAACTACTAAATTAGCATGTAATTTTTCTTTCAACTTATATCGTGACATCCTACATTTAGGACATTTTGACAAAAATTCATATTCCTTCCTAAATAGAACACATTCATTTGGGAAAGCATTTATTTTTTACCCTAATCCCATAGTCTATAGTATTTTCTTCACTTTATAATGTGAATTAGGAAGATCATTGTCTTTAGGAAGAATATCTTCCAACAATTGTAGTAAATCAGTAAAACTCTTATCACTCCAACCAAGTTTCACCTTCAAGTTAATCAATATTAACACCAACAATAAAACTATAAATTCCATAAAACCTAGATACAATGGTTTTTTAGCATCGCCATATAGATGCTCGATTTTTAGTTCTTTCTCAATTTATTCTTCTTCAATATCATGAATCGTTTCTCCAATTTCATCTGAGTTATCATCTTGCAAAGCATCATCATAATTAGATCCAAAATTCTGCGCAGTTTCTCCATACCAAACCCAAGGGATGTAACTCATTTTAAAACCATGAAAAATTAAATGATATTTTATATATATACTTTTTAACTTCTTCATATTTAAACATTTCAAGAATGGATAGAAAATCATGTCATTGTTTGTAACATTTCATTTAGAAAATTCCAAAAAACCATCAACACCTTCCTCATATTCATCACTTATTTGATGTGTCGTAATACAACTTCGACTCATTATTATCTAAAAATAATATAAAAAATATCTTGTCAAAAAAATATAGTGGTGATAAATGTGATAATAAATTAATCAAGTCAAACCAAGTTTATATTTATATCAAATATTTCATCATTTGAAAGTAAAAAAACTTGGAAATTTAAACAAATGTATATATATGTGTATTTGAAAAGTATAATTATAATTTTTAAACAATAATAAAATATAAGTTTAACTATATTTGATAAATTAGATGTAAACCACTAATAAAAACATAGAAAATATTAGAGTGACTCCAATTAATTATATAACATATAATAAGGGTTTGTGGAGAATTATTAATACTTCATGAGTTGTTATTTAATAAATCATGGACATTCATATATAATAGTAATTATAAAAAATTAATGTAGATAACCAAATTTTCAACTAAATATATGATGTGCAATTAGTCACTAACATTTTCCCCCAAGTGGTTCTATGTTGTCTATTAGTATACAAATAATATGATTAATGAGACACATTTATCATTTTATAATACATCATCAATCCTTAAATTTCTATGATACTATATTTAGGAAAATCATTTAGTCTATATATAATATATAAATAAAAATAAATACAAGAGTATATCTAAAACCATGTTAGGCATGGTTATATATCGAAACCAATAAAAGGGATTTGTAATATTTCTTAACAATACACATTCAATATAAAAATTAATATAATTAGTTAAGGTATTGAAAAGAATTTACATTACACTAAACCACAAATAAGGTTTCCTATATGAAAGTGTGATTTAATATTATATCAAAGTTCAATAAAAATTTATCAAACAATTTAGGGAAAACATTCTTCCATACAGTAGAAGCACCAAAACATTAATATATAATGATGAAATTTATTATCTAACATATAACATTAAAATTTAATGAAATGCACACATTTTTACTTAAATAAATGGATAACTAAGGTATGTCAAGATGGTAATCCAAGATTTTCCATGAGTAGATCTATATGAGAATATGCAACAATGAGGTTGATGAAACCTGAGTAGTAATGAGAGACTTGAGTAAATGCAATCAGAAAAAAAAGATAGGACGCCCGCACCTTTGAACAGCCGAAATCGAGCAAGAATCAATGTGTGAGACTTACTTGAGAGTTGAGAGATGAGAAGATCAAATGCAGAAAATAAATATATGGAATGTGAGGATGTATAATGAATGAAATTCGAGATTTCATTCCACTGGATTGAAAAAACATGATTATGGTTTTAGCATGTGAGAGAGATGAGTTTCCTTTCGCATGATTGAATAACACAGAAATAAATTGAATCAGGAATTCATAAAATTTTAAAAGGTATATCAAATTGGTTGTTATATAATAGATGTGATAATATATTTTTTCTAGGTTTTTCACATTGCTTATAAAATAACTGATGTGAAAAATCAGATTTAACATGTTGGTTAAAAAATAATCAACATGAAAAAGTAAATTTCATTGCTTTATTATATAAGTTACACAATAACTGACCTGGTAAATATACTTTTTCACTTATATTATTTTATAACTAATTTGATAAAGCATGGTACTTTCTTTTTCATGTTCATTATTAGAGAACTGATGTGAAAATTTTATACAGATGAATTTTTCACGGTGGTTATAAATAACAGACGTGATAAATCCTACATGAAAAATACATTTTGTACTAGTGGTATCTTCACAAAATTTCAAAATTCATACACAATCAGTTCATTATCTATATATAAGTGGTTAATATTTTATTAAAAGTGGGTTCAAACAATCATTTTTAGTAAGGGTTTCATAATTTCCTAGAAACTATATCACAAATGTTCCAACATTAGAAACAGTATGCACAATTCCATAATAAAAACCAAAAAAAGTAAACACATGAAAGAGTGTTATTCCCATTCAATTTTAGCTCATCAAATTCATTATCTTATTAACTCAATATTTAATATCCACCCAAAGGAAAACAAAAGGATATTGAACCCATAGATACATTGAAATAGAGAGATAATAAGGATCCCCTACTAGAAACAAGGATTTCTAATTTGTTATGCAAGATCTAATCAGGTGTAAGAGTCACTATAAAGAACAAAACCATACCATGAAGGTTCATCATCCTATGATGCTTCATCCCCCATAAAGATATTTAAACAACATCACTCAAACTAAAAATCCCCACAACATTGTACCCTCTATATAGGGAAGAGAAGGTAAAAAAGATAGAAATGAAGATGAAATCACATTATATTTTCTAAGAATCAATATTTGAAGGCTTGGAATAAAATACACTGAAACTTGGATGAAATACCTCAAAAACCTACACCTACGCCACCCAAGATTTGAGATACAAGTCTGAGGAATGTTGAGTTTTGAGGTCGGTTGGTAATTTATATCCATCAGTTAATTAAAAGACTTTGGAGAAACACCCTAACCATATCATAGTAAGTAGGGTTTCACCCAAAACCATGTTACAATTATAAGTGCTATGATACAATCATCTTGGTCCAACTAGCCTCTGATATCTACAACACAGATCATGCTAAGTCCTATATGTCCAGGGTAAGGCTATGACAAAACCTATGCATCACACCACAACTACCCCCAAAATGGAAGAGAGATCAGAATGAACATATCTAATGATTTATACATAATCCCTACTCTATGTTGTATCCACATCTCAAGAGGTAGTGATAAGGTAAATCTGACCCCTTGAGCTTCCACGCTGCAAATCACCACCACATTGTATCCATACCTGGATAGGCAAAGCCACCAAAACACATCATCTCAAAACTCTATGTTGTAGGAACTCCACTACATTGCAAGGTCCACTATCATTATATGGAATAACTTCACACTATAAGATCCTCCTATGGTTGAGTTTTTAACTATAACTCCTCCATATTATCCCTAAACCTCTTACTATCACCTCTAACATCCAAAAATCACTAAGTAATGGTAAGGGAAGGTATAAATCATTACATTAAATACCACTCAAATGATTCTCATCCTTGAGAATCAAAACTTTCCCCGAAAAGTAAAGGAAGAGGGGAAATTCCTAATAACCATCCCACAAGATACCTCTCAAGAATCACATTATAACCCAAAAATTTCCACCATCTAAGAAAAAAAAGAGAGAAACAATAAGATTTTATAAACCATGAAAAAGTTAGACATTACATCAGCATGGTATAAAAGATCAAATCAACGAATTTTTAAAACAACTCAGGTTACTAAGAATAAATATGCATCTCATGCTCCCATGTACTATCCCCCATACCACCATGCCACCATAATATAATAACCAAAGTAATGGAATGCCCATGTAACACCTTATCCAATTGATCATTCATCTCATCCAATCACTCTAGGAATTTCATGTTTTCCTTGATATCCAACTCTCCCCAATAAATTTAATGGTAGTAATCATGAAAATATCATTAATTTTGGGACATGTGGAATAATTTTTTGATCATGTCTATCTGTAGTGGAAATTCCAATATAAGGCCCCAGACTTAAACCTAACATAATCTTGAGTTTTGATCAATAATTTACTTTCTTTCACATTTAGGATCTTTTCAGGTTTACATATTTAGATAATTAGGCCATAACTATTACATTACATCTCAAAAATTACAAAGAAAACACTTCTACTCTATCCAATTTTTTTAACAATAATAAAACTCCTTAAATAAAACAAGAATTATTTTCTTGATAAAAATCTTCTTGAATTATTCCTTTTTCTTATCCTTACTTATACCCAATGAAGAACATTTCAAAAACATGGGATGAGTATAAAAAGATCAGTAAGTAATAAAATTGTTAGTCTATGAATATTTAAAACCCATGAAAACATTTTAAAAAAATCATACTTTTCACCCATAAAACATAAACTACTTAGCTTACATCATGTAATCATAGGATTCCTACAAAAATTCATAGAAATCAAAAAACATAAAGGTAACTTGTGGAATAAATATCATACTTACATTGTAGATTTCACAAATACATAGGTAGTATCCTTCATGGTTATGTTTGGAATACCCATCATAGTATATTATCTAAATCTCTTAAGATAAACCTTAATGTTTACCTCTGTCACGTAACCCAATGCATTGGAGAGCTATCATGGGCTCACCCACTCTAGGTTTATCACGAAACCACCCATATTTGGTTTATCACGTAACCACCCATCAAATGTCCAAGTTCCATTACATAATAATAACATATAAAAGATTTAAATTATCAACATTTCACTCATCAATCATAATAATTCAATTCAAGATATTGAAATATTCAATCCATTTCTAAAACCATTTAAAACATTTAATAAAGATATTTTTGAATAAAAGTGTCCCATATCACTTTGAAACTTTTGAAATAAATTGTCATTTCAAAAAATTAATGTCTATATAAATAAATTCTTAAAATTAATTTTGAAAACATGGATATTAAATATAAGTTTTTAAATAAATAAATCTTTGAAACATTTAAAATGATGTTTTAGTTAAAGAGTCCCTTACCACTTGAGAAACACTTGAATAAAAATAATTAAGGAATAAAATTAAAAATAAATTTAAATATCATGATAATATACCAATTCATGATATAAAGAGTCAAAATGGTTTTATATACACATTATAGGATAATAAAGGTGCATAACATCAAGATATTCCTCAATGAAAATAGATTGAGACGAAGTCCTTTACAAATATCGTATCATTAGATTAAGGATAAATCAATGACATAAATATGAGAGAAAAATATAAATACACCCAATATAAGTGGATATTCAGTGTAAAATAATCATAGGTCATCCAAACGTATTATTGGGAAAACAAAACCAATGGCATGGATATTCAACTCAAAGAATGAAGATTGAGTTAATATTTCTCTTACAAAGATCATTTTGTTAATAAAATAGATAGATTATGTGTATTCAATATAAATACACATAAATAAATTATAAATACAAGATATTATAACAAAATTTATTTATCATATAATCATAGCACAATATAATCAAGAAGTAGAAGATTATCCCAAAAAATGGAAACCGGGTTAGAAAGTTACCTTACAAAGTTTGTATAAATGACGTAAGAATTTATCAATGGGGTGATTATATGTAGAAATAGTATATCCACACAAAGGTAAGTGTAAATTTCAACATAAACAAACAAACATTTATTCCACACATAATCTTGGCATAATATAATCAATAAAGTATGTGTAAACCCAATGAGTGGAAATTGAGTTTCAAAATTCCCTTACAAAAATCATTTTTTCAATAAAATAGATTGATTATGTGTATTCACTATAAATCCTCATAAGGAAATTATAAATACAATATAATATATCAAAATTCATTTCTCACATAATCAAATCATGACATAGTCAAGAAGTAGAAGATCAACCCAAAGAATGGAAATTGGGTTAAGAAGTTCCCTTACCATGAATCAGACTTGTGTTGTTTGTTCTTTAAATTCCTGAATAATAAACTTAGATTAATTTATACTTTATTAAGAACCATATTCAAGTATATTAATCATTTTATATTACTTATTATCATTTTATAAAAATTATATAATTATTTAAGTTCATATGGGTCGTTTCGTCGATATTCGGTACTTGAGTCGAAAGTGAACTCGTTTTGATGTAAATTGTCCATATAGTCAAAAGTCCATCATATCTAGAATATTATTCATGATTTAAATATCATATATATACATTATATATTTATTTGTAATTTCAATAATATTTGGAGATAATAAATGATATGCACCGTTCATGGAGACGGTAAGCTGTACGTACGCATGAACGCTACTTTTATTTCTTTTTCATATAAAAAGAATAATAATAAAATGATATAAATGTAAATTATAATACCAGTATTATATTTATGTAATTATGTCTCATAGGTTTAATAAAATCATCCTTTATACATTCCATGTATAGCATGAATGATTCATGTCAATTTGAGGGGGCGGTAGTCCACACTTCCTCAAATGAAATTATCGTATTTACACGTTATGGAAAGCATAAAGGTATGTTGTAAATAAAAATTATAGAATCATAGAGAAAAATAAATATAAAAAATATAACATATAAATATATTTCCATCATAATGGCCACCATGAGATTTGGTAGGAGAAAATTGAACAATCATCATTTCCTAAGGCAGTAGTTCGCCATACACAGAAATATTATGTTCGTATCCATTAGATGGAGGTGTGTGTAAGTTTAGTTGGATAATTATAATAAAAACATCCTAGTATATTGAGGAAACAATTTTTGTTATGTATTAAAGTAATAATAAGAGCATAGGGAGTAGATAAGGAAAATAAAGGAAATGATTTTGAGAGAAGACGTTACCTCAAAATCAGGTAACTTCTTTTGATTTGAGCCAAAATGATTTCTCAAATTTTATTATTCCCAAGTTAAGGATTATAGGTGTAAATTAGGGATTTTTTGAGATTATTTTAGCATAATTTTGATGAGAAAAGGGGCTTCAGATCTGTGATTAAGTGGGTAGAGGTGGTGGCCTTTTATAAGAGGGAGGAAAGGTACTTTAGGAAAGTCTTGAAATATTATTTTATTATAAATTGATTTTAGAATTATAATAGTTAAAAAGTGATATATTTCAAGTATAATATGATAATGTGTCTAAATAATCTCAACCAATAGGTTTTAGAAAAGTTTAGGTCACAAAATTAATCTTATCTTTTAGCTTTAACCCTTAGTTACAAACATTAACTCTTACCATGTCTTCTGGTATTTTCATAATACATGGTTACTATAGTTAATATAAAATGCCAAGAGAACCAAAAGTGGATAATTAATAAATTTTTTAACATTATATAATTAAGTTTTTTAAATATTATATTTTTAATACTATTATATCATTTAATAAAATAGTATTTGTTTTAAAAACTCATTTATGTCAATTTTGACACTATTTAGTAATTGATTTTTGTTAAAGACATAAAAACATTATTACTTGAACCAAAGGAATTAAATCAAATATAATATGTCAATAACATCTAAAAAATTATTTTATGGCATCAAAATATTCAAATTTCATTTATTTTAATATTTATAATATCATTTATTTGAATATTTCATTAATAAGGTAATCACTACATCATCATTGTGTCATAAATAAATTTATTTATTTAATGTCTAAAAATTATAAATAAAATACCATGATATAGGAAATATTTTTATATTTCCAATTAATATTTATATTCAAATATATAAATTGTATAACCCCACCTTAGAATTGTTTTAGTAAAAGATACATGTTTATGTTATATTTCCCTTTTCTTTAAATTAAAAATTATAAAATGTCATTTTCACACCCAAGTGGCTCCCAAATGCCAAACTTTAGGCATAAGGATACTAATGGTCATAAATATATCATCCAATAGTATTAGTACACGTTTTAGGGTAATTTGGTTATTATAATATTATTTTTTACCCATATTTACCTGATTTACCCTTTAACCATAGTAAATAAAAATAATTACTGAAGTTGCTATTCATAATGCCCAAAAATAAAAGGTACCTATTTAAATAATTTAGACCTTATGATTTCATATATGTAATCTATTTTTCCAAATTCAAAACATATAAATTTTAGTAATTAATTTAAAATTAATTCCCATTGTCAAAACCAAAAAGCAGGTTTTTAAGAAGTAAAAAATATCAAAAGATTGACATGTGTTTATGTCCAATTTAAATATAAAATTAATTATAATAACCAAAATTATATTAAATGATAAAAACTTATTTCATTTATTCTTTAAAATCATTAAATAATATGATTTAACCATATAAATTATTTTGACAGTAAAAGTTGTTTTCAATTAAAATTTAGCATATTTTTACTATTCATCAAAACGTGATAGTTATCAGAAAAATATCAAAAATTCATCCAAAGTAAATTTTGATGTCACTATTATAAAGAGTAATTTTATTTCATCAAATAGAACATATAAAGTTGTCAAAAACTAAATTTAAAAAGGGCTCTCTATCAAAAGTCGGTAAAACTACATTTTTAGAAAAATACTTCTTTTATCCAAAAAAATGAATTTGTTCTTATATCATATACAGAAAACATATAAGATTAATTTAAAACATTAAATTGAATATATAACATATTTTTTTAATTAAATAAAAATCCATAAAGAGTGATATGATTTTATAAACTCAATTATTCTCTTTTTAATTAGTTTTTTATAAAAACACATACTTTATATTCAATTGGTTTTTATTTCCATTTATAATAAATTTGGTAAACAATGGATCGTTATTTAAACATTTTTAAACCATATTTTTATAATTCAATTGATATTATTCATTCTTGTCATTCCAACAGCTAGGTTATAACAGTAACACTTAAATAATAATATTTAGTTTTTCATTTAAGCTCGATGTAGCGTATCATGTATGATATTGATAATAGTATTTCTTTCTTAAAACATGGGATGTAACATCATTCCCCCCCCCCCATTTGGAAATTGCGTCCTAGAAATTTTAAATTTTGTCTTGGTAATTTCATTGAAAATCCAACATAGGAAAAAGAGTTAATAAAACTATCCCTTTAAAAGAAAGAAAGATAAGCACAAAGGTCACCCAAGATAAAACATACTAGGATTCCATGTAGGAAAACATGGATATGGATGAAAAACTAACCATCTTGTTCTGATAGAGAGTGATAGAAAACATGATCAGGAGAAAGTTATCAATCTGAAAATGACAAACTTGTGATGGGTTAAACGGTCTTTGATTCCCCGGTAGGAAAAGTAAACGGACAACATTTTTGTTTTAATGTACTTTTCAAAAAGTTGAGGAATTTATTTATGAGATTGACTAAGAACATAAGGAAACATACTTACTTGTTAATTAGAGTTTCATTCTTTAACAAATATATTCCACAAACTCATCTTTTCTCCAAACAATGAGTATTCAAGATGACTTAGTGACACTTGAAGCGCTAGAATCAACTTCTAGAGAATAACATAATCCACAAAAGATGAACCATATATTTACCTTGTCTTTAGAAATTAAACAAAACCAAAATGTCTAGTATAAGATCAGATAATCCCTCGAAAATAATAATCATTTATAAAAATAAATACAACTCTTAATCTCCAAAATTCAATAAACAATACCCCAAAGTTTAATAAATACCATTAAAAAAATAATTGTCTATATAATTCCCCAAAAATAATAATCCAAACTAAAATTGAAACCCAAAATTCAGAAGGATTCCATCACATAGTCTTCCAGGATAAATCTTAAAATTAATCTACAAATAACATTAACTACTCTTAAAGTCTCATACTTAAAAGTAATTAACCTAATCGCATATTCTCAATGATAGGTTAATCATTTACATAAATAACACAAATCACCATCTTTTCACAATAAAAACATAGATTATTTCAAAATAAAATTCAACCATTACTTCTCAAATGAAATCTCATAGTGTTTTATTTTCCTTCGGCATATAGTGTTCCCAAAAGAG
The DNA here is from genome assembly GCA_963277665.1 of Viscum album. Lineage (NCBI taxonomy): Eukaryota > Viridiplantae > Streptophyta > Magnoliopsida > Santalales > Viscaceae > Viscum > Viscum album. The sequence continues at coordinate 310,822,474 of OY728147.1, forward strand.
TGAACCCCTTCCAAAATAAAATTTATAAATTAATCACCAAATCATTTTCCTATACTAAGGATATCTATTTAGTAAAAACTAAGTTCCCAAAATCAACTTATTATTGATCCATAAAATCATTTAACTAAAATAATGAGTTATACTTACCAGGGACTTCATGTAGGTCATTGGTAGGCGATGCTCCCTTACCGCCCTTCGGTTGTGGGTTCGATTCTCGGGGCCTTGCCGGATGCGACAGGTTGTCACCCATCTTGCGGGTTGTCCCTTTTTATAAAACTCAAAAATAACCCTAACATGTTTTAACATCAATGGTTATATTATACTTCTCATTTTCATCCCAATTCATAATGACCTAAACATCTTAATTCATGAAGTATTATATATATTGACATTTTTTCACCTCCATATGATAAAATAAACCTATTCCCAATATAAAGAACATCATACCTTGATCATGTGTCCACCTAGTTTCATCGTCATCTTGCTTACGTAAATATAAGGTCTATGAATTGAAAAATTGATTTAGATATTCTTAAAAATAAATTTATTCCTTTATCCAAATACACCATGTATAACTCAGGTCATTTGGGTGTTCATAGAAAAATAGTTTTTGAAAATAATCATGTATGACGTATAATTTCAAAACATCTGATAAAACTTGATTTTTATAAAATAGTCGGACTGAGTTTGAGTTAAAAATTTCAATCAATGGTCCTTTTAAAATACCATAAGTGTGTACTGAAAGACTATATTTTAAAAGAAAATAAAAATAGGTTTCACAAGGGTCTCCTTCTTCAGCACCTTTTTCAAAATCATAATATGATTCAAAATATTGTGATAAGGTAAAATATTTGAAAACTCCTCGATAATATTTACCTTTAATAAAAATATGAGAATATTGAGAAATGATATTTTATTAAATAAAACTCATGATCCACGATGGTATTGAGGTATAGTGGAGGTGTTTGATATCTCAAGCAACTGCTTGCAAGTGATTTGTATGCTAGAAAAAGTTTCACAATCATCCAAACATAACTTTACAATAATTATTGAAATAATGTCATCAAGAAGAGACAAGAATTTTATTTGAGATCCTCCTCAATCCGTTTGTAACCAACTTTACTTGATCTAAAAAATTTATAAAATAAGGATTTAACCGAAATAATAGACATAGATACTTACCAAGTGGTTATACAAAACTCTTAATCCCTAAAGTTGTCTAAATTTTTCTTTTGATACTAACTATAAGGCCTCGAGCTTAAACCGTACATAATCTTGAGTTTTGATCACTAATTTACTTTATTTCACATAGAGGTTCTTTTCAGGTTTAGAGTTTTAGAGAATTAGGTCACAAATGTTACATTACATCTCAAAAATTACAAAGTAGACACTTCTAATCTATCAAAAAAAATTCACAATAATAAAAATCCTTAAATAAAACAAGAATTATTTTCTTGATGAAAATATTATTGAATTATTAATTTATCTTATCCTTCCTTATAACCTATGAAAAACATTTCAAAAACATGGGATGAGCATAAAAATCTCAGTAAGGAATAAAACTATTAGTCCATGAATATTTAAAACCAATGAAAACATTTTCACAAAATCATACTTTTCACCCTTAAAACATAAGCTAATTAGGTTAAATCATGTAATCATAATATTCCTATAAAACATCATAGAAATCATAAAACATAAAGATAACTTGTGGCATCCATATCATACTTACAATATATATTTCATATCTATATAGGGAGTAACCTTCATGGTTAATTTTGGAATACCAATCATAGTATATTCCCTAAATCTCTTATGAGAAACCTTAAATTTTACCTCTCTCACATTACCCAATGCATTGGAGAGCTATCATGGGATCACCTACCCTAGGTTTATCATAGAACCACCCATATTTGGTTTATCATGTAACCACCCATCAAATTTCCAAGTACTATTACATAATCATAACACATAAAAGATTGAAATTATCAACATTTCACTCTTTAATCACAAGAAATCAATTCAAGATATTGAAATATTCAATCCATTTCCAAAACCATTTAAAACATCTAATAAATAGATTTTTGGATAAAATTGTCCCATACCACTTTGAAACTTTTGAAATAAATTATCATTTCAAAAAATTCATGTCCATATAAATAAATTCTTAAAAATCATTTTGAAAACATGGACATTCAATAAAAGGTTTAAAATTAATAAATCTGTAAAACATTTAACACGATGTTTTAGTTAAAGAGTCCATTACCACTTGAGAAACACTTTAATAAAAATCATTAAGGAAAAAAATTAAACATAAATTTAAATATCATGAGAATATGTGAATTCATGATATAAAGAGTCAAAAGGGTTTTATATACACATTATAGGATAACAATGGTGCATAACATCAAGGTATTCTTCAATGAAAGGAGATTGAGAGGAAGTCCTTTAGAAAGATCGTATCATTAGATTATGGATAAATCAATGATATAAATATGTTTCAAAAATATAAATACACCCAATATAAGTGAATATTCAGTGTAAAACAATTAGAGTTCATTCATACATATTATTGGGAAAAAAACCAATGGCATGGATATTTAACTCAATGAATGGAGATTGAGTTAAGATTTCCCTTACAAAGATCATTTTGTGAATAAAATTGATTGATAATGTGTATTAACTATAAATAAACATAAATAAATTATAAATACAAGATAGTATATCGAATGTTATTTATCAGATAATCATAGCACGACATAATCAAGAAGTAGAAGATTAACCCAAAGAATGGAAATTGGGTTAAAATTTCCCCTACAAAGTTTGTATAAATAATGTAAGAATTTATAAATGGGGTTATTATGTGTAGCAACAGAATATCCACACAAATGGAAGTGTAAAATTCAACATAAATAAATAAACGGTGATTCCACACATAATATTGTCATAATATAATCAATAAAGTATGTGTAAAACCCAATGATTGTAAATTGAGTTTCGAAATTCCCTTAAAAAATAATTTTGTCAATAAAATAGATCAATTATGTGTATTAAGTATAAATCCTTATAAGGGAAGTATAAATACAATATAATATATCAAAATTCATTTCTCACATAATCATATCATGATATAGTCAAGAAGTAGAAGATCAACCCAAATAATGGAAATTGGGTTAAGAAGTTCCCTTAACCTGAATCCAACTTGTCTCGTTCATCCTTTATATTACTGAATAATAAACTTAGGTTAATTTATACTTGATTCAGAACCATTTTCAAGTTTATTATTCACTTTATATTACTTATTATCATGTTATAAAAATTATATAATTATTTAAGTTCATATGGGTCATTTTGTCGATATTCGGTACTTTAGTCGAAAGTGAACTCGTTTTGATATAAATTGTCCATGTAGTCAAAAGTACATAATCTAAAGAATATTATTCATGATTTAAATATCATATATATCCAGTATATATGTATTTATAATTTCCATAATATTTGGAGATAATAAATGAAATCCACCATTCATGGAGACGGTAGGCCGTACGTACGCATGAACACTACTTTCATTTCTTTGTCATATAAGAAGAATAATAATAAAATGATATAAATATAAATTATAATACCAGTTTTATATTTTTTTCATCTATGTATCATAGGTTTAATAAAAATATCCTTCATACGTTCCATGTATAGCATTAACTATTCATATCACTTTCAGGGGGCGGTAGTCCACACTTCCTCAAATGAAATTATCGTATTTACACATTATGGAAAGCATAAAGGTATGTTGTGAATAAAAATTACAGAAGCATAGAGAAAAAATAAATATCATATATATCATATATAAATAAAATTCCGTTATAATATCCACCATGAGAGGTGGTAGGAGAAAATTGAACAATCATCGTTTTGTGAGGCAATAGTTCGCCGTACACAGAAACAATATATTTGTATCCATTAGATGGACGTGTTTGTAAGTGTAGTTTGAATAATTTTCATAAAAAAATCCTAGTATATTGAGGATACTGGTATTTTTTTGTAATCAAATAATGATAATATCATAGGGAGTGGAGAAGGAAAATAAAGGAAAGGAACTTGAGAGAAGACGTTACCTCAAAATCGGGTAACTTCTTTTGATTTAAGACAAAAGGCTTTATTGAATTTTCTTCTGGCCAAGGTAATGATTATAGATGTAAAGGAAGGATTTTGGGAGATTATTTTACTATAAATTGGTTGAGACAGGGGTCTTGAGAGGTATGAGTAAATGGGTAGAGGTGGTGGCCTTTTATAAGAGGGAGGAGGGTCACTCTAGGAAATTCTTGAAATATTAACTTATTATAAATTGATTATTGAATTATAATAGTTTAAAAGTGATATATTTAGAGTATAAGATGATAATGGGTCAAAATAATCTCAAAAAATAGGTTTTATAGAATTTTAGGTCACACAATTAACCTTATATTTTAGCTTTAACCATTATTTAAAAACATTAACTCTTACCAAGTCTTTTTTTATTTTCATAATATATGGTTACTATAGTTACTATAAAATTACAAGAGAACCAAAAGTGTATAATTAATGAAATTTTTAACATTATATAAGTCATTTTTCTGGATATTATATTTTTAGGACTATTATATCATTTAATACAATAGTATTTTTTTTAAACTCATTTATGTCAATTTTGAAGCTATTTAGTAATTGATTTTTTTTAAGTCATAAAAACTTGATTACTTCAAAAAAATGGAATTAAATCAATGATAATATGTAAATATCATCCAAAAAATTTGTGTATGGAATCAAAATATTCAAATTACATTTATTTTAATATTTATAATATCATTTATTTGAATCTTTTATTAATAAGGTAATCACTGCATCATCATTATGTCATAAATAAATTTATTTATTTAATGTCTAAAAATTATAAATAAAATACCATGATGTAGGAAATATTTTTATCATTAAAATTACTATTTATAGTCAAATATAAGATTATATAACCCCACCTTACAATTGTTTTAGTAAAAGATACATGCTTATGTTATATTTCCCTTGTCTTTAAATTAAAAATTATAAAATGTCATTTTCACACCCATGTGGCTCCCAAATGCCAAAATTTCAGCCTAAGGATGATCATGGTCCGGAATATCACATCCAATAGGATTAGAATAGATTTTATGGTAGTTTTACATTATTACAATATTATTATTTTTACCCTTATTTACCTGATTTACCCTTTAACGATGGTAAATAAAAATAATTACTGAAGTTACTATTCATAATGTCTAAAAATTAAAGGTACATATTTAAAAATTTATACTTTATGATTCCATATATGGAATCCATTTTTAAAAATTCAAAATTCAGAAATGTTAGTAATTAATTTAAAATTAATTCTCATTGTCAAAACCAGTAAGCAGGTTTTTAAGAAGTAAAAACTATCAAAATATTGACATGTGTTTATATCCAATTTAAAAATGAAATTACTTCCAATGACCAACATTGGGTTAAATGATAAAAATATATTCCATTTATACTTTAAAACCATTAAATAATATTATTTTACCATATAAATTATTTTGACAGATTAAGTAGTTTTTAATTAAAATTTGGCATATTTTTACTATTCATCAAAACATGATAGTTATCAGAAAAATATCAAAAATTCATCCAAAGTAAATTTTGATGTCCCTCTTCTAAATAAGAAGCTTATTTTATGAAATAGAAGATATAAATGTTTCAAAAACTAAATTTAAAAATGGTTTTCTTTCAAAAGGCGGTAAAACTACATTTTTTGAAAAATACTTCTTTTATCTGAAAAATTGAATTTGATATTATATCATATATAGAAAAAATATAAGATGAATTTAAAACATTACATTAAATATATAACATATATTTTTCATTAAATAAAAATCTATAAAGAGTGATATGATTTCATAAACACAATTATTATCTTTTTAATTAGGTTTTCATAAAAACACACCCTTTATATTCAATTGGTTTTTATTTCCATTTATAATTAATTTAGTAACAAATGAATAATTATTTTAAAAAAATTAACCATATTTTCATAATTCAGTTGATATTATTCATTCTCGCCATTCCAACAGCTAGGTTATAATAGTAACATTTAAATAATAATATATAGTTGTTTGTTTAAGCTAAATGTATCATATCATGTATGTTATTGATCATAGTGTTTCTTTCTTAAAATAGGGGATGTTAAATACAACTAATAATCCACCTCAAAAACGCGCTCTAACACCTAAAAATGCTTAAAATTTTAAGTATAACTATTAATCCTTGGTCCAAACCTTTATTGAACCCATTGATTGGAAACCCTCAAGAACACATGGTCTCCAACTTCAAACTATAGGGATCCTTTCCTACAATCAGCATAAGCCTTATGGCGCTCCTACACTACCTCAATGAACTCTTGAACTATATGGATCTTCTCTATCATACTTTGCACCATGTCTGGGGTAGTAAATACTAAATCTATGACAATGATCCAACAAAACATAGATTGAAATAGTATTTTATACAATTCCTTAAATGGATCTATACTAATGGAATAGTGATAGATATTTTTGTGGGAAAACACAAATAACTCTAAGTATTTCACCCATAATATTCCAAAGTCTAGAATGAAAGTTCGTAACATATTCTTAAATATTTAGATGGTTCACTATGTTTGGACATTCATCAAGGGATATAAAGTAGTGTTAAGGCATAGTTGGGAGCCAAAATTATGTTATGATCCTCTACAAAATCACTAAGTGAATCAAGGATCCTGATCAAAGATGATGGTAATTGGAAACCTATGGAACCTCACTAATTTTTCAATGTACTACCTTGCAAGATCATCCATGATACTTGACTCTTGAACTTCCAGAATATTGATCAATTTTTTTGGCTGATCTATAATCACCCAAATGGAGTCATATTCCCCTATACTATGGTAACCTGGTAATGAAATCCATCAATATATCCTCTAAATTCCACTAAAGGACATTTACAGGATGAAACAACACTCTAAAGATACCATACTATGGTTTCAACTACTGACAGACCAAACACCATGCCATGAAATCCATCATTGATCGCTTTATCCCAGACCACCAAAGCCACCTCCTTGATCCCTATAAAATCATTGAAACACTTGGATATACTAATAAAGTTGATCTATAAAACTCATAGAGAACTCCCTCATGCATAACCAATAAAACATACAGCCTCCCCTGAAACAACATCTGATTTTGACCATCCTCCAACCACCCCCTGAGAGCATCAACATGTCCAAATCGATCTCACATCACCTCCACCTCTGAGTCTCCACACTAAGGATCGTCAACATTATATAAAAATTAATATTACACTGTCATCTAGTATAAACAACCCCTATCATCATCCTTCTATACACTGATATGTAGATCTGTTAACTCCTCTATCACTCTCCAAGTATCCTCGGACTCTTGAATAATATATCCCCATGACTTCTTACTCATCACTTCAGCCACAACATTCCTCTCTACTAAGGTGTAAGAGATCTCAAAATTATACTCTTGAAGAAACTCCATCCACGTCTACTGATTTGGATTCAGATCTCACAAAGTAAAAATATACCTCAAACTCTTATGGTCCGTGAATACCACAAATCACTCATTGGTGAGGTAATATCATCACTACTTCAAGGAAAACACTATTTTTACTAAATAAAATTCATGGGTGGAATTTTTATAATCATGGGAATGTAACTGTATAGACCGATAATAGATCACTTCCCTCCACTGCATCAAGAGACATCCTAATCTTGCACTTAAATCATCATAAAATACCTCAAACGGCACCCCTTCCTACGACAATTAAAGCATTGGGAAACTAATCGGTATATCCTATAGGTAGTGGAATTTTTCCTAAAACTGATAAATCTATATGAAGGTATTTTCCTTCTTGGTCATATCCATTACATGTCATCCCTCCATTTTATTACATAACTTTTCATTATATGGTAAAAACAGAGGATCTTTTAAAGTTTAGTTTCTTGGAAATAAGGAACATAATACATGAAAACATAAAATATTCTTTTGAAATAAATTTTAAATACATATTCATGGGTTCAAACTAAGTTAATTTTACTACATCTCATATCCCAGGGACATACATCAAAGAAAATGGGTGATCATGAAGCCCTATAAGGTAATAAGAAAGAGAGACATATAGCATGTGATCATGGGACATATCAAAAAGAACATGAGGTATAACAATAAGAAATTAACAAGAGGTATATCATAATAATAAAAAAATGAATCATAACATGAAAATTTGACCAAAACATTTAAATGACACATTTATAAGCATATCAACAAGGTTTATCACCAAGGTGTTATAAATGAAAATTGCTAAGGTGATTCACCAAGGTATCGTAAAACATGTCATCTATAGAGATTAAATTCTTTACCCAATACATTGTAATTCTATCAGGGAGAACCCTTAATGTGTATTAATTCATGTGAGTCACATTTATCATAATAAATCATTTCATTAATAACCCATGGAGAATAAATAACAGGTTTCTTATAAAAAATTTTTGCATACAAAAGAGATTAAAGATAAGATCATTACATCATTTTTAACCCACAAAAGGAAATTCAGATTTCATATATGTAAATACCTGAAAAGAATATTAATTTTTAAATCTAGTTTCAAACCAATTTAAAAGAAAATATGTTTTGGGTATTCAAATAAAAAAGGAAAAGATAATTTCTCATGTAAAAGAGGGAAAATTGATAAGTAAATTCAACTGTATGGTGGTTATAAAAAATGGTTTTAGAATATGGTAAAATGAGAGGGGAAAGGGTATAATATTCATAAAATAATATTATTATAGTAATGGGATAATATAAATTGGAAAAAAGAACTTATTTTGGAAATTATAGTACATACCCTGTGAAAAAGGGAACTTGAATGGAAAACATAAGTGGAGATCTCCCTTACCTTGAAGAGTTGTTCCTAAAACTTGAGGATGGAAACTTGGGGGGCTTGAGGACACCATGGGGGACTCTATGGGAGGAAAACCACTATAAGGTAATTAAGTATGGATTATTATTTAATGGGAATGGTGAAATGGATGGGTATTTATTGCAAAAGTGGAGAAATTGTTAATAATTTCCAAATATAGGTATTAGAAATCTAGGTTGTGCAAAATAAAAAACCATTGGGTTTCCTTAGTTTTTTCTCATAGTTTTGGACATTTGGGTCATATTTTATGATATTTTAATCTACTAGAACCAAACACCATTTTTTAATATTTCTTCAGGCATGGAAAAATAAATATTCCATAAAGTAATGTTTTTAAAAAATCAGATTTTCCTTTTTAGAATTTAGAAAGTCACTTATAGTTTTAGAAATTGATTAAAATATATTAAAATACTTAATATTAAAAAAATTGGTCTTGGATTGTGTTTAGTAAATTATTATATCATTATGACATAAATATGAAGTCATAAAATATACCAAAAACCCAAACTCTATTTTTTATTATTCATGAAAAAATAAAGTATTTTAGAAAATTCTCATAAATTTTTACTAACCTAATTTAGAAGTTATGATTTCAAATATAATGTTTATTTTTCTATAATAATTCTATAAATATAATAATTTTAACTTTTATATATAAAAATCCATATTTATTTAAAAAATAAAATTTTTTAAGACACAATCAAAATTATGACACTTATAAAAATTACCTAATCCATTATAAAATTATTTTATCATTTATATTTTGATAAGTGTGTTTTAAAAGACAATTTTGATTAAAAAAATATTATTTAGAATAAATGAGTGTATTATAAAATTTTATATATTTTCTATAAAAATACAATTATGTTTTATTTGTGTCCAAAATTAAATTATCAAATTCATCTCAATTAAACATATATTTTATTAAGAAAAACTATTCTTAAGAGGAATTGATGGGAAAAAAATTTATTTATAAAAATTAATTTTTACTTTAAGTAACTAAGGTCTTGACACATAACCCCTTATTACACCCACATACTTCCTAAGGTTAAGATGTGCGATGGAGGTAGTTTCATGGGGTGGCTCAGCTAATATCAACCGAGTGGTAATCTCTAGTAACTTGAACTTATCCCATAGTAAATTTCATTCAAGGTTCACTTTTTGAAGCTCTAATTGGTCTTGGTTAAGGGAAAACCCCAGTGATGATACCTCTATCTCGAGTTCTGACAAATGGGATTCAAACAGTATTACTCTACTTGTTGAGTCATCGATTCTACTTGATGTATCAAGTATCTGTTGAAATTACTACTTATAAACACTAATAATAATAGTAAAATTATCACCCATGGGTATATTTTCCAATGATTAAATTGACCAATTATTATATTAACCAACATTAATATAATGATTAAATCCCAATGGTCACATTTCCCTTGATACCTTAGAAATACCACTTCATTCTTTCAATCAGAATTCACCACAATTTCTCCCTAAGGTTATATTTTCATTTCTTAAGATTTTGTTTGGTTTACTAATATTTTGTTTCATTTATATAGCATTTATAGTGGGGTGATGATTCTAGTAGATTGGGGTGATCCTTATTTTCCCATTTTAAATTTTATATTTTTTTTATCATGTTATAATGTTTAGAATTATAATTAGATTCATAGATAAATAATGTAACGATAATTATTAATGACATAAAAAATCTGGTTTCTCTTTATTTTCTACATGTTTAATATTATATAATATGTAACAAACATTTATTCAGGAAAAAAATATCATTTAAAAATTTCTGGTTGTTACACATTAATGAGACTGCAATCTGAGAGAAATTAGACACAAACCTCTTATAGTGTCTTGTAAGACAAAGGGATCATTAAACTTCTGTTATGTTCTTCATTACTTCCCAAGAAACAACTACCTCAATATTTAATGGGTATATGACTACACCATGCTAATATAATACATTCCCAATAAAGTGAACCAATAATGTCAAAAACATTCACTTGGATAGCTTCCTATAGATATTATGGTGTCAAAGAACTTGTAAGATAGATATGATAATATTGAAATGTTACTTCATCGTATTTTATTATATAAGGATTTAATCGATGAACATGACTACAAACTAGTCCAAGAACTCATGGAAATTAGTGTTCATGAATCCCATGAATATATCTAGAACATTCATGCCATCAAACTACATAACCATAAACTCAAAGTGTCAATATCTACAAAAAAGTCATTATTTAGTATTATATCCTCTTTTACCCTAATTTGGTGATATCTTGACTGTAATTGGATCTTTGAAAACAATCTCTCCCCATTAAACTGGTCAAATAGAGTATCTATCCTTGAATTATGTTAAAGGTTCTTGACCATCACTTGGTTCAACCTCTAATGGTCCATACACAACCTCAAACTATCATCCACCTTCTTAGTGAACTACATTGGAAAGACCCAAGGAGGTTCACTGGGATGGATAAAGACCTTATATAATAAACCATTGATATATATCATCAACTACTATTAATCCATTAGTTTCATATTATAGGGAACAATCAAGATTGGAGATATTCCCAATTGTAACTCTATCCCAAACTCAATGTCACGAAGATGGGGTAGTTTCACAACCTCATCTAGGAATATATATAGAAACTCCTAAATGACTCTAAGATCCTTCACTACCTAAGCCTCCACTAAAAATTCTACCAACTAGCTACTTTCCAATAACACCACTCACTGGTTTTTCATATCGGGAAACGATACTCTTCTCTAAAAATAATCAAAAACTACATGTATGGAATATATTCAGCCCATGAAAAGGATGACATCATATGGTTGTATCTAAAATAGTAATAAGTTACATAACAACTAATAGTGCCCCATAATTAGTCTACATCCCTATCACATATCAAAAAACTTAGTTTGGCCTCCAACTGGAATGGATAAAACCAATGGAATTGGAAGTCTCTCCACCTCCAGTCCTAACTTATGAAACAATGAAGATGCAACAAAGGAGTGAGAAGATCTAGAATTAAACAAGTTGGAAACTAAGGTAGATGATATATTGATCGTATATTAAATAGCATCTGGATCCAATGGTATTGGAACCTTTATTGAATGAAAATGTCTAATCCTAGATCTTATGCATTGCCGTTTATGGCCTCCATAGAATGCTTAGGTTTGGGACCCTAAGGAAGAGGACCATCATGAGGATATACTCTACTAGATACATATATCCTTAGTGGGGTATAAACCCACTAACCTTGTTTCTGAACAAAATTTGGTGACTACTGCTAGTGATATGTCCTTGGGGGAATCTGTTATTGCTTTCATTGTGGCTAAAACGGGGCCTGACCACCCATACAAAACTAACCTCCTTGAACGGTCAAACACTATGACCATCAATGATGGTGGCCTCCATAAGAAAAATAAACCATAAGAGAGACTTTGGTAGATGATCAAGAACTAATAGCCCCAAAAAATAGGGAATCATACTTCTACACCTGACTCCCTATTTATTAGAACCTTGACTACGCTGATATCCATAGTGACCCAACTAAAGCTCTACTCCTTAAGAAAATCTATTGACCTCCCTCTTGAGGAACTCAACACTATGAGTGAACCAACTTGATCACCTCTTCTTTATTATGCACCACAAGATATATAAAAATCATAAATGGTCTGAGTGTATATTTGATCACGGGATACAACACCACCTCAAGATGCTACACTTAGGACTCCTTGTCGAGAAAGAGATCAATATAAAAATGCAGGAGGTCCTTGAAGCTGATCTCGATCTCCCACACACTCAAGATCCCTTGTGGGATGGATAGAAACTCCTTCCACTTTTTCACCTTTATCATTGATGATAAGAACTCCAAAAAAAACTTCTTTTAGAAGTTATAACAATAAGCATCCACCTCCTTCCACTCTTCAAAATACAATATCCACCACGAGCATGTTGCCCCTCACATTTGGTTGATCACCAATAGATTCATTACTCATCTCATGCCCAAATAAAACTAAATATGATAACATACTTCTCCATCCAGTTCTCCATATCTAGATCACTAATGATCCCCTCATATTTTTCCAAACATTGATGCTGGAAGGAATACAATGTCTTTTTCCACAACACATAATCCTTGGTTGGATCAATCCTTTAAAGATCAACTAGATCATCTTGTAGGACCTATTTTCCCAAAATTACACATTGAAAATGACTAGGATCCATCTCTGAAAGAATCATAAGAGAAACCCTAATCCCAGAAGCATGTAATTTATTTAGATTCATTTATTTAAGTTCATTTATTTAAGTTCATTTATTTTCTCATGATCACCCTATTCAATCACAAACATGGATAATCATGATGCGCATATTTCTCCTAGGTATCAACCTAGAAATAAGTGTTAGTTCACTTAGCATGTTTAAAAAGCTTAAGTTCCTTATTTATGAACATAGGGGGACCTAAAATCCTATGTTCTAACTGGAATCCCTTGATTTCATCATGATCTAAGATCAATTGACATTGTTTAGCTTTTAAATCATGAAATCCTTGTAAGTTCCTAACCCCCAAGCTCTATCTAATCTCTCATCCAAGAGCTTTGATACCACTTTGTCATAAAATTCATCTCTACTGGTACACCTCCCAATCTAGTAATGAAGAGCAGTGAACCTCGAGTCTCTACTCTAGTAGGCCCTAGGTTAATGATTAGCACAAAGGGTATAAATCACTCAATCGGGAGGAATTATCCCCAATATAATGAACAACATCAATATATAATATGAATAAACACTAAAAAACTCCATTTAATAAATATAAAATAAACCAAACCATCCCACAGTGTATGTCAAGAAATAAAAATAAAATCTTCAAAATAAAAAAATAGTAACAAGGGAAATATTAAGGAAGAAACTTCACAATTTCACTAACATCCAAGCTAGTAATGTCCAGATTAATCCTTGAAACCCTCTTATAAACATAAAAATAGTTTATATATATGTAGAGTAATCATAACATGTATAATTAGTAGGATTGTACCCAAGGTCTCTCACGAAAATATGAGAAGATCATACTGATGCACCAGTAAATAAAAGAAAAAACTAATAGGAACCTCAAAATATAAACTAGCCATCCCAACTTCACTAATGCTCACTCACCAAGTAACATAAGTGAGTAGTGAGATAATATCAATAGAACATAATACAAGTAACCTTGCATCCACTTACCAACTATTTTCCCACTCTCATGCCCCAATATAAGAATTCATGTGCTCAATCCCTTCCCAACCTAATGTGGTTCATGACACATCCCTTCTTACCCCAACCTCCCATATGGCCTAATATCTTGTTCTAGCCTCAGTGAATATCCACAAGTCATTTATCATTTTCATATCATTATCTGCATACCATGTTCTCATAATCATCATTATAACACCCTCGGTTTGAGGTATGTCCTACTCTTTTATGCGTTTTTTAGATATAATTTGGTTGGTCTTAGTATTAGTAAATTTTTAGAAGATTTTGGAAAGTTTTGAAAGTGTTTTAGAGGTCACACAATTGGTGAATAGTTAGGGCAAACCATTTGGATTCCCTAGGTAACTGTATGGATCTTGAGAGTCTAAGAAGAGGCACATGGTTGGTGCATGATTAGGTAAAATCATACAGATTCCCCTGATAATGATGATACATGGGAAAAAGTAATTTTATATAGTTTGTGCATGAATTTACAAACCATGTGGAAAAAATGTGCAAGCTGGGAGTTTTGATAGAGTGGCTCCCACATGGTTGGTGCATGGTTTGGTAACTCGTACGTTCTAACAATGTGAAATTATTAATTAAATCCAAGGTATATTTTTAACTTGAAAACTCCCCTAAAACACTCATTCCTTCTCTATTATCCTAGGATTTAGAACCAAAGGACTCTTATAGGAATTTTTGGAAATTATCTTCAATACATAGACCATTTTAATAAATTTTGGTGTGTTTGATCTAGATAATCAAGGTATGTTGTCTATTTATCCTTTTTCTTCTAAATGTCATTATTTCATATCAGGGAGAACCCTAAATAAAAACTATTATGCCTAGATTTATGTTTTAGTATATGTTTTGATGGGGTTTTTTGGGAATTTTTGAAGGAAAGGAATAAGGAACATAGATCTACCTATATTTTTGTGTGATTCTTCAAGAACAGAAATCATTTAATATAGGTGGATTCTATCTCTTTCCACTTATTTTAGACCTTAAAGTATTTGTATTTCAAAAATTCTTACTTTTTTTGTTGTAAAAACCCTTGATAAAGGATTTTTGAAAATATCACTTATTTTAAGGCTTTCAAATCATGGTTTTATAAATATGCACACAATGTGTTTATTTAAAATTATAAAGGAGAATTTTTTTTAAATAAAGTATGATTTGAAGAGACTTTGGTATACACAGGTTAACATAAGTTTTTGATTCCATTACGAGGATATTTTTTTTGATCTAGACATGGTTTCCTATGCCAATTGGGGCATAACCAAGTGATAACATGATATAAAAATGAATTATCAATCATGAGTATTTGAACTTTCATCTTGGGTGCATGCATTTGTGTGTGAGTTTATGGAATGGTTATTCCAAGAAGAAATAAAATACATGTTGTTTACAAAAAACTTATTTTATAAACAAGTCAATCATAAAAATCTTGTTAAATAATTATTTGATATAAAATGTTTTGATATTTATCTTTCTAGATTTTATATGAAATGATTTCCTAACTATTTTTCATACTCCTATTTGTTTTGTATAAATTATTCTAACTTTATCTAGTTTTAGTGGCATGTGTGGGAATATTTTGGCATATTTTCTACTGATTCTATTTACTCACCCCCTGCATATTCACCTTGGTGCATATGTAGATGCTATTTTTCATGAAATGGTTAAGGTAAAGATTTAATATTTCTCTATTGGATCGTAATAATGTTTTGGTCATGGAATATGGGAGATGGAACTTGGGAGTTTCTTGAGTCTTGGTATCAGGGGTTATGCCACCTTAGTTTCTAGTGTCTTTCACGTATTTATATTTTTTGTTTCTTTTTTTGTTTATTTTTTTTTCTACTCTGATATTGTTTTAGTTATTTTATATATTGAGTTTTTTTTTGGTTTCATTCATGCATCATATTATTTCTTATTATTGTTTTATGTTTCATGTTTTTTGTTTAAGGTAAAAACATACCCCATGTTTTAGTAAATCTCTTGGTATTTATTACCAACCTTTGTTGTCCTAGATATGACACCTAAGTTCAGTATCACCTATACCTTTTTCCAAATTGATGTTTTAGGGGAAATATGTTACAAATGGCATTAGTTTTCTCTGGTCTATCTTTTGGATGTTATTTCTAGATATAATACATGTTAGAACTAAAAATATAGAGTATAAAAAGACATAGATAACTTATTTTTGTTGAAATTCAAGTTACTGGGGTGGTTTTGGAACAAAAAGTGTTCATACACACCTTTAAGAGTGTTTTCACCTAATCGTCATGGGTTTATCCTGATGATTATAGAGTATCATGCATTGGTAGAGAGTCTTCTCACTAGGACTGCATCATTAATGTTGTATATGATGATTGTTGAAATATTTTCATGATAATTTGGTGACTAAGTGGAAATTTTCTATGGTTATAGAGAGATGGAACCAATACAAAGGTCGTGAAATCAATAGGAGGATGCATATGAAAATTTAGTTCAAAATGAACCACAGGTGAATCAATAAATCTTATATAGTATAGTAAAAACCTTCCAAGTTTTTTATAAGGGAAATTAGATTTAGCAACAACTCCATAAAAAAATTCATTGGATTTTTAAAAGAAAAATCCATGAATATTTCAAGGAGATTAAAGATTGGAGAATATGGAGGAATGAATTTTTAGAATTAATAGAGTCTTTAATTTTTTGAGAACCCTTATCGATATCTTGGTAAAACTAGAAATATACATTCTCAAAGTCCTTATAAGTAAACGGTGGTATATAGTTGTTCAAACCAAACAATATGAGGACCTTATTGGAAAAGGGTTCAAGGAATTATTTAATAAATAATTATACCCCCATGCCTTCAAGATCATAAAACTACATATTTCTTTTCTCTTAAGCTAGAAAATATATATTTCATAGAGTATGAACCTATGTTCATGGATCTATCTCACTTTTATCTAGATTTCACCACTAACAAGTACCTGAAAGTGTGTATTTTTGAAGTAGGACTATGTCTAAACATTTTCTCTAAATTACTAATTATTTGTATCGATAATTATATAGATATGGTTAATAGAGAGACTATGGTGGAAAAGAAAATTGCGGAAACTTGTGGTGATGGGGACAATTTTACTTATACAGGTACAAGTTGGAACTCCAATTCTAGAAATAAATGAAAAAATGAAACCTATTATCATGGGTACATAACATCAAAGAATCAATCAACCAAATGGGTTTCTTTTCCTACTTATCACAACACCATACCAGGTAGTTTTTAGTGTGGATAATTGGAGTATAAGAAAAGGTATTATATGACACTATCTCTAAAGTGTCACAATTATAATCAAATGGTAAACCTTAGATGTTATTGTACTATCACCCCAAGGAAAAATGCAGGAAATAACACCAATTTCTCATAATCCTATTACACTCAGATAGATCAGTCTCATCAGAATAGTTATTATCCCCATGAGCAACAGAGTCAAGGTTATTTTAAGAACACTCAACATTTCATCGGGTGCAACAACAATAGGGAAGAAAAATTATTTTGGAGGACCTATTAAGTAGTTGTATAGTGTATATTAAATAGTCATGGAGGATCAATTCATCCCTTCTATGGTGAAACATACAATCCTTCAACTCAACTCTTATGAAATTTTTGTTTTGTATAGGTGCATGCCACGCTTTTTTTACTTATCATTTCTTAAATATTATGGGTATGCATATATAAATTATTTATTATGTTCTGAGCATCCAAAACCCTATCTAGAAATATAATTATAAAGTCATTAAGTGTGTAGCATGTTATATGACTATAAATACTCTGGCCCTAGTATCCCAGATTTGGTGGTTAATTTATTACATTGGCATAAGATATAAGGAATCAGATCCCAAATGACTGAATAGTTTAGTAGTCTGGGTAAAATAGATACATAATTGAAATTAACATGACATTTTAAAAAATAAAATACAAAAAAAAATTCTTTTATAATTCCATTATTCCCCTTTGCATATATTTTCATATCAATCATAAAACACTTCCTAGTATCTTATAGAAAATAAAACATAATAAAGGGGTGAACTCATATACTTATTAAGGGTAAGAATATAATGTAATATATCATGAATAAATAATCATAATCAATATAGAAAGGTAAATAACTAAAACACATTCTATTTAATCATTAAACTGATCATAATATGTTATAAATAAATGATGATAAAATAACTCTATATAAATAATCACATAAGCTTGAAACTTATCCATTAATATTCTAACTAATTGAATAATCACATTGAAATCAATAAAAAATATCATAATAGGGGAATTAATAAGGTTTCACATCATAAAAATATTTTCAAGACCTTTCACAAGATAGTTTATTTCAATGGTTATAACCCCATTTAATTTGGCCAACTGATTTGTCTCATGAGACCTGTCGATGCATAAAGGGGCTATTTATAACCATGCCCCACCTTTCACTTAATAATTCCAATAAATTATTCATATGAAAGGGTTGAATAATAATCAACATAAAAAATTGTATTAAAAAACTAACATATTAAATGTTAATACTTACCCCAATCAAATAAACATAGTCATAAACCATCCAGAGTAATATGGTGAATGGTAATAAAATTGTATATACTTAGTCAAACTCATAATAATCCATACAAATAAAGAATAAATATGATATCAATAAAATATATCCAAAATTTATCATAAGTACAATAAACTTTTTATGTCATTGATGAATACAAATACCATAATATGTCATTAAAAATATTTTTGAAGAAAATAACCATTTCACTTTGAAAATATTTTTAAAACAAAAATTTTAAAAAATAATTTTAAAATAATTTTATTCAAAAATAACTTTTGAAAAATGATAAAATAATATTTAAAACATTGAGTGGTCATGATGGTGGAAAATTCCATTCATGTTGTACACATTAAATCAAAGATTTTTTTAACATTTTCAGTAAAATCCAAATGGGCCTTATTTTGAAAACGATATGAATATTACTTTAAAAAAAATTCAAAATTAAAAATGGGTAAAAAAAATTATTTAATAAATCATTTTTAAAAGGTTAAAAAAATTTAAACCCTCTTTAGAAAATAAATATTTTTATGAAAAATGATTTTTGACTGAAAAGAGAAATAAAGTTGGATTTTCTTAAAAACATTTTCCCAAATATTTTAAGTACTAAAGGGTGGTAAAATGGTACTATTACTTTAAAAAGTTCATTAATAACAATGGGAGAATAAAATATATTAATTTTAAGATATAAATATCAAATAATTCTTTCAAGGGATACTTAAACAAAAACAGTCCCAAACAATGACAAGATTATGAAATAAACCCTTACTAATTTGGTAACTTCTAAATCATAATACCCATAAAAGAAATAACTTTAAATGAAAATTTAAATAAAATTAATATACTTTTATTAATGATATAAAAATTAATAAGATGCATTATATCCACCACACATAGGAATCAGTGATGAATATGGCGTATGTCTCACGGAAGTAAAAGTGAGACAGGAAACCCTTCCCTCGAGTTTGACATCCTTTGTATGTGTATGAACCTCCTATATAATAAATATAGGTTTATTACACAAATATTATAGAATCATACTCATATATATCATACCATATATTATTTACTTATAGTATTTTATCATCTGTTTATTAACAATTCTTTTTTAAAATCACTGTTTTGGGTGATAATTTCTTCGTTTTTCATATATGTTTTAGTTCGGTAATTTTGGTACTTTTAATTTGATCCTATTTACATAATATATAGTATTTTAACCATGATATAAATATAATATATATTCATTATATATTTTTTTATATAAATCTATTAAATTTAGATATAGAAAATGGATGACACCATTCATGGAGACAGTAGGTCCTACATACGCATGAACGTTGTTTCCATTTTTCTTGACGGATGGAAAAAAAGGAAAATAAATATTAATTAATATTTATATAATCATTATTATTTCATATATATCATATATATTAATAAAATACATACTTATTACCATCTATGTAAAAATAAAATGAAAAACATTTCACATTACTATGTGGAGGCGACAGTCCACATGTATACACGAGCGACATTATTGTTTTCCAATGTATTAGAAGGTAAGAAGTTAGATGTGATATTATATTTCCATAAGTATGTTTATTTCATAAAAATTATATATATATATATATATATATTCATTAAAATTATCCTTATTACCTTCCATATAAAGTTCAACTGAAAAATGAATCACATCGCTTTGTGAAGTGGTAATCTTTCGTCCACACAAGCGACGTTATCGTATCCCCGTAGAATGGAAAGTAAGAAGTTATATGTGATTTAAGAACTCCAAAAGTATAAAAAAATTCATAAATATCATATAAATATGTTAAATCCACCATTATATATATCCTTTAAATGTGGTGATGGAAAACTAATTATATCATTTCGCGAGTCGGCATTTCGTCGTACACATAATCGGCAGTTTTGTTTTCCATTTGATGGAAGTGGAGATGGATCTAGGTTATTTAATTAACATAATAAAATATAATTATATATGATATAATTTTTTTATTATATTATCATATTTTAATAAGGTTTTAATGAGTTTTAAGAATAAATAAAACAAATACACGTGTTTAATAATCTTTCCTCTTCTTCAGAGAGCCTCTGTAGGTTTATACCTAAAGCCTTCTTAGGAGGGAGACCTAATCAAAATAATGCCACTAAGATGTGTGGAGTGAAGTAATGAAGGTATTTTGGTAGTTCTTGGCTGAACCAAGGGGTTTTGGAAGTGTGAATAGGGAAGGAGAGGAGGTGGCCTTTTATAAGTGGGGAAGAGGACACACATGGAATTTTTAAAAAGATTAAGTGATACCCATATTTTCCTCATGAAACAAGCCTCCAAATAAGGTAATTATAGAAAATTATAGGTTATAATGTCTAAATATTTATATAAAATGGGTTTTTGATAATTTTTAGTTCATTTTTAACCCTAATATTCTTAGTTTACCCCCCCCCCCCACCAGTAAACCCATTTTTACCTTAACTGCGGTAATTAAGTTTTACTATTTCCACTATTCATTATGGTCAGAAATTAAGTTGAAATTATTATAAAGTATTAATTATTCTGATTAAAAATATTTAATCTATTTTTCTAAATTCAATTCAAAGAAGTGACATGATTCAATTTTAAATTAAAATGTATACGCAATAAAATAACAGTTTTCCAAAGAGAAAATTATCAAAAGTATAGAATTTTTTAATATCAAATTCAATATAAAATTGATTCTTATGACCTAAATTAATTAAAATGTAATATAATTAAACTAATTTTACTATAAAATCAATTTAAAATATAATTTAACTTTATAAATAATTTAAATAAAATGAAAACTTTTAATAAAAATTAGTATTTTTCACTATTCATCAATGAAATGATCTTTTTAAAAAGTTATCAAAAATTCTCCAAAAAATAATTTTGAAATTTAGATTTCATAAATAAAGTTTATTTTTTCAACTAAAATTTATAAAATTGGTAAAAAATATTTTTAAATTATGTGTGAAAAGCGCAACTAATCCACCTTTTAGAAAAATATAGTTTTTTAGAAAACATTTATTTCTCGTTCAAATGGTTCTTATTTTATTTTTAATCAAAATATAACCATTGAATTTATTTTATACATGTGTAATCCATATAAATTTCATAATTTATTTATTACTATTTATATATTTCATCTTAATGACTAGGTTATAATAGTCATGTTTAAATAATAATATTTTAATAGAGTATCACATTTCGTTCAAACCTGATGTTGTGTGCATTGAAAGCTATCAAAGATATTAAATTTATTTAAAAATAAATATATCATAAAGTCTTAGGGTGTTACATTCTATTCTAATCATGGTGTTTCATTCCATATATTATATTTAATATGATGTTTCTATTTTAAAATCTCAAGGTGTTATATTAAACCCCCTTAAATAAATTATGTCTTCACAATTTAATCTTGATCTCAATAATTAATGGTTTGGAATTTGAAAATACCCTTTTTAAAACCCCACATCATAAAATGTGTTAATAAAACTTCCACTTGATAAGAGATAAAGTTATGTATGAAGGTTATCCATAATAACACATTATTAGGTTTCCAAGTAGGATAAAATTAGTGGGAAATGAAGATATGGACATGGAATAAAAGAGTAAATAATAATGGAGAGTGATATAGATCATTGATCACAAGAAATTGAATTATTTAGATAATTTAATAAATAAAATCCATAAATATGTGATGAGTTAATTGACCATTTGATTCATCAAAAATAAAGATTCTAGGATAGAATTTTTGTTTAAAGATATTTTTCCTGAAGTTAAGGAATTCGTTTACCATATAGACTGATAACATAATAAAATATATTTGATATATTTTTATTTTATAGGAACAATTTCATACTTCAGTTTTGTTTCAATAAATTCCTAATTCATCTCTTACTCTAAGAAATGAATACCCAATAGTAATTTTTATGCCTGAAGCACTAAAATTAACATTTAACAGATTATTAGAATAAAAATTCATTCCACCTATCTCTAGATATCTTCCAAAGACAAAATGGTTAGAACAATTTATTCAATATGATAAATTAATCTCTAATACATCAATAGTAACACCAAAAATTCAACTTAATCCATTTCATAAATGGTAAGCCTTAAGAATCACCCAAAATATGTCTGAAAAAATTCAATATCTAAAAAATTATATGGGGGGTCACTAAATAGACATTATATTCCCCCAAAAAATATAAAGTGGCTCTTAATGTCACGTTCCAAATATGTGAATAACTTGATCACTATAAAACCTTAATTAAAACATGTATGATTCTAAAATTAAAATATCAGGTTGTTGAATATATTTCTTAAGTCCAAACATGAAGTAAACTACAATAAAGATAACATAAACCCTCAAATCAATAACCAATATAAAGGTCACCAACACTATCCCATAAAAATTTATTTATCATTATTATCTTAAAATACAACACATATTAATGGTTATATTCCCTCAATCATGTGTTTTCTAAGAAGTTAAACTTTCCACTAAATCACTTTTCTTGTCCATCGATACCATTTAACAAATTCTCTTGAATCATTAAATAAAACGTATTGTAGTACAATACTTATACATTTCATAATTTTTATAACCATATTATCATTGATAAAATACTCCTATAACATAATTATTTATTCCAAATACAAGAACATTAATCATTCCACTTTTTCTATAGTAATATAATAATATTGATCTTGATCCCTTATCTTATTTTGTGATATATTTCCTTGACACTTGGGGAATTAAATTTTTTAGTTCCCTATATCCTTACATTTGAATCATTTCATATTAACAGGTTATTTCTTGACCTTTCAATCATGTGCATGGTGGCCTTTCTACCCAAACTTTTAGTAAACTCTCATTCCCTTCAAGAAATTACTAGAGTGTTTCTTTACACAATTATCACATGGGGAGAAATCCTTCTTTCCTTTTTTCCCTTCGTAAATATTTTGTTTTTACAATCCTCTTCTTCTATTACTTACCTTTGAATCCATTAGACTTGTATAATTATTTCTCTATCTTTATACCACATGATACCATATCCTCATTGATTATAATATTTGGAATACTAGTTCCCTTCAAAGAAATGTATTAATCCCATAAAATAAATGGTGAGTATTTCTATTTTGATTACAAACATATTTCATAGCATTCCTTACTAACCTAGTAAAGTTGGATTCATACTTAGAAACATTTTCATCTTACTTTTATCCTAGAAATAGGAATTGTATCTTCATATTTTCTCATTGTTCATGAGGAAAATACTTTTCCATAAAGAGTACCTTAATATACTTTCATTCCTTGTTTTATTTTTATTCTTCATCCTTAGTGTTTTGAATAAATTACCACCATTAATATACATATCCTGAGAGATGATAAACTATCATGATAACTTTGTCCCTTTAATTACTTACCAAATAAAGAAATATATTCTCTAAGGAACTTATTCATTGCTCAGCTATAAATAAATTTTTAATCAAATTAAATGATGGAGTTTTTTTAAACATAAATCGGTCTAAAATTTTTACATCACATGGTGGATCTGAAGGCTACTCCATACGGTCAAGGTTATTTCTCATAACCTGAGTTTGTTTCCACAATATGGTTATAATTTGATCAGTTCTAGATTTAGCATCAAATATAGCTTCATTATATTTTTCAGGAAGGAAATTCCTATATGGGGTACATGAATTGATAGAGTGTAACGCCCCGACCCCAGTTACCCAGAGTCGGTGCATTATTAAATAACATTGGCATGATCACAAGAAAGATCAAATCTCGAAAGACTGATGGGTATAGTAGCCTTGGAAACACTAGATATATTCATAAGTCTTAAATTACATCATAAAAATAAAAACTAAAACAACATCATATTGTCTCCATAGTCCACACTATTATCCCCTCATAATATCCCTGCAGGTCATTCATAATTTACTTCTTCACATCCTGGGAGAAATAAAACATAGAAAAGGGGTGAGCTCAAATGCCCAGTAAGGATAACAATATAGCAGAAACTTTCATAAATAAGAATAAACATTTAAGGCAGTGTATAACTAAAACAAAATCCTTTTAAACTTGAACTTCAACATAGTATGGCAAAAATAAAATGAAATAATGACATTTACTTATTCACATGGATATTCTACTAATCGAATAATCACATGAAATATCAATAACCACTTTCATAATGATGGAATGCATAATGCAAGACTATCATAACCACATAGCCAAGGCCTCGTGCCAAGACTACAAATAAGATTTTGTCAAGGCCTTGTTCCAAGACACTAATTTGTCTCATGAGACCTACCGATGCATCGAGGAGCTATAGTGGGATCCACCCATCACATATTAAGTCCAATACATTCCCATATGAAAAGTTTTAAACATAACATAAACATTCATATTAAAACTAGCATACGAAATGTCAATATTTTCACCATAAACCATGAATGGTATAAAAATTGCACATCCACAGTCAAACATATCACAAAACCTTCAATACAATATAGAAGTTTTTTATCATAATAAATCAAATTTAAATAATCTTAAAATTCATCAAAGGATGTTGACATAGATGAAATAAAAACTATTTGAGAGAAATATCTCTTTTCTCGAAATCATTGAAAAGTCACACATTTATAAAGGAAGTAATTTAAAAGAGATTTTTGAATCAAAGTGTCCCATACCACTTTGAAACTTTTGAGAAGAATTATCATTTCAAAACCTTCATGTCCATATAAATAAATCCTTAAAATCATTTTGAAAATATGGACATTAATTAAAAATATTTAGAAAGATAAATCTTTAAAACATTTAAAATTCTGATCTTGATAAAGAGTACCTTTCAAAAATTCTTAAAATATTCATTTTGAAATAATTTAAAAGTCACATAATTATAAAATAAAACATTTACTTTGAAAATATTCTTATAAGCTTGTAAGGGAAGCTTTGAAGATTTTATAATGGCAGTAAATAGCCGCACCCGCCGTATAAGTTAAAAAAAACATTCTTACCTTAAATTTGTCGAAAGGTAAAAAGTGCCTTGTTTGGAAAACGACGGAAAGATTCATTTAAAAACACATAAGGGTATAAATGACTTTAACCCATATTCTTTTTAAATATTAAAAAAAATTGAAATACATTTCGAAGAAACATGGATGTGGATGATAAAGAAATCCCAGTAGATTATTACGTATAAACAACCTCGGATAATGAAGAGATTGAGAAATAAAACCTTACCTTGTACTTTTCCTTGGTTGAGGTTGGTTAACCTCCTGTATAATGGTGAAATAATTTTTATTAAATTATACAAGAATCATATATATTAATATGATATCATATATGATCTTTTAACATTGATTTGTTAATAATATCTTAGTATTATTGTTGTTTCGGGTGTTAACTTACTCGTTTTCTTTTATATGTTTTGTTACATAAGACATGTTTGTAATGGATAGGTTGTATCTTAATCATATCCAGAATGATATAAAGTCCTTATATACTATTATTAATCATCAAATGAGAATTATACTTGAATGGATACGATTGAGAATGAATCTCATCGCGTTCGTGGAGACGGTAGTCCGTACGTACGCACGAGCGACAATATCATTCTTTTGATATTAAAATAATATATAATTGTATGGTATAACATATATACAGAATAATTATCATGTTATATTTATTATTTACATGAGTTACACATCATTATTATACCCATCCAAATAATAATTTATTGAATAACAATTACACCACGACGTGGAGACGGTAAGCCGTACGTACGCACGTATGGTGACATGTTATTCAAAGGATGGATAGAATAATGAATATGATTGTACCATATTTATAATAACATCACAGTATATATAAGATACTGGAGTTATTATTTTATAATGGTAATAACAAAGAAAGAATAAGTGGAAGAAGAAAGGAACTTGAAAAAGGGTGGTGAAATTATTACCTCTTCTTCGGGTTCTTCCTTTTGATTTGATCAAAAGGGCTCCTTAGGTTGGCTTTCTGACTAAAGGAAGGCCTCTAGGATGAATTGAGGGAAGTTTAGATAGTATTTGGTCAGAGTTTGGCCGAACCAAAAGGCTTTGAAGGTGTGAAGTAATGAGAAGGAGGAGTTCCCTTTTATAAGAGGGGTGAGGGGCACCTTTGGAAAAGCTAGAAATATTATTTTATAATAAATTCATATTCAGTTTCTAATTGCTCCAAAGTATATTATTTAAATTTTAAGGTGGGTATAGGTCTAAAACCACTCAACCAATAGAATTTAGACAGGTTTGGGTCATTATATTAACCTTATCTTTAAGTATTAACTCTTAGTTAATTAGTTTCACTTTTACAATGTCTCTTTGTATTTTTATATTACATGGTTAATAAACTTACTATATACATCCAAGAGACCATCAAGTGGTCTATTAATGATACACCTATCATGATATAAGTCTCTTGTCCAAACCTTATATTTTTAGGAATTTAATATCAATTAATAATATAATATTTGTTTTAAAAACTCTTTTATGTCAATTTTGACACTATTCAATAGTTGATTTTTTTGAAACTTATAACAGAATGATTACTTAGAAAAAAGTCAATTAAATCAATCCTAATATGTCATATTATCCTATAAAATTAGTTTAATTCATTAAAAGTCTCAAATTATATTTATTTGGGTATTTATAATATCAATTATTTTAATTTTTCACTATTATGGTAATTACTGCATCATCATTGTGTCATAAATAAATTAATTTATTTAATGTCTAAAAATTATAAATAAAATATAATTATGTAGGAAATATTTTTATCTTTCTAACTAATATTTATAGTTTAAAATCCAACATATATAACCCTATGTAAAAAAAAAATTTCTAAAAGATATATGATTGTGTCATTTTTGTATTCATTTTAACTTAATTAAAATAAAGTGTCCCTATCACTTACAAGTGGCACCATGGGGTCCCAAAATCGACCCAAAGATGCCTATGATCGAACATGTATCAACAAATAAGGTTAGGACACGTTTTAGGGTAATTTGTTATTATTATAATATTATTTTTTAACCCTTATTTACCGGATTTACCCTTTAACCATGGTAAATAAAATATTTACCGAAGTAATTATTCAAAATGTCTGAAAATAAAAGTTACCTATTTACACAATTTGAACATCCTGATTCCAAATATGGAATCCATTTTTCCAAATTCAAAACACAGAAGTGGCAGAAATTAATTTAAAATTAATTCCCGTTGTTAAAACAAAAAGCGTGTTTTTAAGAGATAATAACTATCAAAAGATTGATACTTGTTTATGTTCGGTTTAATTGTAAAATTATGTCCAATGAACAAAATTGTTTTAAATGGTAAAAATATATTCTAAATATAATTTAAAACCATTGAAATTTATAATTTATCAATATAAATTATTTCGATTAAAAAAGTTGTTTTTAATTAAAATTTAGTAATTTTCACTATTCATCAAAATATTAAAGTTATCCAAAAAGTACCAAAATTTCACCTTAGGCTAAATTCTATATTCTGAATCCAAAAATGAAGTCCATTTTGAAATATAAAATATATATAATTTCAAAAAGTAGGTATTACTATTCATAACGGCTAGTTTGATTGGTTATGGTGTGTTAGAACTCGGTGTTGCCTACAACACACGCTATCACATTATTCAAAGAGAAACATACCGTAGAAGTTTGAGGTGTTACATTATAAATTTTTGATGTCTCCATTTAGTCAAAAAGTTTATAATATTTTATTTAAAAAGGGTTCACTATTAAAAGTTGGTAAAAGTGCAATACTAAAAATGAATTTGTTCTTACATTATGTCTAAGAAACTCATAATATGGATTCTAAAATTATAAGGATTATATAAAGTTTAAAATTTAGTTAATAATATTCATAACCTCTTTTGAACGGCTTGTTTGGTAAGTCATGGTGGGCTTGAACTCGGTGTTGCGTGTAGTGCAAGTTATTGAATTAATTTGAAGAAATAACACACTATGAAATCTTGGGGTGTTACATATAGTTTCCATTCCTTTCACTAGGTTATATTTCTGAAAAAAATTCATACACTACATTAGATCCTTACCTATTAAAACAAAATGTGGAATCCAAAACTAGTGAAAAATTTAACATAAATTAAAAAAATTATGCATGGATAATATTATAATCATAATCATGGTTTCATTGGGAAATTTTAAAAATCATAAAAATATTCTCAAATCCTTCATAATGGTTTCTAAAAAATATTAAATTAACTAAAACTAATCCCCTTATATTATCAAACGAGTTATGTAGTAAGGCCTATTTTTTGTGTACTAACCATTTCTCAAGTCAAGTTTGACATGCCTTCTTCAAGGTTATTACCCATAGGTACATATGTGCCAGAACTACATTCGCTTATAGTATCTATAAAGAGATATATTTCTAGGATAAACCACATAATCTCTTCCTCAGTAGAACTTTGAGATATTATTCTATATCTATCCTCAGTGTCTATTACAGGGTTATATTCTCCAATTTATTTTTTCCTAAATCTAATTCCAAATATTTTTACTAAACTTCCTTTGATACCAATGGTAAATACCTTTACCCTAGTATCCTATAGTTAGTGGTTACTTTATCAGATTGGCATAAGATACATGGAATCATATCATTAATGAATGAATAGTTTAGTAGTTTTGGTAAACTATGTACATAATTGAAAATCACATTACATTTTAAAACATCAAAAAAATGAATTGTTTTTATTAAAAACGTCATTATTATCTTTTGCATATCCCTTCATATCAATCATAAAACACATCTAGTTATCCTAGGAAAAATAAAAGATATGAAAGGGGTGAGATCAGATGCTTGGTAAAGGTAAGAATATAGAAGAAGCTATCATGAATAAATAATAATAATAAATATGTCAAGTTAAATAATTTAAACACATTCCATTTAATAATTAAACTATGTATAATATGGAAGAAATAAATAATGATCAAATAAATCCATATAAATAGTCACATAATCTTGAAACTTATCCATGGATATTATAACTAATCGAATAATCACATGGAAATCAGTAATTTATCTCATAATGAAGGAATGAATAATTTCATATATCTAAAACATAATTTCAATACCTTTAAAAAGATAGTTTAAATCTATGTGTAGAAACCCATCTAATTTGGCCAACTGATTCGTCTTGTGAGACCTATCAATGCATCGAGGGGATATCTATAACTAATACCCACCCATCACTTACTATGTCCATTTTATTCCTCATATGAATGGGGTGAAAAATAATCAATATAAGAATTCATATTAAAAAACTAACATACTAAATGTTAACACTTACCACAATCAAATAAACATAATCATAAACCATCCAAAATAATATGGTGGATGGAAATAAAATTGTACACCCTTAGTAAAACTGATCATAAACCATCAAAATAAAGAATAAATATGATATAAATACAAAATATCTCCAATGGAACATAATTACAAAAAATTATTGATGTCATTGATGAATGGAAATACCATAAAATGTCATTAAAAACATTTTGAGGGAAATAACCTTCTTACTTTAAAGATATTGTTTTAAAAAAATCAAAAAATATTTTGAAAATAACCTTTTAAAATGAGGAAAATAATATTTAAAACATTTATTGGTCATGATGGCAGAAAATTCCATTCATGTCGTACATGTTAAAATAAATATTCTTTTCACATTTTTATTAAAATTCAAACGGTTCTTATTTTGAAAATAACATGAATATTCCTTTCAAAAAAATTTGTAAAAATTAAAAATGGTTAAAAATGTATTTAATAAATCATATGGAAAATTTTAAAAACATTTTTTAAAATAATTTTAGAAAAAATGGATTTTGATGAATACAGATTTCTGACCGAAGAGAGATATGAAGTCGGATTTTCTTAAAAATATTTTCTCAACAATTTTAAGTAAAAAAGAGTAAAAAAATGGTACTATTACTTGAAAATTTTAATTAATAACCATATGATAATAAAATATATTTAGTATAAGATATAAATAAGAAAAAAATTACCCCAAGGGAGACTTAAACTAAAACAATTCTGAATAATGATGAGATTTTGAAATAATCCATTACCACTTTGGTAACTTCTGAATCATAATCACCATGAAATAAATAACTTCAAATAAAAAATTAAATACCATTAATATAAATTTATTAATGATATAACATATCAAAATTTATATTATATAACCATGCAAAGTAATAAGTGGTGAATATGTCGTATTTCTCATGAAATTAAAAGTGAGATGAGAAACCCTTACCTCAGGTTTGAATTCCTTTGTATGTGTCCAAAAATAATGTATAATAATTATAGGCTTATTATACATATATAATATACCCATAATCATATATATAATATCATATGTGATTTACTTATCATCTTTTATCACCCGTTTATTAACAATTATTTGTTAAAATCACAGTTTTAGGTGATAATTGCTTCATTTTTCATGTATGTTTTAGTTCGGTAATTTTGGTCCTTTTAATTTGATCATGGTAGAATAATATAAAAAAAATTAACCATGATATAAATATAATATATATGCATTATATATGTATTTATACTAATCTATTAAAGTTATATATATAGAATGGATTACACTGTTCATGGAGACAGTAGGTCGTACGTACGCATGAATGTTGTTTCCATTTTTATTGAAAGATGAAACAAAAGGAAAAAAATATTGATTAATATATTTAAAATAATTATTATTTCATATATATAATTTATTTTAATCAAATACATCCTTATTACCATCCATGTAAAAATAAAATTAAAAACATTTCTCATCGCTATGTAGAGGTGGTAGTCCACATATACGCACAAGTGATGTTATTATTTTCTAATAGATTGGAAGGTAAGAATTTATATTTGATAATATATTTATAGAAGTATTTTTAGGTCATAAAAATCACATATTTTCATTAAAATTGTCCTTATTACCTTCCATGTAAAGTACAAGTGAAAAATGAATCACATCGCTTCACGAGGAGGTAGTCTGTCGTACACACGAGCGACATTATCATATCTTCCATAAAATGAAAAGTAAGAATGTATATGTGTTTTAATAACTAATAAAATATAATAATTTCATAAATATAATATATATATTTTAAATTCATCATTATATTCAGCCTTGAAATTTGGTGATGGAAAATGAATTACATCAATTCGCAAGGCGGTAGTTCGTCGTACACACAATCGACGGTTTCATTTCCCATTTGATAGAAGTGAAGATGGATATTAATTATTAAATTAAATTTATAAAATATAAATATATATTAGATAATTATTTTATTATATTATCATAGTTTAAGGTGGTTTTAAGGAGGTGGAAAACAAAATAAAACAAATATGCACATTTAATAATTGTACCTCTTCTTCAGAGAGACTCTTTAGGTTTTACCTAAAGCCTTATTAGGAGGTATTACTAATAAAAATAATGTCTATAGGGTGTTTCAGGTAATTAATTAATGTATTTTTTTAGGTATTTTCTAAACCAAATGGTTTTGGAAGTGTGATAAGGGGAGGAGAGGGGTGGCCTTTTATAAGTGGGGGAGAGGACACACATGGAATTTTTTAAAAGATAAAGTGTTACCCATGTTTTTCTCATGACAAGATCCTAAATAGTGGGTCATTATCAAACCTTATAGGTTATAATGTAAAAATAAATCCCTAAAATGGGTGTTAGAGTAAGTTTTAGGTCATTTTAACTCTTACCTTCTTAGTTTAACCCCCCTAGTAAACCCATTTTTTCATAACTATGGTAATTAATTTTTACTATTTTCACTATTAATTATGATAAAAAATTTAGTTTAAATTATTAGATAATATAAATTATGATGATTCAAAATATGTAATACATTTTTTCAAATTCAATTTACAGAAGTGGCAGAATTCAATTTAAAATTAAACCACAAACGTGATGAAAGAGTTGTTTTCCAAAGAGAAAATTATCATAAGTATAGAATGTTTTAATATAAAAATTCAATATTAAATTGATTAATATGACATAAGTTAGTTTAAATTTAATATAATTTTACTAATTTTACTTTAAAACCAATTTAAAATATAATTTAACTTTGTAAATAATTTAAATGAAAATGTAGTTTTCAATAAAAATTGATATTTTTCATTATCCATCAAAAAAATAATCTTTTCATAAAATTATCAAAAACCATACCAAAGATTATTTTGACATGTATATTAAAAAAATTAAGTCTATTTTTTAATTACATTTTTTAAAAGTGCTAAAAATTAATTTTAAATTATGTTCACAAAGCGTGACTAATCCACCTTTCATAAAAATACAGTTTTTTGAAAAACATTTCCTTCTCTTTCAAATGGTTATTATTTTATTTATAATAAATATATAACTATTAAATTTATTTTATACATGTGTAAACCATATAATTTTCATAATTTTTTCATTACTATTCATATTGGATATCTTAATGGTTATGCTATAATGGCCATGCTTAAACAATAGTATTCTAATAGAGTATCACATTTTGTTTAAACCCGATGTTTCGTACATTGAAATACATCGAAGAGATTTAATTTATTTAAAAATAAATATATCATAAAGTCTTATGGTGTCACATTATCTTTTAATCTTGGTTTTTTGTGTCATATACACTATTTAATATGATGTTTCTCTTTTAAAATATCAGGAAGTTTCAATAACTATTTATGGGGATCAGTTTTTTTGGGATTTTTCCATTCTAAAGATAGAAATATTTGATCTAATTATTGAAATGGATTGGATTATGGATTTTAAATCCAAAATTGATTTTTATGGTTGGAAAGTACATTTTACATATTTACATGGAATGGTACACTTATTTAAATGAGATGAGGATATAAATTCTAGTAGAGAAGGACTTTTGGTACTGATTGTAAGGAATATCACTTATCATCTAGCAACATTAACTCTATCAAATATTGATGTAATCAAGAAAATATATTTTTCATCCATCATAGATTGATATCCAAATGTTTTCTCAGAAAATTTCTTTGTATTACCGCCTAAAAGGGATATGGAATTTTGATTGATCTGATACTGAGGACTAATAATATTTCACTTATATATTATAATATATCACCAACATAATTAAGAGAATATAAGGTCCGGTTGGAAGAGTTGTAAAGTAAAGGTTTTATAAGACCTATTACATCACCTTGGGATGATCAGGTTATCTTTGTCAAGAATATAGGTGTTTATCTTCAGCTTTTCATTGATTAACATAAACTAAACAATGTTATGAAAAGAATCAGTATCTTATTCCATAAATTGATGATCTATTTAATTAACTAAAGGGGTGTGGTTCTCTAAAATTGATTTGTGATTAGGGTACCACCAAATTCATGTTAGGAGGGTGGAAATTTTGAAGAAAACTTTTAGGATTTGTTATGTTCATTATCAATACCTTGTAGATCCCTTTGGTTTTATGAATACACTAATAGTTTTCATGGAATTTATTAATCATATATTTTAGAGGTACATTGACTACTTTTTATGGTATTTTTTTATAATATTTCAGTATAATCTTGAACTAAGAGTAACCATGAATAACACTTGGAGGTAGTATTGAGCACCCTATGGGAACACTAGCTTTAGGCTAAATTCTTTGTGTGACTTATGGATATAGGAAGTATGCTTCCTTATCCATGTAATTTCTAAGAAATGTGTATTGGTAGATCCTAAAAATATAGAATATGTTATCTCTTGAAAACCAACCAAGAATGACTTTTAGATATGAAACGTTTTGGTCTTAGTGGGTTATTATCATCATTTTGTTTATGAATTTTCATGAATTACCTCTCTGATGATAACTTTAATAAGGAATGGTATTCCATTACAATGGAGTTATGAGTATCATAAATCCTTTGAAATAATAAATCCAGACTCACTTTGGTGTCAATCCTTACCTTACTAGAACTGGGGAAAGGTTATGTGGTATATTTTGATAAATCTAGATCTGGTTTGGGGATTTTTCTCATTAAAGGTGATAATTTTATAGTTTAAGACTCACAACAGTTGTGTGCACATGAAAATAATTATCTAACATATAATATGGAACTATCTGTAATGGCACATGCTTTGAAAACTTGGCATTATTATCTATTAGGTGAAAATATCATTATTTTTACCGATCAAAAAAGTGTAAAACGCATCATTTCACAACAATATTTGAACCTCAGGCACTGATGATGGATGAAATTTCATCTGATGTTCAGATTTGACATAATGTATACACTGGGTAAATGGAATTTTTTGGATTATTATCTAAGTAAAAATCCATATAATCAATTGGTTAAAGAAGATTATGATTAGTGGTAGTTGATGATGATAATTATGGATATGCATCTAAATTATGCTGAACAAGATAGGTTTTCGATCTTCAATTTAGTGTCACCTTTTCCAAATATTGTTGAGTAGGTCAAGGATGCTCAAAGACCTGGCCTAAATTGTATATCCATGAGGTCAAAACTCAATGTTGGAGATAACATTGATAGATGGATGGATGATGTAAACTTAGTGTTGTGATTTAGATATTGGATAGTTGTTCCTCCAACATATTAGGAAAAACTTCTTTCTAATTATCATCATTCAAAATGGGATATTCATCCATAAATACAAAAGATTTACAAGGCACTAAGGACCCATTTCTGGTGGTCAAGTATAAAATTAAGAGTCGTTGAATATGTTTTGAAATGCCTCATCTATCATTAGGTCAAGGATCAAAATCTAAGACCCAATAGTATGCTAAAATAATTACCTATACTGGTATAGAAGTGGGATAAAATCTCTATAGAATTTGTTACAGGTTTACTGAGAACAATGTGGATGCATGATTCATTTTGGGTGATTGTGGACCAACTCACAAAGATATCCCACTTCATTATGATTTGTGAATCTAATACAATATAAAACCTATCAAATATTTATATATGGTAAGTGGTAAACCTTCATGGTGTATTAGTTTCAATATTATCTGAATATGAACTTAGGTTTACCTATTAGTTTTAGTAATATTTATATAAATCCCTTTGAACCCAATTGACCATGAGTACATCATATTACCCTCAAATGGAGGTGAATTTAGAATGTACGATCCATAATTTTGAATACATAACCATAGCTTATGTTATGGATTTATATGGCTCATAAGAGGATCATTTACATTTAGTAGAGTTATTATATAACAATAGTTATCAAGATGTGATAAATATATATCCATTCAAAGAATTGTATGGTCATTTGTGTCAATCTTCAATTTTTTGGGTAGAGACAGGAGAGAATTTACTGATTTGATATATCCTAGTTCTTGAGATAATGAAGAAAATTTAGATGACCAGGAAAAGAATGGAAACAGCCTAGAGTCATCAAAAATCTTATGTGTACCATCATCATCACTCTTTATAATTTTTATTGGGGGACTATGTTTTCTTTAAGATCTCTTTAATGATGGAGTATAATCATTTGGGTAAATATGGGAAGTTTTCTCCTTAATATGTTGGAACTTTTTAGATACTTGAATGGATTGGTGATGTGTCTTATTGATTGGATTTACCGCCAAAGTTCATTTTGGTTTATAATATGTTTCATCTATATCAATTAAAGATATACTAGACTAACCTTGACCATTTAATTCGATAGTACCATGCTGATCTTGAATGAATGCTACATTTATCTATTCCCCGATACATATTTTGGATAGATGAGAGAATATAAATACCCCAACTCCGGCATCTTAGAGCTAGTTTCTTACTTTATTACAATGGAATAAGATACAAGGAATTTCATCCCAAATTATCGAATATTTTAGTAGTCTTGGTAAAATAGATATATACATGCCTCCATAATTCATTTGAAATTACAAATTATAGTATATTTTTTTATGAGAATAACATTATTCCCTCTAGCATATCCTTTCGTAACAATCATAATACACTTCATGGGTTCCTATGAAAGGAAAAAAAATGGGTTAGCTCAAATGATATTGAGGTTTACATATAGTGTAAACAATTATAAA
The DNA here is from genome assembly GCA_963277665.1 of Viscum album. NCBI lineage: Eukaryota > Viridiplantae > Streptophyta > Magnoliopsida > Santalales > Viscaceae > Viscum > Viscum album. The sequence goes on from OY728147.1 coordinate 310,859,497, forward strand.
TCAATAAGCATAATCAAAATAGAATAGTAAATAACTGAACACACATGTCATTTAATCAATAATTGAGAATATAATGCATCCTAAGATAATATCATAGTGAAAATATCATGGATAATAATAACTAAAATTATTAATGAAGGAAATGATTAATTATTGGATATCATGTTTCCCAAGAACATGATACATTTGTTGTTAATACCTTTCACAAGACAGTTTAAAACTACTGGGTACAAACTGATTCAGTTTGGCCAACTTTATCTCTACTCTCAAGACCTTTCACATGACAGTTTAAAACTACTAGGTACAAACCAATTAGCTTTGAACAACTTATTTTTCTCATGAGACTATCAATTCATTGAGTATATTTCATTAACCAGTCCCCAAACCATGTATTTCATGTCTAAATCATTCCTCTGATATTGAATAATTGATTTAATTCATAAAAAATGTTTCTTATCAACAAATATTTGTATAGAGTAAAAGATATAGATTTAAAATTATTTTCCCCATTCAAAATAATAATAAACCATAAAAATAAATATGATTAATGGTACATTAAATTAATTACTCAATATAAAATTCAAAAAAGGATGTTTCTATAAATGAAAATACTTTAAATAGGTTATAGGAATATTTCATGAGTAAAATTATCTTTTTACATTAAAATTAATTTTTAAAATATAAAATCTATGAACATAATGAAGAAATAATTTTATTTGAATATAAATATTTAATCTTATAAAGAAATCCTTAAATAATTAAGGTTTCATGACGGTGGGAATTTTTTTTTCATTCTGTGTGAGTTAAAAATACATTCCTTTCAAACTTGTGTAAGAAAATACCATTTTGGAAAATGATAAGAAGATTCCTTTTAAAAAAATTATAAAAAGTAAAAAAGGGATAAAAATTAATTTAAAAGGTCATTATATAATATAAAAACCTTTTATAAATCATGGTAATGGAAAATAAATATTCCTCGGCAAATACATAAACTTAAACAATCTTGAATAATGATGAGATTGTGAAATAAACCATGACCACTTTGTAATCAGTTGAATCATACTCCCCATGAAATAAATAACTTAAAATAAAACTTTATAAACCATAAATAAAAATATATTTATGATATAATATATCAAATATCATATTATACACCAAAAAAAAATAAGTGGTGAATATGGCATATGTCTCACAGAAGTAAAAGTGAGACGAGAAACTTTTACTATGCATTGTCCTTTAGTTGAATGTTATTTAAAATCCTATATAATGGTGTAAATAATGTTATTAATTTATAAATGAACTATATTTATATATATGAAATCATATATTATCCTCTTATATCATCTTATCACTCATTTGTTAATAATATTTTGTTATTATCCTTGTTTTGAGTGTTAACTACTTCATTTTCCTATGCATGTTTTATCATGTAAGTCTCAATTATTGTGCATATAATATATTTATATCATATTTAGAATGATATTAAGGTCATATATATCATATTTATTCATTATATACATTTTTATAATCATTATTTAATTGTCAACATGGAAAATGAATCACATCATGTTGTGGAGACGGTTGGTCGTACGTACATACAAGCAACTGTATCATTCCCTTAATGGTGAAAGGGTATATAAGTGGATGCTATATTAAATTTTTCAAAATAAATATAGTATAATAATTATTATATATATCTATTATTTTCATCAGTATACCCATCCAAGTAAAGTGTTGATGAAAAAAATTACATCACAGCGTGGAGATGGTAAGTCATATGTACGCATGTGCGGTGCTTTTATTTTTCATAGGATGGATAAAAGGTGGAATATGGTTGTCACATAATCATAATATTATATAATAATATATATTATACTTTATTTATTACTTTTTAATGTAAACAATGCATTAAGATAAAGTCGAAGAAGAAATAAATTTGTAAGAGTGGGTAAAGATGATTACCTTCTCTTAAAGAATCCTCCTTTAGATCTCCTGTTAGGGACACTAGGGTTGGTATTTTTGGAATAATGGGACCTCAAAAACTTGGATAAAGATGTTGGGAGGAAAAATTTTTGGGTTTTTTTTAATATACAAAGCTCAAGTTGTTGTGAAGAAGTGACGGAGGAGTTTCCCTTTTATAATTTATGTGATGGGTACTTTTGAAATTTCTCAAAATATTAAAATATAATAAGGTTATTCTAGACCCAAAGACTTCAAAATGGTCTATAAATGAATATGGGATGAGATTTTAAACCATATATTATACACATTTTAATTATTTAATATTTTTGTGATTTATAAATAATTTGATAAAATATTATATTCATGAAATATCATTATTGTCAATTTTGACACTATTCATTACTTTGACATTAAGAATATCAAGATAACACGATATCTTCAAAAAAATACTTTTAATACATCCCTAATATGTAATATTCATATATAAAATTATTTTATCACTTTAATTAATTAAAATTAAATTAATTTTGATATTTTTAATATAATTTATTTCACTTTTACATTAATTGAATAATTACATCTTCATCATTGTGAAATTATTTAAAGTAATTATTTATTCACTAAAAATTATAAATAAATTACTATGATGTATAAAAATATTTTATATTGACAAATACTATTTATATTAAAATGAATATTCTATATAAAACCATATTATAAATATTATACTTATTGAAAACAAGAGTATGACATGTTTGACTTTTAACTAAATAAAATACTATTAGGGTCATAACCACTTACCAATGGAAAAAATGGTCATAAATAATAACCTTTAATTATTATGGAAAAAATTTATTCACACAATAAAATTTAGTCAATTGTTTTTTTAATTTAATGGTTCTTATTATTTTAATTAAAATCATTTTATTAATTTTTCTTCTGCTTGTATAAGCACTCTGTTAGTGTTGTGTAAGAATATAATGTAATTATTTCATATAAAAAAACTAAAAATAAATTACTACAATATAAATGAATTAATTAGGTTCAATTCAATCCTTTATATTCATTAATTATGTATATTTACTCATATGCATGTCAAGATAACTTATTTAATCTGTTAACTTGACTTTTCTAGACTTGTGTAATCATTGCACAAGTATTTAGTTAGGATTATTGTTTCATAAGTCAAAAATTTGAAACTATGAGTCAAAATCATAATTTATGACCTATTTTTAATAAAAAAAATTCGTTCAAATACTTTTTATCTCTCAATTAATATTTATAAGGAACTAATTTTGACTTTTCCAATACTGCGCAATTACTGCATTAACATTGAAAATGATTCTCATATTTATCATGAAATAATTTATAATTTATAGATTATTAAATATTTTTGTATTATATTTTCATTATATTATCATACATGATTCTTTACATAATTTTAATAAATTTTTATACCATAGTTATGTTTTAACGATATCACAAAAGATACCATATTTTAAAAACTGTATTTTTTACTTTTCATCAAAAATTTAACTTTTTCAGAAAATTATCAAACTTTCACCAAAGAATAATTTTGATATGATGATTTAAAAAATTAATTTCATTTTTTAAAATACATTTTCTAAATGTTTCAAAAATTAATTATATTTATTTCCTGATAGAAAGCAATAAAAATATCTTTTTGAAGAACATATATTTAAAGAATAAAATGACTTTACTAAAAATTGTGTGTTTATTTTCTAGGAATTAATAAATATTTTTTTTAAAATATTACCTTCATATATATTTCATTATGTGTTTAATATTATTTATTCCCACCAATTTAATGTCTAGTTTATAAAAATATTTCATTGTCTGTTTAGGTTGGGTGTTGCATGCAACGTAAGCTATCAAAGAGGTTAAATTTAAAAAGAGACATACCATAACATTTGGGGGTGTTATAGAGAATATCTTGTGTAGGAAATGTATTCATTTGATGAAGGTATTATGGATGCATGGTCAAGATCAGTAAGAGATGTGGTAATTTGAGGACTTCATGTGAGATTAATGGCCATAGCTCTTTCAAATCACCTTCAATCCTTACCTTTTCAAGGACATAAATCCTAATTATGAGGAGAATATAACACTCTCATTTTGAGTAATGTGATTCAATTTTATGTTTTTTTATCTGTAGTTTGGTTAGTCTTAGTCTCAGGAAGTTTTTAGAATATTTTTTTAAAAAATGGAAGTGTTTAAGAAGTCTCATGTTTGGAACATGGTTAAAGAAAACCATTCGGATTCCCTAGATAATTGTGAAAAATATTTAGAGAGTATAGAAAGATGAATATTGTTTCCATACAGTTAGGGTAAACCATATTGATTCCCTGGATAACCATGCAACATGGGATAGAGTTTTTTCTCATGGTTGGCACATGGATTTTTTTCACATTCATGTTTTCATTTTGAGGTATTATTTTGTTTATTTTCAATATAGTTATTATCCATGGGTTTCCCCCTTGAGTTTTAATGAAAAATAGAGAATTTGGGTTAAATAGTAGGTGGTGTATGGTCGGTAGATGGTTAGGGGAACCATGCGCCTTGCCTAGGAAAATGTGTAGCCCATTGTGTGTTTTCCGATAGTGGCTAACGCATAGTTCGTGCATGGTTTGTCAAACCATTTGTGATAACCATGCTGTCTATCCCTCTTGGATAGTAAGAAATGCACGATAACTGCATAAATTGGAAAACCATGTGTGAAAACCATACGACCTATCCAGGTCATTAAAAATTGATTTTTTTACTTTTATACCATATTTGATTTAAACCCTAAATCCCCCCATGCTCACCCCATTCAACCACTCCATCCCTAGGTTCCTCCCTCTCTCCCTCTTGAATCCCTTGGACTCCCTTCCTTATTTTGGTTTTTGTGTGGACTCCCTTCCTTTGATTCTTACCTTTACTATTGTACCAACAGTTCTAGAAGAAACCGTGGGTATAGGTCACTCCTATACTCATTGTTTTTAAAAAAAATTGTGCATAGGGATTGGATGGAAACCTATACCCACAGTTTTGGAAAATCATGGGTATAGGTTGGAAATTGTTTTCTATACCGACAGTTTTTGAAAAACAGTGGGTATATGGTTTTTTAATAACCTATACTCATGGTTTTATCAAAACCAGTGGGTATAGGTCAAACCTATACCAACGGTTTTAAAAACCATGGGTATAGGGGTTTTTAAATCCCTATACCCATATTTCTCAAAAAACCATGGGTATAGATCATGCCTATACCCACAATTTTCTAAAATAGTGGGTATATATTTCCCATGTTAAGGTGGGAAAACAATTCTATGGGATAAAAAAATTGGGAACACCTTTTGCCACTATTTTCCACCTATATCCACAGTTTAGATAAATATATATTTATATATCAATAAATCAATGTGGTGTAGTGGTTAGGTGCGGGAATTGTATACAGAAAGTCTAGGGATCGAAACCTGCAGTCAGTGATTTTTTAAAACCTATACCCATAGTTTTGAAACCATGGGTATATGGTTAATGACACGGTGGCATACACTTTTTCCCACATTTTTAAAACCATTGGTATATAATTTTCAAACCATGGGTATAGCTTAGAGCTATACCAACAGCTAAACTAGACACGGTTCCCAAAACCATGGGTATAGCCTATACCCACAGTTTTGGGGGCTATACCTGTAGGTTCTGGGCACAGCAAAAGCGCGTTGGTGGGTATACCCAACTTTAATTTTAGCGTTAACAATGATCAATCCGAGATCCATCATGATAATAAAATGTCAGATCTTCAGAATAGAATGAAAAATGAAAAATAAAGAGGGGAGACCCAAAACCATAGATAGGATCATCATATGTTGGTTATAATTAATTTAATTAATTGAAAAGAATTACCAGGATAGAATTCTTTCTTCGTTGATGTTTCCGGTCGTGATCTGATGTGATCCGTTGTTGTGACATAGAATCCAAGTGTAGGATTCCTCTAGAAGTGATCCACATGTGATCCACGTATCTCTGGACGACGTCGAAGGGATCTTTGGGTGATAGTGTGGAAGAGCCTTTGCTTGCGATGTCCGCCTTAGATCGCCTTGATCTGATGGAGGTGGATCTTTCTCTCGTAGCTTGAGAGCGTTCTTGGTGGAAAAGGAATTCTCTCTTGTCTTGAGATCTTTTCCAAATCCATTGTGAACAACCACTGAAAATGGATAGGCTAATGAGAATTATATAATTGGGATTTTAATTACTTAGAATAATAAAATGAATTAATTACCTGAAAGCATTTATTCATTTCATTTAATTATTAGCAATACCCCATGTCAAATAATAATAGTTGACTATTAGTATTACTTGACATGCACCCAGCGAATTACACCTAATATTATTTAATTAAATAAATAATATTATTTCTCATAAATTCCCAAAAAAAATACACGGTGTGTATATTAATATACATGGTGTGTAATTTTGTTTTTCCATTCTCTTTATTTCCCCCACCACATTTATTATACCTTAAATAATGGCTATTTATTTCTAAAATAAATATCACTGCATTACTTGCTAATAAATATATTATTTCTCTAACAATATATTCTCTCGAATAACTAGTATCCAAATAAATGCGATCAAGCGTCCTTAAATAATTATTAAACCACAATTGTGAATAATATTTATTTAACTTGTTAAATTAATATTTAACTGAGATAATTGGACACACTTAGTGTGTGACCCTCTAAGACTCTTTCTCAGTGGCATTAGGCGGAGCCTGCCTAAAGTCCAAGGTTAGAGTCTAGAAACATGCCAAGGCACCCATAGAGAAATAAGTTAACGTCGTAATGACGTTCCACCTCCTAAGAACGCTTACTATGTAATGTAATACTGTTTTCATGATATCTCAAATCAAGCGGGTTTCATGCTAGTTTCATCAACCCATATTCTCGATTATTCTTTCTTTGACTTTCCAGAATTGACCTCACCCATTCCTTACCATGGACATGGATTTATTTAGGCTATATCAATTCCATCAAAGGAGATGAGATATCTACTTCTATTATGGAACAGAAGGGACAAATCCTTTCTCGCATTATCTATTAATGTGGTATTACTCGTGACGCACCCAACATACCCAACCTCGTTGCGAACAGTGTGTCGCCATATTTTTCGTTAATACATCTAAGTGCACGAGTTGTAATACCCATTAATAATAATCTTAAAGTATAAGGACCAATACACACATCCGTATATAGGAACATCCAATGACACTATGAAATGTGGATTTCCTACTGGTGGGTCTCGTTCTCATAATATCCTCTGGGATATTACCAAGGGCGCACACCATGAGAAGGTGCCTCAAATTTTTATGAGTCCTCACCCCTAATGGCCTATATTATTTGTGTCCCTCAAATAAAATCATCCGGCCATAGAACATATGTTCAAGAACAGTGTTATGGCACTTTTGGGTTCTCATCATAGTAGGGATCCACTATGACCTTTAATGCAACAGCTATCCTTAAGAAATTATCACATGCATTGTCACGCAGAAGATCAATGAAGATGTGATAAGGTATTTATTAATGAATAAAGTAAAATGTAGTTGGTTCTAGGCCACAAACTCCAACAGACTCCCACTTGGACTAGAGCCAACTTCTTACAACCTTTAACCCGCTGGCTCTCAAATTATATTCATGCTTCTACTAATATAGGACTTTAGTAATGGAGTCTACCACGTTCTCTTCTGTGGACACTTTGCTCACTATAACTTCACCCCTTTGATAGAAATCCCTCAAGAGGTAATACTTCCAGAGTATGTGCTTTTTCCATTGATGTGAAATTGGTTATTTTGAAATATCCATTGTTGTAGTATTATCACAATATAATGTGATAAGATCTTTACTGCTAAGCACCACATCAAGATCCTGGAAAAAGTTCTGAATCCAGACGGATTCCTTGGCTGCATCGTAAGCCGCTATATATTCTGACTCCACTGTAGAATCAGCAATAACTGGGTTCTTTGAACTCTTCCAACTCACAACTCCTCCATTGAGACAAAAAACATATTCAGATTGTGACTTCAAATCGTTTTGATCTGTCTAAAATCCATCATCAACAAAACCTATGATGACAAGCTCCTCATCTCCTCCTTACACCAAGAACATATCCTTAGTTCTTCTCAGATATTTAAGGATTGTCTTAACAGCAGTCCAATGATGTTCTCCTGGATCTTCTTGATATCTGTCTACCATGCTCAGTGCATAGGCAACATCAAGCCTGGTACATAACCTGGTATACATGATGGATCATGTAGTCGAAGCGTATATGATCTTACTCATTCTATCTTTCTTCTATTATGTCTGAGGACACATTTTCTTAGAAAGATGTAGGCTATGTGACACTGGAACCAATCCCGTCTTAGATTGTTCTATACTAAATCTCTTTAGTATCTGGTCGATGTATGTACTATGACTTAGTCCTAGAATCCTCTTGGATCTATCATGAATGATCTTGATCCCTAGAATATAGGCTACTTTACCAAATTCCTTCCTAGATAAACCCTTGTTCAACCAGTCCTTAACTGACTATAAGACTAGTACATCATTTCCAATAAGTAATATGTCATCAACATATACTACTAGGATGATGAATGCATTCACATTAAACCGCTTATAAACACATGGCTCACATTTGTTCTTAATGAAACCAGATTCCTTTATGGCTCCATCAAATTGAATGTTCCATGACCTGGATGCTTGCTTTAATCCATAAATGGATTTCTGCAACTTGAAAACCCATTTGGATTTACTTGGTGTCACAAACCCTTCTATTTGTATCATATAGACATCTTCCTAAAGGTTCCCATTAAGGAATTCTGTTTTGACATCCATTTACCAAATCTCGTAGTCATGGTAAGCTGCTATGGGAAGTATGATTCTTATGGATTTAAACATGGAAATTGGTGAGAAGGTTTCATCATAGTCAATTCCTTGACACTATTTGAATCCTTTATCCACTATCCTTGCTTTATAGGTGCTAACTTGACCTTCCATGTCTAGTTCTCTCTTGAATACCCATTTGCATCCAACAGGCTTTACATAAACTGGCTCATCGACTAGAACCCAGACTTGGTTTTGATACATGGAATTCATCTCATAATTCATAGCTTCTATCCATATTTCATCTTATGAGCTTTCTACTGCTTACTTGTAGGATAAAGGTTCATCATTGTCCAATAATAATGATTCACCATCCTCAGTGACTAGGAAACCAAATCTCTCCGGTTTCCTTACTTCTCTTGAGCTCCTACGTAGTACTTGTGTTTCTGGAACCTCTTCCTGTGGAACTTGTTCCCATACTAACTCTATTGTATCTTGAGCATCAACTTCATCAAATTCAATCTTTCTCCCACTATCCTTTTTGAGGATTTTCTCCCTCTCAGGAAAGACGGCATGTCTAGTGACAGTAACTTTCTTGTCTAAAGGGTTATATAGGTAATATCCTTTTTTTCCCTTGGGATATCCTATAAAGATACACCTCATGCCCCGGGGAGCTATTTTTTTGCATGAGAAGGCCTTAACAAACTCCTCGCATCCCCATACATGTGTGTTCAACAAAATGGGTTTCTTTACATTCCATAACTCAGAGGGAATTCTATTTTCCTATTTAATTATTACTCGGTTTAATGTGTATGATGCAGTTTGTAATGCATATCCCCAAAAAGATAATGGAAGATCTGCATGACTCATCATTTACCTCACCATGTCCAATAAGGTGCACTTACTCCTTTCACTAACACCATTCCACTATGGTTTATAAGGAGGAGTGAACTGAGATAGAATCCTAGACTCCCGTAGAAGATCATTGAACTGTTGGTTAAGATATTCTCCACCTCAATCTGATCGAAGTTTCTTTATCTTCTTACCAAGCTGATTATCTACTTCATTCTTGAATTCCGTAAATTTCTCTAAGGAATCTAACTTATACCTCATTAAGTAGACATAGCCATATCTACTCAAATCATCAGTAAAAGTAATGAAGTAAAAATATACACCTTTAGATTCTACTAGAAATGGTCCACATGCATCCATGTACACTAATCCTAAAAGCTATGTGGCCCTTTCACCCTTTCCATTAAAATAAAGCTTGGTCATTTTACCTTGTAAACAAGCATGACATCTATCAAGTGATTTTAGCTCAATAGATTCTAAATAGTTATCCTGGAAGAGCTTTATCAAGCGCTTCTCATTTACATGACCAAGACGGTGATGCCACAACTGGGTGATGTATGAGTCATGTGAGTTTGTTTCATTATTGATTTACAACACTTGGTTTTTGTAATTTAATACATACAAACCATTATTTAAATGCACTATACCATAACATATGTTGTTCTTATAAAATAATAAACCCTTATTTCCAAACTTTAAAATAAATCCATCCATATCCAAACATGATATAAAAATTATGTTTTTGGTAACACTCGGCACATAATAACAGTTATGTAAAAGAAAAATCATCCCAGTTAGCAATGAGAGATGGTAATCTAGAATGGTCAACACATCCATCCTCACACCATTGGAAGCTCGAAGATCCACCTCTCCTCTAGAAATATTTCTAAAACTACTTGGTTCCTACATTTGAATACATATGTGAGCCCCACAAGGTGTATCTAATACCCAATGTGTAGAAATGGAAATATTACACTCGATAACAAACTAACCTTTAGAATCTCCATGCTTTTGGGTGTAGTTCCTATTCCAGTGGTCTTACTTGCCACATGAAAAACATACTGTCTCTCGTTCCTTGCCTACCTCTGGATCATCCTCTTCTTGGAGGGATGGTTCTCAGGGGCTTTAGATCGTTTATGAATCTTTGGCCCCTTTTCCTTGTCATTCCTTTTCTTATTCACCATAAGTAATGTTGGTTTTTCACGACCCATGTCCTTATCTACCTGGAAAATCAAGGTCAAAAGTTCTGATATACTCTTCTCATTGTTGCTCATGTTATAATTGACAATAAAGCTAGAGAAGGTCGTGGGCAGTGATGACAGGATGAAATCTATACACAACTCATCTGGGAACTTAATCCCTAAGATGTCCAGGCATTCAATGTATCCAATAAGCTGGACTACATGAGGCCCAGCTGGCACAGAATCTCCAAGCCAAGTTGTAAACAAAGTGTTGGAGATCTCATATCTCTCATGTCTCGCCTTATCTTGGTAGAGATCCTTAAAGTGAGACATCATGCTATACGCGTCCATGTTTTCATGTTGCTTCAAGAGCTCATTAGACATGGCTGATAGCATGAAACATTGGACATTTGTGGAATCATCCATATGTTTCATATAGATATATAGTTCCTCATCACTGGCCTCTTTTCCAGGTGCAACTGGAACAGTCTCTTCCAGCACATAAAATTTCCTCTCATGGAAAAGGATGACGCGTAAATGCCTCTGTCATTCTTGGAAATTGGTGCTGGTGAGAAGGTTTTCCTTCTCAAGTATGGTTCAAAATTATATGTTTGAAGTCATTTTTCTTTCTATTTCTGCAAATTAATATGAGAAAAGTTTTAGTACTTTGTCATGATAAAATTGAGGCAAATAAATAAATTAATACTTATTAGTCTCCCACTATTTTATCGAAATCCAATAGCCCTCACCAATGACTTCAGAATATTTGGTTTCCTGAATATTCTAGTGGCAAGGATCCATATTTCCCTTCACATTACCCCAACTAGGGTTGGTTAAGAAACTTGAAGGGTTTTAGGTAGGCATTCCAAATGCCAACTACATTAACTCACATCTTCTTGATCCGCTGAGTGGACTCCCTAATCCTGAAATCCTTTTTTTTGGATTTCCTCATCCTTTGCCTCTTGGTCACACCAAGTCCTGTTGTGATAGTAAACCCTTGATGAAAACCAAGTCAATTTAACCCAAAAACTTGAATTATAATTCCCCGATAATTGAAAGCACCCTAACTAGGGTTGGTCAAGCACTTTGAACTATGGTTCGATTCTAACCAAGATTATGGAAGGCTATACCGACTTGATATTTTCTTTGAGTGATTTTATCCTTATACGTAAATTTCCATTTTATTATCTTTGATTACATGCTTGTTAATATTAAGTGTGATATACTTAAGTGATTAACCATGTCTACGATAATATTTACGCATAATCCAGTCTTATTTTAGTTCCATCTTGAATGCTCATTTAATTCATTAATTGTGTGATCATGACTACAAACCCACAATAAATAAACCATGAAACTGAAAAAAAATAAAATAAATAGTATGATCATGAGCTTGTTCTATTGGTTAGTTTATTTAGCGTTTGATAAACTAACCCAATACCTAGGGGAGAAACACCTTGAACCTTTTGGGTTCGTGTTTATAGTTTTCCACTTGTTCACCATTGTATCTCCTTGGATTGGTTTCACCTTGGCTCTTAAATTGAGCCACCTACACCAGTTGGGAGCTCCATCCATTACATATGCTTTTATCTCACATGTAGGTGAGGGGTAAAACGGGGTTTTACATAAAAGAAACCTTGGGCACGTAGGACCTACATATTAATGAGGAGAAAGCTTGCAGGCCAACAAATTTAAAATAAATAAATTAAAAGAAAACCATTCACATATAAAAGTATTGGTCTAGATCATGATCATCCATACATGCAACGATATTTACGCATAAATAAAACTATCATTCAATTATTTAATCGTTCTTGTTTAAGATAAATCATGCTTGAATAAATTAATTATCTTTAATTAATCAATCCTTTTATCTTAAAAACTTTTCTAAATTTCCTTGAGATTCTCATCCATCATAATTTTAAACAAATAAATTCATTTAAAATTATTTTTGTATGTAACTTGTACCTTAGAGTCAACCTGGTGAATTCTTGTTTATAACTACCCAGTGAGTAGAAATGAACATTACGCAGATGTTAAATTAAACATATATATATATAACACCTATCACGTGTTGTGCCTCTACTTTACGCCAACACTATGGTACATGTCTCAAGGGTTTGTATAATATAATAATAAATTTTAATAAATCTTCATAATTTGGATGAGTACACGGCATGTAGTTCCGACTACACGGTGTGTACTTTTGTTCACCGTCCATCTGAAGTACACGCCCAGGGACATGGTGTGTATATGTACTTTGGAAATTTTTGGAGTACACAGTGTGTTCAATGGGACACATGTCATGTAGTATCCGCGTTACACGGTTTCCAGCTAAGCAAGTCGTGTTCGGAGTACACAGTCCAACCTTAACCCGAAGGTACTACACGTCGTGTTCAGTGGACCACACGATGTGCAATCCAGAAATTGTGTGCCACCTGTTCCTAGAAACACACAGTGTCATTTAAGACTTAGAAATACTCCAACACACGGCCTGATTTGGCGGACCATTCTAATGCATTGAACCTAGACTACACGGCGTGTACTTCTGAATACACACTGTGTATTCTGGTGTTGTACGGATAGGAATGTTTGGATCCTTCGGATGAGATCCTCTACTTTATTTTAATTAAAATTAAAATAAAAAGTCGTTTCTGTAAGGTGAACAAGAAACAAGAGAGGAGGAACAGATCTCGAGATTCAGATTTTCAGAATGATTTACTTGAATTGAAACAACTAAATTATTGAATGTGTAAATTACCAACGGAAAACTAAATAATTATAATCAACAATATGACCGCTTTGATACCACTTGTAGGTTCTAGGCACGGTGGAAGCACGTTGGTGGGTATAACCAACTTTAATTTTAGCATTAACAATGATCAATCTGAGATCTTTCACGATAATAAAATGTCAGATCTTCGGAATAGAATGAAGAACAAAAAAGAAAGAGGGGAGTCCCAAAACCATATAAAGGATCATCATATGTTTTTTATAATTAATTTAATTAATTGATAAGAATTACCTTGATGGAATTCTTTCTTCGTTGATGTTTCCCATCACAATCCAATGTGATCTGTCGTTGCATCGTAGAATCCAATTATAGGATTCCTCTAAATGTGATTCACACGTGCTCCACATATCTTTGGATGGCGCCGAAGGGATATCTAGGTTCTAGCACGGAAGAGCCTTCACTTGCGATTTCCACCTTCGATCGCCTTGATCCGGTGGAGGTGGATCTCTCTCTCGTAGCTTGAGAGCATTCTTGGTGGAAAATGAATTCTCTCTTGGCTTGAGAGATTTTCCAAATCCGTTGTGCACAACCACCGAAAATGGCTAGGCTAATGAGAATTATATAATTGGGATTTTAATTACTTAGAATAGTAAAATTAATTAATTACCCGAAAGAATTTATTTATTTCATTTAATTCTTAACAATACCCCATGTCTAATAATAACAGTTGAATATTATTATTACTTTACATGCGCCTAGAGAATTACACCTAATATTATTTAATTAAATAAATAATATTATTTCTCATAAATTACCAGAAAAAAATACATGAAGTGTATATTAATATACATGGTGTGTAATTTTTTTTCATTCTCTTTATTTCCTCTACCACATTTATTAGACCTAAAATAATATATAGTTATTTCTAAAATAAATATCACTTCATTACTGGCTAATAAATATATTATTTCACCCCCAATATATTCTCTCAAATAACTAGTGTCGAAATAAATGCGATCAGGAATCCTTAAAGAATTATTAAACCACAATCAGGAATAATATTTATTTAACTTATTAAATTAATATTTAACTAAGATACTTGGACACACTTAGTGTGTGACCCTCTAGGCCTCTTTCTCAATGGAATTAGGTAGAGCCTGCTTGAAGTCCAAGGTTAGCATCTAGCAACACACCAATTCACCCATATAAAAATAAGTTAACGCCGCAATGATGTGTCACCTCCTACAAACACTTACCATGTAATGTAATCCCTTTGTCATGATATCTCAAATCAAGCGGGTTACATGCTAGTTCCATCAACCCATGTGCTCGATTATTCTTTCTTTGACTTTTGAAATTGAACTCAAACATTCCTTACTATGTCCATGGATTAATTTAGGCTATATCAATTCCATTAAAAGTCTTGAGATATCTACTTCTATTATGGAACATAAGGGACAAATCCTTTCTCACATTATCTATTAATGTAGTATTACTCATGACGCACCTAACATATCCTACCTCACTGCAAAGAGTGTTTCATCACAGTTTTCATCAATACATCTAAGTGCACGAGTTGTAATACCCATTAATAATAATCTTAAAGTCTAAGGACCAATAAACACGTCTATAGATAGTAACATCCAATGACACTATGAAATGTGGATTTCCTACTCGTGGGTCTCATTATCATAATATCCTCCTGGATATTACCAAGGGTTCACACCATGAGAAGGTGCCTCAAAGTTTTATGATTCCTCGCCCCTAATGGCCTGTATTATTTGTGTCCCTCAAATAAAATCATCCATCCATAGAACATATGTTCAAGAATAGTGTTATGGTACTTCGGAGTTCTCATCATAGCAGGGATCTGCTATGACCCTTTAATGAAAAATTTATCCTTAAGACATTATCACATGAATTGTCACACAGAAGAGAAATCAAGATGTGATAAGGTATTTATTAATGAATAAAGAAAAAAAATAGTTGTTTATAGGCCACCAACTCCAACAATACCCACGGTTCAAAACTATGGGTATAGGTTTCTTTTCTAGTAGTGCTTCTTCTAGGGTTTCTCTTCCTAATTCTTTGGGGTTTTGTTCTCCAGTGGGTTGGGTAACCTATTTGAGGTTGAATCTTGATTATTTTCAATATTGATGATTATGGTTTGATCTTACCTTTATAGGGTTTTCTTGAGGTGCAGTTGTGGTTTTCCACCTAATTATGGAATTTTCCATGCTTGAGGTAAGTGATTCCATGTTTTAGCATTATTGGATGATTTTTATATGATTTCTTGGGTATTTAAACATGTTCTATGAAATATTCTTGTGGTGTGAAATGTGTTTTTAAAAGGATTTATGGTGCATATGTGTTGAAAAATGGGTTTCCAAAGGAAATGGGTTGTGTTTCATGTGTGAACCCATGTTTTGTTTCTTAAATTTGTTTTATAAAATGTGTAAGTGGATTAATAAATTGTATAAGTGGTGGAAAACATGTTTTAAAGTGGATTTGGTGTGTGTGTGAGTTTGAAAGAGGTTTTTTTATGGGAAATGGTGGTTTTATATTTTTATTAACATTTCTTGTCTGTTCATGTAAATGTGGGGATCTATGTGAGATGTGAATTATAAATTGAGAATGAAGGTAATCTTAGGTATCTAGGTAGGAGGACTAGGACTAGTATGTTATTTGGCTCGGAAGTGGCTTGGCCCAGATTCATCTAGTATGATTTTTTATTACAATACTAAATAAATTATGATGATGATTGGATACTAATAGAACTTTGGATGGAATCCTCTCTAGTGGTTTGTGCATGGGGATGGTGTGGTTTATGGTTGCAATACCATGTTTCACCGATATACGAAGTTCCTAGTGTCTCGATTTAGCTAGTGCCAATGGGGTTTTCCCATGAATTAGTTCTATCTTGTGATGTTGTGCATACTATCAGCATATGGTGGGACATACTCTTATGTTAACTTGCAAATCATGTTTCCTTAGAAAAATATTTAAAGTGTTTTGTTAAAAAAATTCAAGATCTTTCTTAAAACTTGCATAGTGATTTTTCTTCTAATGTTATGACATGGAATCCTTTTCTTTTTGGGTGGAATCTTACTAGGTTTTGGATCACTCCCTATATACACCTTTGGGTGTATATAGATTTTGTTACGTATGGCTCAGGTAATGGAAAGATCTATCATGGTGATGGTGGATCTGGTTGCTAGTGTTCCATTACTTGCAGGTGTTGGTGGTGGTGGATTGATGATGATTCTCCTCTTATTTCATGAAGGTTTTTTGGATAGTGTCATTGTTCCCTTTCCATTATAGTCCTTTTGGGTTTTTCTTAAAGTTGTAAACTTGAATCTGAAATTTGTTGTTCTATGTTTGGTTATGATTATTTAGTTGTGTTTTGTTTATTATTGAGGGTTTTTTATGATTATAAATGGGTAAAATCAGTCCCATGATGTATTTTTGATACCCAAACACTAGTTTTTGGCATGTGGGGATTGGGAACTCCCTTTAGGACATGCCACGGACCGGGTCAGGTGTCGAGTTAGATGGTACTTTTGCTTGGTTCATGGAAGATATCCAAACTATATAACCTGGGAGTTTTAAGATAGTTTATCCCACACATTTGGTGAATGGTTTGGTAAACTATGTGTCCTAACCATGTGACGCGATTAATAAATCCAAAAATTATATTTTTAACTCGAAAACACTCTTAATATCATCATTCTTCCTCTATTATCCAAGGCTCTCAAACTGAAGGACTCCTCTTGGAAATTTTTTGCGATTCTCTTTAATATGGAGCTTATTTCAAAGGATATTGGTGCATTAGATATATAAAATAAAGGAATTTTGTTTGTTTCTCCTTATTCTTATAGATCTATTCATTTCATCTCAGGAAAAACCATAGATCAAAACTTTTATACCCAATATATATGGGTTAGGAAATTTTTTAATTGGATTTGTTAGGAATTTTTTAAGGAAAGGAAGAAGGAACTTGGATCTACTTAGATCATTGTATAATTATTTTAGAATAGAAAATATTTAATGTAAGTGAATTATATATATTTACACTTCTCTTAGAACAATAATGCTTTGTATTTATAAAATTATTTCTTTTTTTTTGGAAAAACCCTTAATGAAGGATTGTTGGAAATCTGACTTATTGTAAGGGTATCAAGTCATGATTTTAGAAATATGCATATAAAATGTTTGTTTAAATCGATAAAAGTGATTTTTTTTTAAAATAAAGTATGTTTTTAAGATACTTTAGCATACATGGGTTATCATGAGTTTATGATTACATTTTTAGTGGCCTTATTAGATTCAGACTTAGTTGCATGTGCCAATTGGGGAACTTGGGTGCACGACCAAGTGATGAATTGGAATAAAAGATGAGATACCACTCATGAGTATTGGAACTATCATCTTGGTTGCATGCATGTGTGTGTGAGTATGTGAAATGGGTATTCCAAGAAGAAATAATGGATACATTTTTTATAAAAATTATTATTTTATAAACCATTAAATCATGGAAATATTGTTAAATTGTGATTTGATATAAACTATTTTGATATGACACTTTCAATATTTTATATGAATTTATTTGATAACTATTTTTCATACTCCTTATTTTATATAAATTGTTCTAACTTTCTCTCTTCATAATGGCATGTATGGTAAGATTCTAGCAGATTACCTCCTAAGTCTATATACTCACTCTTTGCATGTGAACCTTGGTGCATATGTTGACATTATTTTTCATGACATAGGTAAGGGTGAGATTTTATATTTCTATATTAGAGCATCATGATGTTTTATTCATGGATGATGGGAAATTGATCTTGGGATTCGATTGAGTCTTATTGTTTGGAGTGGTGTCACCTTGGTGCCAAGTGTCTTTCATGTCTTTCGATTTGTGGTTTCCATTTTTTTATTTCAACTAGAACTATAATATTATTTCAATTGTTTTGGATATTGATTTGTTGTTTCTTTATTTGTGAATCATATTATTTATCATCTTTTTTATCTATTATAGATTTTTTGTTTAAGGGAAAAACATCCCTCGCAATTTAGTAAATCCCTTATCATTTATTGCCAACTTTTTCCCCTAGGGATGTCACCTAAGGTCAGTAGCACCTTCACCTCTTCCCAAGACAATGGGTTAAGGGTAAGATGTTACAATCATCAATGACATACCACTAGCCCAATATAGTAGGGTATCATAAACATGAAGGATATCAACCTTGTTCCCCCTCCTACCATTCATGGCCTTCACCGCATATCATATCCTCTCATCATTAGGCACCACCACTAAATGTGTTGTCTTCAGTCACTACTCACCACTGACTAAGTATATCCACTATAAACTATTGTTAAAGGGGGCGAGGAAGAGGGTTTAGTCATCCATCGGCCCTTTCCAACTTAAATGTTTGGGGAAAACACCTGGAACCCAAAACCATTGGGCATCGGTAAGATTATCAAACATAGGTGGGGTGAGTATAGAAAAAAAAAAGAAAATATACATCATGATAGATACACATAAAAACTATACTAAGGTTCCACATACAACATCACTATAATATCCCATATCATTACCACATCATCATACGCCATACATCACCAACTGCTACCACCACTAAATGTAACCTCGCACATAACACAACCACATTACATTCCATAATTTTTATTTTATTTACAAGTTCAAATAATTTATTGATTAACTATTTATTAACCAATTTACACTTATTTGATCATTTATTTCTATATTTAATGAAAACTCACTTAGAAGCACACCTATTTTTCAATTCAAACACTTCCCATTTTCATTCCCATTCATTTATCAACATTAATTTCATTAATTTAATTCCAACCATCACTAATTGAATTATATCCCATGTCGTCACCATTTCATCATTTCTAGCCTCATCCCATGGCTAATGGGAAACTATAACCCATACCACAACATAACATCACATCTGTCTCCCAACAATAACACAGCATCTCATGCCTAAACCATCATAACATCCCAACCATCGTACACCAATAGTTATCAACCATCCAATAAAACTAAACCCTTTATGTATCTGACACCAAAAAACTGTTGCCCTACTAACTCAACATATTACACCTTCTATCTAATCACCACCACCACTTTACAATCCCCACAAGTTTTTCACAACCACAACAGAATTTCAACAAGAATATCAATATAATTAATATCACAATTCAATTTCAAATTTCAAGAGGGGTTATATATAATTTTATCAACTCCAACATGGGCCTTTTCACACAATTTCCAGATTCACACACAACTAGTTCATTATCCATATATAGGTTATTAACTTTTTGTGAAAGGTGGGTTTAAATAATCAATTTCAGCAAGGGGTTTTTAATTTCATGGTAGTTACATCACACATAGGGATTGAAAACTAGTATAATTTTATAGCATCATCAAAAATAGGCATAATTCTTGAAAAAGAAACACAAAAACAAATAAACACATGTGATCATTCCCTTCCAATTCAATTTTAGTTCATCTATTTCATTATCTTGTTGATTAAATTTGTATTATCCACCCAAAGGAAAACAAAGGCATGTTAAATTCACAAATACATAGAAATAGGGAGGGAACAATGAACTCGTGCATTAAATAAGGCTTTTTTATTCACTAAACAAGATCCAAGTAGAAATAAGAGACACCAACATGATCAAAACTACACTAGGAAGGGTCATTGGACTAGAACACATCATCCCCCATCAATCTCTTGCCACAATATCACCCAAACCAACCATTCCCACAATACAGAACCCTATGGATAGGGAAGATTAGGTAAAACAAGAGAGGAATGAAGATGAACGCACATTTATTTTCTAAGAAATAGTCTTCAAATTCTAAGGATCAAAACCACTAAAAATGGGGTGAAATACCTCCAAAAATCTCACTTAGGTATCCCAAGAGTCAAAAGAGAAGTCTGAGGAATTGTGAGTTTTGAGGGGGTTATGGAATTTATACCCAACAGTTAATTTAAATACCATAGAAAACACCCTTAACCACATAATAGTGAGTAGGGTTTAACTAAAAACCATGTCTCCAGCCCAATTGCTATGATAAAATCATTCCTATCCAACTGGCCTCTAGGATCCACGCCAACGATCATGCTGAGATCATATAATCATGGGGTAAGAATATGGTGAAACCTACGCACCAGACCATAGCCACCCCCAAAATGGAAGACACATCAGAACCAACCTCTCTAGGGATCCATGTCATAGCACTTCCCTATACCACATCAACCTCTCAATAGGTAGTAAAAAAGTAAATATGACCCCTCACGCTTCCACATTGCAACTCACCACCATGATGTTGACATGCTTGAACTAGATGAGACACTAAAACCCATCATCTCAAACCTCTATGTTATAGAACCTACAATATGATTCAAGACCTACCACCACACTATATATCATAGATACACACTGAAATATCCTCCTCTAAATTATTTTTTAGCTCTAACTCCTCCAGATTCTCCCCATACCTCCTCTTAACACCTCCAGCATCCAAAACTCACCAAGTAATGGGATTTGAAGATCCATTACATTACATTATTGTTTGAGGAATATATATATTGTGAATAATAGTGGTATTATTAAATTATTGTTATTTTTACAGTAGGAGGTCATAAAATAGAGTGCATCTTATATCATATTAACCATCACTAAATAAGATGAATTACTTATTTCTATGGAAATATAATTGGTAAGGGGTTATAGGTTCATTTTATACCTACATGTGATTTAATTATAATTATCTAATATATAGTGGGTGAGTTTTTTATTTTTTTGGTTTAATTTTTTTTCTTCTTCATGGTTTATTTAACAAATAAAATGTATTTATGTATTTTTATTTATAAACCTAGATTTTTTAAGTTTTTTTTTCATAAAAATTATTTTGGTTGTGTTTTCTAATTATTTCTAGAAATTTTGTTTATAAGTTATCATAGAATGATGGGTATGTAATTTTGGTTTAACTATTTAATAAAACTGGGTCTTTTGATATCTAAATATATTTTACTATCATCATTAGAGATGTGGTTTCCATGATTTTTATTTTTCTAAAGGAAGGATAAACTTCCACGGATCTTTATTCAAAAAGGATTGGCATTTTTTTGGGTAACACTTATTTTCATTACCTAGAAAGAAAATGGTGGTTGTGTATCTAGTTTTAATTTAATATGAGTTTTTTAAATCATGCATTGTATAAGAGGTATATTTATCAATCATTTTATCAATTTAGATTAAAAAAATTGGTTCGTATCATTAAAACCATATAGTTTTTCTAGAGTAATAAAATCATGGATGTTTCCTCTGTGTTATATTTATGGAAATTAATTCTTAAGTGTTTTGTCTTCATGAGTTGTAAAAACTTAACTATGATTTTTCATTGTTTTTCTTTTTTTTATAGTGTCATTGTTGCTTTATTTTAGATTACAATATTTTCAAGTTAGGTTTAATAGTTTTTTAAGGTGGGATTTTAAAATAAGTTTATGTAGGAATTTTACCAATTTTTTATTTCATTTTGTTTTGAATAACATATTATACTATGATTTTTAGTAATTTAAAGTTGGTATTAAGGGAGATGTATGATATTGATTTTTATTATGAATTTATCATTATGTTAATGTTTAAATTGTAGAGTAGTTAGTTGAAGTTGTGGTTTTTTTGGAGTTTGTGTCCTAGGACCAACTGTTTATACTTTGATTACATGTATATTTGATGTATTGAATATTAATAAAACTTCTTATTGAATATTATTCGCTGTTCTTCATGACTATAATGTAATAATTTCCTATAGTATATTTTTCATTGACAAGGTCATATCAGTTCCCCACTATGATGAGAACCATGATGTGCTGTGATGATATTCTTAAATAATGTTTTGTGATTAGATAATGTACTGTGATGGGAAACATAGTACATAGACTATCAGGTATGATTAATCATAAGAAGATGAGGATTCTTATTATGAAGTTCACAATTGGTAATTTATAAGATGTTAGATTATGATAACAGAATCTCAAGTAATAATTCTGCACATTTTCTTTTTATCGGGTATTCCTATTTGTGAGCTTGTGTGATGGTCCTTATACTTTATTATTATTATTAATGAATTTTACAACTCATGTACTTAGATTTATTTCATAAACCATGAAGATAACAAATCATGGAGAAGTTGGATACATTATGTGTGTCATGAGTGACATATCATTAATGGATAGGACAAAGAAGGATGTGTCCCTTCCATATTTATGAAAGATGATATCTAAGTCCTTTTATTAGAATAGAATTTTTGCATTAAATTCCATGGTCATGGTGTAAAAATTTGTTTATTTCAGATAGTAAAAGAAAGACATGTTGATCATATAGGTTGGTGATACAGATGTGCAACCTTCTTGATGAGATATTGTGAAAAAGGGGTTATATTATACTGTGAGTGTTTGTATGTGGTTATTTTCATTACAATATTAAGTTATTTCTCTTGGGTGACTTGAACCATTTCTAGAAAATTATCTAAGACTTTATCCAAGCTCATCTAATTACAACATGAAAGAATACTAGAGGTTCATGCACTAAGTGTTTCTAATAATCTTGATTAAATTCTATTTGAATTTAATTATTGGAATGAATATTATTCTCAAGACTGAGAAATAATTTTATTCAAGTTTTATTGGTCACTAATATTCAAAAGGTAATAAATGATTATTTTATTATTAATAAATAATTTATTTGATTATGTGAATATATATATAATATTTATTCATAGGATTATGTGTAAAATATTTATTTTATTTATTGAATATTTTAATAAATATTTATTTTCTATATTGTGAATAAAATATTAATTTATGAATTAAATATTTATTTAGGTATTCAATAAATACAGAGGAGTTCAAATGGATCAACACCATATCCAGTGATAAATAATTATTTACAAGCTGGTAAATATTATTTATCAATTTTTACAAGTTGGTGCGTGCCAAAAAATAATAATATTATTATTATGTGGCATGGGGTTTATTAAAGGTTTTAAATTTTATTTAATGGACTACATGAAATTAAATAATATTTTAACCTAAACCCTAACTCTATAAATAAAAGGTTCCTTCTATTGTCTATTTCATCCAAAAATTGATAATAGATCATTGTTGCACACAACATATTCTCTCTCGACTCCTTCTTCTCTCTCCCTATCAAAAATGAGAAACACAATAGATATTTCTTCAAGACCAAAGAATGAATAGTTAAGAATAAATAATGCACAACATTCGATTCACCGTGCTAGCACCTGGAGATTAAGTGGTGTTTCTCAGAGATCATTAGAGCATGTGTGGATCACCTCTAGAGGTATTCTATACTTGGATCCTCATACTGCAATGAAGGAAATCCAAAAGGGTTTTTTCATAAGATCAATATTCCTCAATGAAGAAATTTCCTAAGCCTGAGTATTTATTTATTTTGATATTAAATAAATTAATTATAAATTTGATGTGCAAAATTCACACTCATGGACTCAGGAAATGATTATTAAAATAAATTTTAATATATCACCCACTAATGCACACTTCCGCTACACCTAGAACTATCAAGTGGTATCAGAGTAGTCATATTTAAATTTATAATTATTTATTTGATTATTTATTTACACATAATTTTGGTTATATTTTCATTTCATGTCATTCATTATTTAATCCTATTTGAACTAACATGTTATCAACATATTAATCATGTTTGTTCAGTGTTTCATTTTCTTAAATTTTTAAGAATATATAAAGAACCAATGAAGATTCCATCAGGTTGTGACAAATCATTGGTTGGTAAAACTAGGTTCCACAGCGTGTAACTGGAGTAAATTTCATGTACCCATGCGCATTGTACCTAGATGCACTGAGAAATTAATTACATGTGGTGCATTTATTGTACACTTTGTATTGATTGGGACAACCTAGAAAATGGAAAGCGGGTACATGGCATGTAGATGGCATGTACATGTTGTGTAGTCTAGCTGAGTCAACATGAAGAATCCCCAAGCATGTGACTCAGATATGTGGAAACTGAGGCACATGGCATGTAGTTATACTGTACATTTCATGTAGTCACCCAATTAATGGAAGAATTAAATTATATTAAATTGAAAATTACATCATTAAAACCATAATTTATCAATTTAAACCTATTGTGTTTTTGAAAATTTAATAATGGTTTTAAATATTATTAAATACTCAATTAATTTATTGTAATAAATATTTCATTATTGGTTCTACCATTTATTTACCATGAATTCCATTAATTATGGGTATCTCCAATTAAGTTTGGATAATCATTAAGCTGAAAGGGAATTAATTAATTAATTAACTAATTAATTAATTAAAGCTTTTTTATCTTAATAATAATGAATGAATAAGGAGATAAATATTAGACAGTTACTTTTTTGTGTATTTATTGCATGTATGACCAATCATGAGCTTGACCAATACCTATGTATGTTTTTTCATTTATTTAATTTAATTTATTTCATGGGTTTTCAATTATTTAATATTAAATTATATGATGGTATGTGAGTCATCTCTCCCTCCATTATTATGTAGTATCTACGTGTCCAAAGATATTTATATAATCCCATTTAACCAATATTTTGGTTCCCCTCACCTATGTGTGAATAATAAATATTTGTAATTAATGGATCATCCCAAGGTGCGTGGAGGTGGTTCATGATAGAACCATTATGATGCCAACTCGATGATATAAAGATATATCAAGTAGAATGTTGTAACTCGTTCCATGGTTGGAAATTTTAGTGATTACCCTAGGTTATAAGTTGATTTAATGTCCACTCATTAAAACAACAATTAGATAATATCATGATTGGGTCATTTACTTTATTTATTTCTTTCTTTATATACATTATTTATTTTATGTATGCAATACTTTAATCACATAAATGAATGAATTAATATGAAAAGATGGAAATTAAATAAATGAATTATACTTAAATGTTTTATCCAACATGGTTAATAAATTAAGTAACATCTAGTTAATATTAATAAGACATTTAAAGGATAAAACAAGATAAAATTTATGCATAAATTAATTAAAATATCTCAACCTAATTTTAAGTCAGACTAAGACTTCCATTACTTTATTAGGAATGAAACTATAGAACTAAGTATAGCATATGGACAAAGTCTGAACACCTACTTTTATTGGGGTGTTATCATGATAGTTTTAAGTTGAATTAAGCAAACTTTTATTCAGTTTAATGACCAAAGTCTATTCAATACAAATTTTAAGGAAAGTTTTGAGGAAATCTAAGTCAAGATTTCAGGATAGGGGAATCCAATCAACATATCAGGGAGCTGCAAAACTGCAGTTAGCAAGACCTCCTACCTAATTACTTTCTTATTTTTTTCATGGAAAAGTATGGATCATTAAGAAAAACATTGGGGATACTTGCCGCTAGAATTTCATAAAAACTATACATTCCAAGTTCAATGATGAGGGGTTATTGGGACTTGAAAAAAATAGTGGGATATTTAATAAAATCAATTAATTTATTCTATCTCTCCCAATTATTAATCAAGAAAATTAATAATAATATGATATTTTATTTGTAGAATAAAATGGAAACCTCATCATCTATGTTATCCCTATGATAAATATTGGATAAATACAAAATCCTGACTGACTGTAACTTACAGGAATGGTACATACACCTTTGGGCTATGTTATGTCATTAATAGAAATCTTACATGATAGAATCCTTATTTCTTGATTTTCCTATTGAGGAGGTGAGTGATTAAGAGTTCCTAGTCTATGAGAAACATATGAACAACATGGTTAGTGTTCAATGTTTGATGCTTTCTTCTATGTCTATTGAACTCATGAAATATCACAAAAACATGGATGTCTATAGCATGCTTGATCACCTCTGTGTTCTTTACTATGAGAGATCTAGATAGGAACCGTTTGATATTTCCAATGTGGTATTTCATAGAAATATTGTAGAGTTTTCCCTAGTCTGGCCTTAGGTAGTCAAGCTCATTGGATATATTTAGCACCTAGAGTTTATGGGGTTTAAACTTCCCAAATAACCAGGCACTGATCTCATTCCAGAATCACTCCCTTGTAGATTCTCTATCTTTGTTGTAAATTTTAATATGAATAACATTGATAAGTATCCTTCAGATCTTATTAATATCTTTATCTAAGTAAATAAGGATATGAAGCATGAAAATCCTTCTGCACGTACAGTGAACAAATGGAAAGGAGAAGTAAAGAGCTTTAAGGACAAATATTCTTTACACCCTTCCAAGAATAGGAAGATCAAGGGGAAAGGAAAGGAATAAGATGTTGTATATTTCACATGTGGCAAGAAGGGCCACTAAAATAAAAAAAATGCACCCACACAAAGAAGAAAGGTGAAGATTCGGATGCATTTGTTATCGAGTGCAATTTATATGTTTATAAAAATTGGGTATTTGATACATCTTGTGGTTCTCACATATATATTAAAATATAGGAACCAAGTAGATTTAGAAATATTGATCGAAATGTGGTAGATCTAAGAGAATCTAATAGAGATAAGCTTTTTACTATAAATATCAGGGAATGCCACATCACATTGCCAAGAAGATTGATCTTGGTTTTAAATGGGTTTTATTATGTGCCTTCAGTTACCAAAATCATTATTTCTATATCCAGAATAGATACAGATGGATTTATTTTTAAATTTGGGAATAAATGTTGCTTCTATTATAAAGATATCATTTTTTATGGAAAGGAATATTTAAATAATTGTCTTTATGTGTTGGATTATATGAACCAAGTGATGGAAATTGATAACAAAGTTATTTCACATGACTCGTACCACAACCAACTTTGGCATCACCGTCTATGTCATATAAATAAAAAATGATTAACTAAATTACATCAAGATAGATATTTAGATTATTTTGAACTAAAACCACTTAGTGTTTGTCACGCATGTTTAAATGGAAAATGAAAAAAACCCCATTTAGTGAGAAAATTGAAAGGGACAAATAACTTCTTGAATTAGTTCATAATGATGGGTGTGGACCATTTCCTATTGAGGCAAGGGGTGGGTACTCATACTTCATAACTTTTATAGATGATTTTAGTTTATATGAATATGTATACTTAATGAGGCATAAGTCATATTCTTTTAATAAATTCAAGGAATATAATAATGAATTTAGAACCAACTTGGTAAGAAGATTAAGAAACTCTTCTCAGACCGTGGTGGAGAAAACCATAATCAAGACTTAATTGATTATTTATGGGAGTTCAGGATATTATCTCATCTCACTCCTCCTTATACACCTTAGTGGTATGGTGTAATAAAAAGTAGGAACCACACATTTTTGGATAAGGTGAGATCAATGAAGAGTCATGAGAGTCTTCCATTATCCTTTTGGGTATACGTGTTACAAACAACATCATACATACTAAACTGAGTTCCAACTAAACCAACATATGGTATATCATACCAATTATTGAATAGAAAGAAACATGTATTTTATTACTTACATGTGTGGGGTTGCGGATCATTTTTTAAGGCCTATTAAGGTAACAAGATTTCACCCCAAGGAACAAAGTGTATCTTTATATGATATCCTAAAGAAACAAAGGGGTACTAACTATACAATATTTCATACAAAAAGGTTGTGATTTAAAAACATCTCACATTTCTTGAGGAGGATATTATCTCTAAAATATATAGTGGGAGTGAGATAGAATTCAATGAAGTCCAGGCTCAAGATACACAATATTTGGAATGAAAAAAAAATTCACAAATCCCAATGGAAGAAGAAATTGTTTGAGAGACAAAATTACTATGTATGAGTACTATAGAGGTTAGACACCATAATGGTATGGTTTTCTAATCATCGAGGATGGTGAATCATTATTAGTTGATAATAATGATCCTCTAACCTACAAGGAAGTGGTAAGTGTCACATATGTTTCCAATTGGAAAGAGGACATGAGTTTTGAAATGTATTCCATGTACCAAAACCATGTCTGGATTTTGGTATACCCTCTAGTAGATATAAATCCAATTGTTTTAAAATGGATATTCAAGAATAAACTATACATGGAAGGAAAATTTGGTACCTATAAGGTGAGACTGGTTGCAAAAGGGTTTAAATAGCATCAATTCATTAACTATGATGAAACCTTTTAACTAGTTCCAATATTGAAATCCATCAGAATTATAATTTCTATTACTAATTTCCATGATTATGAGATTTTTAAAATGGATTTCAAAATATACTTCCTTAATTGGAACCTTCAAGAATATTTCTATATGATACAACCCAAATGGTTTATGACTCCAAAAGATTCCAAAAAAGTATGCAAGTTGAAAAGATCCATTTATATATTAAAGAAAGCATTCAGATCATGGAGCATTCATTTTGATGAGGCAAAAATAGAATTTGGTTTCATAAATAATGAATGTGAGTCATGTGTATATAAATGAGTTAGTGGGAGTTTAATCATTTTATTAAAAGTATATGTTGATTTCATATTACTCGTTATAAATAAAATACTAGTCTTATAGTCTATTAAGGCATGGTTGAATAAATGATCTCTATGAAGGACATGGGAAAGGCATTATATATTCTTAGGATAAAGATCCATCATGATAGATCCAAGAGTTTTCTCGGCCTAAGTCAAAGTATATACATTGACAATATAATGAAGAGATTTAGTATAGAACAATCTAAGATGGGATTGTTTCCAGCATCACTTGGCAACCATATTTCTAGGAAAATGTTTCCTCAGAAACATGATGAAAGAAAAATAATGGAAATGATTCCATACACATCAGAAATTGGGTTAGTCATGTATGTTATGTTATATACTAGGATAGATTTCACCTACTAATTAAGTGTGGTAGGAAGATATCAAGATGATTCGGGAGACCGTTATTGGATGGTAGGTAAGACTATCCTTAAGTATATTAGGTATACTAAGGATGTTTTCCTATTTTATGGAGTAGATTAGAAAATAACCATATGAGAACATATATATTCTAGTTTTCAAAATGATCAAGATTACATGAAGCCATAAATAGGATACATATTCACTTTGAATAGAGATTTTTTGAGATAAAAGATCTCAAATTAGGTTATGGTCACAGATTCAACAGTAGAGTCTAAGTATATTTCAGCTTATGAGGAAGATAAATAAGAAGTATAGATGCACAACTTTGACCAAGATCTTTACATTATACCTATCAGTAAAAAACCTATCACACTTAATTATGATAATACTACAGTGATGGATATTGAAAAATATTCAAGGTCACATCAAAAACGAAGCACATGCTTTGGAATTATTATCTCTTGATGGTTTTTTCTCATAGAGGTGAAGTTGTGGTGAGCATTATTTCCATGGAAGACAATGTGGTAAACCCCTTGACTAAATTCTTGAATCAATATAAATATGACTATCATGTGAGGTTTAGTAGGCTGAAGGTCGTAGTTAGTTAGCTCTAGTCAAAGTGGGAGTTTGTTGAAGTTGGTTTCCTAGGACCAACTATATTTATACTTTGATTATTTGTATATTCGATGTATTGAATATTAATAAAACATATTATCTCATATTGTTTGTTTTTATTCATGAATCTAATTTAATAATATCCTAGAGTATAGGTTGCATTGATAAGGTCATAGTAGTTCCCCTCTATTATGATAACCTTGATGTTTTATGATGTTATTCTTAAATAATGTTCTATGGTTGGATAACGTACTATGATGGGACACATAGTGCATATACTGTCAGGTTAAAGTACTCATAAACAGATGAGGCTTATTCTCATGAAGTTTGCACTTGTTAATCTCCAAATATGGTATATTATGAGAGAAAACTCTCCAGTAGGAATTCCATATGTTTTGGAGTCATCGGATATTCCAATCTGTGAGCATGTGTGATGGTCCTTAGACTTTAAGATTATTATTAATGCATGTTAAAATTCACGTACTTAGATGTATTTCTTAAACCATGATAATAACAGTTCATGGAAAAGATGTATGTGTTGGGTGCATCATGAGTGACCTATCATTAATGGATAGATCAAGGAAGGATTTTTCCCTTCCATCTTTATGGAAGCTGATATCTGAGACCTTTAATTGGATTAGAATCATCGAATTAAATTGCATTTCCATGGTGTAATGAGGTATTTATTTTAGATAGTCAAAGAAAGACATTTCGAGCATATAAGTTGGTGACATAGATGTGCAATATGCTTGATGATAAATTATGATAAATGGATTATATTACATAGTGGGCATTCATATTTAGTTATTATCATTTTGATATTAATCTTTTTTTCTTGGGTGCCTTGACCCATTACTAGACAGTAATATTGAACTTTAGGCAAGATGGCCTAATTCTAATGAGAAAGAATCCAAGAGGGTCACACACTAAGTGTTTTTGATGATCTCGATTAAATTTTATTTGAATTTAATTATTGGAATAAATATTATTCTCAAGACTGAAGAAAAATTGTATTCAAGTTTTATTGATTTTTAATATTCACATGGTAATAAATAATTATTTGTTTATTGATAAATAATTTATTTTATTATGTGAATATTTATTCACTTTATTGTGAGTAAAATATTTATTTTATTTATTAAATATTTTAATAAATATTTATTCACTGTATTGAGGATAAAATATTTATTTATGAATAAAATATTTATTTGGGTATTCAATAAATACCAAGGAGTTCAAATGGACCAAGATTGTGTCTAATGATAAATAATTATTTACATGCCATTAAATATTATTTATCAATTTTCACAAGATGGAATGATCTAAAAAAATTATTATTATTATTATTATCATTATGTGGAATGGAGTTTATTAAAGGTTTTAAATGTTATTTAATGTCTAGAATGCAATTAAATAATATTTTAACCTAAACCCTAACTCTATAAATAGATAATTATGCCTATTATGCATTGCATCCAAAAATTGAGAATAGAAAATTGTTACACACAATGAATTCTCTCTCGAATCCTCTTTATCACTCCCTCTCAAGAACAAGAAATGCAAGAGGAATTTCATTAAAATCAAAGAATGAGCGATCAATAATTAACAATGCAAGGAATTAAATTCATAACACTAGCACCCAAAGATCAATTAGTGTTGCTCTAAAATCATTGGATAATGTTTAGATCACCACTAGATGGATTTTATCCTTTGATTCTCACAATAAAAAGAAATCAATCTGAAAGGGTCTTTTCGGATGATCAACATTCATTAATGAAGAATTTTCCTAGGCCCATGTATTTATTTATTCATATATTTAATAAATTAATTATAAATTTGACATGAAAGATCCTTGCTCATGGTTTTTGGTAATGATTATTAAAATAAATTTTAATATATCACCCACCATCACACGCTTCCATTACACCTATAACCATTAGTTTCAAGTGGTGTTTTTTGGATTATGTCATGTTTTGTTTTAAAATTAGTAAAATATTTTGTTTTAAAAACATTTTTGGGTTTTATAAGGGAATATAATTAAAAATCTATGGGGTTTTTTCCTTTTCATTTATAAAGTATTGTATGATAGAAATGATTTATGTTTTCAATGGTGTTTTATCTCTTATGATGTGTTTCAATTATATGATATTTAGTATTTTATGTTATTTGGTGTTTATATATTTTAATTGTTTATAGTTTGATGGTGATGTTTAATTCTAGTTTATTAAATTACTTAATGATAATTATTTGGTTCATTGGAGTAAGGAAATTAATAAATGGGTATATTATGCTCTATTTAATGTTTTCATGTATGATATTTTTTTATTGTATAGATTATTTCCTTTAAGGGAAGTCTATATGACCTTATAAGGGAAGAAAGTATCATAGTGGGGAGAATTATAACACCTTGGTCCAAGTGGTCATGGGTTTAAATGGTTTAGAATGCCTATGGAAATGTGTTTATATAATTGTAAGAGTGTTTGGGTGATTTGGGGATGTTTAATGATTTTTTGAAATTATTTTTGTGCTTGCATGAATTGTTGCATGGGTGTGCAGGATTTGTATGGGTTATTTTGAATGGTTTCTCAATAAGGCATCGAGTTGCATGGGTTTGAAATATTTTCATGATAATTTGTAATTATATCACATGAGAGGTGGTTAGTTTCATGAGTATGGTGTATATGCCCTCCTCCCATGTACAATTCATGCACAACATTTTAAATTCATAAATTTTTAAATTTTTAGGATCTGGATTTTATTCCCAATGCCTCCCCTTCCTTCTTAATTTCATGAGGATGTTTATAGGTCTTTCCTACCAAATATCCCCTCTCCTATACTGCTGCAAATCATTTTTTTTTATTTTCTAAAATCCGGATTGAGGGTAGCCGGTTCCCTTGTACATCAAATTCAAATTCAAATTTCAATTAACCGCTCCACCGCCATCACACGAGTCCCGACACGCCGCTCACGCGCCGGCTTCGAATACCGAGGACCATCGAATACTGTGTCACCTTCAGACGCTCTTCTGTCTTATCCGCGTTGCCCTCGAGATACGAGCCTTCGCGAATCCCAACGTACCCTCCCTCCAGATCGCCGGCGAGACACGCCGGACCTGTACCATACAGAGCAACGCCGGCGAGATCCCGTCGTCCCCGAACAAAACATAACACCGACGAAAAATACCAGCAACCGTCATCTAACGCCGGTGAACCACATCACCGACCTTCAGCATCGTCATCGTCGTAGGAAACACGACCCAGAACATCACCGCTTCAGACCAAAACCGTAAGCAACGAGGCAGAAACCCTCAACACATCACACAAACATCAGCAATGCACACACCGCTGCCTGCAACCCCACCGCCCTGAACAAGGGTTTATTTGACAAAGATCCTGCTTTCGTCCTCGTCTGCACAAAACAAAACAAAAGCAAAAGTGATCTCCCAACGCCACCATCCAACCAGATCACAGATGCAACTCAACCTCCAAAACACCCAGATCTAAGGCCAAAGTGGCATCCTCAATACACCAGACCAGGGGCTCGGGCGCAGAATCAACATCGAGTCGCAAAGACCTCGATGTGCGCAAGACGATCCAATACGGGGTCACAGGAATAAGAACACCGCCTCAACCTCCGAACTAGGGAAGAAGGAGAGTAGATCCGGCCGGCGGAGGTGGCGTGAGGGAATACCTAGCGGAGGGCAGAGCCCCTTATGGGCTCATAGCTGGTCTCTCCTATACATATTATCTATCAATTTTATTTATAAAATGTTTATGAAAGTTATAGGTTTCTTCATTTAAGTCCATCAGAACCTCTTGCTCTCCGCTTGTTTCATATCCTTCTTCCCTCTTCATTCAAGTTCAAGCTTCCCCATGACCATGGCTACTAGGGTTTCTTCCATATTGATTCTTATTTTGGGTTTTTTAATTTCTATGGTTTCTGATCAATATATGAGGCTCTTTATTTATCTCTTCTGTTAGATAAAAAACATATTACAATGGATTCATCATTTCAAGTTGGTGACTCCATACATTTACCCTTGGTTATGGAACTATCGATTCTTGTGTTTTCTAAATCATATTCCTAAATGAAATATATATAGTATTAATTATTTATATGGTTTTAAATTATTTTTAAATGGATATATTTAATTCTACTTTGATATAATATAGGATTTTTACTCTTAAATGTTTAAAAAACCATTTCGTGAAACTAATACACATAAGGTGTTCATAAAGATGCCGTCATTGATTTTCCTTGAAATAGTTAAAAAAATTATGGATTGAACACATTTTATTTATAATGATTTGATATTAAGTTTTTGATGAATTTTTCAAGAGTTTAGGGATTTTTTATTTACTTGAAAGTGCACTTATTCTGTAATCAATATTATATTATATAAAACTTTATATGTCATAATGAATTTGAGAAACCATGAATTCTTGGAGTTTTAAGAAAAATGATGTAAATGAAAGGTATTTAGTTATATTTTAATGTATTCCATATCATTTAATATATTTCGCATTTAGTTTTCAAAAAGTAAAAAATATATCTCACTTAAAATCTATATATTGCTTTTGGAACATATGATTCCCATAAGGTTTTTAATTAAATGAATCTAATGATTTTATATAAAATAGTTAATGAAGTTTTATTAGAATGATTAATCTTGATTTATAATGATTTATGAAAGAAAAATATGGGTTAAAGTAGTATTTTCACAAGTAGTTAGCTTTATTAAATATGTTATATTGTGCCTCTATGATATCAAAGTGATCTTAAAAAACTTGTTTAGATAAACATAGTGATTTATTAAAACTAAATGATTTTTTCATCTAATTTTTTGAATTAATAAATCTATTTAATTTAAATATATTTCATGAGGAACCTTGGGTATATAGCTGGGACCCTAGGACAAGTTCTTATGCATCATGACATGACTATAATAACGGACTTGACACTCCCTTGGGAATGTAAACATGGGACCCGATACTCCCTTAAATATTACCCATAGGGATATGACACTCCCTTTGAGGTATCACCTTGTGGACACGACTCTTACTTAGATACCAAACCATGTTGACATAGCGCTCCCATGGAAATAAATTTCCAAGGACATGGTTCTCTTAAATAGATTTCTAGGTTTTCATTCCTTAGTCCCTATGTTTTCCCCCATGATAATTGTTTACAGTTGATGTTTGATATTTCCCTATTTAATAATTTTTATTTTTGTTAATACTTACAATTAAAATTAATAATGGGTATGAAATTGTTTCTTTTAAATGATTATTTTCATTAAATCATACACCCACTTTATAAAATTTCCATAAAACTAACAATGAATCTTCTTTAAACTTATAATATTTTTTTAAAGTATTTACCATTGATATTGTTATATTTCCTTTAACATGAGAATACTACATCTTAAAATGGTTTAAAAATAATTTATCTTGTGTTCCTTTACCTTTTTTGAGTAATTAAGGGTGTGGTTAACATAAATCGTGTATAGATTATTTAATTCTAAGGGAATGTATGTTTTACTTATCTCCATTAATGAATATTACCTTTTAAGTATTTGTTTCATCATTAATGTTATAACAAAAATTTATACTATGTAATTTTATAACCTTATGAATGTTTACCCATGTTATTTTTTAAATTTAAAAGGAAATTTTAAACTTCTTATTTGTATTTCAAACTAGTATAGAATGGTTTTATTTCTAAAGGTTGTGCATGGAGTGTAGGGAGGATACCTAAAAATATCACTATCCCATACCCTAAATACACACTTTGTATACATGTAGACCTTGATGGTCTATAATATAGGTTTTAGTAAAGTACTACATGGATATAGTGAATGGTCATTATCATTAGTTTGGGTGATGTTGGTGGAAAGTAGAGTTATATCAATTTTCATTGGGAGATAGATTGTTTATATTTATTTTTCATTTTTCTTATGCTTGGGATATATCACTTGTATCAATCCATTTCAACTTTCTCCTCTCTTCAGTTATCTTCTTTGAACTTGTTTTCAGTTTATATATATAAAGTATGATTATATATATTTAGAAAACTGAGTTATGATGATTACTTAAGTTTTCCATTTTATTGAATTTATTAGCATGTTTTTATTCACTATTTAATTTTGATTAATTTAAACTTTTTTATTTCATGTGGATAAAAAATATGAAATATGGAATAGTTATTCTGAATTCCCAGTTTGAATCCTTCAGTTAGTTTTACATATTTTTGGGTGAAATCAGTACTAATGAGTGTTATTATTTCCCTAGCATTTATTTTTTTCCCGTAGTGATTGGGAACACACTTCAGGTCTTGTAGCGGGCCATCTTAGGTACTAGGATAGGGTATATTGGGTTATTTCATTATAGTGAAACCCATTATCCTTAATATTAACTTCATTATTTCTTTTTTTCTTCCCTTGTTAGTTTATATTTCTAAATTGGTTCCTCTCCTCCACTTCAACTCCTAACTCTTCCTCAACCCTACAGGTTCATTTTCTCTCTTTCCCTTATTTTAAATGAGTTTTTTTTTATTTTCAAGGATTTTATTGTGAATCATTTTTTTCATTTGATGTATTTTTTCCTTTGACATTGGCCCTCTTTGAGGACTTAAATCTCTTAATTTTGGTTGTCTAGTAATGGTTCTCTCACACACTAGCTGGCTTCAATGGTTGATTACACACATATTTATTCAAAAATATGACCAAGATTTTGTACCTATTAAAAGGTAGGATTAGTTATGTATGACTCTAAAGTTCTTATTAGTGACACTACTGAATATATTATCATTTTTTATAAGGTAGTTATAATTCAACTTTTTGAATTTCTTGTGGTTTTAATGTTTCACTATTGGTATGCTTTACATTTATCTTCTTTACAGTAGAAAAATTTAAAATCATTTTTTTCTATGATAGATATTTCTCCTAAAGAAAATGAAAGGATTATTAACATGGCATAAGTAATTGTTATCCATTTGTGTTTGTATGCATGTGTGTGTGTGAACATATGTTTTTTTACCAAGTTTCCAATCATGTAATATCTATATATATTTTGATGTTACCTTAATTATGGAATTTATATATTATTAATCCCTGCATTATTAGTGGAAATTTATTTATATGAATATTGAACATGTGCTAATTTTGGTCATTGTATGTTATTGAGTTTTTTCTCCATAATATATAGAAGCAATGGGAAAGTCACTACATTTTTTTCCTTTTATTTTTCCTTTTTTATTCTTGATGAGGGGTTTGTTTAAATCTACAATTATATGGGATTTTACTTAGTATAAATTACTTATAGAAATTATAAATTATGATAATAAATTTGAAAAAAAATCTTGTTTTTTTTATTTTTGAAAAAAAATACCACCTCTTAAATTCCAGAATAAAACCAGTTAAACAACAAGTAAAAACACATTTTTTTCAATAATAAAATAGAAACACTTACACAAAAGAAATTATCTTATGTTTCAAGTGTTATACACACGTTTTAATAAGTGTTCTCAAAAAAACCTTGGTATGATTCCAATTATATTCCATTGACCAACAATTTTATTATTTGTAGGGTCACCTAGTGGTAGAACAACTTACATTGCCTCTCTTATGAAAAGTAGTGGTATGTGTTGATATTCTCCTAATCCAATCTACATATTTTTTTATCTCTCAATTGTGTTTTATTTTGTGATTATAATCCATTTATTCCATCTTTTTAATCCTTATTCATATTGTTTACACATCTACTTTATGTTGTATTCAACTTATATTTCTTTATATTTTTTATGTGGATTTTCTTTTTTATTTTTCCTTGGGTTTCTTTTCATGTTTCTTCTATGATACACTGCATGAAAATAATGCCTATTAATAATGTACACACACAAAATAACTATTCCAAGAATACATAATATATATATGTGTGTATGTATTTATGTATTCTTCACTTATGTACACTCTTATTTTGTCATTTTTCATTGTTACATATTTATTATATTTATTTTATTATTTTTTCTACTTGAAATTTACAACCTTATAGTTTTTTCTTTGAATGTCATTTGTTTCTAGGACTAGTTTTTGTAGATGAGATGAATGAATTAAGTCCCAAGTCACTTATAACAAATTTATATTGTATGGTAATGAAATACATTATGGCCAGTAACTATGATAGGAAATAGGTTGGATTATTTTCCCTTATATTTTATCATGGATTATTTTTTCCTAAACATTGATAAGGAAAATATATTATACTATGGTTATTCTCCAATGTTTATCTGATAGGAAAAATCTATTATTATAGTGTGGTTGATTACTACATTGGTAAATTTTATGCTTTGATTATAAGAGTATGTTTTTTATGTTTATATTTCAAAAACTAGTGGGTGAAGTTTCTTAATTTTAACCCATGTGGTGATTTTATATTTACTAATTTGTTTTACATGGATGTGTATGAGTAGATTCAGAAAAATTTAGCGAAGTCTTTGAGATTGGATTTGTAGGTAGTTGATGTGTAGTTCGATCGGTATTGAGTAGTGTAGTTTTGTATGCTTATTTGGATCAACTCATTCAAAGTGATGAGGAAAAGGGATGACACATCATACCTGTTGATGAAAAAAATTAAGGTTATAATTGGGTTTGAATTTTATATTTAAATTAATATTTTAATAATTCCTTTACTGCTTTGATGTTATCAACTTGGTTTTATGTATTCTTCTTATAGTTTCTTAAGAAACTATTATTTTGGGAAGTATATTTTCTATCAATAATTTTCATTAGTAGGTTTGATATTATGATGTTGTCTAAGATATGCATAATTATATTATAGTCAATTCAAGCTTATATATAATTTTTTATGTTTCACATGGATTAAATTTTTTCCTAAAGTATGCATATAATTTTTTTGATATAATTAGCTGGAAAGATATATTTTAATCATGAGAAAAAATGTCATAGTGAAATTACCCCCATTAACAAAAGAGGAACAAATAATCAATATAAAATAGATGAGAGGGACTAAAAGTGGTCATGATTCTATAATAAAATATAAATGTACATATTTTACCACCTTAAATATAATTATACTAAGGTATTCTTCCACCAATGTTAAGGGTAATGTGGAAATGGGATCCCCATATCCTACTCCTCTTGAAATTTTAATATAACCTTTGAGGATTAATTAATGATTTTTAAAAGTATAATACTATTAAATAAATACATAATTAATTTGATGAAAATTTAATTAAAGATATAATTTATAATAATATAGAATATTAAACCCTAATTAAAGGTATCAAAATAATTATAGATTTTAGTATTGAGAGGTATATTTCCATTCATTGATTTCTTTTTTTCAAATTTCATACAATCATAAGAAATAAAAAGGTAATATTTTATTTTCTACCCAAGGATAAAACTAAATTAGTTGTGAGAGAAAATATTTATAGCATGTTTTCCCAACTTCATTTACATAATGTTTCAAGATCCTGCTTATTGATTATTACAATGTCTTATAATGTTTCTTATTTTTTGGTGTTTGACAGCCTATTATGTAGTTATCCAAAATTCTATAGATTTTTAAGTCATTCATTTTTCAGATATGTACTTTGATAGAAGTATATTTTATGACTTTACCTACCCAAGTAAGCATGTTAGTTTTCTCACTTTTTTATAGTGTTCCATGCACTCCCATTTCTTCTCAAATTATAGAGGTATCGTGGTTTTCTATCAGATTGATTGATGTTTTCATTTTTCTTGTAGTCCTTGGAATTGATGTCCTTATAGAAATTTATTAAATAAAAAAATATCCATTTAAGTTTTCTATAATTGAAATTATTCATGGGATGTACAATGAGATCAATGATAGGTAAAGGTATCCTTTTTATTATGATTTAAGGGCCATAAGGGGAATATGTTCATTTATTATTTTTTTCATTTATGTTATTATTCTATTTGAGATACCTATTATAGAATAAATGTTCATTAAGTTGGGTTATTTTCCAAATCATTTTAGTGAACATTTAAATTATGAGTTTTGTTGAAAATCTCTAGAATAATTCATACAATTTCATTTTTTGTTGTTGCTTTGATTATTTTCAAGCTTCTTAAGTTCATTTTATAATAACATCCATTATTTTATTATTACTCTCATATAAAAGTTAAAAGTTGAACCCGACATTATAACCCAATTTGACACAACATAAGTTAAATGGGTTTGGTTCAAATGTAAATAGATTTAGGTTGTAATCAAGTTAAGACTAACCAAACACGAGTATTTATAGTTAACTCTTTTTGATTTATTATGTATTTGAATTTTTTATTTAACCAAATATGTTATGATTTTTTTTATACATGAATTTATTATATATTATTTTTTTATCTGTTATGTATTCAGTTTTTTTTCTGATACTTAATTTTGGTTTATTTTATGATAATATAAAACTGTTATTTATTTATTTTCTATATATTTTAATTTTATATATATATATATATATATATCCTATAACATTATTTTATGTACAAATTGGCTATAAATGTAATATGATATTTAATTTTAAACTATTCTATACTATTTTATTATAATATATGTTGGATAGATAAAACATATCCTATATCGTTATATTGTTTTATAATGTTTGTATATTATGATATGTGAATTATTTTACTTCTTATGTATTCATTCTTATAATTTATCCCTCTTGAAAGTTTTTTCACTGTAAAAGCATTTATTTGTTGCATTTTTTCTATGTTTTTGTAACATTTATACCAAAAAAATTAAATATAATGAGTTAATTTTTAAAATTATCATTTTTTACTGGTTTCTCTACTAATGATTTCCTTTTTTATAAATATCTGTTAGGACCAATTAAAATATGTTATAAATCATTCAAAATATACTTTACTTTTTAAAAATATACTATGTCATATAGATAGATTTTTTATTTAATATATGATTTGTTTTATTTAATATAAACTACTTGGAGAATGTGTGTTGTGTTATGTGTAGGTATCACACACTTTAGGGAAGAAATAAGGTGTTTTACTTATTTCAATCATTATTACAGATTTCAAAACTAGACATTGCTTTCCATAACAAGCTAAAAAATTAGCATGAAAGATCTATGCATAGATTGTTTCAATTTATAGAATCATGCAAGCATCCATTTATTCCTCTTGTATTATATATTTAAACTCTAAAATAATTTTAGTAGCAGATGAATTCAATTTCTCATTCTTTACAAGTAGATATGATTTTCATGAATTTTTAATGAATATGTTATGTGTGTATAAATATGTGTTTGTTCGATATGTTCTCTCTCTCTCTCTCCCTCTGTGTGTGTTCTACATATGTGTGTGTGTGTTCTATATATATTCTAATACATATAAATATATATCTCAAATTATATATATATATATATATATATTCTGATATATATAAATATATAAATATTGATATGTGTGTGTTTATTTTGATATGTGTGTGTGTGTGTTTTGTATATGTATTGATTATATTTTGATATATATATATATATATATATATATATATATATATATATTATTTTTTATTTTTTATATACATTCTAATATGTATGCATGCATGCATGTATGTATGTATGTATATGTGTGTTGGTTATGTTCAATCTTCATAATTGATAAAAAAATGAAATAAAGGAAAATAATATGAACCAATATTCAACATGTAAAAATTGGACCATAAAATCAATATTTATGTTTTATGTTGTAAAAAATTGGGATTTCATTTCTTAGACTGGTCTATCAACCCTTCTCCCTAGAGCCTTTACTTTCCACTTTTCATTAAATCT
The DNA here is from genome assembly GCA_963277665.1 of Viscum album. Lineage (NCBI taxonomy): Eukaryota > Viridiplantae > Streptophyta > Magnoliopsida > Santalales > Viscaceae > Viscum > Viscum album. The sequence goes on from OY728147.1 coordinate 310,901,517, forward strand.
AATTTTTTATGGAGTTCAGTTGCATCTGTGAGGTGTACTAGAATTCTTGTGTAAATAAATTTGAATAGTTGTCACTTCCCCATAGTGTTCTTATGAACAAATTAGAACATGAATAATAAAGGTATAATTAAGGTACAAAAGTTGTTTATGGTCAAGCTAACACAATTAAAATGTCCATTTTCCAATGAAAATTTCTATTTTTTCTAAAAAAAATAGGTCTCGGTGGCAGTTTATTAGAATTAGTTCAAATAATCACCGTGAAATAAATTGTTTTAAAAAAAATTATAATATATCAGTAATTTGATATAACCACTGCTATATTTTTTTATCTTAAAATATAGTGACGGTTTTATCCAAACCACTGCTAAATATTTTAAAACCCCTAATTTAGACCCTCCCCCTGATCTCCTTGGCCTCAAACCAACCCACCCCCACCCCCCCACCTTCCCACTCCCCTTGACCCCCTCCCCCCTACTTCTGATGGTGATCGCCATGACCCTGATTCCCCCTGCTCATAACGGCGACCACCATTACCCCAACCCCCTATCTGTGACTGTCATAACCCCAACCCCCTACTCCTGACAACAACTATCATGACTTTAAATGCCTTCCAATGACCAATGTGACCCCAACCCCCCTTTCGGTGTCCGCCATGACCCTGACCACCCTATCGGCAATCGTCATGACCCTGACCCCCCGGTCATGACCCCAACCCCATGTCGGCAACCATTGTAACCCTAACCTCCTTACTAGAAACCATCATGACCCTAAACCCTCTTTCAAAAACTTCCATGACCCTGAACCCCTTCTCCTAATGATATTCATCCCCCCCTGATCCCCATGACCCTGACCCCCTTTTCCCTGATGAGGACCTCACAACGACCCCCCGCTCCTCGATAGTAACCCCCAAAGTCCTCTCTTCACATTTTTCTGATGAATGTGACCCTCAACATCATTGAATATATGATTGATTAAATTTTTATAAGTATTTTAATTAAATTATATAAAGATATATGTAATTGGGTTTTGTTTATGTTTTTAATATTGAATTGAATCATTTTTATGTCAAATTTGTGTTATATTGAATCAATAACCTTCCCTAGTTAATGGCGATGTTGGATGATGTTTAATTTTGATTATACTTGTTTGATTAAAATTTATATATTTATATATGAATTTTTAGGGAGAAGAGTTACAATCTAATACCTATGGATAAAAGTTGTATTAATTTACCTCAAAACACACCTCAATATGCCAAGGGTTTATAAGAATTTTTAGATTATTTAATTTCAAAAAAATCAATGGATGGTATAATTAAATGTTTGTATATTTATTATAAATTCATGTGATATTTGAATAAAAATGAAGTATATGATCATTTGATATTGAAATAGTTTCATTATTGATATGTATGTTTAATTTGGCATGGATAATCAAATATTATTGCAAGTCAAAATAATGAAAATCTTATCAACGAAAAACAAAGTGACACTCTATAAGAGAATTAAGTTTGAAATTTGATAAATGAAACATTTGGATTTGTAGGATACAATGTCTAATATTTTAATAGATCAGCATAACCTCCAGTTTATCATGATCAAGTTGAGCTTTCTCATAACATCAATGACCAAAAAATGAGTTTTATAAATTAGTTGAAGATGGATAACAAGAACTGTATGAAGAGTGTGCCATCTATTCAAAGTTTTATTTTCAACTTAAGTTGTATCATATCAATTGTCTCTATAAAATTACTAATAAAGAAATGTCCATGATTTTAGAGTTGTGTCATGATGCATTTAATGAAGCTAAAATCCCAACATCATTCTATGATATAAAGAATGTCATCCAAAAATTTAGACTTGATTATACAAAGATATATGCATACCCTAATGATTACAGGCTTTACTCGGGAGAAGATTCTGATAAAGAATAATGTATAATATGTCATATAAGTATATGGAAGTCAATGAACAACAATGAGAGTATAAATCATTGCAAAAATGGGAAGAAATAGAATAATAAAACTCCAACAAATTTGTTTTGTTACATTCCTATGAAACCATGCTTAAAAAGATTATTCATGTTATCTAAGAATGAATATGAAATGAAATGGAATGCTCATGATAGTAATGATTTCTTAATGACACATCCAAAATATTCAACATCATGGAAAAAATTTGATTCATTATATCTATTTTTTTTTCATAACCCAGGAATGTATGTTTGGGATTATATTCTGATGGTTTTAACCATTTTGGTAATTTGAGTACTAATTAATCATTTGGATAGTTGTGTTTATCCCCAATAATCTACCTCCATGTATGTGTATAAATAAGGATTATTTCATTATTTCAATGATTATTCCTATAAATAAAATGACTAGAAATGACATTAATGTATACCTTCAACCTATAATCAAAGAATTGTGAGAATTATGGGATGATTTCTTAGAAACATATGATGCTTAAATGATATAACTATTCAAAATGAATTTTTCTTTAATGTGTACAATTAGTGACTTTATTAGACTAAGAAATTTATCCATTTAGAACACTCATACTGGTTTGTCTTGTCTAATTATTAATTTTTATTTTGAACCTCAATGATTACCTCATAATAGAAAATAGTGTTTTATGTGTCATCATCAATTTCACGATGATTCTCATAAATTCAGGTTTAATAATACACAATTAAATAGAGATATTGAATTTATAAAGCCATCAAAGTTGTTATCTAGTTCAAAAATATTAGGAAAATTGATGAATTTCACTGGAGAATTTAGAAAATGTAATCAGTTTAAAGAAGGGGGAAAGGGTGTGAGGTGTAGTATCTAAAGCAGCTGGGACATGACAATGGAATAAAAATAGTTTATTTTTAAAACTTCAATATTGAGAGTTTAATTTTATAAGTCATAATTTTGATCTAATTCAAATTGAGAAAAACTTTTGTGATAATGTAATTTTTAAATTTCTTAATGAGTATGGTAAATCAAAGGATCACCTTAATGTTCATAAGGATTTAAAGACAATGAATATAAATCATGGATTTTGGGTAAATGAAAATTTAAAGTATCATTCATCTATTTTTACAATGAAAAATAATGAGAAAGATGTATTCCTTTAAAGAATTAAGAATTTAAAAGTTTCATATGGATATTCAAGTAACTTATCAAGGTGTGTTGATATAAAACATCAAAAGTTACATGGATTGAAAAGTCATGACTCACATATTTTTTATACATCAGTTATTTCCATTGGAATTGTGTAATACGTTATGTGAAAAAGTAATTATGGTTTTAATTGATTTTTGTACATTTTTTAGAGATATTTGGGGAAAAACTCTAAATCCAACAGAGCTTGATAAACTTCAAGAAATAATTTTTTTGACACTTTGTCATTTGTAGATGTTATTTTCCCCTTAATTCTTCACCATGATGATTCATTTGACTCTTCATTTAGTTGAATAAGCTAAAGTTGGTGGACCGGTACACTATCAGTGGATGTATCCAATTGAGAGGTATGTTTATATTATTTTTATTTTTATTAGTAAACTCAATTTTATCAAATTATTATGTAAAATTTTGTAATATGTTTCTTATTTTTTTTATTAGGTAATTATTTCATTTGAAATAATATGTGAGGAATAAATATCAACCAAAAGACTCTATTGTTAAAAGTTACATAGTTGAAGAGTTCTTGACCTTTTATTCTATGTATTTGGATGGTATTGAGACTAGATTCAATCATTTTGGATGTGTTGATGATGTATCCACTGATTCTTATTCTAAAAACCATTCATTGGTATTTCCAACTATTAGAAGACCAGTTGGAAAGGGATAAAATTTTACATTGATTGAATTATAGTTACTACAAGAACATAAATACATGCTACTCAATAGAGATTCATCTCGTGAGCAATGGAAGCTGCTTGTCGATATTAAAAAAGTTGAAACTTGTAAGTTAATTGCATATTTTACAGTATCTTAATAACATAAACACAATAAAATTATAATTTTTATTAATTTTTATATTTTTTTTGAGGAATCATCTAAAAAAATATTGTGAATCATAAGAAACAAGTCATTCTTTGTATTTCTGGGTCTTGTAGTTTTTTGAAAAAAAGAACATTTTTGGTTGGTATTTTATCCATTATTATTTATATCATTTTATTATAAGTCAAGGTTCTTTCTAAATTGTTTTCATTTTTTATAAAGTCTAATGAATTAGGTCACTATGTTGGCCAAATAGAGATATGGTTTAATGTTAATAGGAAAACTTATGATAGTTTTGTAAATGAACCTACCAAATATGTTGGAGTAAGTAATTTTCATTACTATTTCATGTTATTTCATTACTATAAAAACATAATAATGAAAAATATATTATAAAAATAAAAAATCCTTAAACCCAATTAAATGGGGTTGGCTACATGGATAAAATGATGCCAATTTGGATTTGTTTGATGCATCTAGCTAGCCCAAATTAATTGGGTTTAAGACTTGTTTGTTTTTATAATTTATTTTTCAATATTATGTTATTATAGTAATAAAATAACAATAAATAGTAATAAAATTTTATTAATTATATAATATTATAAATTTTGGATATTTTAAAAAATCATTGTTAATATTTTTTTATGAAAAGTTTAAAATTCAAAAAGTCTGGGATGTGAATCCTTCACAATCATTATCGATTTCCCAGAATGATGTAGTTGCAATAATTTTAGGGAATGGGAATCCCGGATGTTTATAGAGGATGGGTTCTGGGCCTACTCCATCAGTTTTCTTTGTTAGGGCATCGGTATCAGTTACTGCTACACCCAATGGGGGTTCTATTAGTGTCACTAATCAGGAATCACAAAGATAAATTTCAATGTTGAAATAAAAAATGCTAAAATAAGACTCTTATAGGAAAAAATAGAATCATTGGAGGTCATCAATGGAAAATTATTTAGTTTTTATATTTCATAAGATGACTGGCATGATACCTGAGGAAATTTCCATCCTTATAGTTCATCCTGTCAAGGTAAATTCTAAATTCCATAGGTCATTAACACATTTTAAAAGAACATATAAATTTTCAATAAATAAAACTAAAATGAAACTTTTATATTGAAAACATGCACTTTGAGTCATACCAACCACATATTGTATCGGAATGACATGTGGTAGATTCCAACATGTAAAAAATGAATTATAGATCGTTATCCTTAAGTTTAAAAATAATCTAATCTCATTTTCTCAGTTTTGACTTAGTAAATATTTTTTAAAGGTATGAAAGCCATTAAAAACCTGCTTCGGGAGGTCAAAATAAGAAAAATAAATTTTATTTCCATGAAATCAAAGTAAAATTACTTTAGATTAATTAGTGAAATGTAAGAACCAACAGCACATCATTCTGAGTTACGGTTTTCTTGGGATGCCCATAAATATGTTTTTAGTGTTTTAAAACACTAAAACGTGTGTGTAACTATCAAAAGAAGTGAAAAATACCTCATATTGATATGAAATAATGGGAAAACATTCTTGAGTTATTTTTTATGTGTATGCATAGACAAAAAACCAATCTGATGTGCAGTGTGGTCTAAATGACTTAGTAAATTGTTTTTAAAGGTACCCAAGATTTTAAAATGTGTGTCATGGTGTTAACACTAGGAAAACAAAGTTTAATTTCCATGAAATCATAGTAAAATGACTGTAGATTTATTTTTAAAATGTAATAACTGATGAAACATCATTTCATGTTATAATTTTCCTAGGATGCCCATAAATGCATTTTTAGTGTTTAAAACCATCAAAAGGTGCATGTAACGGTCAAAACCAAATGACCTCAGATTGACATGAAATCATAGGAAAACCACCATTGATTTATTTTTTATGTGTACGCATATAAAACATGACAATTTTATGTTCGGTGTTGTCGAAATGACTTGGTAAATAGTTTTTAAAGTTATGAAAGCCTTTAAAAACATGTGTCAGGGGGTCAAAATATGAAAACAACGTAATATTTCCATGAAATCATAAAAAAACAATCATAGATTGATTTTTGAAATGTAGGAACTGAATAAATTTCATTCTGAGTTATGGTTTTCTCAGGATGTTCATAAATGCATTTTTAGTGTTTTCAAACACTAAAACATGCCTGTGATGATAAAAACATATAAAATGACCTAAAATTGATTTGAAATCATGGTAAAAACACTATTGAGTTATTTTTTATGTATACATGCATACAACACATCAATCCTACATGAGGTGTGGTTGGAATGACTCAGTAAATAGTTTTTAAAGGCACCAATGCCTTTAAAAATGTGTGTTGTGGGGTAAAAACCATGAAAATGACATTGGATTTTCATAAAATCATAGGAAAATGAATGTAGATTAATTTTTGAAAAGTAAGAACTAAAAGGATGTCATTATGAGCTATAGTTTTCTCGAGATGAATGTAAATGCATTTTTAGTGTTTTAAAACACTAAAACGTGCATTAAAAGATCAAAAGCATAGAAAATAACTTCAAATTGACATGAAATCATGGGAAAATACCATTGATTTTTTTATGTGTATTCATAGAAAAAATGTCAATCTGATGTGCAGTGTTGTCGAAATAACTAGGTAAACAGTTTTTAAAGGTAAAAAAGTCTTTAAAAATGTGTGTCGGAGCTCAAACTAGAAAAATAATGATGGATTGCTATAAAATCATAGGAAAATGACTATAGATTGATTTTTGAAATGTATAAACTAATGGAACGTCATTCCTAGCTACAGTTTTCCTAGGATGCCTGTAAAAGCGTTTTCAATGTTTTAAAACACTAAAATATGTGTGTGGATGTTAAAAGCATAAAAATGACCAAAGATTGATGTGAAATCATGGGAAACCCACCTTTAAGTTATTTTTGATGTGTACATGTATACAACACATCAATATGATGTGCAGTGTGGTTGGAATGACTTGGTAAAAAGATTTTAAAGGTACCAAAACCTTTAAAAACATGTGTTGGGGGTCAAAACAAAAAAAATGTCATATTGACATGAAATCAGAGGAAAATGACAATAGATTGATTTTTGAAATTTAGGAACCAACATCACATCATTCTGAGTTACGGTTTCCAAGGATGCCCATAAATGCATTTTTAGTGGTTTAAAACACTAAAACATGCATGTAGTTGTAAAAATCATACAAAAAGACCTCATATTGATGTGACATCATGGGAAACCCATAATTTAGTTATTTTTGAAATTTAAACATATACAACATGTCAATTTGACATGTAGTGTGGTTAGAATGACTCGAAAACTAGTTTTTAAAAGTATCAAAGCCTTTAAAAACATGTACTGGGGGGTCAAAACTAGACAAACAATATCAGATTTCAATGAAATCAGAGGAAAATATCTATAGATTTATTTTTAAAATGTATGAATTGATTTCATCTCATTTTGAGTTATGATTTTCCCAGGATGCTCATAAACGTATTTTTCGTGTTTTAAAACACTAAAATGTGTGTGTAACGGTCAAAAGAATAGAAAAAGACCTCAGATTAACATTAAATCATGATAAAACTATCATTGAGATATTTTTTATGTCTATTCATAGAAAACACATCAATATGACATGTAGCGTGGTCGAAATAACTCGATAAACATATTTTAAAGGTACCAAAGCTTTTAAAAATGTGTGTCGTGGGGTCAAAACTAGGTGAATGATATCATATTTCCATAAAATTATAGGAAAATGATATTAGGTTTATTTTTGAAATTTAGGAACTGAAAACACATCATTTTGAGTTATGGTTTTCCCGGGATGTCCGTAAATGCATTTTTAGTGTTTTAAAACACTAAAACGTGCATGTAATAGTCAAAAGCATAGAAAATTACCTCATACTGATGTGAAATCATGGGAAAACCACATTAAAATATTTTTGGCATGTACTCATAGACAACACATCAATATGATGTGTGGATTGGTTAGAAGGACTTGATAAACAGTTTTTAAATGTGCCAAAGCCTTTAAAAATGTGTGTTAGGGGGTCAAAACTAGGAAAACGACATAATATTTCTATGAAATTAGAATACAATGACCGTAGATTTATTTTTTAAATGTAGTAACCAACCTTGCATCATTATGATTTACAGTTTTCTCGGTATTCCCATAAATGCATTTTTTGTGTATTAAAACACTAAAACATGTGTGTAACGATAAAAATCATACAAAACAGCCTTAGATTAATGTGAAATCATGGTAAAACCATCATTGAGTTATTTTTGACATGTACGCATAGAAAACACATCAATCTAACATGTGGTGTGGTAAGAAGGACTCAATAAATAGTTTTTAAAGGTACCAAAGCCTTTAAAAACATGTGCCATGGGGTCAAAACTAGGAAAAAACATCAAATTACCATGAAAATATAATACAATGATGATATTATTTTTTAAATTTAGTAATTAATGACATGTCATTCCAAGTTATAGTTTTCCTGGGATACTCGTAAACACATTTTTAGTGTTTTAAAACAGTAAAACATGTTTGTAATGATAAAAATCATAGAAAACAACCTCATATTGAAATAAAATCATGGTAAAATAACTTTTGAGTTATTTTTTACATGTACTCACAAACAACACATCAATATGATGTGCGGTGTGGTTGGAAGGACACAATAAACAATTTTTAAAGGTACCAAAGCCATTAAAAACGTGTGTCGGGGGTCAAAATCAATAAAAAATGATTAATTTCCATGAAATCATATGAAAATTACCTTTTATTGTTCTTAAAATCTAGGAACTAACAACACATCTTTCTGAGTTACAGTTTTCTTGGTATACCCATAAATGCATTTTAGTATCTTAAAACACTGAAACGTGCATATAATAGTCAAAAGCATAGAAAATGGATTCATATTAATGTGAAATCATGGTAAAACTACTGTTGGGTTATTTTTTATGTTTATATGTATAAAAAACAATAATCTTATGTGCTTTGTGGTCATAAGGACTCGGTAAATAGTTTTTAAAGGTACCAAAGCCTTTAAAAACATGTATGGGAGGGTTAAAACTAGGAAAATGATGTCATATTACAATGAAATCAAATTAAAATGACCATAGATTAATTTTTAAATTTTTGGATCTGAAATAATTTCATTCTAACTTAAGGTTTTCCTTGGATGCTCATAAATGTGTTTTTAGTGTTTTAAAACACTAAAACATGCGTATAATAGTCAAAAGCAAAGAAAACAACCACGGACTGATATGAAATCTTGGGAAAGTGTTAAATCATATCTTAAATAGGTATTTTTATGTTTTCAAAGTGTTTTTCATGATATATTATTTTTTTATGTTAAAATGTATTTTGTTTGATTAATAAAATAACAATCTTATGTACAACATTCTAAATATATCCTATGTCTTTTATCTTTTTCATTTCATTTATTAAATGTTCTGGTTTTTATTGTAGGTGCTAGATTTTGATAGTAGACTGAAGGTTTACCATTCTAATCCACAACATTCTTTAGAAGGTAGTTTTGATGGTTCTTAGTTTCCGTGGTTTGTTAAAATTATATCAATTATTATACTATAATTCTGATTTATTATGTTCAATTTTAATTTATGTCTTATTTTTTGTTCATTTGATGAGATGATGTGGTCGGTTCCAGTTTATGAGATTTTGTAGAGGCAGATGGATGTAGTGGAGGTCATGGGGTGGGCGTATATTGGGCATGGCACTATTTGACAATGGGGCTATCCCCATACATCTATACCCATATTTTAGAGAAACCATGGGAATAGAGTTTCTAGAAAAAGTTATACCCATAGTTTTACAAAATTATTGGTATAGTCTAAGCTATACTAGTGTTTTTTTAAAAATCATGGGTATAGATCCTTAACATATCAGGCTCCCTCTCTCCTCCTCATTGGTATCCTTAATCTCCCTGCCCCTCCTGCGAGCCTCAACCTCCCCCCTCCCCTCCTCGAGTGATGTTTCCCCCACCGACCAGTTCTTCTTCCTCCATTTCTGGCATTTCTTTGTTCTGATATTTGAGAGGTGAGATTTATGTCCCTCCTCTTCTTTATTCTCCCCTCACCCAAGAAATGGTCATTTTTCTTCTCTATCATTATCCCCTAATTCAATGATTTTTTTATTCTAATCTTATTTGATATCATATTAGTGAGTTATAAATCCTTCTTCTCTTCTGTTAGCTGTTATTTTCATTTTTCTCTATACACATGATTATATGAGAGCGTGTTGGCATCACTTCTATCATCATGTTTTCAAATGTATACTCAAACAGAGATCAAATATTCTCTATTAAATTCCTATAAGTATTGTTTTAATTATAATTTCTTCTTTTTGAAAATTATCCTACAAATTATTATGAATTTCAATTAAATTTTAGATTCTTTTGGTGGAATATTTTAAGGGTTTAGATATTTTTATTGCCAGGAATCATATTTAAGTTAATTATATGGGTTAATGTTTGTTTTTTTTATCCTTGAGTTATGGGATTTAATTATTTAAATTTATGTTGTTATATCATGAACCATGGTTAAACTATTTGTTGGATTTTTTTAACCCAAAAATAATAATTGTATGATGATGTACATGATTATTCTATTATAAGTAAATATGGAATATTTCTTTATATATGAAGGTTGTTTCTTTAAAAATTCACTATTTTATTTATTTTACTTGTCAAGAATGTTTCTTAGAATTCATTATTATAATTTAGATATTAATTAATGATAAAATATTCTTTCGAATCAATAAATATTTAGATTTAAATTGTTTAAGAATTTTAAAACCATTATTATGTATAAATATTTATGGAAGCCTTTGGTAAAAGTCATAAAATAATTATATAAGTTATAATGGAAAGATTTTTGGATCATATTCATTTTATAAAACATGGTTTCCATTGATAAAGTTTTACAAAAGAATCTAGTTTATTAAGAAAGATTTAATGGTATAAACCTTAGTTTCACCTATTTTTATTAACGGTTGAGAATAACTTGGTTATTTGTTAATAATTCTTCCTTAGTTAATTTATAATGTCATGATTAGTTAGCCATTTATTTCCACTACATGTTAAATGAATTAAAAACCATCTAAACACACTTTACCACAATTAAGAGGTTTCATCAGTGGTGAAGTGATGGATTGGTTTCATAAATTAGTATGGAATAGATTAATTATTTAGTCTTTATGGATCTTCCTCATATTAAATACTTCTTAAATTGAAATATAACATCATATAAAATATATTTTCCTTGTGTTTGAATAATATAAGAAATTTTGACATTAAATAAAATCCTTTCATGACTAAATGTTATCCTCACTTATTTTTTCAAATGAGAAGAACTCTCTTGATAAAAAAATACACATTTTTCTATTGGTATTACTTAGTTGTTATTTATTTTAATACATGCACCTTGTTTTTATTTTTATGAGTATGCCTTGGATTTTTATTATGATATGCCCTGTTCATTTTTTGTATGGGTAGTGTTATTCTATAATGGTCACTTTCATCATGTATTGTATTCAATTTGGTTTCCTATTAGTGTTATTTAATTTCCTCTACACTATACTTTTAATTTTTCTTTGAATTTTAATATCATTCTAGCATTATATCCAGTGTAGTAGACATTTTCATGTTTATTTCACTATAATTAAGCATATAAAAGGGGATATATTTCTATGATAGATCCCCTAATATGTTATTGTAGCCAGTAATGAATAGGTTTTGAAATAAGGGAATGGTATTTGGATACGCTGACTTTATATGGGATAGGATCATGGTTCTATGACTCTACCCAATTTCCCCTTTCCCAATATGATGGGCTTAAAGGTGTCTTAAATCCATATACACTTTCCCATTAATATATCATACAACTTCAGGATTCCATATCCTTTATTATATTTTGGATATATTTTTTATTTTAAAAATCTTAGTTCCTGTGATATTAGGATTGGATGATTATTTATATTTATATCAATTATGGTAGAATTTCCATGATATTATTATAACATTTTTATGGTTTTGATATTGGGTGACATATTGTTGTTATTATTGAGTAAATTTTTTCTATCATAAATATAAGTGTATTTAATTAGATTAAAGTCATATTCATAACATTGAATTTTTAAAAACAATTGTTTCATAAAGACATATGTATTTAATTGGATTGTGTAACATTTTTTTCTCATTCCATGTCTTATACTTTTTCTAGTTCGTTATTTGTAGGCATCAATTATCATATATTTTGTTTCTCTTATTATTATTATTTTGCTAGCTAATAGTATGCTTTGATGACTTTCATATTAAAATTGCTTGTAATGAATTTTTTAATTATTGTTTACATTTTTTATTTGAATATAACTTTTTTCCATGTAATTAAATGGATAGAATATGGATGTATCACACTGATTATATTTCAACCGAGTTTCAAAATAATTTGTATATTTTTTTTAGATTTTTCATTTAACAATGATTCATATGGAGGTTGTATATAGTGTCTGTGTTATAATTATGTTGGAAGACCATGGTTAATTCAGGAAGAAGTTATCTACCATATAAAAAAAATTGGATTTCAAAAAAAACTATTATGTTTGGTATCACAATGGAGAGACGATACAATGTTCTACTATTCATGAATGGAAAGAAATAAGTGGTATAGAGAGTTTGATATTTGACCAATTTCCATTTGTGCATCATCATGATAGAGATAGTATTCCGTTGCAAGAAGACAATGATATCAATACACATGAGGAAAATAATGAATATGATGATGTTGAGAGAGTGAAAAAAATAATGGATGATGTCATAACTCTTGTATATCAGGAATGTACTAAAATGAAAACGTTGGAATTTTTAATGTAGTTATATCATGGAAAAACCATGTATGGAATTTCTAATACCTCTATTTATTATATTCTTACCTTTTTTTAAGTCATTGATATCTGATGGTATAGATATTCCCCCAAATCATTATAAGGCGTGGAAGTTAATTAAGTAGCTTGTATTTTCTACTAATAAAATCCATACTTGTATGAAAGATTGTAGTTTATTTTGTGATTAGACTAAAAATATTAATGACTATAAAGAATGTGTTACATCTCAATTTAAGGTAAATATATATGAAAAACCATCTCATGTGCCATATAAATTCATGTGGCACATTCCATTTATTCCCAGGCTTCAAAATCTATTCATGTCTATAGAAATCTCAACCAATACACGATGGAATGATGATGAGATAATTAAAGATAATGATGATTTTGTCCATCCTATAAATAGATTATCATAGTAGGAATTTGATGAACAACATCCTGATTTTTCAACTGAGGTGCATAATGTCGGGTTGGGTCTATCCTGTGATGGTTTTAATCTGTTTGGTCGTATACTTACTACTCATAGCACATGGCCAATTTTTATTCACGCTTATAATCTTCCTCTATGGATGCATATAAAAAAAATATTTCACATTATTGAGTATACTAATATCAGGACCTTATAATCCTGGAAATGATATAATCATCTACTTGAAACCTTTAATAATAAAATTTAAGAATATTTGGGATATGGGTGTGCGCACATACGATGATTATTCAAAAAATATATTTTAGATGTGCGTTTCCCTTTTATAGAATATAAATTATTTCTATGCTCATGTCATGATTTCTGGTTGGATAATGAAGGGAAAACTATCATGTCCTAATTTTATAAAGAATACATGATCAATAAGACTTAAATATCATCATAGTTTCAATTTCATGGGGTATTGAAGATTCTTACCAATTGATCATCAAAATTAGAAGAATCACGAGAGGTTTGATAATACTGTTGACACTAAATAGACACCTCAATGTATGTCAAGAACTGATGTTCTTATTGAATTGAAATATTTCAGTTTTCTATTAAGGAAAGGTCAGATGAAATCTAAAAAGAGGAAGAACGTTGACACTAAATCCGCTTATAATTGGAAAAAGAAAAGTATCTTTTTTGAGTTTCTATATTGTTCTACCAATTTGTTACATAATTATTTAGATGTAATTCACATTGAGATAAATATATGTAAAATTTTTCTTTAAATTACTCTAAATATCAAGGAGAAACTAAATATTAATTTCGATCTCGTCGGGACTTGTTGGATTGGGGTATTCGACCAAAACTGAATTCTGTGTGTATTGGTGAAAATAGGTGGAAAGTTCCTTTTGTTTCTTATGTGATGAAATCTTTAGATAAAAATTAATTTATGTAAGTATTAGAAAATATCAAGGTTCTTAGTGTCTATTCTATTAACATATTTAAATGAATCAACAGAAGGGATTTGAAACTAAAATCTATAAAAACTCATGATTATCACATCTTTCTTCATGAATTTATTACAATAGTAATCTGTCATTTACTATATAATAATTTAAAGGTGACTAAGATTCTCTTATTCCATTTTTTATAAACCTTTGTGATAAAATTTTATCCAAGTATTTCTTGATAAAAATGTAGCAAGAGGTGCCATTAATTTTGTGTGAGTTGGAAAAAAAATTCCTCCATCATTTTTCACTTTCATGTTGTATTTAACAGTTCATATTCCAATTGAAACACTTATTGGGTAAACCTTTGATTTTCAATGGATGTATCCTACTTAAATAGATATGTTCACAATGAAATCTTATGTCTGAAAAAAGAATCATCCTGAAGGTTCTATTGTGAGAGGTTATCTGGCACAAGAATATATAGATTTTTTGTTCAATGTATTTTTCTAATGTGACCACAAGACCTAACTGGCCAATGAGAAATAAATATGTGAGTTATGGGGAAATTGAGCCCTAGTTTTCATATCTTCCCTAAACAAGATGAATTATTGGGTCATATACATTAGCTACATTGAGCCTTGAAGAGCGGGATATGGAACATCGCATAATCTTGTTTAACTGTGGTTTTTTTATGACTATATAAAGTAATTAATTTGAATATTTATATTTTATATCATTCTATTTCATTTCACATATACCTTAAACTTTTATTATCATTTTTAGTAAGAAAAATAAACAAATTATAACTAGAGTTCATTGATCTTTGACTTTAATATAAAGAGAGGATTTTCATAAAAAATAGTTTCCCACTTAGTTGAAATAAAAGGTATGACCATTACTTTAATTAACTTAAATATAGATATTCCTTTAATTGTATTATTAATATATATTTTAGTTATTGATTTTACCTATTGAATTCATTTTTCAAAAATTAAGATCGTTGGATTTTGGTCCCAATTATTTGGTTCATGAATGCAAATATTTAATAATAAATTGGTATAAATTGGTTACAATAGATAAGGTAGTGAAAATGAGAACACAAAATGATGGAATTATGTTAACTACTACAACAGAGTGTTATGCCAGTTCATCATATAGTAGGCCTAGATATGAAAATGTGTCTTATTATGTATTTTTTTAGAAAATATTGTTATTGGATTACTACTCTCATGGTCAAGTTTCTATGATGAAATTTAAATGGTTTGATTCAATGATGCAACATGGTGCATTTATTGATGACTTTAGATTCATATTTATTGACATGAATCGATTCTTGGATAATGATGAACCATATATTTTGGAATCAATGGAAAAATAAGTGTTTTTTTGTGAAATATTGTCTGAGACCTGATTACGGTTTCATTATTTAAGTAATCCCAAGATTTTTTTTCATGATGGTGGGGTTGAAATTGAAACCATTTGAACCCCCAATAGTTTTAACTAAAATATTGTATTTGATGATTCAAATTGTCCCTTATTATTATTGAAGTTAAACTTGGATTAGTGGTGGGAAATATATAGAAGCAACCATATGTGTTCACAGTTCATTCATTTTACCTTAATGTGTGTTTCTCATGTGTTGCTACTATAATTAAATTAATTTAGTTTCAGTTTGGAATGATATGTCTATTTTAGTATTATTTGTCTTCATTTCATTTAATTATATTTATTTCAATTCATAAAACTGGGTTTAAAATAGTTTTTTAAAAAAATTATAACTTGTTTTTAAATTTAAGTTTCTAAAACATGTTATGAAATTGTTTATGTATTCTTTAAATTCTAAGTTATATGCAGGATTTTAAAAAAATGTTTTTAAAAAATGAAAATTTCATTTTTATGCATATTATGAAAGATATTGAATAAGTTCGAAGGAAGTGATTATTTGATAATTATCGATAGATTTATGACCAAGGGTTTCCTCCTCTAGTTCCCTTAGTGAGTATAATAATTGTAATATTTTTCTTCTTCATTACATTTAATGTCATGTTATTATTCTTTATCAAACCTTTTTAGGGACATACAGTTGAACCAGATCTGACTACTTCTTAGACTACCAGTATGGGTCTTAGAGAGGGTGCTCAAAGAGCTACACAGAGCACCCATCATACCAGTTCACACCCTAACCCTCTAGCAGACACCCCATATACCACACCTTTTCATCCTCTACTTTGGCCTCTAGGAATGTTCCCACACATGCCTCCATCATCATCTTATTTAGCCTCTTCTTATCATACTATTTATACATAGCCTCCATGGATGTTCCCACATATTCTATATCCATGTCCTATGATGTATCCCCAACCCTTCTATCCTTATCCTACCATGTCTATGTTTCCTCCATTTTCTACTATCCATCTAGGATCTGATGATTCTATTCATTTAGGTTCTACTTCAGTGCATACTGATGACCCAGTGCATACATTGGAATAAGCACATCCTTTAGAGGCTACCAATTTAGGATATCCCACGGATCCATCAGAGCTTAATGAGCATCATGTATCAAGTTTTTATTATTATAAATGTGTCAAATTATATCACATCATTTTTTTCCAGTTTTAGTGTGAATTAATTATTTTTTCCCTTTAATCTTATTCAGTGGTATCTTCTAATAGGTGATGTGGATTCACCCATATGCATGAAACTTAGAATCTAAAAAAACAAATAATTGTGGATTGTAATGAAGATAATCAAATGATAAGAAAAAAAATTAGGCAATGTATAATTTTTATGGGAACTTTAACTAAGTACAATGATATCATTTTGGTGCAACCAGTCTCATGGAGGCATATCGATAATGAAATCAAGGAGAAATCATGGGCAGAGATATGGGTAAGAAATTTTATTAAATTTATATCTATATTATTGTTGTATTTATATGAATTAACATTTTCATTGCAGCATCAATTTAACTTTCCCAATGGACAAGCTGTTAAGGTCGCACAGTTGATGGATATTGGGGTGTACTAGAGATCATATAATAATGGGTTATATGTTGGTCGGAAGAGTGGAGTTGGTTCTGATTTAGAGGGTGTACCAAAGTTTCTGACATCATAATATCAAGATA
Source organism: Viscum album (assembly GCA_963277665.1). Lineage (NCBI taxonomy): Eukaryota > Viridiplantae > Streptophyta > Magnoliopsida > Santalales > Viscaceae > Viscum > Viscum album. Next base: position 310,918,888 of record OY728147.1, read on the forward strand.
TGATCGCATATTTGAAGGGTAATCAGTTTAAGGTATTCTTAATCTTTAATGTATTTCATTGAAAATTTAATTCTTATTAATTGTGTTGAATTTTTTTAGGATGCGTTGGAAAAATCAAAAATAAAAAAGATTCTATGATGTATTTACACACTTTGGGGAACACTAAAATTCCCAAGCATGATAGGCACCAGATAATTTAATATGAATAGAAATAATATCTATATTTAATAATAATTAAATTTTATATAATTAGTATGTTTTGATTATGTTATGCCACTAATATTAAATTTCTAATTAAATGTATATTTAGATACTTCTTCATTTTATAGATTTCTTTAACAGCTACAATTTTAATTCATGTCTAGTTTATCAATTTTATATTATTTAATAATGTACTATTATAGTAATCAATGTCATTTGAAGCAATCAGTATTGGGCATCGAAGGTTGTGAGCCTCGAGCAAAATTATTTTTCTCGAGTAGGAAGAAAAATTATGGAAGTGTTGTAAATGCATAGACATAAGAAAATATTGTAAGTCTTTTTATTGATATTTAAAAATTTTATATGTAAATCATAATTAAATATCTTATTTATATTTTAAATAGTGTGCCCTGTAGTCCCTCGATGAGAAAGAAGATGACATTTTCAGTCCAAATGATCATTTGAGATTGGTATTAAGTGAGGATCACTAGGATAGATTTTGATGTTGACCCAAGAAAAACATCATCCCCATTAGGTATTGTCCCTCATCGAGAACCTCTAGAACCTCTCACACTAGAAATCTACAAAATGCTCATGCAGAAATAGATGTGGCAAAAAAAATAATGGATGATGTCAGAACTCTTGTATATCAGGAATGTACTAAAATGAAAATGTTGGAATTTTTAATGTAGTTATATCATGGAAAAACCATGTATGGAATTTCTAATACCTCTATTTATTATATTCTTACCTTTTTTTAAGTCATTGATATCTAATGGTATAGATATTCCCCCAAATCATTATAAGGCATGGAAGTTAATTAAGTATCTTGTATTTTCTACTAATAAAATCCATACTTGTATGAAAGATTGTAGTTTATTTTGTGATTAGACTAAAAATATTAATGACTATAAAGAATGTGTTACATCTCAATTTAAGGTAAATATATATGAAAAACCATCTCATGTGCCATATAAATTCATGTGGCACATTCCATTTATTCCCAGGCTTCAAAATCTATTCATGTCTATAGAAATCTCAACCAATACACGATGGAATGATGATGAGAGAATTAAAGATAATGATGATTTTGTTCATCCTATAAATAGATTATCATAGTAGGAATTTTATGAACAACATCCTGATTTTTCAACTGAGGTGCATAATGTCGGGTTGGGTCTATCCTGTGATGGTTTTAATCTGTTTGGTCGTATACTTACTACTCATAGCACATGGCCAATTTTTATTCACGCTTATAATCTTCCTCTATGGATGCATATAAAAAAATATTTCACATTATTGAGTATACTAATATCAGGACCTTATAATCCTGGAAATGATATAATCATCTACTTGAAACCTTTAATAATAAAATTTAAGAATATTTGGGATATGGGTCTGCGCGCATACGATGATTATTCAAAAAATATATTTTAGATGTGCGTTTCCCTTTTATAGAATATAAATTATTTCTATGCTCATGTCATGATTTCTGGTTGGATAATGAAGGGAAAACTATCATGTCCTAATTTTATAAAGAATACATGATCAATAAGACTTAAATATCATCATAGTTTCAATTTCATGGGGTATTGAAGATTCTTACCAATTGATCATCAACATTAGAAGAATCACGAGAGGTTTGATAATACTGTTGACACTAAATAGACACCTCAATGTATGTCAAGAACTGATGTTCTTATTGAATTGAAATATTTCAGTTTTCTATTAAGGAAAGGTCAGATGAAATCTAAAAAGAGGAAGAACGTTGACACTAAATCCGCTTATAATTGGAAAAAGAAAAGTATCTTTTTTGAGTTTCTATATTGTTCTACCAATTTGTTACATAATTATTTAGATGTAATTAACATTGAGATAAATATATGTAAAATTTTTCTTTAAATTACTCTAAATATCAAGGAGAAACTAAATATTAATTTCGATCTCGTCGGGACTTGTTGGATTGGGGTATTCGACCAAAACTGAATTCTGTGTGTATTGGTGAAAATAGGTGGAAAGTTCCTTTTGTTTCTTATGTGATGAAATCTTTAGATAAAAATTAATTTATGTAAGTATTAGAAAATATCAAGGTTCTTAGTGTCTATTCTATTAACATATTTAAATGAATCAACAGAAGGGATTTGAAACTAAAATCTATAAAAACTCATGATTATCACATCTTTCTTCATGAATTTATTACAATAGTAATCTGTCATTTACTATATAATAATTTAAAGGTGACTAAGATTCTCTTATTCCATTTTTTATAAACCTTTGTGATAAAATTTTATCCAAGTATTTCTTGATAAAAATGTAGCAAGAGGTGCCATTAATTTTGTGTGAGTTGGAAAAAAAATTCCTCCATTTTTCACTTTCATGTTGTATTTAACAGTTCATATTCCAATTGAAACACTTATTGGGGAAACCTTTGATTTTCAATGGATGTATCCTACTTAAATAGATATGTTCACAATGAAATCTTATGTCTGAAAAAAGAATCATCCTGAAGGTTCTATTGTGAGAGGTTATCTGGCACAAGAATATATAGATTTTTTGTTCAATGTATTTTTCTAATGTGACCACAAGACCTAACTGGCCAATGAGAAATAAATATGTGAGTTATGGGGAAATTGAGCCCTAGTTTTCATATCTTCCCTAAACAAGATGAATTATTGGGTCATATACATTAGCTACATTGAGCCTTGAAGAGCGGGATATGTAACATCGCATAATCTTGTTTAACTGTGGTTTTTTTATGACTATATAAAGTAATTAATTTGAATATTTATATTTTATATCATTCTATTTCATTTCACATATACCTTAAACTTTTATTATCATTTTTAGTAAGAAAAATAAACAAATTATAACTAGAGTTCATTGATCTTTGACTTTAATATAAAGAGAGGATTTTCATAAAAAATAGTTTCCCACTTAGTTGAAATAAAAGGTATGACCATTACTTTAATTAACTTAAATATAGATATTCCTTTAATTGTATTATTAATATATATTTTAGTTATTGATTTTACCTATTGAATTCATTTTTCAAAAATTAAGATCGTTGGATTTTGGTCCCAATTATTTGGTTCATGAATGCAAATATTTAATAATAAATTGGTATAAATTGGTTACAATAGATAAGGTAGTGAAAATGAGAACACAAAATGATGGAATTATGTTAACTACTACAACAGAGTGTTATGCCAGTTCATCATATAGTAGGCCTAGATATGAAAATGTGTCTTATTATGTATTTTTTTAGAAAATATTGTTATTGGATTACTACTCTCATGGTCAAGTTTCTATGATGAAATTTAAATGGTTTGATTCAATGATGCAACATGGTGCATTTATTGATGACTTTAGATTCATATTTATTGACATGAATCGATTCTTGGATAATGATGAACCATATATTTTGGAATCAATGGAAAAATAAGTGTTTTTTGTGAAATATTGTCTGAGACCTGATTACGGTTTCATTATTTAAGTAATCCCAAGATTTTTTTTCATGATGGTGGGGTTGAAATTGAAACCATTTGAACCCCCAATAGTTTTAACTAAAATATTGTATTTGATGATTCAAATTGTCCCTTATTATTATTGAAGTTAAACTTGGATTAGTGGTGGGAAATATATAGAAGCAACCATATGTGTTCACAGTTCATTCATTTTACCTTAATGTGTGTTTCTCATGTGTTGCTACTATAATTAAATTAATTTAGTTTCAGTTTGGAATGATATCTCTATTTTAGTATTATTTGTCTTCATTTCATTTAATTATATTTATTTCAATTCATAAAACTGGGTTTAAAATAGTTTTTTAAAAAAATTATAACTTGTTTTTAAATTTAAGTTTCTAAAACATGTTATGAAATTGTTTATGTATTCTTTAAATTCTAAGTTATATGCAGGATTTTAAAAAAATGTTTTTAAAAAATGAAAATTTCATTTTTATGCATATTATGAAAGATATTGAATAAGTTCGAAGGAAGTGATTATTTGATAATTATCGATAGATTTATGACCAAGGGTTTCCTCCTCTAGTTCCCTTAGTGAGTATAATAATTGTAATATTTTTCTTCTTCATTACATTTAATGTCATGTTATTATTCTTTATCAAACCTTTTTAGGGACATACAGTTGAACCAGATCTGACTACTTCTTAGACTACCAGTATGGGTCTTAGAGAGGGTGCTCAAAGAGCTACACAGAGCACCCATCATACCAGTTCACACTCTAACCCTCTAGCAGACACCCCATATACCACACCTTTTCATCCTCTACTTTGGCCTCTAGGAATGTTCCCACACATGCCTCCATCATCATCTTATTTAGCCTCTTCTTATCATACTATTTATACATAGCCTCCATGGATGTTCCCACATATTCTATATCCATGTCCTATGATGTATCCCCAACCCTTCTATCCTTATCCTACCATGTCTATGTTTCCTCCATTTTCTACTATCCATCTAGGATCTGATGATTCTATTCATTTAGGTTCTACTTCAGTGCATACTGATGACCCAGTGCATACATTGGAATAAGCACATCCTTTAGAGGCTACCAATTTAGGATATCCCACGGATCCATCAGAGCTTAATGAGCATCATGTATCAAGTTTTTATTATTATAAATTTGTCAAATTATATCACATCATTTTTTTCCAGTTTTAGTGTGAATTAATTATTTTTTCCCTTTAATCTTATTCAGTGGTATCTTCTAATAGGTGATGTGGATTCACCCATATGCATGAAACTTAGAATCTAAAAAAACAAATAATTGTGGATTGTAATGAAGATAATCAAATGATAAGAAAAAAAATTAGGCAATGTATAATTTTTATGGGAACTTTAACTAAGTACAATGATATCATTTTGGTGCAACCAGTCTCATGGAGGCATATCGATAATGAAATCAAGGAGAAATCATGGGCAGAGATATGGGTAAGAAATTTTATTAAATTTATATCTATATTATTGTTGTATTTATATGAATTAACATTTTCATTGCAGCATCAATTTAACTTTCCCAATGGAGAAGCTGTTAAGGTCGCACAGTTGATGGATATTGGGGTGTACTAGAGATCATATAATAATGGGTTATATGTTGGTCGGAAGAGTGGAGTTGGTTCTGATTTAGAGGGTGTACCAAAGTTTCTAACATCATAATATCAAGATATGATCGCATATTTGAAGGGTAATTAGTTTAAGGTATTCTTAATCTTTAATGTATTTCATTGAAAATTTAATTCTTATTAATTGTGTTGAATTTTTTTAGGATGCGTTGGAAAAATCAAAAATAAAAAAGATTCTATGATGTATTTACACACTTTGGGGAACACTAAAATTCCCAAGCATGATAGGCACCAGATAATTTAATATGAATAGAAATAATATCTATATTTAATAATAATTAAATTTTATATAATTAGTATGTTTTGATTATGTTATGCCACTAATATTAAATTTCTAATTAAATGTATATTTAGATACTTCTTCATTTTATAGATTTCTTTAACAGCTACAATTTTAATTCATGTCTAGTTTATCAATTTTATATTATTTAATAATGTACTATTATAGTAATCAATGTCATTTGAAGCAATCAGTATTGGGCATCGAAGGTTGTGAGCCTCGAGCAAAATTATTTTTCTCGAGTAGGAAGAAAAATTATGGAAGTGTTGTAAATGAATAGACATAAGAAAATATTGTAAGTCTTTTTATTGATATTTAAAAATTTTATATGTAAATCATAATTAAATATCTTATTTATATTTTAAATAGTGTGCCCTGTAGTCCCTCGATGAGAAAGAAGATGACATTTTCGGTCCAAATGATCATTTGAGATTGGTATTAAGTGAGGATCACTAGGATAGATTTTGATGTTGACCCAAGAAAAACATCATCCCCATTAGGTATTGTCCCTCATCGAGAACCTCTAGAACCTCTCACACTAGAAATCTACAAAATGCTCATGCAGAAATAGATGTGGCAAAAAAAATAATGGATGATGTCAGAACTCTTGTATATCAGGAATGTACTAAAATGAAAACGTTGGAATTTTTAATGTAGTTATATCATGGAAAAACCATGTATGGAATTTCTAATACCTCTATTTATTATATTCTTACCTTTTTTTAAGTCATTGATATCTGATGGTATAGATATTCCCCCAAATCATTATAAGGCGTGGAAGTTAATTAAGTAGCTTGTATTTTCTACTAATAAAATCCATACTTGTATGAAAGATTGTAGTTTATTTTGTGATTAGACTAAAAATATTAATGACTATAAAGAATGTGTTACATCTCAATTTAAGGTAAATATATATGAAAAACCATCTCATGTGCCATATAAATTCATGTGGCACATTCCATTTATTCCCAGGCTTCAGAATCTATTCATGTCTATAGAAATCTCAACCAATACATGATGGAATGATGATGAGATAATTAAAGATAATGATGATTTTGTTCATCCTATAAATAGATTATCATAGTAGGAATTTGATTAACAACATCCTGATTTTTCAACTGAGGTGCATAATGTTGGGTTGGGTCTATCCTGTGATGGTTTTAATCTGTTTGGTCGTATACTTACTACTCATAGCACATGGCCAATTTTTATTCACGCTTATAATCTTCCTCTATGGATGCATATAAAAAAAATATTTCACATTATTGAGTATACTAATATCAGGACCTTATAATCTTGGAAATGATATAATAATCTACTTGAAACCTTTAATAATAAAATTTAAGAATATTTGGGATATGGGTGTGCGCACATACGATGATTATTCAAAAAATATATTTTAGATGTGCGTTTCCCTTTTATAGAATATAAATTATTTCTATGCTCATGTCATGATTTCTGGTTGGATAATGAAGGGAAAACTATCATGTCCTAATTTTATAAAGAATACATGATCAATAAGACTTAAATATCATCATAGTTTCAATTTCATGGGGTATTGAAGATTCTTACCAATTTATCATCAACATTAGAAGAATCACGAGAGGTTTGATAATACTGTTGACACTAAATAGACACCTCAATGTATGTCAAGAACTGATGTTCTTATTGAATTGAAATATTTTAGTTTTCTATTAAGGAAAGGTCAGATGAAATCTAAAAAGAGGAAGAACGTTGACACTAAATCCGCTTATAATTGGAAAAAGAAAAGTATCTTTTTTGAGTTTCTATATTGTTCTACCAATTTGTTACATAATTATTTAGATGTAATTCACATTGAGATAAATATATGTAAAATTTTTCTTTAAATTACTCTAAATATCAAGGAGAAACTAAATATTAATTTCAATCTCGTCGGGACTTGTTGGATTGGGGTATTCGACCAAAACTGAATTCTGTGTGTATTGGTGAAAATAGGTGGAAAGTTCCTTTTGTTTCTTATGTGATGAAATCTTTAGATAAAAATTAATTTATGTAAGTATTAGAAAATATCAAGGTTCTTAGTGTCTATTCTATTAACATATTTAAATGAATCAACAGAAGGGATTTGAAACTAAAATCTATAAAAACTCATGATTATCACATCTTTCTTCATGAATTTATTACAATAGTAATCTGTCATTTTCTATATAATAATTTAAAGGTGACTAAGATTCTCTTATTCCATTTTTTATAAACCTTTGTGATAAAATTTTATCCAAGTATTTCTTGATAAAAATGTAGCAAGAGGTGCCATTAATTTTGTGTGAGTTGGAAAAAAAATTCCTCCATCATTTTTCACTTTCATGTTGTATTTAACAGTTCATATTCCAATTGAAACACTTATTGGGGAAACCTTTTATTTTCAATGGATGTATCCTACTTAAATAAATATGTTCACAATGAAATCTTATGTCTGAAAAAAGAATCATCCTGAAGGTTCTATTGTGAGAGGTTATCTGGCTCAAGAATATATAGATTTTTTGTTCAATGTATTTTTCTAATGTGACCACAAGACCTAACTGGCCAATGAGAAATAAATATGTGAGTTATGGGGAAATTGAGCCCTATTTTCCATATCTTCCCTAAACAAGATGAATTATTGGGTCATATACATTAGCTACATTGAGCCTTGAAGAGCGGGATATGGAACATCGCATAATCTTGTTTAACTGTGGTTTTTTTATGACTATATAAAGTAATTAATTTGAATATTTATATTTTATATCATTCTATTTCATTTCACATATACCTTAAACTTTTATTATCATTTTTAGTAAGAAAAATAAACAAATTATAACTAGAGTTCATTGATCTTTAACTTTAATATGGAGAGAGGATTTTCATAAAAAATAGTTTCCCACTTAGTTGAAATAAAAGGTATGACCATTACTTTAATTAACTTAAATATAGATATTCCTTTAATTGTATTATTAATATATATTTTAGTTATTGATTTTACCTATTGAATTCATTTTTCAAAAATTAATATCGTTGGATTTTGGTCCCAATTATTTGGTTCATGAATGCAAATATTTAATAATAAATTGGAATAAATTGGTTACAATAGATCAGGTAGTGAAAATGAGAACACAAAATGATGGAATTATGTTAACTACTACAACAGAGTGTTATGCCAGTTCATCATATAGTAGGCCTAGATATGAAAATGTGTCTTATTATGTATTTTTTTAGAAAATATTGTTATTGGATTACTACTCTCATGGTCAAGTTTCTATGATGAAATTTAAATGGTTTGATTCAATGATGCAACATGGTGCATTTATTTATGACTTTAGATTCATATTTATTGACATGAATCGATTCTTGGATAATGATGAACCATATATTTTGGAATCAATGGAAAAATAAGTGTTTTTTGTGAAATATTGTCTGAGACCTGATTACGGTTTCATTATTTAAGTAATCCCAATATTTTTTTTCATGATGGTGGGGTTGAAATTGAAACCATTTGAACCCCCAATAGTTTTAACTAAAATATTGTATTTGATGATTCAAATTGTCCCTTATTATTGTTGAAGTTAAACTTGGATTAGTGGTGGGAAATATATAGAAGCAACCATATGTGTTCACAGTTCATTCATTTTACCTTAATGTGTGTTTCTCATGTGTTGCTACTATAATTAAATTAATTTAGTTTCAGTTTGGAATGATATGTCTATTTTAGTATTATTTGTCTTCATTTCATTTAATTATATTTATTTCAATTCATAAAACTGGGTTTAAAATAGTTTTTTAAAAAAATTATAACTTGTTTTTAAATTTAAGTTTCTAAAACATGTTATGAAATTGTTTATGGATTCTTTAAATTCTAAGTTATATGCAGGATTTTAAAAAAATGTTTTTAAAAAATGAAAATTTCATTTTTATGCATATTATGGAAGATATTGAATAAGTTCGAAGGAAGTGATTATTTGATAATTATCGATAGATTTATGACCAAGGGTTTCCTTCCCTTAGTGAGTATAATAATTGTAATATTTTTCTTCTTCATTACATTTAATGTCATGTTATTATTCTTTATCAAACCTTTTTAGGGACATACAGTTGAACCAGATCTGACTACTTCTTAGACTACCAGTATGGGTCTTAGAGAGGGTGATCAAAGAGCTACACAGAGCACCCATCATACCAGTTCACACCCTAACCCTCTAGCAGACACCCCATATACCACACCTTTTCATCCTCTACTTTGGCCTCTAGGAATGTTCCCACACATGCCTCCATCATCATCTTATTTAGCCTCTTCTTATCATACTATTTATACATAGCCTCCATGGATGTTCCCACATATTCTATATCCATGTCCTATGATGTATCCCCAACCCTTCTATCCTTATCCTACCATGTCTATGTTTCCTCCATTTTCTACTATCCATCTAGGATCTGATGATTCTATTCATTTAGGTTCTACTTCAGTGCATACTGATGACCCAGTGCATACATTGGAATAAGCACATCCTTTAGAGGCTACCAATTTAGGATATCCCACGGATCCATCAGAGCTTAATGAGAATCATGTATCAAGTTTTTATTATTATAAATGTGTCAAATTATATCACATCATTTTTTTCCAATTTTAGTGTGAATTGATTCTTTTTTCCCTTTAATCTTATTCAGTGGTATCTTCTAATAGGTGATGTGGATTCACCCATATGCATGAAACTTAGAATCTAAAAAAACAAATAATTGTGGATTATAATGAAGATAATCAAATGATAAGAAAAAAAATTAGGCAATGTATAATTTTTATGGGAACTTTAACTAAGTACAAAGATATCATTTTGGTGCAACCAGTCTCATGGAGGCATATCGATAATGAAATCAAGGAGAAATCATGGGCAGAGATATGGGTAAGAAATTTTATTAAATTTATATCTATATTATTGTTGTATTTATATGAATTAACATTTTCATTGCAGCATCAATTTAACTTTCCCAATGGAGAAGCTGTTAAGGTTGCACAGTTGATGGATATTGGGGTGTACTAGAGATCATATAATAATGGGTTATATGTTGGTCGGAAGAGTAGAGTTGGTTCTGATTTAGAGGGTGTACCAAAGTTTCTAACATCATAATATCAAGATATGATCGCATATTTTAAGGGTAATTAGTTTAAGGTATTCTTCATCTTTAATGTATTTCATTGAAAATTTAATTCTTATTAATTGTGTTGAATTTTTTTAGGATGCGTTGGAAAAATAAAAAATAACAAAGATTCTATGATGTATTTACACACTTTGGGGAACACTAAAATTCCCAAGCATGATAGGCACCAGATAATTTAATATGAATAGAAATAATATCTATATTTAATAATAATTAAATTTTATATAATTAGTATGTTTTGATTATATTATGCCACTAATATTAAATTTCTAATTAAATGTATATTTAGATACTTCTTCATTTTATAGATTTCTTTAACAACTACAATTTTAATTCATGTCTAGTTTATCAATTTTATATTATTTAATAATGTACTATTATAGTAATCAATGTCATTTGAAGCAATCAGTATTGGGCATCGAAGGTTGTGAGCCTCGAGCAAAATTATTTTTCTCGAGTAGGAAGAAAAATTATGGAAGTGTTGTAAATGCATAGACATAAGAAAATATTGTAAGTCTTTTTATTGATATTTAAAAATTTTATATGTAAATCATAATTAAATATCTTATTTATATTTTAAATAGTGTGCCCTGTAGTCCCTCGATGAGAAAGAAGATGACATTTTCGGTCCAAATGATCATTTGAGATTGGTATTAAGTGAGGATCACTAGGATAGATTTTGATGTTGACCCAAGAAAAACATCATCCCCATTAGGTATTGTCCCTCATCGAGAACCTCTAGAACCTCTCACACTAGAAATCTACAAAATGCTCATGCAGAAATAGATGTGGCAAAAAAAATAATGGATGATGTCAGAACTCTTGTATATCAGGAATGTACTAAAATGAAAACGTTGGAATTTTTAATGTAGTTATATCATGGAAAAACAATGTATGGAATTTCTAATACCTCTATTTATTATATTCTTACCTTTTTTTAAGTCATTGATATCTGATGGTATAGATATTCCCCCAAATCATTATAAGGCGTGGAAGTTAATTAAGTAGCTTGTATTTTCTACTAATAAAATCCATACTTGTATGAAAGATTGTAGTTTATTTTGTGATTAGACTAAAAATATTAATGACTATAAAGAATGTGTTACATCTCAATTTAAGGTAAATATATATGAAAAACCATCTCATGTGCCATATAAATTCATGTGGCACATTCCATTTATTCCCAGGCTTCAAAATCTATTCATGTCTATAGAAATCTCAACCAATACACGATGGAATGATGATGAGAGAATTAAAGATAATGATGATTTTGTTCATCCTATAAATAGATTATCATAGTAGGAATTTGATGAACAACATCCTGATTTTTCAACTGAGGTGCATAATATCGGGTTGGGTCTATCCTGTGATGGTTTTAATCTGTTTGGTCGTATACTTACTACTCATAGCACATGGCCAATTTTTATTCACGCTTATAATCTTCCTCTATGGATGCATATAAAAAAAATATTTCACATTATTGAGTATACTAATATCAGGACCTTATAATCCTGGAAATGATATAATCATCTACTTGAAACCTTTAATAATAAAATTTAAGAATATTTGGGATATGGGTGTGCGCACATACGATGATTATTCAAAAAATATATTTTAGATGTGCGTTTCCCTTTTATAGAATATAAATTATTTCTATGCTCATGTCATGATTTCTGGTTGGATAATGAAGGGAAAACTATCATGTCCTAATTTTATAAAGAATACATGATCAATAAGACTTAAATATCATCATAGTTTCAATTTCATGGGGTATTGAAGATTCTTACCAATTGATCATCAACATTAGAAGAATCACGAGAGGTTTGATAATACTGTTGACACTAAATAGACACCTCAATGTATGTCAAGAACTGATGTTCTTATTGAATTGAAATATTTCAGTTTTCTATTAAGGAAAGATCAGATGAAATCTAAAAAGAGGAAGAACGTTGACACTAAATCCGCTTATAATTGGAAAAAGAAAAGTATCTTTTTTGAGTTTCTATATTGTTCTACCAATTTGTTACATAATTATTTAGATGTAATTCACATTGAGATAAATATATGTAAAAATTTTCTTTAAATTACTCTAAATATCAAGGAGAAACTAAATATTAATTTTGATCTCGTCGGGACTTGTTGGATTGGGGTATTCGACCAAAACTGAATTATGTGTGTATTGGTGAAAATAGGTGGAAAGTTCCTTTTGTTTCTTATGTGATGAAATCTTTAGATAAAAATTAATTTATGTAAGTATTAGAAAATATCAAGGTTCTTAGTGTCTATTCTATTAACATATTTAAATGAATCAACAGAAGGGATTTGAAACTAAAATCTATAAAAACTCATGATTATCACATCTTTCTTCATGAATTTATTACAATAGTAATCTGTCATTTACTATATAATAATTTAAAGGTAACTAAGATTCTCTTATTCCATTTTTTATAAACCTTTGTGATAAAATTTTATCCAAGTATTTCTTGATAAAAATGTAGCAAGAGGTGCCATTAATTTTGTGTGAGTTGGAAAAAAAATTCCTCCATCATTTTTCACTTTCATGTTGTATTTAACAGTTCATATTCCAATTGAAACACTTATTGGGGAAACCTTTGATTTTCAATGGATGTATCCTACTTAAATAAATATGTTCACAATGAAATCTTATGTCTGAAAAAATAATCATCCTAAAGGTTCTATTGTGAGAGGTTATCTGGCTCAAGAATATATAGATTTTTTGTTCAATGTATTTTTCTAATGTGACCACAAGACCTAACTGGCCAATGAGAAATAAATATGTGAGTTATGGGGAAATTGAGCCCTATTTTCCATATCTTCCCTAAACAAGATGAATTATTGGGTCATATACATTAGCTACATTGAGCCTTGAAGAGCGGGATATGGAACATCGCATAATCTTGTTTAACTGTGGTTTTTTATGACTATATAAAGTAATTAATTTGAATATTTATATTTTATATCATTCTATTTCATTTCACATATACCTTAAACTTTTATTATCATTTTTAGTAAGAAAAATAAACAAATTATAACTAGAGTTCATTGATCTTTGACTTTAATATGGAGAGAGGATTTTCATAAAAAATAGTTTCCCACTTAGTTGAAATAAAAGGTATGACCATTACTTTAATTAACTTAAATATAGATATTCCTTTAGTTGTATTATTAATATATATTTTAGTTATTGATTTTACCTATTGAATTCATTTTTCAAAAATTAAGATCGTTGGATTTTGGTCCCAATTATTTGGTTCATGAATGCAAATATTTAATAATAAATTGGTATAAATTGGTTACAATAGATCAGGTAGTGAAAATGAGAACACAAAATGATGGAATTATGTTAACTACTACAACAGAGTGTTATGCCAGTTCATCATATAGTAGGCCTAGATATGAAAATGTGTCTTATTATGTATTTTTTTAGAAAATATTGTTATTGGATTTCTACTCTCATGGTCAAGTTTCTATGATGAAATTTAAATGGTTTGATTCAATGATGCAACATGGTGCATTTATTGATGACTTTAGATTCATATTTATTGACATGAATCGATTCTTGGATAATGATGAACCATATATTTTTGGAATCAATGGAAAAATAAGTGTTTTTTGTGAAATATTATCTGAGACCTGATTACGGTTTCATTATTTAAGTAATCCCAAGATTTTTTTTCATGATGGTGGGGTTGAAATTGAAACCATTTGAACCCCCAATAGTTTTAACTAAAATATTGTATTTGATGATTCAAATTGTCCCTTATTATTGTTGAAGTTAAACTTGGATTAGTGGTGGGAAATATATAGAAGCAACCATATGTGTTCACAGTTCATTCATTTTACCTTAATGTGTGTTTCTCATGTGTTGCTACTATAATTAAATTAATTTAGTTTCAGTTTGGAATGATATGTCTATTTTAGTATTATTTGTCTTCATTTCATTTAATTATATTTATTTCAATTCATAAAACTGGGTTTAAAATAGTTTTTTAAAAAATTATAACTTGTTTTTAAATTTAAGTTTCTAAAACATGTTATGAAATTGTTTATGGATTCTTTAAATTCTAAGTTATATGCAGGATTTTAAAAAAATGTTTTTAAAAAATGAAAATTTCATTTTTATGCATATTATGAAAGATACTGAATAAGTTCGAAGGAAGTGATTATTTGATAATTATCGATAGATTTATGACCAAGGGTTTCCTCCTCTAGTTCCCTTAGTGAGTATAATAATTGTAATATTTTTCTTCTTCATTACATTTAATGTCATGTTATTATTCTTTATCAAACCTTTTTAGGGACATACAGTTGAACCAGATCTGACTACTTCTTAGACTACCAGTATGGGTCTTAGAGAGGGTGCTCAAAGAGCTACACAGAGCACCCATCATACCAGTTCACACCCTAACCCTCTAGCAGACACCCCATATACCACACCTTTTCATCCTCTACTTTGGCCTCTAGGAATGTTCCCACACATGCCTCCATCATCATCTTATTTAGCCTCTTCTTATCATACTATTTATACATAGCCTCCATGGATGTTCCCACATATTCTATATCCATGTCCTATGATGTATCCCCAACCCTTCTATCCTTATCCTACCATGTCTATGTTTCCTCCATTTTCTACTATCCATCTAGGATCTGATGATTCTATTCATTTAGGTTCTACTTCAGTGCATACTGATGACCCAGTGCATACATTGGAATAAGCACATCCTTTAGAGGCTACCAATTTAGGATATCCCACGGATCCATCAGAGCTTAATGAGCATCATGTATCAAGTTTTTATTATTATAAATGTGTCAAATTATATCACATCATTTTTTTCCAGTTTTAGTGTGAATTGATTCTTTTTTCCCTTTAATCTTATTCAGTGGTATCTTCTAATAGGTGATGTGGATTCACCCATATGCATGAAACTTAGAATCTAAAAAAACAAATAATTGTGGATTGTAATGAAGATAATCAAATGATAAGAAAAAAATTTAGGCAATGTATAATTTTTATGGGAACTTTAACTAAGTACAATGATATCATTTTGGTGCAACCAGTCTCATGGAGGCATATCGATAATGAAATCAAGGAGAAATCATGGGCAGAGATATGGGTAAGAAATTTTATTAAATTTATATCTATATTATTGTTGTATTTATATGAATTAACATTTTCATTGCAGCATCAATTTAACTTTCCCAATGGAGAAGCTGTTAAGGTTGCACAGTTGATGGATATTGGGGTGTACTAGAGATCATATAATAATGGGTTATATGTTGGTCGGAAGAGTAGAGTTGGTTCTGATTTAGAGGGTGTACCAAAGTTTCTGACATCATAATATCAAGATATGATCGCATATTTGAAGGGTAATTAGTTTAAGGTATTCTTAATCTTTAATGTATTTCATTGAAAATTTAATTCTTATTAATTGTGTTGAATTTTTTTAGGATGCGTTGGAAAAATCAAAAATAACAAATATTCTATGATGTATTTACACACTTTGGGGAACACTAAAATTCCCAAGCATGATAGGCACCAGATAATTTAATATGAATAGAAATAATATCTATATTTAATAATAATTAAATTTTATATAATTAGTATGTTTTGATTATGTTATGCCACTAATATTAAATTTCTAATTAAATGTATATTTAGATACTTCTTCATTTTATAGATTTCTTTAACAGCTACAATTTTAATTCATGTCTAGTTTATCAATTTTATATTATTTAATAATGTACTATTATAGTAATCAATGTCATTTGAAGCAATCAGTATTGGGCATCGAAGGTTGTGAGCCTCGAGCAAAATTATTTTTCTCGAGTAGGAAGAAAAATTATGGAAGTGTTGTAAATGCATAGACATAAGAAAATATTGTAAGTCTTTTTATTGATATTTAAAAAATTTATATGTAAATCATAATTAAATATCTTATTTATATTTTAAATAGTGTGCCCTGTAGTCCCTCGATGAGAAAGAAGATGACATTTTCGGTCCAAATGATCATTTGAGATTGGTATTAAGTGAGGATCACTAGGATAGATTTTGATGTTGACCCAAGAAAAACATCATCCCCATTAGGTATTGTCCCTCATCGAGAACCTCTAGAACCTCTCACACTAGAAATCTACAAAATGCTCATGCAGAAATAGATGTGGCAAAAAAATAGCTATACAAGAGCGTGAAATAGGTAACCTGGTCACCGAACACTTCCTGAAAGCTATGTCAGTTATATGTCTATCACTTCCATCAAAGGTTTCTTCTATTTTTTATTCATTTATGGCATTAATTTTCTCTTTATATGATGTATTGAGTGATTTCAATTAGGGTACTAGTGTAATTAGAGCCGATAGTACTAGTGGTGGTGGTGGTGGTGGTGGTGAAGACATTGCTACTGATGATGTTGGTGCTCTAGGCACTGATGCTGGTGATGATTATGATGGTACTAGTGGTGATGA
This sequence comes from Viscum album, assembly GCA_963277665.1. Classification (NCBI taxonomy): domain Eukaryota; kingdom Viridiplantae; phylum Streptophyta; class Magnoliopsida; order Santalales; family Viscaceae; genus Viscum; species Viscum album. Next base: position 310,936,164 of record OY728147.1, read on the forward strand.
GGTAGATATTGATATCCTCTATTTTTTAGTTTAGGTAATGATACATGTGTGGATGAATAAAACTAATTGATGATGTGGATTGTATATGTATGTTATAGTATTGTGAATGGTTTGAAAACTATTTATAACTTTATGGTTGAATACTAAATATATAATAAGTGTACTGCATTATACTATGGTATTTAATTTATTTGCAGGTTATGTGAGAGGTGTTGGATGGTGTTGTTGTTGTCCAATGAGGGTAGGTATCTATACCCATTATTCATAAAAGCATGGGTATACATGAATTCTAGACACCGGTCTATACCCATGGTTTTAGGGACCATAGATATAGACATATACCCATGATTTCAATTGAACTGTGGGTATTAAGAAATTCTCATAGGCTAAACTCATGGTTTCTATAGAAACCTTGAGTATATCCCTATACAGATGCCTTGAGTACACACGGTTTTCTAGGCTATACTCACGGTTTAGAACCGTAGGTATAGGGTAAGATTCCAGTAGTGTGTTTTGTTGTTGGATATATTGTATATGTATATATTGATGACTGAGGTATGGGTTGATTGTGGTTATCAGTTGACCGAGCTTATGGTGACTGGGATTATGGTGATTGTGGATGGATGTATATATGATTGTGGATGTATGATGTATGATGTATGTATGATGGGTTTATTATATATTTATGTTTTAGTTTATTACATATCATAGTCTTATATTTATATTTTTTTATTAAATATTTTTTAAAAATAAATTTTATGAGAAATATTTAGCGGTGGTTTTTATAAACTGTCGTTAAATAAAGAGATGAAAATCCTATTTAGTGATAGTTACTATTAACCATGGATAAACATAACCAACTCTACATATATTAGAAGTAGTTAGATTTATTTTATCTATTTTATTTTCAGGTTAATTTTTTAAAAAAAATCCACTAAAAGAAAAAAAACACTGTTAAATGACTTGTGACCATGAAATACTTTGTGGTTTTAATAAATTCCACTAAACGATTTAGCGACAGCTTAAACCACCACCAGTAGCAAAAAATTCACCACTAATGCCTATTTTTTGTAGTGTTGGTTACAAGTCCTTCCTGTGTTTGTCTATAAAAATAAAATGACATAAATAATACATGCTAAAATGTATCATTAATAACTCAAATTGACTAGATTTCTGGTTAAATGTAGTACCATAATAAATTTTAAATATTATATAAGTGTGCATATATTTACATAGATGTGAGGTAGAGATACTAGATTACAAATAAAACTATGCAACTTACACATGGAGAGAAAAATTCTATGAGGCTCAAACTCGAGACATCATCGAGACCCATAGGGAATCTATAATTGAGGTGTACCCTAGGGTCATAAGTGTGTATATATAATAACTCTGTAAATTGTGGATCCATGCAAAAAATTTCATATATATTAATTAATATAATAAAAATATTTAAAAGTTATTTTTATATTTTTCTGTAATATTTCACATGTTTATATGATTATGCATTATTAATTTTCTATTTTTTCACATTTTTATTGATATAATTGTTTGATTTGAATAATGTAATATGAATTATATACATATGTTTAATGTATTATTATTTTTTCTTATTATTTAACAAACATCTATTATCTTCATGTTATACAATTTTTTTATTTTGTTTACATTCATCTATTTTCATTTATTCGTTGTTTTGCAAGATGTTACTTGATATCTTCATGAATATCAAATCATATAACATTTTGGAATTGATAGTAAGAGAACACAGCTACAGAATAAAAGGTTATTATATATTGTTTTTAATTATATGTACATCACTTCTATTTTATAAAAATATTGCCACATCACTACTACAAATATTCCCTTTATCAACACGCAAAAATGATTTTAACGGCACTAAAAAAGCGTTGTTAATCGTAGTGCTGATAAAGGCCCCACATGTTGTAGTGTGCTATTTGTATATCATCACACTGTAGAAACCTATAACTTGTACACAAAATATATAATTTAATTGAAATAAATTTTATATCATGAATACAAAAAAACACTACTATATACATTTCAAACAATGTTTTGTATAATTACATTTACAGTTACTATCCACAAGCATTTAAAAACATTAATGTTTCATTGTCTTTGGCACCTCTGATCCCCTCTCAAAAAGGTCCTATCATGGTATCCATTTCCAAAAAAAATCACCTCAACCCAAGAAAATAAATCCACATATATAATAAAATAAATCTTACATAAGTAATATCGTAAAGAAATAAATTAAACATTAATATAAAAGAATGTATTAAAAAATGTCAACTTTAATGAAATAAAAATCTTGGAGTTATACCGGTCACACCGTCTATTTTATTGAGGTGTGGTTGATTCCAAAATTTCATAAATGAGTTATTGATCATTTTCCTAAATTATCAAAATAATTTGAATGTGTTTGATCGGTTTTGAGTATGTCAATTGCTCATTTTAATGAAATTAATGTCAATTTTAAATAAAGACACACTTGGAGTTATACCAGTCACACCACGCTTGGGGTTTAGGTGCGGCTGATTCCTACATATCAAAAATTACTTATGGATCATTTTCTTAAAGTATAAAAACAATCAGAATGTGTTTTCTCGATTTTCAGTATGTCACTTGTGTTTTTTACTAAAATGTCATTTCAAACTGGAAACATGCACTTTGAGTCATACCGGTCACATAATGTGTTGGTTTGACATGAAATTACTTCATACACATCATAAATGACTTATGAATTGTTCTCTTAAATTATTAAGACAATTAGAGCACATTTTCTTTGTTTTTAGTGAGTGACATACGTTTTGAACTAAAATGTCAATTTTAAACAGATAATGGACACTTGGATTCATACCGGTAATACATTGTATCTAATTGAGGTGTGGTTGATTCATAAACATAAAAAATGACTTAAAAATAATTTTCCTAAAGTATCAAAACAATTTGAATGCATTTCATTGATTTTGAGTAGGTTAGTTTTCCTTTTTACTAAAATTGAGGTCGAATTTAAATAAAAAAACACACTTGGAATCATATCGTTCACACCATGCGTCGGATTGAGGTGTAGTTGATTTCTACATGCCTAAAATGACTTATGGGTCATTTTTATAAAGTATAAAAAACAATTTTAATGCATTTTATTGGTTTTGAGTAGGTCAGTTTTCCTTTTTACTAAAATTAGTGTTATTTATAAATAAAAAGATGAACTATGAGTCATACCGGTCACACCGTGCATCTAATTGAGGTACGGATAACTCTTACACATCTCAAATAACTTATGGATAATTTACCTAAAGTATAAAAACAATAAAAATGTGTTTTCTTGGTTTCTATTATGTCACTTGTCCTTTTTTCTAAAATTAATGTCAATTTAAAATAAAAATACACACTTGGAGTCATATCGACCACACTCTACATTGGATTGAGGTGAAGTTGATTCCTACATGTCAAAATGACTTATGGATCGTTTTAATAATGTATTAAAACATTCTGAATTCATTTTCTCAATTTTGAGTAGGTTAGTTGTACTTTTTATTAAATTGTTGTCAATTTACAAAAAAGATACACTTAGATACATACCGGTCACACCATGCATCGGATTGAGGTTTTGTTGATTCCTAAAAATATTAAATGACTTATTAATAATTTACCTAAATTATAAAAACAATCCAAATTAATTTTATTGGTTTTGAGTAGGTCATTTTTCCTTTTTACTAAAATTGTTGTCAATTTTAAATAAAAAAGACGCACTTGGAGTCATACTGGTCACATTGTGCATAAGATTGAGGTGTGGGTATTTCATACATGTCTCAAATGAATAATTAAGAATTTACCTAAATTATAAAAACAATATGAATTTATTTTATTGATTTTCAGTATGTCACTTTTTATTTTTGCTAAAATTAATGTCAATTTAAAATAAAAAGACACACTTGGAGTTATATCGGTCACACCATGTATCATATTGAGGTGTGGTTGATTATTAAACATAAAAAATTAATTATGGATCATTGTCCTAAAGTATAAAAACAATATAAATTCATTTTCTTAGTTTTGAGTAGATCAGTTGTCCTTTTTACTAAAATTGATGTCAATTTAAAATAAAAAGATGCACTTGGAGTCATATCAGTCACACCGTGTGTCAGATTGAGGTTTGATTGATTCATACATATATAAAATGACTTATGGGTCATTTTTATAAAGTATAAAAACAATATAAATGTGTTTTTTAGGTTTTGAGTAGGTTATTTGTCATTTTTACTAAAATTGGTTTCAATTTTAAATAAAAAGACACACTTAGAGTCATACCGATCACACTGTCTGTCAGATTGAGGTGCAGATGATTCATACTCATCCAAAATGACTCATGTATCATTTTATTAAAGTATCAAAACAATACAAATGAATTTTCTTAGTTTTTAGTATGTCACTTTTTCTTTTTTCTAAAATTAATATCAATTTAAAATAAAAAGACACACTTGGAATCATATCAATCACACCGTGTGTCGGATTGAGGTACGGTTGATTCCTAAAAATCAAAAATGACTTATGGATCATTTTATAAAATTATAAAAACAATCCTAATGAATTTTCTTAGTTTTCAATATGTCAATTTTTCATTTTGCTAAAAAAAATTCAATTTAAAATAAAAATACACACTTGGAGTCATATCGGTCACACTATGCATCAGATTGAGGTTCATGTTAGTTGAAGTAGAACACTCAAGTGGGGGGTTAATTGAGTTCCTATAAAATTTTATATCTAAAAAATTTATTTAAAACTCCCCCAATTTAAAACCAAATATGGCCCAGTTAACCAAAGTATTATATTTATAAAATATTTAATTATTTGAAATATTTCTCAAAGATTGATTAGTTCTCAGTTAAAACAATATGGATTATTATTTCAACTTTTTAAAATCAATCTACTAAATCAAATTCTAATATAAACACTATCAAATATTAACTATCAAAGTAAAGTAAAGTTTTATAATTTAAATAAAATAGTGAAATTAGAATATTAAAAGACATGGAGGATTTAAAACAAGAGGTTCAGTCTCAAGATGAGATCTAATCCTCTCCACTTGGTGATCACCTACACCAAGAAATTTATAAAAATAAATTTGATCCACACCCTGGATCGAGGTACACAACAACATACATAGTTTTACAGGTCAATAGGACATCTCCCACAGTTTTTGTGGGAGTGAAAATTACAACAAGCCATGTAGGGACCTCTTCTACTATTATATGTGGGAGTGTAAGGTGTAAAAAGATAATTTTGTGGATACATCAATGTATCTTCCAGTTATGCATAGGAGATAGTGTGTGTTTATATAATAGAGACACACGCACTGATTGAAATGTAAATAATGTACACGGGAAATGCAATATAATGAGAGTAAGGTTTAGAAGGCTCTGTGTGATGCACTTTTCAACTTCTGAAATCCTTAGAGATGGTAGAAGTGAATCTAGAGTCAACTTTTGGAAAAAAGCAGCAAAACGGAGTGTTGTGATTACTTCTGTCTTCTGTTTCCAGTGAGGTGTATGAATTTTAGGATTAAATCTTCTTCTTACATCACAATGTTCTTACTTTTAGGTTATCATCAGTATCTCATAGTGTTCATAATGAGTAGTTCTTGTATTTTTTAGGGTTCACAAGTAGCTCAGTATATTTTCTGAGATGGCACTTTTTTCTTGTTAATCCAGATATTCCCTTTATATAGTTTAGTAGAAAAGTAGCATGTTCTTTGGTACATCGTACCTCATAATGATCTCTAACATCATTAAATGTTTTCTAAAAAAGAAATACAAGATCATTAATATGATAATAAGCACTAAGTTTCATAAATATGACCATTAGTAATAATTTTTAACTTAAGAGACAGATCATCAGTGTCTCAATCTGTCAGCATCTCAGACTGTCGGTAGGTCAGTCTGTCGGTAGATCATCCTATCAATAGGTTATGTGTTAGTGACTCAACTATCAGTATCTTATACTTAAAAAAATTATGAGTGTCGGTTAGTTACTTTGTCGGTAGGTTGGGTGTTGGTAGGTCTGGCATCGGTAGGTCAGGCTCAGTAACTCATACTTAGCCAATTTTTTCTAACCTATATTATACAGTAACACACTAACAGAATATATCAAGTTTATATATAATAATAATTTAACATAATTTAACTTTATGAATCATGATAAAACAATATAAAACATTATTAAGCACAATGTAACTTGAATCATAAATAAGCATGATTTATGATCATGATTTCTTATCATGATTTATGAGAATTAAAACTAGAGGATTACAACAATCTCCTCCTTTTTTATGATCACAAATCATGGAATTATATAGAACAATAGTTGAATTATAATGATCAAAGTTAGGTCTTCTTAGAATATTATAAATTTTAAGATAAACACAAATATTATATAGATTACTTATTAATATTTATTTTAATGTTAGGAACCCCTTAAGATATATACCATACATACATTTATCTGCCTTTTGAGATTATCAAAAAGGAAAAAATGAAGGAAAATAAAGAACAGAGAATGAGATGATAACATTGAATATATTTCATTATAAAATCATCACAAGTGGTTATAAAGAGAGTACAAGAGATCCCTATCAAAGAGTCATCCAATCACTTCTTATCCAAATAAGATTCCACCACTTCTTTTCCCTTATCAGAGGTAGTAGTGGTAGGATCAGGAGGTGAAGAAGTAGTGGTTGGAGTGTCAATGCAGATACTAAGGGAAGGAAGAGGAACTCTAATAAATATAGAAGGATCAAGGCTTGGGCTAGAAGATGTAAAAGGTCCTGTAAGGTCACAATGAATAAAAGGTCTGATTTGTCTTATAGATTGAGTAGAAGTCATGGAAAAAGGTGACAAGGGTGCAGATTAAGAAGTAGAAGGGTGCAGGACACACCGGATAGGAGAAGCTACTAGAGAAACAATGGTAGTACTATCATGATGCAGGTAAGTTTTTAGAATATTGATGAAGTACTTGATGATCTGACCACCATAATCCATATCCTTTTAAAAATATTATTTATTTTACATAAACTTTTCAATGGTATGAGTGAAGTCCTTAAGTTTCTTGAATTGATCCTTAAAGTCTTGAGTAATATGAGGGATCTTAAAATTTTCCACCAAGTATTTAAAGTGACTATCCAGTTGATGTTCAGTATAAACCCTCTTAAAGTAGAAGTATACTTTCTTGGACATTTATTCATGATCATCGGTAGCACCATTGGTGTAAAAACTTACCATTTAATGTATATGTTCATTGTTATACTTAATCTTAGATAGGATTTCATGATTCGTGCCATCAATCATGGTTTTAAGTTCCTCTCTTATCACATTTCTAATCATTTGAACATTAGGAGAATGAAAAACAGGAGCAACTGATGTGGAGGTACCTTGAAAGATATCTTAGATATCTAATCTTTATTAATTTAAATCAAGGTTTGGAGGTAGAGGAGTAGCTTAATTTGAAGCATCATTCACTGTATCTTTGACAACTGACTTTAAAATGACTAGATCAAGAGTTGGAGGAGGAGGAGAATCATCCTCAGAAGACTCAAAAGGTGTATCTCCAAGACCTTTTAGAACCTTTTCCAAAGACTCTTTATATTCAATTGTCAACTTCTTAATAGAAGAGACCATAGAAACCAATTCATTATGCATCTTTTGATTTTTTGTTACAAAAAATGAGATCATCTGAGGATCAACCTAAGAAACCACCCTCTTTGTGATCATAGTTGCATCACTTTCACTAATCCTTTCCACTGGATTTGGTTGATGTTGAGGGATAGATCTAACCACAGCTAACAATTCTTCCTTAAAATAATTGAAATAATCCTTAGAAATATAGTCTATAGGAACTGGTAGATCTATAGATTCTAGAGCAGCTACAAGAGCAAGAGAAGCTATCCTATCCTCTGAATTAGAGTACTCCAAAACCATAGTCACATATCCTAGATATTTTCTCCACATAGGCACAAATATGTCATCAAAAGGAGCAATAATATCAACTTTTACTCTCTTTTTCTGTCTCTCCCCATCAACAGATACTTCCTCTTCAACAGGTACTTCACTTTTAATAGGTTCTATTTTCTTACATAAACCAACTCTTTCATAGGATCCACTAAAACTTCTCGTTCAGCATGAACTTCATCATGCACATGGACATCAGGAGCCCTCTCCTAAACCATAGGTGCTTCAGGAACTTCATGGGATTGCTCAACTAGTTCCAGTTCCACCAAAATAGGATCATCAAGTTCTGCACTAGGACCTTGATCATCACCAGGATGATCTGATTCACTATAAAATCCATCACTTCCTCCATCTTCCCTTTCACTTGCATCTTCTCCTCTAGATTCTTCATCATCTTCTTCATTTTCCTCCTCATCTATATCACCATATTCTTCTTCTTCTTCACTACCACTTTCTCCTTCTTCTACATTTTATTCCTCATCACTACAAGATCTGATTTCATACTCAAAATCCTCTGACTCTTTTGTCTCATCATCATCATCCTCAGCTAGAAGTAGTTCCTTTGAGGGTAGAGTCCTAGGAGGGATAGAAGGAACATAAGTCATCCCTTCAATACTTTCATCTATATCAAGGTCACTTATATCATTAATTGGTGAAACATTTCCTTGATATTCCTCATATTAATATTCACAAGCTTCATCTAGTCCTAGACCAAGATCAACCATATTCCTTGTCCTTGATGGGTGCTCAATGAGATTAAAATCCTCATACAATTTTCATTGTCCTAAACCCATGTATTCTTCTAGGGATTACTATTTATTCTCATACTCTTATAGATAGATTTGGTCATATAATACCCATCACATTATGAAACTATTTCCTCACCTTCACTTAGTAAACCTTTCTCTTTCAACTTAGCAGAGATAATCCTGGGATAAAACAAAGAATTGGTCTTTCAGAAGGGTTTTATCATTTCACTTATATGAACCATCAAATATCTACACAGGTTAACCTTATATCCCTTATTAAATAGATAAATCAAATATACATCTTGGTATTTGAGGTATGAAAATTCCCCTTTCCTTATACATAATTGATGTTAAATGAACTTGAACAGCAGCATACACTCACCATTTAGCTCTGTTGTTATAGGCCTTCTATGATCTCCATTTCCAGTATGCTCAGACAATGCTTCCTAAAAATAGAAAATGTCACTGGTTGGATGTGAACTTCCTTGATGATCATCACATACACCCTCATGGTTTACCTTCAAGCATTCTACCCAATTCTTTGATGAAAAAGTGATTCTTTTTTCATCTACTATAGATTTGATCCAAAATACCTCTAACCCTTCAAGTAGAAACTCCACAAATAGGTAGAACTCATTAACCAGTCTAGAATAAAATGTTCATTCATTATTTTAGAACCACTCCAACCAACCTTGGTTTTGAAACACATTCAACAAAACAGACTTACTTGTCAACATCCATTTTGAATGTACTTCCTTCTCAGGAGTGACGATGCAGTTCACAAGTTCCGGATGAACAGGTTTTGATTTATATTGACTAGATTCACATATTCTCTTCTTATAAGGATGTGAATAATCCTAAGATATCTCATAAACATGCTTAAATCAATACATTTGTGAGATTCAAGGGTTTTGGGTTCAAAGGAGAAAGGTATCAAGAGTTTGGGAGAGAAAGGTTTGAAGGCAAGAGTGTGAAAGCAAGAGTGTGAGAGTGATAAAAAGTATTGTATTGAACTTTAATTTTATAATTTAGGGATTTAAAATCATAAAACACTAAATGTGGATTAAAATAAAATGAAATAATTAAAATAGAGATGTTTTATATTCCAGACAGAAAAAAGACTAAGTATCAATTGGTAAGACACATCGGTGAGACCAATTGGTAAGTTGTCGTCGGTAAGTCCTATCGGTGAGTCATATTAGTGAGACACCATTGGTGAGTCATTTAGGTTAGATGTCATCAATGAGTCACTTCAGTGAGAAATCATCGGTGAGTTACATCGGTGAGACATCATCAGTGATTCATGTCGGTGAGATATCTTCAGTGAGTCAGGTTAGTGAGACATCATCGATGAGTCACGTCGATGAGACATCATTGGTGACTCATGTCGGTGAGACATCATCGGTGAGTCAATTGATAGTTATTTCTCATAGTTGATCATTCCTAACTCATGTCTGATGTAACTCGTTCTCTTATAATTTAATAGCTTAGTAAAAATATCAGCAAGCTGATGTTCTGTTCCAATGAATTCAATAGTTATATCACCTTTTTGATAATGACCTCCCAAAAAGTGATGTATTACATCAATATGTTTTGTTCTAGAATGAGAAGCTATATTCTTATAAATTTTAATAGCACTTGTATTGTCACAGTTTATAGGGATATTCCTAAATTGATATCCATAATTAAGGGTGTAATTTTGGCCCGGGCCTGCCCTGCAAAAAATCAGGCCACTGACCACTATTCGGGCTGGGCTAGCCCAGCCCTAACAACCCCATGAGGTGGCTCGAGCCCGACCTCGGGCTGGTCCAAACCATCAGGTCGGGCTGGGCTTTTTTGGTTCGGTCCGAGCTTTTTCGAGTCGGGCCATGGTCGGATTTTATTATTTTCAAAATAATTGTTTCTTTTACAACTTTTTTTAAACGTTTTTATTTAAATATTTTTTTAACATTTATTTAAAATGTTTTTTACATTTATTTTTAAACGCATTTTTTTGTAAAAACATTTATTTTATTTTTTATTAAAAATTACAGTGGGTGGATATGTTATTTTTTTGTCTAAATAGATTTAAATATTGTGAATCTAAATATATTATGTGCAGATTTTGAAAAAATAATGAGGGGTTGGGGGTACACAGTAGTGGGTGAGTTTAAAACATTGTTATTTAAACATTGTTTTAACATTTATTTAAAACATTTTTTTACAGTTATTTTTTTTAACTTATTTATAATTTTTTTAAGCGTTTGTTAATTTTTTTTGTTTAAAATTTTTTATTTAAACCATTTTTTAACATCTATTTAAAACATTTTTTACATTTATTTTTAAATGATTAATTTAAAATATTTTTTTATTTTTTTTAAATGCGTGTTTTTTACAAGTATTTTTTTAAAACATTTAAATTTTTTCATATTTTAATGTAAAAAAATTTTGTTAAGTTTTTTTTAAAAAAAATTTAATTTAAATGTTTGTTTTAAAAACTTTTTTAAAATGTTTGTTTAAAACATTTTTATTTAAACCATTTTTTAATACTTCTTTAAAACGTTTTTTACATTTATTTTTAGATGTTTAATTTAAAACATTTTTTTGAACTCATATTTTTTACATGTAATTTTTTAAAACATTTAACATGTTTTAAGTAAAAACATTGATGTGACAAGGATGGAGAGACTCTCTCTCAACAATGGAGAGACTCTCTCTCTCTCTCTCTTGATTCCAATGGGGTTTACCTTGGAAACTCAAGTAAGATTTGTAGATATGAGATTGCTATCCATTTCTAGATATTCGCAGCTTGTGGATGGAAGCATGATCGGACAAAGACAGCAATATACAATCATGGTCTGAAGACGAGATATGATCTTGTAGAAGCTGGCATAATTTTTGTGGATTGACAAGGCGGGACCAGTAAGCAGTGGGGACATGGTTCCCTCTCTGGAGGTCGTTGGCGTTGCATTGATGTATGGGTTGTGAGGTCTATGGATGCTAATACTTGTAGTGTGAGGTGAACACTCCCCGTTCATTGGGGTTGTAGGTTAGACGCTGCTACTGCTGAAGATGAGATCTAGCCGGTGACATCTTTGCATTTTTGGCGTGTGTGCGCGTCTGGGATGCAGGGATGAGCTAGCGGTGTTAGGTCCATGATGATTTTGCCGGATGTGTTGACATGTGTCGATGGAGATTGGTGGGTCTCTAGATTTTTTGGGTTTGGGATCCCGGAGGTGAGACCTTGATAGTGTTGGGATCCCAGCAGTTCTGGTGGTCGGCGACGATGTGTGGGACGCTGGGGATGCTTCCGATGGACATCTGTCATTTTCTCAGTGGAGGCGATGCACCATCATCACAGGTTTGGGATCCTTTTGATTTCATCGAGTTTTCTCATCGGTGGATCTATTGTAGGGGTAAGGTCGTTTGGGCCTGGTGCACCGAACAACGTTGATTGGCATCGGGTGCGTGATGCGTAGAATGGTGTGGTTCATTCGGGGAAGGCGGTGCGTCGATACTGGCAGGGTGGTGCTGGGTGATTTTTGGTGGATGATGAATGCATGATGATGAATTGATGATGATGATTATGCAGTCGGTGGAGGGTCATCGACGATGTCAACAGGGAGCAGGTGGCCATGATTTACGGACGGTGACCTCGGGATGGGGTTACACTTGGCCATGTGTGGTTGTGTTCGGTTTCAGGGTGGCGTGGTTTCTGGCATCTTGGTCAGAGGAATATCTAGTGTTGATTTCAGGTGTCAATGAGTCAACATGATCGGTGGATGGGATGGGTGCATCAACCTCGTGTTGGGATGGCGTGATACGGAGGTTTTGTGCGGACGCGTTTCCAGACTTGGAATGGGGGTGGGGTTGACTTCACCTCGAGATGAAGATGTATTTGAGATGCGGTTGTTGTCAGATGTGACTGTTATCAGCAACAATCTAATGGGTTGGGCTTTTACAGTAGTGATGAGACAGTTGTGTTTCACTGTTTGGGTCATTGGGTCTTGACTAAGTATTTTGTGGATTTTTTATCTTTGAGGCTTTTGGTGTGGTGTGTTGTGGGTGGTTTCCACCTTTGTGTTTGGGGGTGATTTATGTTCCATTCATTGGCGTTGTTGCTTCTGTATTTTATTTTCTTTAATAAATTTTTAGGACCGAGTATGCTCGGATCCTGAACCTTTTAGTATGTAAAAACATTTTTTATTAACATTTTATAGTGGGTGGATATGTTATTTTTTTCTAAATAGATTTATATATGTATGTGAATTTATATATATTATGCGAAAATTAAAAAATAATAATGAGGGATTGGGGGGTGCGCAGTAGTGGGTGGGTTTAAAGTGTTGTTATTTAAACATTTTTTTATCATTTATTTAAAACATTTATTTACATTTATTTTTTTTAGCTTATTTATGAAAATTATTTTTAAGTGTTTGTTTAATTTAAAACATTTTTTAAAATGCATGTTTTTTATATGTATTTTTATTAAATGTTAAACATTTTTTTGTAAAAACATTTATTTTCTATTCTATTGACATTTTAAAGTGGGAGGATGTATTATTTTTTTCTAAATAGATTTATATATGTGAATCTATATATATTATGTGTAAATAAATAATGAGAAGTTTGGGGGGTGCGTAGTAGTGGGTGTGTTAATTTTTTTTTCTAAATAGATTTATATATGTATATATAGTATATATAATATGAGTAAGTTTCATCAAATTAAAAAATTTAGGTTGGGGTGTGCAAACATCATTGGGTGAGTAGTTATTTTTTTGTTAATATATAATAAGTTATTTTATATATATAATGTTAAATTATTGATATATATATATAATGAGAAAGTTGTAAAAAAATAATTAGGGGTTGGGGGGTGTCGCGGTGGGTGGGTTAATTTTTTTCTAAATAGATTTATATATAATTATGCAAGTTGTAACATACTTAAAAAAATTAATGAGGTTGGGGGCATGCGCGAATATCATTAAGTGAGTGTGTTATTTTTTTGTTAATATACAATAAGTTATTATATATATAGTATTAAATCATTGATATATATATATATATATATATTATTAATATCTTTGTTTATATATATATATTATTAAATCATTTATATATATGTGTATATATATATTATTAATGGATTTTTAAAAGTCACGCTTAGTTGATATATATTATTAATAGATTTATATATATATATATATATATATTATTAATGGCTTTGTTTATATATATATATATATAATGCAAGTTTCATCACATTTAAAAAAAAAATTAATGAGGTCGGGGGGTGTGCTTGAATATCATTGGGTGAGTGTGTTATTTTATTGTTAATATATAATAAGTTATTATATATATATAATGTTAAATTATTAATATATATAAATATATAATATGAGAAAATTGTAAAAAAATAATTTGGGGTTGGGGGGTGTCGTAGTGGGTGGGTTAATTTTTTTTCTAAATATATTTATATACATGTAGTATATATATTATATGCAAGTTACAACATACTTAAAAAAATGTGGTTGAGGGATGTGCACGAATATCATTAGGTGAGTGTGTTATTTTTTTATTAATATACAACAATTTATTATATATATAATATTAAATCATTGATATATATATATATAAATATATATCAATAGCTTTGTTTATATATATATTATATTAAATAGTTTATATATATATATTATTAATGGATTTTTAAAAGCCACACTTAATTGATATATATTATTAATGGCTTTGTTTATATATATACATTATTATATATCATTGTATATTATACACACACACACACACATTATAATTATATATAATAATTATTATATGTATATATATACATAATTATATATATATTATATATTATTTTTTGTTAATATATAATGATATATATATATATACAAATATCATTGATATATATATATATACAGTTTGGTGATAACATAATAGGCGCAGTGCCTCGACTAGTTGGTTTAGGCTCAGCCTTGGAAGCTTGAGGTAAGGGGATAGAATCTCCTTACCTACAGTTTCCTGTTAATTTTTTTTATAGTAGACGGGCTTCGCATGGGCTGCGCTTCACGTGGGTTTTTTCAGGCTGGGTCGGCCTGGCCTGTGGACCTTCTTGAATAGGCCGCGGCCCGAGCCCAGCCTAGCTCGATGCGGGCTTTGTCGGGCCGGGCCTGTCAGGCTTTCGGTCCAAAATTACACCCTTATCCATAATCTAGTAATGTGTGTTTCATCCACAAAATCTAAGCACAACAATTACCAGCAGCTATGTATTTAGCTTCGGCAGTAGATAATACCACAGAATTTTGCCTTTTACTACACCATGAAACTAGATACTTTCCCAAAAAGTGACATGTTCCAGAAGTGCTTTTTCTATCTAACTTTCAACCACCAAAATCAGCATCAGAATAACTAATTAAGTCAAATGATTTTCCTCTAGGATAGAATAATACTAAGTTGGTAGTATACTTGAGGTATTTGAAAATTATTTTAATAGAAATTTGATGTGACACTTTAAAATTTTCTTGAAAATGAGCACACATACACATACTAAACATAATATCAAGCTGACTAGAAGTTAAGTACAGAATACTTCCAATCATACCTTTGTAATTTTTTTGATCAATAGACTTTCCATTTTCTTCAAGATCGAATTTACTGGTGGTACTCATAGAAGTATGACTACTTTTTATGTTATCCAATCCACAATGTTTTAAATGATTTTTAGTGTATTTACTTTGATATAAAATAATACCTTCTTTATTTTAAAAATTTTGAAATCCAAGAAAGAATTTCAGTTCGCCCATTAAACTCATCTCAAATTCATTTTGCAGGATTTTTGAAAAATAAATACATAAATAATTTTTATAATATCCAAAAATAATTTCATCAATATATATTGGAAAAACTGAAACATCTTTAGAAATTATTTTTATGAAAATAGTAGGATCAACAATTCCTTTTGTAAAACCTTTATAAATAAGAAAAGTGTGGATCCTATCATACCAAGCTCTTGGAGCCTATTTTAAACCATACAAATCTTATGTTAATTTAAAAACATGATTTGGAAAATGAGGATTTGTAAAACCAGGGGGTTGTTCAACAAAAACATCCTCAACTATATACCCATTTAGGAATGCACTCTTAACATCCATTTTATAAAGTTTAAAATTTATATGTGTTGCATAAGCTAGCAATATTCTAATGGCTTCAAGTCTAGAAATAGGTGAAAAGGTTTCTTCATAGTCAATTCCTTCTTCTTAACTATTACCTTGTTCAACTAATCTAACCTTATTCCTTACTATAGTTCCAGCTTTATCTACTTTATTTATAAACACCCACTTAGTGCTTATTGTCATGGTGTCTTTGGGTCTATCAACAAGTTTTAAAACTTTTTTTCTTTCAAAATTATTCAATTCTTCTTTTATAGACATTACCCAAAATTCATCATTGATTGTGTCATTGATGTTCTTAGGTTCAAGATGTGACAAAAAGTCTTGATGTTCAACCTGGTTCTTTAGAGAATCTCTAGTCTATATCCCTTTATCTAAGTCTCCAAATACAGCATCTAAGGGATGAATCGTAAGGGTTGTAACATATCTATAAAAATAAGGTCTAGTTATTTTAGGTTCTTCTATAGGTTCAGGTTCATTATGGTCAGAGTTTGGAAATTTTCCAGAACTGGAGGATTTTTCTGCTTGCTTAATATTAGATCTAGAAGGTCTAGAATTCAGGTCAAGATTTGAAAAATAGTCCTCAATATTTTTTAACGAGGTCTTAGGATCATGTTGATCTGTTTCATAAAATTTTACATATATAGATTCTTCCACACACTTGGTTCTCTTATTAAATACCCTACAGGCTTTGATAGAGGTTGAATAGCCTAGGAAATTTTCTTCATCACTTTTGGAGGCAAACTTATCAAGATAATATTTTGTATTAAGGATAAATACTTTTCAATCAAAAACTTTAAAGTAATTAACCATAGGTTTCCTATTGTTCCATAACTCATAGGGGTTTTCTTAAGGATAGGTATAATTAAAACTCTATTGATTTTTTAACAAGTTTTATTCATATATTCTTCCCAAAAATAAATAGGTGAATTATATTCATTAAGAATAGTTATGGCTATTTTTTTAAGATTTTATTTATCCTTTCCACAACTCCATTCTTTTGGGGTGTCCTAGGAGCAGAAAAGTTGTGAATATAGCCATTTTGTGAGAAAAAAGATTCAAATTCTTGATTTTCAAACTCACTGACATGGTCACTTCTTAAGGTTTTGATCCTAAGTCCACTTAAGTTTTCTACTGACCTAGTATACTCGTTGAAATAATAACATGCTTCACTTTTGTGAGCTAAAAATAAATTCCAAGTATGCCTAGAGAATTCATATAATAGTACATAGACATAGTGATTCCCATTTAAACTTGAAACTCTAGATGGTACAAACAAATCCATGTGAACCAACTTAAGATGTTGAGAAGTTGAAACTAATTTCTTTGGTTTGAAAGATATTTTATGTTTTTTTGCCTTTTGACAAGGATTGTAGACTTTATGATTTGGAAACTAAAGTTTAGGTAGATCCTTGACTATTACTTTCCTAATTATCTTTCTAAGGGAGTGAATATTATATTTTCCTAATATCCTATGCCAAAGCCAAGACTCTTTGTGAAAGACACTCAAGAAAGAAACATTTTGAGAAACTAAAGAATCCAAATTAACAACATAAACATTTTCATTTCTAAAATCATTGAATAATAAATCATTCTTAGAATCGAAAAAATTACAAGCATCATTTTAAAATTTAAAATGAAATTCATTATCACATAACGGTGATATTCTAAGTAGATTATACTTAAGACCGTTAATAAAAATAACTTTAGAAATTAAAATTAAATCAGTGTTACCGATTTATCCAAGGCCAATAATTTCTCCTTTTTCATTATCACCAAAGGTGACATGCCCACCATAAATATTTATAAGATTATTGAAGTAAGAGTAGTCCCCTATCATATGTCTAGAACACCCAATATCTAAGTACAATAATCTCTTACAGGAACTCTTCAAACATATTTCCTATAAAAACAATTCAAACAAGGAAAGACTTTGGTACCCATACTTTATTGGGTCCAGTAATATTAGTAATTAAAGCTTTGAGAACACGCATTTTCTTCCTGGTTTTCCTATAAGTAGTTTGTAAGGTCTTAAAAAAATAAACTCTATTAAGTTTAGAAAAACTAGAAGCTATAAAATATTTTCCACTGTTGGAACTTGTGTTTGATTTTTTAAATATGGTCATAAAACCAAATTTTCTAGATTTTGATACAAATTTTTTTAACAAAATTTCTTTTTCCCGGTTGATAACCAATACCATTAGTATATTTTTGAGAAACTTGTTTTCCAAGAATTTGAACAAAGGTATCTTTACCATTTGTGAATTTCTAAAGATCATTCTTTTATTGTTCATTAGGCAGTTTAAGTTCTATATTCTCATTAAGTAGTTTACCATTATTTTCCTTTTCAATAGTAAGTTTAGACTTAATAGAAACTTAAAGAGCATGCTGTTTCTTGAGAGATTTATACTTATCCTTTAGTTTATTTCATGTATCCTCAAGCATTCTATAATATTCAAACATTTCTTCATTTATAATATTTTCAAAATTATATTCATCTCTAGAATAATAATAATTTTGTACAAGAGATTTTAGGGTAACCTCATATGTGTTTGTCATAAAACGCATGTTGGCTTTGTCAGCCTTCTCATCATGTAATGAATCTTAGTCATTGGAGCTATCCTCAGAATCACTATAGGTGGCCTTCATTGACTTTTTATATTTTCTATCTTTCTACTCATATTTTCTTTTGAACGTTAACTTAGGAAAGTCAGTTTTTACATTTCCTCTCCTCTTGTACTCATAGAATACTATCTTATTAGTGTTTTAATTTCTCTTCCAAACCTTTTTTCAATTTTCCTTATTGTTATACTTCTCTATATAATTGGTCTTTCTAAAGAAATTATTATTTCTATAGAACTTTTTGAATCTTCTGGCTAACTGAGCCATTTCCTCGTCACTTTCACTTGATGAATCTTCATTGCTGGAACTTTCAGTAGGAACTTGAATTTTCTCCTTTTTCTTGGACGTAATGGTTTTGAAATTCATTGAATTTCTATTTGGTTCATTATATTCCTATTTTTTGACCTTCATTTCTTCCTCATACATCATTATTTTACCTATCATATCCTTTATAGGTAGTGAATCAATGTCACAAGATTCTCTAATGGATACTGATGTCCCTCTTCATCTTTTTGGAATACATCTTAATATCCACATGATTTGTTCCTTTGTAGTGATTTTCTTTCCCAATGAGATCATTATATTCACAATCTCATTGAACCTTAGATACATGATAGAAATAGGCTCATCGGGATTTATTTTAAAGTTATCATATTTAATAGTATATTTTTTAAGTCACATTACCTTGACATTAGTGGTTTCTTTATGTGAAACAGTTGGTGTATCCTAAATTTCAAATGTTGTTTTACTTGAATAAATCCTATAAAATTATCCATCCCCTAAAGATAAGTATAAGGAATTCATAGATTTATAGTTATTATTGTATGTTGCCTTAGTGGCATAATCCCTAGTGTTCCTAGTAGTAGTAAGAATTTTATAATTCATCTATAATTAAAGACCAAATTTCAAAACTCATACTTTCTAAATTCATTTTAATTTTAATTTTCCACTAGGTATAATTTGTTCCATTAAAGTATAGAGTTTCGTTGGTAGCAGAACCTTCCTATCTATTTTCCATTTAAAATATATTTTAAAGATTTTAAAGAACAATAAATTTTGAACTAATAGAAATTTAGAGATCTTTAAAACACAACTAAAATCACAGTTGGAAAGAGTTAAAAACTTTGAAAATGTTGAGAGTAAGAAAACCTTTGATACCAAATGTTGGTCAGAGTAGGACACTCAATAGGGGTAAATTGAGTTACTATAAAAATTTATGTCTAAAAAATTTATTTAAAAGTCCCCCAATTTAAAATCAAATATGTCCCAGTTAACCAAAGTAGCAGATTTATAAAAGATTTGATTGTTTGAAAGATTTCTAAAAGATTTATTAGTTCTTAGTTAAAATAATATGGATTATTATTTCAACTTTTGAAATTAATCTACTAAATCAAATGATAATATAAACACTATTTAAGATTAACTATCAAAGTAAAGTAAACTTTTCTAATTTAAATAAAATAGTGAAAACAGAACTTTGAAAGACATAACAGATTTAAAACAATATTTTTAGTCTCAAGATGATACCTAATACTCTCCACTTGGTGATCACCTACTACCAAGAAATTTATAAAAATAAATTTTATCCACGCCCTAGATTGAGGTACACAACATCATACACAGTTGTCCAGGTCAACATGACCTCTTC
This sequence comes from Viscum album, assembly GCA_963277665.1. Classification (NCBI taxonomy): domain Eukaryota; kingdom Viridiplantae; phylum Streptophyta; class Magnoliopsida; order Santalales; family Viscaceae; genus Viscum; species Viscum album. Next base: position 310,956,373 of record OY728147.1, read on the forward strand.
TACAGTTTTCATGGGAGTGTAAATTACAAAATGCCACATAGGGACCTCTTCCACTATTATCTATAGAAGTGTAAGGTGTAAAAAGATAATTTTGTGAAGATATAAATTTATCTTCCAGTTATGCACAGGAGATAGTGTATGTTTATATAATAGAGACATGCACACTGCTCGAAATGTAAATAATGTACACAAGCATAGAAATATAATGATAGTAAGGTTTAGAAGGCTATGTGTGATATTCTTTTCAATATATGATTTCCTTAGAGATGGTAGAAGTGAAGCTAGAGTTAACTTCTGGAAACAATCAGTAAAATAGAGTGTCATGGGTGCTTCTATCTTCTATTTCCAGTGAGTTGTATGACTTGGAGGATGAGATCTTATTCTTGTAACACTATGTTCTTACTTTTAGGATCTCAGCAATATTTCATAGTGTGAATAGTGAGTAGTTCTTGTATTGTTCTAGGGTGCATGAGCAGCTCGGTATATTTTTTGAGATGGTGCCTTTTTCTTATTGATTCACATATTCCCTTTATACAGTGTAGCAGATAAGCAGCATGTTATCTAGAAACTCGTACCTCGTACTGGTCTCTGACATTATTAAATATTGTCTACAAAATATAGAAAAGATCATTAATATAATAATAAGTACTAAGTTTCATAAATATGACCGTTATTAATAATTTTGAATTTAAGAGACAGGTCATTAGTGTCTCAGTATTTCAGTATCTCAAACTGTTGGTTGGTTAGTCTGTTGGTGGATCATTTTGGAAGTAGGTGATACATCGATGAATCATCTATTGGTATCTTATACTTATCGAAATTATAAGTGTCGTTCAGTCACTTTGTTAGTAGGTCGGGTGTCGTTAGGTCAGGCATCAATAGGTCAGGCGTCAGTAGGTCAGGCATCGGTAGGTCAGGCGTCGGTAACTCATACTTGGCCAATTTTTTCTAACATGTCTTATGCAGTAACACACTAATATAATATATCAAGGTTATATGTAATCATAATTTAATATAATTTAACTTTATGAATCATGATAAAACAAGATAAAACATGATTAAACACAATGTAACTTGAATCGTAAATAAGCATGATTTAAGAGCATGATTTGTGCACATGATTTGTGAGCATGATTTGTGAGCATTAAAAATAGAGAATTCCAATAGTTAGGTTGATTACTATATATAACAAATGACTTATGTATTTTTTTCCTAAATTATGAAAATAATATGAATGCTTGTTCTCTATTTTTGAGTTGGTCGGTTGTATATTTTACTAAAATTGATGTTAATTTTAAGTAAAAAATACACTTGGAGTCATACCGGTTACACCATGAGTCGAATTGAGGTGTGGTTGATTCCTAAATTTATCAAATAACTTATAGATTATTTCCATAAAGTATAAAAACAATCTAAATTTGTTTTCTCAGTTTTGAGTAGGTTAGTTGTCCTTTTTACTAAAATTGATGTCAAATTTAAATAAAAAGATGCACTTGAACACATACCGGTCACATCATGCATCAGATTGAGGTGGGGTTGATTCATACACATCCCAAGTGACTCATGGATCATTTTCCTAAAGTATCAAAACAACATGAATGTGTTTTCTTAGTTTTCAGTAATTCACTTATCTTTTTTACTAAAATGTCATTTTAAACTGGAAACATGCACTCTGACTCATACCAGTAAAATTTTGTATTGGTTTTATGTGAGATCAATTACTACAGGTCATAAATGATTTATGAATCAATTTAATAAATTATCAAGACAATCTGAGAACATTTTCTAAGTTTTTAGTGAGTGGAACATTTTGAACTAAAATATCGATTTTAAATTGATAACAGACACTTGGAGTCATACCGGTCACACCGTGCATTGGATTGAGGTGAATCTGATTCATGCACATCCTAAATGACTTATTTATCATTTTTCGAAATTATAAAAACAATCTAAATACATTTTTTGGTTTTGACTATGTCAGTTGTCTATATTACTAAAATTGATGTCAATTTTAAATAAAAAGAAGCACCTTGAGTCATACCAGTCACACTATGTGTTAGATTGGGGTGTCATTTATTCCTACACATCCAAAAGTCTTAAAAAATCTTAAAATAGAATGTTACCATGATTTTCATTGTCTTTATTTATAGAATTGTCAACACAGCATATTGATTTGATTTTCTTAGATAAAAAAACTCATTGTTGAAAACCAGAAGAGTAGAGGAAGATATTCTTCCCATTATATCATGATAAGTCACCACAATGGACGCAATAGCTTCCTCCACTCTTCTGGTTTTCAATAATGCGAATGTTTTTTCAACTAATAACATTGAATCAATATGCAATGTCAACATGTCGACAAAGAAAAGCAATGGAAAGCATTGTAATTGTCTCAATTGCAGCCTTGAAGTCCAATATCTCATGAGCATGATCAATTTCAAACAAACCACCACAAATTGAACAAAGTAATACACCTGTATAAGAAAAAAATTCTTATGTGAGTAATACTAAAATAAGTAAATTAAACATAAATATGAAACAGTCCACTACTTCTATGGAAGTCGCATCTTCTTGTTATTTGTATAAATTCTTGACCCATTCCTTGTTGTTATTATCTCAGTTACAGTCTTGAACGAGCATGATAAGATTCGAACAAACCACCCCAACTTGAACAAAAGAATCCACCAGTAATGTTGAAATGTATCACTTTCCTTCAAGTTCCCTCCATTACCTTTGAAGGAAAGTGATAAATTCCAATGTTGTAGGGGTGAAGAGAATTTAAGGGAGAAGACATTGTCTGTATGAGTAGTCAATCATTTAATTTAGATTATGTTAATTCAGTAGCGAATAGATAATATTATGAGGAAAAACATAGTATACTAAAAAAATTACCTTCTCATTAAACTCTTAGTTACAGCCTCAAAGTCCAATCTCTCATGAGCATGAGCAGCTTCAAACAAACCACCCCAACTTGAACAAAGGAATCCACCTATATAAGAAAAAAATTATTATGTGAGTAATACTAAAAAAAGTAAATTAAACATAAATATAAAACAATACACTACTTTTATGTAAGTCACAACTTCATTATATTTGTATAAATTCTACCATCAAGTATACTGCCAATTCATTTCTAAGAAAATTTATATCTTCTTGTGAATATGATTCTTTTAGATAGTCATAGTAGTACTGGAAATATATAAATAAACAAAATATTAATAAATATTTTAAATTAAATAGTAATTATCTTTGAAAATACCTCTTCGAGGATGCTAGTTTGCTGATGGAATATGATCTCTCTAATAAATTTACAAATATAATAACTATAATATTTCCCATTTGTTTGTTTTAGACACTATAGAAACATTGAGAAAATTAAGTAATTTTTTTATATGTTTTTCAATAGTGAAATATTATTATATATAGCCAGATACTTTTCCAGTTGTAGAACTTTTCGAGATCCTTATGCTTAACACCAGACCTCATTCCTTGTTTTTCATGATATTTATATACTACCCTATCATAAAACAATCCTCATTAAAAAATAATCTAAATTATATAACTTGAATTTTAGTTCTAAAATGTTGGATGTAGTGTATTACCAATTGAAAATTTCCATCATGTATGGTCGGTTTGTTGGGTATTTATTCAGCAAATCCAAGAAATAAATATTTGGAGTATACAAATTAACCGCAATGAGAATACAATGTTTCCTAAAACAAAAAAAGGAATAATTAATGAAAGAAATGAAAATATATTTTATATGATTAAATTATATAGTTTTAGCCCTATATCTTTAGTATTAATAAGATTATATCATCCGTAAGTTTACTTTCAAATAATTTGACCAGATTTTCCACTATTTCACCCATTTTTTTAGATTCTTTGTTTTTGTTCTATAGAGGTTTCATGAGGACTAACAAGTCCAAAAAAACATGGGTAAATCCCTTCAATTGGTATTGATATATAAACCTGAAAAAAATATGAAATTTATTTAGTCATAATTAATATAGTATATCAGCTTTTGGAAAACCAAATCATGAAAACATACCTCATGTATACATTTACAACTGAGGCTCATATCTATTCATATTTTATGATTTGATTTACATTTTCAAAAGAAATGTAGTTTGTACCTTCCTATCCATACATATTTTCTTCAAAATCAACTATGTGACTACTACCATTTTATAACTTTGTATCTTCATGAACATTCAATGTTAGTAAATGAGGATATTGAACGGGTAGGGTAATGTTTCTTTTAAAGATCTTTTTAATCATTCGGTCGATCATTTATATGGTTTTAACTCAACCTTTCATTTCAACCCTTCCCTTTATCCATCTATAATAACATTCCTCAGTTCGAACATTTTTTTCATAATTATTAAAGGTTTGGCATGAAAAAATAATTAGAAATAAATACCTCCTTATTGACATGTATTTTTAAAAGATCTTATGTCCATGAAATGAATTTTCCAACAGCTTGGTCGAACTTGTGAATATTTTCATCATCAACCTACCCTAATCATCACTCGCACATGACATGTTTTAAGTGTTCTGTTGTGTAGCATGTCGTCTTGAATATTCAACATCGTAGTACTCACTACAAGGTGATGGGTGGGTGTTGATAGATATAAATCACATTCATTTTAAACATATAGAATATCAGTATAGAATATGTATCAGTATCTATCAGATTCACATTTCACATAAACAATTATTAGAAAATTGATTACCTCGACTAAAATAGCTCTTTGAGTGGAATAGATTGCCTAAACGATGGTGGGTGGGGGTTATTCACGCGATGGTTTTTCTTGATTTATTTATTATCTTTTCTTACCCCCCCCCCCCAATAACAGTTTCTACAAATCAGTCTTCCAATGAAAATTTTCTTCAAGGGAAACTAATCTTTCTTTCATATTTGTTATTTGTTTATCTTTATCCTCCTCTCTTTTTTCTCAAAATATGTTTGGGGTGTCACCCCAAAACATGCACCTCTGATGTGGTCATACTATTCTAGCTGCTTCAAGGCAACCAATAGTAGGTGTTTATCTGGTACAGGTGTTGATGATTCTAGTGACTATGCTGTATAGAAAATATAGGAAAATAAGTAATCATTGTTATGTAATAGTGATTTAAAACAAAAAAAAAGTATTATGTCATACCTACACATATTTTCCACACTTTTTGTGTGTTTTCATCTATTAGTATCCCATAGTTATGTTGTTGTTTCATGTCACATAAAAATATTACAGTTGATTTAAAATATGTACCATTTTTTTTTCAAGTGAAGTGTACCACATACTTACTTTACAATAGGGGTACGTTGGTTTTAATTCTCTTTCCTTATTTTCATCACTCGGTTGTTGTTTCATAAATAAAAAATTGTCAATAAAATTTATGAATACACATATTTTCAAAAAATGTATTACCAGCCACAATATACCTAAAAAGACACCTCCCCATGGCATCCATAAAACACATCTCATGCTTCTTGGGTTATCAAGTGTGCATACATAAGAGGTGGGTGTAGGTTTATTTTCCCTTCAACATCTTTAATATGAAATCTCATTAGAATTGTGTGAAATCCTTTGTGAATCCTTCCAGTGATATTTAATACATATTTCTTATGGTAGTCATCTACTATAAATGAAATCTTAAAGGGATTATGATGAGTAAGTAAATATTTCATTATTTTATTTTTTAGTAAAATAAAGAAATGATATCATAATATTACCGTAATATCTTACCACATTAGTGTCTTAAGTGTGGCCACAACATGGTGCCACAAATCTACATCAATTGGAACGTGTTGCCGAGTGATGATTCCAATGTAACTACTGAACATGGCCTTGTTGGGGTTAACATACTGGCCCCACACATTCTATCTGACCTCATATTTGATGTATTTTCTTTTAACCTTAATGATTTTTGCTAACACCATCAAACTACAATGCTCTTATTTTTTCTGCATCATTGATCCTTTATCACCTACCATTTCCTCATATTCAACATCATCAATATTTTTTTCCTCTATATCGATAACATTGGCATGTGCAGATGGTCATTGAACCTCTTCACTGGGAGCAGCAACAGGTTGAGAAACTTGTTGTTCCTCTAGAGTAGTGGCATCAGCACGTGCAGAAGGTTGTTGTTCCTCTACACTGGGAGTAGCAACAGCTTGAGAGACTTGTTGTTCCTCAGGATTAAAAGCACCAGCACATACAGAAGTCATTATCTATAGAAGTCGTTTAACATTTAATTTAGATTACATAAATGCATTAGGGAATAGATAATAACATGAGGTAACACAATGTATATGACACAAAAATATAACATGATTATTTAACTCTCTTTTTAAAAGCTAGAGGGAATTTACCCCTCTATCGAGTATCCAAATCCCTTCATTTTGGTCTCCTCTATCATATAAAAATTTGTCTACATGGTTACTAATGCAAAATGATTGTGACGTCTCAATGAAAGGGTCACCCTCAGTTGAATTTTCATTTGACCCTTTAGTGGTTTTGGTTGATAATAGAAAAGTTGACCACTTTCAGTTTGTGGGATCTAGAACACAAAATACTCGTACTACCTATGATGTCATTATAAATGGTTCGTCTTTGTACCCTTCCTTACTAAAATCCATGTTCATGAATCCCATTTCATCTATTTTAACAGCACTCCTGTTATCAACCCACTTGCATTGAAAAATAGGCACTTTTAATGTTGTATAATCAAACTCCCATATTTGTTTGATGATACCAAATTATGACATATTTTCATAAATTGGATTTATGTCCTTAGTACTAGAAACATGCATTTCTTTAGCCATAAGTGTAACTCTGCTATTTTTCATGTTATTGTATTCATCGTGTTCATTTGTATAGAATGTATAACCATTAATTACATAACCATTGTAAGATAATACATACAAACTTTGTCATATGGATATCCATTGAAGTCGTTCTGAAATTGAATCTGAATTTTTATATGAATCCTTAAAAATATAGTCCTAAAACCATCCTATAAACTGTTGATTATATATATTTGATATCCATATTTTATCCCTTTATGGATTCAAATGCCTAAGAATTTCTTTATGGGTTTCAACATATGGGGAAACCTCTAAACTTTTATACAAAATGTAAAGGTGGGTCTACTATTGATCTGTAATATTGATTGTGACAACATCTCTTCCATAAATTCCTTCACCCGCAAGCTGCTCAGTGTGACGAGATTTCATTAGACCAATTCTTTCCACACCAGACAGGTAGTCGGTATAGAATTCAATGGATTCCTCAATAATATATCACTTTGTAATATAACCCTTTGGTTGACTTAAATTTTTGAAATACCCTTTCAAAATATTCATATACAGTTCAATGAGGTACATCCATCTATAGTGTATAGGACCACATAGTTAAATCTCTCTCACCAAGTGAACCATCATATCAAATAATACTAGCAGGAAGAACATTTCCAATTCACATAATATGACAGCAATTTCTCTTTCTATATTCGGCAATTTCACTGGGTCTATAACTTTGTTGTATATATCTTTAAAAATGAAATAGAGCTTGGTTAATGTATGATGGACATTCTTGGGGAAAATGAAATGTAAATCTATAGAAATTGGATCTTGAATCAAAACATGGTATTCATGTGATTTCAGACCCTTTAAATTTAAATTAGTCATTGACATGATATTCTTGATATTTGATGAATACCCCTGTGGAGCCTTTACATCATTCAAAAAGTTTCAAAACTGATATCTCTCCTTCCTGGAATGAGTATAAGCAGCTAGAGGAAGAAAATTTAATTTTTCACCCTTTATTGGCACTATATTTTCATGTATTCCCATCTCAATTATGTCCAACATAGCTTTAATTTCATCCTTTGTTTTTTCTGGTTCATTTAGTAATGTGTCAATTACCCTATTACGTATATTTTTTTAACATGCATAGAATCAAGAAAATTTATAACATACATAAAATTACAGTATGGTAATTCAAAAAAAACTGCTCTCTTTTTTCAACTAGTTTTAGTAAGGTTTTTTGAAAATGATTCACCAAAAGAAGTGTCCACATATTTTACTTTCTCAAATAGTTGATCACCTATTAGTGGAGATGATGTTATATGTTCTCACTACTGAAAATGAAGGTTATACCAACGGTTTTAAACCGTTGTTATAGGATGGAAAACCATTGGTATAGCCTATACCAATGGTTTTCCAAACCATAGGGTAGTAAGCTGTGAGGAAATCCCTATAAAAACAGTTTGATCTAAACCATTGGTACAGGTTACTGTATGTATTGATTTACCAATGGTTGTAGGCTAATTGTTGGTATATGTTTGTATAGCATTTTTACCAACGGTTTCATTGAAACCGTTGGTATATATTGAAGACTAAACACTATACCAACAGTTTTAAAACTGTTGGGATAGTTTTTAAATTTCGCTCAAAGTATACCAACAGTTTAAAACCGTTGGTATTGTGTATTTCCAGAACTATTGCACAGAAACTCCTCTAGTGTCCCCTCCAGTATACACCTGCATAAAAAGTAGCACAAAAAACACATACAGACAGACTTAAAATAGCATAAAAACGCCTGCAATAGCACCAAAAAAACACATAAAACCATCAAAATCTTCCAACCATTTCATGTACTACAATTCCCTATTTCAATCTTCATATGACAACAATCTTCCAGTAGAGTTGAATAATAGTTTCAATAACTCAAACATTATTTACACCCATTTCAATATTCATATGACAACCACTCTTACAGTAGTAATTCACCTCACCCCTACACAACCCCCCCCCCCAACCAGCACAGCCCCCCCACCTCCCCATCAAATTCTAATAGGCAGAATAGTCTCAGAAATACTTAATAGAGTTGAATAAGAGTTTGAAATTGGTTCAAATCCCAATTTTTTTCTGATCCTAGATTTGGGTATGTAATGATTTGTGATTCATTTTGCATTGAACTTGTATTTTTTATAATATATGGTGAAAATGTATTTTCTTAGGAGTCTCGTCACTTATGACCCCATGAGTGAAACTACCCAACTCATGAAAAAGAGTTTGTGACTATCGTTGATGAGTGTAAATTTCAGAGACACCACCTCTTTGATTAGAGACATGTTATATATACAAACTGAATGTTATAGTAATATAATTTATTCTAATATGAACTAAATCGTTTTCAGATGTGTTGGATAAAATAAATGTAGATGTTAAAATTTGAAATGGAATATGTTCTTTGTAAATGAAATTTCATTTTTGATGCACTAAGAAGGAAGATGAAGGAGGTAGGGGTGTTAATGTCAGATATTGCGTGAATGGTAATGGCTTTGTTGGTAGACTCTATAGTGGTAATAACATAATATACTTGGGTATTGGTTTTTATACGCATAGTGATCATGTCCAAATTGGTTGAATAAGTGGATGTTGAACATGTGTCTGATCCAGAGTGTGTCATGATGCATATGAGGATGACAAAAAACAGTCCCCTTCTAGGATGGGTTATAGTCATACATGGTATACTACTGGTTAATGTAATGGCAACACTTCTTTATTCCATGATAAAAATAATTGATGAGACCCTCTAATGCTTAATAGTGAGAATAAAAGTGACGACACATAATATCCTCAAAAAAATTGGATCCAACTGAATCATGCCCCAAATACCCTCTTTAACCCAACCATCCTCCCATAGGACTTTGACAAGTGGTATCATATTCCCTCGCTACACTTTCTTGATGTTGTAAAATAAAACCCCTCAATTTTTGAAATTGTTAGGTTTTTGAGGATCATAATAAGATATTTTGACAATGAAAGAACACCCAAATATGACCTATCCTCAAACAAAAGAAACATTTATAGAAAATGAAAAACGTATGAAAATGGATTTTACCTGGGAGTGGTTTTCTTCTTCCTAAATATAAAGAGAAAGTTTTATAATGCATGCTATGAAACTAAATTTGAAAATGGGGTATGGAAACTAACCCATGGTTCCATGGTCATTACAAAAGGAGTAAAGTATGGAACTCTTTACTTGATTTAAAATTCAAGAAGAACTGAAATGATCAAAATTTAAACTTGTGGTGGTCTAGAAGAATGGAACTGTAAGTTTATTGACCTTAGTGAGAATAATATTAATGTTCTTAAGGCTATGAACACTAAATGGTACAAGTATGGTGTGATCTATTGATCAGGGTAGGATTCCACCACATCGTGCCTCATATTGAGGTGGGGTTGACTCGTACACATAAAAAATGACCAATGTATCATTTTCCTAAAGTATCAACACAATCCAAATACGTTTGCTCAGTTTTCCGTATGTCAGTTGTTGTTTTCACTTAAAATGTTGTTCATTTAAAAAAAAAGTGAGACACTTAGAGTGATACCGGACACACTGTGCCTCGGATGGAGGTGGGTTTGACTCTTACATGTCACAAATGACACATGTATTGTTGTCCTAAAGTATTAATACAATCTGAAAGCTTTGGTCAATTTTCTGTATGCAAGCGGTTGTTTTCACTTAAAATCATGTTCATTTCAAATAAAAGAGAGACACTTTGAGTGATATCAGCCACACTATGCCTTGTATTGAGTTGAGATTGACTCATACACATCAAATATGACTCATGAATCGTTTTCATAAAGTATCAACAAAATCTGAATGCGTTTGGTCAGTTTTCTGTATGTCAGTTGTTGTTTTCACTTAAAATGTTTTCCATTTCAAATAAAGGTGAGACACTTTGAGTGGTGTCGGCCACACCATGCCTTGGATTGAGGTAGGGTTGACTCTTACACATCACATACGACCCATGGATTTTTTTTATAAAGTATCAACACGATCCAAATATGTTTGGTCGGTTTTTCATAGGCCAGTTGTTTTTACTTAAAATGATGTCTATTTTAAACAAAAGAGAGACAGTTAGAGTGATACTGGCCACACTACACCTCGTATTGAGGAGGGGTTGACTCATACACATCACATATTACCCATGGATCGTTTTCCTAAAGTTTCAATAGAATACGAATGCATTTTGTCAGTTTTCCGTATGTCAATTTTTGTTTTCACTTAAAATGATGTTCATTTTAAACAAAAGAGAGACACTTTGAGTGGTGTTGGCCACACCGCACCTCATATTGAGGAAAGGTTGACTCTTACATGTCACATATGACCCATGGATCATTTTCCTAAATTTTCAATAGAATCTGAATGCATTTGGTCAGTTTTCCATATGTCAATTGTTGTTTTCACTTAAAATGATGTTCATTTTAAACAAAAGAGAGACACTTTGAGTGGTGCCGGCCACACCGCACTTCGGATTGAGGAAAGTTTTACTTGTACACTTCACATGTGACCCATGGATCATTTTCATAAATTTTCAATAGAATCCAAATGCGTTTGGTCGGTTTTCCGTATGTCAGTTGTTGTTTTCACTTAAAATGATGTCCATTTTAAACAAAAGAGAGACACTTTGAGTGGTGTTGGCCACACCGCACCTCGGATTGAGGCGGGGTTGACTCTTACATTTCAAAAATGACCCATGGATCATTTTCCTAAAGTATCAACACAATCCAAATGCATTTGGTCGGTTTTCTGTATGCCATTTGTTGTTTTTACTTAAAATCATATCCATTTCAAATAAAAGTGAGACAGTTGGAGTGGTTCTGGCCACACTGACCCTCGGATTGAGGTGGGGTTGACTCTTACACGTCACATATGACCCATGGATCATTTTACTAAATTTTCAAAAGAATATTAATGCCTTTAGTCAGTTTTCCATATGTCAGTTGTTGTATTCACTTAAAATGTTGTCCTTTTGAAACAAAAGATAGACACTTTGAGTGGTTCCAGCCACACTGCACCTAGGATTGAGGTGGGGTTGACTCATACACATCATAAATGACCCATGTATCGTTTTCCTAAAGTATCAACACAATCTGAATGTGTTTGGTCGGTTTTCTGTATGCCAATTGTTTTTACTTAAAAGCGTATCCATTTTAAACAAAAGAAAGACACTTTGAGTGGTATCGGCTACACCGTGCCTCGGATTGAGGTGGGGTTGACTCTTACACATCACAAATGACCCATGGATGCTTTTACTAAAGTATCAATAGAATCCGAATGCGTTTGGTCAGTTTTCTGTATGTTAGTTGTTGTTTTCACTTAAAATGTTGTCCATTTCAAAGAAAAGTGAGACAGTTTGAGTGGTGTCGGCCACACCGTGCCTCGGATTGACCATGGCGTGACCGTGGCATGACTGCGGTGTGACTGTGGCACGTTGTCCTGGTCCAGCGACATCCGCGGGGCAGCATCTTCCGTCCAGGAGCGAAGGGAGCGGTAGTAAGTGGGGCAACATTCTGGTCGTCGCCTCCCTCCCCATTAACTATAGGTGGGTAATGTATCTAAAACTCTATATAGGTATCATACATCGAATTCTAACAAGAATGAGAACCACCGCGGAGTGTTATCCTGGATCAAGGCCAAATCACAGCATTACTACGGCGTGACTGCGGCGTGACTGCGGCATGTTGGCCCAGTCCAGCGACATCCGTGGGGTAGCATCTTTCGGGCAGGAGAAAAGGGAGCAGAAGGAAGTGGGAAACATTCTGTACGTCGCCTCCCTCCCCATTAACTATGGATGGTTAATGTATCTAAAACTCTATCTAGGTATCATACATCGAATTATGACAGGACTGCGAACCGCCATGGGGTGTCGTCCTGGAGCAAGGTCAAATCACGGCATTACCGCGGCGTGACCGTAGCGTGTTGGCCCGGTCCAGCGACATCCGCAGGGTAGAATCTTCCGGCCAGGATTCCAAATAAATCCTATTTAGTTGTCCTTCACATTATAGAAACTGATCTTATGTTATAAAAAACAGACTCTTGATTCGGGATTGTGGTATGATAAAGATATATATTTTATATTCGTTGTTTTTAAAAGTGGTACTAGGTAGTTGAAACTACTCATTGAGAGTCAAATTATGTAGGTGTATTACTTATCAATGGTATATGAATTTCTTGGAACTCTAATAATAAAACTTCAGTCACCTTGAGAACAATAGAATTTGAGTGTGTTTTAACATCTTAGGATGCAACACAAATCTTATGGGAGAATTCATATATGTAAAAAATTAGATGTGCATCGAGGCCAGGCAAACACCCCAAATAGTGTTAAGATGAATCTTATGGTGGGGAGCACCATAAGCCTGACAGGTGTTAAACAATGACACCATCAGTGTTTTTAGATATATAGGCTCGGGTAAACACCATAAGGGGTGGCCAAGAGGCCAGGAAAACACCTGAAATGGGTTTCACCAAAAGATAAGGTCACAACAAACATGATAGAACAAATCAACTATTTAATATGTTATAACAAGGGATCGTCGTAAGGTTTTAGTGAGCAGCGCAATGACGCAACATCTAAAGGGAAACAAAACGATGGAAAAGAATCATACACCCTAAACTATCACTGTGAGTTTTCGCAGACAACGCACCTCTGTTGGAGGGGTTTATTATAAAAACATGACTTTATTTATCAAATGAAACAATTATATTAAAGAACACTTATTCAAGATATGCAATTCAATATAATTAAGCAGAATTAAGAAAGAAGCTAAATTCAATTTAAAGCATTCTTAAATTAAAGAGGCTACGAGAGGGACTCTACCTCAAGGTGGAACCAAGCCATCCACTTTGGCTCTTGGATCTTTCTAACTAAAAGTTGGTACTCCTACACTGGGTATACGCACCTTCACACACATACAAGGACACCTAGCCCCTATGCACACACCTACATGGCCATGAGCATGTGCAAGGGGATCCTTGCACATATGCTTATATGCATATATAAGTCTCCACTCACCTACGTATGCATTTATATATATATACATGGGAAAAACTAGCCTCATATGTGTATAATCACTTCCATGGGTGACTATACACGTAATGGGGGAACCCACATACATATACTTACTTACCTATGCACACGCAGGTGAATCGTCCTTGACTTGGCGACTCGAAACCAATGAGTAGGGATCAAAGCACTACACAATGGATATTAAGAACCATAAAACACATGAAGGACGCTACATAACCACTGAGAAACCAACCAATGGCATTAAAGCATTACCTAGATTGGCAGCGGAGAACCAAATCCACCCGAACCAACATGAAACGATCCAACGCCCTATCGAAAACATAATATGGAGTAAAAAATAATAAAGCCCCAAATACATGAGGTGTGAGACAAGTAGTAACCATAGAATATTACCTTGGATCAAAGCCAGTGGACTGAATCAATATGAACTTCTTCTGGAACCCTTCGCAGAATATAACTACCCTCTGTCCATAGAAAGCAGTAAAATATCTAAGTGACCAATGCGGTAAAGAAAATAAAATAAAAACTAAACTAAAACATACCTGTCTCATGTGACTATACCTGTCACTGCCCAACATATAAGTACCACAGCGCCCCATGGGTCAAATCATGTTCCTGCAAGCAAAGGGGAAACATATCAATGTTTCAAAATGATACTATCATATACTACATTCCTATTAATTAACAATTACTCTTCCTATTAATGGTATATAATCAATTTGTCCCAAGTTTCAACTTTGTTTGGTTTTGTTTGATACAAGGGATGAGGTCTTATTATTATTGGTTTTTATATTTACACTTGAGATATTTATTTAAAAATGATGCATGTATTTAGCATTATTATTTATGGTTTTAGTTCTTAGCCTATTGCCATGGGGCCTGTCCACGTGAATAATTCTTGGAATGTAGGGTTAAATTGACATTTATGCACTTTAATGTGATTTATGTCACTAACGATGAGGATTTAGATCAAGTAAAATATTCCTAAGAGGATTGGGCCTTGTAGTGATAGGTGTGGCAATTGTACATCTAGCGTTTGATGAGGAAATACTTATGAGGATGGATTGTAATCTTGGTATTCTTAGAGTGGGATGGTCCCTCTGAGTATATAAAATGTATTATAAAAGGTTTTACTCCATTTAATGATTCAAGAGTTCAACTAAAGAGATGAAGGATGTGATGCTAGTGTGGGTATTGGGTATTGTCGGATAGATTGGCATTATAATACCAAGAGGCTTGGTGTGATTTAGCTTAGGATGGAACCTGGTTATTGGGGTCGGGTTATAATACATGATTTTGATGAAGTTATTGACCGGATTATTGAGAATATAATGTAGATGGGTTCGACATGGTGTGATTTTGTGACTAGGACAATCATAAGGTGAATAATCCTCTTTGTCTAGTTGGATGATGAGATGTGCATCAAGGCATGGGATAATCCTCGAGAAATGAGTCTAGACTATGTGACTGAGAGGATAGACTAGGATAGGTTTGATAGGATTGGGTGAGTGGCCAACCCATGCGAGGATGATACGATGTATGGAGACACTTGGAGACACTTGGGGTTATTTATGCTATCTCATGGAGACACTTGGGGTTATTTCATGACTCTAACATACTCCAGAAATGTTCCCACACAATGATTTAGAAAATCAATTCCATCTCATGGAAGACCCCAAGGCTCCTCTATCTTTTAATGTTTCCTCACACTCACACCTCATGGTATTACAGTATACAAGTGATCTACGTTAACTAGTCAGGATAGAATAGGATAGTTGAGAGCTACCTCTTTCCTTCTCTACTTCTAACATAATTACATTGAACTAGTTTGGGGTTCTAGGGTATTGATCCTTCAACTGTTAGCCTCAATCTAATTCTTTTGACAACATAGAATCTCTTTGAAAATCGCTTGAAATGTCACTAATTATACTTCATCAACTAGTTTGGTTCACTGCACATGGAATGGACAAAAATGGATAAAAGGGAATCCGAATGAATTAATATCGACCGATTCTACAGGATCTGAATCTAGGGTGCTGAGAAAACGAAGACAAAAGGAGGAGTAAGACGCGCGTAAAGGATGAGAGTTTGATTCGTCAAGAGAAAATGAAAAGCAAGTAGGGGCGATAACTGGAAAAAATAGGCACAAACAAGATAATACCTTAAATTTGGAGGTCTGACGACAGCAGTAGGGTCTGACTGTAGGGGCGGCGGAGGCGGCAGCTAAGCTCTGGTTCTGTGAAAACTTGATGTGTGAGCGGAAGAAGGGTTCTGATAGGGTTATATTTATAAAAACACGAAAGGATTTTATCAGTGTTTTTTAGAAAGTGTTGATAAAGGAGGTTTTTATCAACGCAAAAATATAAAGCGCAGATAAAATCGGCCTTCATCCACACTTTTTTAGCACTGATAAAGATACCCTTTTATCGGTGCTAAAAACGCTGATAAAGACCTAATGTTAATAAATTATTTATAATTATAAAATTATAATAAATATATTTATTATATATATTTATTATAATTTTATAATTATTTAAATAAATAAATATTTATTTATAGTTATAAGTATAAATAAATATATATTTATTTAAATAATTATATATGATAAATATATTAATTATATTTAATTATAAAATTATAAATATAATAAATATATTAATTATAATTATTTAATTATTTAATTAAATATTTATTTACTTATAATTGAAACTATATATATATATATACATGGTAGGTCCGGGGGAGGGGAACAAAGGAAAGAAAATCTGCAGACGTGGAGGCTCGAAACCAGGACCTCCTCAACTCACCACCACAGGTACAACAGGGGCAAAACCACTGAACTGTGCCCTATGGGGCTTATATATATATATATATATATATAATTATATATATAATAAATGTTTTTATAAATATTTATATTTATTTATATAGTTGTATATATTTATAAAATTATATATAATTATAAAATTATAAATATAATAAATATATTTAATATGATTTTATAATTATAAATAAATATTTATTTATTTATAGTTACAATTATAAATAAATATTTATTTACTTATAGTTACAGTTATAAATAAATATTTATTTATTAAAATAATTATAAGATTATAATAAATATATTTATTATATTTATAATTTTATTATAGATATTCATAAAATTATAAATATAATAAATATATTTATTATAATCTTATTATTATTTAAATATATATATATTTATGTATACTTATAACTATAAATAAATTATATTTATTTATAATTATAAAATCATAATAAATATATTTATTATATTTATTATATTTGTAATTTTATAATTATATATAATAAATATATTTATTATCATCTGATATTTATTTACATATATATATATTATTTATAATTATAATTTTAAATATTTGTATATATTTATAAATATTTGTGTATATATATATATTTATATAATTATAAATATTATAAAAAAATATTATAATTTTATAATTATTTAAATATATATTTATTTATTTATTTATGGGATTCATGTCCACTAGGCTTACGAGCCATGTACTAAATGAATAAGGTTCGATGGGTGGATTGTCCCATTGGGGGCAATGGTCTGCATTTCTGGTATGTGTGTGTGGTGTGTGTATTTGAATATAATTGTACCACAAGCACCTAATATATATAAATATAAATATAATAAATATATTTATTATTTAAATATATTTATTGTAATTTTATAAGTATTTATTGGAACATAATTATTTCACAGGTATAACACGAATGAATCATGCATGTCAATTTATAAATTAAAATTCATAATGATGAATACATAACACATGCATGCGCGTCATCATAGTATAGGTAATCTTAACATTTGGATTATAACTCAAAATCACATCCACAAATAAACTTTATGATCATATCGCATCAATTATACCCACACATCAATATATAAATATAAATAACAATAATCATATTCATGAATATCATCATTGTATCATGATATATATATATATTTATTTATTGACCCAATTCATTAGACATGTATTTATTTAAATATATATTTACTAAATTATAATTATAATTATAAATAAATGTATTTAAAAAGTATTTATATATAATTATAAATATATAATTATAAATATAATAAATATATTTATCATTTAAAAAATATTATAATATTATAATTATTTAAATATATATCTAATTATTTATAAACTTATAAATACTTTTTTTTAAATATTATATATATATATATTTGAATTGTTAAAAAAATATTACAATATATCATATTTATATTAATTATAAACATGCATTTTTTAATTAATGTATATAAATAAACATTATTTTGTTATATAAATTTAATAGTTTTATATATATTAATAATATTTTTCATTAAAATCTTTTATCAGCGTCGGTAATAGCACTTATAAAGCTATCCTTTGTCACCACTAAAAAGAGTGTTTATAAAGGATATACGTTTAACAACGTTTTTTTAGCGTCGATAAACGTGGCCTTTATAAACACTTTGTTTAGTCTTTTATCGGCGCTATCTATTTAGTGCTAATAAAATCCGTTGCATCTCTTATCCGAATTTGTGATAGTGCATTAATTGTAATTTTTTTTTTTCTGAAGGTGTTAGACTAAACTTATTTCCATTTATATAATAATTAACAGTTGCATTTTAAATTTCTGTATAATAGATTGTATGATTATATAACTTTATTATTTATTTTCCATTTATTATTTAATATTTGCATGAATTGTTTTTTTTTTTGATTAAAATGCATGAATTTGGATAAGCTTAAAGAATGATATTCAAAAAATGGGTACAAGAAAACCATATCGTCCTGGTTCTCTCACCTCTCTCGTGCTCCTATGCAGTTCTTGTGTCTCTGGAACATATTGTTCTTCCACGGGGCTTTGTGGAATCTGTTCTTGTACCAACTCTTGTGTATCTTGAGCCTCGACTTCATCAAAGTCTATCTCGCTCCCACTATCTCTTTTGGAGATGTGCTCCCTCTCAAAGAATATGGCATGTCTTTCCACTGTAACCTTTTTGTCTGAGGGGTTGTATAGGTAATATCCCCTTGTTTCCATGGGATATCCTATAAAGATACACTTTTTGCCTCGGGGTGAAAGTTTATTACCTGAATAGGCCTTAACAAATGCTTCGCTACCCTACACATGTAAATTTGATAACATGGCTTTGCGTCCACTCCATAACTCGTATGAAATACCATTTATCGATTTAGTTGGTACTTGGTTCAGTATGTGAGCTGCTGTTTGTAATGCATATCCTCAAAAGGATAATGGAAGACTCGCATGACTTATCATTGATCTCACCATGTCCAACAGGGTGCGGTTCCTCCTTTCACTTACACCATTCCACTGAGGTGTGTAAGGAGGAGTGAGTTGAGATAGAATCCCAAACTCCCGTAAGAAATCAATGAAGTCCTGATTAAGATATTCTACTCCTTTGTCTGAGCGGATTTTCTTAATCTTCTTACCAAGCTGGTTCTCAACTTCATTCTTGTATTCTTTGAACCGATCAAAAGAATCTGACTTATACCTCATTAAGTAGATATATCCATATCTACTAAAATCATCAGTAAAAGTTATGAAGTACGAGAACCCACTCCTTGCTTCAACTGGAAATGGTCCACACACATCTGTGTGAAATAATTCTAGAAGATCTTTAGCTCTTTCACCTTTCCCACTAAATGGGGCTTTGGTCATTTTGCCTTGTAGACACGCATGACATACACCAAGTGGTTTTAGTTCGAAGGAATCTAAATACCCATCCTGATGTAATTTTTTCAAACGTTTCTCATTGACGTGACCTAGCCGGTGATGCCAAAGTTGGGTGTGGTATGAGTCATGTGAATTTACTTTGTCATCGATTGCCATTACTTGGTTTGTGTAGTCTAACACATAAAGGCCGTTATATAAATGTGCCCTACCAAAACAAATGTTATCTTTATAAAAGTAGCAACATTAATTTCCAAACTTGAATATGAATCCATCAGTATCCAATCTGGATACTCAAATAATGTTTTTAGTAATAGAAGGCACATAATAACAACCTTTCAAAACCAAGACCATCCCAGTAGGAAATGTGAGGTGGTAGCCTCCAACAGCTACATCAGCGAGTATGGCTCTGTTGGCTGTTCGTAGATCCACCTCACCTCGATCAATCTTTTTTAATCTACTTGGTTCTTGTATTTGGATACATATGTGAGCACCACAAGAAGTATCTAATACCCAATTAGTAGAAAAAGATAGTTTTTATTTGATAACAAACGCACCTGAAGCTTCCCCTTGCTTCTTTGGCTGGGTGCAGTTTTTCTTCCAATGGCCCTTCTTGCCACATGTGAAACAAACAACATCCTGTTCCTTTACCTCCCCTTTGATCTTCCTTTTCTTGTAAGGCATTGAAGAAGCTTTGGGATTAAAGCTCTTCTCCCTCCCTTTCCTTTTATTCACCATAAGGACATAAGGATTTTCATGCTTCATGTCATTATCTACTTGGAGAATAAGGATAAGAAGATCAGATAGAGACTTCTCAATGTTGTTCATGTTGAAATTAACAACAAAGTTCGAGAAGCTCTGCGGGAGTGATGAAAGAATGAGATCGGTGCCCAATTCTTTAGGGAGTTTAAACCCTAGAACCTCCAAGAGCTCAATGTATCCAATGATCTTGAATACGTGAGGCCAAGCTGGGGCACCCTCTCCAAGCTTGCTCTGAAATAGAGCCTTGGAGATCTCAAACCTTTCTTGTCTTTCTCTCTCCTGGTATAGACCACGGAGGTGCCCAAGCATGCTATAAGAATCCATGTCTTCATGAGACTTCATGAGCTCACTAGACATAGATGATAGCATCAAACATTGAACATCGAGAGCGTCGTTCAAATGTTGATCATAGACCATAAAATCTTTATCACTCACCCCTGGGGTAGGAGAATCAGTAAGTGAGGACTCCAGCACGTAAAACTTTCGTTCATGGTGTAGGATAACCCAAAGGCACCTAACCATTCCTGAAAGTTACTACCAATAAGGATATTGTCTTTATCCAGAATTGATCGCAGAGAAAATGTGGTTGGCGAGTTTGTCATTTCGATTCTACAATTTAAAAGAGCATATTTATCAGTACTTTCTTGATTACATTTTATGAAAAATAATAAATGAATTTATTAATTCTCCCACTATTTTATCAAGTCTCAATGGCCCTCACCATTGACCTTGGAATGTCCAGTTTCTTTTACATTCTAGTGGCAAGGATCCATATTCCCCTTCACATAACCCCAAAAAGGGTTGGTCAAGCTATTTGAAGGTATTTAGGTAGGCAGGTCTTTGCCAACTGTGAGCTTACAGTTCCTTGATCTGTTGAGTGGACTCCCCAATCCTAAAATCCTGACTTGGATTTCCTCAAATCTTGCCTCCAATATTTCACCAAGTCTAGAAAGGGCTACTTATCTTGATGTAATATGGTTAAGTCAACCCAAAACCTTTCATAAGGGATTCCTTTATAAAAGTAAGTGTCCCAACAAGGGTTGGTCAAACACATAGTTTTATTGAGTCTTGCCCTTAATCAGGTAATGGAAGGCTTGGTCTGACTTAATATGGTATTGAGGGATTTTAGTCCTTTATGCATAGTTTCGCATTATCACATGCTTATTAATATTAAGTGATGCTTGCTTAAGTGATTAACCATGTTCTGATAATGTTTACGCATAGTCCGGTTTTTATTGTATTCCATCTTTGCATGCTTGTTCATTTTATTAATTATGTGATCGCGACAACACATACATAATAAATAAACCATGCAATTAGACATAAATAAAATAAGATGGTATGATCATGAGCTTCTATTTGGTCAGCTTATATAGTGGTCTTGATAAGCTAACCCGGAACTAGGGAAAACACCTTGAACCTAATGGTTCATGTTTTGTAGCTCCCACCTGTCCACCTTTGTATCTTCTTGCGTCGGTTTCGCCTCAAATTCAGGATTTGAACCGTCTCCTCTGGCTTGGGGAGATCCTCCATTACATGGGTTTACATTTAAGAAACCATGGGCACGCAGGCCCTATATTTTATTGGAAGAAGGATCGCAGGCCAACAAATTTAAATTAAATAAATTTAAATGAAACCATACACATACAAAGGGTCTTTGGTCTAGCTCATGATCATCCATGGCATGCAACTACATTTATGAATATTTAGAATTCAAATTCTTTTAATCATTCTTTAATTTAAGATAAGTCGCGCTCGAATTCAATTAATTATGATCTTATAATTAATCAATTCTTTATCTTAAACTCCTTTCTGAATTTCCTTGAGATTCTTCTTATCCATATTCCTTGTACGTGTCTTTGTACATTGGAGGAAACCTGGTGAAATTCCATTTCTGGAAAGTACACGGCGTGTAGTTTATAATTACATGGCGTGTATTTCTTTTCACCCTTTATCCAAAGTACACGCTGGAGGATTTGGCGTGTTTTCTGTACTTTGGAAATTTTGGAGTACACGGCGTGTAGATGAATCATACACGGCATGTACTTCCTTGTTACGCAGTAACCGGCCTGGCGATCCCGTGTACGCGGTACACAGATTATCTTTGTACACGGTTTCACCTGGGCCAGAATGGACTACACGGCGTGTTGCTCCAACATACATGTCGTGTATTCCGGTTCCATGTGCCATTCAAAACTAGTCAACATGGCATGATTAATACTTAGGAATATTCAATTTGCATGGCATGGTTTGGAGGACCAGTGTCGGTTCATTGAATCTAAGTACACGGCGTGTAGTTTTAAGTACACATCGTGTAATCCCGTGTTGTACAGAAAGAAAGAGCGGCTCATCCGGATGAGTTCCTCATTTTTATTTTAATCAAAATTAAAATTAAAAGGTCGTTTCTGTGATATGAATCGAGAAACGAAGGAGAAAGAATAGATCTCGTTTATTCAGATTTATAGAATGATTTATTTCGAATTGAATCAAATATAAATGCGTAAATTATCAACAAAAATTAAATAACTATAATCAATGTTGTAACCTCCCTCTGATACCATTTGAAGGTTTCGGGCGTAGCGGAAGCACATGGGTGGATGTTCCCACTTGGCTTTTTTTCATTAACAATGATCAATCCGGGATAAATACGATGATAAATGTCAGTCTCCATGGATCGAATCACAGAAAAGGACAAAGAAAGGAAATGTCCTGGAACCAAAAGGTAGGATCATTACAAGTTGATTATAATTAATTTAATCAATTGAAAATAAGTACCTTTCGGGTGTTCTTTCTTCGTTGATTTTCTTGATCACATTCCGATGTGATTCATCGTTGCGTCGCAGAAGCCAAGGGTAGACTTCCTTTAGCGGTGATCCACACGTGCACCTCATATCTCTGGACGTCGCCAAAGGAGTCTTCGGGTGCTAGAGTGGAGAAACCTTTGCTTGCGTTGTCCGCCTTAGATCATCTTTATCTGATGGAAGAGGATGTCTCTCGGTCTTGAGAGCATTCTTGGAGGAAGAGGTTCTTTCGGGCTTGAAAGAATTCTCTAGAATTGTTGTGTGTGGGTGTTGGAAAAGAGTTGGAACTAGTAGAAAAATGATTTTTAACGTCGCCAGTTTGACGTCGGTTTCTTATAAACCGACGTAAATAATTTTTACGGTGATTTTTTGGCGTCGGTTTTTAAAAAAACCGACGCCAAAAAGGGAAAAAAATTGTTTTGGCGTCGGTTCCTAAAAAAACCGACGCAAAAAACTAAAAAATATATATTTTGGCGTCGGTTTTTATGAAAACCGACGCCATAAATGTTTTAAAGAAAATTCTTTGGCGTCGGTTTTTTAACAAACCGATGCTAAAAATTAAAAAAAAACTACTTTTCGCGTCGGTTTTTTTAAAAACCGACGTGAAAAGTTAAAATATATTTTTGGTGTCGGTTTTTATGAAAACCGACGCCAAAAACATTAAAAAAAATTATATTGTTTTAGATAATTCTCTAATCTTTGATTTGACTGGTCGTGGAGCAAAAACGGAGTTACGGATTAAAAGTTATGGCCTTTGAAAGTTGAACTTCTTTAAGACTTCTTTTAGAGAAGGTCAACTTCCGACATCCATAACTTTTAATCCGTAACTCCGTTTTTGCTCCACGACCAGTCAAATCAAAGATTAGAGAATTATCTAAAACACTGTAATTTTTTTTTTTAATTTTTGGCGTCGGTTTTCATAAAAACCGACGCCAAAAATATAATTTAACTTTTCGCGTCGATTTTTTTAAAAACCGACGCCAAAAAAATTATTTTTTGTTTTTGGCGTCGGTTTTTAAAAAAAACCGACGCGAAATGTAGTTTTTTTTAAATTTTTAGCATTGGTTTGTTAAAAAACTGACGCCAAAGATTTTTTTTAACACTTTTATGGTGTCGGTTTTCATAAAAACCGACGCCAAATTTTTTTTTTTCATTTTTTGCGTCGGTTTTTTTATGAACCGACACCAAAAAGAATATTGATTGACATTTTTTGCATCGGTTTTCTAAAAAACCGACGCCAAAAGACCAATGTAAATACTATTTTGCGTCGGTTTCAAACAAAACCGACGCCAAAGAGTAACGCGGGATCAGAATTTCAATTTTTTTCACAACGCGCGTTTAACTTTTTAAAATCCCGCCTACATTTTCATACAACGCAATTGAAAATATTTTCGTTTACTATATATATATCCAGTTTCTCCTTCTTTCATCATTTTCAACATCTTCGATTCAATCACGATTTCAATGCGACTTCAATCATTAATTTGAACATGGTACATATTCTATTCATTTGTTTTCTTTATTATTATTATCCTTCATTTCTAAACAACTCGATTGGCTTTCTTATAATGATGATTCATTCTCATTTCTAAATACAAGTTATATGATAATAAAAAACATATCATTTCGATGGAATCCCCTAAAACCATTGAAATATGTTTGATGTATTATGATTATTTTATTACATTTGGTGTATATGATTATAATTTATGTTTATCATGTTTTCTTTGAAACGAGTTGTATCAATCAAAACTTTGATAGGTTCAACTTCTAACGGCGATAACTTTTGAACCGTAACTCCGTTTTAGGTCCACAGCCTGTCAAATCGAAGCTTAGGAAATGATCTAAAACCTAAAAAAAAAAATTTGATTTTTGGCGTCGGTTTTTATAAAAACCGACGCAAAAAATATTTTTTTTTTCATTTATGGCGTCGGTTTTTTTAAATAACCGACGCCAAAACTACTTTTTTCAAATTTTTCGCGTCGGTTTTTATGAAAACCGACGCGAAAAATTATATGAATTATTTTTTTGGCATCGGTTTTTTACAAAACCGACGCCAAAAAAAATTTGATTTTTGGCGTCGGTTTTTATAAAAACCGACGCGAAAATTTTTTTTTTTTTCATTTATGGCGTCGGTTTTTTTAAATAACCGACGCCAAAACTACTTTTTTTAAATTTTTCGCGTCGGTTTTTATGAAATCCGACGCGAAAAATTATATGAATTATTTTTTTGGCATCGGTTTTTTACAAAACCGACGCCAAAAAACGAATGTTATTCATTTTTCGCGTCGGTTTACAAAAACCGACGTAAAAATTCATATTTTTTACGTCGGTGACTTCGACGTCGGTTAAAAACCGACGTCCAAAATAAAAAAAAAACGATGTTAAAAACCGTTTTTCTACTAGTGTGGGGTTGTGAGGATATTTATAATCAGGTTTGAGGTTGTAGAGTTATGACAATAAATAAACGCATTACGCGTTTTATTTATTTCATTGACTCTTATTTAAAAACCCCATGTCGAATAATTGATTCCTTGACATGCACCCATGCTGATTATAATAAATATCATTTAAAACAATATTATATCCTCAAAATCCCGACTGGAAAAACTACACGGCGTGTATTAATAAATACACGGCATGTACTTTTTTTTCATTGAAAACTACACGGTGTGTACATTCAATGTACACGGTGTGTATATATTGTTTTCATTTATTCATTTCCTTTCCATAAAGAAAACTACATGGCCTGTAATTATTAATACATGGCGTGTACTTGTTTTCCATGAAAAACTACACGGTGTGTAATCTTTAATACACGACATGTATATCTTGTTTTTCATTTCCTTCTTCCTCCATCATTAAAATGATTTAGGCTTCATTGAATAATTATTAAACCACGTATAGGAATACTCTTTATTCTACTTGAGATACTTGAATACACTTAGTGTTTGACCCTCTAGGCCTCTTTCTCGTTGGCATTAGGCTAGCTTGCCTAAAGTCCAAGATTACTGTCTAGCAACGGGTCAAGGCACCCAAGAGAAAGAAGTTGACGCCGCATTGATGTATCACCTCATACGAATTCTTACTGTGTAATTTAATCCCTTTGTCTCGATATCTCATCAAGCAGGTTTCATGGCAGTGTCATAAACCTATATGCTTGATCCGTCGTTCTTTGACTACCTGAAATAAAATCGTCGTTAACACCATGGACATGGAATTTAATGCAACATTTCTATTTCAATCAAAGGGCCGAGATATCAACTTCCATAAATGGAAGGGACAAATCCTTCCTCAACTTATTCATTAACAACATGTCACTCGTGATGCACCCAACGTACCCTACTTCCTTCCAACTATCTACGTGACGGTTTTCATCAATAAATCTAAGTGTGCGAGTCATGACACGAGTTAATGATAATCTTCCAGTCTAAGGACCATTACACACGCTCGTAGATAGCAATGTCCGATGACACCAAGACATGCGGAATTTCTACTGGTGGGTCTGTTCTCATAATCTCTCATCTTGGAGATTACCAAGTGTGAACTCCATGAGAGAGAGTATCATCTTCTTACGAGTACTTTCACATGACGGTTTGTATACTATGTGTCCTATCATAGTATGTCATCCAATCATAGAACTTTATTTAAGAATATTGTTATAGAATTTTAAGGTTCTCATCATAGTGAGGATCTGCCATGACCTTATCAATGTAACAAATATTCCAGGACATTATTATATTATAGTCATGCAGAACAATGAACAATATATAATAAGTGAACATTCATGTAATCAAAGTAAAAAACAGTTGGTTCTTAGGACACCAACCCTTATAGGAATGATGTGTAGTTAATTCCTACACATAAAAAATGAATTGGCAATCATTGTCATAGAGATTTATGACAATCTAAGTGAGTTTTCTAAGTTTTGAATATATGGTGTGCATTTCTAACTTATTTAACATTTAAAATGGAAAAATACACTTTAGGTCATTCTGACCACACCACACATTGAAATGATGTGTCATTTATTCTTAAAAGTTACAAATTAATTGATGATCCTTTTTATGATTTTCTTGAAAATATGATATTGTTTGCTTATTTTTGAGTATGCGACCCAAATTTTGAACCAAAATATCATTTTTATATTGAAAACATACACATTTAACACATGAAACTAAAATAAAGAAAACATACTACAGATAAATACCTTTTCAATAATGAAGATGGGGACTTAAAAATCCCCAAAGGATTGTCAATTTTTCTAGTGACTACATAATTATCATATGAATATTTGCAATAAAAATTAAACGGTTAAAATTTTAATAGAAACAACAAATCAATAATTAATTTTTTTAGCGCCCCTCATATATACATTTACAACTGATTGTCCTAACCAATTGTGTTGGTATCATATTTTTAATAACCAGGTGATAGTTTTTATTGAATATAACCACCACACCAAGAAAATCATGTTTATTGTAATTCTAAGTTTTATTAAACTACCATCTAGTCATTGACAACACAATATTGACATGATTTCATATACCCTTTCTCAAGAAACACTTTTCTTTTAATTCTTCATTTTATTCAGTATTCTGGGTCATCCAACTAGATTGTTATTGCATGGAATTAACATAAATATGAGTAATAATGAGAGTTAAATCTAATAAAAAGAAACAAATAAATTTTAGATAAATACCTTTTCATGATTTTTACTTACCAGGGTGAATAAAATATTGAGGTGAAAAAAGGATTGTTTATATCAAAAGTTAGATAAAAAGTTACAAAACATAATATTCTTATTGAATATAAATCATATGAATATAATACATGTTATATATAAAAAATTCAAGTAACAACATACCTGTTGTTGATGCCCATGAGGTCTAAATCATTAATTAAAATGGTCAGGAATGAAGTTAGAGCATGCACCATTGGAAAATGAAATTCCCCAAATAAGAATGGGCCAACTTGTGACCACTTAGAAACCACACGAGTGTGTACTGGGCTCACGTACCAAGATTCCGTGTGAAGATGGATCAAAGAAAGTACATGGATTCCCTCTATCAATGATAACCACTATTATTCACACAACATTGACAAAACTTTTTGCAAATGTGAATTCAGTACTCTTAGCCCCTTCATATGCACTACCTATTGGGGGAGATTCATTGCTAGACCAGTCCTTCCAGGACCAACACATAATCTCTTGTGGGGTTCTATCCTAAAACCAATTATTGATAGGGGGAGTATCCCATCCAAGATTACATGTTAGCCACCACACCTTGTGGAAACCGATGTGGGATTGGATTTTCAACCATCAATCCTCAACTCAACCCAAATACCACACAATAGGGCTTTCCCTTCAACTATAATCCACCAAATCCAAATAATCTTGCACTTTCACCGCCATTTATCACTCTGACGGGGCATGCCACCTTTCCATTGCTATCAGGAAGACTTTCAATATAAGGTACCACCATGGATCCACATGTTCCAACCTAGGTCATCATTGTCATTATAAAACTTATTTGGGGAATACTCCATCCTACATCACACCTCAGATACACCATGGAACTGATACCACTTTTTGGGGGAGATTCCTTGCTAGCCCATTCCTTCCAGGCCCAACACATAAATTTTTTTGGGGTTTCATCCTAAAAATAATTAATGATGGGGGGATTAGACCATCCAAGATTATATTTTCTCCACCACTCCTTATGGAAACTAATGTGGGATTGGGTTTTCACCCAACACTACCCTAATAGCATCTATATGGGCGTGCACTCTGGACTCCTTGATTTGTTCATACATAGAGCTCTATATGGGCGAAGAGTCAAAAGGCGTAGCCCCTTCATGTGCAGACACTTGACGGAGGTTTGCTTAGGAACCCACCTTATATACACTATTATTTTAATATATGGTTCATAAATAGAAACGTTTATGAAAGTCTAATAATCATGAACTATCCCATCATCTGTGACACCTTGATAGAGCCCCACACGGTTGCATGATGTCTTACTATCAAACTATCTATTTTAGAATGTAATTATTTGAGCCTTTCCTATAAATATCATGGTTTCCATTTTGATGATATACATAGAGATACACACAGAGGAAGGAGAGAAAAGAAGGAAAATTAAGTGGGCATAGAATTTCTTGCTTGTGGGCTTAGAGAATCCCATAAGTAATTCCAACACAAGCAAAATTTGAAGGAATAAAAAACAACAACCAAGTACGTTAGGAGAACCAAATTTGCGAGGACTTGTCTACAAGACTACTATAATAAGATTAATCCTCCATGAGGTCTCTAAGAAAGACTTCATACCATGTAGACATTTCACAGCCCACCACATGGAGTATCATATCCCGTGAGGTCACCAAGTGAGCCTCTATCGTGTATACTTATTACGAGAACCTACTACATGAAGCCTCCAGCACAAACTCTCCACATGATCCTCCCATTCCCAAGATATTATCTGTGAGGTCACCATATGGACATGGTCTCTGCATGACACACTATACAAGGCATAGGTTCCATGGTATTTTCAAACCCATCCCCCTATTGGTTCCTGTGCGTGTACTACTTGACTAATCTATGAGATTCACAAAGAATACTCAAAATAATAAGTAAAAACTCACTCATTTCATAATTTTGACCTATATTACCCTTATAGTCTATGTAAAACCAAATTAAATTTATGAACTCCTTTCACCATGGCCAGAACCCCAAAAAGGCTAAATTAATACCTTCTCTAAAACCACCTAATATACATGATCAAGTTGTCAGGCGCTCCATAGTCCCCCCTTATATCATATATTTTCTTCTTAGATAGATACAAACCTTAAGGTTGCCATGATTATGTATCCTATTGATAATGAGGGTACCTATCATTAGAAAAATATAGTGGCCTCTTCTGGATCAACATTCTCATACTGACCCCTAATTCCAATTAATGAGCTATGAGGTCATGGGCCTCCTTTATAGGTGTAATCCCCAACTATATTCCCATTGATGATTTAATAACCACAAATCATCAATGATCTGGTAGAATCCATACCAGAAGGGTAGACATTCATGTGTAAGACCCACTGATTCTCTCCCAATTGCCAAACATCGCTTTGGGCCTCCTCATAGTAGGTGTCAACCCCAAATCTTCCTTCCTTCACCTAAGTCAACAATTAGGTTGAACATAAGGGAAACCCCAATGTGTAAGCCCCACCCAATCCTCTATTTTAACCACTTTTATTATATAGAAATTCTAGTCATAGGATGTAAAACCATGCAACAATATCCTTACCGCATGACTTTAAACTATACGGTAATATCTTGTTATATGAACTTAAACTATAAACCTCAAACTATGTAAGATTTTATTGATATTAACTAGGATACTTAAGATTTATCTTTGAAGTTTGAACCCAACAATATATAAAACCATGTATTCACTAGGTCCATATTCCCTATGACCTATCTTTAGAGGGACATATTCCACATGAAATCACTTATATCCTTCCTCATCAAACCATATTCCCTATGAACATAGATTTCCTTTAACTGGATATATCTTCCCTATGAATCATCTCATCATTAAGCTATATTCCTAATGAGATTATATCCTTTCTGGTGGTCTATATCCCCATTATCCAAACCAAAATCCTTTCTCACAGGGCTATATTCCCTATGAAACAAACCTATCTTCATCATGACATATTCACTTTTTTGGTCAACCAGGATGGGTTACTCATGTGTAAGTCCCACATACATATACTTACTTACCTATGCACACGTAGGCGAGTCGCCCTTGAATTGGCGACTCGAAACCAACGAGCAGGGATCAACACACTACACAAAGGATATTAAGAACCTTAAAACATGTGAAGGATGCTACATAACTAGTGAGAAACCAACCAATGGCATTAGAGCCTCACCTAGATTGGCAGCGGAGAACCAAATCCACCCGAACCAATACAAAACGATCCAACACCCTACCAAAAACATAATATGGAGTAAAACACACTAAAGCCCCAAATACATGAGGTGAGAGACAAGTAGTAACCATATAATCTTACCTAGGATCAAATTCGGTGGACTGAATCAATCTGAACTCCTTCTGGCAGCCTTCGCAGAATATAACTACCCTCTGTCCATAGAAATCAGTCAAAGATCTAAGTGACCAATGAGATAAGGAAAATAAAATAAAAACTAAACTAAAACATACCTGTCTCCTGTGACTATACCTATCATCGCCCAACATATATGTACCACAACGCCCCATGGGTCAAATCATGTTCCTGCAAGCAAAGGGAAAACAGATCAATTTTTCAAAATGATACTATCAGATAGTACATTCCTATTAATTAACAATTACTCTTCCTATTAATGGTATATAATCAATTTGGCCCGAGTTTCAACTTAGTTTGGTTTTGTTTGATACAATGGATGAGGTCTTATTATTCTTGGTTTTTATGTTTACACTTGAGATATTTATTTAAAAATG
The DNA here is from genome assembly GCA_963277665.1 of Viscum album. Lineage (NCBI taxonomy): Eukaryota > Viridiplantae > Streptophyta > Magnoliopsida > Santalales > Viscaceae > Viscum > Viscum album. Next base: position 310,988,075 of record OY728147.1, read on the forward strand.
ATGCATGTATTTGGCATTATTATTTATGGTTTTAGTTCTTAGCCTGTTTCCATGGGGCCTGTCCACGTGAATAATTCTTGGAATGTAGGGTTCAATTGAAATTTATGAACTTTAATGTGATTTATGTCACCAACGATGAGGATTTAGATCGAGTAAAATATTCCTAATAGGATTGGGCCTTGTAGTGATAGGTGTGACAATTGTAAATCTAGTGTTTGATGAGGAAATACTTATGAGGATGGATTGGAATCTTGGTATGTTCTTAGAGTGGGATGATCCCTCTGAGTATATAAAATGTATTATGGAAGGTTTTACTCCATTTAATGATTCAAGAGTTCAACTAAAGAGATGAAGGATGAGATGCTAGTGTGGGTATTGGGTATTGTCAGACAGATTGGCATTATAATGCCAAGAGGATTGGTGTGATTTAGCTTAGGATGGAACCTGGTTAGTGGGTATGGGTTATAATACATGATTTTGATGAGGTTCTTGACCGAATTATTGAGAATATAATGTAGATGGGTTCAACATGGTGTGCTTTTGTGACTAGGACAATCATAAGGTGAATAATCCTCTTTGTCTAGTTGGATGATGAGATGTGCATTGAGGCATGGGATAATCCTCGAGAGATGAGTCTAGACTATGTGACTGAGAGGATAGACTAGGATAGGTTTGATAGGATTGGGTGAGTGGCCAACCCATGCGAGGATGATACGATGTATGGAGACACTTGGAGACACTTGGGGTTATTTATGCTATCTCATGGAGATGCTTGGGGTTATTTCATGACTCCAACATACTCCATAAATGTTCCCACACAATGTTTTAGGAAAAAAATTCCATCTCATGGAAGACCCCAAGGCTCCTCTATCTTTCAATGTTTCCTCACACTCACACCTCATGGTATTATAGTATACAAGTGATCTACGTCAACTAGTCAGGATAGCATCACTACCCTTCATCTGTAGAAAGAAGTAAAATACTTAAGTGGACAATGAAATAAAGAAAATAAAATAAAAACTAAACAAAAACATACCTGTATCCTGTGACTATATATGTCACCACCCAATATATAAGAACCACACCGCCCCATGGGTCAAATCATGTTCCTGCAATCAAGGGGGAAACAGTTCCATTTAATAATCTCTTCATTTTTCATTATGTTATTTATATAGCACGTTGTTGGAAACACTATACTAGTACACTTAGCCATTGAATATGCACATATGCTACATTATTTGAGTTGAAGATTGTGCACATAACCCTCTTATGCTCTATCCTATGTCATGTGAGTAGCCATGCATCTGTAAGATGGTGATTCCCCTTATCTAAACATATAATCATGTAGTTTATCCGGGTACCCGATGGAATCTCGAACAATGTGTGAGATATAATTCATGTAGGTGACCACCGAGAGGTCTATAACTATCCAGTCTATTTATATAACATTTTAATATAATGATATGATAAATTAAAGCGACAACTAAAAAATATAAAAGGGATTTCTATGGTTTCGGAGAAAAAATCCCTTCATCTTCAATGGAGGGTTAAAGATTTAATTAATTAAATAGATTTGAATGAATAAATTCTGGGTTAAATAAAAACAGAAACAAAAACATATACACATCAAAATCAAAACTAAAAACTGAAATATTAGATAAATTTCAATAAAAATAAGGCACCACTTAAGAAAATACCTAATTTGGGATGGGTTGGATGGAGATTCAGTAGGAGATTCAGCAGCTTGGATGGGATGGAGGAAGAGGAAGCCGAAGAAGCTTCTAGATCACCAAGAGAGAGGGAGAATTTGGGGGAAGTGATCCGGTTTAGGGTTCTATATCGCGAATGGGAGAGAGGAGGGGATTTTTTTAATTTGGGGAAACTTTTACCAATGGTTTTTAAAAACTATTGGTCAAAATTTTCAGGCCACACTTATACCAAAGGTTCCTTAGAACCATTGGTAAAAGGTCCCCTAATCCATCCTTTTACCAATGGTTATATTTAAACCGTTGGTAAAGGTTGCTTAGGAGGTGATTTAACAACGGTTTTAGGAAACCGTTGGTAAAACTCTTCTTTACCAATGGTTTTATGAAACCGTTGGTATGGAAGTGTTGGGAAAACCCCACATTCCAATAGTGTCTTCTGAACTTCCATCCAATGATGTCATCCAAGATTGGTACTTATTCTTTCAGGGTAGAAATTTGTGATGTCCTAGAAACATAGTCTTTGATGGATGTTTCAACCTAATTGACTATGTACCTTGTTTGCAAATGGGACACTCTTGAGTTCCTTTAATGATATATCCTGAAAAAATTTCATAAGAAGAAAAGTCATTTATTGTCTCATACAACATAGCTCTCAATGTGAAATCTTCATTCCTGAAAGAATCATACAACGTAAAACCTAAATCCAAAAATAATTTCAAATCCTCAATCAATAGATCCAAATAAAAATCAGTATAATTACCCAGTTGTTTTGGGCCTAATATAAGCATAGATAACATGATGTACTTTTGTTTCATGCATAGCCATGGTGGAAAATTATAATTTACCAACATGACTGGCCATGTACTGTGAGTGATGCTTTGAAAACCAAAAGGATTCACTCCATCTATAGATAACACAAGATGAAGGTTTCTCAACTCGTTTCCAAATTCAGGATACTCATGATCAATTTTCTTCTACTAAGGAGAGTCTTCCAGGTGAAAAAGTTTCCCATATTTATTTCTTTTATTTGTGTGTCACGTCAATTATCTCGCAGTCTCCTCACTTCCATATAGGCGCATAAACCTTAGAATGGTTGAAAAGTACCATACAACTTTCGTAGGACCTGATTCATCTTTCTTGTATCATGAAGAACCACGCTTTGGGTATTATTTAAGTGATTTGTGGTCCTTGCGAAATAGTATACAATCATTTAGGTAGGAATGTATTCTTTCAGAGATCATACACATTAAACATAGCATTCGTTCGGCGTCATATGTTTGGCTAGGGAGCTCATTATATTATAGGATCATATCATTCAAGAGAGAAAGAAGTTCGGTAAAACTAGCATCACTCCGATTGTTGTCTGCTTTTAAATTATACAGTTTTAGTATAGCTGACAATGTTGTATATTTAATGCAACCATCATAAAATATCTTCTCTTCATAACTCTTTAACTTCTCAAACATTTTTGGAAAATCATAAAGTTCATATTCAATTGTCCTTATCATTTTCTCAATACGATCTTCATCATCATTGACACCTGTAATCACATCCTTGATACGGTCTTCATCATTGTCCACACTTGTAATCATATTATATTATCCATAAAGCACAGTGTTATCCCAGTCACTAGCTATATTTTCTTTTTTCCCATTTTTATTCTAATATTTATAACTTCGATCAATTCTGTGACAGATCAAGTGTTCTTCTAACTCCTCTGTACTAATCATTCTTGAATAACAACAGCGTAAACACAGACAAAGAATTTGAGAAGGGTCATATACATGATCTTTTGCAAACTTGATAAACTCTTTCACTCCATCTTCATACTCTTGTGTCATGCGATTGGAATTCATCCATTCTTTATTCATATCCATCCTATTTGATTCAGTGATATTAATACTTAACAAAATAAATACAAAAAATATGTTCAATTGAAATCTCTCCCAAAAATGCCTAGTGAGTGTACTAGAAAGAGACTTGAGGGTTTTTTATTCAATTACAATGAGTTTAAAGTTTTTTAAGGTTCATTAATAAAATATAAATTATTTAGTATTATTTATTTAAGACATTTGTTTCTATTACAGACATGCTTTAATGGTGTTAAAACATTTATAAAGGCCAATTTTTGAGCTAATAAAGGTTAATCATTTGTATGTGAATGAGTAGAGACTTTTATAAAGATACACATCATTCGTGATATATATATAAATACTTGTATAAAAATAGACTTGATTTGAGATTATTATATGGATTGTTGTGAGATTTCATTTTCATACAAGCTAATGGAAGATATTGTAGGACAATAAAACTTATTTTTACCAAGAAGTCACTATAATGGAAATCACTTAAAAATCCCTAAACCACTCTAAGATCATCAAGAACACCGCCCAAAAATAATAACCACCTTAAACCACTCAGGAGTTTACAACTTCTTGAATTTATAAAGATGACCAAACCATTCCATAACCTCATGAGGATCTTGGTCACCATGAAAAAAAAGTATGATGACTAAATAATTCCTAAGGTGAAAAAGATCATTCCCCACCACTCCTTTCAGAGTTTAGGAAAAGCCAATCACTATAAAAAAATACATTAAAATAAGAGGAGAATTTTCCCTAAGTCATATCCTTGGAATGGACTTTCTACCCCATATCAAGACATTTCATGGAGGTGAAATAAAGCAACATGAAACATGAATCTATCTCCTTTGTGTTTTAAAAGACACTCAAATCACATAGTCTCAATGCACACCAAGGGGTCAGATCCCAAAGCACAATCCACGTGAGAAAAAACACAACAAAACATTTTCAAAATTTTTATTTCCATTAAAATCACACCCCTATCTCAGGAGGGTTGAAATCATTTTTCAAATGCATACACACTTTGAAAGCAATCTGAATTATTAAAAATGAAATCCATCTTTTCATGTTAAATCGTTCCCACGAATTCCAAAAATGTTCCCTAATTTTTCATAATTAAATCAACCACATCTCAAACATTTCAAATTAAATATATTCCTTTTTACAAGAAAATCTACACAGATGGTTTAAAAAATTAATGCATTTCTCAAAATCCCCTTTTAATTTCAATACCAAAAATTCCATGTAAAAATGAAAAGAAAAGAGAACTCGTATTTGAAACATTTCACAACCATTGAAATAATTTTCATTCCTTCACAGATTTGGTTTTAAAATGAACTCACTCAATAAAATTTCCTTTTCCATTCAAAAATATTTTTTCCAAACACAAAACAAGTTTCTAAGTCCTAAAGCTAAATACAATGCATATGGAACTGTGAAATTCAAGATCTCTCGCATGAAAGTGATTATAAATCACTTCATTTAAACACAAAATCTTTATATCATATATGAAGTAATATAAGAATTAAAAAGAATTGACTAACATGACAAGAAGAAAACATTTCTTAATAATAGAAGAACAACGAGCATAATCATTCAAGAATAATTGAATTATTATAATAGAACAAATCTAATTAATAAGAATTAAAATAAAAAGAACTTGTAGAATAAAATTGAATTTAACTATTGGAATTGGATACAAAAGTCAGTGTTTCATCTCCTAGTTGAGAGCTACCTATTTCCTTCTCTACTTCTAACATAATTGCACTGAACTAGTTTGGGGTTCCAGGGTATTGATCCTTCAACTGTTAGCCTCAATCGAATTCTTTTGACAACATAGAATCTCTTTGAAACTCACTTGAAATGTCACTAATTATAATTCATCAACTAGTTTGGTTCACTGCACATGACATGGACAAAAACGGATGAAAGGGAATCTGAATGAATTAATATCGACCGATTCCACGGGATCTGAAGCTATGGCGCTGAGAAAACGAAGACAAAAGGAGGAGTAAGACGCGCGTAAAGGATGAGAGTTTGATTCGTCAAGAGAAAATGAAAAGCGAGTAGGGGCGATGACTGTAAAAAAAATAGGCACAAACAAGATAATACCTTAAATTTGGAGGTCCGACGACAGCAGTAGGGTCTGACTGTAGGGGCGGCGGAGGCGGCAGCTGAGCTCTGGTTCTGTGAAAACTTGATGTGCGAGCGGCAGAAGGGTTCTGATGGGGTTATATTTATAAAAACATGAAAGGATTTTATCAGTGTTTTTTAGAAAGTGCTGATAAAAGAGGTTTTTATCAACGCAAAAATATAAAGCGCAGATAAAACCAACATTCATCCACACTTTTTTAGCACTGATAAAGATACCCTTTTATCAGCGCTAAAAATGCTGATAAAGACCTAATGTTAATAAATTATTTATAATTATAAAATTATAATAAATATATTAATTATATATATTTATTATAATTTTACAATTATTTAAATAAATAGATATTTATTTATAGTTATAAGTATAAATAAATATATATATATATATATATACTTAAATAATTATAAAAGTATAATAAATATATATAACTAAATTTATCATTTTATAAGTATAAATGATAAATATATATTTATTTAAAGAAATCTATATTTATTTATAGTTATAAGTATAAATAATTATATATTTATTTAAATAATTATATATGATAAATATATTAATTATATTTAATTATAAAATTATAAATATAATAAATATATTAATTATAATTTTATAATTATTTAATTAAATATTTATTTACTTATAATTACAACTATATATATATATATATATAATTATATATATAATAAATATTTTTATAAATATTTTTATTTATTTATATAATTGTATATATTTATAAAATTATATATAATTATAAAATTATAAATATAATAAATATATTTAATATGATTTTATAATTATGAATAAATAAATATTTATTTATAGTTACAATTATAAATAAATATTTATTTACTTATAGTTACAATTATAAATAAATATTTATTTATTTAAATAATTATAAGATTATAATAAATATATTTATTATAATCTTATAATTATTTATTTATATATATATATATATTTATGTATACTTATAACTATAAATAAATGATATTTATTTATAATTATAAAATCATAATAAATATATTTATTATATTTGTAATTTTATAATTATATATAATAAATATATTTATTATCATTTTATATTTATTTACATATATATATATGTGTTATTTATAATTTTAATTTTAAATATTTGTATATATTTATAAATATTTGTATATATATATATATATATAATTATATGTATTTATAAAACTATAAATATTATAAATAAATTTATTATAATTTTATAATTATTTAAATATATATATATTTGTTTATGGGATTCATGCTCACTGGGCTTACGAGCCATGTACTAAATGAATAAGGTTTGATGGGTGGATTGTCCCATTGGGGGCAATGGTCACCATTTCCGACATGTGTGTGTGGTGTGTGTGTTTGAATATAATTGTACCACAAGCACCTAATATATGTATAATTATAAATATGATAAATATATTTATTATTTAAATATATTTATTGTAATTTTATAAGTATTTATTGGAACATAATTAGTTCACGGGTATAACATGAATGAATCATGCGTGTCAATTTATAAATGAACATTCATAATGATGAATACATAACACATGCATGCACGTCATCATAATATAGGTAATCTTAACATTTGGATTATAACTCACAATCACGTCCACAAATAAACTTTATGATCATATCGCGTCAATTATACCCACACATCAATATATAAATATAAATAACATCAATCATATTCATGAATATCATCATTGTATCGTGATGTATATTTATTTATTTATTGACCCCATTCATTAGACATGTATTTATTTAAATATATATTTACTAAATTATAATTATAATTATAAATAAATGTATTTAAAAAGTATTTATATATAATTATAAATATATAATTATAAATATAATAAATATATTTATCATTTAAAAAATATTATAATATTATAATTATTTAAATATATATCTATTTATTTATAAACTTATAAATAAATTTTTTAATATTATATATATATATATATATATTTGAATTGTTAAAAAAATATATTACAATATATCATATTTATATTAATTATAAACATGCATTTTTTAATTAATGTATATAAATAAACACTATTTTTGGATATAAATTTTATAATTATATATATATTAATAATATTTTTCATTAAAATCTTTTATCAGCGTTAATAATATCACTTATAAAGCTATCCTTTATCACCACTAAAAATAGTGCTTATAATGGATATACGTTTAACAACGTTTTTTTTAGCGCCGATAAATGCGACATTTATCAACACTCTGTTTAGTCTTTTATCAGCGTTCATTGTTTAGTGTTAATAAAAGCCGCTGCATCTCTTATCCGAATCTGCGATAGTGCATCAATTATAATTTTTTTTCCTGAAGGTGTTAGACTAAACTTATTTCCATTTATATAATAATTAACAGTTGCATTTTAAATTTCTGTATAATAGATTGTATGATTATATAATTTTATGATTTATTTTCCATTTATTATTTAATATTTGCATGAATTTGGATAAGTTTAAAGAATGCCGACCTGTACTATTCAACAAACCAAAAAACGACAATGCCGACCTGTACTATTTTTTCTATTTTATTGACTTCTATTTTAACAGATATGGGAAACGTGACAATCAATCAAAATCAAAAATAAGTGGGTAACCATGTTTTGAAAACCTTACGGTAAAAGCCAAATAATTTCGAATTGAAAAAAAAACATAAAATATACGATTAATTTCAATACTTTTCTTCTAATTTTAAATATAATCACTAACACGGTTTATAATATATATTTGAAAAATAAAATGAAAAATAAAATGAAAAATAAAATGAAAAATAAAATGAAAAATGTGTTGGCTTCTCTAAATAGAAAACATTTTTTTAGAAATTTAAAACAGAAATATTAGATTTTCTATAAACAGATTTCATAAAACATTTTCCATCTACATTCTCTAAAAATATATTAAAAACGAATTTAATTATAAGTATTTAAAATATTTTTAAATAAATGGAAATGAAGATAAAAACGATGTATATATGGATAGTCGGGTGACCCACCTGCATTATTTGTGATTTGGAATCTAATGAAACCCAAGATCCCATAAAATTAGAAATTCTTAAAAGTCTTTTTCATCTTTTTTTTTGGATGATATGCGGGTAGAACAAGGAAAATCAAATCTAAGGGGACGTATCACACTTGCATTTCAAGGAGGAAATTGTAAATAGAGAAAATAGAAAAGTAAAAGGTACTTAGGAACTCACCCATTAATGTGTTTTTAGTACTGATACAATCTATTTTTCTCACCATTTCTTTACCATTGAGAAAAGGCATGACAAACTGCTTCAACCATTTTCAGTACCGCAACAACCCGAAAAACAACACACTAAAAAGCTCATAAAACATACCAAAATCGACATAATCACCATCATAAGCAATATAAAACATATCAAAACAGAATACATATAATATATAAATATAACTATTTTACCACAATCATGTATGGTGTTACAACTTTTATAAATAAAATAACACTTTCTGTAGAGTGCATCGACGAATCAACAATCTTCTTACTTTTAACCCCCCCCCCAAATATACCTGCAATTGAAACGAGAAACATATATATAAGTAACAATAAACAACATGTGTTTTATTAATAACACTTAAAAAATTTAAATCTATTTTGAAATTGAAAAATACACATTCGGTCATACTGTCTACCACATGTGCCCTAATGAAGTGTAGTTAATTCATACGGCTCACAAACGAATCAACGATCGTTTTCACAGAGTTTGACGACAATCCAAGCATGTTTGATCAATTTTGAGTATGCGACGTGTGTTTTGAACTTATTTAACACTTAAAATGAAAAAAATACATTTTAGATCATTCTGACTACACCGCGTGTTAAAATGATGTGTGATTTGTTTTTATTGATCACAAATGATTTTTTTTCGTAGAGTTTCATGAAAATCCGAGATCATTTGTTCGGTTTTGAGTAGTTGACATGCGTTTTGAACAAAAATATCATTTTTATATTGAAAACATGCATTTTCAGTCATATCATCCACATCACACATCAAAACGATGTTCAGTTAATTCTTACATGTCACAAATGAATCAATGATCATTTTCACAGAGTTTGACGACAATCTGAGCGAGTCTGCTCAGTTTTGAGTATGTGATGCATGTTTTGAACTAAAGTATTGTTTTTTTATATTAAATGCACACACTTTCAGTCACACTGTCCACCCCCATGCGTTGGAACGATGAACAATAATTTCTTACATTTCATAAATGAATCAATGATAGTTTTCGTGGAGTTTGACGACAATTCGAGCATGTTTGATTGGTTTTGAGTACGTGATGTGCGTTTTGAACTTATTTAACGCTTAAAATGAAAAGAATACACTTTAGGTAATTTTGACAATATCGCGCATCATAATGCCATGTGGTTCATTCCTACAGGTAAAAAATTAATAGATAATTTTTTTCCTATAGTTTAAATGTTGGGAAAGAGTATGAGCCCGTAAGGGGCGCCGCCTCGCTAGGTTTTCCCTTGTCGCCGCCATCCTCCCTCTGTCTCGGGTTGGCTCGGCTCCTCTCCTCAGCGCTTCCTCTCGGCGGTCTTGTGGCATGCGATTTTCAGTGGCGACATCGACGACCTCGTGGGCTCGGCCGTATCAGAGATTCCCATCGTTGGTGGCCTATTTTTGTCCTTCCTATTACTGGCTAGGGCTTCTTTTTGGCGGCACGGTGCGGTCCAATGGTCAGGATCCAGCTTCTGGTCTGAGGGTTGCCACCTCGAGTCGGCGGGGAGTGCGTGGGGGTGGATCGTTGTGGTCTTCGCGAGCTGTCTTGACGGCATTGACATGATCTGTAGATATTTCTTGCGGCGGGCTTTCTTGGTGTTCGGTGGTCTTTGCGACACAAGGTGAGTTTTTGATGTTTTGATGTTTGATGGTCTGAAGGTGTTTTTGCAGTGTTGCGATCGTCGGAGTGCCCTGCACCTTCTCACTAGTCTTCTGGTGTTGGATGGCGGCAAGGTTTTTTTGGCATCATCTAACGATCGGGATGTTGATTCGGTGGAGGAGCAAGTTTCATGGTGAAGGGGGTTTGGTATGTAAAGCAGTGTATGGTGTTGAAGTTTTGAATTTGTGGTATGGTTTTTGTGACTTTGTTTTGTGGCTCTATGGTCCGTGGCTTTTGAGACAATTCAACCAGTTCACTTACAAGGGATTGCTCTAGAAGAGGTTCAGAGCAGGGAGTTTTCATCAAATCATTACTATCCGAAATTAGATGTTTGAGAGGGTATGTCGTTTGCCATTGGTACCAAGCCCGTGCATTCCTACATGGGACCGAGCAACAATGAGATGTGGAAACTGGCCATAACGGTTTTGATGTTGGGGAGGGGATTCACTTTGCAGAATTGAATTGGGTTGTTTTTGGCTTTGAGCCTATGGATTGTGGGGCATGGTTGTTGTTTTTAGTCTTGAAGTCATGTTGGTTTCCCCTCAACCCTTAAAAGGGGGTCTATGTTTAATAAAAAATTAATTTTCATCCTAGAGTTTAAGGATAACATGAGTGGGTTTTCTAATATCATATTTATATTGAAAATACATACTTCCAATCCCATTGTCTGCCATGTGCATAAGAATGTAGTGTAGTTAATTCCTACATTTCACAAATGAATCAAAGACCATTACCACATAGTTTGATGACATTACTAGTATGTTTGATCAGTTTTAAGTATGTGACACACCATTTGAACTTATTTAACATTTAAAATAGAAAAATGCACATTATGTAATTACAACTACACCACACGTCAAAATGATGTGTAGTTCATTTCCATAGGTCACAAATGAATAGAAGATCATTTCCTAAGAGTTTCATGAAAATATAAGATTGTTTTCTTGGGTTTGAGTATGTGCCACACATTTTGAATAAAGATATCATTTTTATATTGAAAACACACATTTTCATTAATATCATTCACACCACATGTCAAAACGACGTGTAGTTACATCGTACACATGACAAACAAATCAACTATTGTTTTTGTAGAGTTTCATGACAATTTGAGCGTGTTTTCTCATTTTTCAATATATGACAAGCGTTTTGAACTTATTTAACACTTAAAAGGAAAAAATACACTTTAGGATATTCCAAATGCACAAAGCATCAAAATGACGTGTGATTAATTCCTACATGTCATAAATGAATCAATGATCGTTGTCTTAGATTTTGAGGACAATTCATGTTGGTTTTCTCAATTTTGACTATGTGACACATGCTTTGAACTAAAATAACATTTTTATATTGAATACACTCATTTTCAATCACATCATCTAACCTATATGTCAGAATGATGTGTGGTTAATTCATACATGTCAAAAATGAATCAATGATTCTTGTCATAGAGTTTGACAACAATCAGAGCATGTTTGATTAGTTTTGAATATGTGATGCACGTTTTGAACTTATTTAACAATTAAAATGAAAAAATACACTTTAGATCATTCCAACTGCACCACGCATTAGAATGACATGTAGTTCATTCATATAGGTCAAAAGTGAATAGATGATAATTTTTCTATATTTTGATGACAATCTGAGTAGGTTTGCTTGGTTTTGAGTACGTGACACATGTCTTGAATCAAAATATCATTTTTATATTGAAAACATGCACTTTCATTCACAATGTCCACCTTGTGCCTTTGAATGATGTTCGATTAATTCCTACATGTAACGGATGCATCAATAATCATTTTCATAATGTTTGATGACAATCCAAACACGTTTGATCAGTTTTGAATATGTGATGCATGCTTTGAACTTACTTAGCACTTTAAATGAAAAAATACACTTTACATCATTCCAGCCACATTGCACGTTGGAATGATGTGAGGTTCATTCCTACAGGTCACAAGTGAATTAATGATCATTATCCCAGAGTTTCATGACAGTCCGAGATTGTTTTCTCAGTTTTGAACATGTGGCACATGTTTTTAACCAAACTATCATTTTTATATTGAAAACATGCACTTTCAGTTATACCTCCTAGACGGTATGTCAGAATGATGTGCAGTTAATTCCTACACATAAAAAATGAATTGGTGATCATTGTCATAGAGATTGATTACAATCTAAGTGAGTTTTCTAAGTTTTGAATATATGATGTGCATTTCTAACTTATTTAACATTTAAAATAGAAAAATACACTTTAAATCATTCCGATCACACCACACATCGAAATGATGTGCGATTTATTCTTACAAGTTACAAATGAATTGATGATCGTTTTTATGAGTTTCTTGAAAATACGAGATTGTTTGCTTAGTTTTGAGTATGCGACCCACATTTTGAACCAAAATATCATTTTTATATTGAAAACGTACACATTTAACACATGAAACTAAAATAAAGAAAACATACTACAGATAAATACCTTTTCAATAATGAAGATGGGGAATTACAAATCCCCAAAGGATTCTCAAATTTTCCAATGACTACATAATTATCATATGAATATTTGAAATAAAAATTAAACTGTTAAAATTGTAATAGAAACATCACATCAATAATTAATTTTTTAACGTGCCTCATATATACATTTATAGCTGATTGTCCTAACCAATTGCATTGGTATCATATTTTTAATAACTAGGTGATAGTTTTTATTGAATCTAACCACCACACCAAGAAAATCATGTTTCTTGTAATTATAAGTTTTATTAAACTACCATCTAGTCATCGACAACACAATATTGACATGATTTCATATACCCTTTCTCAAGCAACACTTTTCTTTTCATTCTTCATTTTATTCAGTATTTTGGCTCATCTAACTAGATTGTTATTTCATGGAATTAACATAAATATGAGTAATAATGAGAGTGAAATATAATAAAAAGAAATAAATAAATTTTAGATAAATACCTTTTCATGATTTTTACTTACCAGGGTGAATAAAATCTTGAGGTGAAAAAGGGATTGTTTATATCAAAAGTTAGATAAAAAGTTACAATACATAAGATTCTTACTGAATATAAATCATATGAATAGAATACATGTTATATATAAAAAATTAAAGTAACAACATACCTGTTTTTATGCCCATGAGGTCTCAATCATTAATTAAAATGGTCACGAATGAAGTTAGAGCATGCACTATTGGAAAATGAAATTTCCCAAATAAGGACGAGCCAACTTGTGACCACTTAGCAACCACATGAGTGTGTACTGGGCTCACGTACCAAGATGTCGTGTGATGATGGATCAAAGAAAGTACATGGATTCCCTCTATCGATGATAACCACTGCTATTCACCCAACATTGACAAAACCCTTTTCAAATGTGAATTCAGTACTCTTAGCCCCTTCATACGCACTACCTATTGGGGGATATTCCTTGCTAGACCAATCCTTCTAGGACCAACACATAATCTCTTGTGGGGTTCCTGATAGAGTTAATATTTTCATTATTATTTATATGTTTTTAAATGATTTAATTCCTCCCAATTATTCAATTTGAGTGTATTTGCATCATTTATGTGTTTTTGGTGTATTTTGGGCTTAAATGTGAAAATGTGGTAATTCTGTAAAATTGTCAGTTTTATATAGCTTCTGTTTTTCGGGAATAACTTTTATAATATGGGTCCAATTGAAGTGAATATTTTTTTAGGATTTATATGTTTGTGGGATTAAAATGTTCCTTTTGGACCAAGACCAAATTCGAAACCCAATGGTACAGAAAATTCAATCAAGTGGAGAAATCAGTTTGGAAGGAAGAATGGACCCCACTTCATTAAATATAGAATATCTCCTTCATCCGACCTTAGAATGAGGTTATTACAGCTGGTTTCGACGGAGGAATTTCAAGGGACGGTTCATATTAAATTTCATAAAATATTAATCTCATTAAGGCATCTTTTGGTCACGTCCAAGTGGAGTGGGTGAAACAGTGTTTGGAGTCCATAAAAGTAATGGTCATTTATTCGGACATATCTTTATTTACACCTGTCCAATGACTATAAATTTTTTAGGGTCGATAGAAAAATTCATTACCAACATTCTATAATAAGGGACCTCAGTGAGTTTCGGCCGTCTGGTGGGCAGAACAGAGGAAAACTTCTGGAGGAAAGATTCTGGAGGATCAAATTTCTGTTCTTTCTTTTCTTTGTTTTACACTTCTTAGTCTTGTAATGTGTTCTTCTTTCCCCTTAGTCACAATTACCCTTACCATGGTGGGGTAAACTTATGTGTTATTGGGTAAGGATAGGTTTTCCATATTGTATTTCATGAGTTCCTTCTATTAATGTTTTAAAATCCTCTTTTCTCTTCTGCGAATCTGTTTCAATTTCTTATAACAATTTTTATTATCATGTACGATTGTATCTGATTTTAGATTCTGTTGTTCATTTATATTTGGTCAATGATAAATATCTCCCTCCACTAGGTTCTGGTTTATAAACAATGGAATAGACTGGGATTTAGTGGTGTAGTACTCGGTGATCACCGGTACTTGTGTGAGGAGTAGTGAATGTTCTTGATTACTTGGGATAAACAAGACCCGATTGGGAATTGCCTAAGATAATTGGGGGTATTTTCTACAACTCTATTACACATTGGAAGGAGAGTAGACCAACCTAATATTTTATTAAGGTTTATTCTCACATTTTTAATTGACCAAGGGAGTGAGAAGAAACGATTTTGGATTCTCACTCTTAACGATTTAGCAGAGGAGAATTGTGTAAAATGAACAATGATAGAATTACAATTGGAAAACTGACCCTAACCTGATCACCATTTCATATCACTGATTTAAATCACATCATTTTTCAATTTGTTTCAAAACTTTTACTTAATTACTTTACTTTATTTTGTTTCTTTCTTGTATTTTCTAAATCAAACAATTTCTAAAAACAACCTCACTTCTTTCTACTTTAAGGTGACAGCTTAATTGTTGTGAACTCCTCTCTGGAGACAACCTAGGTAATCCAATATAATACATTTTAACATAGGTTATATTTGTTTTTGCCACACCCCATGACAGGTACGTGTCAAAACTTGGCGCCATTTCCAGGGAGGTAGCGCCAACATTTCTTTTCTTTTCTTTTCTCTCTTTTCATCTTTTCTCTTCAAAATTGCATGACTCGAACCTCAAAAACTGAACCTTTACCCATAGATCCTGAAATTGAAAGAACCTTGTTGAATAGACTTAGAAACATTAATTTGGAATCTGAATTTGAGGAATTTCCCCTTGCAGACTCAAGTGAAACTTCAAGTGTTCACTCTGAGCCTGTCATCATGGCTGAAAATCAAAACCAAACACTTAGAGACCTCTGTGCACCACAATTCCTTAATCAAAACAATCAAATTGCCATGCCAGTGTTACAAAATGATTTTGAAATGAAACCTAACATGATTCCTTTGCTTCCAAAGTTTCATGGTTTGGTAAGTGAAGATCCAAACAAACACATTAAAGAGTTCACACATGTTTGCTCAACTTTTAGACCCCGTGGAATTACCGAGTAGGTAAAGTGGAAGGCATTTCCGTTTTCATTGGATGGAGCTGCTAAAGAATGGTTGTACGGCCTACAACCAGGATACGTACATGAATGGAATGACCTGGTAAGATGTTTTATGCAAAGATTCTTCCCCACCTCTAGAATCACATCCATTCGGAAGGAAATCTACGCCATACGACAATCATCTGGAGAAACCCTTTATGACTACTAGGAGAGATTTAAGAAGCTATGTGCCAGCTGTCCACATCAAGCCATTGAGGAACACCACTTTCTTGTCTTCTTCTATCAAGGACTACTGGACAATGACAGAAACCTTCTTGATGCATCATCTGGAGGTGCCTTGTTTGACAAGTCACCAGAAGAAGCCAAGGGCTTGATTGAGAAGATTTCCCAAAACTCACAGCAATTTGGAACAAGAGGTATTGGAACAAGAGGTATTCATGAGGTATGCACTTCTCATCCATCACCCTTATTAGAAACTAAGATTGAAGAGTTTACTAGTTTGGTGAGACAGATGGCCTTGAAGCAAGTTAGTGACCAACAAGCGCCAACTAAGGTATGTGGTTTATGCTCATCACCTGATCATTTTACTGACCAATGTTCTGAAATACAGGGAATGGAAACATGTGCAGCAGCCTTTCATCCAAGGTAGTTCCAGCAAAATCAAGAATGGAGAGAGCCTAACCAAGTCCAATATGGATTTGGAAATCAACAGAATCAAGGTAGACCCCCATACCAAAATCAGTTTCAAAACCAACCCCCATTCTAGAATCAATTCCAGAACCCTCCACCATTTCAACAAAACCCATCTTATAACCAGCCTTCTTACCAAAAACCAACCAATCTCCAAAGACCCTATGAGAAACCATCCACCAGTTCCCAACCTCCAATTCAAAACCAACAAAAATCTGAGTTTGAAGGACTGAAAGACATTATTAAAGATTTTTCCAACAAGTTTGAATGTCTCATGGACGTTCTAACCAAAAATCCAGGTAAACTCCCTTCCCAAACAGTCCCAAACCCAAAAGAGAATGTTAGTATTATAACTACAAGAAGTGGAAAAGAACTCCAACCACCATCCACCATTGAACCTGAAACAATAAAAACTAATATGGGTGAGAATGAAGTTAGAAATGATGAAAATTCTATGAAAATGCATCGGGAAGAAGATAAGAAAGAGGAGGATGATAATGATAGGCCAAGAAGGAAGAAACAAGAAACACCATTTAAAAGGCAACAAAGGGAGAAGAAAGATATACCACCACCATTTCCATCAAGGATGATTGAATCAAAGAGGTTACAAGAAGAAGCACTGCAAAAAGAAATTCTGGACACCTTTCAGAAAGTGGAAATCAACATACCTCTGCTTGAAGCACTCAAACAAATTCCAAATTATGATAAGTTTTTGAAGGATCTTTGCACCAAGAAAAGGATAATTCAAGGGAATGAGAGGATCAATTTGGGAAGAAGCATCTCAGCCCTTATCACACCACAATTGCCAACCAAATGTCAAGATCCATGGACGTTTTCTATTCCATGCACCATTGGTTCATTAAATTTCTCTAATGCTTTGTGCGATTTAGGTGCATCAATTAATGTATTGCCTCACTCAGTTGATACTTCTTTGCAGATGGGAGACTTGAAGCCCACAAGAGTGGTGGTCCAGCTTGCAATAGATCCACAGTTTTCCCAGCAGGAGTTCTGGAGGATGTCCTGGTAAAAGTCAAATATCTTTTATTCCCTGCTGACTTTTATGTGTTGAATATGGAAGATGATAGGATCCCATCACACTCACCCATCATTTTGGGGAGACCATTCTTAAAGACAGCCAAAACCATCATCAATGTCCATGAAGGGACACTTACCATGGAGTTTGGAGATAGCACTGTCCACTTCAATATTTTTGAATCCATGAGGCACCCATCAGATGATCATTCACTCTTCGCACTCTCCCATGAAGATAACATAGAACCAATTGAATAATCAGGTATGTTTCATGAATTTTTATCATTAGGAGAGAATTTTTTCATTAAAGATATCACTGAACATATGGATTCCCAAACTCTCGGAGGTTCTGATTTCCTGTTGGAAGAAGAGGTAAAATCTGATTTCTTTGATAATTTGTTAAATGATGATGAAGATGATATGATTTCTTGTGTGCAGGATGTCAAACCATTGGAAGTGGAGAACCTCAATTTAGTTTCATCTCTTGAGCATCCTCCTGATATAGAATTAAAACACTCCCCACTGATTTAAAATATGTTTAACTTATGGAGGGGGAGAAATTACCAGTAATAATTGCTAATAATCTATCTAAAACTCAAGAAAAATCATTGATTGAGCTTTTGAGAGAGAATGTCCAAGCAATAGGGTGGAGCTTAGGTGATATCCCAGGAATAAACCCAAAAATTTGCTCACATAGAATTTTTCTTGAGGGAGATTCCAAACCTATCAGACAACCCCAAAGGAGGCTGAACCCTACCCTAATGGAGGTGGTGAAAAAAGAGATTGAGAAGTTATTAGAAGGTGGGATCATCTATCCCATATCAGATTCACAATGGGTTAGCCCCATCCATGTAGTCCCAAAGAAAACTGGCCTAACCATTGTGAGGAATGAAAAGAATGAATTAGTCCCTGTGAGAATTCAGAATAGCTGGAGAGTATGCATCGATTTTAGGAATCTGAATCAGGTCACTCGAAAAGATCATTTCCATATCCCGTTCATTGACCAGATGTTAGAGAGATTGGTAGGGAGAACTCATTATTGCTTTTTGGATGGATTTTCAGGTTATTTTCAGGTACCCATTGCCCCCGGGGATCAAGAGAAGACTACCTTTACTTGTCCTTTCGGTACTTTTGCATACAAAATGATGCCATTTGTATTGTGTAATGTTCCAGGTACATTTCAGAGGTGTATGGTAAGTATATTTTCTGATCACATTGAAGATTTCTTGGAGGTTTTCTTGGATGACTTCACAGTTTTTGGAAATTCGTTTGACCATTGTTTGAAAAATCTGGAAAAAGTTTTGAAAAATTGCATTGAAAAGAACCTTGTTTTGAATTTTGAAAAGTGTCATTTTATGGTTGAGAGAGGAATTGTCCTTGGACATGTCATTTCACAGAAAGGCATTGAGGTTGATAAATCAAAAATTGAAGTGATAAATTCTTTGCCTTACCCAACTTGTGTGAAACACGTTAGATCATTTTTAGGACATGCAGGATTCTACAGGAGGTTTATAAAAGATTTCAGTAAGATTTCTCTCCCTCTCTCTAGATTACTTTTGAAAGATTCTGATTTTGATTTCAACGGTTCATGTAGGGAATCATTTTATGAGTTGAAGAAGAAATTGATTACACCACCAATGATGCAACCACTATATTGGGAAGAACCATTTGAGCTACTTTGTGATGCTTCAAACCAAGCAGTTGGAGCTGTCCTTTCTCAGCGAAATGAGGGCAGGCCACAAGTCATTGCATATGCCTCGAAAACCTTAGATGCATCACAATTAAACTACACAACAACAGAAAAAGAGTTTTTAGCAGTTTTTTTTGCTTTATAAATATTTAGATCGTATCTTCTTGGAACTAAAGTCATTGTTTTTTCTAATCATGCAGCTCTTAGGTACTTGATGAAGAAGGCTGAAGCAAAACCGAGGCTAGTGAGATGGATTCTACTACTACAGGAGTTCAACATAGAAATCAAAGATAAGAAGGGATCTGAGAACCAAGTGGCTGATCACTTAAGTAGACTACCCAACACCGCTGAAGTTGAAATTCCAGACACTGAACCACTAAATGATCGCCTTCCAGGGGAGCAGTTGTACTTGATTGAAGGAGAAGTACCTTGGTATGCTGACATGGTCAATTATATGGTAACATCTCAGGTCCCATCTCATTTAAATTCTCACCAAATTCACAAATTGAAATCTGAATCTAAATATTACATCTGGGATGATCCATTTCTTTGGAAGATTTGCAATGACCAAATGATCAGAAGATGTTTGCATAAAAATGAAATTGAATCAGTCTTTAGGTTTTGTCACACATTAGCTTGTGGAGGCCACTTTGGACCTCAAAGGATAGCGAGGAAGGTTTTAGAATCTGGACTTTATTGGCCAACACTTTTCAAATATTCTCATGAATTTTGTAAACGGTGTGAAAAATGTCAGTTTACAGGAAATATTTCAAAGAGACAAGAAATGACCCAAAAGGCACTTAATTTTTGTGAAATATTTGAAGTTTGGGGGATAGATTTTATGGGCCCTTTCCCAATGTCATTTGGAAATTCTTATATTCTTCTTGCTGTTGATTATGTTTCCAAATGGGTGGAAGCAAAAGCCACCAGAACTAACGATGCTAAAGTTGTTTGTGATTTTGTCAGGGATAACATATTTTGTAGGTTTTTAGTTCCTAAAGCCATCATTAGTGATCAAGGGACTCACTTTTGTAATTGGAGAATGGAGGCTTTGTTGAAAAAGTATGGGGTGCATCATAAAACATCAACTCCCTATCATCCACAGACTAATGGGCAAGCTAAAGTGTCCAATAGGGAAATCAAAGGAATTTTGGAAAAGACTGTTAATCCAAATAGGAAGGATTGGAGCCAAAGGTTAGAAGACACATTATGTGATTACTGGACATCCTACAAAACTCCAATTGGAATGAGTCCATATAGGCTGATTTATGGGAAAAGTTGTCACCTACCTGTGGAATTGGAACACAAGGCATATTGGGCTGTGAGGAAGATGAATCTAGATCTTGAAAGTGCTGGGAAAGAGAGAAGATTGCAATTACAGGAGTTGGAAGAAATTAGAAGGGAAGAATTTGAAAATTCCAGGATTTACAAAGAGAGAACAAGAGTGGCTCATGACAAACTGATCCAACCAAAGGACTTCCATCCAGGAGACAAAGTGTTGTTATTCAATTCAAGACTCAAGCTGATGCCAGGTAAACTTCGTTCCAAGTGGCAAGGTCCATTTATAGTTAATCATGTATATCCTTTTGGTGCTGTGCAG
Source organism: Viscum album (assembly GCA_963277665.1). Lineage (NCBI taxonomy): Eukaryota > Viridiplantae > Streptophyta > Magnoliopsida > Santalales > Viscaceae > Viscum > Viscum album. The sequence goes on from OY728147.1 coordinate 311,009,330, forward strand.
ATTGTGAAGGATGGAGTGAAGGATCCATTCACTGTTAATGGTCACATATTGAAGAAATTCCTTGGGACCATGCCATCAGAGCCAATGGAGGAGATCACACTCCTCCAACCTGTTTATCAATAAACTCCATCAGGTCGTACCTCTCATTTATATTTTCATGATTGTTGTGATTCAATTTCCAATATTCTTACATGTTAAATACATTTGAATGCATTGTGGACACTGCATCATTTAAGTGTGGGGGAGGGAACCTTTGTAGTGTAGGATTTTTATGTGTTGTTTGTTTTCCTATTTGTTTAAAAAAAAACAAACATGTGAGTGTTTAAAATTTTGTGTGTTTATTTTTTAATTTTTGTGTTTTTTTGAAACTTTTTAGATGAAATTATTATCTTTCATATTTTTGAAACCCATATCCATGAGTGAAATAATTTATTCCTTGAAACTGAGCTTAAATGAATGCTGAAAATGACATTGTTTCAAGTTCAATTCTTTGGGAATTTCATGAAAAATACTCTGTTTTTTGAATCCCATGCCACACATCACTGTCTTTATATTTGAAATCACATTCCCGTGAGGCTTCTAAACCTATTATTTTTATATTCTTTATATTCACCTCACTTCTTGAAAAAACCAAATCATGCTTGATTTAACCAGAATTTGATTTATTCCTGTCAAAACTTGAGGGTTTGAGGTACTTGTGTTTTAAATGATTGAGGCATTTCTTTGGTTTGAAAGACCCCTTTTCAAGATAATCCCTTTCATAATGGCCTACCGTGAACATTTAATCCTTGTAGCCCATAGAAGTCATGAACATCCTGTTAGGTTAGCCACATTACAAGCCAATATTCCCTATCCAACCTGCTCTTGAAGTGAAATTGCATGATCTATTTGAACATAAGTGTGGGGGGAAGATGTATTGTATTGTACTACCTTATTTGGGGATACTTTGGGTAAAACAAAAGTTGAAGAGATGTCATTGCTGCTGAAAAAAAATCATCTTGCTGAAAGCTGTGCCTTTTCTGGAGCTTTCATGATGAGAGAAGCTGTGCCTTTCTGGAGCTTCTAATGTAAAAAGGAAGCTGTGCCTTTTCTGGAGCTTTCAAGAAATATTATATTTGAGAAGATTGAAATGTTTGATGCTGAAATGATGATCTGTGTGAAAATTCCTTGATATTCCATGAAGAAGGAGTTTATTTTCTACTAAGGGGAGTGAAGAGAAGACCATACTTTTGTGAAAATTAGAGTAATGCAATTTTGCTTCAAAAAGAGCCAAGCCCTCTTCATTCAGCCTCAGAATTTTCACATATAAATCCTACCAACCTAAAGCCACAGAACAAACTTAACAAGTTATCATGATAAACATATGTCTTTGACTCACATCGGGTGGAGATGTAGGAATTTATCAAGCCTATGGTGACCCTTGTATGAGTTTGGATGAGAAAGACATTGCTAAAAAATTGAAATTTGTGTAATGAGAGATAATGAAAGTTAGGTAAGTGTTTTGTGTGCATGGTAGGAGAAATTAAGAGTAAATTTATTGAATGATCCTAAATTAAGAACATGAAATAATAGAGTTTGAGGAGGCATGATATATTTTGTTTCTTGTTTTCAAATTGGTGGATCTCATGGATATGTGTTTTGAATTTACTTTGAATTTATTTTGATTCTAACTTGTCCAGGAGTCCAAGTGATAAGTGTGAGGGAATTGATAGAGTTAATATTTTCATTATTATTTATATATTTTTCAATGATTTAATCCCTCCCAATTATTCAATGTGAGTGTATTTGCATTATTTATGTGTTTTTGGTGTATTTTGGGCTTAAATGTGAAAATGGGGTAATTCTGTAAAATTTTCAGTTTTATATAGATTCTGTTTTTCGGGAATAACATTTATAATATGGGTCCAATTGAAGTTAATCCTTTTTTTTAGGATTTATATGTTTGTGGGCTTCAAATGTTCCTTCTGGACCAAGACCAAATTCGAAACCCAATGGTACAGAAAATTCAATCAAGTGGAGAAATCAGTTTGGAAGGAAGAATGGACCCCACTTCATTAAATATAGAATATCTCCTTCATCCGACCTTATAATGAGGTGATTTCAGCTGGTTTCGACAGAGGACTTTCAAGGGACGGTTCATATTAAATTTCATAAAATATGAATCTCATTAAGAAATCTTTTGGTCGCGTCCAAGTGGAGTGGGTGAAACAGTGTTTGGCGGCCAGAAAAGTAATGGTCATTTATTCGGACATATCTTTCTTTACACCTGTCCAATGACTCAAATTTTGAGGGTCGATAGAAAACTTCATTCACAACATTCTATAAGAAGGGACCTCAGTGAGTTTTGGCCGGCTGGTGGGAATAATAGAGGAAAACTTCTGGAGTAAAGATTCCGTAGGATCAAATTTCTGTTCTTTCTTTTCTTTGTTTTACACTTCTTAGTCTTGTAATGTGTTCTTCTTTCCCCTTAGTCACAATTAACCTTACCATGGTGGGGTAAAATTCTGTGTGATTGGGGAAGGAGAGGTTTTACATATTGTATTTAATGATTTCCTTCTATTAATGTTTTAAAATCCTCTTTTCTCTTCTGCGAATCTGTTTCAATTTCTTATAATAGTTTTTATTATCATGTGCGATTGTATCTGATTTTAGATTCTGTTGTTCATTTATATTTGGTCAATGATCAATATCTCCCTCCACTAAGTTCTGGTTTATAAACAATGGAATAGACCGGGATTTAGTGGTGTAGTACTCGGTGATCACCGGTACTTGTGTGAGGAGTAGTGAATGTTCTTGATTACTTGGGATAAACAAGACCCGATTGGGAATTGCCTAAGATAATTGGGGGTATTTTCTATAACTCTATTACACATTGGAAGGAGAGTATACCAACCTAATATTTTAGTAAGGTTTATTCTCACATTTTTAATTGACCAATGGAGTGAGAAGAAACGATTGTGGATTCTCACTCTTAACGATTTAGCAGAGGAGAATTGGGTAAAATGAACAATGATAGAATTACAATTGGAAAACTGACCCTAACCTAATCACCATTTCATATCACTGATTTAAATCACATCATTTGTCAATTTGTTTCAAAACTTTCACTTAATTACTTTACTTTATTTTGTTTCTTTCTTGTATTTTCTAAATCAAACAATTTCTAAAAACAACCTCACTTCTTTCTATTTTAAGGTGACAACTTAATTGTTGTGCACTCCTCTCTGGAGACAACCTAGGTAATCCACTATAATACATTTTAACATAGGTTATATTTGTTTTTACCACACCCCATGACAGGAACGTGTCAGTTCCATCCTAAAACCAATTAGTGATAGGAGTATCACATCCAAGCTTACATGTTAGCCACTACACCTTGTGAAAACCGACGTGGATTTTCAACCATGAATCCTCACTTAAACCCAAATACCACACAATAGGTATTTCCCTTCAACTATAATCCATCAGATCCAAATAATCTTGCACTTTCACCACCATTTCTCTCTCCTTCGGAGCATGCCACCTTTCCATTTCTATCAGGAAGACTTTTGATATAAGTTACCACCATGGATCCACATGTTCCAACCTAGGTCATCATTATCATTCTAAAAATTATTTGGGGAATACTCCATCCTACATCACACCTAAGATACACCATGGATCTGATACAAATTGTTGGGTGAGATTCCTTTCTAGCCCATTCCTTCCAGGCCCAACACATAAAATTTTCCGGGGTTTCATCCTAAAAATAATTAGTGATATGAGGAGTAGAACATCCAAGATTATATATTCTCCACCACTCCTTATGGAAACTGATGTGGGATTGGGTTTGCACCCAACACTGCCCTAATAGAGTCTACATGGGTGTGAACTCCATACTCTTTGATTTGTTCATACATAGAGCTCTATATTGGTGACGAGTCAACATGCATAGCCCCTTCATGCGCATACACTTGATGGAGGTCATCTTAGGAACCCACCTTATATACACTATTATTTTAATCTATGATGGATAAATAGAAACTTTCATGAAAGTATAATAATCTTGAACCATCCCATCATCTGTGACACCTGGATGGATCCCCACACAGTTACATGATGTCTTAATATCAAACTATCTATTTTAGAATGTAATTATTCAAGCCTTTCCTATAAATATCATGGTTTCCATTTTGATGATATACATAGAGATACACATAGAGGAAGGAGAGAAAAGAAGAAAAATTAAGTGGGCATAGAATTTCTTGCTTGTGGTCTTAGAGAATCCCATAAGTAATTCCAACACAAGAAAATTTTGAAGGATTAAAAAACTACACCCAAGTGCGCTTGGAGAACCAACTTTGAAAGGACTTGTCTACAAGACTACTATAAGAAGATTCATCCTCCATGAGGTCTCCAAGAAATACTCCATCCCACGTAGCCATTTCACAAGCCCAACACATAGAGTATCCTATCCCGTGAGGTCACCAAGTGAGCCTCTATCATGTATACTTATTTCGAGAACCTACTAGATGAATCCTACAACACAAACTCTCCACATGATCCTCCCATTCCCAAGATATTATTTGTGAGGTCACCATATGGACAAGGTCTCTGCATGACACACTATACAAGGCATAGGTTCCATGGTATTTTCAAACCCCTCCCCCTATTGGTTCCTGTGCGTGTACTAGTTGACTAATCTATGAGATTCACAAAGAATAATCAAAATAAGAAGTAAAAACTCACTCATTTCATAATTTTTATCTATATTACCCTTCTAGTCTATGTAAAACCAAATTAAATTTATGAACTCCTTTCACCATGGTTAGAACCCCAGAAAGGCTAAATTAAGACCTTCTCTAAAACCACCCGATATACATGATCAAGTTGTCAGGCGCTCCATAGTCTCCCCTTATATCATATATTTTCTTCTTAGATAGATAAAAACCTTAAGGTTACCATGATTATGTATCCTCTTGATAAGGAGGGTACCTATCATGAGAAAACTGGAGTGGCCTCTCTGGGATCAACATTCTCATACTGACCCCTAATTCCAATTAATGAGATATGAGGTCATGGGCCTCCTTTCTAGGTGTAATCACCAACTATATTCCCATTGATTATTTAATAACCATAAATCATAAATGATCAAGTAGAATCCATACCCGAGGGGCACAAATTCATGTGTAAGACCCTCTGATTCTCTCCCAGTTGCCAAGCATCGCTCTGGGCCTCCTCATATTAGGTGTCAACCCCAAATCTTCCTTCCTTCACCTAAGTCAACAATTAGGTTGGCCATAAGGGAAAACCAAATATGTAAGCACCACTCAATCCTCTATTTTCACCACTTTTATGATATAGACATCTTAGTCATAGGATGTAAAACCACACAACAATATCCTTACCGCATTACTTGAAACTATACGACACTGTCTTGTCATATGAACTTAAACTATAAACCTCAAACTATGTAAGATTTGATTTATATTAACTAGGATAATTAATATTTCTATTTGAGGTTCAAACCCAACAATATATAAAACCATGTATTCACTAGGTTCATATTCCCTAAGACATATATTTAGGGGGACATATTCCTTATGAAATCACCTATGTACTTCCTCATCAAACCATATTCCCTATGAACATAGATTTCCTTTAACTGGATATATATTCCCTATGAATCATCTCATCATTAAGCTATATTAATAATGAGATCCTATCCTTTCTGGTGGTCTATATCCCTATTATCCAAACCAAAATCCTTTCTCACAGGGATATATTCCCTATGAAACAAACTTATCTTCATCATGCCATATTCACTTTTTGGTCAACTAGGATGGTTTACTCATGTGTAAGTCCTACAATAACCATTACCAGGAATATTTAAAATAGAAATCTATTTCACACAACTATCAACTGCTTGGAATTAATCACGGATTCATGACCTTAAAAGGTTCCATGATAGTCCTTGTCACACAATCTTAAAAGGTACGATGTGTCCCATTAAGTGGAATTAAACTATGTGGGTTCATATTCCCTTCACAATAATACATAAGAAGACCCTATTATAGGCCTGATCCCAACACCATAAACACATAAAACCTCCTTGGATGGTGATAATATTCAGAGCACCTAGCTATTTTTCTTTAAATAGAAGCACAACAAAACCTAAAAGATAAAGATAGAGAACCTCTAATATATATAAATGTTCACATCAATTCATGTTGTCAACCAATAACTGATATAGGGTTAACAAGTCTCATGCTGGGGTTTAGGAATGATTCAATAATATGTATTAAATCTATAATAGAGTCTAGGATTAGGCAATAACTCCCCAAAAATGGTGTGATGTGCCTGACCACCAATCCTCTCGACCGACACACATTCTAAGGTTTTGTTAGAAAAATTACCACATCTGCCAACCTTTGGAAAGAAGGTATTCCCTGAATCAAAATTCCATGCCATGGACATGCTTCATATTTTTCATTGGAAACAAAATAGTGAAACTGATATGAATCCTTTAAATACTAAAGTGATTATTTGATCATTCTCTTACTCATGATACTGTATTTTCATATTTTTTTGTTTATGTGTTTTAATTCTTTTATGATTATCAGAAAAAGATCTATCTTAAATCAAATACAAATGGATTCACCTAAAAATAATACATATTACTCATAAATTATTAAGTTTAAGGATCCATCAAATAAGATGATTTTTTAATAACCCAATTTCTCCAGCAATAGGTCAAAAACATGCTAGTGATAGAGTAGCACCTCCAAGATAACATCCTCACTCTAGAGGTGGCATGAGAAACCCTCTAAAATATCAAGAACTATTGATCAAATAACTAGAATAGGAGGACCATAAAAAAGCTGATGGTGGATGTAACTGCCTTAAATCACTTCGAGCGTCTCTCACTGGTTCATGAAAATAAGTACCTCCCTTCCTTAAGTAGATAGAAGCAGAGGTCAATCATGAACTTACCAAAATCCAAGAGTCTCCTAAGAGGGATCCTACTAATAACCATTATAATATTTTTTTTTCAGCCCAAATCCCTCAGGAATATATTGAGGAGTCCACCCTAGAGATTTTTACCCTAACCATTTAGTTCATGGAACCTAGAAGGAAGTCTCACCATGGGAGACATGCCCCAAAAGTCAAAAAGAAGGCCCATATTCCTACCCCTATAGAAGAACACCATCAACATAATCTGATGACAATCAATAAGTATCTCTATATCCATTCTCCCACTAATTAGGACAATCAATTCACTCTAGTGGCATTAGGAAGAACATATCGGCATATTATGTTTTCAATAAGGGGGAAACCCATATTTTTTCCCTACACATGAATCCCAGTAACATATCCTGATGGAAATTAAAGGACATGAGTGGGATCATATACCCACTCCCATGGAGGAGCATACCTATATTCTCACCCCTATGGAGGAATCCCACCAATATATTTTGGTGGTGATCGAAGGGTTGGAATATATCCCTACCCATGCCTTGTATAATTGTTATCATATCATGGCAGGACCAACACAAGGCCATAATTGTCATATCTTGATGGTCAATAGGTAGAAAACACATATCCTTGAACCTAATCATTGGATCATATCATCTGCATAATTTAGGAGCTACTTATAAGTGGGCCCATGTTCCCACTCGCACTTAGTAGGATCATAGACCCGTTCCAATGAGGAATGAAGAAAATTATTGGGCTCATATCCACATTCAAAATGTAGTTCACCAAAATATTCTGGTGGCTACTTTAGGAAGGGATTATATCCCTACTGAACTCATAAAAGCTTGTTGGCATGTTCCAGTAGCCTCTTAGAAGTTGGACCATATTTCTCCCCCCTTTAGTCCGAGGAAGGACATTAGTATATCTCAAAAATAACCAAAAGGTAGGTATATATCCCAACCCATTATAAATGAGATCATGAGCATATTCCGAAGGTGAGGAAATTGCAAGATCATATTCCCGCCTAGTCTCAAGAATACTTTTAGTATATTTCTATAAAAAAACGAGAGTTTCCTATGAGGACTCCCATATACAAGGTTCATTGTGCACAATACACAACCCCATATTCCCAATGGAGAAAATCCAATAGAAAATATCATAGGACCAATATACAACCCAAGAGAAAGATTATATCTCTACTATGATTAATGATGATGTTCTTAAGGCCCTTCAACATTTCTCGATAGTGACTTAATAATTTACTAACTCTTCATCAGAAATAAGAATAAATTATAGTTATAATGTTTTCCCTATGGTATTATGATTGGTATCTCTGAGATTCCTTCTCAAATCATTCTCTATGAAGCTCCTCCCCATAGTATCATAAAGATATATCATGAGAACTTTTCTTATAGAGAGATATTCAAAAATCATCCTTAGGGTTGTAATATCAATCGATAATAAGTTCCTACCATTTTCTATGCATCAAGTATCGGTTAACCTGAAGTTCCTCCCCATGGAATTCAAAGTGTCTACCCTGAAGGTCCTCCCCAGGTCATATATTACAGAAATACTCCTTATAGCCAGACATTTTTCTATAATGTAAGTCCTCCCCATAATTAAGAATATGAATATGACTAAGAACATCCTCCCCATGGAATTCACTGTAAAGTTATTCCCTATAAAAATGTCTTATTTTTACAAGAAGGACCTCCCCTTATTGATGACACGTTGATAATGTATTCATATTGAGAGGCACTCAAGAAACTAAGGTCAACCACACTAAGAAACTCATCTCCAACTGATGATATTTTTTCCCAATTGAAGGATATTTAGAGGAAAAAATCATCATATGCACCACATTTGGATCAACAAACCTTCAATACAGCAGAAATTATTCCAAAAAATCCCACTACCCTCAATAAGGAAGCTTCAAAATGACTACTTAGGTTATATCAAGTGGTGGAATCCCACTTAGAGGATGATAAAAATTCCATGGTTATGAAGAAAGAGATAGTTGAAGAAAATATAATAGTTATGTTTTAGTTCATAGCCAAATACCAATATGAAATTCCTAAAACAATTAACGGGGAATGCACATATTACCTATACTTAAATATATGGATGAATCATCATCATATAAAAACAAAGTAGTTTCCTTATGGTAAGTATGCCTACCATGTCAAGGTAATAAGTAAAAATTTACACCAAGTTGACTTGGAAACACTTTCGGCTACAAAACATATAAAGTTAATAAGGACACAAGAATATCTCTCACATGAATGCCTAAATGATTTAAAGGATCCATGATAGTTTATTGTTGACGCTTTATCTGATGTGAACATTAGAGGTTGGGGAGAGCATGGAGCTTTGCATTTTACCCTAGTCTATATTTAGTAGAGTATACTAAGGAAGGTATCTTGTAATGTAATTACCTCTGGTAAAGTCTTAGGATAAGGGTATGCACATTCTGACTAATTGATGTAGCAAAATCCTTCCATCTCCAAATCTTAGAAATGAAAAAAACTATGGGAGCATGCAATTGAAAAACTCTCACATCAGGCCTCTAAAAAGGATGCACTAGCTTCTTACTTGAGAAAAGAAAAACCCATGGTCATAAAAATACCTTCAATAATAAGTATCTCATATTAAAAATTTGAATTGCATATATCTCATGCTCAGACTAAGGCTTATAAAATTAAGAGAGCAGTGGTGGTGGTTGCTGCCGTAGAAATACAAGAGAAAACCTAGTCCATAGGGATGGGATAATTTTTACTAATACCAAAACCCATGGGATCATCAAATTCTCATTGGGTTCTAGATATAATAGTATAATAACCAAGTTAACACCATCCTATAGGGCTATTATATTTTATATCACAACCTCATCCCCCTCATGAAAATTGGCCTTCTCCAGACTGGGGTAAACCATGAAAGAGAGGCCTTCACAATTTCTACCACTGCATGACCCATCCTTCTCTTTGTAAATGTTCTTAGAGAATAATATCATGAACTCCCTATATATCACTATTTATAAATCACTTTTGAGGGTGAATTAAGAATAAAAGGAAAGACCTACCAGGGGCTAAAACTCAAAATGGTCCCTCAAGAAATAAAACACTAAGGATGATTTCAACTCTTTATTTTCATACTATGCATTGGTGAATGTCATAAACATCAGTCCTATAGATAAATTGGAACATAATAAATCTCTATATGAAACATGATCCAATTTGAAACACTTGAATAAGGCATGTGTACCCAACATTAGAGGTGGAATAAAAACCTTAAAGGACCTATAGACACCCAAATACCACCTCTAGGGTGAGCTTCAGCTAAAGAAAAGGGGAAGGGTGTCACCACATCCCACCCACCACTTGAGGGTTCCAAAGCCCCCACTATTGAGTAAATATTCACTTAATATAAAGTTGAGTTATAATAAATCAAGCGACTCAATTCCGAATTACTTAGGAGAAATATTCCCATTGAGTATAACATCCAAGTAGAGGCCAATATTTATCCTTTAATGGATCTTTCGTAATCTAAAAAAGCTTTCTAACCTATGGGAGAAGAATCCAACCATTAAATAGGTTTGGGGCTTATGAAACCAATGTATTTAAACATTATGGAAAAAGAATATTAGGGTTTACCTCCATTGGTGTAGTAGTTAGAACCATTTTAGGTGAGCCACCCTAGGATGACAAAAACTAAGTATCAATAATAGATATGGGCCAGCTACCCACATCAAGCTTTTACCACTTCCTACACTCAAATTTATTCCCAACCAACTATCCCATCAGAGCTTATTGACTCCATTAAGTCATTAGATTCATTGATAGAATATATGTAAGCATGATTCAAATTAGTATAAATAGAATAAAATCCATATCTTGAATGGGTAGATGTGACTACTCCTCCACCCAATTTTGGAAATCCAACTTTCTTGATCTTTAATGGAACCTGAGACCCATAGAAACATATGGGGAACTTTTTTTCTTAGTGTGACCCCATGATAGAAACAATTGAGAAGAAATAAGTACCAAAACTCAAATTATTTATGCAAAATCTAAAAATAACAACATTCATTAGTTATAATAACCTTACAACTGGATTTTTCACAATATGGGAAGACCTTCATTGAAAATTTATCAACCAATTCAGCTACATGCTGAGAAATATGATGATCCTTAATATCTAAAATTACAATTAATGTGAGAATAAAAAGTTCTTATATCTCATTTCCAAATGAAAGGGTTTGACCTATTACTTGAATATGAAACTCTAAAAAGAGAAACTTCTGGAGATTTGAATAAAAAATCTATGACAAGTTTTTTCCTAATAAAATATCCAGGGAGGTTCAAGAGTTCAAAATAGTTTCATAGAGAATGGAGGATGTTATCTGATGTTCAAAGGCCAAATCTCAACCAACATTGGTGTCTTAATGAAAGAGGGTTGGAAAACTAGAAATGAAAACACTTATATTAAAATCACCTCCGATTATAATTTGGTTCCCAAATCCATGCAATGTCATGCAATGTCTTACAATTGAATGGTAGTAACAAAAAATGACCCTAAAAATAATGGATAAAGAATTAGAGGTTTCAAGCATATGAGGATAGGATGAATAAAGTGTATTCTCTTTGAAAGGATAAAGTTATAGGATACCTCCTCACTTCCATTAAAAACAACTTTCTCAATTTTCCCAAGGCCATGAAACCCAATGAAATCATCCTCAATGAAAACCCTAATTATTATCCTTACCATTGTATTCTAGGGAATAAAATCTAAAAGTGTTTTCCACCACCACTACTATTTTTGTATTTTTTTTTAAAAACCAGTTTTTGGGTAAGTGAGAACCATACAAAGGAGCCACCAATACATGCATATCCCACCCACACAAAAGCCACTATGCACCACATTAAAAGTTTAAAAATTCAAACATTCAAATTTCAAAAGGTCAAATACAAAGGAACCGCCACATCCACCTTGAACCATGAGTAAACCCATCTCGATCCACAAATGATCAGCCATCACTAGGAGACCTCGATCCAAGAGAGCAGTCATGTCACTGACTTTTCCATCATCAGAGTCATGGTCATCGCCGTCCTTACCGCTAGAGAAGAAACTCACCACCATCACCAACCAAACTGTTGTCGTCGAAACCCAGCATCACACCGGTCGCCGGAAAGACCTTCGCAACCACCGTAAAACAACAACATGCCATCGCAAACCAGGAACATCCGAAACACCAGTACATTTCTAACTCAATTCATCAAAATGCGAAGAGAAAGGAATATTAACTAGAAAAATCACCACCATGAACCACCGATGGCATCTTCCATAACCAAAACAGAGAAAAACCAAACCAGAAAACGCCATCGGGAACTTTGTCAAGATGGTCTCGATCAGATCGACTGCCAAATAAAAGGAATCAAACAAACCTTCACCAATAACAGAAACATACCACATGGGGGGAACCGTCGGGAACAAACCTGAAAAAGGGGTTGGGATTGAAACCCTAGGAAGAAGGACCAACTCCAGAGCACCTAAAAATACGTCGCCCGTCATACTGCATGCCCAAAACCTTAGTGAAACCTGTGCTCCAAAACCAACCAGGAGAGAGCAGGGGAACACAAGATCAAAGTGCAGAGAGGAAAATGGGAAGAAAACTAGAGTGCCTCACAAAGTAGAGAAGGGCGAGCAAGAGGGAAGGCAAAACCGAGAGTAAGCACAACCCTGAGTGAGTGAAAGTCACCGCCGAGAGAAAGATAAAAGCGGGATAAAACCGAAGAAGAAATGAGACTGAAACCTTAGGATGAAGGCCCAAATCTGGTAGCGCATGGAAATCTTCCATCCACCAAACCACTCACCCAAAACCTTAGAGAACCACGTGCCCCAAATCCGACCAGAAGAGAAGATGAGGATCGCAAGGTCAGATCATGGAGAGGCGGACGTAGAGAAAACCTGAGCACTAGCACAAAGAGGGGAAAGATGAGTGAGAGATAAAGAAAAAACCAAGAAAGAGTGCATCCTAGAGAAAATGAGAGCTGCCGCCAGAAGGATCCAGAACCCTAGTAGAGGGAAGTGTTTTATCTTCAAAGAAATCCTTAATAAGATGAGTGATTCTGGGTAAATAACGTTAGGAAAACCCCCACATAGGTAACTTGCATATATTTTATCCCACAAAATGAAGAAGGAGAATAGTAGTAAGTACTAAAAAGGGAAAAAGGTTTAAAAAATGCATGATAAGAAATTTGGTCAAACAGGCGTATTCCATCCTCAGGACACAATCGAATCAACCAATTGTGACCCTAATTACTTCTGTAATAATAGATCCAACTCCTTTGGCATCATAACTGTCCAAAATACGGTCTTCTAAGATTGGGCATAACCAGTACAACCAAATTAAAACATAGTAGGGGGAACCCATGCCAATTATTAAGCTAGTTAAAACTCTCTAAGACTTCCTACCCCCATCATTAAGAGGATAGGCACTATCTCATCAAATGGTTCAATAGGAACCACCCCACCAAATAAAATCATTTTTAGATAGAGAATCACAATATGGTTATGTAAACATGACTCAATTAGAAAACCCATTATTCGATGAAGAAGATGCATATGAACTTTAAATCCAAATCCATAATTGAGGAGGAAGAGGCTGTAAAGGTTGAGAAGGTTGAGGAAGATAAGGTCGACATGGATCTCAAAATTCTATCAACATATCCACTAAATCCATATATGATGAAGAAACCTAGATACATGCACTTTAGAGGGATAAAAAGGAGTACCAATTTACTTCTAAGTTATCCAAGCGATGTTTAGGCCCAATTACAATAAAAGGATAATTGGAGTAATAAATTTATATTTGGGTTTATTTCCCCCCATCATCATGATATTGGTAATATTAGAAAAACATAGTCATGTAGAGGAAGGGTGTGATCCTGGAAGAAATAAAAATCCCTTGAATAAAATTACCCTCTCTTTGTCTTCAAGAACTAAATAGTTCCCTACACCATATTTGGGATCAAAAGATGACTCTACATCATCAGTGGAAATTTAAAATTCTTTCATTTCCTCACTTGAATATCAAGATGTTGGAACCTATTTTGCACTTGATGATAATAGAGAGGAAAGAGAACATATCCAGGATTCCCCTGATAATGATGATCATGCATTAACACACTTGGGGTATAGATTTGATTCCTCATCATTCATAGGAGATGAAGATATTCCCATGTAATTTTTTGAATCCAATAATTCCTATTCATCTCCCACCTCCAATGGTATTGAGGTAAAGGAAAAAGTGAAAGAATATATCAGAGATTCTCCTCCAGTATTTGATAAAGGAATCTCTACCATAATTGATGTACTCATAAAAATGAATCTAGATATAGAGGAAGACTAATAACCAATTTTAATTAGTGCTTCCATGTCACTTGAAGATAAAGAGTCATAAAACTATATCCTAAAGAAAAAATAGGATGTATTTACCTGAAACTATACTGAAATTCTTGAACTGGATCCCGATGAGGCCACCCATCATTTGGGTCTTCCTAAAAATCACTATAGCTATAACTAGATAATATAGAGAATATATCCTACCCATGCTGCCAAGGTGGAAGTCTAATTTGAAAATCTCATCAATGAAAAATTCATTCAGTAAGTCCAATACCTAAAATGTATTAATAACATCATCCCCGTTAACAAGAATAATGATAATGGTAGTGTTTTCATTGACTTCAGAGATCTCAACTGACACTATCTAAAGGATGACTTCCTAGTATCAATAATAGAGATTTTTGATCAATAAAACCACTAGTTTTCAATCCCTCTTATTCATTGACATATACTATGGATATACATAAATCTAGATGGCCCCAGAAGATGAGGAGGCCACCACTTTTAGGGAACCCCAAGGGGTATACTACTATCAAGTAATTCTTTTTGGATTAAAGAATTCTAGTTCTACATATCACTATTCCATGAATTATATATTTAATACCTTCCTAGGAAATACCATGTAGTGCTATGTTGATGACTTAGTGGTCAAGTCTCAATAGTGATTTGATCATCTTGTAGATCTTGAAGAATTTTTCAATAAAATTTTAAAATGATGCTAGAATACGAATCTCTTAAAATTTTATTTCAGGGTGACATAAGGGAAATTACTTAGCTTCATGGTGTTCCATCACAGAATCAAATTTGACCATGAAAAGAATAAGGAAATACTTAACATTCCACCTACATAAAACCTCAAAGAGTTTAGAGGTCTTCAAGGGTGCCTCACCTATATTAGATGCTTCATAAATATCCTTGTGGGAAAATTTTTACCTTTGAAAAAGTTGATAAAGAAGGAATTAACCAATTAGGGGGGTGAATATTTTCATGAAGGATTCGATGATATAAAGAAATATCTTTTAATACCACCAGCATTGATTCCTCCCATGGAAGTAAATCCACTCATTTTTATGTGGCACCCTTGGAGCAATAAATATACACCCTTATTACATAGAATAGTATTAAAAGGAAAAAGCAATCTCTATTATCTCAGTAGGAAAATTCCGGTTATTAAGGATTGATACTATGACATTGAAAATAATTTACTTTCATTAATTATTATAGTTTAGAAGTTGATACACTACTTGAAGCATCAAAAGACCCATTTGGTCTATATTATTGACTCAGTCAAATACATCCTGAGTATTCCAATGATAACTAGATGTCTAGAATGGTGGGAAGTCATCCCACAATAATATTCCATTCATTTCATATCACATAAGGTAGTTAAAGGGAATATACTGGTAGAAATCATGGGAGAACACCCTTCCCTAGAAAGCACACCAATCAGTACCAAAATTCTTGATAAAGGATTATTTTTTGTGATATTCCAAACCCACACTCCCAAATTCGGTGCTCATAAACACATATATTACATCAATTTATATATACCAGCTATAAAGGATTAAATATAACAAACATTAATTACAAAATAAAAATTATTATTTCATCACTTATATTAGATGGATCTTTTCAGGTTTATAGATTTAGATAATTAAGACAAAAAATAAAATGATAAATCCCATGTTATTTGCATCAAATAGAAAATTATACCATTATATATAAAAATTATTAATTCATTATAAGTCTTCAATGTATCCCACAACTTTTTTCACACTTGATATCCTTTGAAATATGTCACATGTACTACTTTTCTCTATAACCTAAGGAAATGTAAAATATAAGAAGGGGCGAGATCAAACACTCAGTAAGGGAAAAATATAACCGGATCAATCATGGCATACAAATGGAATAAGTATTATAGTAGGAAATTGATTTGGGTAGTAAATCCCATTAAATACAATAAAAATAACATTCATGAGATATTAAATTAATATAACACCATACAAATGGATCATGGTGTGTAAAATGTATTTTGTCTCAAAGAATGGGAATTGAGACTAATAAAAGCCTTACAGATTAGAAACATTCAAAATAAAACACATTTAAAGATAGGGATTGAAATTGAACTTAAAATAACATTATTAAAAGAAAATTCATGATATCATATACCAAATAGGCAATATATACATCCCATAAATGAAATTAGGTGCATAAATAAAATACTTGTCTCAATGAAGAGAAATTGAGATGAAAACCCTTACCTCTTGTCCCGAATTCCATGAACATACTTTAAACTCCTATAAAAAAATATATTAATAAATTAATCAATAACATTACACATATCCATTTTCATTCACACTCTTCATAAAGAGTCATTATCTACATGAATTCTTCCTATTTTCCATATCAGGTGTTTATAGTTTTAATTGTTTGTACTAGTTTCATAATAGTAGTGTCCATGTTTTTTTATTATTTAAAAGTTAATCATTAATATATAATCTAATATATTTTAATATATGTTTCAAGATATTTTATATATTTATAATTAACTTTCATTTCATTTTTTGTTAGGAGCCACAATGATGAAATTGATGATGATCATGTTTCAGTGATTCTTAACGAATAAAAAGTGTTTTCTTAATTAATGAGTTAAATTTTGATATAAAATTTAAAAAATAAAAAACGATATTTAAAAATTTATATCATATTACACCATTAAATAAGTTCTCATAGCCATCCATGATGTAAATTCATAATATTGTTCAATTAAGTTGTTAAACTGACCCAAACATGAACACACCCTGATTTAATAAATTATTATGAGGTGGTTTACTTGTAATATCATTATAATAGAAGAATAATGATATTATTTTGTGATTATTAGTGTGATATATAATAATTATAAGTAATTATAATAAAAATTAATGGAAATGAAAGTATTACACAATTCGAATAAAAGACTATCCTCTTAGCACACTTATTTTAAATGATTTAATTAATAATGATCATTTGTTGTTCATATCATTAATAAGTTCTTATATTTTTCATAAAAAAACATTAATTATATCATAAACATAATATTTATCCTTCAATAAAATCCTTATATCTAACCTTTTATGGTGGAGAACAAAACAAAATGCGTTACGTCGTGGGGGTGGTAGTCCACACAATGCATGAACGACAATTTTTTTTAATGAATGATGTATATGAATAAAAAATGATAATACCATTAATATAGTAACATTAAAGTATATAAATGATACTAATTTCATTATATCATTGTGTTTAGGATAAATTTTAAATAATAAAATTAATAAGAAAAACTATGTAGTTGATAATACTCAAGTCGAGGACTTGGATTTTCCTTGGAAGTCTCCTTGAATTTGAAGGGCTTAGGCTAACTATGAATGACCAAAGGAATATGTTATTGGGTGAAGGATATAGGGAGAGTAAAAATATAGTGTTTAAATGAGTAATTATGATGAAATTTTTTCCTTGAAGTGGAGAATATGTTACCCATTTATAAGTGAAGGAAAGGGTAGTGTTGGGAACACCTTTACATTTTTCAATAATTCCATAACACCATTAAAGGGTAAATGGATAAAAATTGGACAAAAGTGTAACACCCCAAGCTTCCACGGTATGCTTCTCTTTGAATAATACAATAGCGTGTGTTGTACGCAACTTCGAGTTCTAACACACCACAACCAATCAAACTAGCTGTTATGAATAGTAATACCCACTTTTTAAAATTTTATAAATTTTACCTTTCAAAATGGAATTAATTTTTGGATTCAGAATATCTAAATTAGCTTAGGGTGAATTTTTGGTATTTTTCTGAAAACTTTCAATTTTTGATGAATAGTGAAAAACATTGAGTTATAGTTTAAAACAAAATTTTTATTTAAATAATTATTTATTTTATTTAAAATTTTTAGGTCAAAATAGATACATAATACCTATATAATTTCAATTTAATTCATTGGAGTTATTTTATAATAATTTTAGATATATAAAAATTTTATTGAACTTTTTACCGTCTTTTACCCACCTCCTATGAGCATTTGCAAATTTACATAAAACTTAATTTTACCGCTTCTGTGAGTTGAATTTCAAAAATCCTAGAGACACAGTTGATATTAGTAAGTAAAATGTGGTTCAATAATATGAAAATAATTTTTGGTGAATAGTAACTTTTTACTTTTATTTACCACGGTTAAAAGTAAATAGGGTAATTAAAGGTAAAAATGTTATTATTATTACCCTAACACATGTCCTAATTCTATTGGATAATTTTAATTCAACCAAAAACAACCTTATGAATAAAATATGATCCTTTAGGTCCACTTGGATTAGATTATGATATTTATTATTATTTAATTCAAAGAAGAGTTAAAAGTGTTAAATTCAAAGTTTAATAACTAAACCATTTTTAATATAGGGTTACACATAAGATAAATTAGACTATAAATATTCATTAGAAATATAAAAAGATTTAATACATAATGGTATTTTATTTATATTTTTTAGACATTAAATAATTTATTTTATTAATGACACAATGATGATGCAGTAATTACCTAATTTATGAAATATTAAAATATTTGATATCATAAATATTAAAATAAATGTAATTTGAGAATTTTTATGAATTAAATTAATTTTATAGGTTAATATGACATGTTAGGGTTAGTTATATGAATTTTTTTTGAAGTAATAATGTTGTTATGAATTTATAAAAAATAAAATATCAAATAGTGTCAAAATTGATATAAAAGAGTTTTTAAAAAAATATTATATTATTAATTGATATTATATTCCTAAAAATCTAAAGTTCAGCCAAAATACTTATATAATGATAGTTGTATCATTAATAAACCAATTGGGGTTCACTTGGAAGTATATAGTAAGTTTATTAACCATATAATATAAAAATACAAAGAGACATGGTAAATGTCAAACTATTTAAATAAGAGTTAAATCTAAAAGATAAGGTTAATATAGTGACCCAAACCTATATAAAACCTATTGGTTGAGTGATTTTCGACCCACCCCCACCTTAGACTTTAAATAATTCCTTTTGAGCCTTTATAAACTGAAAATTATTTTATTATAAAATAATATTTCTAGTTTTTCCTAAGGTGCCCCTCACCCCTCTTATAAAAGGGTACTCCCCCTTATCTCTAATTAACACCTTAAAAGTCATTTGGATCAGCCAAACTCTGCCCAAATACCCTATCAAATATCCTACCTTCATCCTAGAGGCCTTACTTTAGTTATAAAGCCAACCTAAGGATCCCTTTTGATCAAATCCAAAGGAAGAACCCGAAGAAGAGGTAAATATTTCATCACCTCTTTCAAGTTCCTTTCTTCTTCCAATTCCTCTTTCTTTTTTGTTTCCATTATAAAATATTAACTCCAGTATCTTATATATACTGTGATGTTATTATAAATATGGTACAACCATATTCATTATTCTATCCATCCTTTGAATGACATGTCACCATACATGCGTACTTACGGCTTACCGTCTCCACGTCGTGGTGTAATTGTTATTCAATACATTATTATTTGGATGGGTATAATAATGATGTGTAATTGATGTAAATAATAAATATAACATGATAATTATTCTGTATATATGATATACCATCCAATTATATATTATTTTAATATCAAAATAATGATATTGTCGCTCGTGCATACATACAGATTACCGTCTCCACGAACGCGATGAGATTCATTATTCATCGTATCCATTCAAGACTAATTTTCATTAGATGATTAAAAATAATGTTTAAATACTTAATATCATTATAAATATGAATAAGATACATCCTATCCATAACAAACATTACTTACGTAACAAAGCATATAAAGGAAAACAAATCAGTTAACACCCGAAACGACGATAATACTAAAATATTATTAACAAAGCAATATTAAAAGATCATATATGATATCATATTAATGTATATGATTATTGTATAATTTAATAACAATTATTTCACCATTATACAGGAGTTTAACCTACCCTCGACCAAGTAAAAGTACAAGGTAAGGGTTAATTTCACAATCTTTTTATTATCCGAGGTTGTTTTTACGTAAGTATCTGCTGGGACATCTTTATCATCCACATCAATGTTTCTTAAAAATGTATTTCAAAACATTTTTATTATTTACCAGACTATGGTTTAAAGTCATTTATACCCTTATTTTACTTTTTATAAAATGGTTTGAAAGTAATCTTTCTACCGCTTTCCAAACAAGGTACTTTATGACCTTTTCGACAAAATTAAGGTAAGAATTTTTTTAACTTATACGGCGGGTGTGACTATTTTCCGTCATTATAACATCGTCGAAGCTTCCCTTACAAGATTATAAAAATATTTAAAAAATAAATGTTTTATTTTATAATTATATGAATTTTCAACGATTTCAAAATAGAAAGATATATTTCTCTAAAAAAGGTTTTGATTTAATCTATGTCAACATCATTTGATGGATTTTAAGTTTATTTGAAATTGATTTATTATGATACAAAACTTCCATATTGTATTGAAGGTTTTGTGATATGTTTGACTGTGGATGTGTTATTTTTATACCATTCACGGTTTATGGATAAAGTATTGACATTTCCTATGCTAGTTTTAATACGAATGTTTATTCTATGTTGAAACCTTTTCATATGAGGAATGCATTGGACTTAGTAAGTGACGGGTGGAGCCCGCTATAGCTCCTCGATGCATCGGTAGGTCTCATGAGACAAACTATTGTCTTGGCACAAGGCCTTGACAAAATCTTATTTGTAGTCTTGGCACAAGGCCTTGACTATGTGGTTATGAAAGTCTGGCATTATGCATTCCATCATTATGAAAGTGGCTATTGATATTGCATGTGATTATTCGACTAGTAGAATATCCATGTGAATAAGTAAATGGAATTATTTGATTTTATCTTTTCCATATTATGCTGAAGTTAAAGTTTAAAAAGGCTTTTGTTTTAGTCTTATACATTGCCTTAAATGTTTATGATTATTTATGAAAGTTTCCGCTATATTGTTATCCTTACTAAGCATTTGAGCTCACCTCTTTCTATGTTTTATTTTTCCTAGGATGGGAAGAAGTATTTTATAACTGACCTGTAGGGATAGTCTGAGGGGATATGAGTGTGGTCCATGGAAACAATGTTGTTTTAGTTTTCCATTTTATGATGTAATGTAAACCTTATGAATGTATCTAGTACTTCCAAGGATAATAAACTAATCGGTCTTTCGAGACTTGATCTTTTGTGATCATGCCAATGATACGTAATAATTCACCGACTCTGTGTAACTAGGGTTGGGGCATTATAGTTGGTATCAGAGGAATTTTAGTACAAACCTTGGAAACTAGATTTAGGTAAACTCTGATTAGAGCACATATCCCTAAGATAGACTTTGAGGATTAGTATAGAAGAACTTCCTAAAATTTTGGTATTGTAGAGATCTTGTGAGTTTTCCAAGAAATAAATCCCTATCTAGATATGAGCAGGTAGAGGTGTCTCTGGCCCAAATGTACCTAGGGGTAAAACTCGAAAACACCGCTTTGAGCTTGCCTCGAATGTGAACTGGTGTATGACAACGGGCCTTGCTGCACTCTTGGTTACGACACTCTCGGGGGATATGCTTTGGATAATTCTCATTTTATTTACAAACCATTATTAAGAGTTTATGAGTATATACTTCCTCAAAGATTTTTTTTATGATTATGGATTATATCCATAAATTGTTCAGTTTATGTTAAGTATTTTACAAGTTTGGAATTATGTATTGTGATTCATAAACTAGTATAGTGTATTCCATTGTTTATAAATGGAGCCTAGTGGAAGGAATGTAAACCGTATCAATGCACGTAATCCATGTAGGGATTTCCCTCCTACTAAAAATAATTATAGTGGAGCTAGTGATGCAACTAGTGCTGATCAGCTTATCACCATACTGGGACAACTCACTCAGGTTATGAATAATAACCTTACCCATATAGAGCACCCTGATCCACAGTGTGGAGAATCAATGTTAGATCGCTTCATGAGGCAAAAACCACCAACATTCAATGGGAGTAAAAATCCATTAGTAGCTGAGCAATGGATAAATTCCTTAGAGAAAATATTCCATGCCTCTGGGAGTAGTGAAAGGGAAAAAATTGTCATGACAGTTTACCGCCTCACTAGAAATGATGATCAATGGTGGTCATTGATTCAAAACACAAAGGAAGATTATGAAGTATCACATATGGAATGGAGGGAGTTTAAAGAAATTTTATTAGAAAAATACTTTCCTTATGACCATCGAGCAGATATGGAAAGTTAATTTTTGAGTCTGAGGAAAAAGGAGGATGAGAATGTCACAAAGTAGAAGCTAACTTTACAAGGTTAGCGAGGTATTCTGTAGATTATATACGTAACCTAATAAGTAATATTGATTGTTTCTTTTATGGGTTAAAACCATTTCTTTGTCGAGAATTATTCTTACAATCCTTCTCTTCGTACAAAGATATGGTCTCTTATGCTATCAAGAAAGAAAAAGAATTCTCTAAGTCTTATGACTTTAAAGAAAAGAAAGAGAATAATAGATCTACTGAACACTCTGAAAATGGAAATAAGGTGAAGAAGGGAAAATTTGAATATCCATCCTGCAAAAAATGTGGGAATAAACACCCTGGTACTTTCCTGAAGGGAATGGGAGTCTGTTACAAGTGTGGTGAAAAAGGCCACCAATATTGTGATTTCAAGGGGAAGAAAGAGGCTATCGATGTTGAATGCTATAATTTTAGAGAAAGGTGGAATTATTCGAATGAATGTCCTAAGCGTCAGCGGAACTTACCTCAAAAAGGACAAGGGATCAAAGCCAAGCTTATGCTATCACTACTGCTGAGGTTGAAGCTCCGAAAGACATAGTGGCAGGTAATTTAATGGTTTACTCAAGTTTAGCCAATGCTTTATTTGATTCTGGATCATCGCATTATTTCATATCTTCCTAGTTTTCTAATAAAATTAGATATTTCAAATTTGATTTAACAAGGGAGTTTTCAGTCAAAAATCCTAAGGTAAGTATCATTGTAATAAAGTTTTGTGAATCAGTCCCCATTAGGGAATATAAATGTTCTTTATCTACTGATCTCATCGTCATACCCATAATTGAATTTGATATAATCCTTGGTATGGATTGGATTTCGGACCATGATACAAAAATTTATTATAAGAAGAATGAGGTTACAATTTTTGATGATGATAGGAAGTACCTTATCTTTAGAGCAGAAACGTCACCACCTCATTCTTATCTAGATCCACCCCCAGTAGATCAACTAAATTCAATTATTGGGGAGGAAGAGAATGAAATAACTATGGGTGAGGAAAGGAATGCTCAAATAGAGAATGTACCTATTGTGCAATAATATGTTGATGTGTTTCCAGAGGATTTACCTGGACATCCTTCAGAATGAGAAATTAAGTTTTCCATTGATTTAATTCTTGGTTCAAGGCCCATATCGAAGACCCCTTATAGAATGGCCACTGTGGAATTAGTGTAACTAAAGAAACAATTATAGGATTTGAGTAACAAGGGATTTATTCACCATAGTTTTTCTCCATGGGGATCCCCTGTCCTTTTTGTTAATAATAAAGATGGATCTATGAGGTTGTACATTGAATACAGGGAGATCAATGCTATAACAATAAAGAAAAAGTATCCCCTACCTCGCATTGATGATTTATTTGACCAACTTCATGGAGCTCAATACTTTTCAAATATTGACCTTCGATCTGGATATCATCAGTTGTGCATGAAGAAGGAAGACATTCCGAAGACAACATTTCGAACCAGGTACGGGCATTACGAGTTTACAATAATGCCTTTTGGATTGACTAATACACCTTCTATCTTCATGGATCTAATGAATAGGGTTTTCAAGGAATATCTTGATGACTTTGTAGTGGTACTTATTGATGATATCTTGGTATACTCCAAAATCTATTAAGATCATTAAAATCACTTGTGCATTATTCTGAAGACTCTTAGAAGACATGAATTATATAGGAAGTTTAGAAAGTGTGAATTCTGGATTCAGGAGATTTATTTTCTTGGACATATCATCTCTAAGGATGGAATATCCGTTGATCCTTCTAAGAAAAGAGCAATCCAAGAATGGCTAGCACCAATAAGTATAACTAAGGTACACAGTTTTATTGGTTTAGTAGGTTATTATCAGCATTTCGTCTAGAATTTTGCCCGATTGGCTAACCCATTAACCAAGCTCACACATAAAGGGGTGAAATTTGTTTGGACAAAAGAATGTGAAGAATGTTTTGAATAATTGAAGTGAATATTAGTCAATTCTTCTATATTGACTCTACTATTGGGGAATTATGGGTTTGTTATTTATAGTGATGCTTCAAAGAATGGACTTGGTTGTGTCCTTATGAAGAATGATAGGGTTATTGCCTATGCATCATGACAGCTAAAAATTCATGAGCAAAACTATCCTACTCATGATATTGAGTTAGCAGCTATAATATTTGCTTTGAATATTTGGAGACACTATCTCTATGATGAAAAATGTGATATTTATACTGATCACAAGAGTTTGAAGTATATTTTATCACAAAAAGAACTCAACATGAGGAAAGAAAGATGGATTGAACTACTCAATGATTATGATCGCACGATATACTACCACCCAGGGAAGGAAAATAAGGTGGCATATGCTTTGAGCAGAAAAGATCATGGAGTTTTGAATAAGATGAGAGTTGAAAGGGATCATATTTTCATGGATCTAGTAAATATGGATATGGGAATAACCATGGAAGGTGAAACATTAATTCTTTTTCAAATGGTTGCCAAACCATCTTTACTAGAAAGGATAAATAGTTCTTAGGTTGATGATGAGGAGTTTCAAAATATGATTAAAGCTGTGAATGATGGGAGATTGAGTGACTTTGTATATGAAGATGGAATTTTGAAATTTGGGAAGAGACTTTGTGTTCCCGATATACCTGATCTAAAAAGAGAATTTTTGGATGGTGCTCATAGTTCCAATTTCTCTATACACCCTGAGAGCACCAAAATGTATAGAGATTTGAAGGAACATTTTTGGTGGGACAACATGAAGAGGGAGATTGCTGATTTTGTGTCAAGATGTATGGTTTGTCAATAAGTGAAAGCTGAAAGGAAACAACCTGGAGGAGTCTTGCAACCTCTTCCCATACCTGAGTGAAAATGGGATAATATTATGATGGAATTTTTCATGGGACTAACAAATACTTCTAGAAGGAACGATGCAATATGGGTCATTGTTGATCGTCTTACCAAATAAGCACATTTTCTTACTATAAGAGAAGATTTACTACTTGAACATCTAGCAAGACTATATATTAATGAACTTGTGAGACTTCATGGAGTACCTCTATCGATTGTTTCTGATCGTGATCCACATTTTACATCAAGATTCTGGAAAAGTATTCAGAAAGCCCTGGATACTGAACTTCGTTTGAGCACTGCCTACCACCCCCAAACTGATGGACAATCAGAAAAGACTATTCAAAACTTAGAAGACATATTGAGATCATGCTCACTTGAATTTCAAGGTATATGGGATCAATATTTACCTCTGGTAGAATTTTCCTATAACAATAGCTACCATTCAAGTATTCATATGGCACCATATGAAGCGTTATACGGAAATAGATGTCACACACCAACTTGTTGGGATGATGTTGGTGAAATAAAACTCATATCCCCAGAACCTATGGAGGAAACGATGGAAAATGTTAAGGTAATCCAAAACCACATCAAAGCAGCTCAAAGTAAACCGAAGAGCTATGCTGATATCCGAAGGAAGGATTTGGAATTTCAGGTAGGAGATCATGTTTTCTTGAAGGTATCTCCATGGAAGGGTGTTATATGTTTTGATAAGAAGGGAAAATAAAGTCCCAGGTATATCGGACCTTTCGAAATTCTAGAACGAATTGGGGATATAACTTACCGTTTTTCAATGCCGACAAGTCTCTCTAAAGTTTATGATGTATTCCACGTATCACTATTGAGAAAATACATGCCTGACCCAATGCATGCACTCACCCATGAAGAATTATAACTCGAACCCAATATCTCTTATTATGAAGATCCTATCAAGATTCTTGATACAATAGAACAAGTGTTGAGAAACCGGACGACTCGTCTGGTAAAAGTTCTATGGAGAAATCATAAGATGGAAGAGGCAACGTGGGGACTGGAGGAACTTATGATTAAGAACCACCTGAGTCTTTTTACACAGTAATACTCTAGAAATTTTGAGGACGAAATTATTTAAAGGAGGGGAGAATGTAACACCCCAATCTTCCACGGTACGCTTCTCTTTGAATAATACAATAGCGTGTGTTGTACACAGCTTCGAGTTCTAACACACTACAACCAATCAAACTAGCCGTTATGAATAATAATACCCACTTTTTGAAATTTTATAAATTTCATCATTCAAAATGGACTTCATTTTTGGATTTGGAATATTGAATTTATCTTAGGGTGAATTTTTGGTATTTTTCTGAAAACTTTCAATTTTTGATGAATTGTGAAAAACACTGAGTTATAGTTTAAAAAAGAATTTTTATTTAAATAATTATTTATTTTATTTAAATTTGTTTTAGGTCAAAATAGATAAATAATACCTATATAAGTTAAATTTAATTCATTGGATTCAGTTTATAATAATTTTAGATATATAAAAATTTTATTGAACTTTTTACTGTCTTTTACCCACCACCTAGGAGCATTTGCAAATTTACATAAAATTTAATTTTACCGCTTCTGTGAGTTGAATTTCAAAAATCCGAGAGACACGATTGATATCAGTAAGTAAAATGTGGTTCAATAAGATGAAAATAATTTTTGGTGAATAGTAACTTTTTTACTTTTATTTACCATGGTTAAAAGAAATAGGGTAATTAAAGGTAAAAATGATATTATTATTACCCTAAAACATGTCCTAATTCTATTGGATAATTTTAATTCAACCAAAAACAACCTTAGGAATAAAACATGATCCTTTAGGTCCACTTGGATTAGATTAGGACATTTATTATTATTTAATTCAAAGAAGAGTTAAAAGTATTAAATTCAAAGCTTAATAACTAAACCATTTTTAATATAGGGTTACACATAAGATAAATTCAACTATAAATATTCACTATAAATATAAAAATATTTTATACATAATTGTATTTTATTTATATATTTTAGACATTAAATAATTTAATTTATTAATGAAATAATGATGATGTAGTAATTACCTAATTAATGAAATATTAAAATATTTGATATTATAAATATCCAAATAAATGTAATTTGAGACTTTTTATGAATTACACTAATTTTATAGGTTAATATGACATGTTAGGGTTGTTTAGATGAATTTTTTTCTAAGTAATAATGCTGTTATGAATTTAGAAAAAACAAAATTCCAAATAGTGTCAAAATTGACATAAAAGAGTTTTTAAAATAAATATTATATTATTAACTGATATTCTATTCCTAAAACACTAAATTTCTTCCAGAAGACTTATATAATGATAGTTGTATCATTAATGAACCACTTGGGGTTCGCTTGGAAGTATATATTAAGTTTATTAACCATATAATATAAAAATAAAAAGAGACATGGTAAATGTCAAACTATTTAACTAAGAGTTAAATCTAAAAGATAAGGTTAATATAGCGACAAAAAACTATCTAAAACCTATTGGTTTAGTGTTTTTAGACCCATACCCACCTTAGCCTTTAAATAATTCATTTTGGATCCTTTAGAAACCGAAAATTATTTTATTATAAAATAATATTTCTAGCTTTTCCTAAGGTGCCCCTCACCCCTCTTATAAAAGGGCACTCCCCTTCTCTCTAATTCACACCTTCAAAGCCATTTGGCTCGGCCAAACTATGCCCAAATACCCTATAAACTATCCTCCATTCATCCTATAATCCTTCATTTAGTCAGAAATCCAACCTAAGTATCTCTTTTGATCAAATCCAAAGGAAGAACCCGGAGAAGAGGTAAATATTTCATCACCTCTTTCAAGTTCCTTCCTTCTTCCACTTCCTCTTTCTTTATTTTTTCCATTATAAAATAATAAATCCAGTATCTTATATATACCATGATGTTATTATAAATATGGTACAACCATATTCATTATTATATCCATCCTTTGAATGACATGTCACCATACGTGCGTACGTACGACTTACCGTCTCCACGTCGTGGTGTAATTGTTATTCAATACATTATTATTTGGATGGGTATAATAATGATGTTTAATTGATGTAAATAATAAATATAACATGATAATGATTCTTTATATATGATATACCATCCAATTATATTTTATTTTAATATCAAAATAATGATATTGTCGCTCGTGCATACGTACAGATTACCGTCTCCACGAACGCGATGAGATTCATTCCCCATCGTATGAATTCAAGACTAATTTTCATTAGATGATTAAAAATAATGTTTAAAGACTTAATATAATTCTGAATATGAATAAGATACATCCTATCCATAAAAAACATTACTTATGTATCAAAGTATATAAAGGAAAACGAATCAATTAACACCCGAAACGACGATAATACTAAAATATTATTAACAAAGAAATATTAAAAGATCATATATGATATCATATTAATGTATATGATTCTTGTATAATTTAATAAAAATTATTTCACCATTATACAGGAGGTTAACCTACCCTAAACCAAGGAAAAGTACAAGGTAAGGGTTAATTTCACAATCTCTTTATTATTCGAGGTTGTATTTACGTAAGTATCTCCTGGGACATGTTTATCATCCACATCCATGTTTCTTAAAAATGTATTTCAAAACATTTTTACTATTTACTAGACTATGGGTTAAAGTCATTTATACCCTTATTTTAAATTTTATAAAATGTTTTGAAAGGAATCTTTCCGTCGTTTTCCAAACAAGGTACTTTAGGACCATTTCGACAAAATTAAGGTAAGAATGTTTTTTAACTTATACGGCAGGTGCGGCTATTTTCCGCCATTATAACATCATCGGAGCTTACCTTACAAGCATATAAGAATATTTCCATAATAAATGTTTTCTTTTATAATTATATTATTTTTTAATGATTTCAAAATAGAAAGAGATATTTATCTAAAAAAGGTTTTGATTTCATCTATGTCAACATCCTTTGATGGATTTTAAGTTTATTTGAAGTTGATTTATTATGATACAAAACTTCCATATTGTATTGAAGGTTTTGTGATATGTTTGAATATGGATGTGTTATTTTTATACCATTCATGGTTTATGGATAAAAGTATTTACATTTCTTATGCTAGTTTTAATATGAATGTTTATGCTATATTTAAACCTTTTCATATGAGGAATACATTGGACTTAGTAAGTGACGGATGGAGCCCACTATAGCCCCTCAATGCATCGGTAGGTCTCCTGAGACAAACTGGTTTCTTGGAACAAGGTATTGACAAAATATTATTTTTAGTCTTTCCAAAAGGCCTTGACTATGTGGTTATGAAAGTCTAGCATTATGCATTCTATCATTATGAAAGTGGCTATTGATATTGCATGCGATTATTCGACTAGTAGAATATCCATGTGAATAAGTAAATGAAATTATTTGATTTTATCTTTTCCATATTATGCTGAAGTTCAAGTTTAAAAAGGATTTTGTTTTAGTCTTATACACTGCCTTAAATGTTTATGATTATTTATGAAAGTTTCCACTATATTGTTATCCTTACTGAGCATCTGAGCTCACCCCTTTCTATGTTTTATTTTTCCTAGGATGCGAAGAAGTATTTTATGACTGACCTGTAGGGATAGTCTAAGGGGATATGAGTGTGGTCTATGGAAACAATGTTGTTGTAGTTTTCCATTTTATGATTTAATGTAAACCTTATGAATGTATCTAGTACTTTCAAGGCTATTAAACTAATCGGTCTTTCGAGACTTGATCTTTTGTGATCATACCAATGATACATAATAATGCACTGACTCTGGGTAACTAGGGTCGGGGAGGTACAAAAAGCATAGGTAAAACATGTATTTTTTATATAGAAATCTCAAAAATTCATTTCTAATCACATTTTTTATATGTTTTAGCCCCTTATAATAGGTTAAACTCAATTTTCATCTTTTTTACTTTTACCTTGGTAATTAATTTATAACCATAGTAATTAATTTTAATAAAAAAGATTAAGATTGAAATTTTTACCTATTTTGATACATATAATTTAAAATTTTTAAATCATTTTATCAAATAAAATTTATAAATATCAGAAAATTTAATTTAAAAAAAAACACACTTAGTCTAGTAAAAGCAGCTTTTAGAAAAATAACATTTTTAAGCTTGAAATTTATATATAAGATAAAATTATCATGGATATTTATTTTAATAGAATAAATTGATTTATTATAAAAAATAAATTGTATGAGTCTTTCAAGGCAAGCCAAAACCAAATCTATTGAAAATGATTTATTTTAATGAAAAATTCTTAAAATTATTTCTATAGTAAAGTAACATTTTAATTAGTTATAAAAATGTATGGCATAGGTTTTATATCTAAAAATAATATTTAAAAATTTATAATTTTATCCCTTAAATTCACATTTTATTAATTTAATGGGTTTCAAATATTCTAGGTTATTCTTACATAGTGATAAAATCATAGAAATTATAATTTTTGTAAATCCCACATTTGTCGACTAAAAATGATTTTTTTAGGAAATGACAAAAAATTATTAATAAGTAAATTTTGAAATTATTAATTCAAAAAATGAAGTTAATCTTATTAATTTAAAATTAAAAAATTAAAAAATTTAGTTTTTTAATAAAAGCATAAAATATAATGAAAAATTATTTTTATTAAAAAATGACATTTTAAAATATTTATTGATATTATTCTTACTTCATATCATTTAAAAACTAAATTGGAACTAACAAATTCTTAATATCAAACATAATTTATCATTAATCATATGTTTCTTTAAAATAATTTTTTTATCTCATAACATGATTGTTTTTAAAAAATATACTTTTCTAAACAATATATGATCTTATTAGTCATTTTAGGTAAATTAATTATGTTTTATTCATACTAAATGTAGTATTTATTTTATTTATACATTGATTTAATAAAATAATTTTCCCTATTAATTCCCACTAATTCAACGACTATGTTTTAATGGTCATATTTTATCTAAATATATCATGGTTTTTTTTAAGTTCGGTGTAGCGTGCAGAGCAGTTATCAAACAAATTGAATTATTTAAAGGTAATAATATATTATAAATTTGAGGTGTTATATTCCCCCCTAAATAAATTGCATCCTCACAATTTTACTCATACGATCAGAGTAATTTCTATAGGGAATACACAATTAACCATATACTTCTAGATGATCATGGATTTATTTAGGATGTGGAATGTTATTTATCTATATAAAGAATCATTAAAAGAACTTTATAAAGAGATATAACCCATTACAAATTTCACATAGAATTATACTAAGGTATTTTTATCTATATCCATAGTTAATAACTTCCATCAAATACTAAAAATGATTTATATGATAATCATACCACTTGGGGTTTTATAATTCAATATCTAGTAGTTAGTGAAAACTTACATGACATAAGAATTTAGAAAATATTTTTTGAAAACTCACAATAGAATTCATTTGTATTAGTTACATTGTCTTTTCCATTTTTCCATTTTTTTATGACCACTTACCTCATTGGCCCTTGGATTGGGACATTGAGTCACATAATGCCCAACTCTCTTTCAATTGAAGAAATAGATTTTTATAGCTTCTCACTTTGCATTACACTTGTGAGTTTGTTGACCTTAAAATCCAAATTTATATGATTTACCCATCCCTTTAAGGTAATTCTCCCACACTTATTCCTACATCTTTTACATATAAGAAACTGAATCATTTTTTCTTTTACTATCATTATACCTTGATCATATATGAGACTCCATATTTATCTTCCTTGGTATTTTTGGGACTTCAAATATGTTCAAATTATTATTAATATTTTGTTATAATTCATTTGAAATAATCATAAGGTTTCTCACTTTAAATCCCATTTTTATGGGTTTTTCATTGAGGTAATATCTAAATTGTCCCTCACACCCATTGTTCCTTCTAGTTCTAGCCATTACTAAAGCTAAAAGAGTTAACATGAGTCATTACAATTATGTGTGAATTATTATAAATAACCATAAGAAAATTTAACCTCAATATTTCTCACTTTATACATTATCATGTTAGCCTATAGTTCTTATAAATAAACTTGTATCAGACTTAGTTCAACATATATCACTCTCATATATCATTCTTGGTTCAATCTAGGTTACGTTGATTTGGTTCTCTCATACTTATTAACCAAATACTTAAAAAATAGAGATCCCAAATTACCATGATCATTCTTAAAATATATAAAACCTTATAATCATTGAAATATATTATATCCAAATCCAACTTATCCTTCCTCAAACAACATTAATCATACACCCAAGTGTGTATACACCCTAATCATATACTCTCAATAACATACCTATCCCAAAACCTATTTTAATCTCTAACACATTTAACCAAAATGAGATTATATATTCCTCCAAAAATTAACTCTATATTTAACCCCCAAATGGAATTAACAACTAGTTCGTTAGGTCACACACACTAGTCACTATATATCATAATCCCAAAAATGAGATAAACTTAACAAAAAATATCATGAATCGATTATCAATCCTAAGGTTACCAATACTATCTAACTTAATTCTTCAAAATCAAACCACCCTTTATTATCTCATTATCATGTGTATATTAAACTTAAGAGTTATACATACTTCAATCACGTGTTCTTTAATAGTTAGTCCCAAAAATATAACCTTGTAATGGAATATATTTTCATGATTATTAATACCATTTAATATATATCACCATATCTTTAAATAAAAAACTACTAAAGTATAATCCTTATATGTTTCACATAATCCTTAAGAACACTTATAATATACCAAAACTCAATTGATAAACATCACATCATTAATTAAAATAACTCAGAGTATCAAGAATTAATTTATATTATGACTTAGACCTCACTATCTCAGTTAAGACTAGGAAATTCACCTTTTCCATCATAATAGTCATATACTAAAATTCATAACCATTTAAGTATGCTCCCTTATTTGGTTATAAGACATAGTGTTTTCTAGGTACCTTTCTCAAATTCATTCTTGTGATCCTATTTCAACCAAATACTAAAAACAAAATGGTTATGATAATATCCAAAATATGAATATTAAAACATCAATATGAATATGTCTTCCCTTATGATACTTTTAACATATGACACTTTTGGATCAAATTACAACTATCCTTGTTCAATCCTAGGTTATCCATGGTAATTTTTCTATTAGGTTATATAACCTAATTATTCAATATCATTATTAAATAATTTATAATGATTCATAAAGTTAATGTTATTAACTAAATCACATACCCTGTGTGAAAAGGCCCATGTAAGATCAATGTAATCACTGAGAGAGGGAGGGGTGAATCAGTGATATATTTTTATTTTATTTTATCTTTATTATGAAAAAACATTCACCTAATACTAAATATTTATCAATTTTTTGAAAACCAAACATTCAAACAAAACCATAGGAACGAAATTATTTAAAAGGTTCACTACTCAACAAGATTATCTATTCCTTGGCATGGTTTGTAATAATCAAAAAACCACCCAATCCACTAGAAAACAATATTTTTTAGTAGTTAAAACAAGTGGGAAATACCCTTACACTTTCATAACACTATGATCAATACAATAGTGAATGTTATTATCCTATAATGAATGATGTAAATAGTTTTTTGCAACAAGTTTAGAAACCTTTACCAACAGGTTCAGAACTTTGTCACTGTAATGCTTAGAAAAACATCAATTTTTTTATTCTTCAAGAAAAATTCTTCAATTTCATACCAAATAAAAGGTAAGAACTTATTCTATAAAATTTATAAAACATCCAGTCTAATCAATTTTTCTGATTTTTTTTCCAAAAACAAGTCTAATTTGTTTTTCTATAGAGAATCAAAACCCAACTCTTCCCTTCTTCATTATTTTTCCAGAATTTGTTAGTCTGATTGTTTGGTATGATTTGATGAATCTTTTCCACTACTTATTTGATCATGTATTCTATCTATAAACCTATTTTAAGACAAAAATCTAGTGCTACAATTCTTATATATATGAATAGTGTATCTTTATGTTGTATTTGTACCCCTTTATATAGGTTCTCTCAAAAAACAATGGTGAGAAATCAAAATAATTTTCCCACTCAATGAATTTTCATAATTTAAAACTCTTACTCTAATTGAAACCAAAAAATCTTCTCAAACCTTATAGAATTTTCTTAACCCTTCAAGGAAACTTTATCAAAACTATCTTCAACAAAAAAAATTCATCAAAAAAATTTGTTCAGGAAAATATTGACTAAAATATATCAGTCTAAAACTTTTTTTATCATTCTAGTTATCTTGACCCAATTAAAAAATTTAAACAAAATTATGATTGATTTTATTATTATGCTGACTGAAAAAATTTGATAACTTCATTGAAACTTCTTGATGTCTCACCTTTTTATCCACTTTCTTAAAATTTTCAATTACCCCTCATTTTGATGAAATTGTGTTTGATGAAACTCATCATCCGATGAATTATCAGTGCCAAATAGATCATCTAATAAAAATGATCTCAATAATCATAAAACTTGAATATTTCAGCCAAATTCTATGTCAGATATAAAGAAAAAAAAATTATATCTTTCAACATCTTCTTTATCTAATCAACTTCTATGGTGAAACAATTTAGAATTTCTTCATATATTTAGATAATAGAAAAAAATGACATTCTCCTTTGTCTTTTCTTAGATATTAAAATCTAACATCTCAACCCTCTTCATATTTATTTCACATTAGTAATGCCTCAACAAATTAGAACTCAGAAACTAAAAATTAAGACTTTCCAAATGAAAAGAATTTCTGATGATTCGAGTTCGATTAGGTTAATTTGATAACTTTCATCTGAGGAATGTGACAGATCAAAAACATTTCAATAAAATTAAAACTTCTAGTATTCAAACAACTTCTGTGTTCATTGCTTCTTGATCAGATGATCTGTATCCAGAAAACATCAACATCATAGATTAACCATAAATTTACAATTATTTTTTCTTCCACAAACTCATTTTTGTATAAGGACTTATTCATGATGTTTATAACATTGAGGTAGACATATCAACACCATATTTTTTTTTATTTTGAACATCTATTATGACATTTTTAATCTGGTACTTTTTCCTAGTCCATTCTGAAAGGCTCTATTCTGGAAATATAGGATCAAAGCAAGAACACCCACAAAACAACATTTATAATTGAAGACTTAAATATATTGAATTTAATAAGAAATATATGTATAATCATATATGTATGATACTCCTTATGATAAATATAATATAAAAAGTGAGGTGATTTTTTTATAAAGACAATAAAAAACAAAATATTTAACAAAAAAAAACAAACATCCATCATTCTGAAAAACATCTTCAGCCAACTTCCAGCAATCCGAAAAACATCTCCAACCAACTTGGTCCCAAAAATATCCCCCTTTTTATTTTGTTGTTAACTAAGAATCATAAATCAAAAAAAATTTGTAACTCAAGATATAAATCACTTATAAAAAATTCTAAGCCTACGTGAGTGAACGTAATGTAGGAAACAAGAATCATTGAATAGAAAAAACCATGTTGTCCATAAGCAGTGACTTAGAAAAAACTTATTGAACATTACATCTTATCTTCAAAACTTTTAAAATTTAATCTCTTAATTTTTTTTTTCAAATTTCTTTTAAGAACAAATTTGTTTCCTATAATCAATTTAACATACTATTAAAATAGTTCAAACATTCACACGCTGAGATCGCATCTCAGCCCTTTTAAAAACTCCACCTAAATACATGATTTCCTTATAAGGTTTAACACATACCAATGTATAGTTATAATAAAAATCATTTTTATACCCATTGAAAACAATATCAAAATACAAGATGATATAGGGAATAGAAAAACATACCTTAACCTTGTAGAGAGGGAGGATGGTTTTCCATTTTCAAACTCAATTTATAAAAATCTTCATTTGGTAAAGGTTTTGTAAATATGTTAGCAACTTGTTCTGCTGTAAGAACATATTATAACTTGATTTCATTCTTCTCCACATACTCTTTGATAAATTAATATTTGATATCAATATTCTTTGAGAAATAATTATGCACTAAATTTTTAATGATATTAATAGTACTTTGATTATCACAACCCAAGAGAAGAGGTAACTTGAATTCAACTTTCATATCTTCCAACTGAGTTTTCATCCACATAAGTTATGTTGTAGCTAGATTGGAGGAAATATATTTATATTTATACATACTAAGAGTTAAATAATTTTTCTTTTTAGTATGACAACTCACAAAACCTTCCCCTAGAAAGAAAACTCCACCAAATGTAGATCTTATATCGTCTACACTTCCTACCCAATCAACATCTATATAACCAAACAAATAAATTCTTCCCAATATGTCACATTTTATGATGAAATCTATTATGCCTCTAATATATTTGAGAATTTTTTTCCTATTAAGAGATAAAATTATTTTAGAGAACTTTGGAATATTTCACATAAAGTAACAACATATACAATATTTGGTCATGGAGTAGTTAGATATAAAAAACTTACAATGAACTTAAACAATTCCTTAGAATTATCTTCCTTTCTATCTCCATATTTATACAACTTGGTTCTAACTGAAATTGGTGTGGAAATAGGTTTTTAATTTTCCATTCCAAAATTCTTAAGAATTTCCATAGTATACTTTTCTTGAGATAAAACAAAAATATTTCTTATTTTGTGATATTTGTAAGCCAAGAAAATATTTCATTTCACCAAGCATTGAAATTTAAAATAACTTCTTCATCTATTCAGAAATTTTTTATAAGTTCCTTCATCATTCCCAATAAATATAATATCATTAAAATAAACAATTAAAATGAGAGATATCTTCTAATTTTATTTGATATAGATATTACTGTCAACTCTTCCTTTATTAAAGTTTAGCTTCCTTAAGTAGACATCCAATTTCGAATACTAAGTTATTAGATATTACTTTAACCCATACAAATACTTCTTCAAATTTCACACATAACTTTCATCCTTTACAATTATAAAGACACATGGTTGTTCAATATAAGCTTCTTCATCAAGCTCTACATTAATAAAATAGGACTTAACATCCATATAAAAAATTATATAACCTCATTTTTTATAAATTGAAATAAAGATTCTGATTGTTTCTAACCTTGATACAGGAGAAAAAATATCATCAAAATCAATTAATCCAATTTGTTAATAACCTTTGCAAACAAATGTTCTTTATTTATTATCACTTAACCATCTCCATTCAACTTGTTTCAGAACACCCACTTTGTATCGATAATATTTTTATTATTTGTTTTGGTTACAAGTTTCCAAGTATCATTATTATCAATCTGATCTAAATATTTATTCATAACATGAATCCACTCTTGATGATCAAAAGATTCATTAACATATTTTGTCTTAACTTTTGAATATAAGGAAGTATGTGGAACAAACTTTGATGTTATTATCATTTTAATTTTTTTTATTGATCACCAATGATGTTTTGTACTTACACCTATTTCCTAATCCTAGGATGATATGTACAAAGTTCTTCCTCATCACTAGAAATAGATAAGTTTGAATCTTCTATTTGTGTGGCATCACCATTGTTGGAATTCTTTTCATGTTTCTCAACTATATCACCCCCCCATTTTTCTTATCTGCATGTGTTTGTGAAAATTATTTTTCAAGAACTTTTAGATTATAAGAATCAAACAACTTCCCTATTTCTTTGTTGAAACATATATACCCTCTAACATTAGAATCATATCTGAGAAAAATTCCATCTTCACCTCTTTGATCAAATTTTCCAATATTTACACTTTTGTTTTTTATGATGTAGAGACTCTAAAAAACCCCTTAAGCGTTTTAAACTTGGAATTTCATTATAGAACATTTCATAAGGATTCATATCAGAACTTGGTATGTAGAAACACCAATTATGAATATAAACTGTTGTACTCATTTCCTACCTCCATAATCAGTGATAAATACCATGATAGATCAACATTGTACATACCATATCCACCAAACTTATTTTATTTCTTTCAGAAACACCATTTTGTGGTGGTGTGTAAGGTTCACTGAACTCATGACAAATACCATGTTTTTCAAGATAATTTTTGAATACTTTATTTTTTTATTCACCACCATTATCTTCTCGCAACTTCTTCACAAAATATTTTCATTCCTTTTACACTTTTATCCTAAAAATATTAAACATTTTTATATATTAAAATTCGTGTTTCAAATATTTGATATATGCAATGAGAGTAAAATCATCAATGAAATAAATAAAGGACTTATATATGAAATTATATTATTTTCTCATTCGCATATAAATATCATAAAAAATCAGCTCCAGGGGATGATTTGAATGAATTTAAACTTCATTATGCATTGAGTTTGTAATCTTCCCTTTATGAAAAATAGAACAACACCAATATCTTATTCTTGTCATATTAGGAATATCATAAACACTATATTCCTTTTTTATATTTTTCATATTCATCTAACACATATGTCCCAAAATTTTATTACACAATTGATTTTCTTTCATCATGATTAAATAACAAGAATTTTGAACATCACTAACTTGAAAAAAGTCCCCCTTTGTATGTTGGCCTCTCATAACAACTTTCCCATATTATACTCTTTTAAAAAAAACCAAATTTTCTTAAAAAAACTTCATTAAATTCACCACAGTGTTGTGAAACACTTAACAAGTTGTGTTTTAGCCTATCCACAAACAAGGTATTTTTGGATTTTAAATTTTATTCCCCAATAATAGTAGATATAACACCTTTGATTCTTAGCGATTTATCATTTCCAAACCTCATTGTTCCTTCTTTAAATTATTTCACAATCTTAAAAATCTTCAAATATTTTTTCATATGTGGAGATCACCCACTATTAAAAATATAGGGTTGTTCTCCTTTTGTATATTTGTGATAATTTTCCATAACAATATCCTTTTTTTAAATTTATATTTCTTTACATATATCTTTTGAGAATTGTTATAATTTTTTTCTGGTAATAAAACAAAACACCATTTTACAAGATGTCTAGGCTATTCACATATTTCAAAAATAGTTTCCAAAGGTTGGAATCTATTTTTAAACTTCATAGTAACTTTCTAAGGATCCCTTCTTTGAGTGTAATGAATCCCCCTAATAATTTTCTTCTAGTTACTCATGGTATTATTTTAGTGTGTTTGAATGAACCAACACATATTTTCTATATGAAAAAATCCACCACAATACCATCAGTATCCATAAAATAATATCTTTCGCCACAACTTCCATAACACTTGGAGTTATAAATTTTTTTTTCAACAACTTTCTTACTTTCCACATTAGAAAATTGTTGAGCCTCATAATTTATGATATCACTTGAAACTTTATTATTCATCTTGGATTTATTCCCATATTCTATAGAATTATTAGTAGTAGCAACATTTTATTCAACCTTATAAATTTTCAAAACATCTGAATTTTAAACTTTGTTGGTTTTGGCTATATACATGATTTTATAAACTTTCATAATATCAGGAACATATTCATTTTTATTTTTAAACTTTGATGATAAATTTTGTTTATATTTCTCATCTTCACACTTCTTATAATTTTCACCAATTTTAGAAATAGTTTTTTTGAAACTTGTAACTCCCTAATCAGTTTTAGAGAGTTTTTTGACCAGGTTTTAATCCTTCCTCCTTAAATTTTATATTTACTTAAAGTTATTAATTAATATTATTTTTATTTTAAATATATTTATTAAAATGATCAATATCTTCCAGCAACATAGATTTATCTTCAAGAGAATATTCTTGAATATTTTATATTGAACTTTCCTTTTTCAACTTATTGATTTCTATCTCAAGTATTACAACCTTTCAATGAAATTCTTTCAACTTTATTTTAGGGAAAATTATAATCGAGCATCTTATTCTGAAATACTAATTTTATAACCAAAAAACTCTTCATCATTTACTTTTGTAATAAACATGTTTTTTGCAGCAACTTTAGTGAATTTTTTAGTTTCAACTTCACTATCATCATCTTCTTCATACTTAGAAAAAAAATTCTCCTTTTTTATTTGGAGAATTTTTTATATTTTAATTTGGAATAAGATTTATATTTCTTACCATGTTTCTTAAAATATCTTTTTTAATTTCAATCATCTTTATTTCTTTCTTCTTCATCCTTTATTTGAGGAAAATTTTGTAGCAAAATGACCAATAGCTCCACAACCAAATCATTTTAGTGGTAACTTCCCTTTGTAATTTCCTATGGCTATTTTCATATTTTTAGAAGAAAAATAAAAAAAATTATCAAGATTTTTACTATCCTCATATTTTGTGTTCGATTCATCAACTTATTTATCTTCAATAATCTTCTTAGATTTTTCTTACTTGATATCTTTGAAGGAAATTTCTCGATCTAATTTTTATTTTCTTTTAATAAATTTATCTATTCTCATTTAATATGTAATGAGAGTGATATGAAATTTATCTAAAGATAGAGTTTCAAGATATCTATCTTCCAAATAAGAAACCTTGGAATCAAACTTGTCAAGAAAAATTTATATGATATTCACAACAATAGTTGAATCTTATATATTTTCACTAAGACATCTTATGCTAGTTACAATATAATTTACCATTGTGATAGAGTCTCTAACAGATTCATAGTCACCCATTTTGAGATCTTCATAATTTAGTGTCCAGATTTGTGACTTTTCCTTATTCACCTTTACATTGCATTCATACATATTTTTAACTTTTCCAAAATACATTTGGTAGTTCCAAATCC
Source organism: Viscum album (assembly GCA_963277665.1). NCBI lineage: Eukaryota > Viridiplantae > Streptophyta > Magnoliopsida > Santalales > Viscaceae > Viscum > Viscum album. The sequence goes on from OY728147.1 coordinate 311,050,835, forward strand.
CTTCACTCTAAGAAACTCACTTTTAGAGAGTGATAAAAGTTAATCATTTTTTTCCATTCCATCATTCTATAGATTTTTCTTATTAATAGTTGTAAGAGTAATATTCTTAGAATGATGAGAAAATCCATCTATAGAAGCCTCTATAACATAATTAGCAAGGGATATAAGATATGAAAACATTCTATCTTTCCAGATATGATAGTTATTTCTATAAAGAAATAGAATCTCCTTACTGTTCACACAATTCAAATTATCCATAACAACTTATATTCAAACTTTATCAAAGTAATAAATGAAGGTAGCCTTTTCTCTGATAATAATTGAAAAGGACCACAAAAGATCAATGTAATAATTGAGACAGGGAGGGGGTGAATTAGTGATATATTTTTATTTTATGTTATCTTTCTTATGAAACATCCTTCACCCACTATTAATGATTTATCACTTTTCTGAAATCCATACATTCAAACATAACCATAGGAGCACAAGAATTTAATAGGTTCACTACTTAACAAGATTATCTAGTATGTGGAATGGTTTAGAAGTAATCCAATACCACAAAATCCACTAGAAAATAGTCCTTTTTGAGTGGCTAAAACATATAGGAAATGCCCTTACACTTTCATAAAACTATGATAAATACAATAGTTAATGTAATTATTCTAGTATGAAATATTTAAATAGAATTATTTAACAAGTTTAGAAAACTTTATTGATAGTTTTAGAACTTTGTCACTATGTTGTTTCAACAAGATTAACTTTTTTTATTCTTTAAGAATAGTTCTTAAATTTCATACCCCATATAACGTAATAAATTCTTCTTTTAACTTCATACAAAATTTTATTTGATCACTCTATCTGATTTGTTTGTCTGATTCATTTGTTTTGTAAACAAGTCTGATTAGTTTTCTTGAAGAGATTTAGAAACCAAATATTTCCATATTTTTTATTTTCCCAGAATCTTTCAGTAAAATTGTTCAGTTCGATCTGATGAATCCCGTACACTATATATCTGATCACATTTTCCATCTAAAAACTAGTTTGAATCCAAAAATCCAAAGCTCCACTTATTTTACATATGAACAGTGTATCTATAATTTATACTTGCACCCATTTATACTGGTTCACTTGAAATATAAATGGTGGGAACTTGAAATAATTTTCACACTTAATAAACTTTCAAAAATAAAAACTCCTCAACAAATTGAAACAAAAAAACCTTTTAACCATTCTATACTCTTATAAACCCTTAAAAAAACATCAACACAATTTTATTAAATAAAAAAAATTTCATACAAAAACTTTTTCTGGAAAAAACATATCTTGAAATATCTCTATCTGAAACATTTTTTATCATTTCAGTTCTCTTATAATAATTAAAAATAAGTAAAACAAAATTCTTCTTGCTCTGATGCTTCAAGAAAACTGAAAAAATTTGACAACATCATTGAAACTTCAAAATGTGTCACCTTTTCATCCACTTTCTTCATCTATTCAATTTCCCCTTAGTCTGATGAAACTGTGTCTGATGAAAATCAGTATTTGATGAATTATCATTTACAAATAGATCACCCACTCAATCATTATTAATTAGTTTTTCTAATAGTTGGATGAAAAATACTAATCCGATGGATTTGTGTTTGAATCTTGTCTGGTGAATCAGTATATAAATCTCCTCTGATTGATCAATGTCTACATATCCTCAAATTTATCAAAACCACATGATCTCAGTAATTAAAACACTTCCAGATTTCATTCAAATTCTGTGACTGATAACAAACACAAACATTTCTATCTTTCAACAACTTCTTCATATGATAAATGTTTTTGGTAAAGTAACTTTGAATTTCTTTCTATATTTGGTTAATAGAAAAATTATCTTTACCTTTGTATTTTCTTATATATTCAAGTATGATATCTCAACCCTCTTCATATTTCTTCCACATATACAACACCACAACAACTCATAACTTAGAAACTATAAATAAATACTTTCCAAAAAAAGAAGCGTTTGATGATTCGATTCTGATTAGGTGTGTCTGATAACTTACATCTAATGAACCAGGTATAATAAAAAACATTTATATCAAATTAAAACTTATAGTTTTTAAAAAAATTATGTGTCCAGTGCTTCTTGATTAGATTATCTACATCCAAAAAACTCCAACTTCATAGAAACACCAAAAATTAAAATTTATTTTTTCTTCTACAAACTCATGATTATATCATGAATTCTTTATGATGTTTAGAAAATTGATATTGTCATAACATCATCTAATTTTTTATGTTAAAAATATCTTATTAAATTTTAAATCTGGTACTTTTTTCTAATCCATTCAAAAAATATCCATTCCGAAAAGATAACACCAAAAGCAAGAACACCCAAAAAACAACATTTAGAACCAATGACTTCAATAGATGGAATTTCATAATAAATTTATGTCTGATTTTATGAATTTTATATTCCTTCATCAAATCACTAGAATATACAAATTGAGGTGATTTTTATTATATAAAAAAACAAAACATTTAGGAAAAAAATATCCATCAATCCAAAAAACATCTTCATCCAACTCCCAACAATCCAAAAAACATCTCCAGCCAACTTGGTCCCAACACCATGAGTGTCTTTCTAAGTGTATAGTATTGGGCCCACTCATTACGCATTAGAGTGATGATTAATTCAATTCTCAACCGACCCTTTTTGGTGTGATTATCCCTAAGTGCATCTATAACACAACCATATCCACTTTCTAGTATCCAGATAGAGATTATTTCTAGAAAAAACAACATAATATCTACTTTAACAAAACATAAGGATATTATATAATACTTAGACTTATTACTAGGGGTTTAACCAAAGTTTACTGATCCTAATCCACAAATAAAATATGCATCACTACCTTAACATTTAATCATATACTTATCCAAAAAGGTTATATATACCATTGAACTTATGATCAACCCTAACTTATCAACAATTAAATTACACTCAAGAAACATCCTAATCCCCAAAGTTATCTAAACCTTTCATTTGATACCAATTATGATTCCCTAGACCTGTACTCCCAGATTAGATTCTCATTAACACACACATTACATTATTTTATTGATACCAGCTATAAAATCCTAGATATAAATAACTTTAATTACAAAATAAAAATGATTATTACATCTCTTACATTTAAGGGATATTTTTTAGGTTTAATGATTTAGAGAATTAGGAGACAACATAAACTAATAAATCACATGTTCTTTGTATCAAATTGACAATTATCCTATTATATATGAAGATAATTAATTCATGAAAATATTTAATGTCTCCCACGAATTTTTTCACACATGATATCCTTAAAAACATGTAACCTATACTACTTTTCTCTATAACATGGGGAAATAGAAAACATAAAAAGTGGTGAGATAAAACAATCATTAAGGGAAACATATATTGAAGAAATCATGACATAAACATGGAAGATGTATTATGATAGAAAAAGGTAAAAAACATGAATCCATAATCAAATTGAAACTAGGATAATTCTATATCAATGAGAATAAATGAAAACATGGATATCAATAATACCAATCTCATACTGATACAATGGATAATGCTGGACATCCAAAACCAGCTGTCAAGTCCTTGTTCCAAGAAACTTTACTTATTTTCAAGACCACAATAAATACATATAAGTGTTCAAGATTTTTCTAAGACAATATCCTATTATGGGAAAAGGAATACACTAAAACCCAATCTATTTTGTTTCATGATACCTATTGATGCATCAAGGGGCTATATAATTTTGAGCCTCATCCGCCACTTGTATAAGTCTAATGCATCCACTATAAGTGAGAATGAATAAAAATACATAATAAACCTTGGTAATAATCATACATATTGAAATAAAAAATACACAATTCCAATAATTTTCCCCATGTTAATAGAAGGGATATCTTGATCATAACCCATATGGAGGAAGAAGGTGGATGGATAAACAATACATAGTCAACTTTCCAATAACAATTCATATTAGAATGAAAATAATTTCCCCTATTTAAATATAATATCATACTTTTGAGGTGAAAAACATCCAATGAGATTTATATAAAATTTTATTTTCAATCCATATATAATAATGGGTATATGGTTAAGACAATACAAGAATAACATGATCGCAAGCCATCTAGAGAAATGAAGTGGATGGTTTCAATATAATATATCCCAAGAAGTGAGAAATATTTGTCAAATGGTTTATTAGGTAGGAATTTATATCCCTAGAAAACAATTATAGAATACCAAATAATACAATCTAATGGTAGAATGCACCTAATATATATAAAATAAGTTCAAATAATGATCATAACTTAATGAATGAAACTTGAGTTACCAAAAATACTCACTAGTGAGGAAATAACTGAATAAATATCCACTTGAAAAAGGGAACATGATTTGGATAGTAAATCCTATTAAATATAATGAAAATAACATTCATCTGATAGTAAATTAATATAACACCATACAAATGGCACATGGTGCAGAAAATGTATGTCTCAAAGAATGAGAAATGAGACTAAGAAAAGCCTTATGACCTAGAAACTTTTAAATAAAAAATAAATGAAATATAGTGATTTAAACTGAACTTAAAATATAATTATTAAAATATAATTCATGATATTATATTCCAAATATTTAATATACATACCACATAAATTAAATTTGGTGCATGAATACAATACTTATCTCGATGAAGGAAAATTGAGATTAAAACCCTTACCTTTTGTCCTTATTTTCACAAATATACTTGAAAATAATTTATAATGAACATATAAATCTTAATAACTTAATTTATAACCTTAATAATATCTATTTTTATTCATACTATTCATATATAGTCATTCTCTACATGAATTCTTCCGATTTTCCACATCAAGTGTTTATAGTTTTGATCGTTTGTACTAGTTTCATAATAAAAATGTCTGTGTTGATTATTATTTAAAATTAATCATTAATATATCATATATTATAATGTAATATATTTTTCAATATATTTAATAAAGTTATAATTTACTTTCATGTCAGTTTTGGTTACTAACCATGATGATGAAATTGATGATGATCATGTTTTAGTGGTTTTTAACGAACGATGTTTTATTAATTAATGATTTAAAAGATTATATAACATTAAATTAAAAAAAATTATTCAAATATTTATATCATATTACACTAGTAAATAAATTCTCATAGTCATCCATGACATAAATTCATAGTATTGTTCAATTAAGTGGTTAAACCAACCCAAACTTGAACATACCCTAATTTAATGAATGATTATGAGGTGGTTTTGTTGTAATATCATTATACTAGAAGAATAATAATTTTATTTGGTGATTATTAGTGTTTTATATCATAATTATAATTAATTATAAGAATTATGAATGGATATGAAAATATTACACAATTTGAAAAAAATATTATCCTCTTAGAATGCTTATTTCAAACGATTAAATTAATGATGATCATTTATTATTCATATCATTAATAGGATCTTATATTTTTTATACTATAACCTTAATGATATCCTAAAAATAATATTTATTCTTTAATACCATCCTTATATGTAACCTTGTATGTCGGTGAAGGAAAATGAAATGTGTTACATTGTGGACGCGATAGTCCGCACAACGCATGAACTGCGATTTTGTTTTTATTAATAGATGGGGTATATGAATAAAAAATGATAATAGAATTAATATAATAAAATAAAATTATATAAATTATACTAATATCACTATATTGGTGTGGTTATAATAGTTTTTAAAGAATAAAATTAAGAATAAAAACTATGTAGTTGATAATACTCATGTCGGAGACTTGGATTTTCCTTAGAAGTATCCTTAAATTTTAAAGTCTTAGGATAACCACGAGTAATTAGGGAATTATTTTCTTGGAATATGGTTCTATAGAGAGTACAATTTAATATTTTAAAATAGTAATTCTAAGTTAAGGTGTGTCTTTAAGTCGTGAAGATGTGTCCCTTTTATTACTGAAGGAAAGGGTAGTTTTGGGAACACCTCTACATTTTTCAATAATGTCATGACACTATTCAAGGTTAAATGAATCAAAAGTGTAAAAAAGAATAAGGGAAACATTTATTGGTTGATAAAAATCTAAACTATTAATTTCTATTATTTTTAAAAAAATTTCTTTTCTTTTACACTGCGTTAAACACAATTTACACCGTTTTACTTTTACCTTGGTAATTAATTTCTAACCTTAGTAATTAATTTTAATGAAAAATATTAAAATATTTTTTTAAAATAAATTGATAAATCTAATTTTAAATTTGAAAATTATTTTATCAAATCAAATCTATAAAGGTGTGAAAAGTTAATTTTAAAATAAACACACTTCATTGTGACCATTTTTTTAAGGAAAATAACGTTTTCAAGATTTAAATTTTTATATAAGATATAATTATTATGGCTACTAATTTTAATGAAATAAATTTATTTATTATAAAATATAAAGAGTATGGGGATTTAAAGTCAATACAAAACCAAATATCTCTTAAAAATACGTACTTTTAAAGAAAAATACCTAAAATAGTTTCTATGTTAATGTAACATTTTAATTAGTTATAAAAATGTTTAGAATATGTTTAATATCTAAAAATAATTTTTAAAAATGTGTAATTTTATTCTTTAACTTAACATATGATTACTTTAATGGTTTTTAAATCTTCTAGGTTATGCTTGTATAGTGTTAAAATCGTGGAAATTATAGTTTTTGTAAATCTAATATTTTTCAACAAAAAGTAAACCTTTTTATAAAATGATAAAAAATTAGTAATAATTCAATTTTGATATGAGAAATTAAAAAATAAAGTTCATTTTATTAATTTTAAATTAAAAAATTTATAAATTCAGTTTTTGAATAAAATCATAAAATATAATAAAAAACTGTTTTTATTGGAAAATGACGTTTTAGAATATTAATTGATATTTTTCTTATTTCATATCATTTACCAAGTAAATTAGTGTTAAAGTATTATTAATATCAAAAATAATTTAACATTAATCACATGTTTCTTTAAATAGAAATTTTTATCACATAAAAACCATTTTTTTGATAAAAATAATTTTATAAATAATAAATGATCTTAATATTCATTTTAGGTAAGCTAATTGAATTTCATTCTTATTAAAAGTATTATTTATTTTATTTATACATATATTTCATAAAGCAGTCACTCCTTTTCATTCCCACTAATTCAAAGGCTAGGTTTTAATATTCATATTTAAACATTTATATTTTATCTAAATATATCATGGTTTCTATTTAAGTTTGGTGTTGCGTATGAAGCAAGATATAAAAAAATTGACTTATTTAAAAGTAATCATAAATTAGAATTTTAGAGTGTTGCAATTTTTTTTCTCATGAAACTCCCCAAATTTGGGAGATATATTTTGATTTTGCCTCTATAATCTGGATAGGAATAAGGATGAAAGATTATAATCTTAACAGGGTTAGCTTAGGAATTGTCCTCATCTCCCAGAAAAGGAAGTTTTACCCTATTATTTCCTACTGTTAGAGGGTTTCACTGGTAATGAAGTAGAACACAAAACTATCATTACAAGATTTTTGTTGGAACTATAAATGATATTATCCTAATTAAACATCATGGGTTATTCATAGTTGGTCATCAAATAGATTAATGGTGAATTTTCCATTAATAAAGAAGAATTGACACCCCTGCTTGATTATGTATAAGGGTTGATGGTAGAATTATCTTTGATCCGACACTATTTCAAATATAATGTTCACAGAATGCCTTCACCAATGTATTATATAATGAATCTATAGCCCTAGAAAATTTATACAAGGATGAAATAGTTATCTACATCATACATTACAGGGTGGTATCTCTATTTTTTAACAATGTCAACGATTAGATCAAGTAACACTACTCTTGGTTAAGGGGAGTCGATATTCTAACCATTTGATACCACACATATATGGATTTAACTCATACTATACTACCTCTAAATAAGAATTATTCCATCTTACTGAGCCAAGAGAGAGCATATATAATTATGGGTATAAAACATCATACTTTATGATGGCTCAATTTCTTAGAATGTTCTCTCCAAATGAGGATTTTATGGAGTTATCCTCAGATTTATTAATGGAGAAGATACCCTTGTTGTTATCTAGGAAGTCCACTCAATAAAATACAATGATCATATGTTAGGGACCATACATTGTCATTAGATCAAGAGGCTTAAATATTTACATACATTGATGACATAAGACTATATGGAATTCACCATGAAATTCCATGACTACCAGACACAAGACAATTTCATCTATAAAACCCAAATATATTATATATATCTAAATTTTCTTGTATGTTTTCTAATAGGGGAATTGATTTTATGGGGATATATCCCCCATTTATAGCCAGATAGTTCAAGTACATCCATACTTTCACTGAATTTTTCTCAAAGTAGGTCAAGGCTATATCCTTCAAGGAAGTTGGAACAAATTATATTGTAAATTTCATGAATTCAAACATCATTACCAAATTTGGAGTCCCTCACACAATATTAATTAAAAATGAAACTAATTTATACTCTTCCAAATTGAAGAGGCTATATTAGCAGTACAACATTTAGTCTAATCACTCTTCCTACTACCTTGTAGTGGAAAAGGGATATATAGAGGCTTTCAACAAGAATATCTAATATAATACATAAAATAGTGGACAAGGATAATAATTATTATCCTAACTAACACCTATAATATTTGTAGGTTTATCACACAACCCATATTGTTATGAAAGTGACCCCATGTTCACTCATATACGGGACATAAGCGATCCAACCCATCGAATTCCAGCTTTCTATAATTCATATGTAATCATTAATTATCTATCTGAAGATGATCAGTCCTAGAAGTGTCTAGATGAGTTAGAGTGATTCGATGAGAAAAGGTTGCACACACTGTGCAACCTCATGATCCAACAAAATCAGATTGTGTGAGAATTCAATAAGAAATTTCACCTATACTCATTCCACTATGGAGAGCTATTATTGGTTCATAGAAATTTGATGATATATAGGATGATGCCTCCAAATATTGAACAAAAATGGGAAAGACCTTACTCTATCCAAATAGTATACTCTAATAGGGCACATTCTTTGATCATGATGAATGGATAATGTATCACGTCTTCCATCAATGAAAGGTTTCTCAAAAAATAATTTTCATGACCTCATGTGAGGGTCCCTATAGTTCTATCCACATGAATTTAATATACATAACCCATTCTCATCCAATTTACATGATGTTAAACTGAATAACATTTATATCCCAGTCATATGATGATAAGTGTATTAAAACTTCATCATTATAAGATGTAAAACTATATGGACCATCTCCAAGATATATGACTATAACTTATATAGATCCATGTTCTTATCTCATTATGTAAAACTATATCATGTGTGTTATAATTTCCTCTAACATGTTCCCTTATGTGGTATAAGTAATCATCCAATTGCCTATTGTTTCTTACACCAGTAATGACTCACATGATCTTAGAGGTCCAAGTCAATTTTTATGATTATAATGATTGATATTAACCATTTCCAAAGGTAGAAAAAACCATCTTTGTCACATAACATAAATATTTACAACATAACATCCTCCATACATAACCTTTAAGAATGGTTTGGAGGGTATGTAAGAACTGTTATCCTTATACGAGATCCTAATTCAAGTAATATTTCTCAGTGCATGTTCCATTCCTCTACCCATTAGAAGATATTGATATAGAAATGATCTTATCACAATAACTATGTATCAATTGATTCATGTTGTTATAGTATACATAGTGACATCTGAACTTTTTGACCCAACTATAAGCTAAACTCCAGTTATTTCACCCAATTTTTCTTGGTGCTAGGACCCCATCCTATTCATGCTAGGTTCTCTCTCCTTGATTGTAACTACAATAAGGGTTTTCCATAATATTACAAGAACTATGTGTGTATGGATTCCCATACTATAGGATACATAGTAACATTATGGTCTACTATCCCAGTCTCAACTAAAAACTCCACTCGTAGTGATTGTACCTCAATGATGCGATCCTCTATAATTCATGTCAAGTTATATCCATACTTCTCTCACCAGGACACCCATTTCATTACTATTATCCTATAAAAAATTCATATCTATACATAGATATCCATTTTCTAATAACTATGTGTGTATTGATTCTTATTGTTTGAGGATACATAGTGAATAATGGATCTCCTATCTTTGGACCAACCTCAAATTCCAGCCAAATTCCCTCAGCTTAATATTGTTGTTTGAATATCTTAACTCACATAATGTTTTACTTTATAGATCCAATTATTGTGTAAAAATATTTCATGGTCTACCATATATGCCCTTAAACTACTCAAAACTGCCTAATTCATGAAACCTCACACTATCACATACAATCCAAACAAATGAAAGTTTCTCTCTTAAATATAAGGATTTATATCAATGAACCCATGATAAGATAAAATTTATCTCATTTTTTTCATAGTTTTTGGGGAATTATTATGTATATAAGACTCTTCAGTAGACCTAAATTTGGATATTACAAAATATAAATATGAGAATCATAACTATAAACTGCACAACACCTATAGTCCTTGTCACATAATGATAAACTACACGACATATGGTATATACTAAAATAATTTTAACTACTTAAAGTAGTATAATATGCATGGATTGATTCACCTATATAATATCAAGGTAAATGTAGGATTTTTTAGTGTATAAATAGTTTTCATTTACTAGTTTTCACTATGAAAAAAATGCATTCTTTACATATTATAACTTTGTGTAGCTTTATTCTTGATGTTTCAGGATACACAGTGAGAATCAAAGTTTCTTATCATAATCCCAATTGAAAATTTACCATTTCTAAATCACCTATTAGTGTATATACTCTTCATTCATGTTGGTTCTTGTTATATTAAACTCACCCATGAGATAGGACATTCAATATATTAGAACTATGTGTGGCTTTATTCCATTGTTACTAGATACATAACAACACTAGTATCTTATAACCCAATCCTAATCATTATTTCTTAGAACTTTAAATCCATTTTCCCTATATGAAATCCAAATATTTATAAGTATCCATTGGATAGTTTCTATTAGTGTCCTTCTATTTATACTAAGAATTAAATCCCCCCATCCATATCTGTCCTCATCACATGATGTTAAAATGAATGATGTAAAAAACCACCATACATGGCCTCACAAAGTTATTAGGGATGGTATATTTGTGTGACACAATCTCATTACATGAGATATAGATCCATGTAATAAATCTTATCTCATTTACTTATTTATAATAAAGTAAAAATTCAACATATACAATAGAAATATGAGTGTCATGATTCATATTACTACAAGATACGTAGAGACACCCAGATTATTTATCATGGATCTGATTATAAGAATAATCAAATCTATTCTTCATATTGATATTTGGTTTCTTTTCATTAGCATTAAATTTCCCCTCAATGGGTCAAGTCTCAAGACCAAGATATCCTTACTTTCACATAAGTTGTATCGACACAAAACCTATAACATATTGTTTTATATTTAAAAAACCTATGCCTATTTCAAAATTCCCCATCTCCCATGTGTGATCCAAATTTGAACATGACCCTTCAACATGGATTCATATGCCACAAAATAATGTATCCATCCATAAAATCCTTTTTTTCATAAAGTCTCTATATATATATGGTTTCATTTGACTCTATAGATATCATGATTTATATAATATTAGACTTTAATGATACTCTTATATCACATTCCTATCAAATCTTAAGGAATTTACAAATTTTCTTACTACATAATGCTAAACTACATGGCACTGGTCCTCATCATATGATGTTAAACTACAATTCACCTTTATCCTTATCATATTATGATAAAATACATGACATATAGTCCACCTTGTGTAGGCTTAAATATCTTAGAGTGGTCTATGCTATATTATCCACATATCCCTACATTTGAGCCAGATCCATGTAAGGATTCATGGAATAAAGGACCTTGTACTAGGATAAAATACCCCATTTTACCTAAAATTCATAGTGTTTGGGTCCCCTATACTCATATTTGGCTATGCATCAATGAATTTCCTTGAATAAAACCATGGTGTACCTTCCATTTCCAATCCTATACAAGGAAATTGAATTGACCCTCCCCTAAATTTGATCCATATTAGTATGGGGGTTGATTCATCACATAAGAGCTATATGTGGCTACATTCATATTATTTTAGGATATATAGTGATGTCAGAACTATATATTTTATACCCAAACATAAATCATCAAATTTTTTCACTCTATAATTATCTAAAAACAACTTAATAATTGTTAATTCAGGATTGGGATGTTTTAAACATCTTTAATATTTTTCCTTTCATACATCACATTTCATACCTTACGTGTTTAGACCACCATAAACATTCCATGGCCATCGATAATGAGCGTATCCAGATCCAAGGGATACTAATGTTTGTTAATGATCATTGGTGCCTCTATATTTGACCCTACCAACTAGAGGAATATCCATCCTAAGGAAAGATTCCTTTGATCTCTATAATCCTCTAAAAACATCATAGTGTAACCCATTATTCAAATATTAGTGAGTATCCATCTTTGAAAAAATTACCCCATATTAAATCCCTAATTCAAAATATTAAGAACATGATGTATATCTTTTACATTAATAATTCAAATGTTTTTAACACTCTTCATCCTTGATCCCTATCTGTGTTATCATATCACATCCCTAACATGATGGTACAAGCACCATGACCTTAAAATATGAGCACCCCTTCCTAAGAATGTCCAAGTATCATTGGGATCTTTGATCTACATTGGGTTTTGCCTTTTCCTAGGTAAATAATCTATCTCACATAATTATAATACATGAAAAATGACCTTAAAATATGTTCACTCCTATAAGATGGTCTATAGTGATAATATAATCTCCATTCACATCAGATTTTTCCTTACCTTTGTTACATAATATGTCTCACTTTTGTGGTTAAATTTCTACAACCTTAAACCGTACCAATATTTGGTCAAATATATATGACCATAACCCCACAAAAAATATGTTGTCAAAGCTATGTGACCTTATAATCTATCCCCAATGGTCCAAATTTCATGACCTATAAAATGTACAAAAAAAGACACAATCACTATCTAGTAAAAAAATATAAAATGGTGACCTGAGAAAAAGTCAAGTCTCCACTTTATAATTAATTCCCTTTTATAACCTAAGAAAAATTTAAATTTTAAGAAATAGAAAAGGCATAATGTTTTTAGGACCCACCATATGGACCTAGAAAAAGTCAAGATATGCTCATAGAGCCCACTAGTTAAGGAAAAATTTAGAGCAATTTCATGTTATAATTATTCATAATAAATATGTATTCAATAAATAGTGGAATAATATTTAGTGTGCTTAGACCCTTCTTGAGTGACCTATTTTCCATAATACCACTTCTTTCCTCAAGTGTTTAAATATTAAAAAACCTTTCATGGATATATATAACTAGTACATCCAATTCCAAAGGTTACATCCACTTGGTAATGATTATCCATGCCACTATATTCAGCCTTATCAACCAGAGGCATCTTTGTCCTAAGGAAAAGGTACTCTAATCTCTTTATTATCCAAAAACATTGAAATAAAACCCATTATTCAAAGGTGTTCAGTGGTTATAATTTGTGAACCTATACCATATAATCATACCCATATTCAAATGCCTTGAGATATGATTTAAAAATTCTATAATACAACCATTTAATAGGATTTGAATACCCTCAATGTTACACAGTCATGCATCATTCTCATTTTTGAGGCAAGAACATGACATTAGATTTTTGAAACTTTTCTAGTCCTCATTGTGTAATCTTGAAATGCATGATAGGATAGTCTTATCACTATGACCTTAAACCACATGCACCTCTTTATGAGGCAGTCTATACTGGCATCATTCTATAATTCACATCAACTTTTTTTCTTTTCCATCACCACATAGATTGTATCATTAATTTTTTAAATATATACAACATTAAATTATATAATTATGAGGTAAAATATATTTACCACAAACCAAAAACAACCTATGGTCTAATAATTGAAACCTTAAACTATGTGAACCATTCCTTGATCTCATCTGTATTAATGATGTTGGGATATCTATTCACATCAGGTTAGTTTTCCCATGTTTTTATACAAACTTCCTCACCTTTTGTCAAAGATCTCCGAACTTAAACACCATCTATATCAGTCTAAATTTAAATTCCTTAAACTACTAAGGAAAGAGACATTATACTCTATAAGTTGAAGACCCACAAAGGGAGACCTAGGAAAAATTTGAGTCTTCACTCTCTAGGCATGAAACTTGTATATATTAGGAAAAATATTGAGAACTAAAAAAATAAATGCCACAAAACTTATCAGTTTGAAAAATTTCAAATGAAGACCTAAGCCGAAGATGACTTCATAACTTCTAAGTCTCCCACAAATGAGACTTACAAAAAAGTTAGGGATAAAAAAGGGTAAAGATGCAGAAAATTTAGAGTCTACTATATGATCAAAAAAAATTCAAGCTATACTCACTAGGTCCCTTAACCTAGGAAAAAATTATAATGATCCTACATTCCTCAAATATTAGTTCATATATATGTTTAATACTCACAAAAGTGTGATTTTAGGGTGATAAATCCCTCTTGAACATTAGAATTATCATTAAAAAATTACTCCTTATGATGGACATCTTCTTAATTCAAATATTTCCTACATATGAATGGACTAAATCTAGTGTTATAGTGATGGTACATATATCTATATCCGTTTGTGAGAAAATGATGCGTAAGAAATTATCCCACATATAAATTGAAAAACTACAGTGTTAGAGTGATGTTGTTATGACTATAATTATCTATAAGCACATTCCATGAAGGAAACCATCACCCATAAAAATTAATTAATTCTGGTTCATGGGAATGGTGTTATCCCTATACCCATCTATGAACATAAAAAAAGAGGAAAATTTCATTTTTTAATGTAGTTAGAGATCATGATTAACCTTATTTTCTTCACATTAAATGTTTATACAAATTCAATTATCTCATTTTTATTCTCTAAGATATTCACAGATGATCACATATTTATGATCAAAATGGAACATTAGAATTTTAAAATTGAAAATGATTGAATAGGAAAAGATTTATTAATTAACCAAAAAATAAATAGGAGTGACAAAAAGTTAGATCCACTCTAAGAAAAAATGTTTTTAAAAGTTTCCTTATACACAGACCTATATTTATTCAATTGATTTTCAAAATTCATCCACATCATGTTAAATCTTGTCCAACTCCATATACTTAACTTCCTTGGTAGGATAGAGTGTCTTTGTCTCAACAACAGTATTGACCTATCCAACCTTATCCTCTTCAAATAATCTATGATGCTCTTGCATATACTCCCTAGAAGCATCTATCTCTAACTAAAGATAGCACACTTGAATAGATTTCTTATAAGGTAGATGATTTTTTAGTTAATCTTACCCATAAGAGAAGTTATTGCGATGCTTATCCCCACTCTCATTTCTAAAGGATATCATTTACAACATAGTGGTTCATGTGGTAACCAAGACCGCTGTATCCCAGTATCATAAAAATGATATGAAGATTGTGAATATTTTTGGAAAGATACTTCAAAGTATTTTTTGAGATAAAACTACATATGTCTCTCTAGAAATATTTATGGGAGACCTGAAATTAACTCACGGCCTCTTGGTCTGATTCTAAGCTATTCTCAAAGGGTGATATGTACTCAGAAACCAACTCACTTAAAGGGACCACTCATGTTTAATCCATATATATTGTGTTTCCTAAAGTAATATCAACCACTATATGTTCTAATTACTGAGTTTTAATAATGGATACCACTTTAATAAGCCCCATTGCTTGAAATATTAATATCTAGAGTGATGATAAAAAATAATACATTAATAAAAAATGCCAACAGACACTTTAAAGATACTATAAATTCTTAACAACTTATAAATATTGGGTTTCATTATAATCCACTACCTATGGTAGGTTCGTATGCTAGGACTCACCTTTAATAGGAGTTTGTTCAATTATAGTAGTAGAAACCCCAATCATCAATGATGGATCATTATGTGGCATTACAAAAGCATCATTGTCTCTTGTCATGGCCTGATCATTTGGTGGATCTAGACTCCCCCCACATTGATGGGGTTATTAGTCTATGATAGGGAAGTATCTTAGGGAATAAAACCTTTTTAAGAACCTTCAAGGTCAACCTCAAGCATCCTAATGGAATCCACCCTTTCTAAGTATTACATAGGTAATAAATCCACTCTAATAGGAGTGATAGACATGATATCCTATTGATGAAGTAACCTTTGAATATTATATGAAGATAATGATATATCTGTCATATATTTAAATCATATCACAATAAAAGGAGGTAGATGAGGCAAGCATAGATATAGAAAACTTACACCCTTCTATATCCTTACTGAAATCCTTGAACTCATTCAGGGAGGCAGGGGCATAAATGTTTGAAAATAGATCCTCCATCATTATCAAAGCATCAGAGAATGTAACCATCCCTATTATAAGAAGTGAATTTAGTATATGTTACATAACATCACAATTGTGTTCAGTCATCATACCCAAACCATCCACTCCACCATCAGTAAGAATAATGACCAATACATTCAAATCAAGGATTAAGTCAATCCCGTATTAATTTTCATCTAATTATATTTCTGCAGACATATCTTCATAAGGTACAAGAATCTTATTCCCCTAAGAGGATGATTTATCTAGATTAATAGAGATTGGAAAATTGTATTTAAAAATAAATATTTCATTATAGAAATAGCCTTAATATAAAGGTGAATGTAATATTTATCTACTAGCTTTGGGTGAAGGTATATTTATAATGATCTCACTTACTGTAGATACTCTATTCTTTCCTTGTAAGACTTTAAAATATTTTAAGAAATATTTTTAGAGCTTTAAGATGAGACAATGTGACAGTTTGAGGTTCGGTGAGCCCAAAATTAATTTTATAAAAATATTAGATATATTTATATCATGCACACACAATTTTTCTGAAATAATGGAATATATCTTGAATGGATACTTGAATTAAAAATATGAGACCATGATTGAATTTGGAGCATGGGGTTTACCCTAGGTGTGACATAAGGTGGGTGGGCACTAGATGTCTGGTGCAGGTAGCTGTTGGCAGGTGCATTTAATTAAAATAAATAAATATATTTTTTATTATATGACCTAATTATATTCTCTATAAATACCCTCTTATGATGATTTTATAAGAGTTAACAAAATAAAACTTTATAGATCTAAGAGGATTAGGAGATATTTCTTCTTTGGAATATCGACATCAAACAATGAACCACAATTATATCAAGGCGGATTGATAGAAAATGAATGTAATGGATCATCCTCATCATTGGAAAAAATTTCTTCACCAATGATCAATCCATAATTGAGGTAGGTATTTTAAATTGTAGTTTTCATCCCTGATTAAAAATTTGAGCATGGATATTTGACTATATTCTTTTGATTCTGTGTATCCCCACCCTTTAGATGAGCTCATTATCGAATTGAATCATTTTATTCAACTTATTATTTTCTTATTCCATGATCTCACCCTAGATTCTCTACTTAAAAATTGTTGGATGAGAATTTTTGTTCAACTATGTTTATCACCCTTATTATGGTACTTTTCCTCCATCGTTCTTTATGTTCTTATCCATTATCTTATGATTTCATGGTTCAAGTTTTCTTAGGTGGGTTTGAACAATCAAACCATCATATTTGTAGAGATTGTGTGAATGATGATTGGGATGGTGATTTCTAGATGGACCAAGATCTGTTGTCGGATACGGGTGATGATCCCCATGGACATGGGATCTAGGACTAAGCGGTAGTGACTGGAAGAGTGGTGTACACGTGAGAGCTTTGTGTGAATGGATAAAATTCATTTTCCAACCACTGGAGGCTGAGAAATGATGATCAGAGGTGACTAACACCATTTTGGGTGGTCAAATGGTAGAAATCACGACGAAGTGGAAGATCTGGGATCTGTATGAAGATATACAATTTATTCATAAATCACGACTACACACCATGTAGTGTGGAATAACACATGATGTTTTCTTAGGATTCCGTGATGCTAGGGATTTTGAGAAAATTTAAGGATAACATGTTGTTTGGTGTGATTGACATGCCATGTGACCTTACCCAGGGAGCTAGGCTATGTGCCAACTGACACACACCCCTGACCCCATATGGATATAAAAGTCATGTAATTTTAGAGTACATGGGGATGGATAGGTGAATGGGAATAAGATAATGTACATGAGCACAAATAGGGTCATGGGCATGGGCCTATTTATACAGACATGGCTAAGTACACGACTAGGTACATGACATGACCTGACCGACATGGGCATGGCTAGGAGCACATGGGAAGACCCCGGGTGGCTGAGACACACCATGTGGGCCACGTACATGCTATTTATGGTGAAATAGACACCAATATATATACATATAAGATCACAAATAGGCAGAAGAGTGGGACAACATGCCACATGGACCCCATACTCATTGTGTACCCCCTTCTTTGAAAAACTTCTACCTCTTGTATCTCCTTCATTTGACTCTGATTTTGGCTCACGAGTAGCCTATACTGAGTCTTTTTATACATAGAATGTGATGGTGGGATTCATAATGGATTTTTAAATATGATGAAATATGTTTTAATTGTAAGGATTCTTTAGGTGACACTTGACGATGATAGTGATTGGGCAGGATCATCAGAGATACTCCAGGTAGAGATAATACTCCCCTATTGAGGGTGTGAGTCCTCTATCTATGGGAAGATACTCCCCTGTCACACCCATTAGTGGGATACCATACTCATTAATCTAGGTAGATATGGTACTCCCCTATCTCAACAGGGTGCGAGTCCCCTATCTATAAAGACAATATTTTCTTATCGCACCAGGGTGTAGGTCCACCATACTCATTATTTAAATGGAGACAGTAGTCCCTTATTCAGGGCATGAGTCCTCTATCTATGGGGATGGTACTCCCTTATCACACTAGGGAATGGGTCCCCCATACTTATTATTCTAAATATATATACAATACTCCACTACACGAGAATGAGTCCTCTATCTATGGGGATGGTACTCCCCTGTTGCACCATAACATGGGTCCCCCATATTATGTATATAGATATAGAGACAATACTACCCTACATGGGTTAGGGTCCTCTATCTAATGAGTGGAATACCCCTATTATACAAGGGTGTGGGTCCTCTATATTTTGTATATTATGCTCCCTCCAGCTATAGAGTAGTGGTGAGGTGCGATCCCTCCTCATAACTTCTTTAGATAGACCCATGGGATACTGGGAATCATTGATGGAACTTTAGAGCTGTAGGAAGACTCATCATCCTGGGTTGGTCTTTGAGATAGAGATCCCCTTTTTCTCTCATATAGATTTCTTATATGATTATATATCTATGTTTTTAGGTTTCATTTACCTCTTTCTTTGGTTGAGATGAATACTTATATCGTTTCTTTTATTTCCCCCTATTAAGTTTTAATGGTGTCTTACTGGGTATGTATATACTCACCCTTTCATGGGATTTACCGACATGTGTCGTATCTTATGTAAATGATGGAAAGATCAAAGAAGATTTCATAAGAAAATAGGGATTCTTGGGTGCACAGACCACATATGATGGTCAGTCTTGGAGATCAAGATATGGCCTCTCTCATCTATTTTCTATTCTAGTTGTTGTCAGGTTGGGACATTTTTTAGGGTGGGTGTCTATTTTTCCCTTACATTTTAGATTGCACTATCTCACTCTTTTGTATTCCCTATAGGTTATTACATGCATGGTTTTTTACTCTAGATCTTACCATCTTTTATTATTATTCTTCTACACTTCTGAATGGATATTTTTGGGTGTGTGCATATAATTACTTTAGGAAAATTCCACCCATATTAGTTATGACTTCTCGACACTTGTCACCATTCCTTGGCCTATGGAGGTGGGATTTGGATTGTGGAAGCCTGATCTTCCACTGGCCAGGTGGGCCTCGGTGGATCTGGTCATTATAACCTTATTTAATTTGAGACATCCTTAGATGATGGATTTATAGAAAACATTACCAATGGTGACACTAAGAGTACTCCTTGAGTTTTGGATATCACTAATCACATAGGATCCACCAATCCCATAGAACCTATTTCTTCATTTCCTCTAAAATATAAACAAACATCTGGGGCATTAATAATACCTATAGTAGTATATGTTAGATATGAAATAAGAAATAGAACTCCTTAAAACCCCTAAAAGGTAAAAGAAATAGTTAATGAATAAAAAGTGTCAATGAAAAATATCATAATCAAGTGGGTAATGTTTATTTACCTCTTTCTGAGAAGAGTTTTGACTATTGTCTTTATTTTCACTACTTGATTCAATACCTAATAATTTTGTTAATTGATTTGAATGGAAGGTTAAATATTTCATCAAATTAATAGAGGCATATAAATATAGGATGTAATACTCAACTTCATGAGGTTTTCCCTCAAAATAATTATTAGGGGGGTCATAACTTGAACAAAACCTATTAGAATAATCTCTACCACATGGAGTGTATTTAAAACCACCTTGGTAGATGGGGTTTCTTTCTAAGAATCCCATTACCTCCAGGCCTCTGTATACATATAATTAATATTAATTGAAGAATGTATGGTTTATACCCTCCATGAGTATTGAACATGTTAATTTATCACCCATTTTCTTAGATTTTGAGATGAAAATGGCTCCCTTGAAGAAAACATCATTCCATGACTTTTCACTTTTACTGGTTCCTAAGTATCTATTTTTTCAGGTCTCCCCACCTCTATTGTTTCTCATATTATTCCTCTCATTTACCTATCACCACACTTTTGAATTTGGGTACTTTTTAGCCAATTTTACATTAGGATATGACCAATTTCAGGTCTCAACATATTTTTTTATGATCATAATAGTGGCACTAACCTAGGGAAATGTTACTTTTATACCTATTTTAAAGTTTTCCAAGTTAAAAATAATTAAATAATTCATTGATACCATGGTTTAATTAATACATCTCACAAAAATTTACACCCCCAAGGACCTATAGGTTTATTGTCTTGGAGAATAGTTATATAAAAATATTATTTTAAAACACTGGAGAACATTTATCCATAACCACGATCCTCTAGACCCTCTTTTAGAAATATTATATGATATAATCATCTTCATAACCTGGGGAATGAAAACATAATAAATGGGTGATCTCGAATGCTCTGTAAGGGAAAAATATCAACTAGTCATAAACACTAGATCATAAACATGAGGGAAAACATGAGAAAGGGAGAAATTTCAAATAAAAATATCATGATATCATAAGTGAAAATCATAAAACTCGATTGATAATTAAGGATCATGGCATAAAAACAAAATACCAAAGAATGGTCATCAAATAATGTCTTCTAAAAAAATAACAGAAATAAAAAAAACATGAAATAATAACACCAGAAAGAGGAACATATTTAGAACATAGAATATCATAATCATTTGGAATAGCTTTGAAACAATGTAAATTTTAGAGAAGTGTCACAAACATAGTCAAAGTAAAACACTATAAAAAATATAACTATTTCCACCCTTTAGTTTTTAAATAAATCCATGTATGTCCACCCCTTAGTTTGTGAAAAAATATAAGTATGCCCACAGTTTATTATATAATGAGATATAAAACCATAACTAATGCATTGAAGGTTAATATAGGACCCCAACCATCATCATCCACACATATGAGTATCATTTAAAATCAAATCATTCAACTTATCATAAACAAACCATGAGAAGAAAATGGGTTTCATAACTTTTCCAAATGGAATCACATAAAAAAATATGAGCATTTTATACCAAAAAATAATCTCCCAAAAGGATTATTTAATAAGATAATATATAGTGTGATTTATGAACTATTACTTTATTAAAGAATAATCCTTTAAAAATGGAAGATAATTAATAAATAATAATTTTTCTTAAAAATTATTTCTTAATATCACCTTAAAAAGATGTGGCTTTCAAGTAATTTTACCATAACCTTTTTTAAAGATGAAGAGAACGAATCTTAATAAATTACTTCAAAACAAATTCCTATAAAAAAATTGACAAGAAATAAATCATATGTCAAAAATTTAATGTATAAAGGAATACTACAAGATCATTGCAAAGAGAAGCCTTTTAAATATTTTAAAATAACTTTATTAAAAACCCACATCATTAAAAGGATAATGAAAAATTTGTATTAAAATGAATAAAAGGGTAATAAAAGGACCATTGGATATAAAAATGAAGTTTCCACTTGGTAAAGTAGAACATTTTCAATAATTAAAACATAGATATTGAAAAAAAAATCCATTAAAATAATAAGAATTATTCTTAACAAAATATAATTTTTAAAAAACAATGGTTTCATCAAGGAAGCATACTTTGGTGTGAAATATGATTTACCATGAAAATAAGGTGTAAATATAGCATAACAACATCATATATTATAATAGATCAATATTGAAAGATAATAGTCAAAGAGGAGTGATTATGACCCAAGGACAATATTTGAGTCTTGAAAACCCCTTACAACTTGAGTAACATTTTAATCAAAACACCTTGAAGAAAATTGTAACGACCCAAAATTTTGAATAAATATTGTTTCCTAATTTTGGGTGTTATTTTATACGCAACAAAACTATTTCATTTGATAACATCAGTATAATTAAAATGAGACTGTTGGGTTTTGACTGTTATATGATCATTGGTCAATATGACCACTGGAAACTAAACGTTTCGATTACTGTCTCTAAATACAAGTGATCTTGGTTAATTAATATAGAAAGAAGATTTGATGGCCTCATCCAGTAGTCTCGGGCCAATCGAAGCCCATCTAACGGAACTTGGGAAGGAGGTAGCACCACTGGGCTTTGCTCTGGACCAAACCCAAGCCGAACTTCATCGTGTGAAGCTAGAACGGAATCTCCTTTACGAGAAGTTCAAACTGATAGAAATTACTACTCATGCAATGTTGGCCGAGCCAACCCAAGATTCTATCACCCTAGCACACCTTACTCTTAGGTCCTATGCTGGTGTTATAAGGGGATATGTAACGAGACCATAAATGCCTTGTGTAATCCTTTGTTATAAATAAAATTGTGTTCTCTTCTTATGGTGAAGTTTGTGAATTTTCAAATGTCCGGATAAATATAGTATGCATATTTTTGATGAATTTTAGAAAAAGGATATTTTAAAAATGTTTATGTAAACCTTAAATAATTAAAAATGTGTAATGATTTTCAAAAAATGGTCTTCTACAATTATGTTCAGTACGAAATTTAGAATCTAATAAGATCAAATTAATTTTTGATGAATAGTAAATTATGAATAGCGATTTTATGCTTAGGATTAGTAATGTGACCAAATGGATTAGTAATCTCACTTAAAGAAAGTATTAATATAATCTAGGCACCTTGATTAAGCAATGAGATTCAATAAAATAGGTAAATAATTATTTCAGAAATTATTAGTCAAGTATTAGTTTTTTCAGGTGAATAGTGTTTTTTAATTAAAAATTAAATTAAAAATATTTAGAAAATTATTTTTATAAAATGGATTTCATTTTTGTACTCAGAGCATTGATATTATGTTAAGGTAATTTTTGGGGATTTTTCTGAAAAAAATGAATTTTCGGTGAATAGTGTATTTATTTAAAAATTAAATTAAAAATATTTAGAAAAATATTTTTATAAAATGGAGTTCATTTTTGAAATCAGAGAATTGATATTTGGTTAAGGTGAAATTTTGGGATTTTTTTGAGAAAGTTGAATTTTCAGTGAATAGTAAAAATACAGTTTTAGGGTTTCAGTATGTTTAATGACATCATAACTGTGTCATGATGATGTCATGAGATATTTTAAGGGTTGACAGACCAAAGGTGATGAATTATTGTATGGGGGGTCCCATGTGGCATAACTCCATGGGAAATACCATGGGAGAGCCCATGGTTTTGAGAAAACCACTTGTGAGGTGTCCCTTGGCCATTAATGCCTTGTCCCCTCACATTCCCTATAAATACCCACCCTTTACTCCTTTAGTTTTCACTCCCAACTCTCCCCCAACAAAGCTATGGTCTTATTACCTCCCAAGGAGTCCCCCCAAGGTTCCCCCAAGCCCTCAAGGTCCCAACCTTTGAGTTTTAAGAGTTACGTTTTAAGGTAAGGGATCCTACCTCTCCCTTTCTTTTCAAGTAATCTCTTTTATGTCATTTATTTTATGCTCCATGATCTTATGTTGGATTATGTTCTTTTATATTCATATTACTTCCCTTTTCATGTTCATATGATTATAGAACCCCTCTTTCTATCATCAATTCAGTTTAAGAAAGTTTAAGTGGTGCCGTTAGGCTGCCGAATTTTTAAGGGATTCGTTCACCTTTCTCATTTTTCAAAGTTCTACTTTCATGACAAGTCTTTAAAGTTACTTTTTTATTATGTTGTGGTATGTTATCTATATCTATCATAATTATCTTTTATGTTCATATGATTAGAGACCCTATTTGATCTCTTCAATTCATTTTTGTTGAAGTTTAAGTGGTGCCGTTAGGCTGCCGAATTTTAAAGGGATTCTTTCACCTTTCTCATTTTTCAAAGTTCTACTTTCATGTCAAGTATTTTAAGTTCCTTTTTATTATGTTGGGGTATTATCTCTATATATATCATACTTATATTATATGTTAATATTATGATAGACCCTATTTGATCTCGTCAAATTCATTTTTTTTGAAGTTTAAGTGGTGCCGTTAGGCTGCCGAATTTTTAAGGGATTTGTTTACCTTTCTCATTTTTTCAAAGTTCTACTTTCATTTAAAGTCTTTCAAGTTACTTTTTATTATGATGGGGTATGATCTCTATATATATCACACTGATATTTTATGTTCATATGATGAGAGACCCTATTTGATCTCGTCAATTCATTTTTTTTGAAGTTTGGGTGACGCCGTTAGACTGCTGAATTTTTAAGGGATTCGTTCACCTTTCTCATTTTTCAAAGTTCTACTTTCATGTAAAGTATTTCGAGTTCATTTTTATTATGTTGGGGTATGATCTCTATATCTATCATACTGATCTTTTATGTTCATATGATGAGATACCCTATTTGATCTCGTCAATTTTTTTTGAAGTTTAAGTGACGCCGTTAGGCTGCCGAATTTTCATAAGAGAAATCTATTTTTTTTATTTTTTTTCATGTTCTTCATTTCATATGGTATATCTTTCAAATTTCAATACCATGTTCTTAAATCCTTTATATTCTGTCCCCCTACTATTTTATGGATCATTTATGAGTGGGTGACCCATGTCCCCTCTCTTTTCAATGTTTTCTAAAACCTCGTAACATAGCCATTATGCTGCAGAATTTCCGTCTCAAAATGTATCTCTCTTATTCTCAAATTCATTTATTTTATTAAGTGAATACTCATATCTCTTTCTTCTAAAGGGGTATTCACATATATACCAAAATTTTCTATTCTAAATTCTGGGATTTACATACATGAGACCCGCTTTCCCTTTCTGTGGGTTTAAAGTGACATAAAGATCATGTCTTTAAAGCAGTTTTTAAAACGTTATGATTATGAAATGAAAACCATTTATTTTATGCTATATGGGTTGTTTATGAAATGATTGATGGTGATATATGTGTCTCACATGATAATAAAGAAAAATTAAGGGTGCTCCCTGATAGCGCTCCAATGCATTGGGTAAAGACTTAATCTCTAGAGATGACCATTTTGACTGATACCTTGGTGAATAACCTTGGTGATTTTTAATGACACCTTGGGGATGGAACTTGGTGAAACAGAAATGAATGTCTATGTTAAATGTTGTAGCCACATATTCAAGTTATGAAACACATTATTTTTATTATGATATGCCTCATGATCTCTTTCTCATGCCTTAAAGTTATTTTTCATGACTTTTGATGCATCTCAAGTTCTCATGTAAAATGTTTCCCTTGTTTCCCTTACTGGGCCTTTTTCTCACCCTTTCCTTTGATGTATGCTCCCGGGTTATGAGATGCTGTAATGAACTTAGGATGAACAAATGAATAATCCTTTCAAGTGTTTAAGAAGAATGTTTTTTTTCTCATGTAATAAGTTCATAGTTTCCAAGACACTAAACCTTAACGATCCTCGGTTTTGTATAATGTAATAAAAGTTTATGTGATAAAAATGTGGGATGCTATAGTTGGAATAAAATGATGGTTTAGTTATTTTTGGAAATTAGGATATGAAAACTTTAGTAAGAAGCCTATAGAAAAGTTTATATATAGGAAATATTCCTAGTATTTTGGTGAGTATTGAGTAAGGGGTTGCCAAGAAAATACATCCCTATTTGGATACGAGCAGGTAGAGGTGGCTCTGGCACAGATGTACATAGGGGTAAAACCCGAAAACACCACTTTGAGCTAGACTCGAACGGGAACTGGTACATGAAAACGGGCCTTGCTGCACTCTTGGTTACGACACTCCTGAGGGATATGCTTTGGTAAATTCATAAGCTTAGTATGATCCATTATTAAAAGAACAAAGATAAAATAAAATAAAGATTCACATAAGAATATATGATCATGGATAACCTAGTTTGGAACCTAGGGGATCACAAGTTAGGGTATACTTTTCTTCTACAAGTTATCCTTCTATGCTTTAAGTTCCTTTTCATGATTATTGTCTAAGTATTTAAGCCCCTAATTGTACTTTCTTTTCTTAGTCAATGGCGGGAAATGGAAGAACATGTCCCAACAACCAATGTGATAGGAAATGTGACAATTGCCATATTAATATGACAGAGATGATTAGGGGATTAAAATATGATTATTATTTTGGAAGATGTTCACTATTTTGGGGACCCTATATGATCAAGGTAAATAGATTACTACGGTATTTTCTTTGAGGAGTAAATGTTGACTTATATTTTGAAGAATAGATGAATTTAAGGTGGACTTATAGTAATTTAGGTTACTTATGGAAATGATTAACCTATCTTGGGGAAAATATGTTTAGGTTAGATACTTTTTTTATAAGATTTTAGGAGTTGTTGATGTTGTTTGGAGATGAACGATGAAGTTTATTTTGAAAGACTATGTTATCACATCCTTCTTGTATTTGGGTTTCAATCTTAGTTTGGTTTATTTTAAGGAATTTTAAGGACAATTATTTATGGAATGGTCTATGATGAACTTTGGGTAATACCATAGAACTTTGAAGATTTAAAGTAGTTTCCCTTCCTCTGGGGTTCTTTCTTTTGGAAGAGTTGTTTTATGTTACCCTTTCCGTTTTTGGGATAGAAGAAATAGATAGTTAATCATTGGTGGATTATGTGACTCTCTAGAAGATGATTCTTGTGTTTTGATGAGACCAAGTGTTTTTTAATGCTCATCGTTTGGAGAAAATATTAGTTTTGGTAGAAACTTATTAAGGGATGAAACTCTACTTGAAGGTAAATATATTTCCTTATGTTTTTTATTCTATGTAGTAAATGAATTCCTCAAAATTATTAAAAGGAACGTAAAAAAAACGTTGTTGGTTTAAGTTTCCTACTGGGTAATCAAATACCATTTACACACATCATAAGTTTTTGATTTTCTTGTTTTTAACTTTCTCTTAATCATGTTTTCTATTACTCTCCCTCAGAACGTGACCCTTTGTTTTCTCCTTCGTGTCCATGTTTTCCTACACAGAATCTTAGTATGGGTTAACTCAGGTGACCTTTTTACTTCCCTTTCTTTCTTTTAAGGTAATAGTGTTACTGACTCTTTTTCCGATGTGGGACCTTCAATGAAATTTCCAATCCCGATTTTAAAAATTGCGAGGATGCAATTTCTTAAGGGGGGAAGATTGTAACGACCCGAAATTTTGAATAAATATTGTTTCCTAATTTTGGGTGTTATTTTATACTCAAAAAAACTGTTTCATTTGATAACACGAGTATAATTAAAATGAGACTATTGGGTTTTGACTGTTATATGATCGTTGGTCAATATGACCGCTGGAAACTAAACTTTTTGATTACTGTCTCTAAATACAAGTGATCTTGGTTAATTAATATAGAAAGAGGATTTGATGGCCTCATCCAGTAGTCTCGGTCCAATCGAAGCCCATCTAACAGAACTTGGGAAGGAGGTAGCACCACTGGGCTTTGCTATGGACCAAACCCAATCCGAACTTCATCGTGTGAAGCTAGAACGGAATCGCCTTTGCGAGAAGTTCAAACTGATAGAAATTACTACTCATGCAATGTTGGCCGAGCCACCCCAAGATTCTATCACCTTAGCACACCTTACTCTTAGGTCCTATGCTGGTGTTATAAGGGGCTATATAACGAGACCATAAATTCCTTGTGTAATCCTTTTTTATAAATAAAATTGTGTTCTCTTCTTATGGCGAAGTTTGTGAATTTTCAAATGTACGAATAAATATAGTATGCATATTTTTGATGAATTTTAGAAAAAGGATATTTTAAAAATGTTTATGTAAACCTTAAATAATTAAAAATGTGTAATGATTTTCAAAAAATGGTCTTCTACAATTATGTTCAGTACGAAATTTATAATCTAATAAGATCAACTTAATTTTTGATGAATAGTAAATTATGAATAGTGATTTTATGCCTAGGATTAGTAATGTGACCAAATAGATTAGTAATCTCACTTAAAGAAAGTATTAATATAATCTAGGCACCTTGATTAAGTAATGAGATTCAATAAAATAGGTAAATAACTATTTCAGAAATTATTAGTCAAGTATTAGTTTTTTTCAGGTGAATAGTTTTTTTTAATTAAAAATTAAATTAAAAATATTTAGAAAATTATTTTTATAAAATGGATTTCATTTTTGAACTCAGAGCATCGATATTATGTTAAGGTAATTTTTGGGGATTTTTCTGAAAAAATGAATTTTCGGTGAATAGTGTATTTATTTAAAAATTAAATTAAAAATATTTAGAAAATTATTTTTATAAAATGGATTTCATTTTTGAAATCAGAGCATTGATATTTGGTTAAGGTAAAATTTTGGGATTTTTCTGAGAAAGTTGAATTTTCAGTGAATAGTAAAAATACAGTTTTAGGGTTTCAGTATGTTTAATGACATCATAACTGTGTCATGATGATGTCATGATATATTTTAAGGGTTGTCCGACCAAAGGTGATGAATTATTGTATGGGGGCCCCATGTGGCCTAACTCAATGGGAAATACCATGGGCGAGTCCATGGTTTTGAGAAAACCACTTATGAGGTGTCCCTTGGCCATTAATGCCTTGTCCCCTCACATTCCCTATAAATACCAACCCTTTCCTCCTTTAGTTTTCACTCCCAACTCTCCCACAACGAATCTATGGTCTCATTACCTCCCAAGGAGTCCCCCAAAGGTGCCCCCAAGCCCTCAAGATCCCAACCTTTGAGTTTTAAGAGTTACGTTTTAAGGTAAGGGATCCTACCTCTCCCTTTCTTTTCAAGTTCTCATGTAAAATGTTTCCCTTGTTTCCCTTACTGGGCCTTTTGCTCACCCTTTCCTTTTATGTATGCTCCCAGGTTATGAGATGCTGTAATGAACTTAGGATGAAAAAATGAAGAAGCCTTTCAAGTGTTTAAGAAGAAAGTTTTTTTTATCATGTAATAAGTTCCTGGTTTCCAAGACACTAAACCTTAAAGATCCTCGGTTTTGTATAATGTAAGGAAAGTTTATGTGATAAAAATGTGGGATGCTATAAAAATATCTTGCAATTAGACTTATAATGTCATGATTAAAAGATAATTTATGATATTACATATTAAATAGTTAGTATTCACATATTATAAATTAAATTAGGTGCATAATATAAAACTTGTCTCAAAGGAAGGAATCTGAGATGAAAAACCCTTACCTTTATTTCCATTTAATTAAATGTGCTCAAAAATCATATATAAAAGCATAAATATCTTAATATAATATTTTAAAACATTATTTATACACATTAACCTTCAATATACTTCATTTATTATCATTTATTAAAAATATATGAGTTAGTTATCTCTTTTTTAAAAGGTTGGGGTTGAAGCCTCAACTTTATTATTAAAGCAAAGACCTCTTTTATATCTGGGTAGAGGGAGGCCCATTACATAGCCCGAAGGCCCAAGGCCAAGTGGCCTGAATACAAGGCTTGAAAGCCCATTTTTTGGCCCAAAGGACCCCTCGGTGAACAATACTGCTATAGTACCCGCGCTGCTACAGTACCTGCTACAGTACCACCACCGCTACAATTCTGCTACAGTGCCTCCGCCGCTACCGTACCACTGCTGCTACAGTCGCCACTGATACAGTCTACTACAGTACTTCTACAGTCAGAATTTTGTCTCTACCCAGATTTGATCCTGGGTCTTTTTGGATGCCAAGCAGGAGCTTGTACCACTTGGGTAAAAGCTCGTTGGCAGTTATCTCTTATTTTTACTATTCGGTGTTAAAACTTTGAATTTTTTATTTCATATAGACTTCATAAATATGGGATCAGTATCACTAAGTGGATTCTATTTCATCATTAATATATCCTAAAAGATATAATAATCATTTCTAATGATTACTTAATTCCCATTTTTATCAAGAGAAATAAATCAATTGGATTTGGGAAAATGGGAATCATGGTGAATTAGTTCTTGATATGTTTAACAATCGAATGGTGATATATTAATATTTTTTTTAAATATTAACAACAAATTTAAAGAATAATTCAAACATATTAAATATATCATTATCACATTATATTAACATTATATGACATCCAATAATCATTTTTTACATAATCATTATAACATCATTTACGTAGGTGGTAGAATCAACCAAATGGTTACATGTTATAATGATTTAAAGAGTAAGGGAATGTATTTAGATAATGATAATGTGACATAAAAATAAGATTAAACATGAAATATACATCATGTATCCTTATTAAATATATTCTAGTAACCATCAATTATTTTTTATGATGAAAAATGAATTTCATTGCTCGTGGAGATGGTAGTCCACATGTACGCAAAAAAGATGATTTTTTTCTTAATGGATGAGATAGATGAATATATTATGATAATAAAATTAATATAATAAAATTATAGTATATAAATTATACTAATATCATTATATTATTGTTGATATAATATATTTTAATGGACATAATTAAGAATAAAATCTAGGTGGTTGATAACACACACGTCGATGACATGAATTTTCTTTGGAATTACCCATAATAATAATTTTTTATGATAATTAATGGTGAATAGAAGATTTTGAAAATGGTATAGGATTATATTATGAATAATTTTTTAGAGTTTCAAGAAGAAATTATAAGTATGAGTCTTGAATTGTAGGAAGTGAAACCCTTTTATAAGTTAAGTAAGGGTTGTTTTGGAAGTAACCATTACATTTTCAATAATGTAATATTACTATTCAAAGGCAATGGATCCAAAATGAACAAAAGTGGAGGGTAAGTGTGTGTTGGTTGATATTCTTCTCACATAACTATTTTATATACAACCTAGAGTTTGTTTATGATTTTTCTTTTAACTTTTTAACTTTTACCATAATTTACTATTACCTTAGTAATTAATTTTTAACCTTAATAATTAATATTAATGAAAAAATTAATATTTGAAATTTTACATAATTTTAAACTTATGAATAATTTTTTTAAATAATTTTATAAAATAAAAATTTTAAGGGTTTGGAATGTTAATTTTAAAATAAATGCATATAATCCGTAAAAATAGTTTTTTTGAAAAGTGTGTTATTAAGTTTAAAAATTTATGTACAAGATAATATTATCATAGATACTAATTTTTATGAAATAAATTAGTTTATTATAAAAAAAATAAACGTTAGGTGTCTTTAAAAACAATCCAAAACTAAATTTCACCATCAGAACACTTAATTATAAGAAAAATATTGGATATATTATTAAATGAACATTTTAATTTAGTTCAAAAAATATTGGAAATATGATTTATAAGTTAAAATAATATTATAAAATGAATAATTTCATCATTTAAATACATATTTTATTATTTAAAATGTTTTTTTAATCTTCAAGGATATTATTACATAATGATAAAATCATAAAAAATATAATTTTTGCAAAAACCATATTTTTCGACTAAAAATCAACCTTATAAGAATAACTTAAAAATTTATACTAAGAAAATTTTGATGCAAAGAATTAAAAAATTAAATTTATTTTATCAAATTTAAATTCTGAAATTATAAATTTTAGATTTAAAAATAAAATATATAATATAAAGAAAACGACTTTTATTGAAAATAACCTTTTTCAATATTAAATAATGTTAATTATTTACCTTATAAAGATAACAAATTTTAGTGTTTTACCATATTAGTGTTTATTATATATTTATTAATAATGTTAATGTATTGTGGTTTTTTACATTGGGTATAGTGTGTAATGAAATTCATAGAACATAACATTATTTTTAGAAGGTCTAAAATTTCAGGTTGTTACATTGTCCCCCCTTAAAAGAATTTCATCCTCAAAATTTTATTACATAGAGGAAAACAAGTGAGGATAATTTTTCCTCATTATATCCTTAGATTTCAGTATAGATTTATAAATATTATAGTTCGACCATATGACCTTGACTAGATGGGTGGTCTTTTCAAAAAACCCTTGCCTCTTTGATCCAAGTTCTCTATGGGTTGTTCTTCATATGAGAGGTCACGTTTCAGTTAAAAAACTTCCAAGTTCATTACATGTGAAGGGTATGGTATATAATTCATTAAAAGTGATACTTGGAATATATAATGTACTTTGGATAGGTCAGTAGGGTGTTCTAAGTGATAAGCTATCACCCCACCAAGAGAAAGGATCTTGAAGGGACCGATATACAAAGGGCTCAACTTCCCTTTCTTCACAAATATCATATCTAGCTTCCATAGAGATATCCCAAGGAATACCATATCACCAACATAAAAATTTATATATATTAGATGATTTTATACATAAATATTATTTCAACCTTTCATTTATTTCATATATTGATGAATGGGTTGAATATTATCCATCATTTCTTGGACAAGATCAGTACCTATAAGTTTTTTTTCTCCAACTTCATCCCAATATGTTGGAGTCCTGCATCTCTTCCCATACATAACCTCATATATTATCATTTAAATGCTACAATAGAAACTTTTTTCATATGATAACTCTACTAGGGGAATGTTTTGATCTCAATATCCTTGAAAATCCATTAAACAAGATCTTAGTATATCCTCTAGAGTTTGAATTTTCCTCTCAAACTGATAAAATTTCTAAGGGTGACATGCATTACTTAAACTCAACTCTATCTAAAATTCCTTCTGAATACTTCTCCCAAAACTCAAGGTAAACCTTAGATCTTAATTTGATACAATGGAAAGTGTCACCCCATGTATTCTTACCACACCTCTTATGTATATCTTGGCGAGTTGGTCAATAGAGAAATATTTTTAATAATAATAAAATTCATGGAATTTGTATGCTGATTGACTACAACTCAACTAGAATTATGGATTTCGATGACTTTGGGAGTCCCATAATAAAATCCATGGAATTGTTTTTCTATTTCCATACTAGTATGATTAATGGTTTCAACATACCCTCATACTTTTATCATTTAGCCTTAACTTTTTGGAATATAAAGCATCAAGATGTGTATTTTGTGATTTCAATTTTCATGTTATTCCACTATAAGTTTTGTTTTAGATATTCATACTACCTGGATAAATAGATAAATATGAGTTATAATAATCATCTAAAATTTTACACTTCAGTTTTGATTTTTATGGGACACATATCTAGGTTCTAAACCTTATAACTCTTACTTTATCTAAACTCAACTCTAGAATACTTACTATATTTTTTTGTAGCTACACATAATCTCTTTGGGATTATTTGATCTTTAAATGAATGGATAATTAGTAAATAATTTGAGAAATATAGGATTTATCTCCTTTCCTTATGATTCCAAGATTAATCTATTTAAAATCCATGAGTATTGAGTCTTTTTCAATCCTCATTATAGATAAAATAGAATGATTCTTTCCTCTTAGGGCATCAACCACCTTGTTTTCCTTCACATAGTGATAATTTATTGAGCAATTATAATATTTTAAAAACTAAAAACATCTCTATTGGTGCATATTATACTACGTTAGTGAGAATATATACATTATGATCTCATGGTCAGTGTAAATAGCACACTTATCACCATATAGATAATGTCACAAAATTTTCAATGAAAAGAGCATCTCCAGATCATGGGTTGGGTATTTCTTCCCATGAGTCTTTAATTGACATGATGAATAAGAAACTACCTTCTCAATATTCATAATAATTCATCCTGTAACTTTCAAGGAAGCATCAATGTATATCAAAAACCCTTCTCCACTATAGGGTATTGTAAGTACATGTACAATAACCAATATCTTATAAATATCCCTGAATATTTTTTCATATTTAACTG
The DNA here is from genome assembly GCA_963277665.1 of Viscum album. Lineage (NCBI taxonomy): Eukaryota > Viridiplantae > Streptophyta > Magnoliopsida > Santalales > Viscaceae > Viscum > Viscum album. The sequence goes on from OY728147.1 coordinate 311,085,660, forward strand.
TCTGTAGGAACTTTACTCCCTTACATGTAAACTTGGTTAGTGTATTGGATAATCATGTGTTTTTTCTCACAAAACTCTGTTAGTATCCATCTAATCTAAGAAAACTATGGATCTGTATCACAGAGGTTGATCTCAACCATTTTTCAATCATGTATGTCTTTGATGTGTCCACAGATATACACTCACTGGTCCAAACAAAACCTAAGAAGTATACTTTTTGAAGCAAAAATTAACACTTTTTAAACTTGGAATATAATTTACCCTTTCATAAAGTTATTATAAAAATTATCAAATGGTCTTCATATTATTCCTTACTTTTAAAATATATGAGAATATTATCAATAAAGACTATTATGAATTTTTCAAGGAAATCTATAAAGAATCTATTCATGAATTTTATATAGATAATAAGAACATTTTTAATACCAACTAGAATATTTATAAATTCATAGTTTCCATACCTTGTATGGAAATATTCCATGGGTATATGTTCTCTCATTTCCCTCAATTGATGATATTGAGATCAAAGATCAATCTTTGAGAAATATTGAGATTCATGCAATTGATTGAAAAAATCATCAATACAGGGTAGTATATATTTCTTATTTATTTGTTTTTGAAGGGAAGGTGGTGCCTCAGTCAAAGACCAAGTAAAAATTTATTGAATAAGAAAAAAGAAGATTACATGAGTCTAAAGGATGGAATCTTATTACAATATTTATCATAATAAGGAAGAAAATCACCAGGAAAATCATCATACCATGTAATGTCCTAGTTGACTCCCTTGTTGGAAAGACCATCTGCAACCATGTTCACTTTATGAAAGGCATGAGTGGAAATGTAGTTAATTTTTGTGAGCGAAGCAAGGCAATTCATCCAATGGAAAGTAAGAGGCCAAGAAAGATGCACCACCCCCTTCCAAATAGCTTGGACAATAGTGGTTGAATCACTTTCAATCCAAATATTGTTCCAACACTTTTTTTTAAGAAGTAAACAACATGGATTACCCCCATAATTTTCACTTTCAGAGATGAGGCCGTACCACATCCACCAAAGAAGCATCCATGACACCTTCCAAGATAGTCTCTAAAGATAGCACCACATCCTTTCGGACCCAGGTTTCCTTTAGATGAACCATCGAAATTCACTTTGATTCATCCTGGAAGCAGAGCTTGCCAGAATACCTCAAGGGTGCATTGAGGCTGTCTGTATGAACCAACAATCCTAAGTCAGTGTAGGATCTCAAAGTCACCAACATTGTTGTTTCAATAAGCTTTCTGAATCGAGGCAGAATCCCAGATGGCAATAAGAATCCGCCCTTACCTGTATTGAGATTAAATGATAAATTATTATAAAGAATATTATTCCTATCATACCAGATCACATGGAGGATCTTAACAACAATAGTCAAAAAAAATTCTTGATTTGTTGAGAAGATTCAAAATCTATACAACGCTGCAATTGAGAGCTGATAGAATCAAGAAGTAACCATCTGCAATAAAAAATATCAAGAATATAATTCTAGAGAGCTGCAGTTGTAGCATAAGAAAGAAACAAATTATTAGAATCCTCTCTATGTTGGTTGCATAGGTGACATATAGAGCAAAGTTGAATCCCAAAATATTGCAGACAAACTTCAGTGGGGACTATTTTATGAGCAATACTCCAAACAAGAGTAAATCTTGAGGGCCTAATCTAAGGTTTGATAAAATATTTCAACCAACATAAGATAGAATCAGAATTTATGAAATTTTAATTTTAAAAGCTTTTGGAATCAAGAACACCATTATAAGCAGGCTCCCAAATGAGGAAAATCCTCATAGTTGGAGATGGAATAATTATCAATAACATGACTGATATTATTAGGAGGGTTGATGTAATAAGAATTAACAACATCCCTAATGGTGGAGTTGGTATTATAAGGAAGTGAATTGGGAGGCAACATGGAGATTAAAGGAACACCAGTCTAGTTTTCAAGCCAAAAATCAATGCAGAGGTCCATGAATCCATCCTTATTCTTAACAAAAATCACTGCTGCACCCTAGGGTGAAGCACTCCGGCGTATAAAGACCTTATCTAGATTCTATTAAGTTTCTTATTTAATTATTTCAATTGAATTATGGAAATTATATAAATACTCTTTATAATAGGAATATATTATAGTATACATTCTATTGAAAAATAAACCTCCTGATTTGGGGAAATACTAGATAGTTTATCTAGGAATTCATTTTTATATTCTAGTAAAATGGGAATGTCATAAATAATGATTTCTTCTCTGATCATTTGATCTAGAAATATCTTTAATTAAATAAGAAATCAATAATTTATAGAGGTTATTAAATAGAATATGATCAACCAAATCATATCCCTTGGGATTGTCTTATCTAGGTATATAGTCTTAGGACCAATCATGATGTATCAAATTGATTATTGAGTCAATGCACAACCAATAATTTTCAAGGTGATTACCCCTTGGAACATCTGTGCCACATTCGCATCCACTTTACAGTATCTAGATAGAGATGTATTGTGAGGAGAACCACTAACTCAAGACTCTACCAATATTTTAGGATATCATCCTATACTTATACTCATCTCTAGGGTCTATAACCTTAATACCAAAGGTAACTAAACTAATATGAAAAAATAACTAAACCCTGTTCTGATACCAACTAAAGTGACCCAAGATAAACATATATAAATAATACATTGATAACAAGGTTTAATTAGTATATCTCACAAAGATTCACACAAACCAAGGACCTACATGTTTAGTGACTTATAGACCAACTGCATAAACATTTTAATTTACAACACTAGTCAAAATTTCTCCATAACCATTCTCTTATAGACCCTCTTATAGGCATCTCATATTATATAATAATCTTCATAACCAGAGCAATGGAAATATAAGAAATTAATGAGCTTAAATTCTTAGTAAGGTAAAATTATCAACAATTCATGACCGCTAGATCATAAACATGAGTGAAAACATGATCGAGGGATAAATTTTAGATAAAAAGATCATGGGATCGAAAGTGATAATCATAAAACTTCATTGAGCATTAAGGATCATGGAATATAAACATAATACCAATGAAAGTTCATTAAAACATGGCTTAGAAACACATAACATAAATCAAACAAAACCTGAAATCATAACATAAGAAATCATAACATCATTAGAACATGAAATATCATAAAAATATAGAATATCATGGAAATAAGAAACATTTTAGATAAGTGAAATAGACATAAGAATAAGAAAAAGTTGTGAAAAAATACAAGTATGTCTACTATTTAATTTTGTGAACAAATCCAAGTATTTACACCCTTTTTTAATGAAAAAATCCAAGTATATACACCCATTAGTTTGTTAAAAAAATCCAAGTATATCCACACTTCATTATCTCATGATATATAAAAACATAGAAAATGCATTATAGGTAGATATAATCCCCCACATGTCATCATCCATACATATGAGTACCTCTTAAAATCTAATCATTCATCATATAATAAACAACCCATGATAATAAAATGGGTTTCATAACTTTTTCAAATGGTATCACATAAAAAATATGATCATTTGATTCAAAAAATACAATATCCCAAAATAATTATTTAAGAAGAGCACATTTAGGGTGATTTATGAACCATTACTTCATTATATAAGAATCCTTTAAAAATGGAAGAGAAATTTAAAAAATATTTTTCTTAAAAAACGTTTCTTAATATCACCTTAAAAAGATGTAATTTTCAAGTCATTTAAAAAAACAATTTTTAAGATAAATAAAAAACATATCAAAACATTACTTAAAAAAAATTCCATTAAAGATAACTTGATAAGAAATAAAACATATGTCAAAAAATGTAATGTAGTAGGGAAGAATATAAGGTCATGTAATAGAAAATCCTTTTAAATATTTTTAAATTCCATTATTGAAAACCCATATCATTCAAAGGATAATAAAACAATTGTATAAAAGTGAATAAATGAGAATAAAAGGATAATTTGAGATAGAAACAATTTTTATTTTCACTATGGAAAGGATAACATTTTTAGGAAGTAAAAACATGTATATGGAGGAAAAATCCATTAAAAATGGGAATTATTCTTAACAAAATGTCATTTTCACAAAACAATGGTTTCATCAAGAAATAATACTTTTGTGTGAAATATGATTTTCCAAGAAAATATGGTGGAAATAAAACATAACATCATCATAGTATATAATATACCAATCATGAAAGATAATAGTCAAAGAGGAGTGATTATTACCCAAGGAAAATATTTGAGTCACGAAAACCCCTTATGGATTGAGTAAAATTTTAATCAAAACACATAAAAAGAGAGGGATTGTAGTAAACCATGAAATATCATGATTAAAAGATAATTCATGATATGATATATTAATAGGTAGTATGAGAACCTTATAAATTAAATTATTTGTATAATACAAAACATGTCTCAAAGGAAGGAATTTGAGATGAAAAACCCTTACCTTTATTCCGGCTTAGTCGAATGCACTCTAACCTACTATAAAAAAACATAAATATCTTAATATAATATTTAAAAACATTATTAATATACATTAAACTTTCATATAATTCATTTATTAACATTTATTATGAATATATTAGTTAGTTATCACTTATTTTTACCATCGGGTGTTAGAACTTTTGATTGTTTAGTTTGTAAATACTTCTTGTAGATGAGATGGATTCTAAATAGGTAGTTTTAAGTTCATAATTCCAAAATAATTAAAGATATAATTATTATTATGAAATGATATTATAATTATATGAAATCCCATAATCATTTATGACATAATAATTATAACATCATTTATATAGGCAGTTAAATATACCCAAATTGCAACATGTTATAATGATTTAATTAGTCAGGGGATTTATTTAGATAATTATAATGTGAAATATAAAGAATATTAAAAATGTCATAAACATCATATATACTCATTAAATCCATTATTTTAACCACCAATGATTGGTGGTTATGAAAAATGAATTTTGTTTCTCATGAAGGTGGTAGTCCAGACGTATATATGAATGAAAATTTTATTTTTTTAATGGTTGAGATAAATGAATATACAATGATAATAACATTAATATAATAAAATTAAATTATATAAATGAAAATAATATCATTATATTATAATTACTAGAATAAATTTTAATGAAGATAATTAACAAGAAAAGCTAAGTAGTTGATAATACTCACACCAGGGACATGATTTTTCTTTGGAATTATCCTTTAAAATAAAGGCCTTATAATGACTAATGGTGACCAGGATATTTTGAAAATTATATAGGGTTATTTTAGGAATAATTTAAATTTTTTTAATTTTTTTTAAAGGATAGGTGTTCCTTGAATTGGTGGAAGTGTTAACCTTTTATAAGTAAAGGGAATGGTAGTTTTGGAAGTAACTATTATATTTTCAATAATATAATGTTACTATTAAAAGTAAATGTATTTAAAATGAAAAAAAGTGGAGGGAAAGTGTGTTTGGGTCTATATTATCCTCATAAACTCATTTTGGAGACAAAATATTGTGGTTTTAGGCTTTTTATTTTATCATTTTTACTTTTACCCTAATTTAATTTTACCTTAGTAATTAATTTTTAACCTTAGTAATTAATATCAATGAAAAAATTAAGATAGGAGATTTTACCTCATCTAAACCTTTTGTTTTAAATTTTTTAAATAATTTTACCAAATAAAAATTTTAATGTCCTAAAATGTTAATTTTAAAATAAACACACATAGCGTGTAAAAACAAATTTTTGGAAAAGAAAATTGTTAAGTTTAAAAATTTATATGGAAGATAATATTATCATAGATATTGATTTTTATTACATAAATTGCTTTATTATAAAAAAAATAAAAGTTACATGTCTTTCAAAGTAATCCAAAACTGAATTTCACCATCAAAATACTTAATTAGATGAAAAGACCAAAAATATTTTTTACTAAAGTAATATTTTAATTTAGTTAAAAAAATATTGGACATAATATCTACAAGTTCAAAGAATATTTTAAAATGTATAATGTTATTACTTAAATATATATTTTATTATATGAATGTTTTTTAAACTTATAGGATACACTTACATAATGATAAAAAAATATTTTTTTTCAACAACTGTATATCTCGACTAAAAATTAGATTTTTCATAAAAAACTCAAAAAATAATACTAAGAAAATTTGGATGTGAGTGATTTAAAAATTAATTTTATTTTTTCAAATTTAAATTCTAAATTTTTTAAATTTATATTTTAAATGAAAATACATAGTATAAATTAATCACCTTTTATTTAAAATAAATTTTTTAATATTAACTTATATTAATCACCTTTTATTTAAAATAACATTTTTAATATTAACTTATATTAATTATCTACCTTCTAAAGTTAATGAATTTTAATGGTTTACCATATTAGTTTTTATTATAGATATATTAAAAATGTTTTCATAATATGTTATGGTTTTTTATGTTTGGTGTAGTGTGTAACATATGTTATCTAAGATAGCATCTATTTTACAAGGTCTCACATTTCAGGTCATTACATGTTTCCTCCCATGTCAAAATCAACCAGAACAAGAACACTACCATCAGATGTTTTTTTAGTTCATACACTTGAGAGAGGAGTGGTGAAATTATTTTGAACACAATCATATTTCCTCACAAATCTAAAGGGAATTTACCCCTCGCATATGATTTACCCATATATCCTGGCCACCAGGATGCCTTCTCATAGTGATATTAGGTAAGAACATGCTTCAAGACTCCCGATCACATTATTAGTAATGTTTTTAGTTGGGGTTTCATATGGTATATATATAAATCAGTTATTCCAATTCAATATGTTATTCACCTCTTGGTCCTATAGTGAATATGGACTAACCTCACCAATACTTATGTGATATATTCTGAACTGGGTGACAGGGATTTCCTAGGAATTGATGATCACATAACCACCCCTGTGAGCCACTATCCACCCACAAAACACTTGGAAGGGTATAATGATTCATAATGGGAACTTTAATTTTAAAATGTTCCCAATGTTTGTATAACTTTTCTAAGGATGATACTGCCAAGATAATTCATCAACCCCTTACTAGCCATTTTTCCATCATGAAAATCATAACCATCACTCCGGCTCATGATCCTCATATCGGTAGAAGATATCCATTGATATACATTATGAATAAGGATACCTAATGGACCAAATTCTTTGTCTCAGATATGACCTTACATTATTAATTATTGAAGAAGGTCCTTGGTAAATGGTGGGGTATTTTTAGCACCATCCCATACAGAGATTGGGAGAAGAAACTAACCATAAATTCCCCCCAAAACTAGAGCCTCACTAATCATTTAAACATACCAGAGACTTACACCCACCTCTTTGTCCACTAAATAGAAGGTATTTCTATTTGGGATCCACCAATTGATGATGTATAGAATCAGATTATTAGTGCGATGAGAAAAATTTTCTGAGATCCAAACAACTTCATATAATCCTAATGCCTTCATATCTTGTTAAAAATATTTACACCTCTATTAAACCCAATATCAACAACCCTCGTACATACTAAATACCATTATAGATTGGAGGTCCCATCATGATGACCAACTAAGATTTTGATTATCTATTGATTTATTCATGATTAATGCATAACTATGAATTTAATTCCTCAAATATATTAACATGGAGGTAGTATTTATTTTACTATATTATCACAAAAATACCAAGGTCACATCCTAATGGATGGAATAGTTTATTAGTATTGGGATACTATATATATATATATATATATATATATGATTCTCACATTACATCTGAAAACATGTAATAAAATTTAATTTTTTTATGAGAATTTTATTATCTATTTTAGTAAATCCATGAAATAATTCATAGATCCCATTTGGTATCCTAGGTATAGGAAAATATAATAAAGGGTGATATCAGATGTTGAGTAAGGTAAAAAATACAACACAATATATCATAGAATAAATAAAGCATGGATAATATGATAGAGATAAAAAATAATAAAATACGATATATAACTAATATCATAAAAGGGGAATAAATCCATGGATGAAATAAATATATAAATAATCACATGGATAATAATAATTAATTTCACAATTATAGAATTCATAATTTTGGACATTATAATCTCATTGTCAAGGTTTTTTTCCAAGACACCATACTTAAATAGGATAGTCATATACCAAATACACAAACTAGTTTGTCTCATGAGACCTACCGATGTATCAAGGGGATATAACAAGCCCAAATCATCACATACTATGTCCAATTCATTGATTGTATGAAATAAATTAATAAAAATTCAATAAATAATCAATATAAACATTCATATTGAAAAACTATCATATGAAATATTAATATTTCCCCCAGTAAATAAATAGAAAAAATGATCATAATCCATTCGGAGTAATATGGTAGATTTAATCAATATAGTATATCCCTAGTAAGTTATAAGATTTATAAAATGATATTTATATATATTAAAATACTTTAAAAATACCATTGGAATACTTCGCAAGGAAAATACCCTATTTATTTTGAAATCACTTATATTAAAATTTAAAATTTTCGAATATATTGGGAAAAAAATTTTATTTGAAAAGAAAATTGGAGACACATAAAGTAACCTGAAAAGAAAATAATATCCACAAAGTTGGGAAAATTAATTTATACAATAAGAATTAAAATAAATATCCTATCCACACTTTTGGTAAAAAGTGCCTCATTTAGAAAATGACAAGAATATTCCTTTTAATTATTTATAGAATGTAAAACATGGTTAAAAATTAAATAAATAAATAATTATATAATGATAAAAAATTATTTAAAACATTTTAAAGAATATATGGATATGGAATAAAAATATTCCTGATGGAATAGAAAAACAAAGTCATTTTTTCTTAAAAATGTTCTTTCAGACCATTGAGTACTAAGAAAGAGGAAAATCAAAGTAAAACTTATAATTTCATGAAATAATAATATTAGAGGAAAATATATGGGATTTAATATAGAAATAAAATATATTTCCCCCAAATGAACTTAAATATAAATAATCCCAAATAAGGATGAGATTGTGAAAGAAACCCTTACCACAAGTTCAACTTGACTTGTAAGAGATTTTAAACTCTTGTATAATAAATTTAAATTTATTATAATTCTATATAATAACCATATAAATACTTATAATATCATATATGATCCAATTAAAACACTTATTCATCTATTTATTAATAATTATTTATTAAAATTGCCGTTTCTTAGTGTTAAATGTTTCATTTTTCATGTATGTTTCGATTCAACAGTTATGATCCTTGCATCTTGATCATGGTTCCATAATATCCAAAATTTTAATCATTATATTAATATAATATATATTCATTATATAAATATTTAGAATTAACCATGAAATGAGTACATGAAAAATGAATCACTTCACTTCGTGGAGGTGATAGTCGACACCTACACACGAGTGACATTATCATTTTTTAATGGGTAGAAGGGTAAGGAGGTAAATTATATATTATATTTATAGAATCATAATTATATATTAAACATAATATTTATTAATTAGTTAAATATTTATAACAATCCATGTAATTTTTTTATGATAAATGAATTACATCGCTACATAGAGATGGTAGGTCGTACGTACGCACGAGCGATGTTTTCATTTTCCATAGGATGGAAAGGAGGTAAAAAATGGTGGTCCCATAATAATAATTAAAAATAAGTATATTCATGATACTAGATTAATTATTTTAGTATGGGTACAATATATTTAGAGGATGTATAAGAGGAAATAATCTTGAAAGAGTTGGTAATGATGATTACCTCTTTTTTGAGAGACCTCTTCTGGATTACAACTTAATACTTATTAGGATAGTTTTAGGAGAAGGAAGGAAGATAAATAAAAAATTGAAGGAATATATGATGGTTTATGGGTAGGTATTGGTGGATATATAGTGACCAAATACTATTAATAAGGGAGGCAATGAGGTGCCCTTTTATAAGTGAGGAGAGAGACACACATAGAATTACTTAAAAGTTTTCAATAATATAATGTCACTTTCATGTGAAAGTGGATCAAGATGGAAGATATTTATATTTTTGGATAATATAATTTAAAAATATCTTCAAAAAATAATAATTATATAAGTTTATGTAGAATTATTATCCATATCTCATAGTTTGACCCCCGGTAAACCCATTTTAACCTTAACCGTGGTAACAAAATTTTACTATTTTTACTATTTATTATGAATTTTTTTATTTGAACCCATTAAATAATATTAATTATGAATATTAAAAATATGTAATACATTTTATAAGATTAAATTTCTATAATTCATAGTAATTAACTTTAAAATACGTGCGCAAAATTCAATAAAAATCATTTTTAGAAAAATTCATTTTTAAACATAAAACTGAATTTACTTTGAATCCATGACATGTAAAAAATATTAGATTAATATTATAATATTTATTGAATAAATATAATAAAAATTTAATTAAAATTATCAAAAAAATAGCGATGTTTTTAATTTATTATGTTTTAAATAGATTGGATACATAAAAATAGTTTTTAGAAAAATGTGTATTTTAGCCCAAAAATGGTCATATATCAAAATAAAGTATAATGTTTATTCCAATGTAACTAATAAGATTATTTAAAATTAAAGTATAATTATTTTAGTTTAATATCAAATTCAAAAAAATAAAGGTACTTTTAAATTAATTGGTTTAATGAAAATAAATAATAGTTTTACAAAAATTAGTATTTTTTCACTATTCACTAAAAAAATAAATATTTTTTAAAAAATCCAAAAAACCATCATTAACCCAATATTGACTTGATGATTTAAAAAATTAATTTCATTTCATAAAACAAAATTTCTAAAAATGAAAGAAATTAATTATAATATACACATACAAAATGCAATAAAAACCATTTTTGAAGAAGACATATTTTTGAAGTACAAAATATTTTTATTGAATATTGAGTACCTATTAATTATAAATTAATAAATAAATTTACATTATATAAAAATTTTATAAATAATTTTCATAATTTAGTTATTTCTATTCATACTACTAATTTAACATCTAGGTTATAACGATCACATTTAAATTATTTTTAGAGAGTATATCACATTTTTCTTAAAGTCCAGAGTTGAATGTTAAAAAATATATCAAGCATAGTATTATTTTAAAATAAATTTTAATGGTTTTACATTCTACCCTCCTTGAATAAATTTTGTCCTCACATTTTTTTATCTTGTTAATCAAGGGTTTAATATTTTAAAATATCTTTATTAAAAAACCACATCATATAAATATATTCTAAAAATTATTTCAAAAATGGGAAGTGGGAAACATAAATGTAACATGAAATAAAACAAAATTAGGTTCCTAAATAAGGATAAAATTAGCGGGAAGTTAAAATATAGACATTGAGTCGAATGATAATGTCTAAAGATTAATCGAGAGTGATAAATAACAGTCATGTGAAAGTTAATGACCATAATACCATAAATCTAGGAGGTATGAAAAAATTACCAATTCAATTGAAATTATTATAAGAATTAAAATATATTCATTTTTAGGATATTATTCCTAGATTTGAAGAGAGGGAAACAAATGAAATTACTTAGAATATTTCAATAATATAAGGCCACTTTGATGTAAAATTGGCTCCAAATTGACAATAATTAATTGGTAGGATTATATAAGGTCAAAATATATTTTAAAAAATAAGAATTAGATAATTTTATATGATGTTATTACCCTCATACCTTAGTTTAACCCCTGATAAACCCGTTTTAACCTTAACCATGGTGACAAAATTTTACTATGTTTACTATTCATTTTGTCCAAAGATTATATTTATCCTATTAAGTTATATTAATTATGATTATTAAAAATATTAAATCTATTTTATAAGATTCAAATTCTTTAATTGGTATAAATTCAATTTAAAATAAGTTTGTGAAATGCAATGAAAACCATTTTTAGAAAAATGCATTTTTAAGCATAAAACTGAGTTTACTTTCATTCATTATCTTGTAAAAACTATTAGATAAATATTAAAATATTTATTGAATAAATATTATACAAATTTAATTAAAATTATAAATAAATAGTGATATATTTAAATTATTAAGTTAAAAACACATTTCACACATAAAAATAGTTTTTAGAAAGGTGTGTTTTTAATCCCAAAATTGAACTTTATCAAAATGAAGTATAATGTTTATTACTATGAAATTAATTAGATTAAATATAATTAAATGATAATTATTTTAATTTAATATAAAATTCAAAAAAATAACTGGCCTTTTAAATTACTTGGTTTGATGAAAATAAATGAAGGTTTTATAAAAATTAGTATTTTTTCACTATTCAATAAAAAATAAATCTTTTTAGAAAAATATCAAATATTCACCCAAATAAAATATGAAAAATTCTATTTAAAAATTTAATTTAATTTAATTAAATAAAATATCAAATAATGGTAGAAATTAATTATAATTTCTATGTACAAAATTCAATAAAAACCATTTGTGAAGAAAAAATATTTTTGAGGCATAAAATATCATTATTAAAAATTGAGCATATATTTATTATGAATTGATAAATACATTTACATTATATAAAACCTTTATACATATTTCTCATAATGTGGTTATTCATGGTCATAACTCCAGTTTATCATCTAGGTTATAATGGTCACATTTAAATATATATTTTATAGTATATCATGTTTTGATTAATGTTTGGTGTTTCATGTTAAAAAAGATATCAATGATAGGATTATTTTAAAACAAATTTTTAGAGTTTTTAATTATCTCCCCTCCACATAAATTATGTCCTCAAATTTTTTTTATATTAGGGGTTCAATATTTGAAAATTCATTTGCTAAAAACCCACATCATACAAAGAGATAATAAAATTTCCTTTTAAAAGGGGAAGTGGTAAATATAAATATAACTTGAAATAACACATAATTAGGTTTCTAGATAAGGATAACATTAGTGGGGATTGAAAATATAGATATGGAGTAGAAATATAATGTCCAAAGTTTAATAGAGATTGATGAAAAACATAGTCATAAGAAAGTTAATAACAAAAAAAACATAAATAGTGTGGGGTGAAAAACAATCAATTCATCATAAATGATTATAAAAATAAAAATATTTTCATTTTCAAGATTTTATTCCTATAGTCAATGAATTATTTTATCATGGAATATTATAAAATATACTTACTTTATTTATCCAAATCTATAAATGATGTTCCATCATTTGGTTACATGTTTCAATTAGTTTCCACTTATTTTCATCCCATATTTCAATAATGAATGAAAAATATGATTTTTTAATTCCTGAATCACTAAAATCAACCTTTAATGGATCATAAGGTCCATAAAATAAGGAAAATTTATTTCTATTATCTAAACAAAATGATAAAAACAAGTTATGATTATACTCAATATGAATAAAACTTAGTGTGAAGAATTAATTCATCAATTCCTAAAATATAAAGAATAACACCCATATAAATGATAAATAATTTTAATTATAATTGTCACACCCCGAACTCAGATACTCCTTCATTTTATTTATTTCTCAATGTTGTATCTTTTGGATGAGGTTCAAGTTGGGTGTCTAATAAAATTTCTTATGTTTTTGTGGTATTTGTTTTTTCTAGACATATTCATGGTTATTGTGAATTTTGTGGGAAGAAAGTGGCATATTGGAGAGTTTGTGATGCCCTCGGTGTCTCTATATTATGTTTAAAACATTCAAGGATCATTGGGTGGGATTACCTAGTGTTTGGGGTGTAATTTGAGGTGGTTTGACCAATTTTTGGGGTCACATAGTTTGAGCACTGTCTGCCCAAACTATGCAACCTAACCCTAAAAAGTTGTAGGAGTTTTCCAGCACTGTGCACATAGTTTGCGCATGGTTTTCCAAACTATGCAGTCAAACTGTGTATCCCATTACGAGATTAATAAATTTTATCCTAGAAACCCGATTTGGGTGATCCCACCTCCATAATGAATCCATGCCTGTTGGGTATCAACTAGAGGCTCCACCCTTATTCCTTCTTAGATTTGGGGAGATTTTGGGGCAGTTTCTCACCAAAGGTCAGTGGTCCTTCTTTATTTCCTCTTCTCCTCTTCCTCCTCTCTCATTTATTTACCCTCTCTAACCTTGGTTTTTGTTTGTCCAAACCCCAATGTCTAGGGTTTGGGTGTGGGTGATGTTTATTTTGATTTAGGGCATGCAGATTCATCCAAGAGGCCCTATTATCCATCTCCTTAATGTTTTACTCCATCTTCACTTGATTTGAGGTAGGTGAATCTAATTTTTCCTTTCCATAATGATCCTTTATCACTTTCATGTTTTCAATTTATTATTAAATTTTATTCTCACCTTTATTATAATCATGGATAGATGTAAATGATGTTTTAGTGTTGATTGATTTTGTTAAAAATAGATTTCCATGGTGATTTGTGTAAAATGCATAGGTTTAAGGAACTATTGGTGTTTATTTTAAATACCTTTATTCTTATAAATTGAAATTGGGGGTTTTATATGTAATGTTCAGATTTCCTTAAGTGGTGATGGTAGTTCCTTGTTTGTGAACTTGGTTCCGTGTGTATGGGTTGGTGATGTTGTGGCATATTTAAAGTGTTAAAATGTCTTTGCAAAGGGTTTTATCTTATCAAAGGGGATGGTTATGTTCTTTTAGTAACATAAGCCTTTGGATTGTTTTTCAATGTGATTGGTGACTTTTCAATAATGGTTTTCAATTCCTTATTGGATTTTGGTGTGTCATTGGATGTTGTCACATCCATGGGTGCACTAGGTGCACCCATGGATGTGCTCTCAAATGACGATGACACTCAATAAGTGGTGTTCTCTTTAAAACTTGATTTCTTAAATGGTTTTCAGCCTTCAAATAAAGTTAATCACCTTGTGTTACTTCTAAATAAGGTTTTAAATAGAATTTTCTAAGTTGTTGCTCAAGTGTTTTGGAGAAAATGGTTTTAATAGGTTCTTTAAGGGTTGACCATTTGGCTTGAAACATGTTTTGGTGGGATTTGAAAAAGTGTGAAGGCTTTTTTGGTAATTGTGAAGTTTTTTAATGTGTGTTTGGAACTTAAGTGCCCGTTTGGATTTGTAAATGTAAAATTGGTGTTTGTAAGATGGTTTGGATAAACGTGTGTGCCCAATTGGAAACCTTAAATGTTTTATGAAATGTTTTAATGTTTATATGTTATAGTGGCCTAGTTGGTACCTTGTTTTATGAAATGAATATGTATGTAAATATGGTGCACCTTTATAGAAGGAATATCCCTTAGGGGTTATCGTATATTAGTACCAATTTTTGGGGTAATCAAGTGTGGTGAGATGAGTCACATGTTTGAGGGCCTCCTACTTACACAATATTAATATTACCACCATGGGTTCCTAGGCGTCTTTTAGATGAACAAGTAAAGGTTTCTTATTAGCCCTGATTAGATGGGTTGGTACCCTCCTGGAGTTTTGGACAGGCCAGGAGGTCTTTTCCACTGGTGAGGCTATGAGAGCATCTAGTTGGTTATAGACATAGGGGCTTCACCATACGCCGATAGGTGGTTCCGAACCGAGTATGTCTAGGGGTATTCTAGGGATGTTTAGGATCACCCATTGTTATTTATCATATTGCTTGTTTACCTTATGTTTTACTAGATTCTTTTCTTTATTTTTTATTTGGTTCCTTTTATCACTACCCCAGTTTTCATTGTTTTTGGAATTTTGTTATAAAATGGCATCTGGTTTTGGAAATGATCGGTATCGTGTGTTGGATTTTGAAATGGGAAAATAATTTTGTTTTATTTAAAATGCGAAAACCATACTTTTTAAACTTTTTTTCAAACTTGTGTTAATGGTTTTTTTTGGGAAAGGAAACTCTTGGATTCAGGGGTTATCTTTGGAATCCTTACCGAGCATTTTGGTGATCATGCCTATCCTATATTTTTAGTTGTAGGTCTATATTTTTTTCATGTTCTTGGTTCAGATCCTCAGTGATGGAAAATGGTTAGTATTTTGGTGTGAGGTGACTAAGTCATCACATAGAGATCGTGGTATCGAGGTCCCATTTTCAGTTTTATTTATTTTTAGTTGTACTTTCTATCTGGATTGGTTGTTTGTTTATTATGATTTAGTTGTTTAGCTTTTCTGCATTTCTAGTTTGTTTCAATTATATATTTGATCTTGGATTTTTTTGGGGCTTAAATCATTCCCTTTAGTTTAATTTTTTTATTGGCGGTACTAGTTTCCATCTTGTGGGGACCGGGAATTCCCTTCGGGCTATGCTGTGGACCAGCTCGAGTGACCGATTCAGGGTCAACCCGGGTTGGTTCATGAGAAAATGGTATCAGAGAAGGTTCTTGTTATTTGGGGTGTTTGGTATATGGAGAATATGGTTGTAGTGGATCAGGAGTTAGGTCACAGGTCGGTGCGTGATCACCACCACTCATGATGAGACCTGAGTTACTAGGGGTAGTCCAGAAGCGATTCCTTTTCTTTGGTTTTTTTGGTACGAGGAATGAAAATGGAGGTGGAATAATGTCATGTTGTGACCTCACATGTAGTGGTGGACCATGTGGAGTCCAAGTGATCGGTTTAAGTTCCTCTTAGTGTTAGGCCTTACTTGGGTGATGTCCACCACCGTGTCGTCGGGTTGGGCATAAACACTACTTCCTCATTCTGGTAGTCTATTTATGGTTGTGCTTTGTTTTGGCCATAGTTGTTGTGAGCATGTGTTGAAAATTAAAATAGATTTTGGAAATGAAAATGGTTTTAAAGTGAAAGTGGTTTTTAAATGGAAAATGTTTTCTCTAAAATTGTTTTGGAAATTGATGAAATGGGTTTTAAAAAAGGGAGTATTTTGGTATGAAAAAATTTGATGCATGTTTTGACTTGATAAGGAAAAGAAAATTTCAACCCTTAGTGTTCCTTATGAAGGGTCATATGTGTGGGGTGTATATGGAAAGTGAATTTGGGAACTTGTTGATGGATGAAGTGAGAGGAATTGGGTGAAAACACATGTTAAGGTTTACAGGATTCCATGGGCGTGGTTTTGGAATTTAAGGCTTGGATTGATTTTTCCAAAATGGGATTGAATGTAAAAGTGATTTTGGGACTTGGTTTTTCTTGAAAAGTGGGTTTTTAGTATTTAAAAAATGGCCTTGGAGAAGGAAACTTTTTAATTTTAAAGAAATGGTGGTTTTTGGAAAAGTGGTTTTTGATTGTGTTTGTATACGTTTAGATTGTAAGCTCGTTGCCCTTGGTTTGGGTTGTTTCTAGTGATTGAGTTTGGCTTGATGCTGGTTCTAGATGTGTTTTTCGTATTGTTTGGAGTATGCTTCCCGGAAAGGTCTCCAATTTTGCCAGTGAGTCATGCCCAGTTCCCGGTTATTCTAGGGCGTTGTTTGTCTTTTGGAGTGGAAGAGGTCCATTAGAGGTAGGAAAGTGGATTAAAGAGGTAGAGTGTGTTCTCAGTTGGTTCAGAACTCCAGAGTTTGTTAATGTCTGTGTTGTCTTGGGTTTGTCTGAGGGTCTAGTTATGAGCTAGTGGAGGGTGAGTGTTTCTTTATCACTGAAGTTTGAGGTGTAGTTGTTGGTGGTAAGCTTTCTTGATGGTTCCCTATCTGGCGAGTGAGGTGTGCTAGAGGAACCTATTTTTGGTGAATCTTATACCTCAGTGTCGACTTCTATATTGTCAAATTGTTCTTTTGCATGCCACCAATGTGGCCAGTTTAGGCATTTTGAACCATTTTTCCACATCCCTATGAGGTCTTGTTATCATGGTGACTATTCGGGTCATCAAGGAAAGTTATGAAGGTAGTTTCATTCATGGAAGGAGTGCTGGTTGGGGGATGATAATGCATGACTGTGAGGCATAAAATGCTTCATCCATCAGATCCCCAACCTCAGGTCTCAGGATGAATCTCATGCACAGTCAGGGGTTGCTGAGGGTGTGAGGGATCTGGACACGATCCAGGTTTTTTTTGTATTGGAAACATCTGACGTTTCATTACTTTAATTTCTCAGTAGGGGTGTGTTCATTGTTCTAGTGTGAGGGTGTTATGGACTTGTTCTGTTATTGTGAATAGTTCAGTTCATTGACCATGGATTTTGTAATTGTTTATCTTTCTTAGGGTGTGTTTGGTTTGGTCTAGGATGGGTTTTTTCTTTGGAGGTTCTTGTTTAGTGGTAAGAGTTCTTGGGTTTGGTGGAGGTTTTGGGTTGAGTTATTCTCAAGGTTTCCCCTAGTACTATGAGTCCCATCCAGCATGGAGTATTTTAACTCTGGAGGTGTTGTTGATCACCCTTGTAGGGAAGGTTGTCAGATATTTTTGGGGTTTTCCTGTTCAGGAACTAGTTATTTTGGGTTCCTATGTTGTAGGTTCTCTATCTGGGTCCTTGGGGTAAATTTTTATTTCATGCTAGAAGTTTAGTAAATCTTATTCAGAAGTTAAAGTGGTGCCCCCTGAGGGTGGTGTGTTGGGGTTTTGAGGATTTAAATCTAGTTGTTTTTTTTTGGTGGAGATAACCCTCTCGTATTATCCCATAGTCTTAGAATTCAGTTTATTCTTCAATCGGTCAGGTGTGACCTGTAGAGAGTGATTTCATCCTGGGATTCTTAGTTTTCTTTGGTTTTGTTTGGGAATGAACTCGAATCCTAATTTTCTTTTGGCTTGGTGACTTTCTGGGGGTAGAAAGTGTCCGTGGTGGGGATAATTATCACACCCTGACATTAGATACTCCATTTTTTTATTTCTCAATGTTGGATATTTTGGATGAGGTTCGGGCTGGGTGTCTAATAAAAGTCCTTGTGTTTTTGTGGTATTTGTTTTTTCTAGACCCATTCATGGTTATTGTAAATTTTGTGGGAAGAAAGTGTCATGTTGAAGAGTTTTCTATGACCTCAGTGTCTCTATATTGTGTTTAAAACATTCAAGGAACATTGGGTGGACTTCCCTAGTGTTTGGGGTGTAATTTGGGGGGGTTTTGGCCAATTTTTGGGGTCGCACAGTTTCGACACAGTCTACACAAACCATGCAACCTAACCCTTCAAAGTTGCAAGAGTTTTCTTACACTGTCCGCATAGTTTTCCAAACTGTGCACCCCATTATGGGATTAATAACATTTAGCCTAAAAACCCGATTTGGGTAATTCCTCCTCCAAAATGAAGCTATGCCTATTGCGTATTGACCAGAGGCACCTCCCCCTTCTTAATGATTCGATTTAGGGAAAATTTTGGGAGGTTTGTCACCATAGGTCAGTGGTCCTTCTTGATTTTCTCTTATCCTCTTCCCCCTCTCTCATTTCTTTACTCTCTCTTGCCTTGGTTCTTGTTTGGCCAAACCATAATGTCTAGGGTTTGGGTGTGGGTGATGTTTCTTTTGATTTAGGGCATGCAGATTCATACAAGAGGCCCTATTCTCCCTCTCCTTGATGTTTTACTCTATCCTCACTTTATTTGAGGTAGGTGAATCCAAATTTTCCTTTTCGGAATGATACTTTGGCACTTTTATGTTTTCAATTGATTCTTAAATTTTATTTTCACCTCTATTATAATCTTGGATAGATTTTTTTTTGAAGAAAGTTGGCATGAACTGGTATAATCTTGGATAGATGTAAATGATGTTTTGGTGTTGATTGATTTTTTTAAAAATAGCTTTTCATGGTGATTTGTGTAAAATGCATAGGTTTAAGGCACCTAGGGTGCTTATTTTAAATGCCTTTCTTCTTCTAATGTGAAATTGGGGGATTTATATGAAATATTTAGATTTTCTTAAGTGGTGATGGTAGTTTCTTGTTTGTGAACTTGGTTTCATGTGTATGGGTTGGTGATGTTGTAGAATATTTAAAGTGTTAAAATGTCATTGAAAATGGTTTTATCATATTAAGGGGGATGGTTATGTTATTTTAATAACACAAGAGGTTGGATTTTTTTCAATGTGAGTGGTGAATTTTCAATAATGGGTTTCAATTCCTTATTCGATTTTGGTGTGTCATTGGATGTTGGCACATCCTTGGGTTCACTAGGTGCACACATATATGTGATCTCAAATGATGATGGCACTCAATAAACGATGTTCTCTTTAAAACTCAATTACTTAAATGGTTTTCAACTTTCAAATAAACTTGATCACCTTGTGTTATTTCTAAATAATGTTTTAAATGAAATTTTATAAGGTGTTGCTCAAGTGTTTTGGAAAACATAGTTTTAATAGGTTCTTTAAGGGTTGTCCATTTGGCTTGAAACATGTTTTTGTGTGAGTTGAAAAAGGGTGAAGGTATATTTGGTAATTGTGAAGTGTTTGAATGTGTGTTTAGAACATAAGTTCCACTTGGTTTTGTAAATGTTAAATTGATGTTTTCAAGATGTTTTAGATAAATGTGTCTGCTCGATTGGAAACCTTAAACATTTTCTGAAATGTTTTATTGTTTATATGTTACAGAGGCCTAGTTGGCACCTTGTTTTATGAAATTCATATTTAGGTAAATATGGGGAGCCTTTATAGAAGGGATATCTTTTAGGGGTTATCTTATATTGATGTCTGTTTTTGGGGTAGAAAAGTATGGTGAGATGAGTCATGCGTGTGAGGGACTCCTACTTATATAGTATTACTATTACCACCATGGGTTCTTGGGCATCTTTTAGATGATTGAGTTACAATTTATTATTATCCCTAATTAGATGGGTTGGTACCATCCTAGAGTTGTGGATAGGTGATGAGGGATTTTACACTAGTGAGGCTGTGAGAGCACCCATTTGGTTTTCGAAATGATCAATATTGTGTGTTGGATTTTGAAATGGGAAAATAATGTTGTTTTATTTAAAATGTTAAAACCATACTTTTGTAACTATATTTAAAACTTTTGTTAATAGTGTTTTTTGGGATAGAAAACTCTTGGATTTAGTGGTTATCTTTGGAATCCCTACTAAGAATTTTGGTGCTTAAGCCTATCCTATATTTTCAGTTGTAGATCCATCTTTTGTTCAGGTTCCTGGTTCATCTCCCCAGTAATGGAGTAGGGTTGTTTTTTTGGTTGGAGGTGACCATGTGGTTACATGAAGATCATGGTATCAGGGTCCCATTTTCATTTTGGTTTCTTTTCAGTTGTACTTTCTATCTGTATTGGTTGTTTGTTTATTATGATTTAGTTTTCAGTTTTGCTGTGTTTATAGTTTATTTCGTTTATATCTTTGATCCTGGTTTTTTGGTCTGAAATCATTATCTTTAGTTTAATGTTTTGATTCCCATCACTAGTTTCCATCCCATGGGGATCGAGAACGCCCTTCAGGCCATGTCGTAGACCGATTCGAGTAACCGATTCAGGGTCGACCCGGGTTGGTTCGTTACAATAATACCACTATTTCAACATAGATTATTTAATACTTCATATACTAATTCCTAAATCATCAAATCTAATTAAAATAAAAAAATCAGGATTATGTCAAATCCAAACATAAGTATAAAAACAATATTTGAAACTAGGGAATAGTTTTTCAACTTAATAGAAACCGCTTCATATATTATCATTATAACAAGATTCCCACTAAGTGTCTTGATTGATAATTCTTGATAATTCTTTCCTCAGATTGTTAAGGGATGATTTTATATCTATTAAAAATATAAAACAATGCATAGATCTAGAATAAAATAAATCATGAGTTTATGATCAATGCACATATTATCAAAACTTAAGGTATTTCCACTTAATATATAGTAATTTCATAAGCTTTACCTTTATCCCTTAGCCTTTTCTAAGGTAAATTCCCTTGATTTTTAGGGAATTCATTTGCATAGTTCCCCGTCTCCTTACTGTTAAAACACTAGAAGATGGAGAATTATTTATTTACCTTACATTCACATACCTAATGATCTTTCTATCCATAGTTGAAGCAAACCCCCTTTCCCATAAATAAAGTACCAATGTGTTTCTTTCCACAGTTATCAAATGTGGGAAGTTCCATCCTTACCTTGTTTTACTTCACTACATTTACTTTTTCTTAGTTCTCAATCTTCATATTCTTCTCTTTATTTCCTTCAAAAACATATAACTTGGGGAATTATTTCTCCATCCTCATGGAACTTGATACCATATCATTATCTCTTAAGAGTCTTGTCTTAAGTCCATTAAATATATGACCAATCTTACATTTTGGATTACATACATATTCTATAACATGACTTGTTAATATTATAAGATTTTCCTCATACTCAATAAAATTTTCCTCTACCTTCTATATTATATTGAAGAATTTTATTTCCATATCAGCTCATTTCTCACAAGGAAAGTATTTTAGGAAGAATATATACATAAAAGTATTCCATTTTATTCCTTATATATCCTCTACCTCTATTTTTTTGAATTAATGACCACCATTGATCAACATATTTCATTAAAAAATACACTACCATAATAACATTCTCCCTTTAAATAATTCTCAAAGATAACAATATCATTTCAAGGTAATTGATGCACTGTTTAGCTATTAATGGATTAATAGTTCCATCAAAGGATGAAGGGTTATAACACATGAAGTGGTCCAACATCAATTAATCATGCTATGAAGCACTAGGTTGTTTCATACCGAAAAGGTTATTAATCATAACCTGAGTCAACTATATTAATATAGTCATAATATTCTCATCTCTAACACTTTACATATTGACTTTATCATGAGGGAAATCCCTACATTGATTACAGGTGTTGGCACATTTTCTTTTCCTTCTATTAGATGCCATTTATAAAAAATATAATATACTAGATTTGTTCATACCATTATGAATCATAGTGTATAATTAAAAATTTGATTCATTACCTAACATAAATTGAAAATTTATATATAACTAATCTCATAATAATAATATTATTATCTTTGGAAATATCATAAAATCCTAAAAATATTTTAATTTTTTTATAATGGCCTTTGTAGATAATGTGAATAAACCAAAGCATATACCCCAAGAGTGTCTATCCATATATGTAGTATTAGGCCCACTTATCGTGCACCAGTGATGATTGAGTTAATACTCAATTTTCCCTTTTTAGAGTTTTTACTCTAAGGCACATCTATGATAAAACTAAATCCACTTTCCAATATCCAGATAGGAATGTATTTTCTAGGAAAACCACAAAATTTGTACTTTACCAAAACTTTATGATATTATCCTATACATAGACTTTTACTTAGAGTCTTTTATGGGGTTATGTTATCTAATCTATGTTTTCCTAAATATAGTTCTCAAAGTTTATACTAAACATCCTTCAATACCAACTGTAATTCCCCAACTCTAGTAACCCACAACCGGTGGTAATTTTACAATATTAACATAAAATATAAGGGATCATATCTCAAAGGATCAAATAGTTTAGTAGTATTATGAGACCAAATATATACACAATTTTCACATTAAATATGAAAACATGAAATAAAAGTTAAAAATTCTTATGATAAATTTATTATTTATTCTATTAAATCCATGGAATCATTTATAAATAACTTCTTAGTATCACATATAAAGGAAAAAATAAAGGGTGGGATTAGATTATTAGTAAAGGAAAGCATACAAAAAAATATATCATAGAATAAATAAAGCACGAACAATATGTCATAGATAAACAATAATCAAATATTATATATAAATAATATCATAAAAGGGGACTATATTCATGGATGTCCTAATAACATATATAATCACATGGATAACAATAAATAGTTTCATAATGATAGAATATGTAATGTTATACATCATAATATCAACATCAAATCCTCATGCCAATACATCATATATAAATAGGCAAGGAATATGAAAAATATCCAATCTAGTTTGTATCATGAGATATATCAATGAATTGATGGGATATAATGGTCCCCACCCATCAAATAATAATTCCAATTCATTCATCATATAAAAGAAATGAATAAAATATTAATACACGATCAATTTACACATTTCAATTGAAAAACTAGTATAAAATATATTAATACTTTTCCCAGTAAATAAATAGAACAACATGATCATAATCCATCCAAAGTAATATAGATGATGTTATCAATAGATTATATCCATAGTAAATTATAATATTTATAGAAGTATATTTACAAATATAAAAATACATTAAAAAGATCATTGGAATATTTTTCAAGGAAAATGACATATTCATTTTGAAATCATTTTAATTAAAATCTAAAATTTTCCAAAATATTCAGGAAAATAATTTATTTGTAATTAACCTTGTAAGATTATAAAGTAAGATTAAAATAAAATAATATTCATGATGGTAGGGAAATCTATTTGTTCAGTAAGTGTTAAAACAATGAATTTGTTTACACTTTTAGTAATAAGTGCCTCATTCGAAAAATGAAAAGAAGATACCTTTTAAACAGTTAAACATGGATATAAATGAATTTAATAAATAATTATAGAATAAAAAAAAATCATGAAAACATTTTAAAGGAAATATAGATATGGAAGGAAAATATTCCCAACTAAATAGAAAAACAATATAAGTTTTTCTTAAAAACATTATTTCATAAATTTGAGTACTTAAAAAGAGGAAAATAAATGGAAAACATGTATTTTACTAAATTAACCTGAGGAGAGGAAAATATTTGGGTTTTAATATATAAAAATTATATATTTAACCCAATAAAAATTAAACATAAATAATCCCGAATAAGGATGATATTATGAAATAAACCTTTACCACAAGTTTGAATTGCCTTGTATGTGATTTTAAATTCCTGTATAATAAATTTATATTTATTATAATTCCATATGAAAACCATATAAATACTTATAATATCATATATTATCCACTTAAAATGTTTCAACACCCATTTATTAGTAATTCTTTAGTAAAATTGTTGTTTCCGAGTGTTAACTATTTCATTTTTCATGAATGTTTCGATTCAACAGTTATGATTATTGAATCTTGATCATGGTTCCATCATATCCAAAACTTAAATAATGATATAAATATAATAAATATTTATTATATACATATTTATAATCAACTATTAAATGATTTCATGAAAATGATTCACTTTACTTCATGGAGGTGGTAGTCCATACATATGCACGAGTGATGTTATCATTTTTTAATGGGTGGAAGGGTAAAAAGTTAAATGATATATCATATTTAAAGAATCATAATCATTTAATAAATATAAAATATATTAGTTATTTTTATATTTATAACTATCCAAGTAAATTAGTGATAAAAAATAAATTGCATCGCTACATGGGAGTGGTAGGCCATATGTTTGCACAAGAAATGTTTTCATTTCTCATAGGATGGAAAAGAGGTGGAAACTAGTTGTCACCTAATAATAATAACTTATTAATATATTTATGATACTTGGTTAATTATTTTAGGATGCTACAACATATTTTTCATAATTATAATAAGAAATAAACTTGAAAGAATCGGTAAAGATGATTACCTATTCTTTGAGAGACCACCTTTGGATTATACCTTAAGCCTTCTTAGGATGGTATTAGAGTAAGGAAATAAGATTAATAAAAAGGGAAAGAATCTAAGAATTTTTTTGAGTGGTTTTTGGTGGATCTAGATTGCTCCAAGATTATGAGTAAGGGAATATATGAAGTTCCCTTTTATAAGTGAGGAGAGGGACACACATGGATTTACTTAAAATATTTCAATAGTATATGGTCATTGTCATGTGAAAGTGGATTAAAATGGAAAATAATTAGAATTTTGGATAATATAAGGTTTAAATATCTTGAAATAGTAATAATTATACATGTTTATGTGGAATTTTACTCTCATCCCTTAGTTTAACCCCCGATAAACCTATTTTAACCATAACCACAGTAACGAAATTTTACTATTTTTACTATTCACTATGAATAAAAATTATGTTAACCATATTAAACCATATTAATTATTATGAATAAAAATATGGAATTAATTTTATAAGATTCTACTTCTATAAGGGGTATAAATTCACTTTAAAATAAGTTCATAAAATGCAATGAAAATCATTTTTAGAATAAAGAGACTTTATTCATAAAAATGAATTTAATTTCATTACTTACCTTATAAAATCATTAGATGAATCTTAATATTTTTTTGAATAAATATTTTATAAATTTAATTAATATTATCAATAAATAGTAATTTATTTAATTTAATAATTTAAAAACACATTTCACACATAAAAACAGTTTTTAGAAAAATGAGTTTTTAGCCAAAAAATGAACTTATACAAAAATAAATTACAATATTTATTACTATGTAATTAATTAGATTATTTATAATTAAAGGAAACTTCTATTAAATTAAGCTCAAATTCAAAAAAAATAATGGTAATTTTAATTTATTCGGTTTAATGAAAAGAGATGACAATTTTATAAAATTTGGTATTTTTTAACTATTCCCTAAAAAAATCATTAAAAAAAACAAAAAATTCACCCTAAGATAGTATTGGTTTTTAAAAAAAAATGAAATTAATTTACTTTAATAATATTTTTATGAATGTTAGAAATTAATTATAATTTCCACGCACAAAATGAAACAAAAACCGTTTTTTTGAATAAACCATATTTTTAAAGAATAAAATATATTTACTAAAAATTGTGACATATTTATTATGAATTAATAAATACATTTGAATTATATAAAACCTTTATAAATATTTTTCATAATGTGGTTATTCTTATTCGTATCTCCAATTTAACAGGTAGGTAATAAAATTCATATTTAAATAATATTTTTTATAGTATATTTTATTTAGATTAAAGCTTAGTGTTGTGTGTTAAGATAGATATCAATCATAGTATTATTTTAAACTAAATTTTAAGGGTGTTTCAATGCATGTTGGTATCAATTATATGTTGATACTCCTATAATGTTGGATGAGTTTTCCCAAGAACATAACCTTCAGGATGGTCATTCTCTTTAACAAAACACTCGACTGATGATATGTTAGCTTAGGATACCTCTTGGTGTCTCGTAATACAATGAAGTTATTGATTTACAACTTATTTATTTGGAATTACTGCATCTATCAAAAATAAAAACCCATATAGGGGAAACTTATTTGACAACAGATAATCATGGAGGCCTGCTCCCATGAGATCTAGAAGGAGGTAATGCTTTAAATGAAGTTATTGGAATTAACTAGCCTCAATAGTCTTAATAATCTTAGTCCACCTTATGGACAGACCTTGGGGATACTCATGTATTTTTAGATTAATCATCAGCAAAAATTAGAAATTGGGTCATAAATCTATAAATATATAAAAGGATAGATGTTCATGTAGTAACGAAGAGAATGTCACGTAGTGACCAAGTGGACAATGTAGTGAACATGTAGATACACAAATCCACCTATTGAAATCATGAAAGACATCTATTTATAGAGAGATAAAATAGAATCTAGTTTATAAAGAGTTATATGTATCCCTTCATACATGGGCCTTCATATATAGATTCCACTCATAGAGACACTAAGCAGTGAACTTTATATTGGTCATCATTTGCGTGTAGGAGTTTGAAGTTCATATGAAAATAAAAAATGCCCCTACCTTATTTATATGTTGACCCTACTCATCTCACATATACCATAATCTAAAAAGGTATCTAGCATGATCTCCATCAAACAAATGTATCTTGATACCTTTGTCCACTAGCTACATCATATGCAATCATAAATTTTCATATAATCCCTTTTTCCAAAATATAGACTGTCCATGTGACAAGGAGTATGTCAATTACAAATAGAAACTCATACATTATTGATTCTATGAGTATATATTGACAAAGTAAATGAATGCATCACATTTCATTCACCTTTATGGATGATCACATCACATGGTCTTTCATCTGATAGATAAACACATCAGATGTTCTATCTAGGTACAATTATACACTTCTTAGTTTATCTCAAATGAGGGTGTAGATGTTATACTCATCTTGGTTATGCTCCAAATTATGACATGATCAACAACATACCCAACCACCCCATGGTTAGATATTAATAAAGTCTTGTGTAAGAAAGGTATCAAAATGTAAAGTTTCTCATTCTTGGTATCTTTTAAATTTCAAGTATTAGTGTATCAAAATAAGAACCATGCCCCTATTATACTAAATACATGGTGTATAACACTCCATGTGGTATAATTCATGGGTCATCTAGTGAAAAAAAGTAATTTTGTGATCTATGAGCATATTTCATACCCTGATACAAGATTGATACTCATGTTAACCTTAAATTTTCATCACAACTAACACTACTCCATGATGAACATCATTTATGGAAAAATCTTCTTTTGAGAGGTTAATTATCATTTCAATTTAATATATACACACACACACACACACATACACACACAACCAATGAAAGATAATGATAAATTGTATATTTACTTTTATATAATATGATACCTTTTATATTCTTAAAATACTTTATGAATTTCAATAAAACCATACATAAGAACCTGTCTTATTGAATTTCATAAGATAGACTGCCATATCAACCTTATGTTTGTTGCACTTTGAGGGATTTTCTAAACTCATTACATATTTATGTAATTCCTACCACATATCTATGGTACCGTCTGATAAAACTCTCCTTATAAGCATTTTAGTGAGTAACAAATATGAAGTAAGATTGTTTGAGTAAAGGTGAGACTTAAAAATCACACTCCTATTATTAATCTCCTTGATCAAGTTTTCAAAATCCTTAACATTACAACATCAAATGTTATGATGATAATAACTTCTATTGTAAACAACAAAAACTTTCTAATTTTATCATCATTATCATCCTTATAACCAATTCCATAAAAAAATTACCTTGAATTATTTTTTTGACTCATATAACCCTTTAAATCAACATTTTACTGATATATTCTAAATACTTTTAGGATATAAAGTAACATTCAATTTAAAGACATACATAATTTTTTATTTGTTAACTTTAAAGTTCTCGAAGTCCAAACATACTCCCACTAGCTTCTTAGAAACTATATTTAATTTAGAATATCATTATAAGATGCACATAATCCTTTATGTTATGAAGTGAAACTTATTTATTCAAGTGGAAATATTTTACAAAAAACTATTATTTCAATAAAATATATGGAATTATATGTGTTTGGTTTATTATTCTGAAAATAAGATTTTATTTTTTTAAAATATGCCACTAATGGGTGGTGGAATCTTAATTTCTTATATTTTAAGAAATATTTTTATTGAACCCTTTATCCTAGATAAAACTCTTTTTTCCATTTTATCCCATTTAAACATGTTTGAGTATTTGATGAATCATAAACCATGTGTATTTAATTCATCATCTCATATTGTTCATACCAACTCTTTATTAATGTATAACTTATCTTATCATATAAGAGAAATAATATAAGAACACACATTTTTCAATTAGATCAATATGATATTAATATATTCCTTTTTATTAAAACTATGATACAAAAATATTTTGCTTCATCATTTAAATTAAAACTATAGGCTCCAAAAATGATCTCATTTTTTTAAAATATAATATATACTCAAAAAAAATTTAAAGTATACATTTGGTATTATAGACCATTCAAAATTGAGCAATTGATTTCTATAACACTAGTACTTGACATAGACATTATTTGAAGTTTCTCAAACCCCTTTAGATATTCTAGATAATTCCATCATGTGGAATCATTAAGCCTCCTTTCTAATAACACCTTTAGGTTTCAATAACCTTAAATGAAAACACTAAGAATTTTTTTGGACTTTATAAAAAACTTTTATTCTACTTGTTTAAACGTTTACCCACTTGTACTATTTTAAAATCACTAGAACCTGGACATCACAAGACTTAGTTTAACTATCATCAATGCTTTGATAATATCCTATAAAATTTTCATAAACTCATTCACATTGGAAAGAAAATTACAACAATTAAAATAGAATTAATTTCATAACCATTACTATTGGATATACACTGAAATAATATGCATATGATGCATATTTATTAAGAATGAATTGTCTACCAACACAAATTAAAGCCTGAGTCTGAGGTTACATTAATGAAATCATATCCTCGTTACATGTGATGAAAACCAAGGGTTCATGAATCTTCCACCTCCCTCCCACATAGTTTTCATCAAATGGATTAATGGATTTTAAATACATTCATTGAATGTGTTCAATGAACTCGTCAATGTGACATAATTTCACGGTGGAATTTGATGTCACCTAATGCAACCTGAATTATTCTTCATTCATAGAGGAGCTTCAGAAATTTACTATATGAGTGGAGTTATCTCATGGGTATGGGGGTCAATTTTGAGAATATTATAGGTGATAGTGATCATCAGTTTCATGAAAAGTTTTCTAAAAAACCCTTCTTCCTATATCTTCATTCATCACATACAGTGAAGGTTCTGACACCCTTATTGATACAAGAAAATTAGGATAATTTAGGGGCATAGGTTTTTTTATTTATTTAAATGGGTGTAGGTTTACATTATTTAGGAAATTGGGTTTGTTGAGCGCCACTTCAAGTGGCGCTCAACAACTCGGGTGGCTAGCGCCACTTCAAGTGGCGCTTTGCCACCCTTTTTTTTCTTTTGCTGGTTTTGTTTTCCTTTTTATTTTGTTTTAATTTTTTTTTCTTTTTCTGGTTTTGTTTTCCTTTTTTTTTTAAATTTTTTTCCACCTAATCTCTTTTTAATAAATAATTTCAAAATAAATCTATAAAATTTTGTTTTGTTTTTTTTTGTTTTAATTTTTTTTCCACCTCATCTCTTTTTAATAAATAATTTCAAAATAAATAAATAAAATTTTAAAAATAATCTTATAAATATGTATTTAAAAATGTTAAATTAATTATTATTATATTTATAATTATGAAATTATATTTATGTATATATATAATTATATGTGCGTGTATAAATATAATTATGTATATATATAATTAAAAATAAATATTTATAAATATAAATCTATTTATATATTTTTTCAAATAAAAAATATATTTGTAATTATATAATTATAAACTAATGTTTAAATATAAATATTTATAATTATATGAATATGAATATATTTAAAATATATAATTATGAAAATATTGTTACATATATATTTAAAATTTATTTATAAATATATTTAATATGCATATATAAATATATATATATATATATATATGTGTGTGTGTATGTGTGTGTGTAGAATTATATTTATAATTATATTTAGAATTATATTGTAATTATAGTTATACTTGTATATTTATTATTATATATTTGTACATGTATATATTTACATAGTTATAAGTAATTATTTATAAAAAAAATTGAAATATTGTTAAACATATAGTCTTTCAATACCACGTACTTGAAACTTAAAAATGTTTCAAGTATGTGACTTTGAAAGCCTATAAAATATAATCTAAATGACCAATATGAATGAAACTTAAAACATGTATTAAAAATATACTAAATAGATGAAAATAAAAAAATTACGTAAAAAATGTCGATAGAAAATATTTGATAGGCATTCAAAACCACCTAGTTGTAACTTAAAAATGTTTCCACTATGTGACTTTGAACGCCTATAAAAGATAATCTATATGACCAATATGAATGAAACTTAAAATATTGATTAAAAATATATAAATAGATGGGAAAAAACGTAAAAAATGTCGATAGAAAATATTTTATAGGCTTTCAAAACCACCAAGTTGAAACTTAAAACTGTTTCAACTATGTGACTTTGAACGTCTATAAAACATAATCCATATGACCAATATGAATGAAATTTAAAACATGGATTAAACATATACTAAATAGATGAAAATAAAAAAAAATTACGTAAAACATGTCGATAGGAAATATTTTATAGGCTTTCAAAACCACCTAGTTGTAACTTAAAACTGTTTCAACTATGTGACTTTGAACGTCTATAAAACATAATCCATATGACCAATATGAATGAAATTTAAAAAATGGATTAAACATATACTAAATAGATGAAAATAAAAAAAATTACGTAAAAAATGTCGATAGAAAATATTTTATAGGCTTTCAAAACCACCTAGTTGTAACTTAAAACTGTTTCAACTATGTGACTTTGAACGTCTATAAAACATAGTCCATATGACCAATATGAATGAAACTTAAAACATGGATTAA
Organism: Viscum album; assembly: GCA_963277665.1. Classification (NCBI taxonomy): domain Eukaryota; kingdom Viridiplantae; phylum Streptophyta; class Magnoliopsida; order Santalales; family Viscaceae; genus Viscum; species Viscum album. The sequence continues at coordinate 311,117,972 of OY728147.1, forward strand.
AAATATACTAAATAGATGAAAATAAAAAAATTACGTAAAAAATGTCGATAGAAAATATTTTATAGGCTTTCAAAACCACCTAGTTGTAACTTAAAACTGTTTCAACTATGTGACTTTGTCATTATAATTATTAATTATTAATGGTTAAGTCGCTGTGACAAATTTTGTTTATATTGTACCTGTACTTTATAATTTAATAGTTAATTGAAATAAGTTTGTATGTAATAGATTTTTGATTTTCTTTTTATTTGACTTAAACAACAATTACTTATCATAGTGAATAAGTTTTTTAATATATAAAACATTACATCCAAAAACATCAACGACGATGCCCTCCGGTACCACAATGCGGTGTCTGAATGTCACGTCCTCTCCGCGTCTGACGTCCATGTTGCTCTGGTGTCCTCTCTGCAAGTTCCTCCTCTTCTGGTGCTTCTGGTGCCTCCCCATGATGCTGTGTAGAGGACTGACCAAAATCATGTGAAGATGCCCCAAAATCATGTGAGGATGCCCCAAAACCATATGGGGTGACATATGGCTCTGAAGCTCCTATAAATGGTAGAAATGGGGTACTGAAGAAGGCCTCGTCGGGAGGAGAGGGGACTGCCATAAGCTGTGTGACTGCACCCAGATCCAAGTCCATAGTAGTCTGCGGAGACGCCATATGCGGTATATAAATGTCTCCTTGCTGTGCAAAATCATCAGTCGGCTGGGCGGGATCGTCTCTCTGTGGTGCGACGAAATCTGCAGGAGCCGCTCTCGGATGTCGATGTGGTCACCTCTGCCCCCGCGGATGTGCTCGTCTCTGTCGTCCAACTGGCGGCGGTGGTGGCGGTGCATCCTCCTCAGCAGGCATAGCAGGGACATCGTCATCCTCAGGTGCTTCTGCCTGAAGATATGGATCAGGATATGTCTGTGGCTCCTCATCAAAAAAACTGTCACGTATCAACCGGAGATGATCCAATAGAGTCACCACATCCCGATGAACTACCTCCCGCAGAATATATGCATGCTCCCGAGGCTGTGTGGAATGTGCAAGCTGACCAATGGCGTCTGCCTACAAATGAAATGACAATCAAATTAATATCAAAAATGAGTTAAACAAAATTAATAAATCTTAGTAAACATACCAATCGCTGAATGCCAATCCCCTGACGTGTAAGGTACATGATGGTGTGTCGTCGATACCAGTGTGCATAATCCCCCTGATCAGATAAATCAGAGTGTGATGTGATATATCCCTGTGGAAAGATACTGAATCGTGCATGCCTGTCCCAAAGCTGGATATAAGATGCATGATGTCGTCGCCAGTCTGTCATCTGTCTACCTATAAGCACAATCGAATGTAACTCGGTAGTCTGTCGTGGTGCCAAGGGGATATGCTGTATAAAACCGAACTGGCGCATGACCCGGTCTGGCTGGTGCCACTCAATGATGTGAAAGTGAATGAGTGGCACAACTGCAGCATGATCTCCAGCCAAAGCTGTGCAGTATAGGGGAAGTGATGCGTAGACATAACCTGTATAAGGAGTCCATGAAACCTGAAATGTAAACTCAAAAAATAAGTCATATAGTAGCATGAAAATGTTACTGAGATTATATTGAAATAACTTAAAATAGTGATAACAAAACAAATTGTCCTACAGAAAAGTAATGTTTAACTTACATCAGCTGGCACTATAGCGTCGAATATCTGTCGGAAGCTATGCACACTATGTCTCGGAGTATGTGAAAACTTCTGAGACTGACTCCACCTGGTGAAAAAAGAGTAACCTACGGTAAGTTTATAAAAATCAATAACAAAAGTAATAAATAACCAAAAGTAATGACGTAGACATACCATCGTCCCCGAGGACAGTCCTGAAGTAGCTCCGGTGCAAGCGGTGCGAAAACTCGAGGAGCGATGCGTGGAAAACGCTCCCAGGCCCACATCTGTACTACCACCATGCAACCTGCAATCTGATGTGAATCGGCCTGACAACTGGTGCAGAGAGATCTGTACAGATGTGCTAATACAACGGATCCCCAACTGTATGTAGCAGTCTGATCCAGATCCTCAAGTAATGGGAGGTACATCATGTGTACCAAAGCGGTGGAGTAGTCGACGCACAACATGCCTCCGAGCAGCCGAAAAATGTATGCACGTGTGTGCTGAAGAAGCGTCTCCTCGTCTGCATCATCTGGAATGACGTCGAAATGCTGATCGAGCCACCTCATTCACAAGCACGAACCCTGGAGGACACCCCGTGCGCCGATGACGTCAATGCCTAGCAGCCTCTGTATGACTGCAACCCAATCGCCGGTACTGGCCCCTGTAACTGCATCTCCATGGATAGGTAACCCCAGCATGTAGGCGACGTCCTCTAATTTAATAGTCATCTCCCCCTCTGGGAGATGAAATGTGTGTGTCTCTGGCCGCCATCTCTCAACCAACACAGCTATCAAATGATGGTCGATGGTCTTGAAGTCACACATAGCGACTCCATAAAAGCCTGCACGTCTAAGGTATGGACAAATAGCTGCCGGCGATGCCTCATTATGGAAACTGTGCGCTCTCCGAACATGAAGATGTCTAACAGGTCGTCGCGCCAACACATCGCGCGACACGTGCGTCTCCTGGCAAGATAAAAGTGGCTGCTCCATCTGAATGTGCAAACAATAAAACATTAATTTCATGTAAGTTATGACTTTTATCATGTAAGATATGTAATTTATCATATAATTTTGAAAGAAGCATAAACACATTGGGTTAGTTGTTGTCTCCCGTGTTGGGGTGTTGGGGTGAAGACGTTCAGAGTTTCCTCGTTTTTTGTTTTTTAGTCACTGTAAGTTCATCTTTCATTATAAAAAACAGATGAAATTTTCATTTAATAGTTCAAATGGTTTTGGTTTCTTATACAGGTACATTCCTTTTTTTGAGTTGGTGTTGTTTGTTTAAAGCTACTCATGTAATGTTGATCGTTCGACAAAAAATGTCACGTGAAATCGTGGTACATTTTCCAAAAATTACCCTATTTACAAGTACAACAAATATGATTAAAAATGGTGAAATGATAAAAATAATTACATGTACAAAGTTTTACAGTAACTGATAGAGTACGTGATTCATTTTAACCATTAGATGATTGCCCTATGTGTCTAGTAACAATACAAACATCTTTGCAATTTTGTCATGCCCCTGAGTATAAATCAACCTCAAAAGCTCTAGATAATTTTTCTTGGTAAGGTGAGATGAGAAGGGAGGTATTATACCATCAGGAAGAGAGATTCTAGAAATGTGCAATGTTATGACAAACCTTTAGATGAAATGTGTCAGTTCCCCACTAGATGTGCATGTTTCTTCAAAATTTTCAGGCTGGAGATAATCCACCTTAAGTTTCACATAGCCTTATGTCTTCCATGGATTAATGTCAAACACTTCAACCAATTTGTTTACTTTATGGGGAAGTAAAACCTCATTCCTTTGAATATGCACATTACCATGAACATATAAAATCATCATTTTTCAAGAAAAACTACTAATCTCATGTTCACTGAAATACCCCTTAACGTAAGAATGATACAAATAGTGTAAGTACCCAATAGTAAGATTCCAATCCATTTTGAAGGATAATGGGGATGACAAGGAAACATCAACCCCCAGGCCCACCCCTTCCACCCGTTTAACCAACTTCGGTAACTCCTATAGAAGTAGCTTTTCAAAAAAATGAAATGTCACCCCACCACAGCTTTCTACATCCATATTAACCCCCCAATTCAGTTTCATTAAATGTGGATAGCCCTCATTTTTACCAAAGTTAATGATGCACTATTAAACCACCACTTTTAACCCCCGCCTCAAAAATACAAAATGCTTTGAGGGATGAGAAATGATTCGACACATTTCAATGTTCTAAAATGCACCGAATCATTTCTCATCCCTCAAAGCATTTTGTATTTTTGAGGCGGGGGTTGAAAAGTGATGGTTTAATAGTGCATTATTGACTTTGGTAAAAATGGGGACTGTCCACATTTAATGAAACTGAATTGGGGGGTTAATATGGATGTAGGAAGCTGTGGTGGTGTGACATTTCATTTTTTTGAAAAACTACTTCTTTAGGAGTTACCGAAGTTGGTTGAATGGGTGGAAGGGGTGGGCCTGGGGGTTGATGTTTCCTTGTCATCCCCATTATCCTTCAAAATGGATTGGAATCTTGCTATTGGGTACTTACACTATTTGTATCATTCTTACGTTAAGGGGTATTTCAGTGAACATGAGATTAGTAGTTTTTCTTGCAAAATGGTGATTTTATATGTTCATGGTAATGTGAATATTCAAAGGAATGAGGTTTTACTTCCCCATAAAGTAAACAAATTGGTTGAAGTGTTTGACATTAATCCATGGAAGACATAAGGCTATGTGAAACTTAAGGTGGATTATCTCCAGCCTGAAAATTTTGAAGAAACATGCACATCTAGTGGGGAACTGACACATTTCATCTAAAGGTTTGTCATAACATTGCACATTTCTAGAATCTCTCTTCCTGATGGTATAATACCTCCCTTCAAATGGTTTTGTTTTCTTATACAGGTACATTCCTTTTTTTGAGTTGGTGTTGTTTGTTTAAAGCTACTCATGTAATGTTGATCATTCGACAAAAAATGTCACGTGAAATCGTGGTACATTTTCCAAAAATTACCCTATTTACAAGTAAGACAAATATGATTAAAAATGGTGAAATGATAAAAATAATTACATGTACAAAGTTTTACAGTAACTGATAGAGTACATGATTCATTTTAACCATTAGATGATTGCCCTATGTGTCTAGGGTAACGTGTATTCATATGACCTTCCTGGCGGCATATGCTGCACCGCCGTCCAGCTGGATGTTCACTAGGCCAATCCATCTCATTCCGAATATGAGTCGACTTTGGCCTCCCTTTAGGTCGAAGTCTATTGCTGTTCGGTAGAAGCGTGGGTGCGCCATCAGGCAGCTGAAAATTCTGATATTCCCCGATTGGCATCCAAGGAGTATTGTAGCAGGAGTTGATGCTCTCGAGTTGATAAGCTGGATCAACGAACTGCTCCCAAGATACGTGTACGTAAGCACATGCAGCAATCACATGGCCGCAGGGATATCTCAGTGCCTGAAAGTTGCCACAATCACAGTAACGCTTCTCCAATAAAACAACTCGCACACGACCATTGCTACATGCCATAGCATCACCGGGCTTAGCGACCTCAAATCGTTGCTCTGGACGATTAAATGCAGTTACACGGTAAGTTGCGGCCTCCTGAAGAACTGTATCTAGCTCGCGTTGGAAATGGTGTCCATAGCGCATCCCTCTGTTCAAGCCCTCTTCAGCTTGCTTTCCTCGTTCCAGAAACTACTTTACACTACGATAGAAGGTCTCTTGTACCAACCCTGAAATTTAGATTTACGACATTATACAAATATTATATTATAATAGTAACTCTTCTGAGTAACATATATTGAAATATTCGTATTTACCTGTGATAGGTAGTTTTCGAACACCCTTGAAAACTCCATTTATACATTCTACGATGTTGGTCGTCATATGACCATATCTCCTCCCATCATCATATGCCAACGACCATTTCTGCTTTGGAATTTGCATCATGTAATCATACACTTCTGGATTCACTCTGTGGATATCTTGAAGACGCTCCTTCATCCTTTGTTGTTGAGGCTCATATTCTATCATACAAGCCGTCATCTGAACAGTTATGAAAATAACTACGACAAAAACATTTTAAACAGAAAAGGATGTTCATACCAATTTTTAAGATTGCCTTTTTAATTGACTCATTCTTGAACTTCTTTCGCAAATTGCTGGCAATGTGTCAAATACAGTATCGATGATGGGCATATGGTGGTCTCCACGAAAGACCCTCAGACTGTATCGCCTCCTTGATTGCACGGTGGCGATCAGAAATAAGACAAATCCCTTCTGCATCCGTAACAAACTCTCGGAGACATGCCAGAAACCAGCTCCATGATGAGAAGTTCTCTTTCTCCACAATTGCAAATGCTATAGGCAGAGGGGCTCGATTTCCATCTTGTGTGGCGGCAATCAATAAAGTTCCGGTATACTTTCCATACATAAATGTGCCATCAATTTGTATGAACTGCTTGCAATGTCTAAAAGCCGCCACACATGGTAAAAATGTCCAAAATAATCTATCAAACATAACCATTGAGCGGTCAAGTTGGTTCTATTGGTTAACATATTCAACTGTATGTAACCGATAGACTATTTGATTATTGTGGCGTAGAAGCTCCAACAATTGTGGTAGAACTCGATAAGAGTCATCCCAATCACCATACACTTTCACAATAGCCTTCTGTCGTGCTGCCCATGCCTTCCAGTAAGAGATTCGATACCCAAAAAGCTGTTTGATTCGCTCAATGACCAGAACCACGGGGACGTCTTGACATGCTCTAATCATTTCAACAATAATAGTTGAAACAAACTCAACATCTAATGAAGAGTGTTCCTGTTCCAAGCTTGGGTTCACACATGTGTGTGGAGTAAATCTAGTGATGCGCCAGCTGTGAAAAGTGTTATCAATAATAGCTCGCAGACGCATTTGACAGTTCGATTCATATTTGTCACAACGAATCAAATAATAAGATCTCTTTGACTCTTCTACAACATATGAGTAATTTCTTTCAATGTGATATTGTTTTATCACATTTTTTATTGCTTCTTTACTCTCAAACTCTCTGCCAATATACAGAACACCGTTATCTAACACTCGATTTATGCCACCAATGATTCCTGGAAATTCTGAACTGGGAGTGATAACTGAATAATCAAATTCTAGCAAGCGATTCATGCCTTCAGTCGACCATGAAGCCAATAGTGGAGGATGGTTCAATGGTCGGTTGAACGTCACATGAGATGGTACAGACTGATCTTCCGCATGCTCTTCTTCTTCTTCAACTTCCTCTTCATCTTGTTCAAAATTGTCATCATCCTCAAATTTATCAACCAATGCATCTAAAGTATGTGGAGGACTATCCATTGAAACTGTGGCTGATGGAAATGATGGAATAACTACTGATGCTGATGGAACGTCTTGATGTGAAGGAGCATATGACATAGTCTCATGAATTTGAGATGGGTCAACTTCCAATGTCGATGGAACCTCCATTGCAGCTATAGTGACATACAACTCCATCATTTGATTCTCAGGTATATACTTAACCAATGAAAGTATATATTCCCAATCATCATCATCATTTACCGGATAGGGCACATGCCAAAACCTATCTATAAATTGAAGATGTCTGAAGGTAATGGACTCTATTACTTGATTCCTCGCGAGTTTTAACCTCCGATGAATTTTCCTTTGCACAGCTTCCAAAGTAGTACATCCTCCAAGCATCACAACAGCTTCTGGATGTATACTATAACTACATCCTTGTTCTGTCTCAATTATTTGACCGTTGCAATAAATATAAGCGGCGACCATATTTTTTATCTAAAAGAAACCACTGTTATTAATTAAATCTGATTAAAGAATCAATTTATGTATGCATGCTTCTAGTAATTTTGGTTGGAATCCTAATCCCTCCACCAAATCAATATGTTCAAACCATATTGATGTGTAACTATTTACACAACCCACAAGTTTGTGTTACTTACCCAAAAATAGAAGTCAAATATATTTATACATATCCACATGCATTATATGCATGAGGTACACGAACACGTCATGTAAAAGCATAGAGTTATATGAAATTGAAAGTCTCCACATGAGTAAGCCCGGAGCGACAGATAGCCAACCCCATTCACTTTCCTAGACAAGGCAAGCCTCCAGGAAAGTAGGTGGTCCGACCCAAAGCCCCTCTACCCGGGGATATTTTACTCAAGAGAGCAATCATTTCATGATAACTCTAACACTTAATATACAAAAAATATATTGAACTACTAAATTCAAGTTCATAACTTCAATTACAAACCGAGGTCAAGGTAGATTGAAAACTAAATTCATTATCATTCCTAGAATGTAATGCAAAGGTATATTCCATAGGCAATTTACTACTACTTGGCTAATTAATATAACTACTTCGCTAATTAATATAACTACTTCGCTAAATAATATAACTACTTCACTAATAACCTAATTATGATAAATTAATTACCTAATTATGGTTAACTAATTACCTAATTATGGTTAACTAATAACCTAATTATGGTTAACTAATTACCTAATTATGGTTAACTAATTACCTAATTATGGTTAACTAATTACCTAATTATGGTTAACTAATTACCTAATTATGGTTAACTAATTACCTAATTATGGTTAACTAATTACCTAATTATGGTTAACTAATTACCTAATTATGGTTAACTAATTACCTAATTATGGTTAACTAATTACCTAATTATGGTTAACTAATTACCTAATTATGGTTAAGTAATTAACTAATTATGATTAATTAATTACCTAATTATGATTACTTAATTAACTAATCATGCTTAATTAATTAACTAATTATGATTAATTAATTAGCTAATTATGATTACTTAATTAACTAATTATGATTAATTAATTAACTAATAAGGATTAATTAATTAGCAAGTGATGATTGATTAATTAGCAAGTAATGATTGATTAATTAATTAACTACTTATGTTTCATTAATTACCTAATTATGATTAATTAATTAGCTAATTATGATTAATTAATAACCTATTATGTTTCATTAATAACCTAATTATGATTCATTAATTACCTAATTAGGATTAATTAATAACCTAATTAGGATTAATTAATAACCTAATTAGGATTAATTAATAACCTAATTATGATTAATTAATTACCTAATTATGATTAATTAATAACCTAATTATGATTAATTAATAACCTAATTATGATTAATTAATAACCTAATTATGATTAATTAATAACCTAATTATGATTAATTAATTAACTAATTATGATTAATTAATAACCTAATTAGGATTAATTAATAACCTAATTATGATTAATTAATTAACTACTAATGATTAATTAATTAACTAATTATGATTAATTAATTAACTAATTATGATTAATTAATTACCTAATTATGATTACATAATTAACTAATTATGCTTAATTAATTAACTAATTATGATTAATTAATTAGCTAATTATGATTACTTAATTAACTAATTATGATTAATTAATTAACTAATTAGGATTAATTAATTAGCAAGTGATGATTGATTAATTAGCAAGTAATGATTGATTAATAACCTAATTACAATTATTTAATTACCTAATTATGATTAATTAATTACCTAATTATGATTAATTAATTAACTAATTATGTTTCATTAATTACCTAATTATGATTAATTAATTAGCTAATTATGATTAATTAATTAACCTATTATGTTTCATTAATTACCTAATTATGATTTATTAATTAGCTAATTATGATTAATTAATAACCTAATTATGATTAATTAATTACCTAATTATGATTAATTAATAACCTAATTAGGATTAATTAATTACCTAATTATGATTAATTAATAACCTAATTAGGATTAATTAATAACCTAATTATGATTAATTAATAACCTAATTATGATTAATTAATTAACTAATTATGATTAATTAATAACCTAATTAGGATTAATTAATAACCTAATTATGATTAATTAATTAACTACTAATGATTAATTAATTAACTAATTATGATTAATTAATAACCTAATTATGATTAATTAATTAACTAATTATGATTAATTAATTTACTAATTATGATTAATTACTTAACTAATTATGATTAATTAATTAACTAATTATGATTAATTAATTTACTAATTATGATTAATTACTTAACTAATTATGATTAATTAATTAACTAATTACGATGATTAATTAATTAACTAATTACGATTAATTACTTAACTAATTATGATTAATTAATTAACTAATTATGATTAATTAATTAACTAGTTATGATTAATTAATTAACTTGTTATGATATTAACTAATTATGATTATTTAATTAACTAATTTTGATTATTTATTACCTACTTACCATTAATTAATAACCTAATTATAATGAATTAATTAACTAATTATGATTCATTAATTAAATAATTGTGATTAATTAATTTGCTAATTATGATTAATTAATTAGCTAATAATCATTAATTAATAACCTAATTACATTTAACTATTTACCTAATTATGATTAATTAATAACTTAATTATCATTGATTAATCAACTAATTATGATTAATTATTTAACTAACTAATCATTTCATTATCTAATTACATTTAAAAAAACCATACTATTTATAAAATACAAATATTATATACTAATTCTATAAATTAAACAACTAAATTATTAAATCAAACTATTAAATAAATTTAAAGAAAGATTTACCTCAAATTTGTGACGACGTAGGTACACAGGCAGAGCAACCGAAGAGGCAAGGCTTCGCAGCAACCGAAGAACGCAAGAAAAAAGTTTGAGAGAGAGAGAGAGAGAGGAAGGGATAGGGAGGGAGAAATGTGGGTGGGGTGAGGTAGGAAGTGAGGAATGGGGTGGGGGGCGAGGGTCCTATTTATAGGATGGGGGGTGTTTCGGCGCCACTTGAAGTGGCGCCGAATTGATTGGGAAGAAGGGTGCAGCGCCACTTCAAGTGGCGCTGCACGGTTTGTATTTATTTTTTCAGCGCCACTACAAGTGGCGCTGCACCCTTCTTCCGCCAAATTGGTGGAGCGCCACTTGAAGTGGCGCTCCAATTCCAAAACCCTTGAGCGCCACATGGTTTGGCGCTCAAGAGACCCAGTTAACTAATTATTTAAACGTTTGACCCATTAAAAAGAAAAAGAAAAAAACCCTGTAGGCAAAATTCGCCAGAAAATTATTACGATACAGTAATGGATACTTTGGCTAGTGGATCACTTATGGAGGTAGGAAACAACTGTTTGTTTCTCCCATGATCAACTTCAAACCATAATCCATTGAACAAGAATCTAGAGGTCATTGCACAAGAATTAAAAATATTCACTATTTTTAGGTTTTTTATCTCAGCCTGCGGCGCTAGGGTTTCTGCTCAGTTCGTCTCCTCTCCTATGGGGAGACTCAGAGTTGCTCGGCAGCTGCCTTCGTCCTCCTCGGATCTCAGTTGGCATCGGCGTGCGGAGGTTCCTTGGGTCCCAGTTGGGTCCTCGGCTTGGCTTCGCGTGCGGCGCTGCTTCATCGTCGGCTTTCGGAGTAGTCTTGGCTCAGATCTCAGCTCGTCTCTATGTGTGATGCTTGCTTCGTTATCACTGGATCTCTTTGGCATCGGTGGCTTACTCGATGGTGGTGTCCCAGCTCAACTCGGCGTAGGCGTGTGGCGCTATTTTTATGTCCTCCTCGGATTCAATTCGCACCGGCGTGCGGAGGGGGGTTTTTGTTCTCTGTTTTTTTGTTTTGCAGGCAGTGTTGTGGTGGCGCTTTGATCCAGTGGCATTGATGGTTCTCTACCCGCTCCCTTTACCAATCTCTCTGTGGGCTTTTGCAGCTATAGTGGCGGTGGGAATGAAGTGGAGCACCTGGGTTAATCCGCATTATTGTTTAGTGGAATTGCAAATGACTCGTAAAAGCTTCTTGATTTGATGAATCTCTTGACTGCGTGGAATCCTTTTTGTGGCGTGTTTGATTGTTGCTGGGTTGTCTCGGACTTTCTTCCAGAATTTGCTTCAGATGTGGATTTAGAGCAGGTTTTTCTCACCTTGCATGGTTTTTCGGACTTGGAAGACTGAGAGGGTATGACATTGCCATCGGTACCGGGCCCGTGCATTTTTGTACGGGACAGTTTGCTGAGCAGTCATGCACAGGTGGATCCGCCATATGGATTTTGATGCTTGGGAGGGGCATCTTTGTGGAGTGTGTTTTGAGATGATTGCGGCATTTTCGAATATTGTTTTTGTCTCTAGTATTGAAGTCATGTTTGGTTTCCCCCTTTACCCTTAAAAGGGGGCTTATCAAAAAATCAATAAAAATTTCGGTCTTCGGGCCATTCAGTCACTAGGATCATAGGATGATCCCCAAAAACCATTAGTGGTATTAGAGCCATTATCCTTGAAACATCAACACACATCTTTCACAATTACATGAAGAACATGATATATGCATCATTATAGGTTTGTATTAATGTTATATGATAACGTTATTATAGATGAACCACATTCATTGGTGAAATTATGTTTAGATATTAAAGTGACCAAGAGGGTGAAGTGTAATAATGTTCTTGGATAACGATGCTTCCATTGATTGCTATAGAAAACAAAGCATTGTTTTTCTTTGTCTGAAATCTCATTGAGTGTGAACATGAGGTTAGGATGGGGTAGAGTTTCAAGTGTGGATTGTAGATAGAATTTGATTGTATCGAGTGTGTAATTTTATTAAAAATAATTTTCAAAGTACCCATATGCACTATGTATGGGGAGGAACAATGCTCTACCAAATTCATCCCACACTATACTTTTATTTGGGAGGGTTCTTATTCATTACCCTGGATGCACTAAGGGTAGCTATTGAAATCCTTTGGTACCACCCCATAATAGAGGTCTATTGTGCTTCCCCACACTATTGAATTTTCCTAGCATCACTTGGCACTCATCATTCTTTCATCGACCCATATATGATTCACCTCCCTCTATAACTCATGTCCAAACTAACCTTCAATTTGGATAATGCCCTTATGATGGATGGATGCTCAGGCTAGATAGATAAGGGATGGAATTATTTTTAAATTCATACAATAAAATGATTATATGTTTAAAAAATTTCTTATAGTTTATAAATTGGTTATAAAAGATAAATTTTAGGCTTAATAAAAATGTGTTCTTACAAGCCTAAATTTAAATATAAAAGTTCATATTTATTTCTCATTTAAATAAATATATTATTTAATTATTTATTAATTTATATTATTCATATTCATAAATTATTTTTAGAATTTTAATAATGTGTATTATTTATTTATATAATAAAATACTTCAAGGGGATAGATCCTTGCATGATATGCTAGGTATGATTCCATAAAATTTAATTATTCATCTACTTTGACCTCAATTTTTTTTTGGTGTTATAAGATTGATAATAGTTTTTAATATAGTTTGTGCATATTATGTGTTAGATATATCATGTATTGAACTCTATATTGAGTAAAGTCTTCCTAGGGATAGTGACTTGGGGTTATACTACCCACCAGTTTGGGGGTTTATGCCTTGTTCTAGAAAGTTAAGGGGTTGGATATCCATAGTTTCTTGATTACTTATATGGTTACTATAAATGTAGTGGCTTGAACCTAGAAATCCCAAATCCATTTTCTGATACCATTATATTGGCATAAGATATAATGAAATCGCATCCCAAAGGACCAAATAGTTTAGTAGTCTTGGTAAACTAGATACATACACGGGTCTTGCATTACAAATGAATATAAAAATTATAAAATATATTTTCTGATAATAAATTTATTCCATATAGTATATCCTTGCATATATTTCTTAGTACACTTAATGAAATCCTAGGGAAAGGTAAAAAAATAGGGGTGAGATCAAATGCTTAGCAAGGGTAAAGTACATTGGAATCAATAATGTACTAATAAGCATAATCAATATAGAAAGAATAATAAATGAAACACATTCCATTTAATTAATAAATTGGGCATAATATGATATGAATAATATATGATCAAATAATTCCATATAAATAATCACATGAGCATTAAACTTAACCATGGATATTCTAACTAATCGAATAATAACATGGAATATAAATAACTGAATTAATAATGATGGAATGCATAATGATGGATATATAAAGCTTAACATCGAGAATTTATGACAAGAATATAATATTGTAAAGGCTTAATTCTAAGAATATAATAATATCAAGGATTCATGCCAAGAATATAATAATGTCAAGGATTTATGAAAAGATTCTAAAACCTTTCAAGGCTTCATGATAAGAATATAATACTACCATGGCTTTATGCCAAGAATATAATACTGTCAAGGTTTCATTCCAATAATATATTAATGCCAAGACTTTATGATAAGAATCTAATAAATGAGTAAGGCCTTGCCCAAAACCATATCTAGTCTGTCTCATGAAACCTACCAATGCATCGAGGGGCTATAGTGGGCCCTGTCCATCACATAGGAAATCCAATGAATTACTCATATTAAAGGAGTGAAGCATAATCATCATATACATTTGTATTAATACTAGAATAAAAAATGTGAATACTTTACCCAAAAATAATTCACCATGAGTAATATGGAAAATTGTTTCAAAATAGCACATCTATAGTCAAACCTATCATAAACCATCCATAAAAAGAATAAGTATGATATTAATAAAACATATACCCATTAGAGTAATAATAAGGGTTGTTGGAATTGATGAATATAAATACTATAAAAATATCGATTAAAAACATTCATGAGGAAAACATCCTTTTATTTTTGAACAATATTTTGAAAATAATTTTCTTTGAAAATAACTTTTGATAACATATTTTTTTTGTAATGGGTAAAAAATGGGTGAAAATTCCTTTGATAAATTATTTTTAAAAGGTTAAAAAAATTCATTTTTTTATAAAACATGGTTTTATAAGAAAATATTTCTCCATCCAAAGAGAGGGATGATGTCAGGTTTTATTTAAAACTTTTTCTAAAATATTTTAAGTACCAAAGAGTGAAAAAATAGTACTATTACTTTAAAATTATCATTAATAACCATAGGATAATAAAATTAAATGTTTTATTAAACAATAATAAAATAATTTACTTTAATTAAAATTCAATAATAAGAAATCTTGATTAAAATGATATTTTGGTATAAACCCTTAAAATGATCATAACGTTGTAGTGGGAAATAGTCAATGAATCGATTAGGTGTATCAATTTTAAATCCAAATAAAATAAATTTAAATAAATCAATAGATAGTAAAATTCATTATACACATAATTATAGAATATTAATTACAATGAATAAGTAATATAACCCAATAAAAGAAATTGAGTTATGAAATTATTTACCCCTTAGTAACTCTAAATTTAAATACCCTTAGAAGAAATAATTCAAATTGAAACTCAAAATACCATAAAGATAAAATAATTCATGATATAATATATCAAAATGTGTAGTATATACACCACACAAACGAATAAAGTGGTGAATATGAAATTTATCTCACAGAGGTAAAAAGTGATATGAAAATCCCTTACCTTGAGTCCGACTTGTCACATGTGTCTCTATATTCCTGAATAATAAACTTATATTAATTATTTAATTATTTGAGAACCTTTTAAATTTTATTATTACTTTTATTTCACATATTAATAAGTTATATACAATTACTTAATCAATTGAGTTTAAGTCATATGTTTTGACCATATTTGGTTTATATGTCAAAAATGACTTTGATAGGTAGACTCTGGTCAAAGGGGTCATTATGTAAACATCTACAGAATAATAATCATTTAATAATTATCATATTTATACATAAATTTTACTTTTAAAACCAATCATGGAATATGGTTATGAAAAATGTACTAATATTGTGATCATGGAGACGGTAGGCCGTACGTACGTATAAGTACTGTTTCCGTTTTTCAATGATCGTTATGGAAAGAAAGTAAGTAAAATTTATCTTTAAATTTTTTAATTATATATTAAATAACATATTATTTAATCATATAAACTTTTATATATAATTATTTTGATGCAAAAGGAATCACATCGCTTCGAGGAGGCGATAATCCACTGGTCCACGAACGACATTATCACATTTTCGGAGTGTGAAAGGGTAATAAAGAAAAAGATATATTACATTACTATAATGGTAATTATATAATTAATATAATAATTGTGTAATTTATATCCTATATATTCAGTATGTATGTATTTATATAATTCCATAATATTTAGTGATAGGAAATGGAATACATCGTTCATGGAGATGGTAGGTCGTACGTACACATGAAGGTTGTTTCCATTTTCCTGTCATATCAAAAGAATGAAAAGTAAATGATATATATGTATATTATAATTAAAGAATCATATTTATTTCATATAAATCATATGTTTTTATTAAAACCATCCCTAATACATTCCATGTAATGTGTGAATGAACCACATCGCTTTGAGGAGGCGGTAGTCCACACGCCCACAAATGATGTTATCGTATTCCCATAAAATATAAATCATGAAGTTATGTGTTATATAAAAATTAAATAGGAATAAATAAATTATAAATATCATATATATAATATATAAACTATAAATCCATAATTAATTCCAACCTTTAAAGGTGGTAATGGATGAACGAATGACATTGGTTCGCAAGGCGGTAGTCCGCCGTACACATGAACGACGATTTCATATCCCATTTGATGGAAGTGTGTATAGGTGTAGGTATTACGATTAATATAAAAACATATTAGTATATTTATATAAATTATGTTTTTATATAGTCAAGATATATGAATAATTGAAGGAGTTTATAAAGAAATAAAACAAAAGTGCTCGTTAAAGAATATTACCTCTTTTTTGGGAAATGCCTTTTGGTTTGTACCAAAAGACTTCATTGGTTATATTTCTACAAAAATTAAGGAATCTAGGATTAGAGGGTGGATTTTGGAAGCATATTTGGGTAGTTTTTGGATGATCTAAAGGGATTTATAGGTTTGAATAAGTGGGAGGGGTGAGTTTCTTTTTATAGTGGAGGAGGAGTGGAATTCTTGTAAATATAAAAAGGTAAACACTATTAAGAGGTCTAACTTAAATAATTCATGTTAAATAATAAAAATAAATTAGATAAAAGGGAGTATATAGTATAAATATGTCCATGAAATTTATTTTGGACAGGTTTTTAGGTCATTTTGGCACTTAAGTTTAAGGTTTAGTCTCTTGTTAAGCTTGTTTTTCTCTTAATCGACGTAGTTAATTTTAATCGATTTCAATAATATTTTTGCTAAAAAATTAATTTGAACCTACTTGAAGTTATAAATTATTTTAGTTCCAAGTATTAAATCCATTTTTCCAAATTCCAATGACAAAATTTATAGAAATAAATTTAAAATTAATCTCAAATATGGGATGGGAAAACAATTTTTTAAAGTAAAATGTTCAAAAGTTCGCTAAGTGTTTATATCTAAATTCAATAAAAAAATGATTATAATGACATAAATTAAATTAATATATTTAAAATCTAAATAATTAAACATTAAAACCAATTCAAAATATAATTTGACACTATAAATTATATAGAAAAAAAGCAGTTTTCAATTAAAATTCAGTATTTTTATCTATTCATAAAAAAATGAAACTTTTTAGAAAAATAAAAAAAATTAAACCCAAGATAATTTTGAAGTTAATATTTCCAAAATTATGTTTATCATTAAAAATAAAATTCATAAAATTTCTAAAATTTAGTTTTAAAATAGGTGTGCTATTAAAAGGTAGAAAAAATGCCTTTAAAAAATATAGTTTTTATGCATAAAATTGGGTTTGTTCTTATCTTATATCTATAAAATCTATTGGATGAATGTAAAAAATATTTTATTGAATATTTCATATATATATTTCAGTAATATAATTCACTAATAGTAATTAATTTTATTTATTAAGACAAAACACCTTTTGGAGCATAAAAACAGTTTTTTATAAAAGCATTTACTTTTCATTAAATTGGTTTTCATATTAATCTATAATTAATTGGTAACCCATGAAATCTACCATATATATTTTTATAAGTTAGTTAATAAAATTCAAAACATCAAATTTAACAACTAATTTATATCTTTTTATATTAAATAACAAAATTTTAATAATATATTGTTGTTCGGAAAAACTCAGTCTTGCATGTAACGAAAGCCATTGAAGAAATATGTTCTGGCATGTAACTCAATCTAACTAAGAGTTCCATGTATAACATGATAAGATTAGTGTTTCATGTAATTAAGGATAAAATTAATGTTGTGTGTTTTTCAATATATATAATCTATTGAATTTATTTTAAAATATTAAATATATCATAAAGCTTCAAGTGGTTATATTTGTTTATATGTTTGGTGTTTCATGTCATAAATACTATCAAATAAAATTTTATTCTTTTATAATTTTTAGGGTGTTATATTATCCCCACCTAAAATAAATTTGATCCTAAAAATTTAAACTTGATCTTGATAATAATTTTTTTGATATTTGAAAATCCATTTTTTGAAATCTCACATTGTAAAAGGACTAACAAAATATCCTCTTCATAAAATAGAATCATATGTACAAAGGTCACATGGAATAATACATAACTAGGTTTTTAAGTAGGATAAATTTTTTGTAAAGTGTAGATATGGACTTAAAGGAAAAGCGTAAATATTTATAGGGATGGATTGAGGTCATTGATCACAAATAAGTGAATGAAAAATGGAAAGTTGAGGGCCTCAAAATCATAAATATGTGATGATTTAAGACCACCAGTTCAAAAAAAATTAAGGAATTAGGATAAAATTTTATTTCAAGATCATTTTCCTAATGTTGAGTAATTATTTTGTTTCCTAAGAATATAAGAAAATATATTTACTTGATAAATTTATATAAACACAATTTTATCCTTTGGTTGTGCTTAGATAAATTTATAATTCATCCATTACTTCAATAAATGAATATGAAAAAAATGATTTTTTATGTCTGAAGCACTAAAACTCACTTTTAACGGATCATAAGATCCATAAAATAAGTCCTTAAGTTTGTCTCTAACTATTTTACAAAACCAATATGTTTAATAAGTTAATCAATAAACCTCAAAAGTGATACTACTAGTTCATCATTAATATTTATTCATCAAATTGTTTAACAATAACATAATAACCATGACATCACATAGGCCAGTGGTAGGCATAAAACCCTTATCATCCTTTGGTCATGGGTTCAATCCTTACTTCCTCTCTGTATGCAATGGGTTTTCACCCTTCATGCGGTTTATCCTTTTTATAAACTAGATTAATATAATTCCCATAATTTTTCTAAAAATTATGATTGAAATCCTTGAAATAAATTAAATCATTAAATAACATTTTTACTAGGGTTTTCAATACAATCTATTTTTTTCTTACAAATTCTAATAATATTATTTATATATCAACCCTAAAGTTTATAAATACCTTTAAAATTATGTCTATAAAATTTAAGGGAATTATTCCTCAAATAATTTTCCCACTAAAATATATATTTTCCAAAAATTTCCCCAAAATGATCTTAATCTCGGCAGACTCTCATTACATAAAAACTAAAAGAGTTATTTAATTCTTTGAACTTATCTTCAATCATAAACACATAACCCCATGATACTATGAAAATAGGGATGTATTACTAATAAAGACTACATAATCTATACCTTACCAGAACATTAAGATATTATTATATACTTATACTCAAATTCTATCATAGGTTCATGTTTTATAACCTACGTTTTCTTAAATCTAGTTTCCAAGGTTTATAATAAACTTGATCTGATACCAACTATAGTTCCCCAACCCCAGAAAGCCTGGAGTCAATGTTTACTACTGTTATATTGGAATAATATACAAGGAAATAACATCCCAAAGGAATGAATAGTTTGTTAATCATGGTAAACTAGATACATATATGAGTCTTGTATTAAAAATGAATACACAAATCACAACATATTTTTTTGATAATAAATTTATTCCAACTAGTATATCCTTACATTTCTTTCTTAGTACACTTCATGGAATTCTGGAGAAAGGAAACATGAGATCAAATACTTAGTAAGGGTAAAGTACAATTTAATCAATAATTAATTAATGAGCATAATCAATATGTCAAGTCTAAAAATTGAAACAAATTCCATTTAATCAATAACTTGGGCATAGTATGGCAGGAATAACAAATTATCAAATAATTCCATATAAATAATCATATGTGCATGAAACTTTACCATGAATATTCTAACTAATTTAATAATCACATGAAATATCAATAACTGAATTCACAATGATGGAATTCATAATGACGAATATCTAAATCTTACCATAGATTCTTCATGCTAAGAATCTATTATTATTAAGGATTTATGCCAAGCATCTAATACTGTCAAGGCTTCATTCCAATAATCTAATACTATCAAGTCTTCAGGCCAAGAATTTAATACTATCAAGGCTTCATGCCAAGAATCTAATACTGTTAAGTCTTTATTCCAAAAATATAATAATTTAAAGGCTTCATTCCAAAAATATATTAATGTTAAGCCTTCATGTGAAGAATCTAATAAATGGGTAAGGACTCATCCAAAATTATATCTAGTTTGTCTCATGAAACCTACCGATGCATTGAGGGGATATAGTGGGACCCACCCATAACATATTAAATTAAATTCATTAATCATATTAAAGGGGTTAAACATAATCAACAAAAACATTCGTATTAAAACTAACATACGAAATGTGATTACTTTCCCGAAACATAAATCACCAAGAGTAATATGGGAAATTACATCAAAATAGATCATCCACATTCAAAATGATCATAAACCATCCATATAAAGAGTAAGGATGGTATCAATACAACATATACCCATTGGATTAATAATAATGGTTTTTTTCATTGATGAATAAATATAATATAAAAACAACTTTTAATACCATTCTTGAGGAAAATATCCTTTTTTTTAAAACATTTTAAAAATACTTTTCTTTGAAAATAAAATTTGAAAACATATTTTTTTTGTAAATGGTAAAAATGGGTGAAAATTAATTTGATAAATAATTTTGAAAACATCAAAAACATTTTTGAAAACATTTTTAGAAAACATGGTTTCAGAATAAAATAGATCTCCAACTAAAGATAAGAATAAAGTCATGATTTCTTAAAAACTTTTTCTAAAAAATTATAAGTACCAAAGAGTGAAAAAATGGTAATATTACTTGAAAATGATCATGAATAACTATAGGATAATAAAATTAAAGGTTTTATAAAACAATAATAAAATAATTTCCTTTAATTAAAACTTAATAATTAATAATATCGATTAAAATGAGATTGTGCTATAAACCCCTAAAATGATCATAATGTTGAAGTGATAATTAATTAATAAATCAATTAAGTGTAAAAAAATTAAATCTATATAAAATAAATTTAAATAACTAAATATATATTCAAATTTATTATAAAAAAATCATATAATATTAATGACAATGAGGAAGTAATATAACCCAATGAAAGAAACTGAGTTATGAAATTCTTTAAAACTTGGTGACTCTTAATTAAAATCCCCTTGAAATAAATAATTCAAATTTAAACTCAAAATAAAATTCAGATAAAATAATTCATTATATAATATATAAAAATGGTCATTATATACACCACAAAAAAGAATCAAGTTGTGAATATGACATTTATCTCACAGAGGTAAAAAGTGAGATGAAAATCCCTAACCTTGAGTCTGACTTATCACATGTGTATCTATATTCCTAAATAATAAACTTATGTTAATTATTTAATAGTTTTTAGAATATTTATAAAGTTTATTATTAAATTTATTTCACCCACTAACAATTTATATGAATATACTTAATCAATTAAGTTTAAGTCAGATGTTTTGACCATATTCATTTTATGTGTCAAAAATGACTTTGATAGGTAGAAAATGGTCAAATGGGTCATTATGTAAACAAATAAAAAATAATAATCATGAAATAATTATAATATTTATATATAAATTATTCTTCTAAAAGCAATCATGGAATATTTTTATGAAAAATGAACCAACGTTACGATCATGGAGGCGGTAGACCATACACACACATGAGTAATGATTCTATTTTTCAATGATCATTGTGGAAAGTAATTAAGTAATATTTGTCTTTAAATAATGATAATTATATATTAAACCCCATATTATTTAATAATATAAAATTTTATAAATAATTATTTTGTTGAAAAAGGAATCACATCGCTTTGAGGAGGCAGGAGTCTACATATCCATGAGCGACATTATCACTTTTTCAGTGTGTGAAAGAGAAATCAATAAACAAATATATTATATTAATAGAAAGGTAATTATGTAATTAATATAATAATAGTTTCATTTATATCATATATATTTAGTATGTATGTATTTATAGTAGTTCATAATATTTAGTGATAGGAAATAGAATACACCGTTCCTGGAGACAGTAAGCTGTATGTACGTATAGAATGTTGTTTCCATTTCCTTGCCATATTAAAAGAATGAAAATTAAATGATATATATGTATATTATAATTTAAATATCATATTTATGTAATATATATAATATTTCTTTTATTAAAACCATCCTTAATACATTTCATGTAACGTGTCAATGAATCACATCGCTTTGAGGAGGAGGTAGTCCACACATCCAAAAAAGATGTTATCATATTCCCACAAAATGGAAAATATTAAGGTATGTAATATATAAGAATTAAATAATCATAAATACATTATAAATATAATATATATGATATATAAAATATAAATATATTATTATTTCCAACCTTTAAATGTGTTAATGGAAGAACGAACAACATCGGTTTGTGAGGCGGTAGTCCGTCGTTGACACAAATAATGATTGTGTATCCCATTTGAAGGAAGTGTGTGTAGGTGTAGGTCAGAAAATGAAGAAAAAAAGTTAATTATATTTATGATAATTATTTTATTATATAATCAAGATATAATAATAATTTAATGATTGGATAAAGAAATAAAACAAAAGTGCTCTTTGAAGAACGTTCCCTCTTTTTTGAGTAACTCCTTTTGTTTTATACCAAAAGAATTTATTGGTTGGATTTATGCCCAGATTTATGATTCTATGATTTTTGGAGGTATTTTGTGATATTATTTGTCCAGGTTTTGGACGAGATAAAGGGATTTATAGGTGTGAATAATTGGTAGAGGTGAGTTCCTTTTTATAGTGGAGGAGGAGGGACATTCTTGTAAATATAAAAATAAAAACACTATTGAGAGGTATACCTTACATAATATGCCTAAAATAATGATCAAAATTATATAAAATGGAGTATATGGTATGAATATGTCTATAAAATGGATTTGGGACAAGTTTATAGGTCATTTTGTCCCTTAAGTTTAAGTTTTAGCTCCTTGTTAAGCTAGTTCTTCTCTTAATCGATGTAATTAATTTTAATTTATTTCACTAATATTTTTGGTAAAAAACTAAGTTCACATTAATATAAACTATAAATTATTATTATCCCAAGTATTCAATCAATTTTTATAAATTTAAATTATTGAAGTGGTAAAAATTAATTTAAAATTAATCCTATAGATGAGACGGGAAAACGGGTTTTTAAAATGAAAATGTTGAAAAGTTCACTTTGTTTTTATATCTAAATTCAATATAAAAATGATTCAAATGAAAAAATTGTATTAATAGATATAAAATTTAACTAATTAAAAATTAAAACCAATTTAAAATATAATTCAACACTATAAATTATATAGAAAAAAGTGGTTTTCAATTAAAATTTAGTATTTTTCATTATTCATAAAAAAATAAAACTTCTCAAAAAAAATACCAAGAATTTGACCTAAGATAATTTTTATGTTACTATTTAAAAAATAAATTTTATTTTTAAAAATAGAATTTATAAAATTTCCAAATTTTAGTTTAAAATAGGTGCACCGTTAAAAGACGAAAAAATTACCTTTATAAAAATATAGATTTTTTATGTGTAAAATTGGGTTTGTTCTTATCTTATGTTTATCAAATCTAGTGGATGAATGTCAAAAATACTTTATTAAATATGTAATATATATATATTTCATTAATATCATTCACTAATAATAATTAATTTAATTTATTAAGATAAAACATCTTTGGGAGCATAAAAATAGTTTTTTTATAAAAACATTTCCTTTATATTAAATTGGTTTTTATATTAATCTCTAATTAATTGGTAACAAATTAATTCAAACAAATATTTTAATAATTTATTTAATACTATTCATAACCACAATTTTAATATCTAGGTTATATCTTATTATATTAAATATTAATATTTTAATAATATATTGTTGTTTCGTGAAACTAGGTCTTGCATGTAATGCAATCCAGTGAAGAAAGACTTTCTTACGTGTAATGCAAGCTAACTCAGAGTTCTGTGAAGATAAATCTAAGCTTAGTGTTGCATGAAATTCAAGCTAAAATGAATGTTACATGTATTGGAATCTATATAATGTATTTAATTTATTTAAAATAGGTAATATATCATAAAGTCTCGGGAGGTTACATTCATTTCTACGCTTGGAGTTGCGTGCCACACATGCTATAAAATAAAATGCTATTTTTTAGGATTTTTAGGGTTTTATAGTCAATATTATATAATTCTATGTGTTTATATAGACAAATTTCATGTATATTATACATAAGATGAATTTTAATTTGTTTAAATATAATTTGATTCTATTTTTGGGTGGGTATCACAAACTTATGGGTTATATAAATAGTTACATATTAATGTGGTGCGAACACATTAATTTAGTGGATGAAATAGGGATTATAAAACTAAATCATTAGAATCATGCATGCACAATTGATTAAAACATGAGAATATAAAAATTGTATGAGATGTAATAGTTATGAATTTAATATGAATATGATGCATATTAAGTTAGCGAGAGTTTTAAAAGGAAAAATCCTCAAATACTAAGTATAAATTTCCTTTCAAACTAGAACTTTTCAAGAAATTTATTATCTAAATAGATAGGTCCTACCAAATTTGGGTTCCCATGGATTATATTCTGTAAGTAAAATAAGTGGTATATGATATTGGAACATCCGTGGGTAGGTCATTCCAAAGATCGGTTCCCCTAGATTATCATCTTTTATCCTCTTGTTGGAATTTTATTTAGGTTACACTTAATTGGGAAACCATTAGGAAGGATACCAGAGGAATATAGTTGGGTTTATCCATATGATAGATTGGGTATAGAGTTACCCACTCAACTATCTAAGAATCATAACTGTTATGATTTGAATGATTCCTTACCTAAATAACTAAATGGTGAGATAAATTCCAAAGAAGACTAATTGATAAGTGAAACATATATCTTGTCCCACTAAATGGAAATATTGTTTGGGGTTATAATTTTAGTGGGAGTAATTTAATTAAAATTCCTTGATGAAAATATATTAATACATGATACTCACCCAAAGATATTTCCTTGTTATAGGTTATGGATTACTTCATGATTATCATATTGAGATCCATTATAGGTATGAACTATAGAACTATTAAATATTGGTATCTAGATTTGAGAAGTGTTCTCAAGGAGAATCATTTTGGGATTCTAAATTTGAATGTTATAAAGACCAATTCTACTAAATTTTCCCCATGGGTATTATATACTAGGTGTGAATTACACATTTGGTATGATAAACATAGAGTCAAATATAATAGGAAATTATTAAAGGGTGAGGTAGATATTCATGACAGTAATGGAGAAAGAGATTCTATATTAGAATTAGGAACTTATGATACAATTTTACCAAGTAAATTAATACTAGAATTAGAGAACTTTTATTATGTTCCCTCTATAAAAATAAATTTTATTTTTGTATCTTGTTTAGAAAATAATGGATTCCCATTCATTATTAAGAACAAACATTATTATATATATATATATATATATGAATGATATGTTTTATTGCATCCAAAATATATCAAATAGCTTATACATTCTACATATGGATAACACTATTTATAGTATTCATAATAATAAGGGCAAGTTTGATTCCAATACGACCAACCTTGGGCATTACCACCTTTAACATATAAATGAAAAGCACATCCAAAGAATACATACATATGGATTATATGAACTATTTGATTATGAATTGTTTAAACCTGTGAATCTTGTTTATTAGGTGAGATGACCAAAGTAACTTTTAGTATAAAAGGTGAAAGGGCTAATGGACTACTGGATCTCATATATAGTGATGTATATGGACCAATGGGTACTAAAGAAAGTGGTGGTTCTTAGTACATTGTCACCTTTATAAATGAATTTAGTTGGTATAGATATGTATTTTTGATGAGTAACAAGTATGAACCATTTTAAATATTGAAATAGTTTTATAATAGAGAACAAAGTCAATTTGGAAAACATATTAAAATTCGTTGATCAAATTTGGGTGATTAATACTTAATATAGGAATTCATTGATTATTTTAGGGGTTGTTAATGCATAAAAACTAACTACTCATAGAACACCATGATGAAATGGTGTTTAAAAGAGGAGTACTTTTACATTTTAGACATGTTTTGACCAATGATGAGTTATTTTGACCTCCATATTTCATTTTGGGGTTATTCTGTTGAAGTTATTGTATTTATACTAAATTTTGTTCCATATAAATCAGTCATAAAGTCAACATATGAAATATAAACTGATAAATTCACCATTATGTATTTTATTATGATTTGAGGATTTTAAGAATTAAAAAAACAATTGGATTCTGATAAGTTTGATTTTAAATATGAAAAAAACTTAAATGTTGGTTATCCTAAGGAAACGAAGGGATATTCTTTCTATAATATTACTAAACACAAAATGTTTTTGGCTCAGAATGGTGTATTACTTAAAATATAATATATAAATAGAGGTGATAGTGTGAGGAAAATTGAACTTGGATAATTTGAATACCAACAAAAAGGAAGTTTTCCTAATATGTAGGTTGAGTTAGTTCTATAAAGAGTTGTGAAATAATAACCAACTAAAGTTACATAAGAACCTAAAAGGCTTGGAAGTATTTTTCAATAGCCCGTGAGATATGGATTTTTCATAGAAAATGATGATGAGGTAATGTTCATAGGAGATGAACCTACCAACTATCGGGAATATATAAAGAGTTCTGATTTTGATAAATGGTTAAAATCTATGAAATCTAAAATAGACTACATGTACACTAATCAGGTTTGGAACTTTATAGATATACTTGAAGGAATTAAACCCACAGGGTTTAATTGAATTTTCTATAATAAAACTAGCATGAATGGTATAATTTATATTTATAAATAATACCTAGTTGTAAAAGGTTATAAGAAAATTCATTGTATTGACTATGAAGACACCTTTCCACTTATTGAAATGATAAATTCTATTCTGATATTGTTCATCCTAACATCTCACATTTATTATGATATATATCACATATATGTTTAGATTACTTTCTTTAGTTTGTATTTAGTTAATGACATGTATATGATATAACCCAAATATTTTGAAATACCAAGTGAGTCTGCTAAGGTATGAAAGTTTCAATGGTATATTTATATATTGAAATGTGCTTCTTGGAGTTGGAATATTTAGTTTGATGATGAAATCAAATATTTTTGTTTAATAAAGAATGAAAATGATTCCTATGTATATAAGTTGATTAGTGGGAGTATAGTAGTTTTTTGATATTTTCTATAGATAACATATTACTTATCAGAAATGAAATCCTAACACTTCACTTTATAAAGATGTGGTTGGGAAAGTGATTCTTGATGAAATACTTGGGTGAAGATGCCTATATACTTGGTATAAAGATCTATTAAGATAGATCTAAGAGGTTTCTTAGAATTAGTCCAGAAACATACATCAATAAATTAATAAAATGGTTTAGTATAGAGAACACCATGAAGGATAATTTACCAGTGTTATATAGCATGATTCTTTGGAAGATTCAGAATCCTTATAAAAAGTTATTAAGGACAGATAAAATTCTCCATAAATCCACCATAGGATTTATTAGGTATGTTATGTTGTGTACCTGACCTAATTTCGCCTATTATTAAGTGAAACTATTATATACCAATCCAATCTAGGTGAAAGTAATTGAATTTATGTAAAGAACATTCTTAATTACTTGAGAAGGAGTAAGTATACGTTTGTGATCTTTATAAGAGAGGAAGATCTCTAAGTAAAAGGTTACACATATGCTATATAAAATCTCAAACTAGTTTTGTGTTTTACCTAATGTTGGAGATATTGATTAGATGTATTCCAAACAAGGCACTATAGAAGACTCAATAACAGAGGTGGGATACATTTTTGCATCATATGATTTGAAAGAATTAATTTTTATAAGAAATTTCATCTCTAAACTTGAGTAACATCAAAGGAGTAATAAAGATTTACTATGATAACAATGGAGATATTTCTCAAGAAAAGGATCCCTAGTCTCACTAAAAGAGAAAAAAAATTATTCAAAAATACCATATTATACAAAAGATCACTGAGATGACTGTTGTACATATCTATAGGGTGAATATATATAACAATGTATAATATCCATTTATGAAACCATTATCACACCAAAAGCATGAGGGTCATGTAGAGTCTCTTGGTATATGATAATTGATATTTTTATGTAATGGTTTCATGATGTATCATATTATTATAAGAAAGGAAACCTCAATTTGTTATTCATTCATGTGCACTACAATTTACTTTATATAAATAGTAGAATGATAATATCCACTCAAAGTATGACTTTCAGTTATCCCTAATCAATAATCATTATGGGGTATTATGGGTTGTGATGGTATGTTAATATTGGAATGAATCAAATATTGTGCTCACTATAAAGGGTTGTATATGAGATACAAAGAATAGATTCATGAGTAATAAATAGAATTATTACTTATATTGAACTGATAAAGTATATTGATATTTTCCATTCTAGATATCAAAATATCAATTTATATCTCATACTCACACTAGTATAGTGGAAAATAGGGTCGAACCCAAATTAAGGTGGGTGAGTGAACTAAGGGACTATTTTTCTCTAAAATACCAATGGTAGTAAATAAAGTGATGTAGAAAGAGTGAAAATTATGAGATGAAAAACATAAATGAAGGGGTAGTGTATGGTGTTAACATATTTAGAGACTAGCCTATGGGTTATGGTCATGATACATCCTAATGACGCGTGATAGGTAAGTCCAATTGAAGATTTTAGTTAAATGATTGATGTTCATAAAAAGTGTTTCGTAAACTAGGGGATCCATTCAAGAAAGTAAACTGTTATTTGATCAAGAATTTCTATTCTTTATAATAAAATATTATAAATATTAAGATATATTATAGTGTGAAATTATTTAAAAATATATTGGATATTAATTTTCATTCATCGATACTTCAATTAAAATAAAAACTAAATTGAAGAGAAAAATATCCAAGAAAGATTAATTGCAATGAAACAAGGAACCAAGAATATAAAAGTATCGATAAAAAAAATTATTCCCTTTATAGATTTTAATTTTAGTCCATGTTCATAAAATAATGGGATAACATGAGAAAATGATAATATAAATTCAATAGGAAATGAGAAGTGGAGAAGAAATCCTTCTTTGTCAAGTTCATATCCAAATACCCCATCTATATTGATTATTCTTCCTCCTTGAAATTACACTCCTATATTTAAAATGGTTCCACTCCTACTATTGATATGTTATTTTATTCTAGTATTTTTAGTGTACAAGAATTATTTCATCATCTGAATAAATTTCTCCTATAAATACTAGTTCTGGTATTTTTGAATGTAACATTTTTTAGACTCCAAGATTTATAACTCATCGCCCGAAGCTCTGAGATTTTCTATTGAGTCACATCATTCCCCCTTGAATGTTCATAAACTCATTCACTATAACCTGAGTATACCTCCTCTAACAAATCGTGATCCTCCCATGGGGGCTTCTTGATTCAGCTTCCTCTTCCTTTGTTCCTTAATAGGATTCAAAATTCTATAGTATATACTTTGAGATTTACTTCAATCCCCCTTTATTTTAATTTGAGAATTTAGGACTTTATGCTTTAATTGAAAGTTTAGGTGATCCTTATATATCATTTAAAAATATAAAGAGGTACCTTTATGTATCCTTAAACCTCAAACTTACCCTTACACAACTCTTTGAAATGCAAAACTACCCTTATGTAGGTCTTCTTACCTTTACATAACCTTATAAACTAAGAGATGACATTTATGTGAGCACATGTTACCCTCCCACAAGTCTGAATTACCTTTATATAGTGTGAAACTTCCATGATAAACTTTCATAGACATCATAAATATGGTGGTATCCTGATGCAAGCACTGATATTTACCTTTATGTAGCCTTTAATGTCTTGGAGGTACCTCAACAGAAGCTTCACAATATAGATTTTACCTTGATCTGAGTTCCTATCTAACATTAATGTATCCCGAAGAACTCACTGTATACCTTTATATAAGAACCCAATGCTAGAGATACCTTTACATAGTGTCTAAACTAGGAAGAAAAATTTACATTGGTAGCTTTAGTGACCTTTACACAAACCATCTGACCCTTACACATATCTTCATAGCATCTTTACCATTACACAAGTACCATATACACACAAGAATCATAACTAATTTAAAATAATCAATTCAAAGTGAAAAATTGGAAAAAATTAAATTACAAACTTCAAAAGTTGAATAAAAATTATTAAAACAGATTCCATTAAAGATATAAACATGGAACAATGAAATAACTTACTCTAAAATCCAACTTTACAAAAATAATATAAAAACTATTTTATAATGAAACCTCATTGAAAAAAACTAAAATGGGTGTTATAAAATATATGGAAATTAATGAACTGAACATTTTTCAATTAAGAACCAAAAACACAAATTTTTAAACAAAATTTGAATGAATGAAAACTTCAACAAAAATTTATCCAAATTCTTTAATCTCTCATTAAAAGAACATTTTGAATAATAAATCTTTCAAATATCATAGAAATGATGGGGAAAACTTTTATGAAATTATAGTCGTATCAAATTCATCCACACTTAGCATATTTCTTATCCTAAGGTAATCAATTTAATAACTTAGTGAAATTAAATTCATCTAAAAAATAAAATATTTGTATTAATAAAAATTATATGATTTTGAATGTTATTTTCCCCCAAGGACTCCCTCAAGTAAATATAGATGAATCCTCTTATCAAAAAGAAATTATTTTTCCAAAATATGGTTTTTAGTTTTATAAAAATGATTAAATTTAAAATTATGAAAATAATTAAACAAACATCACTTTGCATTTAAATGTTCTTCCAAAATTCACTTTTTCTACAAGGATAATAGATTAAAATAATTAGAACATAGAATAATTAGACCCAACTAATGAATGAGAGATTTCAATAATTAGAAGGAAACATAATTAACCCACTCACTGATTTTAGCTTCATGAATAAAAATTTCACAAGGATTAGGATTTCATTTTATATCCCATTTAAATGAAAAATTTACGAGTTTGAAATAAAATCCAAAAGTCCAAAACTAGTTAAGATTTTAATTATTACACTTAAAGTATGACAAAAATATTTTTTGAAAGAGACCAATATAAATGATGATATAATATTGGATCCATGTTAGAAAAAAACGATGAATCACTCCAAGAGGAAAACTATCCACAAATTTAAGAAAAACTCACAACCACTAAAAATGAAAAGTGAACCTTGAAAATAATAAATATTAATTTTTTACAAAATTTTGATATGTTCTCAATGAAATATAGATTAGAAAATTTTAAGACTCCTCCCACACACTTAAAACTCAACATTTTACCCAATTTTAAATCCCAAGATTTAAGAATATTTAAAACAATTTAAGGTTTAAAATAGATTTTCAATTATAAATGTTAAAAATTACATGTGGGGTTATAAGTAAGTTCAAAATTCATGCCTTCCATAATTCCAAGGTAGTTTTCTAAAACATATTTGAGAATGTACATGAATTTTCCTTCAAGGAACATTTTTTTAAATAAAATCAAAAAATATATCATGTTTTAGTAATGTAACTAGGTATATTATTTGGGTTCTAGGCATGGTATTAAATTTTTATTCAAACTAATTTATTACAAAATAGATTAAGTAAATACTAGCTCCCATTGATTCAAAATAGGTTCAACTTGAATAAAGTTTTAAATAGTCAAAGACCCTCCCATACACACTTAACTACTAACATAGGGTTATAAAATAAAATAAACACTTTGGCCTAATAGCACTTATCAGAGAAGAATTCCATGAAATTAAAAAATATATTGTAAAGATATAATAAAATGGAATAATCCCATGATAATATGGTGTTATTCTTTTATGATAAAACACAAATGATCACTATATTTCAATTCACTTAAATCTCCACTTCATATATTTTCTTAAATAACCTAACAAAGTAAAAAAATACAATCATTAGATCCAAAAATCCAAGATTATTAAAAAATAAATCAATAAAAGTGAGAGGATGTGGTAGTGAGTAACCTAAATACTACTACAATTGAACAACTTCTAAAAAATCCCATCATTCAGAAATATTTAGAATGGGATAGTTAGAGAAACACAAGATTAAATAGAGATATATTTTATCCCACACATAAATAAATAAATAGAAATTAAAATGGTCTATGTTTTTCCTCCCATACAACACTATTTTAAAGTTCCCAACCAGACATTCCACAATATCTAACCAAGTTAGAATGAGAGTGTGGTTTTCTAAGTTGGGACCAAAAAAATTGTTTTGAACATTTATTTATAAGTGAATAATTAGAAATATGGGCTCTAAATATTATATATAGACAAAAAAGTAACTAGTATAAATAATATACCATTGGAAGTCCCTTTTGAAAAGGAAGAACAAGAGGCTGTCTAGTTCTTCATTAAAAACCTTATTTTTATCCACTTTGGACTTTAATGAATATTTAACCCATTTGAAATTCTATTGGAGTGGAATTAAGATAAAGGATATTTAAAAGGGTATTTTATAACTCCCTAGGGTATCTTTATCAGGAAAAATATCATGGTCCATGGAAACATAAGTGAAAATTATTGAGTTTAAAAAAATAATTTTGGGAAAATTAACCATTTCCTAGTTGGTTTGGAAAGATTTAAAAACTCTATCATTCAACTATATGTGACCTTTACTTATTTCCTATACCTAAAAATGAATTTTATAAAATCTTGTTTCCATTTTGGAAAGAAATAGTGTATTTAATTTTGAAAAATGATCAAAGATATGCATCTAAACCCCCATCATAATAAATCCTAAAACTAACTAGTTATGAAAATCATTTTTAATTTCAAGTTTTTTGGATTTAACTTCCAACTCAAGAACACTTATTTTATCATCAATATAATTTTTTCGATGAACTAATTATTTTTTTAAAATCTTGGATTTTAGCTTTATATTCTTAAAGAATTTTTCCCTTGGAGTTTGAAAAATATTTTTTCAATTGATCAAATTTTTCATAAAATAGTTCCATGTTAGATATTATTTCCTTAAATTTAGAGATTTTAGATTTGATAAATTGAGAAAATATTTTACCCTATTTGAATATAAAATCAAAAAGATTATCATTTAATGACACCAAGAATAAGAATTTATCATCCAAAAGTTTAGAGTTATATCTTTCCTCTCTAGATAAATCAACACAAATCTCTTAAAATTCTATATCACTGTGATACACAAGAATTAACTTAGTGAGTTTTTCTATGAAATTTTTCTCATCATTATTTAATCAATTATAAAAATAGTATAATAAGACTATTAAAGAAAAATAATGACCAGGGAATTGAATAATATGGTCATTAAATTTATCCCATAAATCACAAATTCTTTTCTTTATTACCCATAGTAAAACCAGTGATCAAAACCCAAAATTTTTTATGTCATGTAGTCGTTATCATATGAATTTTCTTAAATTTTTTGGTTGATGATTAAAAATAAAATATATTCAAGAACATAAAAACTAGAAATAACACACAAAAATCATATTTTAATTTTCAAATTAAACTATGGTAAATGAAAAAATTATGAAAGTAGTTTTTATGGGATTTTAGTTTAATAACATCAATTTTTTTAATGATTATTAGTTTGTAAACCCAAAGAATACCCAATGTGTGCACTATATGGAAATGGTACCAAATTATGATACCCTTAATTATAGATATAAAAATACTAATTTATTCTTCTACTCACATAGGTATATAATCCAGCAGGGTAAAACCTAAGGCAAGGTGGGTGAGTAAACTAAGGAACTATTTATTATCTAAACTACTAAAGGTAGTAAATAAAGTGATGAAGAAAAGGTGTAAATTATGGGATGAAAAGTAGTAAAAGGGGTGGTGTGTGGTGTTAATGGAGTTTTATATTAACTTATAGTTCATGGGTAGAATACATGATAATGATGTATGAGAGGGAAGTTCAATTGAATATTTCATTTTAATGAGTAAGGTTCTTGAAAAGTGGGTTTCAAAATTGGTGATTAATTCAAAAAATAAAACTATAATTTTATCAATAACTCTCATTATTTATAATATAATGTGATCAGTTTATTAATATGTTATATTAGAAAATTATTTCAAACAATTATTGAGATTAATGTTTATCCATAGATACTTCAATCAAAATTAAAACTGAATTAAAGAGAAATATAACTAAGAA
Source organism: Viscum album (assembly GCA_963277665.1). Classification (NCBI taxonomy): domain Eukaryota; kingdom Viridiplantae; phylum Streptophyta; class Magnoliopsida; order Santalales; family Viscaceae; genus Viscum; species Viscum album. The sequence continues at coordinate 311,152,518 of OY728147.1, forward strand.
AAATGAATTATAGTGAAGAACAAAACCAAGAACATGAAAATATGAATGAAAAACAACAATATTATTCATTTCATATATTTTAACTATAGTTAAAAATTAAAAAATAAAGTAAAAACAAGATAAAATAATAATATAAGTTCAGTAAGAAATGAGAAGGAAAGGAGAAATCCTTCTCTTTCAAGTTTAGATTCCAATACCACATCTATCTTGAGCCTTCCTCCTCCTTGAAAAACCAATACTGTCTCCAAAAATGATCCTTTCCTTACTTTCAATCTGTTATTTCCCTCTAGTCTAGTTAGTGCTATTGAATTAGTTCATCACCTGAATGAACAACTCCTCCAAATTTGTAGGTTCTGGTCCTTTTTAATATAGTCGCACACCGAATCCCAAATTCATGAATTCCATACCATAGATCTGAGTTTTTTTTCCTAATTCACTATGTGGTCTCCTTGACTATTCACCATCTTCTTTATCATGACTTGAGTGTACCTCCTATAATAAAGTGAACTCCTCCCACATGGGATTCTTGATTCAGTTTCTTCTTCCTTGCTTCCTTAACAAGCTTCAAAGCTCATTAGTCTATCATTTGAGCTCAAATTTGATCCCCCATTGTTTTGATTTGAGAATTTAAGGCTCCAATATTTTATTAATAGTCAAGGTGATCCTTACATAGCCTCTTAAAATCTCTAGAGGTAACTTTAAATAGCTTTGAACTATAAACTCACCCTTATGTAACTCTTTGAAACATGAAAAAACCCTTAAATAGGTTGTTTGAACTTTATGTAGATTTCTGAATCAGCCAATGATCATTATGTGAGTGCTTATTAGCCTTATAAAGGTCTGAATGACCCTGATGAAATATATAAATTTAGTTAAACCCTTCCACACCCTTTATAAATCTAGGGGTACCTTGGCGCGAGCACTGCTATCTACCATTACATAGCCTTAAAAGTCTCATTGGTAGCCTAATACGAGCTTCACAATGTGTCCTTACCCTGATGTTAGTTCTTAGATAACCCTGATGTATTATAAATAACTCAACTATGACCTTAATATAAGCACTCATCCATGGATATACATTTACATAGTAGCTAAACTAAAGTGGTACCTCTACATAGGCCGATTTAGTGACCGTTATGCAACCTATCTCACCCTTATAAATATATTCAAAGTATCTTTACCTTTACACAAGTACCATCTACACATAGAAATAATAACTAAGTGAAAATTATCAATTTAAATTGAAAAATTGAAAAACATTAAATTCTAAACTTCAAAAGATGAATAGAAATTATTATAATAAAGGATATTAAAAATATAAACATGGAATAATAAAATAATTTTCCCTAAAACGCAACCTCATCAAAATCATTTGAAAATTATGTTACAATGAAAATTCACTGAAAAGAACTAATTTTTTTATTCTAAAATATTTTTAAATTAAAGAATCAAACATTTATAAATTAAGCACAAAAAAAACATTAAAAAAAATTAAAATTATGTAAATTCAATAAAAAATGATCAAAATTTATTAATCTCTCATTAAAAGTGTATTTTGAATACTAAATCATAAAAATATAATAGAAATAATATGGAAAACATGTATGAAATTAAAGTAAAATTATACATATTATGGAATATTATTGAGTCATCAATATACTTAACATTGTATGATTATAGTTAAATTTTATTAACTGATGTTGGTGCGATACCTAGCATGAGAACCTTTATACTTTGATTCCTTTCTTATGAAAGTAATTGAGACTAATCTAATTAGGGTCTCATTGGGTATATTTTTGATCATGTCATCGGTTGGAGCATAACCAATATAAGATATGTTTTGTTATATGATAGGTAAATACATGTGACTCTTGATTTAATTAGACCAAGGAAATGCATTTACATGTTTTTTGATTCACATATGATGCGTTATGATACTTATATGAAGAAAAAGTGATGTGATCATCTTCTAGATAAATGAAATGTGATGTATTCATCGACTTAGTCTGTCTTTTTTAGAGAGTCAAGAAAATAAAAGATGTCTGACACTAGATTGGCATTGTTCGGTGTATAGTGGTCACTCAATGTCAAGGAAAAAAGGATTATATAGGTATAAATATTATTTGTATGATAAAAATAATAGCATAATTTTTTTCTATAAATATATGAGTATTTTTGATGAAGATCATTCTCGAACCCTTAGTAGAATGAGTAGTATTGATTCTTTACTAGAGGTAAACCCTTGATTTCATCTATGAAATAAGGAATTTATATTTTTTGTCAGTACTACCAAGGTCCATAAGTTCACATAGTTTGGCCTTTGGATAAGGATTAAAAGTTTTAGACAAAGTTTTTGTTCTAAAATGAAGTGAATTAAATGAAACTTCATCAAAAAGAGTTTTGGGTGGATTCAAAAAGAATTGTGAAGTTTTGTATGAAGTCATTTGGTATTTTAGTCAAGTGTGATACTATTGGATATGAACTAAAATAATATACATATCTTTCTTATTTATTATAATTTTTTTCCTTCCAATGCATCCTTAAGCACGAGTTTGGGGTTACATTAATTCCAATATAGCCTAGTTTCATGTGATACAAACTAAGGGAATATACAACTTTCACCTCCCTCATATACAGTCTTCCTTAAATGGATTATTGGATTTACATATTTTTATTTAATGATTTAAATTCACTCTCAACATGATGTAATGTGACAACCCATGTATTTTCTAATAATATATCAATTCACTCATCATTCATCAACACGATGTAATATTACATTATATGTTTTTATTATGATTTATATATAGAATTATTAAAATATTTTATAAATAGTTATTTATTTCACTTAAATTCATTCATATTGATATTTATTATTATGATAATCATATAAACAATTCTATCAAGGTATGAGTCAATAATATTATTTTTCATTTGAAAAAGAAATAATTTTATTCAAAATAAATTGTTTTCCATATATTATATGATTTTAATTAAAAGTTATAATTTAATTTTTTAGAATTTTAATTTGATAAAATGGAATTTATTTTTGGTATTATCATGTCAAAATTAGCTTAGGGTGATTTTTTTTTATTTTTCTGAAGAAGTTATTTTTTGGTGAATAATAAAAAATATAGTTTTCTAAATATTGTATGTTTTATGGTATTATCATGATATAAATATTCATTAAAATTTTATTTAATATTTTTATAAAAATTAAGATATAAACATCATGAAATTATACTCAAAATATAATCTAATTAAAATAAAATATTTTTTATGTGAAGATAAATATGAAAACATTTATCAATGCTAACAGAGTGATTGTGAAACATTAAAAGTAAAAATGGGCCCCTTTAATATAATGTTTATTACAGGATAAATCTAGTCTGAAGTTAAAAATATATGTGATGAATAATAAAAAAATTATCTATATTTTTTAATTTAAAGTTATACAACAAGATAATTATCCAAGTGCTCACCCAGCGCTTGCACAAGGTAAGATATGTCAAAGTAATATCCCAAATATGTTGTCATGATCCGGATGAGAGTAAATGTAACTTATGAATTATTATATACGACAATAATTATAGATAATAAATTATGTATATGTTATTAATTTATTTAAAAATTTAAATAATATTAAAATTATCCAAAATGATTAGGAAATATTGATGTTGTGCTTGTGTAAATAAGAGAAACAAAAAAATAATGGTTTTAAAAATATTAAAGGTGAAAAGTTTTGGATAATTTATAGTATTTTACAATCTTTAGGGATTAATATTAAATTTATGGGATGGTGTAAATGTATAAATTCAAGTTCCATTATTATATAGATATTTTTTAAAGTCAAATTATGAAAATAACCCTGAAAATGAATTTAAATGATATTTATTCTTATTTTTCATTGAAAATTTATAATGTTATTATAGAAGTACTTTTCATATATGTCAAAATACTTTAATATTTATTATAATCTGCTAGGGATATGGTCCAATGATACCATACACTTCTTTATCTTGATTTCTTATGATGATGTTATGTTAAAGTTTCTAGGAAACTCATTTATTCCCCACGGGTTTGCTAAGATTTAATGGAATTATGAATATTTAAAAGTTTGTGTGGAAAACATATGTATGGTTTATTAATTAAGTGATTTGTGGTTCTATTAAATCCCTCCAATTCATTGGGTAATATTTTATATCTCATGAGAAAAGGTTATGAGATGAAGGTGGTTAGCCCAAGTATAAAAGGTTCTAGGGAATATGTAGTTATCCCAAGTCCAAATGGTTATGTGGTGTGAGTGGTTAGCCCAATTCCAAAAGGTCATGGGATGCAGGTTATTATCCCAATTCCAAAAGGTCATGGGAATATATGTAATGTAATTTTTTCTATAACTCTATTAATAATATATTGATTATGTATAAGGGGCTACGATTGGTATCAAATTAGGGTTAGATAAATTCATTGGTTATGATGTTATAAATTGAGGTTAATTTAAGAGTTATAGATACAATAATGATATGTTTATGTGTGTTAATAATTTCAAAGACATAAATAATTTTTTGAGTTTATATGTGATTTGATTTTATGGTAATTGATGATACTTTGGGAGATATTTATTGGGTTTTATATAGAATACATGATTGTGGTATATATAATCCTTAGGTTTAATATGTGATTTAGTGTCGGGGTTATTTGGGAATAATTTTATTATATTTTTGTGGGAATAAGCTGAAAGATATAGATAAACTTTAGGATTAATACATTTTTATATGTTGAGGTAATTATGGTTAATTGGGATAAAATGTTATTTGATTTTGGGTAACTAAGTTGAGTAGTATAGATTACCATGGGGATTAAAAAGTTTTTAAGTGACAATATGAAAAAAGTTATTTTTTGGAATGATTTGCTATATTTTTGTGAGCATTAAAAGATTAAGGTATATTTTTTATATTATATGTTTTTTTGTTAAAGTGGTTTATACTATTTAAAGGATAATGATTGTGTTGATTTTTGTAATTATATATAGATTTTTATAGTTTTATGTTTGGGTGATTCATGTTATTTTAGGAGAAATATTACTATATTTTGTGATAATATATGATTAAGGTGTGTAAGTATTTGGTATGTGAAATTATGAGTGAATTTATTTTTTTGGGTATAAAAGTGAATTTTTTTTCTAGAAGAATATGTGATTTGGTTTCTATGATTTTTGGGTTTATAATTTAGTTAAACATGTATTGAAGGGTTTTAGGTTTTACTTATTTATATAATAATTTAAGTTAAACATGGGTTGTTAATTTTTATATTGAGGTTTCAGAGATTAAAGTATTACTTATTCATATGATGGTCTACTCATATTTCATTGGGTATTATCTTTACTCATTCTAACCATTTTTTTTGTAATTTGTTATAAAAATGTTGAATAAATGGTTATAAAAAAAACACTTCATACAATGAAGAAAATTTTGAATTATTTTTATTGTTTAACTTCATAAATACTTTCTCATTAGACTTTAGATAAAAGTGTGAGGATACAATTTATTTAAGAGGGATAATGTGACAACCTAGATATTTTTAATAGGATATCACTTTTATGGTTTATTAATTATGTATTTATATATATTATTTTTTAAAAAATATTTTCATATCACGTATAAAATGATATTATATAATAAATTATTTGGAAATTATACATTTAAAATTACTATGTTTACTTTGTGAAAGAAAAGGCATTTTATTTAAAGGCTATGTATATTTCTTATAATGATTTCTTCTTATGATCTATTTAAATAATTATTTAAATATTTTATAACAGCATATTTAGGTTTATTTTTAAAAATCATATTTATAATTATTATTATGATAATATTATAAATAATTATATAAAGGTATAAGGAAATAATATGATATTTCATTTAGAAAATAATTATTTTTATTCTAAATAATTTTTTACTTTGAATTATATGATTTTATTTAAAAGTAATTTTTATAATTTGTATAATTTTAATATAATAAAATTTAATTTATTTTTGGTATCATCATGTTGAAATTATCTTAGTGTAAATCTTTGGTATTTTTCTAAATAAGTTTTTTTGGTGAATAGTTAAAAAAATTCAGTTTTTTTGAATACTGTATTTTTTATGATATAATCATCACATAAATATGATTTAAAATCTTATGAAACATTTTTCAAGATATTAAGAGATAAAGAACATTAAATTATTGTAAAAATATTATCATAGTAATATAAATTAAATTTTATGTCATGATAAATTCAAAAAAATTTAGTTGCAATGACGTAGTGCCTACACAATATTAGAAAAATTGAAATAGATGACTTTAAGATAATATTTAGAATGGGATAAATCTAAGATAAAATAAAAATATATATTTGATTAATAATAAATTATTTTTATGTATATTTTTTAATTTTAAATCTATATTACAAGATAATTATCCAAATTCTTTTTTAGCTCTCGCGCATGGTAATAAAAACCAATGTAATTTTTAAAATATTGTTTTAAAATGATGAGAGAAAATATATATTATGAATGATTATATATAATAATAATTATGTATAATAAATTATATATATATATTTTTTTTTAATTTTAAATAATAGGATAATTATACAAAACACTTATGTAGTGTTGATGCAACACTTGTATAAGGAGGAGAAAAGTCAAAGTAGTGATTTTAAAAATATAAGAGGTGATAATTTTTTGGATGAGTTATGGTCTTTAATGGGTTTTAGGGATGAATATGAAAGGAATGGAATTATTTAAATTTTTAAATTTTAATTCCATAATTATCTATATATTTTTGAAATTAATATTATGAAAAGAATCCTGAAAAGGAATTTAAAGGACTTTCTTCTCATTTTTCAAAGAATCTTTCTAATGTTATTATAAAGGTGTTTTTAATCTATGTCAGTATCCTTTAATATTAGTTGTGCTTCACTAGGTATATAATCTAATGATATTATCCACCTTCTTTCAATAGATGGATTATGATCATGTTCTGTTGAAGTCTCCATGAAAACTATTTATTTATCATAGGTAAACTAATATACGATGGAACTATAAATGTTTCAAAGTTGTTATGTAATTCATATGTTTCTTTTATAAATTATATGATAGGTAGGTCCATTATAACCACCCAATTCATTGGTTAATGTTTTATATCTCGTGAGAAATGGTTTTGGGATCCGGGTGGTTGTCCCAAGTCCAAATGGTTATAGGGTGTGGGTGGTTAGCCCAAGTATAAAAGGTCATGGTAAAGTAAGTAATGATTTTTTTCTACAACTCTAGTAAAATAGAGTGAATATATATGGGGTTTTTACCATAATTCATGGGTGGAATTTTATGACACCTGACACACTTGATGTATTCTTCATTCATGGAGGAGCATTGAGAATCACCTATATAAAGGGAGTTCTCTCATTGGTATGGGGTTCAATCATTATTTTATTATAAGTGACAATTATAATCATTTTTATACAATTTATTTATGAAATACCTTCTTTATATATCTTCGTTCATCCCATACAGTGAAGTCACTAACACCCCTCTTGATGTACATGAATCATCCCGATACGATCATATATGCTCTATTTAGTGGATCACCTATGGGGGTAGTGTTGGACTCACCTATTTTGATAATACCAAATCATATTTTTATAATCTCAAATCATATTTTGATAATACCAAATCATATTTTTATAATCTCAAATCATATTTTGATAATCCCAAATATTGTTTTCATTTAAGTGAGATCCATGTCTTCATTATTTGATAATTATGTTTCATTAACGTTTCTTATTTCTATAGAGTAATATTCATATACTTTCAATCTCAGCGTTTGATTGATTAAGCTTGCAATGAAAAATTTATCTAAGTACAGAGGTCACCGTTACAAGGTTATAGTTACAAGCTCACCATTACAAGGTTACCACTATAAGGTTACCGTTACATGGTTATAGTTACAAGCTTACTGTTACATGGTTACAGTTACAAAATTATTGTTACATGGTTACAATTACAAGTTTACTGTTACAAGGTTATAATTACAAGCTCACTGTTACAAGGTTACCGCTACAAGGTCACCGTTATAGAGTTACCGCTACAAGGTCACTGTTATAGGTTTACCTCCACAAGTTCACCGTTACATGGTTAATGGTGTGAGCATACTGTTAAAGGTTACAGTTGGAGATTGCTGATGTGCACCTACTATTAAAGCCTACCGATATGAAGGCTACCGTTACCAGTCTACCAATTCTTATTCTTACACACCTTTTAAATTTCTCAAATACTTTTCTAATAGTCATATTTGATAAAATAAATGCTATGACATTAATTAATGCTGATTGTAAACATTTCAAGAGACAATACCGTGGAAAGTACGAGGTATAAGAAAGCATGCTCATGATCTACTCATTCCCATTGTTGGACCTCAAATATAAAAAGGGAGACCATGAAATAAGAAGAGGATCGAGGATACAAACAAGAAGAGTAACATATACACGAACACGAAGAAAGGGTTGCATTAGAAGTGTGATAGAGCTTACTTTCCATATCAAAAAGCTGAACCATACAACACTAAGATCCTAAACCCACAAGCATCACGAAGATCATTCTAGGATAAACTCATTCCTACCTTATGTACTTAATCAACTCTTGATCACCCTCAGAAACAAAACACTGAAATCTAGAACTTGGAGTTGAGACACTCTGTTTTGGAAACAACTTCCAGATATTGACTCAAACTTCAACATTTCTCATTCCAAGGAGTCAAGAGTTGAACTGAAAACACATAGATCCTTCTAAACTCTTTATCATCATAACTGCTCTATTGTGTTTCTTTGTTTTATATATTTGAGAAGTGTGTTTGTATGTTTATATCACACACTATCTCCTATGCTTGAACTAGAGGATATTTAATATCCTCACATAAACTTTACCTTATCTGTATTTACCACATATAACTTTGGAAGATACCGTGTGTAGTTTGTTTTGTTTGTCTTTCCCATGAAGAACAGTGGTAGAGGGTGTGTTCCCAGGACAGTTTGTGAAAACTGTTGTAAAGCCCGATACAGGCTGTGTATCAATTTTTAATATAAACTACTTAGTGGAAGGTGATCACCAAGTGGAGAGGATTAGGTCTCGGCTTGAGATTGAACCTCTTGTTTACATTGTTGTGCAAATCTTTATATACATTTTTTTATTTTATTCGTTGCTTATATTTGATAAAACATAAAACTGTTTTTTCTTACACTTTGATAGTTAGTTTTGGTTAGTGTGTGTATTTTTTTTAATTCAGTAAACTTGTTTCAAAAGTTGAATTGGTTCTCTACACTGATTGATCTGAGGATTAATCACCCTTTGAGAGACCTGTTGACCAATTAAACATTTACATTTCTACTACCTTAATTAATTGGTCTATTTTTAAAATTGGGGTTTTTCTTAACCATAAAGTTTTTAATAGAAATTTTTAATTGGAACTCAATTTACCCCCCTCTTGAGTATCCACTCCGACCAAAATTTAGTATCAGAGGTCTTCTTATAGAGTGTGCAAATTATTTTTAACTGTTATTTTAGTTGTATCTTAAATATCATAAAATTTCTGTCATATCTAAATTTTTGGTTCTTTAATATTCTAAGTAATTATGGAAAACTGAGTTGAGGGTGATGCTACTAACATGACACATTTCTTTAATGGTAATAACTATGCTCAGTGGAAATTAAAAATGAAAATGTATATAGAGAGCATGGGACCTGAAATCTGGGATACAATTGAAGAGAAACATACATTACCTTCTACTTCTAGAGACACATGGTCTCAGTTGAATAAAGATACATATAACGATAACTATAATGCAATGAATTGCTTGTAGTATTCTCTAGGTGATGATGAATTCGATAGAATATCTGTGTGTAAAACTGCATATGAAATTTGGGATACTTTAGATATTTCTCATGAAGGAACAACCAATGTCATAGAAATGAGATTAAATACCTACACTATTAAATATGATAACTTTAAAATGAATCTTGATGAAATCATTTCTGACATGTATCTCAGGTTCAATGAGATAGTGAATACTATGAGTGTTCTTGGGAAACTAGTGGACAACAAGGACCAGATTATGAGACTGCTTCGATGCCTACCTGGCAGATGGAGAGAGACTTCTGTTTCTATCCGAGAATCTTGTGACATAGGAAAACTTCTAGTGAAGGAACTAATTGGAAATCTTATGATGTATGAGGAAGAACTTAAGGTGAATCAAGAACTAGATGAAGAACCAAGGAAGAAATATGTAGCATTTAAGACTACTACCTCAAAGAACAAGGATAAAGAAAAAGTTCAATCTCCTATAGATACTTCCACAAGTGAAGACTTAGACAGTGATGAGGAGATGGCTCATCTTGCTAGAAGATTCAAAACATTCTACCGAAAGAAGAGATTCTTTAGGAAGTCAAACTACAAGGGAAAGTATGATAGTAAAGGACAATGGAAGAAAGACAGAAAATGGAATGACAACTCAAATGAAATAATCTGTTATGAGTGAAAATGAAAAAGTTCATGTGAAGGCAGACTACCCCAAGCTGAAATTTAGGAATCAATATGAAGATAAGGGAAAAGGTTATAAAAAGGCTATGAAAGCTACCTAGAGTGCTTCAGAGGACAACTCCAGTGGATCTGATTCTTCTGATAGTGAATGGAACAATCATGCCAACTTGTGCTTCATGATAGAAACATCTGAGGTAACACCTAATTCCTCTAGGCCTAATGATTATTATTCTTGGAATGAAGGTGAATCAAAAAATGATGAAAATATGACTAAGGATGAACTATTTGAATACTATGGAATGCTTGAGGATAATTTTAATGAACTCAAGGATAAATATAAATTATTGAAAAGACAACATGCTTTAAATACTAATTACAAATTTGATCTGGATATTGAGAAAGAAAAATGTGCTCAACTGTTAAAAGAAAATACTGAACTCAAATTATCCAATAAACAATTAAGGATAGATCTTGGAAAATTTACTGCTGGTAGAGATACCTTGACTTAGTTTCTAGAACAACAGATTGACCAAAAATATACAAATGGTCTAGGATATCATCCAGGATAGAGAAGGTTTATTAAAAACAAATTTGTTCCAAAATCTGGACAATTCTTAGCTAGTTTAAGTTCTAGACCATTTCTTGAAAAACAATTCTCTAAAGAACCAAACAAAGTGTTTATGTCTCAAAATATATCTATTGATTATAGGAAATCTGTGAGAAAAGTATGGGTTCCTAAAGCATTACTTGCTAACCTCTCTAGACCCAAGAAAATATGGGCACCAAAGTTACCCCATGCGTAATCTGTTTTGCAAGAAAATTGTCTATGGAGTTCCTTTAGAGATCTATGGTACTTGGATAGTAGATGTTCAAGACATATGACATGAGACTATTCATGTTTCAAAAGTCTGATTAAATTTGATGGTGGATATGTCACATTTGGTGATAATGCTAAAGGGAAAATCATCGGCTTAGGCTAGATTGGTAACCCTAATACTGTATTAATTTCAAAAGTACTTTTTATTGATGGGTCAAAATACAATATGCAAAGTATTTCTCAGTTGTGTGATAATGGTTTTAATGTCAAGTTTGAAAATGATGCATGTAATGTTTTTAATTATAAAAATGATTTAATATTTACTACTCTCAGAAATGAGAATGTATATGATGTTGATATGGATTCTTTAGTTAAATAAAATGTTTCTTGTTTAAATGCATTTCATAAGTAATACTGGTTGTGGCACAGAAGACTAGGACACTGTAATGTGCACTCACTTAGAAAACTTACTAGGAAAGGTTTATTTAGATACTTACCTAAATTGGAATTCCCTCTTAACAAAGTGTGTATTACTTGTCAAAAGGGAAAACAACACAAAGTTTATTTCAAACCAAAGAAATAAGTTTCTACTTCTCAAGCACTTGAGTTGGTTCACATGGATTTGTTTGGACCATCAAGAGTTTCATGTTTAAATGAGAAGCACTATGTTTATGTTCTTGTAGATGATTTTTATAGGTACACTTGGGTATACTTTCTAGCTCACAAAAGTGAATCTTGTTCTTATTTTATCAAATATTCCAAGTCTATAGAAAATCTTAGTGGACTTAGGATCATGACCTTGAGAAGTGATCATGGTCATGAGTTTGAAAATAAAGAGTTTGAATCTTATCACTCACACAATGGCTATAGTAACAACTTCTCTACTCCTAGAACACCTCAACAGAATGGAGTCGTGGAAAGAAGAAATAGGACTCTTCAACAGATTTCTAGGACAATGCTCAATGAATATGATTTTCCAATTTACTTTTGGGCTGAAGCTGTTAATAGAGCTTGTTACATTATTTATAGAGTCTTGATTAGAAAAATTATTAAGAAGACCCCTTATGAGCTTTGGAACAATAGGAAGCCTAAGGTTAATTACTTTAGAGTTTTTGGTTGCAAAGTCATTATCCTTAACACTAAAGACAATCTTGACAAGTTTTCCTCCAAAAGTGATGAAGGGATTTTCCTAGGTTACTCAATCTTGAGTAAAGACTATAGAGTATTCAATAAGAAAACCAAATGTGTGGAAGATTCAGTTCATGTTAAGTTTGATGAGACTGATCCACATGAACCCAAAACCTCTCTTGAATATCTTGCAGAAGATATGTAAATTATGGATCTTAATGATAATGATAGTGAACCTCTTGTAAAAGTAACCAGTTCTAGGAATCTTCCAAACTCTACACCTGTTGAGCCTGAACTAATGGAAGACCATGAGGAGTCTAGTTCAACTCTTTCTAGAGGTATTCGAACTCTAAGGAATCATCCTTTAGATGCTGTAGTAGGTGATTTAAACTGAGGGACAAAAACTAGAGCTTCTTTGAGAAACCAGGTTGAACATAAAGCTTTTCTTTCACAGCTTGAACATAAAAATATCAATGATGCTATCAATGATGAATTTTGGGTGATGGCTATGCAAGAAGAATTGAATCAGTTTGAAAGAAACAAATTTTGGGAATTAGTAGATAGAACTAAGGATAATTTAACCATAGGCACTAAATGGGTGTTTAGAAACAAAGTTGATGAGTCTCGAAACATAGTTAGAAACAAGGCTAGACTAGTTTCACAAGGGTATAATCAAGAAGTAGGAATAGACTATGAGGAAACCTTCACTCCTGTAGCTAGACTAGAATCCATTAGAATACTACTTGCTTATGTAACTCATCTGAATTTCAAACTTTATCAAATGGATGTCAAAAGTGCATTTCTAAATGGATATATAATTGAAGATTTATTTATTGAACAACCCCATGGATTTACAAATCCCCATTTTCCAAATCGTGTTTTTAAATTGTCTAAAGACTTATATGGTATAAAGAAAGATCCAAGAGCTTGGTATGACATACTCATTTCTTTTCTTATTTCAAAAGGTTTTACAAAAGGGATAACAAATCCTACTATCTTTATTAAAAGAATTTCCAAATATGTTTTAATAGTACAAATTTATGTATATGATATAATTTTTGGATCTTCTAAACATTCTTTATGTACTGATTTTTCTTCAATGATGCAAAATGAATTTGAAATGAGTTTAATGGGGGAACTAAAATTTTTCCTGGGATTTAAAATTTTTCAAAACAAAGATTGTATTATTTTAAATCAAAATAAATATATTAAAGACCTTTTAAAACGTTTTGGTTTGGATAGTAGTAAAGGTAGTGATACACCTATGAGTACCACTTTCAAATTGGATGCTGATGAAACTGGAGAACCAGTGGATCAAACCAATTACAGAGGTATGATTGGGAGTCTACTTTATCTTACTGCTAGTAGACCTGATATTATGTTCAGTGTATGCATGTGTGCTCTATTTCAAGCCAATCCCAAAGAGTCTCATTTAAATGCTATTAAAATTATTTTTAAATATCTCAAGTATACTATAAATTTAGGACTATTTTATCAAAGAGGAAAACCTTTTTATTTAATAAGTTATTCAGATGCTGACTTTTCTGGTTGAAATTTAGACAAAAAGAGCACCTATGGAACATGTCACATTTTAGGCAAGTCACAAGTATCATGGTGTAGTAAGAAACATAATTCTGTTGCATTATCTACTATAGAGGCTGAATATATAGCTACTGGTAGTTATTGTGATCAAATTCTGTGGATGAAACACACTTTACTAGACTATGGATATCAATTCAAACATGTCTCTATAAACTACGACAACACAAGTTCTATTAACATATCTAATAATCCAGTATCTCATGCTAGAACAAAGCATATTGATGTAAGACATCACTTATTGAGATATCATTTTCAAAAGGGTGATATCACTCTTGAATTCTTTGGAATTGAACACCAATTGGATGATATATTCACAAAGCCTTTGAATTATGAGAGGTTAAATTACACCAGACATGAGTTAGGTATGATAAACTGTTAGAACCTCACTGTTAGAACCTCACAATTAGAACCTCACTATTAGAACCTCACTGTTAGAACCTCACTGTTAGGACCTCACTGTTAGGACCTCACTGTTAGGACCTCACTGTTAGGACCTCACTGTTAGGAACTCACCATTAGACCTCACTATTAGGACCACAACATTAGACCTTACATATTCCTATTTACCGATAAACATTCGAAGTCCGGGACTTTTCATTTTATGTGATCTCAACCGAAATCTGAAACGTTTTTCTGCTATTATTTATTTATTTTATCTATTTTATTTTTCGATCCCTAAATGATAGAAATAGAACACAGACCACATTTCAATCCACATCAAACCCTCCTCCAAACCTATTGCTCTAAAATCTCAGAACCTAAACCTCCACTGAAACCTCGAACCACTCCAGATTAATGGCTAGATTGAAGAGGCCACTGGTCACTGATGAAGGAGACGCGCCTGATCCTAAGAAACCTAGAGCTGAATCGAGTAGCAGAAGCCAGAAAGTGGAAAAGGTATTGAACCCACATCTATCCAAGAGGGAGATAGTAACTGAGAAGGAATTAAGTTCAGAGTGGATGCTTTCGAGTTGATCTTTAGTGCTTAAGGCACTGGAAGCTCAGGGTTGGGTTGAATGTTTTTCAAACAACAATGGACCCTATTACCCAAAGTTGGTGAAGGAATTATATGAGTATCTGAAGTTCGGATAGTCTGAGAATGAGCAATGGATGACTTCCAAAGTAAATGGAGAAAATGTAAGTTTCTCCTCTGCTGAGTGGGATGATTGTTTAAGGATTCCTCATGAAGGGATTTATGACTATTACTCAAAAGTGGTGCCTCCCACTAGTGAGTTCTTTTGCTATGAAGAATCTTTAGATGAATTGATATGGAATAGAATTCCTAGTAAAGTCATTGATGTTGAGATGGTAGGAGAGGATAAGCTACTTTTTTAAATTTGTTCATCATGTGATAAGTCCCAGGAGAGGGGACTTCACTGTTTTGAAGTATCAGGACATATTCATTCTGTATCTGCTGAAGCATGGACATAAGATTAACCTGTGTAGGATATTGATGATTCAACTTGAAGACATAACCAAGCCTAGTTCCAAATCCAATGCTCTATTTCATTCCAAGATGATATCTATTATGTTGAAAGTGAAAGGAGTTGTTGAAGATAAGGAAGAAATTGTTGTTGTACAAGATAAACATTGCATGACCAAAGTAATCTACAAACTGATGAAGATTAACTGAAATCCATGGCTGAAGAGATGGGTGAATGATGAGGATAAGTTGTATGAAGAGTTTAATCCTGTGACTCATCCTACTAGGCCTAAGAATAAGAGAGATCCTGGTCTTAAGCCTGATGAAGCCGAGCCTGCCTACTCAGATGAAGAAGAAGAAGTTGCTGCTGTGCAAGAAATAGACGACTCTCTTATAGATGATAGGAGTGACCCTGACCTTCCGTCCAATCCTCGTGAGACTACTATATACTTTGGTGAGCCTAGCCCACCAAAGAGATTGCCTAGAAGGGAAGTTGTCCTAAGGGATAGTGATAAGGAAACCAGTGAAGAAGAAGGGGATACAATTGTTTTAAGAGAAGTTAGAGATACCTCAGATGAGGATGAGGAATCTGAATCAAGTTATGCTGACCTTGAGACAACTGATGCTGAAAATTAAGAGGAATGTCTAAGTCTTAGTCCTCTAATAGGACATACAGAAAGGTAGAAAATAGAGAACAAGAAAAAGCTTCTGATTCAGTTGAGGCTGGACCTGTTTTGGAAGTAGTTGAAGATTCTGAAGTGGAAGTGGAAGTGGAAGTGAACCTTCCTGATGTTTCATTTGATCAAGGAGGTCTGGAGGAAATGAATGTGGCCGATAAGAAGATTGCTCATATTGAGGGGGAGAAACCTGCTGTTACGGGCTCAGTTGCTATTTTTCATGAGATTGAAGGCTGGTCTGAGGACCCTGGATTTATGGTGTTGGGTCTAGACTATGATGACACAGAAGATGGGAGGCCGAATAGAAGACCCTTGTCCCTTTAGAAACCTCTTTCCCTCAAGACTTTGTTAGAAAAACAGACCTTGATTCTTTGAAATCAGACCTGGAGAGACTCTTTAATGATCAAAACACGGAGATAGAAATAATAATAATAGTCAATAAATGACTTGTAACATCTATAATGGTAAGGATAGTCTCTACCTATAACTCATCTGTGTTACAAGAGGTCAAGGAATGCCAGAATCAAGTAAAAGATTTAGCAGATTCTATGGTTTCTGTGAAATAGTCTATTGCCAAATTAGATGCTTATATGGATTCAAAGACCCAAGTGGATAGATACCTTGCATATGTCAAAATTATAGTTCAGAAAATGGTCACAATGTTTGAGGATTTCAAGAAATATATGGAAACACATGTTAAAGGGCAAGATGATGATGTCAAAAGACTGATCAGTGGGCTGACAAAATCTTTCAAGGAAACAGTAGCCTTCTCTCTGGCTCCTCTAGCTGCATCTACTTCCACTTATGCTTTTCCTCCAATTGAAATTGAAGCATTCAGGACCATTTTCAGAGACTAAGTGGCAAAGTTCTCAGGTGGCAGTTCCTTAGATTCTCAGGTTATTTCCATCACCAAGGAAATTCATAATCTTGTGGGCAACTATTTAAGGGAAGCTGATCAGGATCAGAAGGCCATCAAAGATCAATTTGATTTCTTCTACAAAAGGGTGTACACCAAACATCAGATGGATGGTCACTTCAAGTTTTTGTTGAAAAAATTAAGGGTCCCACCTGTCACTCAGGACTTTAAGGATAAGGTTACCAGACTCAGAGAATTGACTCTTGCTTTGGAAAAATTCATGGAAAATAAGGATGATTTTATTTCTACTATAAAGAGAGGTGGAAATATCATTATGGAATTCAGGAATCTTTTCTTCCCTTTCCTCTATGTGGACTGCACTCCAATCATAGTTCCTTCTACTTTTCCGGCTTCTTCAACAGCTTCAGGTTCCACCAGTGCTGCTCCTTTGATGAATCCTACCTAGACCATCATAATCTTGACCCCCTCGATTCCTCATATATCTACTCACTACAAGTCTATTGATGCTTCTATTGTAGCTACTCCTAACTTGATAACTGTCATCCCTCATCCTATCCCTCCACCTTCAGCACCTGCATCCTCAGCCTCCAAGGACAAATCTCTTATGGGCATATCTAATGTGGATTGAGTGTGCACTGTGTTAGTTGATAGGGATTAGTGTATCAATTTTTGTACAATGTAATCCTATATTATTAATAAAGATTCCATATTTTCATTTTGTTGTTGTTGTTCTGTACGCTTTTTGTTAGTCATAAAGGGGGAGAAAATATTAAAGGGGATAAAAAGGGGAGAAGTCATTCTCACAGGGGAGAAAATATTCAAAACTTAAATATTCTGATTCAATGACATTAGAAGATGTGTTTTACCTTGATTCAAAACTCTTATCAATGCCATAATTTGTGATTATCAAAAAGGGGGAGATTGTTGGACTCACCTATTTTGATAATCCCAAATCATATTTTTATAATCTCAAATCATATTTTGATAATCCCAAATCATATTTTTATAATCTGAAATCATATTTTGATAATCCCAAATCTTGTTTTAATTTAAGTGAGAGTCATGTCTTCATTCTTTTCTAATTATATTTCATTAACGTTTCTTGTTCCTATAGAGTAATATTCATTTAATTTCAATCTCACTGCTTAATTGATTAAGCTTACAGTGCATAATTTATCTAAGTACAGAGGTCACCGTTACAAGGTTACAGTTACAAGATGACCGTTACAAGGTTACCGCTAAAAGGTTACCATTACATGGTTACAGTTACAAGCTTACTGTTACATGGTTACAGTTACATGCTTATTATTACATGGTTATATTTACAAGCTTGATGTTACAAGGTTACATTTACAAGCTCGCCATTACAAGGTTACCACTACAATGTTACTTCTACAAGGTCACCATTACAGAGTTACCGCTACAAGGTCACCGTTACATGTTTACCAGGACAAGGTTACCGTTACATGGTTACTGGTGCGACCATACTATTAAAGGTTATAGTTGGAGATTGTCGATGTGCACCTACTATTGAAGCCTACCGATATGAAGGCTACTGTTACCAGTCTACTGACACTTATTCTTCCATACTTTGTCAATTTCTCAAATACTTTTCCAACGGTCATATTTGATAAAATAAATGCTTTGACATTAATTAAT
The DNA here is from genome assembly GCA_963277665.1 of Viscum album. Lineage (NCBI taxonomy): Eukaryota > Viridiplantae > Streptophyta > Magnoliopsida > Santalales > Viscaceae > Viscum > Viscum album. The sequence continues at coordinate 311,171,276 of OY728147.1, forward strand.
GCTGATTGTAAACATTTCAAGAGACAATACTGTGGATAGTACGGGGTATGAGAAAACATGCACGTGATCTACTCATTCCCATTATCATACCTCAAATGTAAAAAGGGAGACCACAAAATAAGAAGAGGATCGAGGATACAAATAAGAATAGTAACATATACACGAACACCAAGAAAGGGTTGTATGAGAAGTGTGATAGAGCTTACTTTCCAGATCAAAAAGCCGAACCATCCAACACTAAGATCCTGAACCCACAAGCATCACGAAGATCATTCTGGGATGAACTCATTCCCGACTTCTGTGCTTAATCAAATATTGATCACCCTCAGAAACAGAATACTGAAAGCTCGAACCTGGAGTTGCGACACTCTGTTTTGGAAACAACTTCTAGATATTAACTCAAACTTCAACATTTTTCATTCCAAGGAGTCAAGAGTTGAACTGAAAACACATAGAGCCTTCTAAACTCTTTCTCATCATAAATTTTCTATTGTGTTTCTTTATTTTATATCTTTGAGAAGTGTGTGTGTCTGTTTATATCATACACTATCTCCTGTGCTTGAACTAGAGGATATTGAATATCCTCACATCAAAATTCACCTTATCTGTAGTTCCCACGTATAAATATGGAAGAGACCGTGTGTGGTATTTTTTGTTTGTCTTTCACATGAATAACAATGGTAGAGGGTGTGTTCCCTATACAATTTGTGAAAACTATTGTAAAGCCCAATACATGCTATGTATCAAGTTTTAAAATAAACTGCTTGGTGGCAGGAGATCACCAAGTGGAGAGGATTAGGTCTCAGCTTGAGACTGAACCTCTTGTTTATATTGTTTTTCAAATATTCATATACTCTGTTTTGATTTTATCCACTGCTTATATTTTCTAAAACATAAAACTGTTTTTTCTTACACTTTGACAGTTAGTTTTGGTTAGTGTGTGTATTTGTTTAATTCAGTAAACTTGTTTCAAAAGTTGAATTGGTGTTCGACACTGATTCATCTGAGTATTAATCACCATTTGAGAGACCTTTTGACCAATTGAACATTTATATTTCTACTTCCTTAATTAACTAGGCCATTTTTAAAATTGGGGGTTTTCTTAACTATAAAGTTTTTAACATAAATTTTTAATTGGAACTCAATTCAACCCCCTATTGAGTATCCACTCCAACAAATAGGTAGGAAACCTAATTTTATTTATCCTATGATCAGAATATAACTATAATCCATTGTACAAGAATATAAGGGCTACTTCACTAACATTACAGGTATTCTATATTTTTACTGATTTTCATTTTTCATACATTTTTCGATTCTGTTGATGGTAAATCAACCTATATTTTGGGTTTGATTCCACTTACTAGGATCTTAGGATGATGTAACTCCATAAAAATTTAGTTTAAAAGTATATTATTCTTGATATCTTTCTCAACATGCAACACCAAGCTTTGAGCGAACTGTGATATATTATAAAAATATTATATTTAACATCGGACATTATAAACTATCCATTAAATTGGTGGCATGAGTTGGAATAGAAAAATAATGAAAAATATGTATAAATGTTTTACATAATTAAAATATATTTATTAATTCACAATAAATAATTATTCAATTTTTAGTAATGTTTTTATGCTTTAAAAATATATTTATCTTCAAAAATGGTTTTATTGCATTTTTTGTTCATAATAAATATAATTAAGTTCTAAAATTTTTAGAAATTTTATTAGAGAAAATGAATATAATTTTTGAAATTATTATATAAATATTATCTTAGGGTTAATTTATGATATTTTTCTAACAATATTTATTTTTTCTGAATGAAGAGCAATTCTGATTTTTAAAAAACTATCATTTGTTTTCATAAAATAAAGTAATTTAAAAGTTCCATTATGTTTATAATTTTATCTTATTGTAAAATTATTCTTATTTAATTATATATAATTTAATTAATTACATATTAATCACCATTATAATTTATTTTGATATAAGTTCATATTTAGGTTTAAAAACACATTTTTATAAAAACTATTTTTCATTGTGTTTTACACACTTATATTAAAATTTATTTATACATATTATTGAAATTGAATCTTAAAAAATGGATTCTTTATTTCGAATTAGTAGGTTCAATTTTGGTAATAGGTCCCTTTTATTTTTTTTCATTATAAACAGTCGCCAAAGTAAATATTTGTCACATTGGTAAGAGTAAAACAAATAAAACATGGTTTAAACTGTAGGATAAGGCCTAGAAATATCTAAAAAACTTTCCTTTATTTCATTTTATATATTCCTTTCAACCTTAATAATATTTAATTCAAAAATTTATAAATTTATCTATAATTTTCTTTGATAATGACCTTAATATTATTTTAAGTAAAGAATAAATACAAAATGTCAAAATCTCTATTTTAATATATCTAATATTTTTTATAGGGATAAAAACTGGTTATATACATTTATAAATGGTTATTTGAAACATTAATGAATTATTTTTATCATAGTAATTTTTTTTTAATTTTTAGTGATGGAATAATTACGTTAAATTCTTACACAGTGCCGAAACAATACTTGTTCAAGTAATAGAAAAATCCAATAAATTGTATTAAAAATATTAAATTTAATGAAATTTGGATGATTTACTTTTTCCATAAATTTTATAGATAAATATAACATTTTAGTGATGTTTTAAAAGTTTACATTTGAATTAAATTTATATATTGATGTATTTAATTTCAAATTATTTGAATAGCCCCAAAAATGAATTTAATGGTATCTTATGTTAAATAATATTTAATAAAATGATTTTAAATCATTAAAAATATTATATTTGGCCAATTTAATTTGATATTTTTAATAATATCAACCATTTTCTACTTATGAGTCAATATTTCTTTTATATTAACATTATTGACTCATAAAGAGAGAAAAACATTGATATCATAGTAATTATCAAAAGGGTTAACAGGGGATTAAAATAAGAGATAAGGCTTAAAACATCATTCAAAATTTTATAAATTTTATTATATGAGGTGATTTGGACTCATGATTGAACTATATTCTAAATATATAAACTTTTTGTGTAATAAATCTATTTTTCTTGGTAAATATTTTGAATATTTTAAATAATAATTTCACATCTTGGTGATGACTCGGCGCGAGATTTCAGTGCCTGAAGAGGCACGATATTGATATAATAAAAATATTAAATATATTATATTATGTGTGCATATTTTTTTTCAGAAATAATGTAATAAATCCAGAATGGAGTCTCAGATGAAACATTTGAGACCATGTTTGTTTACGAGATGTAGGGTTTAACCTAGGCACGACACAAAGTTAGTCGGTGTCAAACATTTAGAGGAAGGAGACCGTTAGAGGATGTGATAATTACATGAATTATTTTATTTATTTAATTAATTAAAAAGGGATAATATATCCCTACCCTTCCTTTTTCTTCTTACAAAGAATAGTAAGAAGGGATTTTCTCCCATAGACAATGGATGAATCGAGGGAGAGAGGATGTGCTGGTGGACTTTTTGCTTAACAGTGATCGATATCAGATCATGGTGTATCGACTTCAGAGAATGGATCTGGATCCGAAGCTTTGGTGTTTCAAAATAAATAAGGTGGATTTATGATTTTTATTTCTTTATCCCTAAACATGTGTTGTTTAAAGGTTTTAAATCCCTTTTATGACTTCTAAGGACCCCTTGGGGGTTGATACATGTGTAATTAGGAAAAATAAGGGTTTTAAGATGTTTGTAAAGATTTTCTATTTAGAAATCCCGATCACACAATGTGCAGTTTAAGAGCATATTCCATGTGTTCTTACCATTGGGGGAAGAAGGACTTTTGAGGATTATAAGTCGTGCATTGAGAGTACACATCATGCAGTGGGAATTGGCCATGTGGCCGAGTACATGGGAAGAAATCCCATGTTAAAAATACATGGCCATGTAGTAGTACATTTCCAGACCCCAGGTTTACCTAGGAATGACCAGGTACATAGGCACGAGGTGACGTACATGGGAACATGACAATGTACATGAGCACGGGAAAGAGGACATGACCATACCTTGGGATGCTAGTACATTCTATGTACTCCATGAACGCAACATTTATATTCACATTTCCAACTAACCCGTGTATAGGCGAGGACATGCCCCAAAATCTTGGTGAGGTTACATGCCATGTAACCACATGCACACATTGTGTACTTTTATTATACACGCTGAGTGCTATGAGGGGATAAAACTACGGTTCATCCTCACAAGACACATAATGTACCCTAGGAGGAAACATCTTATAATACCCTTAGATACTTATCTCCTTCTTTAAGACTTGTATTGGGGCCCAAATATAGCTTATACTGTGTGGTTTTCCAAGTTGAACACAACAATGGCCTTATTTTTTTTCAGAGATGAAACACTAGATGATACTAGATGGATGATTCTTTTAGTTACATTTATAGCATTTTAAATTAGGTTCATTACCATGGTCCACCCCCCATGAGGGTACAATGTGGCATCATGTCCTAATCATCAGGTATGATCTCCTAAATGGGATTGGTTCAGATAGAGTTCTGGTATCACTCCATGTGACCGGTGTGTGATCCTCAATAATTTATTTTTCTTCATGAAGTGGGTCTTGAGTAATCTTCATGACCAACATACATGTTCGTATGATCCCCTACTAAGTTGGTTATTCCTGGTTGGGTCCAGTTAACCTCAGAGGCTCTGGGTTAGATCCCCTACCTATGTATTGAGATCTTTAGAGTTCATGGTAGGGATCGATATACCCAAAAGGCCTTAGGTTAAATCCCCAATATGAGCATCAAGATATTCTAATTTCAAGTGAGTACTTATTTATGGAAATCCTGATGAGAATGAATCCTCATATGAGCACCATTAGTGTTATCGAGCTTGTGGAGTGAGTTCTCCTGGATGATTGTTACTTTGAAGCCTTTAGTGGTATCCTATAGATGATAGTATGGTTGAGAACACTTTGAGACTCTGTGTCTATATTGATTATAATTGAGTACATATGGGTATTCTTTTTGATATTTCTCATATCACGATTGACATACATTTATGATGATGATATGACTCATCATTCTTAGATGGGATGTAGAGATAGAGGTTACCAAATCTCTATCGCTTGGGTTTTATGTACCCTCTTTCTTATGGGTTAAGATAAATTTTTATATTTATCCCTTTTTGGGTTTTTCTGGGTGCCTACTAGGTAGGTATATACTCACAAATGTATGGGATTTTCCCACACATGTCATGTATTATAAAGATGATATACCTTTTGGTAGAGTCTTAAGAGCATTAGGAGTAGAAGGAGTATAGTTGATCTTGACAGAACGTGGTTCATACTAGGTGTTTTATTTGATATCAGTTCCCTCCAACTTAGTATGTTGGACTCTTTTATCAGTTATGGTGGGATTTTATTTATCCATTTATGATTTATAGTACTTTTTTTGTACTTTTTTGTAGGATATAGATGTATACATGCATTGATATCAATTGTACTTTAACTTTTAGTATATTATGGGTATTTAGAAATGTGTTCATGTGTACAAGTACCTTAGGATAAGGCCTCCAATGTGTGTGATATGATTACTTATCACTGGTCTCTAGCCCCCAACCTATTAAAGGTGGGCTTGGGGTGTCACGCTCAGTTTACCACCATCTATGTGGGCCCCAATTGGGTTGGTTATTGATAGAGTTTTATCAGAGAGGTGTTCATCCTATGACTGGAGTTTAGAGATATTCTTGCTATGAGATTGGTTTGAGAACTAGTGAAACAATGTTAAATGTTTCAAGCTTGGATCTCAGGTTAGAGATTCCAATATTGGTGCAGAATCCAACATATCCATTCACTAGGACTCTGAAAACCTGCTTGTTGACTCAGTACATAGTGGAACTGGTTATAGGGAAAACATTGGTACATGCATCATATAGGAATGGGTTGTGTTTACTATATCCTTCTTGAGTCATCCCCCTAGATATACTCTATTTGATGTGGTACATATTTATTTTATTTCAGGATGTCTCTGTGATAATTTTCATCTAGAATTCCATACTAGGATCATAAGGATGATCTTCCTCAAGGTGGTTTACTAGTATTATCACCACCCATTGAGAAATATGTTGTAATGGCGGTAACAACAAAGTAAGTGTGTAAGATGAGCACACATCATGAGTTTTATAGGAAGATACATCCTAGGTTTTGGGGTGAACCATACCCCTAGGTAGCTAAGGAATGACTATAGGTAGTTACCTAATTTCTTTGCCTTATCGGGAAACATACATATCAGATGGTGGTCCTAGTGAAGAGTCTTTTGAAAGTCTCTATAGGGTTATGGTTGAGTTTAGTGACTTAGAAAAATGATGAGATAACCCTCTATTGGATAGAGTTTGAGAGAATCTTCAGGGAAGAGTTCTATCCATCCACGTTGTGAGTGGTGCACATCTAGAAGATTCTACATCTTCACCATGTTAGCATGACCATGGAATAATATTCATTTAAGTTCATCAAAATCTCATGATACTCACTGGATATGTTTTAAGATTCGTTCTTATCAACATGGATCTTTGAGGACCTATGCTGAGATATCAGGTCTAGACTAATATATCATTACATTTCTCCCCATGCTGGAGTGCTTGAGTGGGATTTGGTAGTATAGATCTTTCTAGGTGAGAACACACTGATAGTTGGTGTTGGTAGTGGGAACAGAGGAGATAATACCTTAGTAGCTAGTAGTCAATGAAATACATAATAATTTAGGAATGTTAGATGATTTAGGATATAATATTTGGATATAAAGTCTACAGTTCAGGGCTCTCGTGATGGTTCTAGTCAGTTGAGAGAGAGGTAGTTCTTCTCTTGTGATGATCAAGGACAAATCATATAGTATTGTTCAATATATGATGCAACTAATAGAGATATAGTCGATATAATTCCATATCAGAGATTGTGGATGGATCAAGGGGGTCTATAGGGAAGTGGATGTGGTAGAGGAGTAGGGAGAGTAGTTGGAGCTAGTAGATGGTTTGACCTGTTTCCAGCACTACCCCCAGGTGGCCCATGCCAGACTCAGGAAACTGGTGGTCAGGGATGAGGATTGCCTCAGGCCATGAAGGCCTTCAACCTAGAGGCTACTAAGATTATTAGAGATATGATCTATGTATTATCTACTTTTTCTATAGTACTAATATACATGGGTATGAGACACTCTTTTATTTACACTTCTCTAGTGTGATACTTAGAGATTCTGATTGAGCCATTGGCTCAAACCTTTTACTTGGAGACACTGAACATAAGGGAGTCAATGACCAGGAACTTCTTCTAATGGAGTGATCTAACTCTTGTAGGAGAGAGATTCTTATGGGATCTCTTTATAGAAACAATTAGGTCTTATGATTTCATATTAGGTATAGATTGGATATCCACAATTCATACACATATTGACTATTTCAGGAAGAAGATGTAGTGAATCCATAGTGAGTGGACGGGTTTTTTCCTTTATTGGTGAGGTGGAAACCTAGGTAGAGTAGGATGGGATCATTCACTGGAGGATATAACCAATTACTCATTAGTTGTCTAGTATTACTCTTGTATCAATGGATTTTATGAGATCTAAGCTTTATGGTTTGGTTTCGATGTATGAGGATGTATTTCCTGTGGATGTGTCAGGTTTACCTCCCCACCAAGAGATAGAATTATGTATAGACTTGTACACAAGGACTGCCTTGATATCCATACTAGTATATCAAATGTCTGACACCGAGTTTCACTAGATGAAGGTGTTGTAACATGCAATTACTTGTTTCTAGGTACTCCTCAACCCTGGTTTTTAGCTTTCATTGGTTGGTTATTTTTTTGGTTATTTCAGGTGAAATTTAGAGTTTTTTTAGGATTTTTGGGATGTACATGGTTGGCACATAGTTTCCCAAACCATGAACCCCACTAGTACGAACCGTTCATTACCTGGATAGTGGGTAATGCATGGTTATTAAACAGTTTCCCAAACTATGTACCCACTTAGGAGAAACCATTCACTTCATATAGTAGGGGGACATGGTTAGGGAATACCATTTGTCTAACTGTACAGACCTCTCTAAGAAACTATGCATGTAAGTTTCCTTTATTACGAAACTTTATTTTACAATCCAGAAGTCCTTGGTTTAACCCTAGGTCGACCACCACTCAACAATAATTTATTTCCTTAGCTTTGAAGTCTCCCTAGAAGCAGTTTTGGACCATATTAACACTTTTCTTAGTGGATCAAATTAGTGTTGACCTCATTCGATCTCCTCTGGGTAAGTGAATCTTCTATTGCGTAGTTTCTTCAAATATATATTTCTATCCACCTTAGAGTTTGATAGATTGTAATGCAATTAATGGATTTAAACTAATTTTTATCATATCTTGATACAAAAATTGATATCTATATCTCATTCACCTTCAATCTATGTTTGTGTTCACATTGCAGGTGTTGATCATTTGATTTCCATGATTAAAGTTAGATGGTTCCATAATTCTTTTCCCTAAAATTGAAACCTTGATTTTATTTATTAAATTGAAACAAGTTTTTAATTGATTTTAAAACATGAAATTGTGATTATTTTATTATTGATTTTAAATTGGTATGGAATTTGAGAAAAACCCCAATTTCAATGGAATATAAATTGTGGGTTGGATTTATAAAAACCGATGGATTGATTTAGAAATCATTTTGATTAAATGACTTGATTTTTATTTTGAGAAAAATTCTTAAATTAAAAAGTGATTTGAAATGGAATGAAATTATGAAAACCTAGGATTTTTTTTGGAAAGAGAAAATAATGATGAAAATTGAAAATTGGAAATTGTATTTTAAAAAGTTTTAAAATGTCTGATTGCTAATTAGATTGATTGATTGATTGATTGAAGCACATGGGATCCTTGGTTATTAGTATGTGGTTGGGACAAGTAAGGATATTGATCCCCAATCACTATATTTATAATGAAAACACTAAATAAACTAATTTTGGCCAGTAATTTTCATTTAAATAGGAGTGGATGATAGTAATTTTTCCTTAAGAGAGTTTGGGTATTAATCCATGATCACTAATGAGTTGTGTTGGGATCATATAGCTAGTAACTGACATAACACAAAGAATTTTACCATGTTTCTTTGAGTTGTTTTATTTGATACACATTACATTGTTTTATTGAATTACTTTATTCATTCCAATTGATTTATATAAACTTTTTTATATAAATTGTTCATTTAATCTTATTGAAAGTTGTTTTGATGTATCTTCCATCTATTTTAAATGAAATCTTGTTTTTATTTAAAAGAAGAAAATGAAATTCCATGCCTAGTTTTATTTAAATTCATGAAATAAATTGTAAAATGTTATGGTATTGATTATGGAACACTTGGGGAGACCCTACTGGTATTTATAGCTTACACCCCACCTTTTCCATTAGGTGTTTATAGATTTTCTTATTTCGGGTTTGAGAAAAGGTAAAGCGCCACTTGGATGTGGTGGATGTTCTTGATACTCTAGTCTTGGAGCGATGTAGGTGGTGAGTGGAGATGTTATTCATTTATTGCATGGGATGTTTGAGTATTATCTTATTAGTTGTTAAGTAATTTGATGATGTACTAATTTTAGTTTTGTTATATCTATTCTGTTTCTCGTACTTTCTCCCTTTTAGAGCATTGATCATACTGACTTGTAATTTTTATCTTCCTTTATTTTTTGGAAAATCCATTCCCTCTTTGTTCTTGTGTGATGCCATGTGCTAGTATCTAACCCACAAAGATCAGGAATTCCCTTCAAGTTATGTTAATTTTGGATCAGGTGTCATGGTATCAGGGTATCTAGGTTGGCTTGTGATAAAGTGGTATAAGAGTTTATGTAACACCCGAGACTTTTATGTTATATAAATCATCAAAGGAATATTTTTCTACACAACACTTGCTTGGCTTGCTTTACACGAAATCGTGACCTTCCTCGATAGCTTGCGTCGTACGCAATATCGAGTTTCACTAAACAACGATATGCTATTAAAATAAAACTAGCCGTTATGAATAGTAAAAACCACTTTTTAAAATTTTATAAATTTTATTTTTCAAAATAGACTTCATTTTTGGATTTGGAATATCGAAATTAGCCTAGGGTGAAATTTTGGTATTTTTCTGAAAACTTTCAATTTTTGATGAATAGTGAAACCACTAAGTGGTAGGTTAAAAACTGAATTTTGCATAAAACTTAATTTTACCTCTTCTGTGAATGGAATTTCGAAAATCCGACAGACACGGTTAATATCAAGGACTAAAATGTGATTCAATGAGATGAAAATAATTTTTGGTGAATAGTAACTTTTTACTTTTTTTACCACGGTTAATAGTAAATAGGGTAACTAAGGGTAAATATGATATTACTATTACCCTAACACATGTCCTAATTCTATTGGATAAGTGTAGTTCGACCAAAAACAACCTTATTAATATAATATGACCATTTAGGTCCACTTGGATTAGATTATGACATTTAATATTATTTTATTTAATGAATAGTTAAAATAGTTAAAATCAAAGTTTAATAACTAAAACATTTTTAATATGGGGTTATACATAAGATAAATTCTACTATAAATATTCATTAGAAATCTAAAAAGATTTCCTACATAATTATATTTTATTTATAATTTTTAGACTTTAAATAAATTAATTTATTTATGACACAACGATGATGCAGTAATTACCCTTTTAAGGAAATGTTAACATAATTGATGTTATAAATGCCCAAATAAATGTAATTTGAGACTTTTTATGAATTCCACTAATTTTATAGGTTACTATGATATATTAGTGTTGATTTAATCAACTTGGTTCGAACATATAATTCTTTTATGACTTTCACAAAAATCATATATCAAATAGTGTCAAAATTGACACAAAATATTTTTTAAATCAAATATTATATTGTTAATTGTTATTTTATTCCTAAAAATCTAAGTTTCGGCCAAATGACTTAGATAAGGATATATATATTAATAATAAACAACTTGGGGTTCGTTTGGCATGTTATAGTAAGTGTATTAACCATATAGTGTAAGAAAACAAAAAGTCACAGTAAAAGTTAAATTATTTAACTTAGAGTTAAATCTAATTGATAAGGTTAAAATAATAACCTAAACTTGTCTAAATATTATTGGTTGATAGGATTTCGACCCATCCCCACTTTACCTTCGAAATAAGACCCTTTGGAACCATTATAAACCGATTTTGACTTTAATATAAAATAATATTTTGAGGTATTCCTAAGGTGCCCCTCTCCTCCCTTATAAAAGGGAACCTCCTCCCCCTCCTCCTCACACCAATTTGAGCACTCAAGCTCGGCCAACCCCTGCCATTTTCTCCTCTCCACTTACCTAGAATAATCCTAGAGGTCCTGGTCTTCTTCAAAGACCAATCTTAGTTCCCTAAGTGGAGGATTCAAAGAGGCGTTCCAAAGAAGAGGTAATATCCATTACCGATCTTTTCAATTTCTTTCTTCTTCAACTTCTTCTTCTTTAGTTGTTTCATGATAAAGTAATAACATCAGTATTACTTACATACTGATATGTTATTATAAATATGAAACAACCCTAATTCACCTTCTATCCATCCTACGGAAAAATGAAATCACCGCGCGTGCGTACGTACAGAATACCGTCTCCATGCCGTGGTGTAATCTATTTTCCACCATCACCTTAAAAGGATGGGTATAATGGTGTAATGAGTAACTATTTGTGATTATTATAAATCAATATTGATACTGAAATAATATATATATACTCCAATACAATTCCACGATCATAGGAATGATATCATCACTCGTGCGTACGTACGGAATACCGTCTCCACGATGTGATGCGACTCGTTCTACATAATCATCATTACAGAGTAATTATATAAATGAATTGAATGAATAAATATGATATATGTTACACTAATACCATTCTGGATATAAGGTATCTATAACCTTAAAAGAATAATAAGAATTTATTCGGCAAAACACGCATAAGAACAAAAGGCAATAAAGACCCGAGTAACAAGTAACAATGAAATATTACTAACAAGAAGATAAGAATATGAACATATATGATATAATATCAATATGTATGATTCTGGAATAAGTCAATAACATTATTTAAACCATTATACATGAGCTTCGGAAACGTACAAAGCAAATCGGACCTAAGGTAAGGGAAATATCACAATCTCATTTTTATCCGAGATTGTTTATTCGTAAGTATTTACTGGGGTGTATTTTATCATCCACATCCATGTTCCCTCAATATGTAATATTGTTTCCATCCACTTACATAAGTTTAAATCCAATTTTACCCTTCGGTGAGTTTTTAGTAAAGAATATGAAAGGAATCTTTTGTCGTTTTTTCGTACGAGGTACTTTTTGACTTTTCCGACAAAGGTACGAAGAATGTTTTTTTTAACTTATATGGCATGAATGGATTTTTAAAAACATTATTTCCAAGAAGCTTCCTTTACAAGTTTTCAAGTTTATTTTAAATCAACTTCTTTTAGTTTATAATTGTATGACATGTTAAGAAAAGAAAAGTGTTTTTGAAGAAGAAAGGATATTTTCCTCAAGAATGGAGTTCAAGTATTTTATCAAAATTATTTTACATCTAAGATAATATAGGGTTATGTTTTTATCCCTATTATTACATTGATTTGATTATGTTTTGAGGGAATTATTTTTATGAAGTCATTTACCTTATATGATTTGTTTTATGATGTCATGATGTTTCAAGAATCCCATTTTTGTTACATGTGTTATGCGATGATGTATGATTTATGATTATGTGGCACACATAAGAAAGGATTCATTATAAGATGGGTGGGACCTATATCTCCCTCCAATGAATTGGGTAAAGATTTTATATCTCATGAGATAGACATGGCTGGAATGGTAGGTTATACCGGTTCAGTGAAACAGGACTGAAACGAGGGTTACTCGATTCAGAAAGGGACGTTGTCCACTAAGATAGTCTTGACAATGAGTCATGACTAACAAGAAATGATTTTACATGATTATGTGTGCATGCCACAAAGTTTCAAGTTTCATGTTATGATTATGGGGATCTCATTTTCACTTCTATGATTTGTTCCATGTTAAGATATTATGATCTCTTTTGCAGGTTATGATTTTCAAAAAGATATGATATGATTTTTATTTCCTTTATTTGCCCTTGTTGAGCATTTGAGCTCACCCTTTTATGTTTTCTTTTCCCCAGGTCAGGAAGATGGATATTAAGTAGAATATGCTAAAATGGACCCTAGATATGATGAAATAAATGGGAGACACTGTAGAAGATTTATGAACCAGTTGTTTATGTTTCCCAGTTTCTAAAGACACTATACCTATACGGTCCTTTGTGGTTTTGTCATATGTTGTAATAAGTGTACTTCAATTTTGAAGTATTAACAATGTATGTAAAGTATGGGTCGTTATAGTTGGTATCAGAGCAAAGGTATAGTCAACCATTGGAAACTAGGATGTGAAAGCCTTAGTAAGAACCCTAAGGATAAGTCTAAGCATAGAACACAATCTTAGTGTTTTAGAAATGGCCATGAATACCCTAGGATAAGACCTTAAGTGTGAAATTTTATCCTTGATTATGTGGTTTTCCTATTATAATTAGTGTTTCTCACACTATTCTTCTTGGTTTTAGTCAATGGCTGGAACCCGAAGGAACCGTGTTAATGCGGAATGCGATGGACAATGCAATGATTGTCCCCCTGAGCAACCAAACGATATGGGAGCTGGAATGCAAAATCTTGTAGCCATGCTCACACAACTTTCTCAAGCTATGAATCATGCAGGACTTCCAAACGAGCAAAGGAAGGAGCAACATTCTATTGAATCCTTCATGAGGCAGCGCCCACCTTCTTTCAGTGGGTCTACTGATCCATTAGTTGCTGAACAATGGATTAGTACTACTGAAAAGATATTTTCAGTTCTTCAATGTTCTGAACATGATAAATTCATCCTAGCAGTGTATCGTTTGGAAGGAGATGCTGATCAATGGTGGAATCTTATTAAGAATACGAGGAAAAGGGATGAAATTGAGTCCATGGAATGGGATGAGTTCAAGAACTTATTTTTCAATAAGTACTTCCCTCGTATTCTCCGAACAAAGATGGAGAAAGAGTTTCTTGAACTGAAGCAAAGGGATGATGAATCTGTTGGTACCTATGAAGCAAATTTTACAAGACTTGCAAGGTACGCTTCTGGTATTATTATCCAACCTGAGAGTAAGATAAATCGATTCTTTAGTGGCTTAAAACCAAGTCTTCGAAGGGCGTTAGCCATAAGGGACTTCAATAGCTACGAGGAAATCATTCGATGTGCTCTCAAAGTCGAGATGGAGATTGGAGTAACCCATCAGTCATATGGGTTTGATAAGAAGAGGAAAATGGAATTCAAAGGAAAATATAAAGAGCACACTGAAAAGAAGATGAGCTTTCCCTTATGCTCAAAGTGTGGAAAGAAACATGGAGGGAGTTGTCTTAAGGGGACAAGTAAATGTTTCAAATGTGGAAAGGAAGGTCATCGGGCATTTGAATGCCGCGATAATGGGAAGAATATGTCTAATGATGCAAACAAAGGAAGGGATACACAAAATGAACCTACTACACTTCAATGTTTCAAGTGAAAGGAGATGGGGCATTATGCCAATCAATGCCCAAATCCAAGGGTTGATGATGATGGTCGATGTCAACAAAATCTTAAGGCTAAAGACAAAGGAAAGTCACATGCAATTTCTATCAGCGATGTGGAGTACGATAACGATGTGGTGAAAGGTACACTTACCATCCACTCTAAAGTAGAAAATGTTTTATTTGATTCTGGATCCACCCACTCTTTTATTTCTGAAGAATTTTCTAAGGGTATCACCGTATTACCTCAACAATTAGATGTTGAGTTAGCTGTGACAACACCTAATGGCACATCAATCGCATCAAAAGTTTATAATTCTTCTCCAATTGACGTTTGTGGGAAAGTGCTTCCTGCAAATCTTGTGATCCTTCCTTTAGTGGAATTCGATGTGATTCTTGGCATGGATTGGCTTTCTTTATACGGAGCTCATATCAATTTCCAAATAAGGGAAGTCACATTTCATATTCCAGATCAATCTATGATCGTCTATCAATGCAAGGATGAACATAACCTTCCAGTGGAAATTTCTTCCATTTTATGGGCATTGATTCCACTAAATGAAGGTTATTTATCTCAAATGGTTGGTGAGAAACTCGCGATTAAGAATATTCCCATCGTACGGGAGTTTGATGATGTCTTTCCGGAGGAATTACCGGGTCTTCCACCAAATCGTGAAGTTGAGTTTTCAATAGAACTCGTACCGGGTGCTTTGCCTATTTCAAAGACACCTTATAGAATGGCCCCAATTGAGTTGCAGGAATTGAAGAAGCAACTCCAAGAGAACCTTGATAAGGGATTCATACGCCCTAGTGCGTCACCTTGGGGAGCACCTGTTCTATTTGTTAAGAAGAAAGATGGATCAATGAGACTCTGCATTGATTATCGAGAACTTAACAAGATCACTATCAAGAACAAATATCTTCTCCCACGCATTGATGACTTATTTGTCCAACTACGCGGAGCTCAATACTTTTCCAAGATTGATCTTCGTTCAGGGTATCATCAATTAAAGGTCAAAAGGGAGGATATACCAAAGACGACTTTCCGTACAAGGTATGGACACTATGAATTTATAGTGATGCCATTTGGTCTTACTAATGCCCCTGCTATCTTCATGGATCTAATGAATAGAGTCTTTAGAGACTATCTTGATCAATTTGTGGTAGTCTTTATAGACGATATTCTTGTCTATTCAAAGAGTAAGGAAGAGCATGAAGATCACTTGAGAATTATATTGAAGACCCTGAGAAAGGAGAAGCTTTATTCCAAATTTACCAAGTGTGAATTTTGGCTTAAAAAAGTTGCATTTTTGGGTCACATAATCTCAAAAGATGGGATATCTGTGGATCCAGCAAAAACAGAGGTTATCGAAAGATGGTCAAGACCAACAACAGTAACTGAGATCCGAAGTTTTCTTGGTTTGGCTGGATATTATCGACGTTTTGTAAAATATTTTTCACGATTATCTAATCCACTCACCAAGTTGACTCGGAAAGGAGTTAAGTTTGTTTGGACAGAGGAATGTGAAGAGAATTTCAAGGAGTTGAAAAGAAGGTTATCCAGTGCACCTGTGCTCACGCTGCCTTGTAGTGGAGAAATGTTTGTGATCTACAGTGATGCATCCAAGAAGGGATTGGGGTGTGTTCTTATGCAAAATGATATGGTGATAGATTATGCCTCACGACAGTTGAAAATCCATGAGCAAAATTACCCAACACATGATTTGGAGTTAGTTGCAGTAATCTTTGCATTAAAGATTTGGAGGCATTACCTTTATGGTGAAAGGTGTGATATTTATACTGATCATAAAAGTTTAAAGTATATTTTCACACAAAAGGAGCTGAATATGCGTCAAAGAAGATGGTTGGAGCTGATTAAGGATTATGAACTCTCAATCCATTACCACCCTGGGAAAGCAAACAAGGTGGCAGATGCATTAAGTCGACAAGACCATGCTAGTTTATCCATGATGAGGATCACAAAAGATCCAACATTTATGGATTTACAAAGGATGGATCTTGGAATTATAATGGAAGGGGAAAAATCTTATCTTTCTCAAATGAATGTTCAACCATCTATACATGTGAAGATTAAAGAGGCATCGAAAGAAGATGTTGAGTTACAAAAGAAGGTGAGAAATGTTCCTAAATTCAACCTTGATTATGATGGGATAATAAAGTTCAGGAATCGGGTTTGTGTTCCTCCCATCCCCGAATTAAAGAAGGAGCTGCTGGATGAGGCTCATAGTTCTTCATTCTCTATTCATCCTGGAAGCACGAAGATGTATAGGGACCTGAAAGAATACTTCTGGTGGGATGGAATGAAAAGAGATGTTGCTGAATATGTCTCTCGATGCTTGGTTTGTCAACAAGTTAAAGCTGAGAGACAGAAGTCTAAGGGGATGTTACAACCATTACCCATACCCGAATGGAAATGGGAAAACATCACTATGGACTTTGTCATAGGACTTCCTAAAACATCCAAAGGCAATAATGCTATCTGGGTCATAGTTGATCGTCTTACAAAGTCTGCACACTTCGTTGCTATTAGAGAGGATTTCTCTCTAGATCAGCTTGCCAGGATATATGTAAAGGAAGTGGTAAGATTGCATGGAGTACCACTTTCTATTATATCTGATCGGGATCCGAGATTTACCTCGAAGTTCTGGAGAAGTCTTCAGCATACTCTAGATACAGAGTTGAGTTTCAGCACTGCTTATCATCCTCAGACAGACGGTCAGTCTGAGAGAACAATTCAAACCCTAGAAGATATGTTGAGAGCTTGCTCTATGGATTTCAAAGGAGGTTGGGATCAACACCTACCTTTGGTAGAATTTTCTTATAATAATAGCTTTCACTCCAGTATTCAGATGGCTCCTTATGAAGCTCTCTATGGAAAGAAATGCAGGACCCCAACTTGCTGGGATGAAGTTGGGGAAAGAAAGATATTAGGACCTGATCTTGTTGATGAAATGGCAGAAAAGGTCAGATCTATTCAACAACACATAAGAGCAGCTCAGAGTCGACAGAAAAGTTATGCCGACAACTGAAGAAAAGACCTAGAGTTTGAAGTGGGCGATAAAGTGTTCTTACGAATATCTCCCTGGAAGAGGGTTATGAGATTTGGAAAGAAGGGGAAGTTGAGCCCTAGATATATCGGTCCTTTCGAAATACTGGATCGTG
This sequence comes from Viscum album, assembly GCA_963277665.1. NCBI lineage: Eukaryota > Viridiplantae > Streptophyta > Magnoliopsida > Santalales > Viscaceae > Viscum > Viscum album. The sequence goes on from OY728147.1 coordinate 311,189,196, forward strand.
TTGGAAAGGTAGCTTACCGATTGGCGCTTCCACTGAATCTCTCTCAAGTTCACGATGTGTTCCATGTATCTCTCCGGAGAAAGTACATACCTGATCCTTCACATGTACTCAGCTCAGAAGTTGTACCGCTGGAGCAAGATCTTTCTTATGAAGAACAACCGATAGAGATTCTGGACCGTAGCGAAAAATTCCTACGAAACAAGACCACTCGATTGGTGAAAGTTTTATGGAGGAACCACCAACTTGAAGAAGCTACATGGGAGCTTGAGGATATGATGAGGGAGAAGTATCCTCATCTGTTTGTTACAAAGTGACGAATTTCGAGGGCGAAATTCATTTTAAGGGGGGTAGAATGTAACACCCGAGAATTTTATGTTATATAAATCATCAAAGGAATCTTTTTCTACACAACACTTTCTTGGCTTGCTTTACACGAAATCGTGACCTTCCTCGATAGCTTGCGTTGTACGCAATACCGAGTTTCACTAAACAACGATATGCTATTAAAATAAAACTAGCCGTTATGAATAGTAAAAACCACTTTTTAAAGTTTTATGAATTTTATTTTTCAAAATGGACTTCATTTTTGGATTCGGAATATCGAAATTAGCCTAGGGTGAAATTTTGGTATTTTTATGAAAACTTTCAATTTTTGATGAATAGTGAAACCACTAAGTGGTAGGTTAAAAACTGAATTTTGCATAAAACTTAATTTTACCGCTTCTGTGAATGGAATTTCGAAAATCCGACAGACACGGTTAATATCAAGGACTAAAATGTGGTTCAATGAGATGAAAATAATTTCTGGTAAATAGTAACTTTTTACTTTTTTTTTACCACGGTTAATAGTAAATAGGGTAACTAAGTGTAAATATGATATTACTATTACCCTAACACATGTCCTAATTCTATTGGATAAGTGTAGTTCGACCAAAAACAACCTTATGAATATAATATGACCATTTAGGTCCACTTGGATTAGATTATGACATTTAATATTATTTTATTTAATGAATAGTTAAAATAGTTAAAATCAAAGTTTAATAACTAAAACATTTTTAATATGGGGTTATACATAAGATAAATTCGACTATAAATATTCATTAGAAAGCTAAAAATATTTCCTACATAATGATATTTTATTTATAATTTTTAGACTTTAAATAAATTAATTTATTTATGACACAACGATGATGCAGTAATTACCCTTTTAAGGAAATGTTAACATAATTGATGTTATAAATGCCCAAATAAATGTAATTTGAGACTTTTTATGAATTCCACTAATTTTCTAGGTTACTGTGATATATTAGTGTTGATTTAATCAACTTGGTTCGAACATATAATTCTGTTATGACTTTCACAAAAATCATATATCAAATAGTGTCAAAATTGACACAAAATATTTTTTAAATCAAATATTATATTGTTAATTGTTATTTTATTCCTAAAAATCTAAGGTTCGGCCAAATGACTTAGATAAGGATATATATATTAATAATAAACAACTTGGGGTTCTTTTGGCATGTTATAGTAAGTGTATTAACCATATAGTGTAAGAAAACAAAAAGTCACAGTAAAAGTTAAATTATTTAACTTAGAGTTAAATCTAATTGATAAGGTTAAAATAATAACCTAAACTTGTCTAAATCTTATTGGTTGATAGGATTTCAAACCATCCCCACTTTACCTTCGAAATAAGACCCTTTGGAACCATTATAAACCGATTTTGACTTTAATATAAAATAATATTTTGAGGTATTCCTAAGGTGCCCCTCTCCTCCCTTATAAAAGGGCACCTCCTCCCCCTCCTCCTCACACCAATTTGAGCACTCAAGCTCGGCCAACCCCTGCCATTTTCTCCTATCCACTTCCCTAGAATAATCCTAGAGGTCTTGGTCTTCTTCAAAGACCAATCTTAGTTCCCTAAGTGGAGGATTCAAAGAGGTGTTCCAAAGAAGAGGTAATATCCATTACCGATCTTTTCAATTTCTTTCTTCTTCAACTTCTTCTTCTTTAGTTGTTTCATGATAAAGTAATAACATCAGTATTACTTACATACTGATATGTTATTATAAATATGAAACAACCCTAATTCACCTTCTATCCATCCTACGGAACAATGAAATCACCGCGCGTGCGTACGTACGGAATACCGTCTCCACGCCGTGGTGTAATCTATTTTCCACCACCACCTTACAAGGATGGGTATAATGGTGTAATGAGTAACTATTTATGATTATTATAAAGTAATATTGATACTGAAATAATATATATATACTCCAATACAATTCCACGATCATAGGAACGATATCATCACTCGTGCGTACGTACGGAATACCGTCTCCACGATGTGATGCGACTCGTTCTACATAATCATCATTACATAGTAATTATATAAATGAATTGAATGAATAAATATGATATATGTTACACTAATACCATTCTGGATATAAGGTATCTATAACCTTAAAAGAAGAATAAGAATTTATTCGGCAAAACACGCATAAGAACAAAAGGTAATAAAGACCCGAGTAACAAGTAACAATGAAATATTACTAACAAGAAGCTAAAAATATGACCATATATGATATCATATCAATATTTATGATTCTGGAATAAGTCAATAACATTATTTAAACCATTATACAGGAGCTTCGGAAATGTACAAAGAAAATCGGACCTAAGGTAAGGGAAATATCACAATCTCATTTTTATCCGAGATTTTTTATTCGTAAGTATTTACTGGGGTGTATTTTATCATCCACATCCATGTTCCCTCAATATGTAATATTGTTTCCATCCACTTACATAATTTTAAATCCAATTTTACCCTTCGGTGAGTTTTTAGTAAAGAATATGAAAGGAATCTTTTGTCGTTTTTTCGTACGAGGTACTTTTTGACTTTTCCGACAAAGGTACGAAGAATGTTTTTTAACTTATATGGCATGAATGGATTTTTAAAAACATTATTTCCAAGAAGCTTCCTTTACAAGTTTTCAATTTTATTTTAAATCAACTTTTTTTAGTTTATAATTGTATGACATGTTAAGAAAAGAAAAGTGTTTTTGAAGAAGAAAGGATATTTTCCTCAAGAATGGAGTTCAAGTATTTTATCAAAATTATTTTCCATCTAAGATAATATAGGGTTCTGTTTTTATCCCTATTATTACATTGATTTGATTATGTTTTGAGGGAATTATTTTTATGAAGTCATTTACCTTATATGATTTGTTTTATGATGTCATGATGTTTCAAGAATCCCATTTTTGTTACACGTGTTATGCGATGATGTATGATTTATGATTATGTGGCCCACATAAGAAAGGATTCATTATAAGATGGGTGGGACCTATATCTCCCTCCAATGCATTGGGTAAAGATTTTATATCTCATGAGATAGACATGGCTGGAATGGTAGGTTATACCGGTTCAGTGAAACAGGACTGAAACGAGGGTTACTCGATTCAGAAAGGGACTTTGTCCACTAAGATAGTCTTGGCAATGAGTCATGACTAACAAGAAATGATTTTCCATGATTATGTGTGCATTCCACAAAGTTTCAAGTTTCATGTTATGATTATGGGGATCTCATTTTCACTTCTATGATTTGTTCCATGTTAAGATATTATGATCTCTTTTGCAGGTTATGATTTTCAAAAAGATATGATATGATTTTTATTTCCTTTATTTGCCCTTGCTGAGCATTTGAGCTCACCCTTTTATGTTTTCTTTTCCCCAGGTCAGGAAGATGGATATTAAGTAGAATATTCTAAAAGGGACCCTAGATATGATGAAATAAATGGGAGACACTGTAGAAGATTTATGAACCAGTTGTTTATGTTTCCCAGTTTCTAAAGACACTATACCTATACGGTCCTTTGTGGTTTTGTCATATGTTGTAATAAGTGTACTTAAATTTTGAATTATTAACAATGTATGTAAAGTATGGGTCGTTATAGTTTAGGTTAAGAATATTTCCTTGAAGTTAGTATATAGTTTGGGATATCTTTTTTGTCACATTCGCCTCTTTTAAATTATTTATTTTATCAATTTTTATTGGACCTCGGGTGGTTCCGGTTGAAACCTGAGTTAAAATTATGAATTCTTATCTTAAAACGTGTGTTTTGACCTCGACTGCATCCGGCGCGTTGCGGTCGAAGTCGTGCGGCCTCGCTTGGGTCGTCACGCGACCCTGCCTGGTCACTGCATGCCTTGCCGATGTTCAATTAACAAAATAAGATGAATTTAGAATGGTTTTAATAATAATATTATTATTAATGTCACTCTAAAATATTATTATCATTATCTTGAATAATAATTTAAGTGAGTATCGTTTTTATTATCAGCATTTTATTAAGTAGATTATTGTATAGTTTACAATTTATTGTATTATGTTGTTGTTATTATTATTATTATTATTATTATTATTATTATTATTATTATAATTATGAGTGTTTGGGTTCTGCGTCACTGGACGTACGGGCATGGCCCGGTTCTGAGACCGCGCAGTCTTCCCGGCTTTCAAAAATGAGTTAAAATATAAAGGAATAATAAAATGATGATGAATAATGAAATATGAATAAAATGAAAATAATATGTTTAATAAGCATTAAGAAACTGTTTTATTGATAATAATAGTAATATTATTTGAGTATATTATTAATTATTATTGATTATTATTATTATTAATATTAGTGTAGATACTTAAGTTATTTTATTTATTTATTATTATTATTATAATAATTATTAATATAAGTATTATTTTATTTTTAATTCTTTTTTTAATTCTTTTTCATAATTCATTTTTTACTTTGTTTTTTTCTTCTTCTAGGGTTGGCTAGCGCAACCCCCCCGTTTTTCCCTCTTCTTCATCACATCAAGCCGCTGGGACTTCTCCTTCTACGCTGCAGGCCGCCGCCCTTTTTCCTCCCTTCTCCA